>CM074734.1:45951048-47221594 GCA_037367245.1 Phrynocephalus guinanensis
TGTTTAGAGCTTTCAGCTATCAAAGGAAAGCATGGCATTCAGCAGTTATTTGCAGGAAGCCTATTGGTAAGCATGACCCTCAACCTGCTGCGTCCCATGATTACACAGTAAGCCATGACTGAAAGCTAGTTAATGGAAGTCAAAGCCAAATTAGACAACAATGGCTGCAGTTTATCTATCCCTTACCACTCATAATCACACTCTGCCTTGGCTGAATCTTACAACTGGGGAGCAACCAGGAAACTGAAAGTGTTCTATACCCAGCACTCCTTCTCATGTTGACCAACATTACTGAGAGAACAGAGAGCAGAGCTGTCAGAAATACCAACACCAAGTGGTATGGACAGAATATGTGGCTCTAGCTTCCCTGTGTTTTCTTTTAGCACATCAGCAGGACACCTGGGGTTATCTTGAAGGAAAGGGTATGCTTTTTTATGTAACAAACTAAATATAACTAGAAAAGCATCAGCCACACACTCATAACCCTGGGTCTGCATTTTTCTATGACAATTACTACTATATATCTACTGATGCTCTTTTAAAACTGGTCTTCTCTCTCTCTCTCTCACACACACACACACATCTTTTCCATCTATTTGCCCTTTTTTGTACATGTGCGAAAATGCATGGTACACAGCTTGTAGCTTTGCTATCTGCATGCCACTTGACGGACCTGTCCATGCACATTTTGGGCACCATGTTGGCTTACCAAGAAAACAATTGTTTCACCAAAATGGGTGAGGACTGCCACTCTACAAGCATCTATTCCCTTCCATTCTAAGTCTTTGGCTTACTTATCTAGTCAGTCACTTAGTGCATTTACCTCTAGGCTGCTGGATACTTATAGGAGAGCAGCAAGTATATTTTCTAATAAAGGCCATTTTCTAAAAAAATATCACCTAAATATGAGCAATGTAAAACATTTGTTCCAAAGCCAAATGCTGACCATAGTACATAAAGATATAATCATAGCCAGTAGCTGTGCTGACTGGGCAGTCCCGCAGCTCTAGTCCAAAAAAGTAATCTTTCCATACATTCCTAAGAAAAAAGGTAATTTACATCTCCTCTACTCTGCTCAACAGGTTTGTAACCTATTGTTGCATAACTGAGTTGCAAACAACCTGGATAGTCTCCAGGGACCAGTAATGGGTCCCATTGCATACACACACACAAGGGGAAGCATGCACACACAAAGAGGTCCCCCCGGCTTGTGCATGGCACACATCCCCCCCATGTGCAAGAGGCATATGAGTACACAAGACTCTCTGCCTCTGCATATAAGTTTTCATTGCTACCGTTTATGCACAACAGGTGGTGGCGGGGAACCCACACAGAGGGGGGAGGAGTGGGCATGCCCGCTTGGGCATGTGCCTTAAACCTTGGTGCCTGCTGGCATAGCAGAGTTAGTAACAGGTCATGGCCCAGGGGTTGGGGACCCCTGCTCTAGCCCTATGGTAGTATATAAGTCAAAACAATAACAATGCAAGAAAGAGATTGTCTAGTGTGCATAATATTAAGTGTGGGTTTCAGAGGGATTAAACCCACACTCTTCTTCTCAATCTGAGCTTCCCAACTTTATCCAGCCAGTGCTTATAGCAAGCATTCATTATAATTGCCAGGACCCTGCCAATAATCTGGTGAGTTTAATCAGACTTAGTAACTGAGAACCTTTGCAGGGAGGGCTTAACACACAGTGCCATCTGTAAAGGTGGAGAGTGACTAATGCTCCATCAGTGCCCCACTGAGCTGATTTACAAAAGGAAGCCAGTGCAATTTCAATCATTAAGAAAGAGCAACTTTGAAAGGCCTTGGGAGTTATCAATCAGCGCAGCTCAGGTTCATCGGTTCCAGGCTCCACCAGAAGCCGTATCTGTTCCATCTGCATCCCTGCTCATCTTGGACAATCAACACAGGTAACCTGCTTGGCACACAGGCACAAGAGGAAAGAATATCTTGCAAAAAAAAAACCAACAACAACACACACACACATTTTCCCCATTTTTTCTCTTGGTGCTTAGAGAAGTTTTTTGTTCCCCCAACCACCAAATTCAGGATCTCTCAGCCTATGACTGTGTAGACTGAAGAACCTGAAAGCTGTAAGCCTAAACCAGGGGTGTCCAAACTTCAGCCCTCCAGATGTTTTGGATTACAACTCACAGAATTCCCAGCCTGTACTGCCAATGACAAGGGACTATGGGAGTTGGGGTCCAAAAGATCCAGAGGGCCAAAGTTTGGACACCAGTGGCCTAAACTTTTCTCAAGCTCTACTTCTCACTAAGCAGGAACTGGGAAAGATCAAGCCCAACATTCCTTCCTTATAACAGATGGCACATTTCTATTTATTTCTCAGGTCTGCATCCAAGTGAGTTGTCTATAGTTTAAAATTCTGGATCAGAAGAACAAGAGGCACATGAGTCGGTCAGGTTGGGAAAAGACAAGCCAATGAAGGCTACAGGATGGAGTTGGGAAAGCTATCGGCAGGGACAGGAAGCCTCGCTTAGATTAACAACGCTAAACACCGCCATGCGTCCTGCCCTTTCAAGAGAAGCAGAGTTCTTGGTTGGTGTCTACAGCATCTTTGCCCAACGTGCCACACTTCACATATGCTAACCTGCAACTACAAGTGTTGTGGTTCCCAACCAACTTCAACAACTAAGTTGTCTGTAGGTCTTGGACATTTCTTATTCAACACACCTACAGGCCACTAGATCAGGGCAGGTTGCTCCAGATCAAATAACGGAGCTAGAGAAGGCTGCTTCCATAATGTTTCCCTGCAATGATAATGAAAATGGTGTGGTCTACAATTCTTTTCTCTATTTAATAGGCATCTTGTTTTTACTAAAGCCAATCTTATGAAAATAACATTTGTACTTGGACCTTTCTGCATTAATTTACATGTGAAATGCGGAAAAGGAGATGGCTATCAAATACAAATCTCCAGAAATTGAATCAACAGGTGGTCTTCAAGGGCACAGTGCGTGGTGCAGTGGTTAAATGCCTGTGCTGCAGATAAAACTGTGCTCACGACTTGGGGTTCAATCCCAGGTAACTGGGTCATGGTTGACTCAGCCTTCCATCCTTCCGAGGTTGGCAAAATGTGTACCTAGCTTGCTGGGGGGGTGGGGGTAATATGTAGCCTGCATTCTGTAATTAAAGCTGTAAACCGCCCAGAGCCTACTTGAAGTGGTATGGGTGGGTATATAAGCAGAACACTTTAAAGCCTTGACCCCTTGGGTTGAGACAATAAAGTAGCTTAGCCATGTATATTCCCTTCTTTTATGCCTTCACTTCCTCTCACTTCCCTTGGAAAAGTTAAGAATCAGAAAAAGTATTCCCAAAGGTATTCCTTAGCAAAAGTCAGCACAAACAAGGGAATAGCTTGCTCTTTTCTCCTGCAATTTCCTATGTTTACACTAGGACTGCATGTCGTAAGTGGAAACGTAAGAGCTTAAGGGTATCTTTCTCGCTGTTTCTTGTAGCAAATTGTTTTCGTACATTTCTTTTCATGCCAAAAGCTGCAGAAGGTGGTGGGGGTTTGGTGGAAGCACAAATGAAGACTGCCTAATAGGATAGGCCAACTTTTAAAAATACCGCCAAAATGTCATCTTTACAGGTTAGCCCACTGGCTAAATCAAATCAGGACAGAGTACTAGCACGGTATTCCATTTCCCTGTACCTACTTCCTGCCTCTCACATTCAAAAGCCACAGCTGCATGTTTTCTAGTATGTGGTGGTTTTCAATTTTTTGGCACTGCAAGTGACTGAATTCTTAAAATGTTTCTACCAAAATCCAACCAAGTCTTGTAGCATTTTAAAGGTCATCTCTTTTATTTGAGTGCAATCTACCCTCACCAATTTCTTCAACTTACCGTATATACTCGAGTATAAGTCAACCCGAGTGTAAGTCGAGGCCCCTAATTTAACCCCCCAAAACTGGGGAAATGTATTGATTCAAGTATAAGTCTAGGGTGGGAAATGCAGCAGGGCCTGACAGCTCCTCCTTTGTGAGCTGGGAGAGTGGTGTGTGATGTTTAAAATGACTTTTAGCCACTGATGCAAGTGCTTGGGTCAGTGGCTAAAAGTCATGTTAAAAATCACGCACCGCTCCCCTGTGATGAAGAGGGGGTCATGAGAACTGGCACACAATGTTTAAAATGACTTTTAGCCACCGGCCCAAGCACTTGCCTCAGTGGCTAAAAGTATTGACCCAAATATAAGTTGAGGGCACCTTTTTTTCAGCCCAAAATTAGGGCTGAAAAACTAAGCTTATATTCGAGTATATACAGTACTAAGGACATTTACATCTCCCTCTGTGCATCATGTCTTCTATTTCCGTTAACTGTGGGCCAATGCCAAGAATTCTTCAGCCTACCCAAAGCACCAGGAAGCCCAGATTATCTGCAAAACTGCAAGCTACAGCTTCTTCCTTTCATCTATGCACAGCAGTTTTCACATACTAACCATAGAAAGTTCCTGTGAAAATTCTACCCAGCTTATCACAGACAGCCACCTTCTCCCCTCTGAGCACATAAGCATTTTATGTTTGTTGTGACACATTTGAGGAAACATCCATTTAAACTGTCACCCCCACATCAGGAACTGCATCTTCTTCTAGCAGAAACCGGCACTATTTGAAACTCATTAACTCGTTACATCAAGGGCGGGGGAACCTTTGGCCCTCCAGATGTTTGGAACCGCAACTCCCAGAATTCTGAGATTATACCGTATTGCCAATGATAATGGACTGTGGGAGTTGTAGTCCCAAACATCTGGAGGGCCAAAGGTTCCCCACTTCTGCCTTTACATGATGAGAAATGGAAGGAAAGAAGGCTTTGGTTCCTCAGGAGCATCAGTTCAGCAACCAGAATCCAGAAAGGATCAGACCCATGACATGGAAGGGCTACATCTGTTTAATGAAGCCTATGGTGGGGCGGAAAATATCCTCATCCTCATATCCCTTCTTGAGCATGTTCCAGTTATACTGACCCAACAGCGCAGAGCTGTTACCTGATAAACCTTCTTCGGATGGGGCAAAATGGGGAAAATATGGGGTCTTCTTTTCATTTAGTGTCAACCTGTAGGTCCCAGCAGCAGCTAACCACTTCTGACTCAATAATACATGAACCTTGAAACGGATGCCTTCCTGAATATGTCAAGCCACTCTGTCCTCCTGATAGGAAACTTGAGCTTCTAGCTATCAATCTTTCATTCTCTGGATGTAATCTTTATGTTAAGGAGACTTCTTCAGGCAGCCATTCGGTGAGTTTGAGGGCGTTAATACTGCATTTGATATTACTCTTCAAAGGTCACCGTCTGAAAATTTTGCAAGGGATGTGATGTTAACTGCCAAGCTCCCAGAGAATGTGCTCTCATTTTAACTCTTCCACATCATTTTTCTCCTCTCCTACTTTCCCCTATTCATTCTATTGTCTCCTCTCCTCTCCCATGAGACTCCTTGCTTTTATTAATGTTGCCCAAAGCGCTGATGGAAATGAAAGACCAGAAATCATATCCCTGCCAATGTGAAACACAACAGAAATTCCTTAACATTACAGTAACAAATAATTATCTTTCTACTAAAAATATATCTAGGGGCTTGGCTACATTATCACACACAGCTTGCTGAAAACAGCATTGGTTAGAAAGCTACATCACCCAGCGGCCCCCAAGGACAAGTGCAGATATTTATACTATTCCCTCCCCTGCATATTGTGGAAAGCTTCTATGTCACTGCCAGGTTTTCACAAGGTGTCAAAAGTGTCCACATAAAAGGAAAGATCAACAAGATAAACTGCTATATGTATTCTTGAAGGACACCAAGCACCTGCCTCCAGGTGATGAGCCTGATACATAAGACCAGTATGGACCTTGTTGAGTCTCTTCTACTCTAAGAGAGGGATAATTGCCACTTCTTTCATAAGGTATAAGATGATGCTTCTAAAGCAGCGTTGGCAAACCTATGGCACGGGTGCCAAAGGTAGCACTCGGAGCCCTTTCTGTGGGCATCCGACATCACCCCTTCACACCCACCTGTGTTCAGGTTAAATTGCTGTATTGGCACTTTGCGAAAAATTAGCAGGTTTTGAATCGCAGTTTGGGCACTCGGTCTCTAAAAGGTTCGCCATCACAGTTCTAAAGCATGGCTGAGACAGAAAGCTAGGCTGGGAGATTGTTTGGTCCTGAAGCCAACTTCTCTTTGAAGATTTGTAAGAAACCCCACCCACCCCGCCACCCCTAGGTGTAGGTCAGCCAGGAATGCAACATATGTGATGGTGTATCTTCACAAAGAAGCAACAGAGGAGGATGCCCTAAGATAGCCATGTTCCTTTCCCTGCTGTTTATCACGTCCTAGTGCACCTGTTTTAGATTCAATAAGTGTATACATGGTGGGAAGGAATGCTTGTTTAATTTCATGTAGACATCACAGTGGATCCAAACATCTTGGGTGTAGAAACTAAGGTGATTTAAGGATGCTTGAATGCAAGGGTCAGAATTTCACACTTCCATTGCTACCCTCTACAGGGGAATAAAAACTGTTGTTGTTGTTTTAAATAATTTTTATTTTTTCTAGATAAAGGCCATTATAAGGAACAGGTTAAGAAAGAAGTGTGATTGGAGTAAAGGTAAAAAAAAGGGGGGTAGGGATAAATCACCAACTAGTCGCGCATGACTTGCCCGTGTTTGACTGGCCCCACTAAAACGCCCTTGGCATTGTCACTGTGGCATTCAAGTCAGCTGGCAACGTTTCCTTAGTGCACTCTGAGAAGAAATCAAGGTGTTCCTTATAAGACAGAAAACTGCAATCTGAACTGCAGGTCAAATAGACCAGTTTCACCAAGTCAGTCTGGTGTGTATAATACTCTCTGAACTCCGGGGCTGTAAAACAATCCCATCACAGATAGTCATTCACCCTCCCAAGATTCCCGAGAATAGAGCAATGACTGAAGGACGATGAATTGGGTGTCAGGCACCCGGGGCCTCAGGGACGCATTGCTCCAGTCATCTTATTAGCCTAAAAGGTTCGGAAGCACACTCCTTCTAAGAGTTTTCCTCTGCTCCAATCACTTTAAATGCTGGGCTTCACAGGGTCTTAATTATTCAGGCATCCACAAAATTACAGCTCCGTATCAAATGATACTCTTTTGTTTGTGCTGAAGCTCCAGTCCTTTGATGAACACATCAGGCATTAACACTCTCCACATACAAAGCCATAAAGACACAAAGTGGTTGAGAAGGCAATTTAAAATAATAATGTGATCCGCTAATCAGGTATAAACCCCCCAAGTGCAGGCCAGCCAGGAAGCAAAGTACTATATGGGCTGTTTTTAGGAGAGAGAGAAAAAGGATATAAATCCTGTGAATAAATAAAAACAAATATGCAATAGTGAGATTTACATCTGTTCTGTTTCCATTCAGCTCAGCCATATCTAGTTCCTAGAAGGTGAACCCTTTTTTTTGTTTGCTTTGCGGAGAGCCAAGTTGCAATCCTGTGCACAATTACCTGGGACTATGTAGGAAGGAAGAAATTCAAGGGAATTGCTAAGTAGCTCCGATAATATACTGTGTACAACCAGTCCAACACGCATGACAGACTTCACTTGCTGCACAGGAGCAAATGTATTTACCAAATTTATATGTGTAATATAGGAATAAGCAATTATTCCCTAGCTCCCTGGCATAACTGTCATCAATTTTACACTTGATCATGAATTCCTCCAAGAACAATGCAGGTTCCTGCAGGAACTCCTATAATTTCAGTAGGAAGCCAACAAATCCATACTAGATTTTAGCCCCCAACCAGGAAGCAGCCTCTGACGCATCATCTTTCAGTCTCCCTGGAGTTGGCCAATCTGACAGGGAGGCGGGGATGATGCATGTCCCTGCCCAGCTCCTGACTGGCCAGCACCAGGGAGACTGAAAGAGGATGTGTCAGAGGCTGCTTCCTGGTTGGAGTTTAGCCCCACATAACCCAAAACAAGGTAAGAGACTGGTTGATTTCATTCTGGAAGGTGGGTTCCGATACCAAACAGCAACTGTGCTGCTATGTTTCGTTTCAGAACCAGGCCCCTTCAGAAAAAGGCCATTTCTAATGGACACTAGAAGAGCAGCCCGCCTCTACAGACACAAGGAAGCATATTCCAGCCCTACAGCATATCACTGCATCAGGAATATAACATGCAATGGTCAGGGTTTTGCTGCCCATTCCTCCACAAGGCTACATATGAAGGACAATCTTAAATCAGAAAGGCAAACTAAATTCCTGCTCTGCCCTTTCAATTTAAAAATACTCCTCCCTCTACTAGACATGCTCTCCATTCCAGAAGAATGAAATCACTTAAATTTTATTAACACTTAGAATTCAAAAGGTGACCTGCAGATGCCCATTTCTCTCTCCTGGTTCTTTACACCAAAGCAAATAAGGCACATTATCTATCGGACTAGGAAAATCTGGTGCAGCAAGCCATATCCTTGTGAAAATGGGTTATCAAAACCGGTCAGCCTTCACTAATCTTGTCCACTGACCCATATAATTCTGGGCAGGGATTTTTGATCTAGTACCAAATCACTCCTCTCGCTCCTCTGTGAGAAACCCTGTTTGTGTTTTTTCAGTGCTACTGCAGTTTAACTCCTACATCATTGTTTCCTGAGGTCGGGGAAGTTGAAATAAAGAAAGAACTGCAACAGCCTCGGGAATTAGATTCTCAGCCCACTCACCTTTCAGTAATGTGGCCTAATCAAAAATACAAGCAACTGGTTCACTTTCTTTCCAACTCCACAAGGTTCTTCAGTTGTCAGGGAATCTCTAACAAGTGGGAAAGCATCTAATCAGCTTTTTTCACACTTACTTGCTCTCGGACTGTCTAAAGCTCTTAATTAGCCTCCCTTTAAAAAAGTGAGTCCACACCTCACATAAACTGACATATTCTGAGACAAGATACGGTCTAATCCTTCATGGACTACGCTACCCCAGAATACGTCAACTGTGTGTCAGGGAAAAGAGCCTGGAAGTAATACATCAGATGCAACAGCATCACCTGTATAGCTTATTTTGGGGAGATAAGAAGCATAAATATATCACTCATTAAAGAAGCTAGCACCAATATTACAGTTTTTATATAACAAATAATACTGTATTTACTCATTACTTTTCTTTTATTCCAAGTGACTAATGGCTTTAGGTGTCCCTTGGCAATTATTCTTGATAAAAGCAAAGCAAAGAGTGCTGCTTCTACACCGCCTCATAGCGCTTAAAGCACCCTCTGGGCATTTTACAAGTAATTATGAAGGCTACACATTGCTGCCTCCCCAGTGAGCCCTATTCTCATTTTACTGACCTTGGAAGGACGGAAGGCTGAGTGAAACTTGAGCTTGCTACTACCTAGAATTGAACCCCAGGTCATGAGCACAGTTATAGCTGCAGTACCACAGTTTAACCACTGCACCATGAGGCTCTTGATTAGATTTTTCTTCCCACCAAAAAAGGGATTTAAAAGTTGTTTGCGCGCACAAACACACACACACACACACACACACACACACACACACACACACACACACACACACACACACACACAAACTATGAACAATTTAATGAGCAATGCAATGTTCTATTCGTAGTTTTCAAGCCGCAACATTAAAGGTAAAGTATCCTGCATTGTACAACCAAAGCCTGAAAAAAGGATTCCCTCCTCACAAAAAGCTAATACTGTATTATCACTGATGAAGACCTTAGCCCTTCTTTCTCCTCGAATGACTCTAGGACAATTTTATGGAAGAGGGATTAAATATGCACAGCAACTCCTGAAAAATAAGGAAGTTCACTTCAAAGAAAAACACTCCTCTCTATTATTATGCAAGCCCTTTCCTTCACATAGGGGGATTTTCAAGTGAGGGATACATGTGAAATTGCTGGCAGAAGAAGCAAAACATAAAACATCTATATTAAGAGTGTACTATTTGGATTTTGGTGACTCCTACTTCCAGAATTTTTCAGGAATTCCCTGGGCTGAATTCTTGGGAGCTCCAGGTCATGGGCCAGTGTTTCCTCAA
This sequence comes from Phrynocephalus guinanensis, assembly GCA_037367245.1. Lineage (NCBI taxonomy): Eukaryota > Metazoa > Chordata > Lepidosauria > Squamata > Agamidae > Phrynocephalus > Phrynocephalus guinanensis. The sequence goes on from CM074734.1 coordinate 45,961,099, forward strand.
TCATGGGTAAGCCAGGTGCTCCTGGACTGCAATTCCCACAAGCTTTTACTACCAACTGTGTTGGCCAGGGTTTCTGAGTGTGGCAGTCCAAGGGCGTTTATACACGACCCCTAAGTTCCGCGGCAAAGGGCTGCAAGCTCCGGACCTTAAAAATGTTTTCCCACCAGGTCCGGAGTTTGCAGACAATTAAGTGCGACCCCGCCCACCTAAGCGCGACCCAGCTGCACTTTCTTGTACTTGCTTTTGGGAGGTGAAAAATATTTGATGCGGAGAGTGCCTGAGCTCTCCTTGCTTCTTTTTGTTGTTTTTCTTTCGCCTCCGCCCCTTTAAGAGCAACCAGGAAGTAAAACCGGGGCTCGGAGCAAGCTTCCACGCACGGGAGGTAAGGGTTTCTTCTTTTGTCCGTGTCTAAGGCTTTTTCCCCCTCCCTCCCCTCCCGCAGACAGAACAAGGAAGTGCGGAGGGGGTGGGGACGGAGGAACAGCAAGGAACCCTCAAGATCGCTGGTCCGAATTTAAGGGACCAGCGGATCTGAGGGGTCCTGTGAAAAGGCCCCAAGTATACGTGGCTTACCCATGGCTGGGAACCACTGCCATAGACCCACGTCTACAGACACACACCTCCCTTTTGCTCACGTGGAGAAGGGCCTTTCTCCCAGAGGCTGCGCAGCCTAGCTCTGGCCTACTTCGTGTTGTAGTTTTGCTGGCTACACCACCAGCAGTAGAAATAGGACACCTAGAAGCATCTCAGTAGGTTTCTTGCCCCACCATACATATACAACATGAAAGCAGCAGCACCAAGTTTGCAGAGAAATTACAAATGGGAATCCTACAAATTTTTTTACTCACCAAAACTTATTATTTGATTTTTTAAAAGTTGTATAATCAAGACATCACCGCTTATGAATTTCTACTGTGTAAGGATCACACAGCTTTCCTTATTTGTTTTTTCCCCCCATGTGTTTTTTATGGAGCCACATTTGTCTATCTTGTCATCCTCCCCTCCCCCTCCTCTTTCTGGAACTGTTGTAGTTTTGCCTGTCCCATTTAAGAAACTCCTGCCTACCATGGATTAATTTTCCTGTTAGCACCTCCTGTCATAGGAGCTTCAGTATTACGGTTCTGAGTTTATTATACAGTGGACCCTTGTATAACAAACAGCTTGTATAACATAAAATTTGTACAACATAAAAATCCGGAGATGGGGAAATTTGCTTAACATAATCGCCTATGGGGAGAATCCGTACAACATAAAAATGGGATCACTCAGTTTTCAATGCATTCCTATGGGAATTTGTTTAAAGGAAAATTTGCTTAACATAATTTCATTTGGAACGAATCAATTCCTTTATACAAGGTACCACTGTAAATGGTTTTCCAAAAATCTTGCATATACATACGCACAGCTGCACTCTGCTTTTGTTTCTTCTAAAAGCAAGAACTCACATATAGTTCCCCTTGTGGCCATTTCTTCCACAAAGTCATCTCTACTGGTTAGTCGAGAATTAATCTTCCTTTATTTTTATTTTTCTTGGAGGAAATTATCAGCCACCCAAACCAGGGACTGCTTAGAAGGGCCATATTTAGCAAAATTTCCCTCCCTCCCAACATATACTGAAATTTCCCACTACGTACTGTACTACTAGAGGAATACTCTGTGCTGCAATGCGGAAGGGAGATAGATCAGTGGTGGGGCAATTGGCTTTTCATGCTGCCTTAGTTAAAAATCTGTAGAATTTCTAGGGAGAGCAAGGAGCGGATCCTGTGTCAACCCCTAGAGAGGAACTGCCAATCAAAGTAGACAATAGTAGGTTCAGTAGACCAATGGTGTATTATTATTCTGTACAGGGCAGCTTCCTCTGCTCCTTTTATATCACTACGTTTCTCTTGTGTCACTCTTACAGGGCAACTTCATATACGTATTTCTCTTATATCTGTGGGTCCCCGGTGTAACCATTTCGGCAGTCTGGTTAGCAAATGGCAGCAAGCAGTTATTAAGAATGTTCTGTAAAGTTGCATAGGATTTCTTTTCTTCCCCTCCCTTATATATTGGTCCAAGGGTCTGAAAATTGTTATTGGGGTGGGGGGGGACATAGGTGATAGTAGTGTTTGACAAACCATTTACTACCTAGAGCAGGCATGTCCAAACGTCGACCCTCCAGATGTTTTGGACCACAACTCCTACAATCCTTTGTCATTGGCAATATAGACTTGGAATTCTGGGAGTTGTGGTCCAAAACATCCGGAGGGCCAAAGTTTGGACACCCCTGACCTAGAGCAATTAGGACCATTGGGCTGCCTTTACAATGGGGCTGCTGATAACTCCTGGGAATGAAGAAACATGACAGCACACCATTTCCCCCAGAGAGACAATATGGAAAACTGACTGCCATATGCTTTTGCTCTCTGTGTTCCAGGGAGAGACTCGTCACATCCATTAGCCAGTGCCATTTACAACTCCATTTTCAGCATACAAGGTGGCAGCCCTACGTTCTGGTATCTAGAACTATGCTACTGCCTGTTTAAATTAAGACAATGACATTTTGTACCAACCTACTACAGTGTGTATTCCTGCAAAGCACTGTATTCTAATTCGCTGTTTAATCTAGGAGGATCAAATATGTTTGTGCAAGCATTTGTATCCAACAAAGAACTTGAGTATTCATACACATACACCACCCACAGACATCAGATCGAGACGGTTTCAACATTTCCAGCTACTACAGTCCAATTTCCTGATTAATTTCATGCAATCAGATCAGCATAACATTTGCTTGAAAGCAATTCTGTGAGCTGGGATTCCCCGTTGGGTGGACTCACAAAAGAAGCCCAGCAGATTATCTCAATCCTGCAGTATGAGTTCTTTTCTTCTGTGTGCTGTGCCATCTGGCCAGTGTGAATATCCATTATGTTTCATTCCTCTACTGAGCAATAATATACAGTCTGGAGAAAAAGTAATGCAAGATGTGAGAGAGGGGGAGGCAACGTTTTCTCATTCCACTGAAGATGAGCTGAAGCCACAGTTTTAATGAATTTACCAACATTAAAAAAATCTATCAGGAGTGGTTCCCATATCACAGGAGTCTAAGACTGAGGAATCCTTTGGCTTTCCAGATGTTTTGAACCACCACTCTTCCATAATATTTCCCCACTGATAAGGTGTCCGGGTTTTCTGGGACCTGAGGTCTAGAGCATATGGAGGGCCAATGGTTGCTGTAATGGTTCCCCACCTGGTTCATGTGCAGCCTCAGAAGACACAGTATACTGCTTGCAAGGCAGCCAGCTAGATCATGGGTTTCCAGCCTCCCACCACATAAAAGGAATGAACTGTGACTTGCACGCAAGGATGTGTAGGCAGGCCATGCTATGCACACACACACGCAACTTGAAAAGAGGCAAATAAGATGTTTCAGCAGGTCATACTCATCTTCAAATGTAAGCCATAGATTGCAAGGCAAATCACTCCCTCAAGCACACTGGTGACTTTGCTAATGTGTCTATCTCTTAGAAAATTCCATGCAAAGTCCTGCTATAGAAGAGCTACAACATGGGCATCACTCGTTTCCTTGGACAGAAATTCAGAATCAAGAAGTACTTCTGGAATGTCAGAGAAAGGCCATTAGATGGGAAGTACAGTAGGACCCCAGTATCCGCTGGGGATTGGTTCCAGCCCTTCCCGTGGATAATGAAAACCGTGGATAAGAGAGAACACCAAAAATCCCCAAGTCTGCTGTTTAATGACAGTGATTGTTTTACAGCTGCTATTTTGTGACAGTAGCTTGCTTTACAGCTGCTGTTTTATGACAGTAGCTTGCTTTGCAGCTGCTGGGTTATGTATTTATTTGTTCCTTTGCCAGCCGTGGATAAATGAATCAGTGGATACGGGGGTCCTACTGTACAAGGACTTCTGGAAGGATGAAGCCTTTGATGGTAACCTACTGGATTTAGTATCACAACTAAAATCTAAAGGCTTACCTGGGTGTTCCCTCTGTACAATTACTAGACAGAAGGTGAGGGTAGGGCTGCCTTTGATGACTCTGTTCTTGCAATTCTACACATTCCACCCATCCATGGACTACATTGTTGGATTACTGTATATTTATTAGAGGGAGCCTGAATCTCCAGATGGATTTTAGTCTATTCACTTAGGTATTACATGCTAGCTTTATTCATTTGTTTTTCTTTTAACATGGAATAAATGTCTGCAGAGTGGAGCATTCAACATTAGAGAGCCATCGCCTCCAGGCTAAAGGGAAACTATCTAGGGTCTAGACCAGTGGTGGTAAACCTTCAGCATTCAGATGTTTTGGACCACAACTCCCACAGTCCTTTGTCATTGGCAATCTAGGCTCGGAATTCTGGGAGTTGTGGTCCAAAACATCTGGAATGCCGAAGGTTTGCCACCACTGGTCTAGACAATTCATCTTGAGAATCTGGAGTCACAGAAAACATTTTTGTACCTTTCTGGAGATGCCAACCAATCAGCTGTCTGAAAACTCCAGCCCCATTTGTTTTTCAAACATGAAATCTGTTCTATCAATCGTTAGAAAAGAGAAGTAGAGACTAAGGCCCTAATTTGTATTGACAAATGAATATGAGCGGATCCCATGTGAAATGGTGTTTAATAAGCACATACAGTGGTACCTCGTATAACGGAGGGTTTGTATGGTGAAAAATCCGTACAACGGAAAAAAATCCGCCCCCCCTCCTCCCCCGCCCACCACCTGCGGCCGCCCGGGAAGAGGAGGGGGGCGGATTCCCCCCCCCCCGGATTTTTCGCTAAACAAACCCTCCCGTCGTTCTGCCGGCCTTGCCGGCCTGGGCCGCCCCTCCCAAGGTGGGAGGGAGCCAAGCGCGGAGGACGAGGGCAAGCCTGGCCAGGAGAAGCCGCCCCACCTGTCCCAAAGGCCGGCTGCACGTCCTCGCGCTGCCTGGTGGAAAAGTTGCTGCACGCCGCCGCTGAGGCCGCTGTGGCTCCTGCAGGGGGGAGCCCTTATCAGGGCTCCGATTGGGGAGCCCAGCTGATCGGCGGCCTGTCAGAGAAAGGCCCCGATCCTCGGCCACCAGGACGAATCCGGGAGCCCTCCTCCGGCAAGGAGAAAGAGGCTCCGATGGGTGGGGGGGCGCCGGCTGGAGTGGACAAACCGCGCGTCCGCAGCAGCCGAGGATCTCGCCCTCTTTTTCCCTCGCTGGCGGTGGCTGCACTGAGCTGAAGAGCCCCCCCACCCGGACCCCCAGCGCCTTCGGTGGGTGAGGGAGAGACCTTGCCGGCCGGCCGGGCGCTCTTCCCGGGGATTCCGCAGGCACGAGCAGCGGCTGCACCGGACAGGCTCGGAGGCGGCGGCGGCGGCGGCAGCAGCAGCAGCAGCAACAGCGTCCCCGCCGCTTCCGAGTTTGCAGCGTGTTTGGGAGCATTCGCCACGAGCAAAGCCGCCGGGCGCAGGTGAGGGGGGGGAATTCCCGGCGCGGTCCCACCGAAGCCCCCCACCCCAGGCCAAGCGGCGCACCCCACTCCCTCCCCCCACCCCGCGGCCACCTCCGCCCGACCACCTGCGGCCGCCCGGGGAAAGAGGGAAGGAGGGAGGGGAGAGGAGGGGCGGCAGACACGGAGGGGGGGGTGAGCCGGGGAGGGGCACCCTTACCTGGCACCTGCACGGGGGTCCACCACCCACCCGCCCCCCCTCGCCCAAAAAAACCTAGCGCCATTGGAACACATTGGAACGGATTAAATCCAGTTTCAATGCATTCCTATGGTTTGTACAACGGAAAACTTGTATAACGTAATTTGATTTGGAACCAATTAACTACGTTATACAAGGTACCACTGTATTAATTTTATTACCTGAAAACTAATAAAATATATTTAAAAAAAAAACTTCAGCCCCTTTTGTGTATATAAGAACCCCAATGGTCAGACCTCTTTCAGACATAAGCTTCAAATAGCTTTCAACATTCTGAAGGGCCATTTTCTACTAGCACTGGTTGATTGCCATGCAAATACAGTGGAATCAGGCATAATGTATTTGAAATATTTCACAACTGGACAAAGAAACAGCAAAATAAATAAGAAAAGAACTGTGTTGCATCAGACCAAAAGTCTGTCTGGACCAGTATTCTGGTTGACATGGTGGCCCATGGGGAACCTTCAAGAAAAAACTGAGACCAAGGGCAGCCACACACACTTATTCCGTAACAAGTGTTGTTCAGAGAGATACAGTCCCTTCTCTTATATGGTTATAATGACCAGAAGTCACTGATAGCTTTCCACTCTGTGAATTTGTCTGCCATCCTTTTAAAGTTGGAAGGGTTGAGACCTGTGACTACATTTTATTGAACAAGAATCCAGTTTAAATTTAGTGCAGAGAAATACTTTCTTTTACCTGACTTGAATTTCCCACTATTTAGCCTCACTGGACAACTTCTATGTTCTAGTGGCCCTTTCAGTACACAGACCGCAATTTTATACACTGCTATAATATCCTCTCCTGCTTGCCCATTTTTTAATTTAAGACTCAGATGGCAAACCTTTTCAGAAACTTGGTCCCTCACCCAAATGATGCAAAATCTCCTTTTCTACCCCTTTCCCATCTCTGCTACATGCTTTCTGAGATGTAAGTTCCAGAACGGAATCCAGTTTTCCATGCAGTTGCTCCGCAGACAAATATAAAAGCATGTATTCAAACCAGTACACTGAGTTAACTAAGATAGTAAGATACTAATATTTCACTGGGATTCTACTCATTGCTTTAATTCAAAATGCTGCACTGTGGCAACTGACCATAAAAGCGCAGCTACCAAAGAGGGCATGAAAAACAAACAGCTCTAATTGGGACAATGTAAGTTCCTTCCTGAGCTGCCTACATGCCCTAAGCACATCCGATCTTGTCTGATTTCGGAAGCTAAGCAGGGTTGGCCCTGGTTAGTACTTGGATGGGAGACCTCCAAGGAATACCAGGTGCTGTGTAGGCGCCTGGAGTAAGAACTGGCAAACCACTCCAGTATTCCTGCCAAGAAAACTCCATGGATATGGAGTCATGAAGAGTCAGTAACGACTGTAACGACACACCACACAAGTTCCTTCCTGCACTTGCATTCATGCAACTCGACTGGGCTGCATGAAAGGCTCAAGGAAGTCTCAGGTGTACACACTCTTTCCTTGTCCTGCTGCACAATTAGAAGAAAGGCTTAACAATGGGTGGGTTACATAAAACCCACTTATTAAGCCAGGTGTTTTCAACCAGATTTCTACCAAGCTAACACTAAGAGAGAGGCAGCCTAGACAGCATCTACCATCCAAACGGAGGAGATGGGGTTGGAGGCAGACTCTTTTTAGTTGTTGAACCTAAGCACTAAACGGGTGTTAAATTCCAGGGTTGCCTTCAGGTAGTTGTGATCCTTTGCCTTATTGTTCTCAAGAAGAATTGCTGAATAGGTAAAATGAGATCACGTCTATGGCAAGCCACCCTGATTCTTGAAGGACATGATAACTGTTTATGTTAGCCAAGTAGAAGGAGTGCTCCACCCATTCGGTGTGGTTGAAAGGGGTGAAGTCCTAATCCATGTTAATTTATTTATTTTACTTATTTATTTATTCAATTTATATGCCGCCCACTACCCAAAGTTGACAATCATGGGAACACTCTATGTAATTTAAACCTGGAACAAAGGCGGCAGCTGGGCAAAGCATTTAAAGAAGGCTCCTGAAAGCCTGGGATGGGGAAAACCGCAATATAACCACCGTGCAATCCTTGCAAGCAGGAGGTCCATTAAGAATTAAACGGTCTGTGTTCAATTATTTTGGAGGTTGCCCTACAGCAAGACATGACGACTCTAACTGCTGTTATTCATGATGAGGCTAGAACCAGACAGTTTATACAGTGGAGTACTCGGTTCATTTAGCTGCAATAAAGCCAGTGCTGTTGTGTGGATTTCTCCTAAGGAAGCTACCTGGAAAGGCAGGATAGGAACTACTTATAACCTTATGGGTTTATATTAACACTATGTTTTCAATGTTTCCACCACTCATAACTTTACTTGGAACTTTACTCCCCTTTATCTGCTCACGTTCTCTTGTAGCTTTAATGTAATGTTGTTTATGAATGCTGTAAGTTGTCCCTCAATTCCTTGTTCTCAATACAGTAGTTGAACATGTCTTAATTGTACTGTACTATATATTATCCCTCATTCTGTAAGCCGCCTTGGGTCCCTTTTCCAAGGAGAAAGGTGGGGTAAAAATACTCTAAAAAATAATAAAAAAAAAATAAAACCATGCAGAACTACTCTCTGCCTTTGTATCTGCTGGCAGAGGAGCCTAGAAGGGAGCAGAGAGAAAGAGGGTCTGAGTCAAAACTCATCCAGCCCAGGGACGCAGCCCCAATACCGGCAAAATTTAAAGCAGGCAATGGAGTGTCCAAAGTAACTGCCAACTTCCCTTGGTCAGAAGGGGGTTGGATTCAGTACAATGTCATTACAATGTCATCCGGCTCAGTGTCATCGCTGTTGGCCCCTGGGCATTTTGGGTAGTTAGGGTTACATTGTTAAAGAGGAACCTTCTTCCCAACCCAGGTTGGAGGATCAGAGTTTTATAAACCTGGAATGCCTTCATCCTTGTTCCGCTGCTTCAGTAAAACCACTTCATCTACTCCCAGTGAAGGAATGCTGGACTCTGTATACAACTGGGTTCTTGGTAGATAAGGAGCTCTGTTCTCCCATGTTCTGACTCTTTTTAAACAATGCATTATTGCAAATAAACAAATTCTACAGGGACAGTTGTCTGTTGGAGGAGGTAATGAAAGACTCCTACAGCACTGGAATGACTAATGCACTGAACACAATCCTACTGGTGTCAACATAAGATTTGTGTAACTTGCGGCTGTTAATTGCAGCTAACAAACGAGAGGCTGGGGTGCCCCTTGGTGATGTGCCCAATTGCACAACCACAGTTTATTCTGGCACCTTTTAAACTAGGTGTACTTGAGTTACACAAAGGTTAAGATGATAGTAACGGTATGCCATCAAGTCAGTTTTGATCAATGCAAACCCTTCTTGGGTCTTTCTATGTATCAAGTATTGAGAAGGGGATTCCTTTCTTCTGGGCTCTCTCTTGAACTTTCCCAAGGCTACACAGGCTTGGTCTTCTCCCACCAGGCACAGGGGTAACCAAACGCTCAATCCCTGGCTCCATAGCCAAGGGTTCCAAGTCAATGAGGAATTCAGCCAATTTACAGGAACACTAACAGCACTCTGGCCATTACAACAGACATTTACCATGAACAGCTAGTAGCAGATCGCAAGTGCATTCTTGCTTCTGTATAAGGAGATGTCATTGTGCCAAAGCTGAATTCCTATAAGAGGTGAAATCAAATCAACCTAGTCTGGGCGTGTCCAAACTTCAGCCCTCCTGATGTTTTGGACCACAACTCCCAGAATTCCAAGCCTGTATTGCCAATGGCAAAGGACTGTGGGAGTTCCAGTCCCAAACATCTGGAGGGCCGAAGTTTGGACATGCGTGACTTAGTCCTTCCTTAATTCTTAAGCAGCATATTAGATACAAGGGGAAGACTTAGACTTTGTTAAACTCTTCAAGTACCATAAAACATTTCTTTCTTTCTTTCTTTTTTCTTTCTTTCTTCTTTCTTTCTTTCTTTCTTTCTTTCTTTCTTTCTTTCTTTCTTTCTTTCTTTCTTTTTCTTTCTTTCTTTCTTTCTTTCTTTCTTTCCTTTTCTTTTCGCAGAACACATTAACACAGTCACTATCCTGCAGGAAAACTCCCCACACCCAAAAGCATTCCTTGTCTGAACGATTTTCCAGCTTTCCAATATTTTTGGTTGACTAGGAACCTCATTTCCCTTTGTTTATTTCTCCATACCACTGTTTGTAGAACAGAGGTCTGAATACAAGTGGCTGCTTTGCCAAGCGGTGGCGGTTGAGCCTCTAAGTAACAGTGACCATAAACGTAAGGTCCTTGCCAAAGAAATCTCACCAGGCTGTTTAACAACAGGAAGCATTCAGACATGTCAAGATCTATTATTCTGCCCAACAGACTCTAGAGAACAGCAAGCCCGGAGGGGAGAGAGAAGACAGAGGAAGAATCTGCACACAATTTGCTGCAACTGAAAATGGACAACACCCAGACAACTTGCCAGCTGATATCAATTTTGCATCGTCAAGAAGAGCCAAACTAAAAAATAAAATAAAAATACAAGCGCAGGAAATCATTAGCATTCCATTCCCAACTTCTACACATTAATATTGATCAAGTTACATAATTCATAGAGTATCGACACCTCAACTGAGATTTCAAACTACTTAAACTAAAGGATATGGCAGTGGGGAGAGAAGAGCATCCACAGTGTAGAACAGGCATGTTCAAACTTCGGCCCTCCTGATGTTTTGGACCACAACTCCCAGAATTCTAAGCTTAGACTGCCAGTAACAAAGAACTCTGGGAATTGTGGTCCAAAACATCTGGAGGGCCGAAGTTTAGACATGCCTGGTGCAGAACATCCAGATACCATTTTTTAAAAAACTACAACATTGTAACTCTATTGAAATACATTTCAGCAGCAAATGGCTACAAGTTAAGTAGTCAGCATATGCATTTATTGTCATACACCAAGCCACAGGACTTCTCAATCTACAGCAATTCACCACTGAGATTTGCCTCTATGGATTTATATGCTGCAAGAAAATAGCAAGAAACAGTATGCTTTGTGTATCTGGAAGTTGTCGTGGCAACTAGACTTCATTTCATGAGAGGGCAAAACGTTTCGATATCTCAAGCAAAGAAGTTCAGTTGCCATGACTCAACTTCCAGATAAACTCACCTAGAACTACCTTGGGTGCTAAGGTCATCAGGAGAGGCCTTTCTCTCTATCTTGCCACTTTCACAGGTGCGCCTCAGAGGAACACATGAAAGGGCCTTCTTGGCTGCTGTGCCCAGACTCTGGAACTCCCTCCCACTGGAGGCCAGGACTGCCCCATCTCTGCTGTTTTTCTGGAAGCAGGCAAAGACCTTCCTCTTCAGGCAAGCTTTCCCCGAAAGAGGGGTTACCTCCTACTATGTGACTTTTATATGGATTACCATGCATGACTGCATTGACTGATTTCATAAGAACATCAGTGTTGCCATGTTTACTTTCCACCTCTCATAATGGATTTCTTTTTCTTTTGGTGTGCTCTTTGTAGCTTTACTGTTACATTTTAATGTTCTAAGATGCCCTCCTAATTCCCTGTTCTTAATTTGAATATGTCTTAAATGTTCTGGGCGGTATATTGTCCCTCATTATTGTAAGCCACCTTGGGTCCTTTTCCAAGGAGAAACGTGGGGTAAAAATATTGAAACAAATAAATAAAATAGATGACAGAATCTTCACAGACAGTATGATTTCTGGTTAGTGCTAGATTACAGCCACGGGGATTTACAAGCAGAGGGACTCATAAGGTACAAGTAACAAGACTCTGGTCTCCCCCCCCACCACCCGCTTGAATCAACTGATTTCTGTCATAACAAAGTCAAAGTTTTCCAGGGAACATATTTGGATAGGTGAAGAAAACGCAAGAACATGATTCCAGTAGTGCCCACTCAAAGATATTGTGGCTATTAAAAAGGCTATTTGGCTACAAACGAATTGGGTTGTTCCAGGTTTGGTTATACATGCCCGACACTCTGGGGTCCTGTGTACATAAACACTCTTCCTCTATACATCCACCTGCTAGGTGTCTGCTTTGAACCATGGGAGGCCGTTAAATGAAGAGGCGTTATGGGAGACAGCAAAATACGGAGCGTGGCACTGTCAAGGAGGCAATGAACTAACTGGTTGCATGAATAATTCTAGCACAGGAGAACAAGGAGTGGATAGGAGAGGAAGAACTAGGCCACCGTTACAAAGAGATTTTGGACTTCTGCCTCATTACCCAGATAACTGCATCTGCCTTGTGTCACTCGGTGCAGATGAGATAACCAGAACATGAAAAAAGGTATTATTTGAATTATAGCTCCCAGCTGGGGAAGTCTTCCGGCTGTATCCTCCAAAAATAACTTTTCCAAACCTCTTGACATAACAAATTGAACTATATTTTAGCAGAACAAATGTTCCCCAGCTAGTTAAGTCTTTGAAGTCATCTCCTACTCTTCAGAGGGAGAAATCATCAGACAATGGATAATCCACTTAACTTTGGGGAGACTAAAAACTCCTTAGCTCGCGGACAAGTTGGACGGATACTTCAGCACAACACTGAATATCAACAAAGGTCATTGCCAGGCCAACAGCTAGCGCTGAAATACAATCTCTGATTTGGGGCCACGTATTTGCCATGTAGTCCGACCCTTATGTCTGAGGAAGTGCAGTTGTCTGTGGAAGCTCATATTAAAATATAGCAGTTATTCTTTGAGGTGCCCACAATGCTTTTGTTTTCTGTACTTTTTCTTTTGGTTTTGCCTGATACTGTACACTCAAAACACCTGGTATGGGCAAGCTGCACAAAGTCTCAGGAATTATCATCCTTATCTCCAGAAATCTCAAGCACGGACTGGGGATGAGCAAGATCAGTATGAGTGACCCAGTCTAAAATAAAATACCATGGTAACTACCGTAGTACGTCTTGTATGTTAGTTATTTCCAATGCATAAGAACAGATACAGTCATTCCCTTTTTTAAATCACATCAATAAGCTAGCTATGGGGAAGGCATCACATGAATAAAATCAGCAACATCTCCAAAAAGATATTTAGGACTATTTCACACATCAAACAATGCCTCTGGACAGACATGCAAGTACTTTAAGCAGGTAAATAGTAAGAAAGAATATTGTTGTGTGGTTGGCACTGGATTCCATCCAGAGGAATCCCGATACAAATCCTCACTTTGCCGTGAAGTTCCCTGGGCGCGTCTGAGTCAGTCACCTTTTCTCAGTTTAATGTTACACAGGCAGTTGTAAGAAGAAAGGGAATTAAATACAGTGGTACCTTGTATAAAGGAATTAATTCATTCCAAATGAAATTCTGATAAGCAAATTTTTCTTTATACAAATTTCCCATAGGAATACATTGAAAATGGAGTAATCCCTGATCGCGACCATTTTTATGTTCTACGGATTCGCCCCACAGGTGATTCTGTTAAGCAAATTTCCTCTATCTCCAGAATTTTTTATGTTGTACAGATTTTATGTTATACAAACCGTTTGTTATACGAGAGTCCACTGTACATAGGCCTAAATCTTTTTGCTCGACATTGTACTTTGCACTAGAATAGTCCATTAATCAGTGAGAATCTGGTAAGTCAACTCCTCCATAAATTCCACTGGGTCAAACACATCTATGTTAGCTGCAGGTTACTATAGTGCAGTAGGACTGCCATCTCCAAGGGGGATCAGTTCTGGGATCCTCCATGGATAGTGAAATCTGTGAATAAGAGCAAACAGTCTTATCTGAGGACAATGATGGTGAAAGGGGTGCTGGGGTGCTGGGATGAAAGCTTTCGCCTCCAACACCCCTCCAAATGGTAAGGAGGAAAGAAAGTCCCCCCCCCCATTTCTCTTTGCCGTTCGGCTGCAGCAAGAAGAAAGGGGGGGCTTTCTTCCCTTTTTGCTGCTACCGCTGGCGGACACCCAGGCACCCACCAGAGAAAGAAAATAAAATAAAAAAATAAAACTTACCGCCCCAATGACCTTCACCTTCCTCCTCTCCACTGCGGCCACGGGCCAGCCAGCTACCTGGCCTTTGAACTTCCGGGTCCGCTCCCAGGCGAGATCGGAAGTTTTGAATTTCCCACTCAGACTTCTGATCTGACACCAGGGTGAGTGGGAAATTAAAAATCCCCACCCGACCCCTCCGGAGTGGCGGCAGCAAGGAGCAGGTTGGTGGACATTAGCGGGGGTAAGTTTTATTTTTAATTTTTCCCCTCCTTGCCCCCCCCCACTGATCACCAACCACAGGTAACTGAATCCGCGGTTAGTGAATCAGTGGATAAGGGGGTTGTACTGTACAGTACACAAGGCTGCATCTCAAGTACAGTATGCCCATTTGAATCTGCAGCACCTGACCTGCAAAATTCCCAACCAGCCAGCCGCCCTACTTGAGTGCAACTTACTACATTAAATAACAGTATTTTCAGCCACTGAGTTCTTCAGAAGAAAAATGGAATAAACCACAGCACAGTAGACATATGCATAATGGGGTAAACAGCTGCAGGAAATATGGTTCACCCTTAATATGGGAGTACAACCTACAAGCCAAAGCGACTTCTCTTCTAAAGATGACTTACTTAAAGTGAAATTAATTCTTAGATCTAAGGTTACCAAAACAATAACCTATACAAATATAAGGGTTACTAATAAAGTTTGAAATTTACTAGTGTCTAATACAACAACAAAAAATTAAAAAAGTAAAAATGCAGGTCTCCTATTTTGGCACTAGAAATAATCTCATGGTATTCTAGTGTCTCCCTTAAGAGTATTTTCTAGATTATAATTTTGAACCAGTTTTACGACTCATGAGCTACTCTGCTCTCATTTTAAATGACACTGACAATTCCCTTGTCAGACCTCTGGCCATCCAAAGCTAAGATTTTCTGATATTAAGGAACAGAGGAAGGAAGGACTGGCCCTGTACTAAGGGGGGTGATGTCCTGAAGATACTTTCCTGACCTTCAAACCTAACTCTTGCTAGTCAGTTTCATCCTGCTACAGCAAATTATATCCTCCTCATCAACCCTTCTCAGATTATGACTGGTTGCAAAGATTTCCCTAGAGAGGGTCTACCACATACAATATTACTGTAGTAACATGAGCCATTTAAGGTTGCTGAGAAAGTCATATTTGGAAGATTTTAAAACCCTGATTCAGCAAAGGCTTGGACCAGGCCTTGAATACCATTCTGCCGCCTGGTTTTCTTTCAGGAAAAAAAACCCAAACCTTCCATAAAACAGGCGTACAGATTTGTGTGGGGGTGTCTCATAGGCATGTACCACCAGGTTGAATAGCATAATTTGCACATCTTTTATACAAGTCTATAATTTACTGTAATAACAAACAATCACGCTCTGAGGGTTGTCCCACATAAATCCCGTAGCACTTTCCCCCTTCAACAGTGCTAAAAAAATGCTATGCCGCACTTCCAATAAAATCCCAGTACGGATAAGGAATGTGATGGGGCTTATGTTTTATATTACGTTTTGAGTCATTATCGGAATGGTGTGAGAGACATAAAAAAATGAAGTCGTTGCCTGTGATGCAGAAAAGGGAAATGGCTCCTGCGATTATGATTCACGCTGCAGAGCTGATCATGTTAACCATTAACAGAGCAACAAAGGAAAGGAAAGATGACATATTTCAAATCCTTTCCACAGCAAAGAAAGACAGGGAGCTCCAGCTGATCTCCTGTGAAGGAAACACAGCCTCAGACATGGATCCAGAATGACTGTGATTGCTACCTCTGCAGATTTTATAGGAAAAGAAGCAGCTAGACACATATAAGGGCCACAAAGTGCAAAAATAAGCTGTTCAAGACAAGAGGCTACTGAAGAAAGCAGATGCAAAGAGCCATTCTGAATACAGTACAGGTAAATGCCAATTTAGGCCTTAAAGGAGGAATAGCATCAAGAAAAGGGGTGGGGGTGGGGAGAGAGAACAGATCACAGGTAATGCTTTCTAGAAAATGCAGGTGAGCAAGGGTTATTATCAGGAGCTAGGCAGGCAGATCATGCCTATTTTTGCCTGGAAATAACTGCCCCAAGCCAACTGTGGTCAGCCCTAACTCTCCATAGCAACTGATTGTGCAGGCTACCACCTAAGAAAGTGGGTATCGCCATGCAACTTGCAGCCTGCCTGGCGCTGAGAAGAAAACTGTGAACTCGGTGGGGAATAAATCAGGCAGGGTCGAGGTTCCAGATTTCAAGAGGATTCAGAAGAGGTTCCAGAAATCAAAACTCTCTGTAAGCAACCGCCTGCCCTTTCATTGAAGTGCTCTGTCCCACCCGACACTCGAGAAGCCCTGCCTACACCTTCCCGTAAGCACACGGCACGGCAGGAGAGGCTCCGTTTGTGCAACGTCCTGCCTTTCCACACAATGAGAACGGGCGGCGGCGGTGGGGGCGGGAGCGAACGGAACCCCGACTAGCCCGGGGTCACGGCGGCGGCGGCGGCGAGGGAGGAAGCAAGCAAGGAAAGCAAGGAAAGCAGCGGCACTTCCTCCGGCCGGCGACCAGCATGGCTCAGAGCCGGTGGTGACCGGGTCGGAGGCGTCGGATCCTCCGGAAAGGGGGGTTGGGGAGCCCGGACCAGCTGGTCGGGGGTCGGGTGGGTTGGGAGGGTGGGCAGGGCCGACCCAAGGCAGGAGAGAATAAGAGGGGCCGCCCGGTGATAGTGGGGAGTGGGGTGGGGGTGGGGGGCTCCCCGCTTTCTGCCTACCGTGGATGCCGGTCTGGTGAGTCATGGCTCCGGATCAACTCCGCTCGCCCCCGATTCCACCCCAGCCACCTTCTCTCTCTCTCTCTCTCTCTCTCTCTCTCTCTCTCTCTCTCTCTCTCTCTCTCTCTCTCTCTCTCTCTCTCTCTCTCTCTCTCTCTCTCTCTCTCTCTCTCTCTCTCTCTCTCTCTCTCTCTCTCTCTCTCTCGCCCGGGCAGGAAACAGCTCTGACTTCAGCGCCGCCTGCTTCCGGGTTGGTCTGGCTCCGCCTGCGAGGCGGGCTGCTCCCTCTACCTACCAAGAGCCTTTGGAGGGGGGCGGGGGGGAGCTGGTCTTTTGGGGTGGGCGGGCTGCCGCGTCGGTCTTGACTTGCAAGCGAAGGAAGGCTCCCTGTCCTTGGACTACAATTCCCATAATCCCCCCTCCCTCAGCCAGCTTGGCTCTCTAATCTACAGGCTGGGTGTTGACCCGAGGAAGCCAGGTCGAGAAGAGTGCAGGTATGCATTTGTTTACCTGCATCTCCCCACCTGAGTAGGACTCTGACATAAGAACGTAAGAACAGCCTTGCTGGAACAGGCCACAGCCCCTCCAGTCCAGCATTGTGTCTCAGACCGTGGCTCACCATTTGCTTCAGGATATTCCCAAGCAGATGTCTCCACCTGCTTACGATCCCCTGCAAATGGCATTGAGAGAGAGCCTGCCTGTCTCTCCAACCCGGAGGTTGTCCTTATAGGTATCCGTAATGATAGCCATTAATACCCTTGTTCTCCATGAAGTTGTCCAATCCTAAAGCTGTCAAGGCTGACAGCTGTCACCACTAGAGATGGGCACGACTTAGCGGTATTTCCGTTTCCGTTTCTGTTACTCGGTTCCGTTACTCTACGGAAACGGTAACGGGAATTACTCCCCCAGACTTCGAGCTCGAACCGACGAACGAACAATTTTGGTCTGATTTGTCGTGCTCGTTACTTGCATCGCGAGATCGCGCGATGCCACACGCGGCACAGAAAAAAAGTTTTTAAAAGTTAAAAAAACCCGGTTCCCGGCCAAAAAGCAGGCGGGAAAATGCCTGCCGTGCCTCAGGGCACCTACCAGAGGGGTTGTTTCTGGAGGTCCCCGGCCTCCCCCCCCATCCCCCGTCCTAGTGGGCTGCTCTGTGGGACTCGCCGCAGGCTCGCAGCCAGCAAAAAGCCCAGTCTCGCCGCCGGCCGCCGCAATTAAAGTGCAAGCAAGCGGCACGGACGGCACAGGAAAAAACGTCCTTTTAAACTCTCCCCCCACCCGTTCCCGGGCCAAAAAAGCAGGCGGAAAAAATGCCTGCTTGACTAAGGGCGCAGGGAGGGAACCTACCGGAGGGGTGGTTTCTGGAGGGGGGGGGTCCCGCCTCCCCCCCGTCCTGGGCAGCCGGACTCGCGAGTCGCCATCGCCATGCCATGCGGTGCGGGCGGGGGATCCAAAATGGGGCGGCAAACGCAATATTGTTTTTGAAATCGTGGTCCAAAAACACACAAGCACAACAGAAACACGCGAAAATTTATAAACTGCCAGATTTTTCACAGTAGCAGTGGGTTTTTTTTCTTGCAACAAAATGTCTCTCCTCTCCTCCTCTGTCCTCCATTGATTTTATTTTATTTTATTTTATTTACACCTGCGCAATGATGGGCTGGCCAAGTGGCCAGCCATGTGGGAGTGGACAACCATGCAAATTTTTGGAGCCATCCCACCAGTCGCATGGCCACTTGGCCATGGAGACTTCTGGGATGTGCCAAAAAGCCCCCTAAAACCTGCCCTAGCCCTAACCCTAACCCTTGACTCCGTACCCATACGTCACAGACTGTCTTCTTAGTGGGTCAGAGAGGCACCCAGAGGTGCAACCCACTAGCCCACCGTAACCTTACCCGTCACTAGCCTAACCCTAGCTCTTGCACTAAGCCACCTTAAAGCCAGATCTACTTGCTTGCATTGCACTACACGCAGCAAGTACAATTCCCTTCTGTGTGAGACATGGTGGTGCCAGAGCCTTGTGCAGGGCGGGCATGACCCTATCATTCTCACACTGGTCTCACGTCTGCACATTATGTTATGCAATATCCATATGGCTATTGCATAGCATTTTGCAGCAGCAGCAGGTGAGGAAGGGAGACCCCCATGTAGAGGGGTCTCTTGGAGCCTGCTTCCCCTTCCTAGTGGCAGGAGGCACCCACGGGTGCCTCCAGGAGCCCACTTTCCCTTTATAGCGGGCCAGAGGAGGCACCCACCCCACAGAGGTGCCTCCAGGAGCCCGCTCTCCCCCCCAAAAAAACCAGTACTAATGACAACGAAAAAACGAACCGACTAATTTTTGCGAATTTTCGCGAAAACCGGAAACGACCCGAAACGGGACTGGCCCGACTAACGACAACTCGAAAAAAAATTTTTTCAAGTCGTGCCCATCTCTAGTCACCACTTCTTCTGGCAGGGAGTTCTCTTCTCCCAACAGAGAGAAGATGGACAGATTCAAGGTTCACAGCACCTTGTCGATCCAGCTTCAGAGTCGTGCAACAGAGCAGACAATGCCTTCATGGACCTGTATTAGTAAGGTGTGTGTGTGTGTGTGTGTGTGTGTGGAAACTCTTTGTAGAATAAATTCAAGAGAAAAGGTGCAAGGCTTGCCATGGAGCAAAACCAGGGTTTGGAAATAAGGCAGAAGCATTACTTGAGTATTCACAGGAAGATAAATGGATGGAGAGATAAAGATGGAGGCCTTGAAAGTAAGATTCCCAAGGTCACTTGCAAAGCATTGTGTTTATGATAACTTGATCCAGTTGTCTTCGTTTCCTGCAAAAGTCAGCGTCAACCTCAGCAACAAATTTAATGGCATGCGGTGAAATCAAACACTTCATTTCCACACTTCTGATCAAAGCAAAAGCACAGGGTCATATGGATGAGAGGGCTAAAGGCTTTTAGGTGGTACCAAAAATGGGGTTGAAACTTGGACCCTTACAAGTTCATTATGCAGAATCCTGGAAGCATTCGAAATATGGGCATGCAGTACAGATGAATTCTGAAGATAACTTGGACAGCCAGAGTCACTCATGTGGCCGTATTACAGCACATTAATAAAGAGCTAAAAATTCTAAATACCATAAATCGCAATCTTTCAGTAACATCATGCATAATAACAAGTACCATCTGCTCCAGGTTACCCTTTCCGGCAAAAATAGATGGGAAGTGTGGCTCCTAGCAAAGAAGACCATTCTTGCTTAAGAATGTAAGCCAATGATTCGCAGTGGGCACGCCTTCTCTAATTAGACTAGTTTTAGATTTTAAAAAAAAAACAGTTTGTGCTACTGATCGCCAATGTTGTATGAGGACATGGCACTTGAAGAAGAAGAAGAAGAAGAAGAAGAAGAAGAAGAAGAAGAAGAAGAAGAAGAAGAAGAAGAAAAAGCGCAAATGCAAGACTTTTAAGAAATTATCTCACACCCTGCCCTTGGGGGGCTGGGGTAGAGAAAAGGTTTGTGGAGAAGCTCAACAAAATGAGTCTGAACCTTATGAGAACACTAGACCTGACTGGTAGAGGTGGGTGGGGGAAGTGAGTACGGAGAGGAATGAGGAAGGAAGAAGAGTTTTCCTCACACAAATCTGTGCTGGCATTTGCAGAAGATCTTGCTGACTGAGAACTGCAAACTCATTTCAGTTGCCTAATACTTCTGGAGGAAGCAGCATCATTATGGTGGACAGGCATGTCCAAACTTCAGCCCTCCAGATGTTTTTGGACCACAACTTCCACACAGTCCTTTGTCATTGGCGATACAGGCTTGGAATTCTGGGAGTTGTGGTCCAAAACATCAGGAGGGCCAAAGTTTGGACATGCTATGCCTTCCAATCCTGGGGCTCCTCAAGTAGTTAGGGCTTTCAAATCAAGACTTAACTAAAATCAATGTTTCACTTTCTCATTGGACCAAAGTAATCTAGCGCCTATAAAATACCTGAATGTGCCATGGTACAAGGTATGCCCCAGTGGCAAGTTTACACAGACACACTCATAGCAGGAATGGGCAGCCTGGGGGTAGGCATGGCACCTATAGCCGCATTGTTTGGTCCCAGCCTTTGCCATAGGCTGAACATGGTTGGTTTGGACCATTAAAATGTGTGGTACATACTGTACATTCAAAGAGGGAGGGCCTGGACAGTTTTGTTCTTGTATTGTTGGATGCTTGGGGACACTCCCACCATTGCAAAGAAAGAAAACAAAATTGTTACAGACCACCTCTAGGGCTAGGCGCTGAAATCAGAAATATTTTGAGCAATACAAGTCTTTTTAAAACTTTTCAAAATATGGGGTTCTGGGTGGACTTAAGGGACATAAAATGCCCAGGAACTACATGTGGCCCATTCCTGACTCACAGGCAGCTGAAAGTACCTGAGACAGTTAACTGTTCTGGAAAATAAATGCACAACTGGCAGATTTGTGTGGCATTTGGACGACGAAAGAGTCTGAAGAAATGCACTACAGCCCACAAAAGCTTATGCCTAGCAGTAGCTGCGTACAAGATACCACAAGACTCCTTGGTTTTGTATTGTTTTTGTTTTTACAAAAGCTAGTTACTTCCCAATGGGCAAAGTCCTGTTGGTGTAAAATTATGCCAATATAAATAGGATCCATTGCCAGAAATAATTTTGTTTACACAAATTGAAAGCTTTCTATTTCTGTCCCCCCAGCTCCTCGTTTCATTTTGACTCTTCTTATGGCTCCCCCTTTGCCTTTGAGAAAATCTTTAGGAGCTTTCCTATTCAAAGATGCCAGATAGCCACCACTGGGAGTGGGACCACTGCTGCTAATCTAATGGCAATTTTATTTATTTATTTATTTATTTATTTGAATTTCATACCACCTGTATAGCCCTAGGGCTACTCTAGGCAGTTTACCACATAAAATCTCAACATAGTAATAACACATTTAGATAACCAAATACAAAACAACATAATACAACCAAATATAACCAAATAAATCCACAAACGATACATTAAAACTAAATGTAAAAATAATAAAGTGATTAAGTGAACCTTCTTGTACTTATGGGTGGGGGGAACTATCCGTCCCCACCCAAATGGCTTGATTTGGTAGAGTTTATTGACTTAATGGGCTAATTTGCAGCATTAAGTGTAATTTCTCCCCCCCCCATTAAATTCCAAGTTTCATTTCTTTTTGCAAATTTAGGTAAAATCCTTGGAAACTGCAGTCCAGATTTGTGTATGTGGGAAAACAACTGCCTTATTTATTTATTTATTTATTTATTTATTTATTTGCTTGCTTGCTTGCTTGCTTGCTTGCTTGCTTGCTTGCTTGCCACCTTTCTCTGGAAGGCAGCTTACAGCATGTAAAATAAACAAAGCAAAAAGCCAAACAATAAATGATTACAGTGTTTAAAAAGCATTCTACAAGTATCCTATCAAAACTCTTATTGAATTTGGCCACTCTGCCTATATACGCTGTTGTATCTCTGTCTTCCACATGCAGTTTTGTATTTATTTCCATTCTATCAAGGGAATACCTAATGTGAGGTAGATTGACTCAATCGTTTGCAAGACCTGAACAGAGTTATTAATGACAGTGAGCCTGACAACTGGTTGCAAAGCCCGTTGTCATGAGCTGGATCCCCCACTGTGCCTCCTGCAAGCAAAGCCAGGCTGGGGTTTCTCCAGAAGAAGGGGATGCCCTTCTGAGTACTCTGTACCCTGCAAATGATGGCTTATGAACAGACAAGCTTTGAGGACATGTTATTATTATTATGCCCGTACCAAGCCAGGCTGAATTACTTATACTGTATACAGTGATTAATCTATAGATGATCTGCTTAGAAATGATGGACGCGTGTGCAGGATTTCTATAGTTTGTTTCATTCTATACATCCATCTCTGCAATTTCCTCCTATTCCACCAGTACACTTATAATTTGGGCCTTTCTGGCGGTATTAAAGAACTATGCTATTTTGCTTTAAAACAATCACCATTGATGCTTCTTTAGGAAAAATTGCCCACGGGACAGTTCTTACCTGTCACCTGCATTTATTTATTTATTTATTTATTTATTTATTTATTTATTTATTTATTTATACATTTATATACCGCCCATCTTCCAAAAAGAACTCTGGGTGGTTTACAACAATACAATGGAAAAGAATCAATAATATAACAATAAGTAAAGAATAACATTAAATAACACAACTAAATAAAAACAAACAAAAAGCAGCACGAGCTGTTCAAAATGACCTCTTGTCCTATTGTAAAGAATGAGAAACTGAACTGCTGAACAGAAGAAAACCTACAAGACAGCCCCACATGCATCTGACTGGGGGTGGTAGGGATATGGATGTCAAATATTGAAACTGTATATAAAAGAATTAAATGATTGAGGCTAAAGGAATTGTAATTCTGGAAATGTGATTATAACTTGGGAGGCTTGAAGAGTAACAAGCAGGTTGATAAAATTATCTCAGGGCAATCAGCTATAACCTTGAAAATTTACATATCAATGTAGGAACTTAATTAGAAATTAAGTAACAACATAGTAAGTAAGTTGCAGTTTAAGTAACAATGTAGGAATTCTGTATACTCATACAGTAGTTATAAACTAGTAGTGAGGGCCTTGACAGAGCTGCTGTTTCAGCCTGTTCGTCATTGGATCAGACATATTTGTCACAGGGTGGAGAATTTTATTTAAGATGACAGTTTCGATATGTGTTAGAACTATGGCAGATTCCATCTCCAGCCAGCTTGGAGGTTCAGTGATGGGAATAATCATCTAGCCACACATCTAGAGGTTGCCGAGTTTGAGTAGTCAGGAGAAATCATTCAACATAAAATACAGGTACTGGTTGGTCTGTTCATACAAGCCATTACCCATGAGAGAAGGAATGACACTGTGTAAACAGAAGGCAGTGAATGAATAAATACTTAATGGGCTAAAAAGTGCACAGAAAAACAAGTCCAAACAGTTTATAAGTAAAGTAAATATGGTGGTGGTTATGTACCATCAAGTTGCTACCAAGCTATGGGGACTCTGCAAATTAATGACACCCAAAAGGTCCTGTCATTAATAACTCTGTTTAGGTCTTGCAAACTCAAAGTTGTGGGTTCCTTTATTGAGTCAATCTATCTCACATTAGGTATTCCGTTGATAGGATGGAAATAAATACAATACTGTATGTGGAAAAGATGGATACAATAGTGTATAGATGGAGCAGTCAGGTTCAATATGTGCTTCAACTTTGTCTGTGAAGATTATCAGTCATCCAGGTGAGTTTATCTGGAAGTTGAGTCATGGCTACTGGACTTCTTTTTTGAGAGATAGAAACGTTTCACAGCTTCATCGGTCTTCATCGGTGCTTCAACTTTGAATCATTTTTCAGATCCCAGCTTTCAGAATGACTGATCGTGGTTTAAATGCTTGAGTGCACTGCTTAAACTCTAAGGCATTCCTTGAATAGTTGTCATTGTGCTTCACACTAAATAATTTATCCAGGCCCAGGAATTATACTAAACTGCTGATTCTGCTCGAAGGACCTCCATCAAAACATAAGTTAACTGCTTCTTTCTAAGTGTCACCATTGGCCTCTGGGTCTGGTGAGGACTTGTTCCACCATCTAGCTCTCCAAAAATGTCATCTGTGACAACTGGATATGCAGGATCAATGGGGTACTAGAACATCCCAATCACATACTGTTCAGTTTTGACTTCAACATTACAACTGTTAAGAAAATTTTATATAGATATTGGCCCTTTTGGAAGATGATAACTGGTTTTCCCAGTCATGGCACATGAGAGGTCAGGAGTATCAAAAGGTTCATTTGAATTTCATATCTGGATGAGGGCAGGTCACTGTTGGAAAGAGGATTCTGGAGTTAGATGAACTGTAGTTAAGAAAGAGTACTATTTTCTTTTGTTGATCACAGCTTTCTTGGGAGCACCTATCTACACAGCTCACTCAATGTTCATTCTCATTGCTTAGTACTCAAATAGCATGCATGTGGCAACAGTTTTTTGCAGGGTAAATAATACTACATGTGCTGATCTATTAATGTTGGCCATAGGAATATATGGCAAATAAATATACTATTTGCACTGTTTAAATCCTGTAACCAGTAGAGCAGGGCAAGAGGCGAAAAGTATACTGATGAGCCCAGCACAAGATAAGAGCCCAGCGGCATACATGTAAATCTCCACCTTCAGCAAATAAAGTATTAAAGAATGAATATAACAGCAATTTGCCTAATGCAATCTCATTAGGCTATTTGGGAAATAAATATACTGGGAGGGTGGAAGGGTGTGCCAAATGATTGGATTCTGTACAGGGAAATATTTATGAGGTCAAATTCATTAGTTGTAGAAAAATATTTCTTCAGTTTCATCATAGGACCGCAGAAAAGGCACAGGTATGGTGAAACTTCTACTCTTGAATAACTCTTCATCAAGCAATACAAATGCAGAGGTGGGCAATACCGTTATTAGACCACTGGGAAAAGCACGACGATTGGGAGCTTTCAATGCGCGTTTATACACGACCCCTAAGCTCCGCCGCAAATGGCTGCAAGGTCCAGACCTTAAAAATGTTTACCCACCAGCTCCGGACTTTGCAGACAATTAAGTGCGACCCCACCCACTTTAGCGCGACCAAACAGCAGTTTTCTTGTACCTGGTCTTTGATGGTGACAAATATTTGATCCGGTGTAAGGATAGTGAGTGCGGGGCTCTCCTGGCTTCTGTTTGTTCTTTTTTTGCGCCCCACCCCTTTAAGAGATCTGAATGCTGTCCGGAACAAAACGGAGGTAAACCGGCAGTCTTTGCTTTCTTTTTTCTCCGTCCCTCAGGCAGCCAGCAACCAGGAAGTGCCGAGGGGGGTGGGGACAGAGGAAGACAGAGGAAGAGCGACGAACCCCTAGGATCTCTGGTCCGAATTTAAGTGGCCAGCGGATCTTAGGGGTCGTGTAAAAAGGCCCAATGGTAACATATTCCATCTTCTTCCAAAAGCAGTTTCAAATGTTTATTGAGATGGTTGTCGTATTACATGTCAGGTAAGTATTGTTCAGCAGCTTGAAGAGTGGGTGGAAATTTCCCCTCAAAGCCTTCCGCATAGCATTTGGAATTAAGGCGATTGTTTTGTGTTATTTTACTTGGCCTATGGAGAGTTACATTGATGACCTGCTGCCATCTGGTGGATATTTCCTCTCTTGCAAATCTGAATTTGTACCATAGTCATAACAGGATAGGAGAGTAAATAAAGGCTGCTTTCACACAACCACTAAAATCCACAGCAAACTTTGATCCGGATCACACACCCACACCCTGGAGCAGTCACGTGGTTGATGTCACGGATCGGATGTTCCCATGGTCGCATTTTGAAAATCCGCAACCGTTCTGATCCCACAACTGCAAACCGCAGCAAAGACACCATAACGGGGGCGAAAAGGTTTGGGTGCAGATTTTCCGTGTTCCCACAGACTTGAGTAATGGTTTAAAATCCACATCGGCAAAGTGACAAGGATTTTACCACCTCAAGACCAGGTACTTGTAAAATGCGCTGGGTCGCGCTTAAGTGGGCATGGTCACACTTTTTTAAAAAAAAGTCTGCTGCTCGTGGGGAAATGATTTTATGCTCCGCATCTGTGAGCACTTTGCAGCGGATATTAGTGGTCGTGTGAAAGCAGCCTAAGACAATTTCTCTTCTACAGTATTTTATCCAGTTTCACCAGTTATTGCAAACCTTATTTTGGGGATTATCCAAAATATCAGATAATCCAAAATGATCAGATAATGTATCCAAATAAATATTGTTCCTCACAAGCTAACTCTACAGGTCCTGATTGAAAGGTAAAATCAGATTTTAGAGATATTGGAAGGATCAAAAGATGATACAAGTCCTAATTGGTCTCCCAGCAGTAATTCCAGCTATGTGCTGTAAACCAATTAATGGGGTATATATTTATTTCTCCAGCCATTGTGGTAATTACAAAATAAAACAGTATCCATTCAAGGCCTGGTTTCTATATGACCCCGGTCAAGTTGGCAAAAATGAATGTTCAAATCTCAAATTTATGTTGGAAATGCAAACAGAAGGAGGGCTCGTTTTATCATATGTGGTGGTTATGTAAAAAAACGAGATTATTTTGGGTGTTAGTTAAACAAATGGTAGAAGGTGTTCTAGAGATAAGTCTTGAATTTAAACCAGAGATTTTCTTATTGAATATATTGCCTGAATCACTAGAACAAGGAAAAACATATGTGGCTATTCATATGATAACCGCAGCAAGATTAGTCTTTGCCAGATACTGGAAGGAACCTGGAATACCATCTGAACAGGAATTAATGTTTAAAATTTTAGAAACAATAGAGATGGATAAATTATCAGAATGCTTAGATGTTTCCAGGAAGAATAATCACCATAAAGTCTGGGAAAAATACTATGTATGGATGAAGACAGAAAATAATAACAAAAGCTAGAGAACTAAGAAAAAGCATTTTTGTACATACTTCATGATAAACATGAGTCAGTTTAGATGTGTACAAATATTTAAACTAGTGGCAATTAAATATAGGTGACTACCAACTCACACCTCTCTGTATTTTTTACCCCCCCTTGTTTATGTTTCCCTATACCCTTTCCCCAATTTGTCTGTATCACAAATAATAAAACATGGGGGGGAGGGCCTGGTTTCAACTGAATATCAGGAAAACTTCCTAATTGTTTAGCACAGTATGGCAGTGGAACCATTTATTTATTTATTTATTTATTTATTTATTTATTTATTTATTTATTTTTATTTTTGAGTACTTTTACCCCACCTTTCTCCTTGGAAAAGGACCCAAGGCAGCTTACAGCAAGGAGAGACAATATACAGACTAGAGATAGGCACGACTTGAAAAAAATTTTTTTTCGAGTTGTCGTTAGTCGGGCCGGTTCCGTTTCGGGTCGTTTCCGTTTTTCGCGAAAATTCGCAAAAATTAGTCGGTTCGTTTTTTCGTTTTCTCGTTTTCGTTAGTACTGGTTTTTTGGGGGGTAGCGGGCTCCTGGAGGCACCTCTGTGGGGTGGGTGCCTCCTCTGGCCCGCTATAAAGGGAAAGCGGGCTCCTGGAGGCACCCGTGGGTGCCTCCTATCCTCACCCACTAGGAAAGGGAAGCAGGCTCCAAGAGACCCCTCAACATGGGGGTCTCCCCTCCTCACCTGCTGCTGCTGCTGCAAAATGGTATGCAATAGCCATATGGATATGCATACCAGTTGCAGACAGTGAGACTAGTGATGGCAGTGAACCCAAAGCCATAGGTGATGCCTAAGGCTCTCGCACCACCATGTCTCACACAGAAGGGAATTGTACTTGCGTGTAGTGCAATGCAAGTAGATCTGGCTTAGGGTTAAGGTGGGTTAGTGCAAGGGCTAGGGTTAGGCTAGTGACGGGTAAGGTTACGGTGGGCTAGTGGGTTGCACCTCTGGGTGCCTCTCTGAACCACTAAGAAGACAGTCTGTGACGTATGGGTAAGGACTGGAGTCAAGGATTAGGGTTAGGGTTAGGGGGCTAGGGCAGGTTTTAGGGGGCTTTGGCACATCCCAGAAGTCTCCATGGCCAAGTGGCCATGCGATTGGTGGGATGGCTCCAAAAATTTGCATGGTCGTCCACTCCCACATGGCTGGCCACTCGGCCAGCCCATCATTGCGCAGGTGTAAATAAAATAAAATAAAATAAAATAAATGGAGGACAGAGGAGGAGAGGAGAAACATTTTGTTGCAAGAAAAAAACCTACTGCTACTGTGAAAAATCTGGCAGTTTATAAATTTTCGCGTGTTTCTGTTGTGCTTGTGTGTTTTTGGACCACGATTTCAAAAACAATATTGCGTTCGCCGCCCCATTTTGGATCCCCCGCCCGCACCGCATGGCATGGCGAGTCCGGCTGCCCAGGACGGGGGGGAGGCGGGACCCCCCCTCCAGAAACCACCCCTCCGGTAGGTGCCCTGCGCCCTTAGTCAAGCAGGCATTTTTCCACCTGCTTTTTTGGCCCGGGAATGGGTGGGGGGAGAGTTTAAATGTTTTTTCCTGTGCCGTCCGTGCCGCTTGCTTGCGCTTTAATTGCGGCGGCCGGCGGCGAGACTGGGCTTTTTGCTGGCTGCGAGCCTGCGGCGAGTCCCACCAGAGCAGCCCAGGACGGGGGATGGGGGGGAGGCCGGGGACCTCCAGAAACAACCCCTCTGGTAGGTGCCCTGAGGCACGGCAGGCATTTTTCCGCCTGCTTTTCGGCCGGGAACCGGGTTTTCTTAACTTTTAAAAACTTTTTTCTGTGCCGCGTGGCATCGCGCAATCGCCGCGATGCAAGGAACGAGCATGACAAATCAGACCAAAATTGTTCGTTTGTCGGTTCGAGCTCGAAGTCTGGTGGAGTAATTCCTGTTACCGTTTCCGTAGAGTAACGGAACCGAGTAACGGAAACGGAAACGGGAATACCGCTAAGTCGTGCCCATCTCTAATACAGACCATTAACTTAAGACACATTCAATTTGAAAAACAGGGAATTGAGGGGTATCTTACAGCATAAGAAGGCAACATTAAAACTAACAATTTGATAACATGGTGTCAAAGCAATCACACAAGGAGAGATATAAACACAAAGTTATAAGTGGTTATAAACACAAAGTCTGTGTAGCCATGTATGGTAGATTCATATAAAGACACAATAGGTAGTTGACCATTCAGGGAAAGCTTGCCTGAAGAGAAAGGTTTTTACCTGTTTCCGAAAAGACAGCAGAGATGGGGTAGTCCTGGCCTCCAGTGGGAGGGAGTTCCAGAGTCTGGGCACAGCAGCCAAGAAGGCCTTTTCATGTGTTCCCACAAGATGTACCTGTGAGGGTGACAGGATTGAGAGAAAGGCCTCTCCTGATGACCTTAGCACTTGAGCTGGTTCACATTGTGAGATTCAATCTTTGAATTAGCTAGGACCCAGGTTGTACAGTGCTTTGTAGGTTAAGGTCAGCACTTTGAATTGTGCCCAATAGCTGATTGACAGTCAGTGAACTGCTTTAGAAGGGGTGTAATGTGATCTCTGTAACCTGCCCCAATCAGCAATCTGGCTGCTGCATTTTGGACCCACTAAAGTTTCCTGAGACTTTTCATTGGTAGCCCCACATAGAGCGCATTACAGTAGTCGGGACATCAATAGGGCATGAGTGACCATGGCCAGAGCTGGTTTCTCCAGGAATGAGTGTAACTGGCATACTAGTTTTAATTGTGCAAATGCACTCCTAGCCACAGCTGTGACCTGGGCATCTAGGCTCAAGGTCGAGTCCAGGAGCACCCCCAAGCTGCACACCTCTTTTTTCAGTTGGAGGGTGACCCCATCCGGTACAGGTTGCATCCCTATCCCTTGTTCTCCCTTTCAACTGACCAGAAACGTCTCTGTCTTGTCTGGGTTTAATTTCAGTTTGTTCATCCTCATCCAGTTCGTTATTGAAGCTAAACACTCATGTAAAGTCAAAATAGCAGTTCCCTTAGAATCTGGAGGTGACGAGAGGTATAGTTGGGTGTCATCGGCATACCGGTGGCACTCAACCCCAAAACTCCTGATAATCTCCTCCAGTGGTTTCATATAGATGTTAAATAACATTAGGAGACAGAACAGAACCCTGGGGGACTCCACAGGTCAGCAGCCGTGGTGTTGAACATGAATCACCTAACACTACTTTCTGCATTCTTTCCTGCAGGAAGGATTGGAGCCACTTTAATGCAGGGCTCCCAATTCCCATTTCAGAGAGACAAGTCAGGAAGATGCTGTGGTCTATAGTGTCAAAAGCAGCTGAGAGGTCTAGCAAAACCAAAAGGGGCACAGATCCCCTATCCATTTCCCTGCATAGGACATCTACTAATGCAACCAGTGCCGTCTCAGTCCCATAACCAGGCCTGAAGCCAGACTGAAATGGATCCAGGCAGTTTCTCTCATCCAGAAGCCTCTGGAGCTGCGAGGCCACAGCCCGCTCTAGGACTTTGCCTCCTGTAAGCATACCCCGAGAGGGGGCGAGTGCTCCAACACTGGAGGCCTCGGAGAGATATCTGGACAGCCACCTGGCAGATAGCCTTTGATTTGTATTCCTGCCTTGAGCAGGAGATTGGACTCAGTGGCCTTGTAGGCCCCTTCCAGCTTCATTATTCTATGGTTCTACCTGTGTCTAGAGCTGGCTGAATAGCTATAGTAGGAATCTGGTTGCAGAGCCAGAGTTTGATTCCACACTGTGCCTCTCAATAGAAGAGCCACCCTGGGTAGCCTTGGGCAAGCCGAACAGTCTTCGGCAGCATTCCCAGAAGACGGGAAGGGAAAACTACTTTACAAAAAAAGACCCTCCAAAGGGTTGCATTTGTTGAAATCAGCTTGGCACCCCAACTGATAATAAAACCCAAATGCCAAATAATGGGGTTTGCTGTTTTTGCTTTTTTTAAAAAATAAGTAAATCCTCTGGGTTATTTCAAAAGGAAGCTGCTTTGTTGATCCCCAGGCTGAAGGCTGTCCTGCACCTTTGAAAATTAATAAATATCAGGCCGGGCCCGGGGAATGTGGTAGTGGTGGTGGCTGAACGAAGATGCCTTGCTGGCAACCACTTTGGTGCTGGGTTCTGTCACCTGTTTGGAGCAAAGAGAAGAGGCATTCTCAACATCTGGCATGCATTAAAAACAATATGTGTGTGTTGTGTCATTACATTCATGACCGACTCTTCGTGACCCCATGTCCATGGAGTTTTCTTGGCAGGAATACTGCAGTGGTTTGCCAGTTCCTACCCCAGGCGCGGACAGCACCGGGTATTCCCTGGTGGTCGCCCATCCAAGCACTAGCCAGGCCCATCCCTGCTTAGCATCCCAAATCAGGCAAAATCAGATGTGCTTAGGGCATAATCACGAATAAAATTTCTTAAAAGGTCATTTAATAATGTAGGCATGGGAGGGTGCTGCCGATTACAGATAACTATTCACATCAAAGGCTATTTCCCTTTGATGCCTGCAGGACACCAAGAGGAGATTACAACACAGCAGTGACAACGTCAACAGATGTGCTGCAATGGGAGTGATGAATGTTAATTTTCCAGAGACCTAACAATGCCCTGCCTGTGTGAGGAAAAGGATGAGTATTATAATGGCCAGTAGAGATGGGCACGACTTGAAAAAAAAATTTTTCGAGTTGTCGTTAGTCGGGCCAGTCCCATTTCGGGTCGTTTCCGGTTTTCGCGAAAATTCGCAAAAATTAGTCGGTTCGTTTTTTCGTTTTTTCGTTGTCGTTAGTACTGGTTTTTTTTGGGGGGGAGCGGGCTCCTGGAGGCACCTCTGTGGGGTGGGTGCCTCCTCTGGCCCGCTATAAAGGGAAAGTGGGCTCCTGGAGGCACCCGTGGGTGCCTCCTGCCACTAGGAAGGGGAAGCAGGCTCCAAGAGACCCCTCTACATGAGGGTCTCCCTTCCTCACCTGCTGCTGCTGCAAAATGCTATGCAATAGCCATATGGATATTGCATAACATAATGTGCAGACGTGAGACCAGTGTGAGAGTGATAGGGTCATGCCCGCCCTTCACAAGGCTCTGGCACCACCATGTCTCACACAGAAGGGAATTGTACTTGCTGCGTGTAGTGCAATGCAAGCAAGTAGATCTGGCTTTAAGGTGGCTTAGTGCAAGAGCTAGGGTTAGGCTAGTGACGGGTAAGGTTACGGTGGGCTAGTGGGTTGCACCTCTGGGTGCCTCTCTGACCCACTAAGAAGACAGTCTGTGACGTATGGGTACGGAGTCAAGGGTTAGGGTTAGGGCTAGGGCAGGTTTTAGGGGGCTTTTTGGCACATCCCAGAAGTCTCCATGGCCAAGTGGCCATGCGACTGGTGGGATGGCTCCAAAAATTTGCATGGTTGTCCACTCCCACATGGCTGGCCACTTGGCCAGCCCATCATTGCGCAGGTGTAAATAAAATAAAATAAAATAAAATCAATGGAGGACAGAGGAGGAGAGGAGAGACATTTTGTTGCAAGAAAAACCCACCACTGCTACTGTGAAAAATCTGGCAGTTTATAAAATTTTCGCGTGTTTCTGTTGTGCTTGTGTGTTTTTGGACCACGATTTCAAAAACAATATTGCGTTTGCCGCCCCATTTTGGATCCCCCGCCCGCACCGCACCGCATGGCATGGCGATGGCGACTCGCGAGTCCGGCTGCCCAGGACGGGGGGGAGGCGGGACCCCCCCTCCAGAAACCACCCCTCCGGTAGGTGCCCTGCGCCCTTAGTCAAGTAGGCATTTTTCCGCCTGCTTTTTTGGCCCGGGAACGGGTGGGGGGAGAGTTTAAAAGTTTTTTCCTGTGCCGTCCGTGCCGCTTGCTTGCGCTTTAATTGCGGCGGCCGGCGGCGAGACTGGGCTTTTTGCTGGCTGCGAGCCTGCGGCGAGTCCCACAGAGCAGCCCACTAGGACGGGGGATGGGGGGGGAGGCCGGGGACCTCCAGAAACAACCCCTCTGGTAGGTGCCCTGAGGCACGGCAGGCATTTTCCCGCCTGCTTTTTTGGCCCGGGAATGGGTGGGGGGATAGTTTAAAAGTTTTTTCCTGTGCCGTCCGTGCCGCTTGCTTGTGCTTTAATTGCGGGCGGCCGGCGGCGAGACTGGGCATTTTGGTGGCTGCGAGCCTGCGGCGAGTCCCACCAGAGCAGCCGAGGACGGGGGATGAGGGGGAGGCCGGGGACCTCCAGAAACAACCCCTCTGGTAGGTGCCCTGAGGCACGGCAGGCATTTTCCCGCCTGCTTTTTGGCCGGGAACCGGGTTTTTTTAACTTTTAAAAACTTTTTTTCTGTGCCGCGTGTGGCATCGCGCGATCTCGCGATGCAAGGAACGAGCACGACAAATCAGACCAAAATTGTTCGTTCGTTGGTTCGAGCTCAAAGTCTGGGGGAGTAATTCCCGTTACCGTTTCCGTAGAGTAACGGAACCGAGTAACGGAAACGGAAACGGAAATACCGCTAAGTCGTGCCCATCTCTATTGGCCAGCCTAAAAATGTCTGGAGCACATTTTGCACACCTCTGCCGTGTGGCTTCATCAGAAGTGCAATTACTACCATTACAAAGCAGCCCAGTCTTCCTCTACTATGACCGATCTTCCTATAGTTAATAAACAAATTGTCATGGGCAGCGGGGAAAGAGAGGAAAATGTTATTCACCCATTTCCTTGGTTGACGGCCAGTTTCTTCATATATGTGATTAGAGATGGGCACGACTTGAAAAAATTTTTTTTCGAGTTGTCGTTAGTCGGGCCGGTTCCGTTTCGGCTCGTTTCCGTTTTTCGCGAAAATTTGCAAAACTTAGTCGGTTCGTTTTTTCGTTGTCGTTAGTACTGGTTTGGGGAGGGGGTAGCGGGCTCCTGGAGGGAGCTGCAGGAGTCAGCCAGAGCCACAAGTGACGGACTGGCAGACTCTTTGCACCCGCTGTGTCTCACGTACGTGCATGTAGTGCAATGCAAGTAGATCTGGCTTAGGGTTAAGACGGCTTAGCGCAACGGCTAGGGTTAGGCTAGTTACGGGTGAGGTTACGGTGAGTATTGGGGTGCATCTGGGTGCCTCTCTGACCCACTTAGAAGGACAGTGTACTGGCGTATGGGTTAGGCTTAGGGTTCGAGTTTGGGCTACGATTAGTGGGCTGTTT
The DNA here is from genome assembly GCA_037367245.1 of Phrynocephalus guinanensis. NCBI lineage: Eukaryota > Metazoa > Chordata > Lepidosauria > Squamata > Agamidae > Phrynocephalus > Phrynocephalus guinanensis. The sequence goes on from CM074734.1 coordinate 45,995,177, forward strand.
ATGCCCGATTGGCACATCCCAGAAGTCTCTGTGGTCAACCTGGCCAAGTGGCCATGCGATTGGTGGAAAATTTGAATGGTCTACTCCCATGGGAGAGCCCATCATTGCAAATGTGCAGGTGTAAAAAAAATAAAAATAAAATAAAATAAAATAAAATCAACGGAGACTTTTTTTTGCAAGAAAAACCCACTGCTGCTACTGTAAAAATTCAAGCATTTAAAATAGCTAATTTTCGCATGTTTCTGTGGTGCTTTGGTGGGGTTTTGGGCAACAATTTCAAAAAAAATATTGCGGTCGCCATTTTGGATCCCCCCCCACCACATGGCAAATGGATGCGCCCTCCCAGCCTGGTACAGTCAGCAAAACCTGGCCATGCGATTGGTGGAATGGCTCCAAAACTTTGCATGGTCCACTCCCATGGGCGAGCCCATCATTGCGAATGCGCAGGTGTAAAAAAATAAAATAAAATAAAATAAAATAAAATCAACGGAGACTTTTTTTTGCAAGAAAAACCCACTGCTGCTACTGTAAAAATTCAAGCATTTAAAATAGCTAATTTTCGCATGTTTCTGTGGTGCTTTGGTGGGGTTTTGGGCAACAATTTCAAAAAAAATATTGCGGTCGCCATTTTGGATCCCCCCCCCACCGCATGGCAAATGGATGCGCCCTCCCAGCCTGGTACAGTCAGCAAAACCTGGCCATGCGATTGGTGGAATGGCTCCAAAACTTTGCATGGTCCACTCCCATGGGCGAGCCCATCATTGCGAATGCGCAGGTGTAAAAAAATAAAATAAAATAAAATAAAATAAAATCAACGGAGACTTTTTTTTGCAAGAAAAACCCACTGCTGCTACTGTAAAAATTCAAGCATTTAAAATAGCTAATTTTCGCATGTTTCTGTGGTGCTTTGGTGGGGTTTTGGGCAACAATTTCAAAAAAAATATTGCGGTCGCCATTTTGGATCCCCCCCCCACCGCATGGCAAATGGATGCGCCCTCCCAGCCTGGTACAGTCAGCAAAACCTGGCCATGCGATTGGTGGAATGGCTCCAAAACTTTGCATGGTCCACTCCCATGGGCGAGCCCATCATTGCGAATGCGCAGGTGTAAAAAAATAAAATAAAATAAAATAAAATAAAAATAAAATCAACGGAGACTTTTTTTGCAAGAAAAACCCACTGCTGCTACTGTAAAAATTCAAGCATTTAAAATAGCTAATTTTCGCATGTTTCTGTGGTGCTTTGGTGGGGTTTTGGGCAACGATTTCAAAAAAAAATATTGCGGTCACCATTTTGGATCCCCCGCACTGCATGGCAAATGGATGTGCCCTCCCAGCCTGGGTACCAGCAGCGCGCAGCAGCAGTAGCAATAGCCAAGGAGAGGGGGGCGGGGAACCCCCCCCCAAATAAAACACCCTTCTGGCCTGGTAGGTGCCCTCAGACAGTTTTCGCCTACTTTTAGGGCCGGGAATCGGTTTTTTTTTTTAACTTTTAAAAACTTTTTTTCTGTGCCGCTTGGCATTGCGCGATGCAAGTAACGAGCACGACAAATCAGACCAAATTGTTCGTTCGTCGCTTCGAGCTCGAAGTCTGGGGCAGTGATTCCCGTTACCGTTTCCGTAGAGTAACGGAAACGAGTAACGGAAACGGAAACGGGAATACCGCTAAGTCGTGCCCATCTCTATATGTGATTTCTGCTGCCTTCAGCCATCACAGTCACCACAGGTGATGATTTGTTTTAGACAGAAGCGTAGCCAGGATTTGGAGCGCCTGGGGACAAAATTCTTTTTTTGCGCCCTTACTGCCCCCCCATCACATCACACTCACCCAGCAATGGGGGGCAAACCCTGCGGGGCTAGGGTGCGTGCATGCGTGCGTGGGGGTGTACGTGTAGATGTGCGCCTTACACATCTCCCACCAAGGCGAGGAAGAGGAGGAGGGTGCCATGGCCACCGCGTTCCTGCCTGCCTGCCTGCTTTGCTGCTTGCCTGGCGCACGGAGGTGGAGGCGGCGGATGGGGAGCTGTTGCCAAGCCTTAGGGGAAAGGAGGACTGCTGGGCGGAGGGAGGGCGCAGGGCTTCCTCCTCCTGCTCCCCCTCCAGACGCCCCCATATTGCTGCCTCCACAGATACGCCCCTGGTTTTAGAGATGACACAAATTGCTGGTTCAGTGGTTCATGCCAATTTACTTTTTGCCTGAACAACGACAGATAATACTGTATTTGTTCAGTCGTTCAGTCGTGTCCGACTCTTCGTGACCCCATGGACCAGAGCTCGCCAGGCCTTCCTATCCTCCACTGCCTCCCGGAGTTTTGTCAAATTCATTTTGGTTGCATCGATGACACCGTCCAACCATCTCATTCTCTGTCGTCCTCTTTTCCTTTTGCCTTCGATTTTTCCCAGCATCAGGGCCTTTTCCAGGGAGTCCTCTCTTCTCATGAGGTGGCCAAAGTACTGGAGCCTCAGCTTCAAAATCTGTCCTTCCAGTGAGCATTCGGGGTTGATTTCTTTCAGAATGGATAGGTTTGATCTCCTTGCAGTCCAGGGGACTCTCAAGACTCTCCTCCAGCACCACAGCTCAAAAGCATAAATTCTGCGGCGATCAGCCTTCTTTATAGTCCAGCTCTCACTTCCATACATCACTACTGGAAAAAACCATAGCTTTAACCATCCTGACCTTAGTTGGCAAAGTGATGTCTCTGCTCTTTAGGATGCTATCTAGGTTTGCCATTGCTTTCCTCCCAAGAAGCAGGCGTCTTTTTATTTCGTTGCTGCAGTCGCCATCTGCAGTGATCAAGGAGCCCAAGAAAATAAACTCTGTCATTGCCTCCATTTCTTCCCCTTCTATTTGCCAGGAGGTGATGGGACCAGTGGCCATGATCTTAGTTTTTTTATGTTGAGCTTCAGCCCATTTTTTTCACTCTCCTCTTTCACCCTCATTAAGAGGTTCTTTAATTCTTCCTCACTCTCTGCTATTAGAGTAGTATCATCTGCGTATCTGAGGTTGTTGATATTTCTTCCGGCAATCTTAATTCCGGCTTGAGATTCATCCAGACCGGCCTTTCTCATGATGTACTCTGCATATAAGTTAAATAGGCAAGGTGACAGTATACAGCCTTGTCGTACTCCTTTCCCGATTCTAAACCAGTCAGTTGTTCCATATCCAGTTCTGACGGTTGCTGCTTGTCCCACATATAGATTTCTTACTTAGGAGACAGATAAGGTGTTCAGGCACTCCCATTCCTTTAAGGACTTGCCATAGTTTGTTGTGGTCTACACAGTCGAAGGCTTTGGCATAGTCAATGAAGCAGAAGTAGATGTTTTTCTGGAACTCTCTGGCTTTCTCCATAATCCAGCGCATGTTGGCGATTTGGTCTCTAGTTCCTCTGCCCCTTCGAAATCCAGCTTGTAGTTCTGGAAGTTCTCTTTCCACATACTGCTGAAGCCTGCCTTGTAGAATTTTGAGCATAACCTTGCTAGCATGTGAAATGAGTGCAATTGTGCGATAGTTGGAGCATTCTTTGGCGTTTCCTTTCTTTGGGATTGGAATGTAGACCAATCTTTTCCAGTCCTCTGGCCACTGCTGGGTTTTCCAAATTTGCTGGCATATCTTATGCAGCACTTTTACAGCATCCTCTTTTAAGATTTTAAAGAGTTCAATTGGAATGCCATCACCTCCACTGGCCTTGTTGTTTGCAATGCTTTCTAAGGCCCACTTGACTTCACTTTCCAGGATGTCTGGCTCCAGGTCAGCAATTACGCTATCTTGGTTATCAGGGACGTCCAGATCTTTCTGATATAATTCTTCTGTATATTCTTGCCATCTCTTCTTGATCTCTTCTGCTTCAGTTAGGTCCCTACCATTTTTGTCCTTTATCATATCCATCTTTGCACGAAATGCCCCTTTAATATCTCCAATTTTCTTGAACAGATCTCTGGTTTTTCCTTTTCTATTGTTTTCCTCTATTTCTTTGCACTGTTCATTCAAGAAGGCCGCCCTGTCTCTCCTAGCTATTCTTTGGAAGTCTGCATTCAATTTTCTGTATCTTTCCCTTTCTCCCTTGCATTTTGCGTCCCTTCTCTCCTCCGCTATTTGTAGGGCCTCGTTGGACAACCACTTTGCTTTCTTGCATTTTCTTTTCTTTGGAATATTTTTCATTGCAGCCTCCTGTACAATGTTACAAGCCTCCATCCATAGTTCTTCAGGTGTTCTGTCCACCAAATCTAGTTCCTTGAATCTATTCTTCACTTCCACTGTGTATTCATATGGGATTTGACTTAGGTTATACCTGACTGGCCCAGTGATCTTCCCTACTTTCTTCAGTTTGAGTTTGAATTTTGAAATAAGAAGCTGATGATCTGAGCCACAGTCAGCACCAGGTCTTGTTTTTGCTGACTGTATAGAGCTCCTCCATCTTTGGCTGCAGAGAACATAGTCAATCTGATTCCGGTATTGTCCATCTGGTGATGTCCATGTGTAGAGTCGCCTTTTGTGTTGTTGGAAAAGAGTGTTTGCAATGACCAGCTTGTTCTCTTGACAAAACTCAATTAGCCTTTGCCCTGCTTCATTTGGAACTCCAAGGCCAAACTTGCCAGTTATTCCTTTTATCACTTGACTCCCTACTTTAGCATTCCAATCCCCTATGATGAGAAGAACATCTTTCTTTGGTGTCAGTTCTAGAAGTTCTTGTAAGTCTTCATAAAATTGGTCAATCTCAGACTCTTCAGCACCGGTAGTTGGAGCATAAACTTGGATTACTGTGATGTTCAAAGGACTGCCTTGGAATCGTACCGAGATCATTCTATCATTTTTTAGGTTGTATCCCAGCACTGCTTTTCTCACTCTATTGTTGACTATGAAGGCTACTCCATTTCTTCTATGGGATTCTTGCCCACAGTAGTAGATGTGATAGTCATCTGAACTGAATTCACCCATTCCTGTCCATTTAAGTTCACTGATGCCCAGGATGTCAATGTTTATTCTTTCCATCTCACGTTTGACCACATCCAGCTTACCCTGGTTCATAGATCTCACATTCCAGGTTCCTATGCAGTATATCTCTTTGCAGCATTGGACTTTCCTTTCTCTTCCAGGCACGTCTGCAGCTGAGCGTCCTTTCGGCTTTGGCCCAGCCACTTCATTAGCTCTGGAGCTACTTGTACTTGTCCTCCGCTCTACCTCAGTAGCATGTTGGACACCTTCCGACCTGAGGGGCTCATCTTCCAGCGTCATATCTTTTAGCCTTTTGTTTCTGACCATGGGATGTTCTTGGCAGGGATACCGGGGTGGCTTGCCAGTTCCTACCCCAGGAAGTCTTATTACAGGCCTCATTGTCACCAGTGTAATTAGCCTTACAATGATGAAAGCAAAGTTCAGCCTGTTTTATTTTGTAGCCTCACTGATCAACTGGGACACAAAAGTAGAAATGTGCCCCATTTATAAGATATTCCAGACTGAGGCATAGTGAGGTATAGTGCTTCTCAAACCTGACTCCTCCTGTCAGATTCATGCCCATCTCTACATCCTGGTCTCTTCTTACCTACATAATTGAAGAGTTTCATCCTATCTTCTTCTCTTCTTCTGTCCTTTAAAAAGTGGCCCATTCTGGTTCTTGTGCTCCTTAGTTTTTACTTCTGGCTGCTTTTTAGATTGCAATTGCACCCCCAAAGCTACCCATGCACTGTCATGTGTTTTGGGTTGCATACTGTAAAACCCCGAGAATCACAGTAAGGCCCATGAGTTCTGAACACATACAATCAGGATTTCATTGTTATTCTAAAATGTGCTTGGGCAACAGGGGCCTTCCAGATGTTGATGGGCTGAAAATTCCAGGTTGCCCACCCCAGTACTTCATGTATCAGTGTCAGAGAAGAGGCAATAGTTTTTACCATCAGCTGCTGGATGTCCTCATAGAACATCTACATTCATCCTGATGTGTTTCATTTGAATGCGTCATTCTGCTTCTCGTTAAGGCGTTCCACTTTTGACTGTTCTATGCCCAAGCATGTAAATACAGCCAGTTTCTGTGATATTTTAGCCAGCCATTTGGGTTGAGCAGAGAGAGGTCACGCAAATTCCAAAATATCCACCATTTCAATTGTAATTAATTGATTTTAACACAGAAGCGAGAGGCATTTGCAGGGACTGAGAGCCAACTTTTCAGTCCTAGCACTCTCTCTTGACTACAGCAAGTCCCCAAATATATATTAAAAACTGGAGAGGGGACAAAGAGACGACTGAAAGGAGATATGATAGCACTGTTTAAATATCTGAATGGATGTCATACAGTGGAGGGGAAGGATCTGTTCCCAGTCTTTCCAGAATGTAAGACATGTAATAATGGGCTTAAGTTAATGGGAACCCTGATTTAGATTAAATATCAGGGGGAAAGAATCTTCTTAACTGTTAGAGCAGTATGGCAATGGACCCAGCTACCTCAGGAGGTGGTGAAACTCCAACACTTGAGGCATTTAAGAGAAAATTAGATAACTATATGTCAGATATACTTTGGAAATGTACTATTTTCCTACACAATCCATAAATAGGCTGTGCTAAGCCCAAAGAAATGAAAGCCAGTGAATTCTTTTGTAGTGGTCTAATAGAAGACAGCACCCATTTCTTACACTGTGTAATCTCTGGGGAGTGGGGACCACAGGGCCATTTCCTTGTTCCTTCAGGCCTTTCTGGTTAAGTGAAAATTTTAAGGAGTGATTTTACTAGTTCCACACCCTCAGCGAGTTTCCATGGCTCAGCAGAGATCTGAACCAAGGTCTCGTGAGACCTAGTCAATCACTCTGTCCCCTACATCACAGTGGGTACCCAGTATTCAGGTGCTATCCTAAACCATATCAGTAGGCTCACTTCATAAGAATCATGCACAAACTTGTAACAATGCTGTGCCTTTTAATCCCACCTCCCTCATCTGTTTGTCAGGTTGAATCTCCATTCATACTTAAAATGTATTCCCAAGAACCTTTTGAAATGCAAATTTCTGGGTATAATTTGTTGTATATTCCAGAAAAAGAACCCCATGGTTTGACTGTGTTAAGTATGTTTAGTCTGTAATCCTGTTCAAATTTACTTTGGAGTAAGTTTCATTGAATAGAGTGAAACTTATTTCAGGGGTTTATTTATAGGATTGTGTTGTTATTCACACTGTCTTAACGCAGGTTGCAAAACTGTTACCTGTCTCAGACTAATTAGGCCCTTAGGTGTAAAACAGGGTGTGGAGTTGTAAGTTTAAAAAATTCAAGCACCACCTCTGTTTCCAAATCTAGACAGGCAACAATGATCCATGAGCAAAAAATGGTGGCCACTGTCAGAAGTACATTCACTCTCAACATAAGGAATGCCACTTCTTGCGGTGGATGATATATAGGCTCAATAGGGTGGTGTCGAGGAAAAAAGAGTAAATAAATAAATCCATATTTGTGGGAAGGGCATACTCTTCACCTCCACTTTTTCTAACCTCTTTCCCATGGAAGAGGAGGCTGATTCTTCTCTCAATACAAAAAAAGGTATGTTCATTAACACGTCATCTGGAATCTCAACCATGTCTAGTCCAAGCTCTTGCTTCAGAAGTGGGTCTACACAAACTTTTTCTGAAAGTTGAGTCATGGCAACTGGACTGAAAATTCCTCTCTCAAGAGAGGTTTGGGGGGGCCCCTCAGGCACAGTCCATCTGCTATTTATCAGACAGTGATTTCAACAATACCCAGACAAATTAGAAGCAGCAAGGCCATAGCTAACAACCCATACTTTATGGGTTTCAGCTCCTTAAGCCATTGTAATGTTCACCTAATGGCCTATGGAGACTATTGTCCACCTAATGAGCCTGTCCAGGCCATTGTTCATCTTAGGAGCCTATTTCAGACCAGGGTGACATGCTGTCAAAGTGAACTATAAAATGGAGGACTCGCAACTAGCTTTCCTCAGACTGATGAAGCTGTTTGGATGAGCAGCAAAACGTTTCTGTCTCTCAAGAAAAAGAAGTCCAGTTGCCATGACTCAACTTCCAGATAAACCCACCTGGATGACTGAGAATCTTCACAGACATAAATCTACACAAACGTCTTCTTCAAACATTAACACTTCCCAATCAACGTGAGCGGACATAGAACTCAACTCTTTTTATGTTGGACTAGCTCTATCCACAATACTTTTTGGGTTCATGAAGTGTTGTTGGGCAGGGACTTGTGCAACACCCAACTGATGTGAGGCTCCCATACACTCTCTTCCCTTGGGTAGGGCACATTCAGGGCTTGAAGGGTCTCATCCCATGAAACTTCCCAAGGGGCCCAGAACATGATTGGCGTTCTGCGTTATTTTTCTCTCATTATCTCCACCCCCTCTCTTTCTTTCTCCTTTCTCTGTTTGCTGTTTCTCCCTGATAAAGTGGGTTCCTATATACAGTATCTGTCTTTTCTTCTCTGCATACTCTCTTAGTATCTTGACGTCCAGCCATTCTCCTGTCCAAGGATCTTCTTGCACTCTCATCACCTGGTCTTCCTCCTCCTCCTTTCTCTCCTCCTCTGTCTGCCCCCACCAACATGTCTCCTCCCTTTTTATCTCTCCCTTCTTTCCTGCCTTTTTCTCTCTTGCTTCCTCTTCCACCTTCAGAGCTTGCTCCATCTCAGTCTCTATTTAGAGTCCCCTTCAAATCCTTCTCTCTTGTTGCCATCGTTGAGGCAGTCACTTCAGCTATGTATGATGGAGGATGGCCATCCTTCACTTGTCTCTTCACAGTTGTTTGACCACTCACACACACCCCTCCAAGGGGGCTGTCTAAGGTTCTTCATCCAGTACCCAGAGTAGCTGCTGAGAGAAATAATCGGGGCACTTCCTTTCCTATGATTCACTATAAAGAAATATGTCTATGAAGATTCTCAATCATCCAGGTGAGTTTATCTGGAAGTTGAGTCATGGCAACTGGGCTTCTTTTCTTGAGAGTTTCAGGTCTTTGTCTAATTTATGAGCCTGTTCAGACCAGGGGGGTATGATATCAAGGTGAACTATAAAATGGTGGACTCGCCACTAAATTTCCTCAGACTGACGAAGCTGCTTGGATGATTAGTGAAATGTTCCAATCTCTCAAGAAAAGAAGTCCAGTTGTCATGACTCAGCTTCCAAATGAAGGAATACAGCTACAATAACAGATACCATCTAGTCAACTTAGGGTTAGACTCCTTCATCATACTGAGCCATTGCAAAGGAGTGTGGTCTACAAGAAAGGTAAAAGAGGCTCCCAACTTATAACAGCTCAGTGCATGACTTGACTACTTGATTGCCAACACTTCATTCTTAATAATGCGATCAAAAGTTATCAAAAGCAAGAAAAGCTCATTTATAAGATGGAAGGCTTGTCCAAATGAGGACAACAGGCAGAAACATAAATTATGTCAGAACAAATGCAAGGCAACAATCAGGAAAGGAAAGGAAGACTTTGAGCAGCATATAGCTAAAAACACTCAAAGAAATAACAAGGACTTCTTTAAGTACATTAGAAGTAAGAACCCAACTAGGAAGGCCATTGGACCATTAGAAAACAATAGAAGGCAAGGCATTATTAAAGAGGAAACAGAGATTGCAGAGAGACTCAATGAATTCTTTGCTTCAGTATTCACTGAAGAAGAGAGAGACCACACACCCAAAACAGAGCCTATCTTCGTAGGGAGGGAAACCAAAGAATTAAGCCAGATAGAAATAACCAGGGAGGAGGTCCTTGCATGTCTTGTTAAACTAAATGCTAACAAATCACCAGGACCAGATGGCATCCATCCACAAGTTCTCAAGGAACTTAAAGATGAAATTGCTGATATCTTAGCCTCAAATCAGGTGCTGTGCCTGATGACTGGAAGGTAGCAAATGTAAAACACCAGTCTTCAAAAAAGGATCCAGAGGCAATCCAGGAAATTACCAACTGGTCAGTTTGATATGTGTCTCAGGTAAAGTGATGGAAACCATCCTAAAAGATAAAATTAATAAGTACATAGAAGAGAAGGTGCTGCTGAAGCAGAGCCAACATGGCTTCTGCACGGGCAAATAATATCTCACTTGGAATTTTTTGAGAGTGTCAACAAGCATGTGGATAAGGGAGATCCAGTTGACTTTGTTTATCTGTACTTTCAGAAGGCTTTTGACAAGGTCCCACACCAAAGGGTCTTGAATAAACTTGCCAGTCATGGAATCAAGGGACAGGTCTTGTCTTGGATCAGCAACTGGCTAAGGGACAGGAAACAGAGGGTATCGCTAATTGGACACTTATCCAAGTGGAGGGAAGTAAAGAGTGGGGTCCCCCAAGGTTCAGTACTAGGACCCCTGCTTTTTAACCTCTTCATAAATAATCTAGAAGTAGGAGTAAATAGCAAGGTAGTCAGATTTGCCAACTACACAAAATTATACAGAGTAGTAAAAATTGAGAGATTATCAAGAGCTCCAGAGGGATCTCTTGACACTTGGGGGAGTGGGCAAACCAGTGGCAAATGAGCTTCAACACTAGTAAGTGCAGAGTGATGCATGTTGGGGCAAAAAAACCCCCAACCAATTACATGTATAAACTGATGGGGTCAGAACCCTCTGCAACAAACCAGGAAAGGGATCTTGGTGTCCTGGTGGACAGCTCAGTGAAAAACCCAAACTCAATGCTAGAGATGATTAGGAAGGGTATTGAAAATAAGTCACAAGTGTCATTTTGCCTCTTTATAAATCTATGGTGAGACCCCGCTCTGGAGTAATGTGTACACAATTGAGTCACCATATCTCCAGAAAGTATTATGGAAATGGAAAAATTGCAGAGGGCAACCAGAATTATTAGGGGACTGGAACATCTTCCTTATCATCTGAGGCTGCAACAGCTCAGCCTCTTCACTCTTGAACAACGGTGCCTAAGAGGTGACCTGATTAAAGTTTATGAAATCATACATGGTATGGACAAAATAGATAAGAAAAAACTGTTTTCCCGGTTGCACAACACTAGAACTAGGGAGCACTCCATGAAACCTTTGGGTGGTATGTCTCAAACAAATAAGAGAAAGTAGTTTTTCACCCAGAGGATCACTGGTCTGTGGAACTCCCTGCCAGAAGAAGTGGTGACAGCTGTCAGCCTTGAGAAAGGATTGGACAAGTTCATGGAGATCAAGGGTATCAATGGCTATCATTAAGGATGCCTAAGGACAACCTCCGGGTTGGAGTGATAGGCAGGATATCTCTCAATGCCATTTGTGGGGAATCATAGGGAGGTGAAGACATCTGCTTGGGTATACCCTGAAGCAAATGGTGAGCCACAGTGTGAGACAGAATGCTGGATTGGAGGGGCTGTGGCCTGTTCCAGCAAGGCTGTTCTTATCATTGGGGGATAAGAAGCCTTCCTTCACTTGTCTCTTCAGAGTCATTTGGCCACTCACAGTCTGACAGAAGCAGATGATAACACACAGGGCCAAATTCCCTTCTGAGGTAAAAGATGTACAATTGGCTGGGACTTTCTACTCCAACATCTTGCCTTTTTCATTGTGCAAACTGCATTCCCCTTATACTCTTAGAACTTTGGGGGGAAAGTATGTATGGCCTATATATCAGCAGAAAGTATGTATGGCCTATATATCAGCAGAAAGTATGTATGGCCTATATATCAGCAGAGCCTCTGATAATGCGCTGCTACCAATCTTTGTACAGTAACAGTGATTTTTGAGGGTCAAAAATCATCATTGTCGTCATCATTATCATCATCATCATCATTATAGAAACTGCAGAGCTGAAAGGGATCATGTGGAGCATCAAATCCAGATCCTGTGAAGAAAGCAGAGTGGGGAATCAAACTACCATTTTCTTGGCTTCTGCATGAAAAAAAGTCAAAACCAGTTTTTTTTTTTAAATTATCTGCATTTTTAATCCCTCCACAGTCCCTTAAAACTTCTTGGCAAAGCCTCTCCAGATGATCAAGAGAACCAATGGAACATGGTGTACAGGGTTGCAGTGGAAGATGGCATTGTTAAAATCAGCAATTTTGTGTGGACCTATTCAGAATCTCGTTGGGTGGGTGAAGGAACGGTACCTATTATGGGCAGTTCCTTCTCCCCTCATGGTCTGTGGGAAATTTTGTAGCTTCACTCCCCCCAACCTTCTGAAAGGGTATCTGAGAGGGTATTGGGGTTTCAGTGGGAAAGAGCTATGTTGTGTTCTGTGCCGTTAAATCAGAAATGACTTCTAGTGTCCCTAATAGGGCTTTGGAGGCAAGCGAGATACCATATTTGATATTTCTAGTTCTAACTCCCTCCCCAGTGAATTTCCATAGCTCTCTTGAGTCTTAGCCCATCATTCTATTCACTACAACACATTGAGTAGCATCAGTGAAAAGGAGGATAGATGGGATTTACAGTCTTTAGGGACTTGCCTTCTGCATGTATAATGCTATTTCAACCAGCGTGTTAAAATCAATGTCCATATATCCACTCAGTTAGCTAAAATAATCACTTGACAGTGATTTGCTAAGGTTGTGGAATACTGGCTTTCTAAGAGGAGAAAATGTGTGGTGTGTGGCAGGGGTCAGTGTGTCGTTGCATAGGAAAGCAGAAGAAGCTTTTGCTTTCATGAAGTGTGTGTTCTGAACATAAAACTTGCCTTAACCAGAAAGCTAATTTGCAATACAAAAAACCTACTTTCACTTCCCCATGAGCAAAGACCAAGGGTTCGTATAAATAGTATCTTGTGGGAGAACCTGGAAAATCTTCATGTACAAACTCAAGTTGCAGCCACAAAATGACTCTGGCGTGCTATTGAAAACTTGAAGAGTTACTTCAAGAGTTATGCAATACAGCATGTGCCCTGCATAAGTGTGCAGAGGGTTGCAGTCTCAGTTTATTTTTCTCCCTTTATTTTTAAGCTTTAATTTTTTTAACATCCTCCTCTGTGTGCTGACTGACAGTTTCATTTCCTGGTTATGGGTCTTAGCTGTTATTTTGGGATGGCAACATCAAACGCTGGCCACCCACATGGGTTCCATAGAAAGAAACATGTAGATTCAATAAGAATCAACTAGCATTTTAACATTTATGGTAGTCAAAGAATTACATCCAACCTTTCGTTGACAAATTCTGGCACTTGCAAGGGGAGCAGAGTGGGGAAGAGGGAAGGAAAGAAAAACAATATACTGTACTGTACTTATCTATTCCTTCGACACTGTGTCAGCTTATTTATGAATTATGTTATTTACGACAAGTCATGACAACTGGACTTCTTTTGTGGTGGGATTGAATTGCTTTGCTACTCATCCACGTAGCTTCCTTTTAGTCTGAGGAAAGTTGGTGCGAGGCTTCCAATGTATAGTTCACCATGCTTTCACACACACCCCGGCCTGAATAGGATCATTAGATGCATAATCATCTGGGGTGCATGAAAGTCACACCTATGCAACTGCTTTGCTGGTGGAGGTGTGAAGTGGTCCTGATTTTTCTGGGGACAGATGAGAGGGCAGTGTGATAAAAATAGCATTCTGCCTAAATCCTCTGTCCCTGTTGAAAGATAGATTTTCTATATACACATGAATGGCTTCCCTGACCCCTCTGTTGAACTACCTATCTTCTCTGTCCAAGATGTCCATCTTTGTCATTGAATGAGGGCCCTTTGTCCTTCAAATAAAGATACACTGCTGATTCTTGTCTTAATAAGCTGTTGCCCCTCCATCAGGAGGCCACTGCTAAAAACCATACCCAGTGGGTGTGGAAAGGGCTGCAGAACTGTGACTTTCACACACCCCTAATGAAACAATAGGTGAAGTGAAACCAACATGGAGGATAAATTGGAGGTTTCCTACCAACCTTCCCCAGACAGAAGAAGCTATGTGGATGAGTTGTGAAACGTTTTGACCGAACAAGAAATGAAGTCCAGTTACCCTGATTCAACTTCCAGACTTCTCTTGCAAAGGGAAGTCTCATTTAAGAGCAGTGATGGGAGGGTTAAAGATAAAGCGGGCACTTCATGCAGTGCAAACACATAGTTAAAACTAAAATCCCCACCCACAGGAATTAGTGATGGCCACCTCCACAAAGGGCTTTACTGTAAACGTGGATCAAATCTATTTGACACTGAGAACAGAGGGCTCATTGGGTCACGATCTGGAAGTTGAGTCATGGCAACTGGACTTCTTTTCTTCAGAAATTGAAACATTTTACTGCTCATCCAAGTAGCTTCGTCAATCTGAGGAAAGTTAGAAGCGAGTCCTCCAATTTATAGCTCACCTTGATTTCACATCAGCCTGGTCTGAATAGGCTCATTAGGTGGACAATGGCCTGAATAGGCTAATTAGGTGGACAATGGCCTGGGGTGTGTGAAAGCCCCACCTATGCAACCCCTCCTAACACCCATAAAGTATGAGTCCTTAGCCGTGGCCTTGCTGGTGGAGGTATGAAGGATTTTTGATTTGTCTGGGGATTGTTGAAATCACTGCCTGATAAGTGCCTGACAGATTGTTCCTGATCCCTCCACCTCGGTTGAGAGGTTTTCAATACTTACATCAGGCCTGCCCAAAGTCCGGCCCAGGGGCCAAATCCTGCCTGTCAGGCCATTCTGAGTGGCCCGCAGCTGGCTGGCTCGCCCCTCCCTCCCCCTCCTTCGCTTATGGGTCAATGGGTGGGGCTTGCAGTGGGATGGCAGGGTCGGGGAGCAACCGGCCCCTGACACATTCTCAGCCACCAAATCTGGCCCTCCTTACAAAAAGTTTGGGCACCCCTGACTTACATGAATGGCTTCCCTGACCCCTCTCTTGAGCCATTTATCTTCTCTGTGTAATATGCGTACATCCTCATCTTTGAATGAGTGCCCTTTGAAGGACAAAGTGGAGGTACATTGCAGAGGTCACGATGGATGTTCCTCCCTGAAGAACCGGAGAGCCAAGATCTTTGTACATGTCCCTGAGCACCCACGCACTCGCCCCCTTCCTATGTTAGAATATGCAGTTCAAAGTTGTCCTAGTATCCAGCAGGGTTATCTATCAATCAACTATCAGCAATTAAGCAACAAATATAATATTTACTTGTGCTTGACACAGAGCAGTGCAGCAGTAGCGTGCAGATAAAATGTCAGTATTGATATAAAGTATTGCAGAGTTAGGTTATGAAGAGACAATGACAATGGGTAGAGTAAAAACTCATATATTCATATATACATCAAAAAATATATACTGTACAGCATAACAACCAAGCAATATTTACAACAGACAAACAGAGTGTGGGGTTCTGTTCTCACCATAACAGACCCACCTAACAAATGGCAAGCTAGTGCTTTTATACAGTTCAGCACCCATCAGATATGAGTCATCACTAATTACAATCTTGTCTGACCTAGAGAAGCAATCATTTGGCAAAAGAAAAAAGATGCTATAGAGCAGCAGCATGACATGGATACGTGATTGGATTTCTATGACAAACCAAAGAAATTTTAGGCTTGGAATTCTTTAGAGGTAATATTCCATCCCTGTTGTTATCCCTTGAAAAAAGACATTTACGGAAATACTGTTCCGAGGTTGGAAGAAAAACCCTGTTACTTGAAAGAACAAACTTAAAAAATGGCAGACGATTTAAGATGTTCAGATCCACCTCATTAAAGAGTTGGGCATCTTAGACTTATTTATCCCACGTGTAGGTGATGCTCACCTGTGCTTCATCAGGCTCAAAGGTAGTTAGTAACACTTTAACATACCAACAACTTCTGTATGAGGACCAAACTCTAAAACCCCCAAATCAGTTATAACATGCCTGTGATTACTGGCAGACGATTAAGATGTTCAAATCCACCTCTGCTTACACTTGTTCACCCGTATGCTGGATTACTAGACATACTGTGGGAGGTTAGGTTAAAACATAATGAGACTGCAGAATCTAACTGCCTCCATTTTACAACTCTCTTTCCACTATCTGTTAAATATACATAACATATATTTTATCAACTTTTACATATCTTGACATCAACCTGTTCTGTTTTTTCTGTATTTTGCTCTTTTCTGCCCCTCCTCTCTAGCTAGTGAGTTGTTTTTTTACAGTTAAGACATGACTGTTTTTCTCTCCTGATAGCTTCTTAAATGGAGATTCATACTTGCTGTCATGCCACCCAGCGCTAGGGGTTGGTTTAATTTTGTTTAGGTAGATTCTTCAAGATAAAATGGAATAACATGGAATATGTAAGATAAATGATTATTTTCTTTTTCAGGCTTATGTTATGGTTTTGACTAATTACTGCTGAAAAAAAGTCTCTAATAATAACACCTTTTATGAAGTTATTATACATTAACTCTATATCTGTCTCTATACTTAACTTGCCCTGTGTGTGTGCTGGGGGGGGGGTGTCATTGGGCCAAGCAGACTAAGATCTCCAGCAGCCTGGACACATCCATTCCCCCCCCCCCCTTTGGGATCCAGGTGCTCTGTCAACCCCACACAAAGATGTGAAGGCCTGGAGGAAAAAAAACTGGAAAAAATCAGGGGGAAAAAACCATTTTCCCCCATTTTTTCCTGAAGCCTTTTTGGTTTTTTTTTCAAAAAATATATATGAAAAAATTGAAAAAAGAAAAAGAAAAAAATGATTAAGGAATGTTTTATTTTAACGTGATGAATAAAATATTTTAAGACATGGTGTTCAAATATTTTCCAAATCATTTCTAAAAAGTATTGAAACTTATTCCTACTCCCTTCTATACATTTCCCCCCCTTCAATTCTTTTTGTGAGAATGAAGTTTTTATTTTAGTTTTATTTACTACTGTGGAGAGGAAATATTAATAATTTTTAATTCTGGTTTTTTAAACATTGTTTTGTAGAGGCTTCTTTGTTCCACATAAACTAGTAAACAGTTCAGGAGAGTGTTACACCATTTGTTACTTGCAAATACAAATAAATATTATTTAAAAAGTAAATTCTATTTTAATAATTGTGTGGATACACTACTATATTGTAATAATGCGTGTACTGCAGGTGAAATTGTGGACCCTAGGTAGCAGGCTCAGGGTTGACTCAGCCTTCCATCCTTCCGAGGTCGGTAAAATGAGTACCCAGCTTGCTGGGGGAGGGAGGGCAATGTGTAGTCCACTCCACATACTGTAATTAAACTGTAAACGGCCCAGAGACTACTTGCAGTGGTATGGGGCAGAATATAAGCAGAACACTTTATATATAAGCAGAACACTTTGCTTTGTGATAATTTCATGCCCAGTCAAATTGTCCACACAGTCCTATTTAATGTTCCTAAAGTGACAGAATGACTTTCAAGCTGTAAAAGGGGGGGGTTTGCTAATGTAGCCTTGTTTTCAATTTTTTCCCGAAATTTTCCTCTAGTGTCCTTAGGCGCCATCGTGTCTCTGGGGCCAGTGAATCAGCGGCTCCTTCACCAGCCCCGGGGGTGGCCCGATTCCCAGCAGGTGCCTCTGCCGGGATCAGCCTGAGATTCTTCTTCCGCCACGGGAGCCAGGAAAAGGGGGAAGCTCCTGCGGCGCTCGCTCTCTCTCTCTCTCTCTCTCTCTCTCTCTCTTGCCCGGCCTCGCCAGTCGCCACCCATTGGCTGCGGCGTCCACTCGAAAACACCCCGCGTTGCGACCATTGGTCGTGGGAACGCGCGGCTTCTCCGCCCTCCCTTCCTTCCTTCCGGGCACCTAACTTGGGGCCAGGCACGAGTGTCGGGGGGGGGGGTGGAGGGCTACACACCACTTCGCCACCTCGGAAGGGCTGGTCGCCGCCGCCGCCGCCGCCGCTCCTTTTCCTCCTCCGGGGGCTGAGTTTCATGTCTTCCGAGTGGTTTAAGCGGCGCTTCTTGAGCTACTCCAGGTCGGCCAGGCGAGGGAAAGGCGCCCCTCCACCGCCACTGCCGGGAGACGGAGAGCCGACGCTGGCGCCGCCACCACCACCACCACTACCACAACAACAACACCAGCGACAGCAAGCGCCGCCACCACCACCACCGCCGCCGCCGCCGATGCAGGTCCGGCGTCCCAAATTCCTGCGCGGCGCTGCTTACGGCGAGGAGGAGAGGCTGCTCGGCCGGCGCCCCGTCCGCTGCCCGCCCCGGGACCGGACCCTCCAGTGGAACACCGGCTATGCGGAGTGAGCGAGCGAGCGGGACCGGGGGGGGGGACCGGGGGGGGGGACACGCGAGATCGTGGGGCTGGAGGGAGGGCGCGAAGGGGCAGCCCGAGAGCAGCTGTGTGTGTGTGTGTGTGTGTGTGTGTGTGTGTGTGTGTGTGTGTGTGTGTGTGTGTGTGTGTGTGTTGCGGTGGGGCCTCATCGTAAGCAAGAGTCGCATCCTTCCAGCCGCCTCGCTCTTGCAATGCACTTGGGAAGGAGACCTGATCTGGGAAAGCTCCCAGTCCCGGGACGCGACACCAGCACTTCGTCTTCACGGCGCTGCCACACATTGGTCGCCTTTATTTTCCGTTTTTTGTTTGTTTGTTTTGTTTCGTGCCCTCACCGCCGAAATACCTGGAGGGCTGCCGCCCCACTTCTGCCATGATCTGAACAAGGTAACTCCCAGAATTTCCCTAGCCAACAGGTTTTTTTTTTTTAGGGGATTCTGAGAATGGTGGACCTGAGGCAAAGAAAGGCCCATTTTGAGCACGCCTTCCATGTGGATGGAGCCAGGCCTCGTGGCCGTGTTTTGTTTTGTTTTGTTTTGTTTTGCTTTTGCTGCAAAAACAAACACCCTCTTTTAAGAGTTGAGCTGAGAGGAGCACCAGTGCTGGAGGCTCATTTTGCTTTTGTGATGCTGTTAGATGTTGCTATCCCGAAGATAAGCTGAGCTAGGCTATTGTAAAAGCCAGTGTTGCCATAGGTCATGGCATTTCTAACAGGGTTGTGTGGGGACAGAAACCTGTTGCTCATCTCCCTTTTTGACCTTGCAGTACTAAGTGGTGGCATGGATGTCTCATGGAGCCGTCGCACATTTTAAGGATAAGTTGCTGGTAATTTCCCCCCTCGTCCTTAATATAGGACAGTGATGGTGAAACTTTTAGAGACCGAGTGCCCAAATTGTGATCCAAAACCCACTAATTTTTCACATAGTGCCAATACAGCAATTTAACCTGAATACAGGGGGCTGTGAAGGGGGCAATGTCAGGTGCCTGCAGAAAGGGCTCCAAGTGCCACCTTTGGCACCTGTGCCATAGGTTCACTAACACTGATCTAGGAGATTTGGTTCAGGTTTATCATTTGGGTGGAATTGGCTAGCTTTAGTTGGATCAGGATTCCTCAGTTTTCTGTTACTGTAATATTATAATTTGAACAATTTGTGACTTATAATGACACATTGTACCTAGAGATAATCAATTACACTACTTTTAAAAATTATTATTGAACAGTTAGCTTTTACTTCAGCAGTACTGTAAATGTTACCAAAAGTTGTGCTTTTAGGAGGAGATTATAATATATAATGCTGGCATCCCTTGCTGTTAGGTTTATGCAACAAAGCCCCACAGTGGTTAACAGAGGTTGCGTTGCTGGATACTTGTGCAGAAAACTGTCAAGAGTTTCCTAGACGCCAGTTGTGGGGGAAATGAAATTTCCTAACAGCCTGTTGCAAAAAAAAGTTACTTACTCAACTGCATCACGTCAGTTGTTTTAGTCATTTTTCCTGACTGTCTTTGCTTGGGACAGTAATGGGACGACGGGTCCTTGAATTAGCAGCATGTTAGCAAAATGTGTGGCAAGTGTGGTTTCTCCAGCTGCATTGCTTTTGTTATGGCAGGAGCAGCGTCAGACCATACAGCTGACAGATGTTGGGTCTGGTCGCTAGTGCTGAGCTCTGAAAGTTGCACCACATACGGGACAGCTGTGCCATTTTCAGAGCTCAGTACTGATGTGGTTTTCTTGTCTGACAAATAGAGGCAGATATTAAAACTGGTAGAAGGGGTGCATGGGGAAACGGAGATTCTCCCATCTAGTTCTTGTAGATAGCAAGCTAGGGAACATCCAGCTTTTTAGAAATATTTGACTGTAACTCTTGCCTGTCCTCCCAGTAGCAAATTATAGGAGTGGTTTGTTCTACACATCCATAGAGCCTGAGGTCCTCCATTTGTGCCATGCAGCAATACCACTGTTCACAAAGTGGAGTAGAAACTAAAACACCTGGCAACAAGCCTGTTTCTGACTTCTAATTCTTTCAGCTCAGGGGCATTATCCATAGGTGCAAGTTTCCAGTATTTTCATGCTCTATATAAGAACATAAGAAGAGCTATGCTGGATCAGGTCAAAGGCCCATCTAGTCCAGCTTCCTGGATCTCACAGTGGCCCACCAGATGCATCTGGGAGCGCACAAGACTAGACATCTGTCTCCTGATACCACTCCCCTGAATCTGGCCCTTGAAGTACCCTGGTTTTAAACTTGGAGATGACACATCTCCATCATGGTTTGTAACCTGTGGTGGACTTCTCCTCCAGGAATCTGTCCAATCCCCTTTTGAAGGCATCCAGGCCAGGTGCCATCACTACATCCTGTGGCAGGGATTTCCACAGACTAACAACACGCTGGGTAAAAAAAAAATTCTTTTTCTCTTCTTACTCTCCCCAGCCCTCAATTTGAGTGGATGTCCCCTAGTTCTGGCATTTTGTGAGAGGCAGAAGAGCGTCCCTCTATCCACTTTACTCATGCCCTGCATTATTTTGTACGTCTCAATCATATCCCCCCTCAGGCGCCTTTTGTCCAGACTAAAGAGCCCCAAATGTTTTAGCCTTTCCTCATAAGGGAGGTGCCCCCAGCCCAGTAATCGTTTTAGTCTCTCTCTTCTGCACCTTTTCCAGTTCCACTGTGTCTTTGTTGAGATGCTTATGTACTTGCCGGGAAAGAGAAAATATTCAATAACCAGCATACTAGATGTCAGGGAACAACTCCTTGCCAAGTCACGGGAGCTCCTGGGAGGGGAAATTTTCCCTCTTGCTTCTCTGCTTACTGAGAAGTTCATTGTGTAAGGAAGACCACTTCAAGTGAAGCATGCAGATCTTTAGGAAACAGTATGTGTTTTAGATTTAGAAGTTCATTCGGAGACCTGTTGCGTTAGTAAAATAACTTCACTGTTATCTAAATCATAATATTTTGATAAGATTTACAGGTCAGCTTTTGAGACCTGTTCTCATGTGTGTGTGTGTGTGTGTGTGTGTGTGTGTGTGTGTGTTTTCTTCAGCAAAAAAACCCCCATTTTGTTTAAATTAAAGTGTTAATTGTATTACAGGTGTAAGGGTAATTTTTTTTGTATTTTGCTACAGGTGTAAGGGTAATCATGGGGTTTACTATGGTGATAATCTGGTTTTAATGCTTTTTGCCTGGCTTGGCAAGAGATCTCTTGCTATGCAATGTTTCCATGGAAAAATGCAGGGTTTTATTGTCTTGGGGAGACAAACTGCTCATGCCATGAGAAATGCGACCGTGTTTAGACAAACAGAGAAGGTGCCATCATATCTCATCCAGTGTACAGCAACCCTAACAGGTTTTCAAGATATGTGAGATAATTAAGGACTGGGGTTTCTATTGTTATCCTCAGGTCAATGGTAACTCAAGGGTCAACCCATGGCAGAGTGAGGATTTGACACCTGCTCACTGAAATCCTAATCCAACACTTTGCCCTCTACATTACACTTGCTCTCAGATTAAGCAGAGAGGTCAGGAAGCTTTGCTTGATCTGAAATCCAACAATCCATAGCAAGACAAGTGTTTTATATTGCTTTAAGACTGAATGAATCTCTGTTGATATTTGTTTTTATCCAGCCATAAATGACCATTAGTTAAAATTATATAAGTAAGGTGGCCACAGCTTACTTGCTGTAATGTAATTGTCGCCAGATATCAAAAGCAAGATCAGACATAATAAGGTTTCATATTACACTTTCAAGCCAAACACCGAATAATTATATTTGAAAGTACAGTACAGTACAGTACAGTATATGGTTAAGACTGTGAAGATTCTTAGTCATCCAGGTGAACTTATCTGGAAGTTGAGTCATGGCAACTGGACTTCTTTTTCTTGAGAGATAGAAACGTTTCGCTCCTCATCCACACAGCTTGATCAGTCTGAATAAAGCTAGTGCGAGTCCTCCATCTTATAGTCAGCTTTGACCTCTTGTCACCCTGTTGTTGTTATTGTTGTTGACATTGTTGGAAAAAGTAGAGACATGCAGCAGGAGGTGGATCATAGCAAAACATTTTCCTGTAGCTTGGTTTGACCATGCCCAGCCCAAGGGCTGACATCTCAACAAGTCCCAAATTTGGCAGGTCATAAAGGCTAAGGAGGGCAAGCGTTGTGTGTGTGTGTGTGTGTGTGTCTCCTCTTCTCTGTTCAGTCTGTAAGCAGAACATATATGGAAAGCCAGACTAATTCAGATGATGAAGGAATGAATATTGGTGGAAGAAACTTCAATAATTTAAGATACGCAGATGGCACCATCTTACTGATCGAAAGCAGATATGAGTTTTAATGGAAGTGAAAGAAGAAAATGCCAAAGCACGACTGTAGGAAGACAAAAACATCACAACGACAGAAGAACTACACAACTTGAATGTTCACAATGAAAAACATTTAAATAGGTTAAAGATTTTTGTATAATCTTGGCTCATTCGCCTAACCCATTGGAGACAGCAGCCAAGAAATCAAGAGAAGCCTGAGACTTGGGAGGGCAGCAATGAAGGAATTAAAAAGGGTCATCAAAAGTCCAGATGTGTCATTGGAGACCAAGGCCAAGGTCATCCTCAATCACTGTGTGTGGGTGTGAAAGCTAGAGAGTACAGAAGGCTTACAAGGGAAAAAACGACTCATCTCACCTATGGTACTGGAGGAGATATTTGTGGTAAAGATAAACTAGTGGGTTATGCAGCAATCAAGGCAAAACTGTTCTGGAGGTAAACATGACAAAACGGAGATTGACTGTAGAAGAAGCCACAGGGTTGAGTTGACAAGGGCTGAGCAGGATTGTTGAGGACAGGAGATTCTAAAAATTGCTCATTGATAGGGCTGCCATAAGTCAGGGGTGCACGTTATGGTAGCTGACCAAGAGGAGGAGATGTAGCTTCAGTAGCTATGATGACCTGCTGTGTTATGGAAATAAATGATAACCACAGCATGGCGAGATAGCAGAAATCATAGCCTTGTCCCTTGGGTGTGTGTGTGAAGTGCTGTGTCAGTTAATGAAGCAACACTTCTTGATACACACAAGGATATTTTGCACACTGGAAAGAACATTTAAAATGTGTTGGCAAGCTGTGATCTCAACAGCAGAATTGATTCATGGGCACATTGTGGTTAAATCTCATGTTGGCTGGACATGGGCTTGAGGCAGTGGGAAGGAGGCCCTTCAAAATAGTGACACCCTCAAGGCAGCATCCATAGGCAGTAAATGGCCCCCGAAGAGCACGACGTGAGGTTCGTGCAGGGGCAGAGGAAGGCCACCTGTTGAGCACAGGCAGGGTATTTTTTCCTGCTTTCATCAGCTGCAATAGGCAGCTTTTTTCCCCGCACACCCTGTTTTGTTCCTGCAGTGGCTTGGCTTGAGCAGGTGCATTTCTCGACTGGCAGTTACAGCCCAAGTCTGTAGCACAAGGATCTACAGGTTGGACTTCCGAAGCCTGATTTAGTTTACATCGATTGTTGTTATTTGAAGTGCCCATCATAGTTTGTTGTTTTCTCCTGTTTTGTCACATGGAAATGATGATGTTTCATAACATAATTTTGGGCATGTCTACTCAGAAGTAAGTAATGAGTTCAGTGGAGCTTACTCTAAGGTGATGTATGTAGGATTTCATCCTAAGGACTATAAAAATGGTGGTTCGTGTTCGTGAGGCATGTTTGTGTTCCATATGGTACATAGAGCATTAACAGCAAAGATTTCATAGTGGCATTGTGTTCATTCGTTTCATTGAGTTTAGAAAAACAGGAAATAATTTAGTTGCACTTGAGAATTGTGTTTTAACTAATCTATTTCCCCCTTTAGAACCATAAATGCAGAAAAGTCAGAATTTAATGAAGATCAGGCAACATGCTGCCGGGTCTCCATCAGGAAGAAGGAAGACGGCAACGAGGAGGACCAGGAATGGCTGATTCTCTGCAATACTGAGGTGAATTCAAATGTGGTCTTTTGGCTGGTTGATATCATGGACTAACTGCAACCACGACTTTCTCCCACCCCACCCCCCTTTTTTAAAAAATAGACTGTGTGTGTGTGTTCCCATTTATTTGTTGCACATATTTTCACATCCCCCTTTAACTTTTTTTAAAAAAATCAAGAACAAACCAAGAATAACCGAAAGTGGTTTGCACAAGGAAATAAACAAAAACCAATTCATCATCATTCACAGTAAACTTCCTAGCTAGAAGACGACAAGATCTGGAAGCTAAATTAAAACACTGAACAGAAATAAAATTCTGTCTAAAATGTCTGGGGATATATTTTATTTCGCCATTTGTGGGTGTAGCCTTAGAGAAACTTGTTTTGCCAGGTTGCTTCTTTTCAGCCGACCTTCCTCCGCCAGCTGTTGGCAGTTATTCAACCAGCCTCAGTTCTCTCCCCCCCCCCCCAGGATTGCAGATATTTCTAGCAGCAGAGAAGAGGGAACCAAGTATATCGTCCACGATTGAGGATTGCATTAAATATTTACCTCCAGTGTCTTTTTTTTTTAAAGTGGCTTTCAGTAACTGTTTTGTACGACTCAGATTTTTGTTTACCATAGACCAGTGTTGGAGAACCTATGGCACAAGGTGCCAAAGGTGGCACTCGGAGCCCTTTCTGTGGGCACCCGACATCCTCCCTTCACAGCCACCTGTATTCCACTTAAATTCCTGTATTGGCACTTAGCGGAAAATTAGTGGGTTTTGAACCACAGTTTGGGCACTCGGTCTCTAAAAGGTTCACCATCACTGCCACAGACCATTGTTATTGTTGTTTGGTTGTTATTTAAAGCCTAGTTTTGCCTCGCCTCTCTGCTAAGTTTTTTTTAAAAAAGACCCAAGGCAACGTACATAATTGAAAAGCTATATTAAACGCTAAAAAGGGGAAGTTACTGCACTATTTAAAAAGAATTACGCATATTAAAATATGAGATAACAGCACTCCTAAAACAGATTGGAAATGTTTCTTTTCAAGGCACAATTCATTCCTTCGTGACGATCATGTGTAAGGTTGGCACAGTCCAAACCTACATGGACGCACATTTCTTTAAACAATTAGCGCTTCTTCCTTCTCCCTTGCCATGTGGCTTTATGTATCAAACTATGAATGGCTTAGTTTGTTCTTGGGCTTTCTGCTAGAAAATGCCAAGTAGCCCATGAAAGGCATGAGCTGCAGATTTGTATCTGTTTGCCGAATCTATTTTCTACAGATGAAAACAAAACAAGAAAGCTCAGAGACTCGGGGCAGATTTGTACGCCAAGGAGTGGAAGATTTTTGTGACGCTAGCAGAACACCCGTGGTGGGTTCCATGCTATGATCTTAATTATTTTAGGCCTCTTTCTTGAAAAGAGAGAACAGCCTTTTCCTTGTTGCATGAATGATTAGAAGTGTAAAACCACCAAAGAACCTTGTCTGAGATTTTCTATAGAAGTGACTCATGGTCAGACGGGAAGAACTGGTCCCCCTCTTGGACCCGCTTAACCCTGAGCTTATTTTTAAGACCACCAGAGACTGAGTGAAAACTAACACAGATGATCAGCTACTGGAAAAATATGATTGCATTCCCCTGTCCCTGTTAACCGTCTTGCACACAGATTGTTATTTTGGGGCAGCTGAAGTTTCTGGACCATCTTCAAAAGCAGACCCACGAATAACACATTATTGTGAGCCAAATTATTTTCCCCCCCGAATTCCATTAGAATTAGGACTATTAATCTGTAAAAATAAATTACAATCTCCTGATCCAAACAAAGGCCTCCATGCCAGTTTATGAACTGACTGGCATATGAAGAAACATGCCTCACTTGCCTATTCCTGTCATGCGCAGAAGGTTCAGAGGAGTGGGTTCTTGATTCTGGTCCACACAGCCATGTTAGAAGGCAAGTGAGGCCGAGAAGTTAGTGACTGAACAATAACACCTGTTCACACCCCTTAGTAGAAATCTTCCCTCTCGAAATGGCCTTTGAAGTGTAACATGTAAGGATGTCCCACACATCAGTAACTCCAATGCTTTGACTTTCAGTACCTGACTGGCTATTACTGGGCCCTGTTTGATGGCCATGGTGGCCCGGTTGCATCTATTTTGGCCTCCAATTACTTGCACTATTGCATCAAGCAGAAACTAGAGGACGTAGTACAAGGCATCACTGAAGACCATCCC
Source organism: Phrynocephalus guinanensis (assembly GCA_037367245.1). NCBI lineage: Eukaryota > Metazoa > Chordata > Lepidosauria > Squamata > Agamidae > Phrynocephalus > Phrynocephalus guinanensis. The sequence continues at coordinate 46,021,453 of CM074734.1, forward strand.
CCGATGCACCTCAACGGGCAGTGCGTCTGCCAAAGTGATCCACAGTTTGTGAAAGAGAAGCAGATTCGTCAGGAAGACGTGGTCATTGGAGCGCTGGAGAAGGCCTTCCAGGACTGTGTGAGTGCGCCCTCTTTGATTCCCTCAGAATTGTGCTGTTTCTAATTTCCTAGCCTGACAAGGCACCTCTGTAGGCCCTTGTGCCCATGTTTCCCTTTGTGGAGCTCTGCTTATTCTGCAGTTCAACGCCAGGTGTTTGTGCCAGTGCAGAATTTGGTGTCAGCCCTCAGTGAACAGGATCCCAGATCTGCCTTCTGTCAACGAAGGACTCCCAGAAGGTGCCTTCGTTCAGTTTTGGGGGTTTGATTCCCCACTCTGTCCTGTACCTTAGCCTTCTGTGCAGCATTTTCAATCAGCTGAAGGAATATTTTGGGGAGCTGGGGCAAGGAAGTCTACTTTGGCCAGCTTAGCTATATATGCATGAATCTGGTTCTCAGCCCTTATCGTGGATGTCTCTGTGTATGTACGTAAAGGTCTGGAACAGGCTGAAGACCTGTCTAGTCCAACATTCTCTTTAGTTAAGAGCTAGCTAGGCACCTAAGAGAAGCCTATAAGACAGTATTGGTGAACCTATGGCACGGGTGCCAAAGGTGGCACTCAGAGCCCTTTCTGTGGGCACCCAATTTATTTATTTAATTTTTTTTTATTCAATTTTACAACTTATATGCCGCCCACTACCCAAAGGTCTCTGGGCGGCTTACAATCAAAGAATTAAAACAATTAAAATATCAAATATCAACAAATAATTAAAAAAATAATAAAAACCTTACACTAAAATCCTTACACTAAAATTGCCATCAGAGGACCCACAGTCTATATTGTATCAATTAAAAAACTTCACAGCCACCTGTTTTCAGGTCAAATTGCCATATTGGCACTTTGCAAAAAATTAGTGGGTTTTGAATCACCATTTGGGCACTCGGTCTCTAAAAGGTTCGCCATCACTGCTATAAGTGCACTGTAGTGCTCTTAATAACCTTAGTGCGATGTGTCAGTTGACAGTTCACACCAAATTCTCTGATTGGGTGCACTAGGGATATTTATTATTTTATTATAGCCTGCCCTAGGGATATTTATTTATTATTTTCATTTGTATACTGCCCAACTTTCCGAGGGGATGCAACCAGCACCTTAGTAACGAATGGCAAATTTGTCACCAAAACTTAACACCATCCCTTTTGTGTAAGCATTTACTGGCAACGTGATTCTGGCCATTGTCGTGATGTAAAACGGAAGAAGTGGGGGAGCCAAACCAGCTTGTGCTTTCGGTGGGTGCCCAGACAATTTTTGAGGTTTCCAACAATGATGATTTTTTTTGTCAGTATCTTTTGCTGGAACGTCTGCCCTTGGCCTTGCATGGCTAAGCGAATGTTCTCCCAACAGGATGAAGTGATTGGTCAGGAGATGGAAACTACCAACCAATCAGGGGGCTGCACTGCACTAGCTGTTCTTTATCTGCAGGGAAAGCTGTATGTGGCAAATGCAGGTGACAGCCGGTAAGTGTACGTTTAGTATAAACGGGAATGGGATCCAACATTGTCCTCAACAGGGGGCATACCTTTTAATGGGATTAGGGCCATCTACATATTAGATTAATAATTACATTAATTATGGCTTCTTAAGCTTCTTTAGTTTTTGTTTGATTTTTTGTTGCTTGATAAAGCCAAGTGTTGTGTTTGATCTCCTGTATATAGTAGATATTGTTGAGTTGCGTTATCACAAATGACACAAGACTGACATTTGTGACCATTTCTGAAAAATGTTAAGGAGGTCAACACACTTCAAAGTGAGAAGAATCCTGATTCTTGTTTCTCATTCAGGGCACTCCTTGTTCGAAAACAATGCATTGTTCCCTTGAGTACTGAATTCACCCCTGAAAGAGAGAGACAGAGAATCCAGCACCTGGTAAGTAAACCTTCCCTTATTTCAAACACATCGTCACCAAATTTTCTCTTTGTATTTTGCAATTGCACTATCTGTAAATATTTGTTGAGTTCTTTCTCAACACCACAGGGTATATTTTTTCTGCAATATGACCACCTCTCTTGTACTCTGCTGTATTTTAATGCTATTTTACAAGGAGTGCCAGGAGGTTCCAAATCAGTGATTTGAGTTCATTATATACAGTAGTAGTGTCTTGGTTCAGAAGCATAATTCGTTCTGGAAACATGCTCATAAACCCAAACAAATTTCCCCATTGGAACAAAGGGCATAATTACTTGATTTGTTATGGGGCCTCTCGCCACTGTGGTCACTGTCACCTCCTTGCCACAGTGGCTGCTGAAGGGGCCAGCACCTGCAGTGGCGAGAGCTGCGTGCCCGTGGTGGCGAGAGGCTGGTGGTCATCAGCTCCTCAACACTGTTCGGTGCCCCAGTGGTCATTTTGCAAGGCAAAGCTTGTTAACCAAAACAATATTTTTCCGAAAATTTTGCTTGTCTTACAAAATGCTCATAGAGTGGGGCACTCGTAAACCAAGGCATTACAGTATTCTTAAATTAGGTTAGAATGGATGTACAGTATATTCTGCCATTTCAAAAACCAAATTGGCTACAATGGGGATACTGTGTTGACTTACTAGATCAGCCCTCTTCCAGTCTGGAGCATTTTGGGTAAGAGAAGTGGTTTGTTTACAAGAGTTCCATGCCCATTGCTCAGAATAGTGCTTGATCATCCGTGGACTGGAACTCTTTTTCCCCCCTGGTTTGTGTTGGTGACTTGAAGGATTTAGACGAGAGTTGAAAATAGGCTGAAATGTCCCGTTATATATCAGTAGAATAACGGAACACAAATCCCATCCGTCGCTCTAACATCGGAGGGCCTAGCATTGCCCTTTGAGGGGATGCTTCTGTTTTTCATGGTTTTTGAATTTTCATTTCTTCCTCAGGCTTTCGTTTACCCAAAGCTGCTAGCAGGTGAATTCACACGATATGAGTTTCCGAGAAGACTGAAAGGAGATGATGTGGGCCACAAAGTCCTATACAGAGATTATTACATGGATGGCTGGTAAGTCCCTTTCTTGCATTAGTTTGGGCCTAGGGGTGAGCTGTAGAGATGGGCACAAAATGATTTTTTTTCATTTTGTTATTCACTATTCGTTTTGTTGCCTAATGAAATGAAAACTGAAGTGCCCTAAAAAAAATTGGAAATTTTCATTTTTTTGTTTCGTTTTTTATTTTTTATTATTTATTTTGACAAGCACCGATCTCAGTGATTGTCAAAATAAATAATAAAAATAAGTGCAGGGCCGCCCGCCAGCTGGTGGCCGGGGGGGGGAATAAAAAACTGCTGACTGGCCTCTCTTGTGGGCCAGCTGGTCGGCAGGAATTATTTTTAAAAAAATGCTGATCAGCCTCCCTGTGGTCCGACCAGGCACAATAGTGAAAAAATGAAAAATGAAACAAAATGAAATATGAAATGATTTTTTTTTCATTTGGTAATAATTTTTCATTTGGTAAAAAATCATTTGGTAATAATTTTAAAAAAAACATTCATTTGGTAATAAATGAAACAAAATGGGGGAAAGAAACAAAAAACAAATCAAATGCCATTTTGGCATTTCGTTCCCATCTCTAGTGAGCAGTCTTTTAAGGGTAGCCCCATTTGGCAAATTGGTTCTCCTGCAGCCTTCCTAGTATCCTTGCATTGCCTCCATCCTTTCTCAAGTAAGGTTTTGGTCTGTGCGCACACACACACAAGTATACACACACAATGCAGATGTGAATGCAGTTGTTGAGTTTTGCTTTATTCCCTTTGCTACACAGGGCAAAAGTCAAAACGTCCATTTAACTCTTTAGAACCTCGCAGAGATCTATATTGCAATGGCTTCTGCAAGCCATGAACAGGGGACAGAAAACTAGCCTGTGGCTTCTTGTTGGACTCGTATGTAGCAGGTGGCTCAGTTATGGGGTTAAGAAGGAGTGGGTGTAGTGTGTTTCTCCTTTGTTTATGCACTGCAGCTTCTGTAATTCCCATTCATTGACATCACTGTAAAAACATTACTGTAAAAAGTTCTGTAAAAACTTTATGCACTACAGCTTCTGTAATTCCCATTCATTGACATCACTGTAAAAACAGTAACGTTAGAGTAGATGGAGGGCACTGAAAGAGGTTTATTACAGAAGACTAAGATGACAGTGGAAGGCCTGACCTACAGTTCTGAATCTACTCACTTTGGGTCATTGACCAAAATGGCTTTAGCCTCATGTTTGATCTTGCGAAGGTAACGTCCCTTGTGTAAATGGCAGTTCTCCATTACACTGAGAAGTGAACATGTCTCTCTACAGCAAAAAGACCTTGTGAAAACCATGTGTGAGACAAGTAACTACAGAATCTGACACAGAGTTAGACACTTTAGTCAACTAAAATAATTTGGTTATCAGTGTGTTGCTTTGAGGCCATGGTATGGCCAACTACCACCAAAGTGAAAAAGTGCATGTCTTGTTTCTTTCAGGGGATACAAAACAATAGCGAAAGATGACCTCAAGTACCCCCTTATCCATGGGCATGGAAAACAGGCATGTTTCAAGCATATATGAACTTATCCCTCTTTACTTACAACTTTTTTCTGGGGACGGGGGGGGGCAGGCCTCAGATACTTTCAGAGTTGGGATTGTAAAAAACTACAACCACACAGATCTTGATGGGACTATAATGACCTTTCCCATTTGTCAACTTTGTTATTGAGATTGATTCTTGCCTTTACTAGTTGACTTGGTGCAGGCATTTTTCTTTATGCTTGTTAGTATACAAACTGAATTTGCAGTATATCCATCTGAGTACATTTTGTTGGATTAGTAGCTACCTCCTGCATTTTATCTCAGTGCCAGGTTTTGTACTTTATGAAAGAGTCTTGAGCGGATTAATTTCATTTGATTACAGAGTTCTGGAATACGCAAGCCATTTTTTTAATGCAGCAAATCTGCCAACACCAGAATTAGATTACTCCAGAGCCATTTGTATGGAGCTGTTCCTCAAGGTGGTCTCTGGAACACAGCTGCAAGATGATCAGTTAACAGATTTGGGGATGAACATATCTGTAGTTAAGAAGAGTTTCACTCTTAGTTTGTTTCTCGGCGTTCAGAGTTCCAGTTTTAATGTCTTTAGTTGGCCATCTTATAGTGACTCATGCAGATGTCTCATGGAACACAATGGGACAGGACTGTGTTTGAGTAGGCATATATATAGGTTTGTTCTGAAAAGTCAGCTAAGTAACTTAATCCCATGGCATCCCATTTGCAGAACCTCCTTGCTTGCCAGAACGTATCCATTCACTGACATTACAATCCAACGGCTGACTTGGGGAATTCCGACCTTTTAAGATGCGATGGCTACTAGGAGAGGGGCTGCCTTACTAGTGGCACCTGAGCTGTGCTTCCCATCCCCCAACTAGTCCTTCCCCTTGAGCCCAATTTGATGATCTGGACAAGCTCGTAATAATTTCTTGAGGGCTTGTAGGTGGCTGTTAAGAAACATGCTGCTTCTGAAATACATTGCTCCTCTGTCTGCTTTATTGTTTTGCATATTGTGTCTAATCATATGTTAGAAGTTACAGAATGACTATTGGGGGGTAAAAATAGTCTAAATTACTGCGCTGTTGGTGGCGCGGCTGGTTCCAACCCCTTACTCAGCCCAGTTTTCAACCCAAGGCTGTTTTTTTTTAATTTTCTTTTTGTGCATCTGTTTCAGGCTCGTTTGCTTGGCACCCTGGCTGTGTCTCGAGGTCTGGGGGATCACCAGTTGAAAGTCATTGAAACAGATGTGGAAGTCAAGCCTTTCCTGTCTTGCATTCCTAAGGTAGGCAATTGTAGCAACTTCTGTACGTCTCCCCCCCCCTCCATCTCCACCTCTGGCTTGACCTACTCAGTACTCTGAGACTTTTAATCTGATTTAGAGTGACTAAGAAGGCTGTATAATGCTTCAGCATTCTACAGGCCTGCTAGAGTATGGGTAGAAAAACTTTGGCTCTCTAGTCGTCCTGACCTGCAGCTCACATCAGTCATAGTCATACCCAGATGTTCAAGAGCAGGGCCTGTTTAGCACAACTGGACTTCTAGGTAGGAGAGCACTGTATGTCTTGGATATGAGACTCTTCAAAAAGGTGGGCGTTATCGTCATACATACCTTGCTTGCAACGTTCCCTCTAAGGCAGTGGTGGCGAACCTTTGGCCCTCCTGATGCCACAACTCCCAGAATTCCAAGCCTGCGTTGCCAGTGACAAAGGACTGTGGGAGTTGGGGTCCAAAACATCTGGAGTGCCGAAGGTTCGCCACCACTGCTCTAAGGTGTGTGCGTGCATGCAGAAGTCCATTGGCAGCACATAGCCAAGTCTTCCATGCAGCGACGATGAAAATTAGAGGGAACTCAGAGGCAAAAGCCTGGCTTGCTTGAGTAGAAAAAAGGAATGAAACATTAGAGGGATCTTTGGTCTGCTTGAGAGCTTGTATGTTATGCCCCCTTGTGGTAATAATAAGTATTTAAACTTCTCACTGTTGGGGAAAACCGATAAACAACGGTTGTATTTCTTATTAGGTGCAAGTATTTGACTTGAGCAGAGAAAACATTAAGGAAGATGATGTCCTCATCATGGCTACTGATGGTCTTTGGGATGTTATGTCCAATGAAGATGTGACCCAGGTTGTCAGGAGTTTTCTCCATGATAACACAACTGATCCATACAGGTAATTATCAGTTTCAGACGGTAAGGAGGTAGCAGGTTGTTTTTATCTATTTGTGGAGGGTTCTTATCACTGCATATAATGTAACAGCTAGAGTAGTTCTGCTTTCTAAAGATGTCTTGCTTTCAATTGTATCCTTGCTTCTGGTAGCACAGCTGCTGGCAACTGTGTCATTATGGCACCTTGTAAGGGAAAACATACAGCTCTGTCTACCTTCTAATGCTACTGGATCCCATGCTCCATATCTGCTTTTTAATGTACCTATTCCTCAACTTCCGCTAGAAAAAGGATTTGCTGGAAGTACTCAGGGCCAAGTGTACAGCAGCCCCATCAAGGCGTTTCTTTTCCTAGTTATATGTAAATAGACTATGCCAGAAAAATAAAAGCTCCCAAGACTTAGCCCAATGCCTTAATTACTGAGTTTATCCTTTACGATCTGTCCTTTAAGATTGCTAATTGGTGGTCTGTAGGCAGACTGAATGACTCTTTTGTTTCTTTAGATTTGTAGAACTGGCCAAATGCCTGGTACGGAAAGCAAGAGGGAAGAAGGATGGATACTACTGGACTATGGACAATAATATTCCTGCATCTTATGATGATATTTCTGTTTTTGTTATTCCACTAAGCAAGAAGGATGAGAACCCAATGGCGTCTTAACAGTCAGTAAATAGCAGAACTTCATTTTGGATATGCCGGCCATATCCAGATAGATTCACAGTTGTGGAGACAACATCTTCCTGTTTGTTTTGCTTTGTTCTGGAAACAGGACCAGAGAAGTCTATTGATAGTTTGGTATCACCACTTTATGTGAGAGTTTTGTCTTGGCTATAGCAAAAGAGCCTGGAGTAAAGCAGCAGCCTGCCCCACTGCACCTCCTATCACTTGCTCTAGTTCCAAAGGTACATGAAAGACAAGAGGATGGTGACCCTTCATGAGCTCTAGCTCTGTAATGAATTCAGACTTAAAAGTTTGGAAAGGTAGTCATTTCCTTAGGAATTAAGCTACTGCAATGTGAAATATCAAAGGAATGATAGACTGGCAGTTTGAATTTAAATGGAGCAGCTATGTGATAAGTAGTTTAAGCTATCCATTAAGTTAATATTAAATTTCAACTTGCAGGATATGTGAATGACCCAAAAATGAAGGGATACAATATAATACATTTGGCAGACAACATTGAATAACCGTTAACCGACTGGGCAGAAGTTTTTAAATGTGGATATTCATTGCCCATTGAAGGAATTCAGTGTGTACTTGAGCCCTGACATGTTGTTATAAGGGCTGGGACAATAAAGACACCACCCTTTCAGATGTAGCCTCAGCATATCTAAGCTCTGGGCCTCAACTAACAAACTACCTAGCATACTTTTTCTCTTGCCAAGGACTTTACATCTAAGAAATAACTCCTGGCAACTTCATCTTTTGCCATGTTTTAACCTGTCAGTACAGCTCTGAAGAAGAGGGATTTTGCCCTCAAAACATTAGCAACTTGTTTTTCTAGTAGCCTAAAGCTATCACCTGTTCTACCAGTGTGTATTTTATTATCTTTTGGGCTTGAATGTATGCTAAAGCACCTGTAACCCCTGGCTTTTAGGCAGGGCGATGTCATTTTAATCTAATTTCAGTTATTAGTTCCACATTAAGTAGACTCATTGAATCAATGAGACTTACACAAATGTTAATAGATCCCATTCATTCAGTAGGTCTGCTCCAGTTGGGAGTATATTTAATCTACTGGGTTTTATACTTTGGGGGTTGTCTTTATATCATGTTCACATGCAATGTATCTTACATTGTTGTGCCATAAGTATTGCTAATTTATGAAATAAAGTACCATGAAGCTTATTCTCTTCCTTTAATAGAAACTTTATTGAAGATTAAATTATAGCTTGCATTAATGTTTCCATTTGCATAGTAGAACCTACTATTTTGCTATCTACCAAACATAAGTTAGTGAGGACTACCCTTGCCAAGGAATGGCGAGTACCAGTCAGAACACAGACAGTGGGAAAGGAGAGAAATGAATTTGACTGTATGGTGTAAAATATTATGAGAACTGGGTATGGCTGACAGGCATCCACAGCAGGCACACTCTTGTTGGCTGCAAGCCTTACGTTTAATAATATACCTCATAAAGAACCAATCCTTAGAAAGTCAAGGTTGAAACAAAAAGAAAAAACATTATTCTCACTTCCTATCTTCGTTATGTTTGTCAGCCCAGTCTACTACTGTATATGCAAATAGCATGCAGTTGAACACTCTTCAATATATTATCTCTGCAAAGTATTTTATTTTCATGTCCATCCACAGTAAGTAGCTTTTCAAATGCCATGAGACACATTCAATTCATTTTCAAGCAAAGGGATCCAAAACCTACCAATCCAATTCTCTGTGCATTGCTCAGCAGCAAATCTGAGCTTAATGGAAGTTGTTACCTTGTAAAATACATAAAATTCTCAACATTTAAGTCAAAAGCCCAGTGACATTTAATCTGAGGACATACTGGCAGTTTTGATAGTTAATGTTTTCAAACAGTACACTACACCTGAATCTCATATACAGTCATGAACCTGGCCAGTTAAAGTGCTGTATGCAGTAACAAGATACTTTGAGTCGTCCCCCCCCCCCTCACCTAGCATGGAGTTGGTTCTGTGGACGGGTAAAAAGAATCAAGTGCAGTGGGGTAAGAAGTAGCCAGCTACACAAAGCAAAATCTTTCAGAAGAGGAAGAGACATGTGAAGTGTCATCAGATCCCCAGTGATTAAATAGGGCTACTGTAGTTGCAACTAACTGCCAATGTGCTCTAATACTGCAGAGAAAAGATCCCCCACCATCTGAAGAATGCTAAGCAAAACCAGGGCACCACCCAAGGATGCTGGATATCGCCTGAAAATGTTTTGCTGTTGGGAGAAGAGTGAGGCTTGCAGAGGAGAGCATGAAACTGCACTTGCTGGAAATCAAATTCCTGAAATGTGCTCTTTTTGGATAGTGAAAATGACAGAAAAGTATGTCCTGGTAGTTCATATAAATGCCTTGCAAAATGTAGGGGAAATGGCAGTGGAAGTATTAACTGTAAGGAAAGAGCTGAGGTTACGTACCTTTCCTGCTGGCCTGGAAAAGATGCCATCATGCAGGACACCACCACACTGAATTTATCTACAAGCAAATTGCCAGGCCAAGAAATAACACAAAGGATGTGACCTGGAAATTCTGGTTCCATTAGGTGAGTTTGAAGCGGGGAAAGCAAGCTAACCTAATGTTTATTGAATTACAGAATACATGATGACTAGATTGTAATGGTGGCAGAACCTATGTAAGGGAAACCTGGAATGTGAGTGAAAAGCAACAACCAAGACTGATTCCATAGTACTGTATTGGTCCAAGCATTAGTTTTTAATAGCCAATGGTAAAAAAATACGTCCCCTTGACCCTCCCCACCCCCATATTTACAGAGTCAGCTGAAATTACACTGAAGGAAGGTGTCCATTGGGGAGCATTTTCCAACTGAACAGCTCCAGTATTGCTTAAGATTCTCCATTAGACCACTCCCAAGTGGCTGAATGTCCCAAGAACCGCCAATGGAAGACGGTCCAAAGCTGCTATATAGTCTTGTGGAAGCAAACGTCTAGTAGTATCAGAACTTTCCATATGTAAAGGGTTGAGCATCCTTAGAAATTTCCCCCAGAAAATGGATGGTTCTTTGATTATTATGGCACAATTAAGTTTATGACACAAGTATTTGCTTACAAGTGCACAGCTTAGATACTGTTGATATTTCAAGCTGCAGAGAATATGCAGGGAAGTCCACCTTTATAACGGGCACAGAATCCCACGTGATAAATCCTGAAGTTATAAGGGACTAAAGAGTCCATCTGTAATTAGCTGTGGTAAAATGTAACCAGAATATATTCCGGAGCAAAGATGTGAACATAAGCTCAGCATGAATTATTTCTTACAGCTGAGATGCTTGCAGATACCACACTCAGGTTTCCAGATCCGATACCGTACAATCAAACAAAAATCCTTCTGAGGGAATGCAGCAAGCAAAACATAATAAGATGAGTGAGTTGGACAGGAACATTCAGTCAGAATGATGCAATCCCAATACTTTCATTGTGGTCTTCAGAAATGTGTTGCTGTCGGCACTGTACAAAAAAAATTTCAAATGGGAACTGGATGTAGAACTAATCGTCTATAGTTGGTAACCAAAAGGCCTGGAAGGAAAAGGCAAATAAGTATGACTTTAAAAAGTTCTACCACCCACTGATTTGCAAAAGTCATCAGCCCTTGAGATAAATATCCCAGAATCTTCAATGATCACAGAAGTTGAAGAATTCCATTTCAGTTGGGTTGACTTAAATTGTCACCGTACATCATTCCGACAGCTAAGAATAACAAAAACTCAACATTCTGAACCTAGTTTCTTGAACAGATATATCCTCATCAATTAAGATCCAATCGACACCATTCCAGTTTTTAATCCTTTTCTTGTGGCTTAAAAATAGTAGCATGTATGTGCCTATACACTACAGGCTAGGACATAAACATGTATCTACCCTTGCTCTGCCTCCCCATCTGGTGACTGAAGTAGAATATCTTGGTCTAAAAAGGCATTGTTAATCAACAATTTTGGGCTCACTGGCATACTGCTGTTAAATTACTACTGCCAGAGATTTAAAACAATTCATCAGTTTGAATGGCCTCTCAACACATCATTGGCACAGTCTTAGTATTCAAAGTTAACTACAATTAGACAATTTTTGACAACAAAGGAATAGTCCATCAATGAAGGAACCAAATTGCCTCACTTCTCCAGAAGGACAAATCTCCTTACCATATTGGAGCATGCACTCCCAAAAGTCATAAATTTGGGGTTGAACTGCAAGCAGGTAATAGGTCCTGTGTGTTTGCCATCCAGCACTGCCACTTTCATTCCAGTCTCTCCATTCCAAACATGGATCTTCCCATCCTCTGATCCTGCAGGTCGAATTAAGCACTATCAGCATCAAAGACGATCTCTTCTACACCAAGCAGCTTGGGTACATTGGGACATCCACATAAAACATCACACAAAAGGACCCAAACATGACCAGGAAGGAAAGAAACCTTTCCAACCTTGAGTAGGTTATGTAGAAATGGCCAGGCGGTGGGGTGCTCTTGGTTTCACAGGGTGAAGAAGGATGCACTTACCAATCATTATAAACTGTGAATCAGGGGTAAATGAAGCCTCCAGTGTGACAGCTTTACTGTTGTTGTATCCCTGTAAAGGAAGCATATTTAATGCCTATAAGGATGAAAGAACAGGAAAGTCAAGCCATGCCTCGAGCAGTGGAACAAGGGTATATCAGAGAAGGGGGCATGGCCCTGAAGGTACCACTGGGCTGCAACTCTGACCAATCCACCTCCACTGGCATGCCACCTCGGTCCAAGGAGAGCAGGGCTGCATCCTGTTCATTCTTGCCCTAGATGAAATAATTCAGCTTTTAAGACTGGGAATGTTGCCAAGTCCAAATTCTAAGACAAAAGCAGGACCAAATAAAAAGGGGAAATTGTGGACTCAGTTTTGATCAGTGTAAAAATCCAAAAGTAGGGCAAGCCCAGCTTCTCTTCAATATTAGCACAGTGGCTAATAGTGATCAATGTGAACTGTACTGAAAATTGTCTAACTCTCAGTGAATTGCCCATATATACTTGAGTATAAGCTGAGGGCCTAATTTTACCCCCAAAACTGGTAAACATATTGACTCAAGTATAAGCCGAGGGTGTTCCCCCCCTTATACCCGAGTATAGACGGTATACCGGCCGATCTCTAAACGTGTGCTGGGAGTGTAGAGGCATTTAGGGAGTTAATACCATAGAGTAAACTCCCTGATTGCCTCTGTAGTCCCTGCACTTGCCAATACTACCCCCAGCCCCTTTAGAGCTTCATAACTAAGTCTCCTTACCCTTAAATATTTCCAGAATTCAGGGAGTTCCCTAAAATCACTTTCTAAAGATACCCCTGCTACTTTGGAGTCCCAAGGTAAGTACATTTTGATTGCATATTTTTTTTAAATTTGAGTGCATTTTTTAAAAACATACACTCAAAGATTACTTATCTTTGGGGCACCAAAGTAGCAGGGGTACCTTCAGAAAGCGATTTTAGGGAATCCCCTGAAATTTGGAAACATTTTGGGATAATGGGGCTGAGTTATGAAGCTCCAAAGGAGGTGCCCCTAAACCTTCTCATTGGAATCATATGGGAAGCGGAGGCACTGGTATTGCTCACCCTATCAGGACTTGACCTCTGTATTGTTATTTTATTGATATGTTTATCGTACTGTTTTTACTTGATGCACTTTGCAATGGCTCTGTGAGCCACGCAATAAAATTTATATGATGATGATGATGACCTCTGCCACCCTCCCCGAGCCCTGCGAACACCTAATTTTACCCCCCACCCAAACTGGAAAACTTATTGACTCGAGTATAGCAGAGGGCGTTTTTTTCAGCCAAAAATAAGGGCTGAAAAACTTGGCTTATACTCTAGTACATACGGTAGATAATTTAGTTTATAAGAGAAGAAGAGAGAGCATGTTCTAGGGAGAAAATGATTTCAACATGCAATATGAAGCATGGCCGTACAAAGTATATGAAATTAGCTGTTCTGTTATGTTTTTACACACTACCTTATATTAGCATCTGTATTTCATTTCAGTCACTGACTTGGCGATGCCATTTACTAGTTTAGTGTAGGGGTACAATTTCAAACCCTGATTTTCATTCAGTTATGAGTGCACAACAGAAGTAGCATCTCACAAACCTACACATCTGTGTGAAAACGTAGCACCTTCAGATGAACAAAGAATGCTGAAAAGAGTAGTCAGAGGCCTCTGAAACCATACTAACAGCTCTGGATAACACATCTTATTAACAATCTGAGAGAAAGCCAACACAAAAAGTTCTTTACAAGTGATGAAACTAGCCCTCACCGTAAACGTATGAAGAACAGCACCTTTAAAGGCATCAATAAGCCGGATGAACCCTCCATTGGTTGATATAAGAACAAGTTTACCATCATTACTGAACTTCAACCCAGTCCACTCACAAGTTCGGTCATATTGCATCTTAAAGGTGGCAAATGGCCCCTACAAGAAATAAAGTCAAGTAAGAGAATGCAGCAGAATTGTCTCAATCACTCCGGTTATGGGAGCAGGAATAGGTCCATGCAAATTACCATTTGTAATATAAATAAAAATTTTGTATCGTATTTTCCTAGAAAAGCTGAAGTTGTCTAGGGTTTGGGGAAAAGTGGGGGTAAACTGATACAAGGGACCAGACAGTGCGATGGGCTGATGGTGTTCTCAGAAATAATGCTGGTATCTGTGGATTCTGTCTCAACCAGTGTCTATTAGGTGAGAGAGCACATGCAGGTCAGTTGCTTTAACTCGGGGTATGACTACTGGTTTTATAAAATACACTATTTGGGGCCCACATGAATGCTACTCCAGTGACGGCATCAAGATCAGAAATCTAGAGTATTTCAGGAGTCTACCTAATCTAAGGCAAGTATTATGTACCTTATCAAAAGAGCGAAGGTCATAGAGCTTCACCATTTCAGAATTAACCCCAGCTGCAAAAATCAGCCCTTCTGGATCAAATGAGCACACAGGCTTTCCTTGAGGATGCATCAAGCCCTAGAATTTGAAAAGATGTTCCAAGGAATGACTCCACGCACATATCAATCAGTCCTCTTAGCACACTTCAAATGGACTACTGGATCTTTTACCTGGCAATTTGGAGACCGCAGATCCCAAAGTCTAATCGTTTTGTCAAGTGATCCAGAAATAAAGGTGTCATCCACTGGAGACATAGACAATGCAACAACTCTGGAATAACAAAATAAATATGAAAAACAAGGCCATCACTTCATGGTGTTTTTATGGCTTCAAGAAAACATGGAAGGTTTTGGCAGTAGAAGTCAAAATGTAACAAAATCTATTGCAGCTGATATGTGTCAGTTGTTACAGTGGTACCTTGACTTATGAAATTAATCTGTTCTGAATGCGTTTTTGTAAGTTGAAGTGTGGCTTCCCATAAGAATGCATTAAAATCAATTAATCCATTCCAGAGATTGGGAAAAAAAAGGGGGGGGGGACAGATCAGTTGGTTTTCAATGCATTCCTATGGGAAGCCTGCCCAGACACAGCAAACCAGGGGAAAAGCTTCCTCCCTTTGCTGGGTTGGGGACAAAGCCCTGCAATCAGCTGGCAGAAGGCTGCTCCTCCCAGCCTGAATCATCTGGGTACCAGAGCAGCCTTCTGCTGCCAGCTGATTGCAGGGCTTTCTCCCTAACATAGCAAAGGGGGAAAGCTTTTCCCTTCCTTTGCTGGGTTGGGTCAGGCTTTTGTGCAGGTGTGTTTGGGTTACCCAACCTTCTATTGTGGCTTTCCCCTTTCGTGCGCCCGCCACAACAGAAGGTGGGGTAATCCAAAGGGCCTTCTGCTGCGGTGAGCAGCCCATACATGTGTGCACGCAAACACACACTACAGAGTCAGGAGGAGGAAGAGGAGAGTGCATGTGTGTGGGCTGCCGCCTGCCTTCCAAGTGAGAAGAAGGGAGGCGACAGAGGCAGAGATTGCCACCTCCTCCTCCTCCTAGTTCCTTCAATCTCTTTTGCAGAGATCGAAGCATCTATTCTAGGAGGATGAGGTGGTGGTGGTGATCTCCCTCAATCAATGGCAGCCAGACGCTGCTTTCCGCAGCCACACCAGAGAGCTGATTTTGACAGGTCCAATGGCAGAGGCTGCGAAGAGCAGCCTCTGCCATTGATCAAGGGAGATCACCACCTCTTCTTCCTTCTCCTGGGTGCAAAGAGATTGAAGCAGCTAGGAGAAGGAGATGGTGATCTCCCTTGATCAATGGCAGCCAAAGGCTACTCTCCACAGCCGCGCCCAACAACTGGTTTTGACAAGCCCACCATGTCAAAATCAGCTCTCTGGCACGGCTGCGGAGAGCCTTCATAAGTCGAATTGTTCGGTTGTCAAAGCGTTCGTAAGTCGAGGTACCACTGTATTCGTACTGGTCCACGGAGATCAGAGATACTGTGGGTAAAACCGCTGAGCGGCTGGGCTTGTAGATCAAAAGGTCAGCAGTTCAAATCTATGCAACAGGGTGAGCACCCATTGCTCGTCCCAAGCTCCTGTCAACCTAGCAGCTCGAAGGCATGTAAATAGGTAGCACTTTGGTGAGAAGGTATTGGTTTTCCATGCACTTGCATTAGTCACATGGGCCACAGAAATATGACTATGGACAAGGGCTTACAAACAGGGATGAGCATGGCGCCTAGAGTTGGAAATGACTGGACTTAATTGTCAGGATGAACTTTGTACTACTTCCATACTACAAAACATCATGTTGTTCCTGGAGTTATGGATCAGTGGGCTGATTGTCTTACCTCTTATTGTGTCCAGGGAAGTATCTGATGTATTTATTGTCATGCAATGAGAGATATCTGATTGTATCTGCAATAAATCATAGAAAGACAACATTATGCGAGCACTTCACCAGTCATTTATAACAGCTCATTTATTCTAGTACAAGTTTTTTTTTCTAAAAACATTTAAGGAAGAAAAAACTGAAATTATTACAGTCACCCCCGCCATTTCGCAGTTCAGGTACTGCGGCCCCATTATATCGCGGGATCGCAGTACCTGCGCCTCAGGCCGCGCAGGAGGGGTGGCGGAGGGAGATCGCATGGCCCCGTGCCGCCCCCCGACTCCTCCAGAAGCCTCGGGACCGCTGTGGGGGGGATCGCATGGCCCCCCCCCCCCCCCCCCCCACTCCTCCAAGAAGCCTTGGGGCTGCTGGGGGCGATCACACTGCCCCGCAATCTCCATTGAAAAGCATTGCCAATGCATTTCAATGGAGAAATTTTCCCCATTGGAATGCATTGAGCCAATGTTTTCCAATGGGGAAAATTTTCTCCATTGAAATGCATTGGCAATCCATTTCAATGGAGACGGCCCCGGACGAGAAGTCTCGGGGCAGCACAGGGCGGGCGGCAGCGGGAGGTCAGATCTCCCTGCCGCCGCCGTGCACCGCCCCAAGACTTCTCGGACCGGCGCGTGCTGGTGGCAGCAGGGGGATCGGATTCCCCCCCCCCCGCTTCCGCATATCGCAGATTTTCAGGCATCGTAGTTTGGGTGGGCGGGGGGTTACTGTATATATAATCTCCTGCAACAACTAGGCTTACAAATGTGTTTATATCCACATCTGTTTAAAGTTCTTTGGTGCAGTAGAGTGGTTGCAGCCTTGTTAATCTCAGAGTACAAACCGTCTCCAGGTCAATAACCACAGTAAAAAGTGGGAACTTTGGGACATTGACCCTAAAATTACCCTCAATTTAAGAATGAACAAATGGATAAGAAAACATGTCAAAGGCTGAAAATACAAACATGGAATAGAGGATGAAGGTTACTCTACAGGGAGACTTTGGATTCTTCCTTTAAGATCATTTTGAGGCCAGGAAGCATATTTTTCAGAACTATTTTACAACCTAATGATTGATATGATAGTCTGACAAGCCAACAAACACCTTTAGTTCAGAATCTGATACTTAAAAACACATATGCTGGAGCTTCAAACAAATTGCAGGTTTCATCAAATATCAACTATGGCCGTGGACTGAACAACTACAGGCAGCAACTTCTTTTAGCAGATAAAGCTCTGTCCCAGGCAAGGCAGTGGCCTGTACAGTTATCTCCTGTACCGGGTGGTATCATAGACCCTCAAACTGTACAAACTACTACCTCAGCCCAGAATCAGGCAATGTAAGATCAGAGGAAGCAGGCTTGAAACTTGTGGAATTCTTCATCAAGGATGTCATTAACAGTGCTGGTTCCATGAAGAAAATCAGAAGCGCTAAAATATTAATTCATACACATTAATGCAGCAAAACTCAATAGGAAAAAACTCCTGTCTCATCCTGTACTTTGAAATAAATGTAAGCAACATACAGACATCTTGTCCTTTATTCGATTAGATTGCACCATGTTGTAGATCAGTAGTTCCCAACCTGGGGGTTGGGACCCCTTTGGGGTTTGAATAACCATTTCACAGGGGTCACCATGAACCAGTGAAGAAAAAGGCACAAACGGCTTGGGTCTGGAGGAGGGGGGAGGAAAGAGTGAGTTACAGCTTGACAGGTTGGTGAGGATGTCAGTCAATGGCACAGGAGGCTGCGATTGGCTGAGGGTGCCTGTAGAGGCAAGTTCTCTATGGCACCTGTGGCAGTGGCCTGCCTAAGGGGGCTCGTGGCCTCTTCCAAGCAGGGCAAAGGGTCACCACAACATGAGGAACTGTATTAAAGAGTTGTGGCATTAGGAAGGTTGAGAACCACTGTTGCAGATTGTATATGTCCCCCTAACACAATAATTTGAATGATTATTTCGGAGACATACCGGTATATCAAAGCTAACATTACTGTATTTGTGCACGGATACTATGAGGTTTGCTGCAGGACTCCCCTTTGCCAACAAACTAAAAGTTGCATTTTCAGTTAACTAAGAGACAAAACCAGATGCTGGATAGAGAAGAGAACTCAAGCATAACCATGCTATTAAGAAAAGGCTGCTGATCCCCCTCCCCCCACCAAGTCCCAATTACTGTCTTAGAACATCCACTATGGCTAACAGATGTCTGCCTGCCTTGCCTACTCAGAACCTCAGTTCTCAAGTTTGTGTTAAACACTTCAGCATTGAGCTTAAATGCACAAAGGCTAAAATCCAGTTCAGTTTTCCATGCATTTAATAGGATACACAGAAGTGCGTTTTTGCATTTCCAGGTTGCTTGTCGCATAACTGACTGCATAGCCAGAGAAGACTTAGTACGCAATGAATAGCCTGGAAAACTGCTTGCATGACTGTCCTTACACAAATGTATAACTCTTCAGGATTTCAGTCAACAATTCTTGATTTAGAAGAGGGGTGCATAAAGCAAAGCCAATCTCACTGCACACTTCTCAAACCAGAGAGAAGAGTGACAATATAAACCTTCTTCACATTTACCTCTTCCTTTTGTCCACCCAAATGCAGGAATACTGTTTATGGAACCTTCCCAGGGTGCAAGCAGAGCTGGTGAGTGGGTTATAACTGGGCTTGACATTATGCAATCTTCACAAATGGGATCAAGTCATTAAAGCTCACAAATAAAATTTTAAAGGAGGTCTAAAAAGTTTAAGCGTTTTTGACATACCACCGTTTTAATAACAAATATTGCAGGAAAAACAGTTGCAGGGAAAAACTGAAATATTCATAATGTGTACTTAACATGATGTATTTTAGACATAGATAGCTGTTCCCACTGCAATCAGGAATCAGGCAATGTCCACCTGCACAATGTTCACAAAAGAGAACCCAGAAACCCCCGCTTGCTGTAACACTAAGTTTTCAGTTTTCTAAATCCCCACTGGCCTTTTTGCATAGTCTACACCAGCTCTTGAATGACCTTTATGGATATCTCAAAAATCCCAACAAATTGACTGCTCAATTTGGCAAGAGCTTATTCCAAAGAACAAGCTAGCAAACTGAAACACATATCAAGTATTTTTAACCAAGATGAGTTGGATTATCAATAATCCCTAAGGATGGACAAAGAGATAAGCATGGGTTCTTTTCAGAAGAAAGGCAAGGTAACATATTTTGGATAAATACATTAAATAAATACATTACAGCTTCCTGTCAGAAACTGGCAATTCTCCACTAGATGACTAACAAGCAAGAAAACTGAACATAACAGTTGTATGAAAATATGAAATAAATAGGACAGTGAAGAACGCCTGTCAAGAGAAGAGAAAGAATGTTGGCTGGTTCCATCTATGGAACCAGCAGAAAAACACAAACAGGACAATTCTGAAGAACTGGACATTACCACAGCAGCAGGAAGAAGGGCATGGCGAGGATGGCAAGGGGAACAGAGAAATAACATACATAATAATTTTCAAAATTCACATTCATAAATGTCTGTCCGGACCACTGCTTTGTCTCAAGACAAACTCAAGAGTTTCAATGTGCATCAATGTAATTAATATGAACCAATCCAGTAAAGGAAATGTCTTCAACACACTGTCAAAACTTTGTTATAACAGTCTGAATGAAAGAGAAACTATGATGGCTTTATTAATGTGGGGTAAAAATGTTCAAAATAAATAAATAAATAATTATAATTATATATCCTTCTGGGATATAAGGGCACAAACATTTTTAGGGACAGGCATAACTAAAACAAAGAAGGCAAGGAAATTAGCAAGTAGCAACGCCCTCTACATGGGGTTGCCCTTGACTCCCCTCCGGCGTTTGCAGAGGGTACAAAATGTGGCAGCCAGGCTGGTGGCGGGTGTGCGTCGTCATGACCACATCACCCCAGTTCTGGCTCACCTGCACTGGTTGCCCGTTGCATCCCGGATCAGATTCAAAGTCTTGGTTTTAGTTTATAAAACCCTCCATGGCCTGGGCTCGGACTACCTGTCAGAGCGAATCGTCCAGCGATCAACCTTGGCCCGTCCAGTCCGGCAGTCGCGAGCGCACTCGCTTCAGGTTGCCACTCCTTGAGAGGCCCGGAAAAATTCCACACGCAACCGGGCCTTCTCGGTGGAAGCCCCTCCACTCTGGAATAGTCTCCCAAGCGAAGTGCGCTCTGCAGAGTCCCTGCTGGCCTTCCATAAAGCATTAAAAACTCTGCTTTTCTGGGAGGCCTTCAGCGAGCTTGTGTAGGGTTTTTTTTTCCTTTCCTTTTTTCCTTTTCTTTCTCTGCCATCCATATCTTGTTCCTACCAAGTTCCCTCGTTGTAGGGCCTGTACGAACTGTCAGGGTGCCAAACTGTTTTTAAAATAACCGTTAGAACTGTTGAGTCTATGGTACTATTACGTTGCATGTTTGTTGTTCTCTATTTGTTTCGCTGATCACTATAAGCCGCCCAGAGTTCCTAAGGGAAGATGGGCGGGGTATAAATGTAATAAATAAATAAATAAATAAATAAATAAATAAATAAATAAATAAATAAATAAATAAATAGATAGATAGCTAAGAGATAATCAAATTACTGGTTTATGACTGCACTTCATCCTAATTGCTATAAAGTATAAAGCTAGATGTGAAGCTCCTTTGAAAGCAACACTTTAAATATCTGACCCAAACAAAACACAAATTTGCCATCTGAAATATGGCAGACCAATAATAAATGGCATCAAAGGCATCCTTCAAAAAACACACTACTGAATTACAGCAGCAAACTAGGGAAGTCCATTTTAAACAAGCATTTAAATGGCACATTCTGTCGGCGGCAGCAGTGCTAATGGTTCATTTACAGGAGGCACAAGACTGGACCCTAGACCTTTCAAAGTTGTCCAATTTGATATTGGACCATCAAAGAAGTATTAGGTGTGGTTAAAGCATTTTCTGTACATTTTCAATATTCAGTACTCCAATCCCTGTGCAGATCAAAGTTAGTGGCAATGAATAAATCACTTACCATCTATTTTATTAGAACTGTACACCACAGTGTTGGCAGCATGTGTGTATCTGATGAGATCGACTCCATATTTTTTACTATATAATGTCCTCTTTGGTCTGTCAGAAAGAATATGCAAAAATAATTACTTGCCTGAATACTTGAGTCTGCTCAGCAATATCAAAGCTTTTTTTTAAAAAAAATCACACATTATTTTAACTCAAATATAATTCCTCTATAAGAAATTCTATTTCATTATTAGAAGAGAAGTATAATTTATAACATAAAATAATGATTAAATTATTGTTGATACTGTTATATTTTTAATAGGCTGTGGGCCTAATAATCAACCACAACTAACAAAAATACCCATAATTATACTTAAATCTTCTGAGTGCTAAACTGAATCTGCAGGCATGCTTCATTTTAGCCATGAGGAAAATCAGAGGCATTTGAAAGAACTTAAAGTTATGTATAAAAAGTTGGGATCACATCAAGTTGTCCATAGCAATAAAATCAAATGCTTATCATATACTATGAGGCAAATCAGAATCTCTGGTTTTACTCTAAGCAAGAACACAACATTAAAAAGCAGGAATTGGAAGCTGCCCACCAGGTTGCCTCCATAACAGATTAAGAAACAACACTTTGCATTATTATAGCTTCCCAGAATTCATGCTCCTTTTGTAACTGCAGACAATGGCTGAAACTCTGTTGCTTAGCACAGTAAGTTACAACTAGAGTAGGCCAACTAAATCACTGGGAATTTGGGGAGTCAACTTCTCTAAGTTCCAGGATTCAATAGGTCTATTATAAGTGTGACTTAATATGCCAAGTAACAAGATTTCAGCTAAGCTATTGCAAGTCTTTGATGCAAAATGATTCTACAATACAGTATTTACATCTTCAATGGTCACCCTCTGGATACTTTCCTAAAGCATTAAACAGCCCTAGAAAGCTTCCAATATCTTAGCCTTAGATCTAAACTATGAATGCAGTAAATGTTTCCCCATATTTCCTACATCCTGTGGCAGCTGATGATGTACTTGCTCTTGCCTGACTGACTCTGGGCTGGACAAAAACAGCAAAAGAATCCAGGGCTGCTTCTGTCTGGATAAAAGCTCAGCACATGGAAAAATTCTATTCCCTGAAGATTTCTAACACAGAAAGTGTTAAGTGAAGCAACAAAAATGTTTGGCTGCAACTGCTCTGTGAGCCCTAGTTGTAAAATTTATAAGCAAATATTATGCTCTCTGCAACTACTGCAGGGAATAGTTCATCTCAGGACAATGTCTCGATTGCTCAAGTAGATTTTCAATATGTTTTTATCACTGCAATGTCCCTGCTGCAAGTTGACTGAGAATGCCATATCTGAGCAGATATCTGAACCTGGATCTTTTACACCAAAACTCATCCTTCTAAACAGTACATCTCACAGGGTATGGGGCACTTCACATGGAAAAGGAACATAACATTGCTTTCTCTTCTTCTTGAAGAAGGGAGGAGTTGTTCATAAGTCCAAAGCATACTCCTCTAAACACTTAATTGTGGTTCAGCATTATATCAAAACAGGCCTACTATCTGATAATACTGGAGGATAATGACAGTTTACAGTATTTGATAGATGTGAAATTAAGAAGGAAAATTGGCACTGTACTGTGAAATAAGTAGGGGAAAGGAAGTTGTATGATTGCTTAATTATTAAGCCTTAATAGAACAATGTTACCATGTCCCTTTCACTACATTTTAAAAGTAAAAATCTTTCTCTTATCATGTCCTCTCTCAAGTATCACAACCCACAGCAAAAGTACAAGTGACTTGATAACAACTCTATAATGCTGCATCTCTAAATGAAGAGCATCATTAGGAAAAAAAAAAAAAAACAAATACCTGAAGACAAAAAGTTTATTAAATACCTCATGACACAGTGGTTAAACTGCTATACTGCAGCTAGAACTGTGCTCACAACCTGGGGTTCATTCCCAAGGAAATGGCTCATGGCTGACTCAGCCTTCTATCCTTTCAAGGTCAGTAAAATGAGTGGGGGCAATGTGTAGCCTGCATAAATAAAATGTAAACTGCCCAGAGTGCTTTAAGCATGATGGGTATTATATAAGCAGAAGACTTTTTAAAAAAAAATAATCAAAACTACTGGATGATGTACCCTACCACGAAATGAGAAATCTGATTTTGATTTTGTGGACATCCTTTTCAAGTGAATCAAGGTTGGCAGTAGTAATTGCACCTCTTATTGTTTGTTTGCTTTTGGTCAGTGGAACCCGTCCAAGAGTCAAATAATCTAGACTGGAGTCAACATGTGGTCAATAGGCCAAGAGTTGCCCATTATACTATAAACCAGTAGTTCTCAACCTGTGGGTCCCCAGATGTTCCTGGACCGCAACTCCCAGAAGCCTCCACCACTCGCTGTGGTGGAAGGGGTTTCTGGGAGTTGCAGTCCAGGAACATCTGGGGACCCACAGGTTGAGAACCACTGCTATAAACCAAGATCCAGTCCCAGATATACCTAAACACCAACCTCATTCCCAGTGAGAGGGTAAGGAATTTTAGTTGGCTTGGCCAATGTCACTCCAAGAATGGAATGGGACAAAGAATATGTTACAAGAAACTCCTGAATATGAGTTTATAACCGAACAGGAATTTGAATTCAGGAGAACTTCAGGCAGCCTAATGTTAATTCAGCTGTCCCTTGGTCTTTCTGAGAAGTTGAGGTTACTTACACGTATTAACAAAAGCAGTATACTACAGTTACTATATTTACCACTATCAAATCATTTGATTTTCAGATGCTGCCATGATAATTTCAGGGGAGGTGTCTAACATAGTCACAGGTACAATTTGATCCTTATTTCTTGTTCACAGTATTAAAAATATAGCAAACTATCTAGAGATGAATCTTAAGGGAAAGTCTTAGAGCGGAACAAAGCACTGTATGACCTGGGTCCTAGCTACCTCAAAGATCGAATCTCACAGTATGAACCCACTTGGGTGTTAGGATCATCAGGAGAGACCCTTCTCTCCATCCCAAAAACCTCACAGGCACATCTCATGGGAACCCATGAAAGGGCCTTCTCGACTGCTGTACCTAGACTCTGGAACTCCCTCCCACTAGACGCCAGGACTACCTCATCTCTGTTGTCCTTCCAGTAGCAGGCAAAGACCTTTCTCTTCAGGCAAGCTTTCCCTGAATGATGGACTACCGTTATGTGTCTTTTATATCAATCTGTAGGTTCACATAGTTTGAGTTTATAATTAGGGTCCTTTTCCATGGAGAAAGGCAGGGCAAAAATACTCTAAAACAAAATAAAATAATTGAGTCACTGACAAATTTATCTCCTTTATATTGCTAACTCAAACTTACTCCAATAAAAAGCTATCCTCTTCGATATGCTGTTTATCTCTCCTGCCGTTAATTTACACATTTCCCTACAAACACAAAGATCCATCATTCCCTTAATATTATGTGCAGTTCTCCAATCTACGACGAGTTCCACTCTCTTAAGTTTAAAATAGGGTAGCCATGTTAGTCTTTTCAAGAGTTGCAGGCAAAATCAAAGAAAAAACAAAACAAAAAAAAAGACACCAAACATGTGGCACTCTTAAATTTTGTTTCCTCTGAAGGAAATCATTACAGCTTCATTAGGCTTTTGCAAAACTGTACTTGGGTTTATTTACATCTCAAAAAGCTAACACATGGCAGACATGCACTCTGCCACCAACTTCTACAACCCTATAGAGTACAAACCTCTGCAATAACCACTGCTATATCCTCAAAATGGAGCAGCATTTCACCTTTTCCTGGTGAAATAAGTCATGGCCCTCCACCTCCTAACAATTAATTCTTCCTCATCAGAGCACCCCAAAAATGCTATTTCCAACAAAAGGAAAGTCCTAACAACAGAGACCTGATCTGAGGAATACAGCCATATTGAAGATAAATAAAATATTTTAAAAACAAAAACTGAAAAAGCAAGTTATTCAAGAATCTAGTGTCAGTTCGGAAATGGAGTACATAGGCAAATAAACATCTCCAGATGGGTTTTTTTTAAAACCACGTGCACAGTCAAAACTAAAGTTCAACACAATCAGTTGCAGTACCTTGTAAAAACAAGACATATTTGTTGGGAGTTAAAACACCAAAGGACCCCTGAAGCTTCCTGTCCCTAAATAGCTTAAGAGTGGAAGTATATTCCCCTCCCTTTATTTTTAAAATTTTGGGGCCGCCATAAGAAATCATCTGCTCCCATTCACCCCAAAGCATCGGCGTTTTGGGAAGGCAAGGCGACCACACGAGTTCCCGGGGGGAGGGAGGATCGGTGTCCTTGCCCTGGGCCCTCCAACGCTTTCAACCTCCATCTCATCCCATCTCATCCCATCCCTCCGCGACGGCTTAAGGGGAACCCTCTTCCAAGGTCGCCGCGAACCAAGGGGGGCCCACGCCAGAGGTGGGGGGCGGCGGATGGGGGTGTCCTCCCCTGCCTGCTCGGCCTTTCCCCCTTTTTTGCGGGCGAGCTGGTGGGGGGGTCGGGACGACGAGGACTCACTTGCCCTCCTGGCAGTCGTAGAGCACGATGGAGTCGTCGTCGCTGCTGGAGATGACGGTCTCGCCGTTGGGGCTGAAGTCGAAGCAGTTGATCTTGTCCGAGTTCTCGCGGAAGACCTTCGCCACGCGGAAGCTCCGCAGCACGTTGTCCGTCAGCTTCATCCCGCCGCCGCCGCCAGAAAGGGAAAGGGAAAGGGAAAGGGAAAGGGAGCCGGCAGGGCCTGCGGGCAGGGGGGGGGGAAGGGGAGGATGGGGGGGGGAAGGGAAAACCGCCGGGAAGGAGGCCCCGAGGCCGCCCCGAGACTGAAGAAACGGCCCTCGGGCGGAAAAAAAAATCAAATACCAACCAACCAACCAACCGGCTGCGCCTTCAGGCGGGTGCGGTTCAGGCTGTGGCGAGGAAGCGGAGGCGGCGGGTCCAGCTCATTGTGTCCGCCATTTTGCGGCTCGGGAGGGGAAAAGGGGGGAGGGGCTAAGAGGGGTGGGGGCAAAAAAAAAAAAAAAACCACCACCACCACCCAACAGCCAGGAGGCGGCGAGGAAGGAAGATGCGCGCGCGCAAGGAACTGTAGGGAATCGGAGGCCAGAGGCGGGCGTTACAAGGAGCGGCCGCGCGACCCTGGAGGAGCAGCGTGCATGCTGGGAAAAGGAGGCAAGGCAGGCAGGCAGGCAGGCAGGCGGGCGGGCGGGCGGGCGGGCTGGGTGAAGGAGCAATGCCTTGTGGGATATGAGGCGAGCCTCCCCCTCCGTCGGAGCTGAAGACGCCGACAGGGAGGATGCCGCAGTGCATTCTGGGTCTGGGGAGTTTAGGAGTTGGGGAGGGGGGGGCAGCTGGGTGCCTCTCGCCCGCTCGCTTTGAGCTCTGCGGTCGTTGCTGCCTCCTCCTCTTCCTCCGGAGTTTGGGGGATGTTCTCGGTCAAGAGAGCCTGAGGCCATACTCGCTGAGTCCCGACGAGGTCTTGGCAGCGGGGAAGCGATCCCCCCCCCAAAAAAAACAAGGGGCGGGAAGTAGAAAGGGTTGAGCAATGTCTCTGTGTTAATGGCGGTAGATGTTGGCTTGTCGTGTTTTCTGTAGAGACCATTTGGTAGTGGGGCGGCTAAAAAAGTTTTGTAAATATATAAATAAATTTTTTTGTAAATAAAACGCAGTCGGTTCTTGCCTTGGGAATGAACTGTCACAGGGGTCTGGCTGCACGGGAGGACCACTCTCGGGGAGAGAGTCGAGAAATCGAATAGTAATTAGGAGATGTCAAGTCAATTCAGAGTTATGACTCTTCCCAGAGGTTTCCCAGAGTACAACATTCAGTGAAGTGGGTTCTTCGGGGCGGGGACGCCTTGGGGACTGCAGCTTGTCACCCAGGCTGGCTGTCTCTCTCACACTGTAGAGCAGGGGTCCTCAACCTAAGGCCCCGGGGCCGAATGCGGCCCCTCAAGGTCCTGAATCCGGCCCCCAGACCAATTGCACCCCCCCAACACCTACCCCCTGCTTTGCAAGCAAGCCACCCTCCGCAGCTGCTTCTATTGCTGAGGCAGTTCAAAGCAGTGGGTTATGTCACTTCTCCCACTCCCCCCAACTACCACCCAGATGATCAGCATACTGGCTAGTGGGGCATTCAAAGTGGGAGGGCTACGGTAGGGTCCCCCAGTCCCCCCCCCCCACCGCCCAGATGGTTGGGGTGCCGGGTGCAGCCGACTGGGACAATTTAAAACAGGAAGGCTGTGGCAAAGTCTCCCACTCGCACCATGGCCCTGAGCCCCCCCCCCCCGCTCCCTCCCCCCACCCACCTGCCTTCCTTGTGTGGCTGCTGCCTGTGTTATTGTAGTGGTGAGGAATGAAGGGGGCAGGCAGAGGCAGCGCCAGCCAGCCTTACGAGCCAGAGCAGCCATGGCAGTGACCGCTGGAGGGATGGATGGCAGGGGACCAAGGGGGAAACGGAGTTACTTCCCGCCCACCCAGCCCCCTCCGAGCTGCTGCCTTCGCTCCATGGAGTGAGGGAGGGGAGGAGGGAGCACAGCCATGACCGGAGGCTGAAGCTGCCACCACCATCACCGGGTTAGAGACCAGCGAAGAGGAGGTGGTGGAGAAAGAAGAGAAGGGAAGAGAAGGCCAAACGGTGGCCCAGGCCTGGTTCCTGGGAGGCTGGCGGGGCTCATTTGTTCCCGGTTGGTGATGGGCGGGCTGGTGAGCCAAGAGAGCACCGCAGCCTGGCTGGACTCGGCCAGTGAGCGGGCTGCAGGTGGCTTTGGGCATACCTTCCTGCCTCCCCTCCCTCCTTCCCAGCCCTTGCTCCCTCCCTCCCTCCCTCACTTGTAGCGCTCCAAGTTGGGTCAGGCCAAGAGAGGAGGCAGATTTCCCTCCAGGGACAGTGAGGACGTGATGGCCAGGGGACACAGCTGCATCTGCATGCAGTGGCATCAGCCTTGCCTCATCCTGAGTGGCCGCCCAGAAGGTGATGAGGGACCTGAGTTTGCCTGGGCTGCCACCTCCTTCCCGATGCAATGAAGGAAGGAAGGAAGGAAGGAAGGAAGGAAGGAAGGAAGGAAGGAAGGAAGGAAGGAAGGAGAGCTGCTCCATCCGCTGCCACTGGAGGAGGAGGAGGAGGAGGAGGAGGCGCAGCAGAGGGATCCCAGCAGTGTCACCTCAGGGTGGTGATCTGGAGCAGGAGACATTGCTGGGGCCCTGGAGACACAATGATCATGGGCCAATTGTGGGGGGTTCCGCCCACTTGCCCCTCCCCCCCCTTTTCCATGTCGGCCTTTTTTGGTTTGTTTTGGACTGTGGTCTGGCCCCCAGTGGTGTCTGGGGTGTGGTGGACCGGCCCGCCGTTTGAAAACGTTGAGGACCCCTGCTGTAGTAGAGAATCGAGCTTCTACCTAAGCGGTAAAGGATAATTCTTCATAGTTATATGAAGTTAACCTTGGCCTGATCAATACTTCTCTTGTCTCTTTCGGTATTCTCCAGTCTGTCACCCAGATTCTGCAGCCCACAGATCTAGCTGTTTGAACGCCTCTGTTGCAGCATGACTTAAGTCCAGCCCACAGGTTTCTGTACTTGATTGCACATCGTGCCCCTTGTGGAATAATGCCCACAAGCCATGGGGTGAACTTGTCCAGCTAAGTGTTATTAGTACAGGATGGAATAATATACAGTGCATCACTTTCAGAATGTCCAAATCTGATCATGCCATTGAAGGAAGGGACATTTCAAAGTATTCCACCTAACAAATCTAAAGAAGTGGTGTTTAATCCAGGAGATCTTAACAGGATGATTTTTAATGCTCTATAAACGTACCACCTATTGTTACATTTGTTCAGTACCGTATATTATTTTGTTTGGACCACATGGGTACCCTTTACTTAAATAATACTGTACAGTACATTGTTTCTGGTTTGCAGGAATCCTGATGGGATTTTCAAATTATGTGAGTTGTTCAAAGAGTAGTATTACCATTTCTAACCCACAATGGGTTTGAACAGCAAGACAGATTTGAATTTGGGTCTTCCGAGTCCTAGTCAGACACTCTCAACTGCATTGCACTGCTTCAGATTTTGGTATGCTCTGCACAAACTGTATTGGATTGTGTCATTGTGTGTAAGCCATCATATTGCCCCAAGTGGTTTTCTGCCAGTGTCTCTGTAGTAGAAGTAGTAATGAAAATGCCTGATGGAATTGTACAGAATTAAGAAAGATGAAGGGTTGTAGCTCAGTGCCAGTCTAGTGTTTTGTTTTGTTTTTGCATGTGTGTTGTGTATGTTGTGTCATTACAGTCGTGACCGACTCTTTGTGACCCCCATATCTGTGGAGTTTTCTTGGCAGGAATACTGGAGTGTGCTTGCCAGTTCCTACTCCAGGTGCCTACAGCACCTGGTATTCCCTGGTGGTCTCCCATCCAAGTACTAGCCAGACCTGACCCTGCTTAGCTTCCGAAATCAGGCGAGATCGGATGTGCTTATAGCAGACCTTAAATCCAGTCCCCAGCATCTTCAGGTAGACCTGGGAAAGCATGTCTTGTAGATATATTTGTGCTGCATTTGTGTGACAGCTGGAGTTGTGCACAGTATTAAAAGGATAGTCTCAGTCTCACAATTGATTATTTGCCATGTTTTGTATCCCTCTTAATGATCTGGTGAGGACTTGATTGAGATAATAACACAGGGATCTGCAGGTAGGCATAGGAAAGAATTATGTCTGATCTGAAGCCTTGAAGGGCTGCTGAGGTGATACTGTAACCTGGAGCTAGACAGATCAATAAGATAAGACGCCTTATCCAGTTTGCCCTTTTCAGACTGCCACTGACTGAATAGCTTTTCTCCACATAGGTGTCAGGTGCAGCCCTAAAATCTCTTTCTTGGCTCAGTTATTAATTCTTATCCCATCTGTGTAGTAGATTAGAAATTTAGGAGGGGGTTTGCTTCTACAACAACACCCCCCTCACACACACATAAAAAGAGAACACATGCCGTTTTAATACCTGTTCAGTTTGCAGGCATCCTTTGAGACCCCTTTGCTATCCATTTTGCCTTTAAATCTTCTGAAATGTTGAGTCATTCTCAAACCTGCTCATGTCATATATTCTAATTTGCATAAATGGCAAAATCGTTTAAGCCTTGTCTTATTCTTTTGTTAGTTGTATCTCCACTTCTGTGAAGTCATGTCATTGTTTCTCTGTCAAGCCCCCACCTGCATTTTCTGCTTTGATTTGGCTTTTTGTTCATTTCTACTTTGTTCTTCTTACTTGCCCTTAGTTACTAGATTTTCCCTTATCTTTGCTGTCAGCACAAAGGTTTAACGTAAATACCTTTATCTTGCCATTTGTCTAGCAGAATTAAAATAGAAACAATGCCTTAGTGAGAATGCTGTTAAAGAACAAGTTAGTGGTAAAAAAAAGAAGTTAATTATAAGCCTGTAGTTAAATTTGATTTATTATTGAAAAAGGAAGTTATTATTGTTTCTAGGTTATAGCCTAAGATTAGCATAATATTGATGGAGGATGGCATACAGAGATTTCTTTCAAATTAATGATTCGTGCTGAAATGAGTGTATTAATGTTAGATAGTGTGACCACAGAAGGAATGTATGAAGCTGTTTTTCTCTGAGACAGCTTTTTAAAAGTATTATATTTTTAGACAAATTCCTCTTTAAAACATATTTTCATGATGTCCTTTCCCTATTTAAGAAGTCCTTTCCCTATTTAAGAAGCAATATATACAAGCAACAGAGTGTGGGGTACTGTCTCTCACCATAGACAGACCCAGTCTGACATGATACAAGCTAGTGCTTATATACAGTTACAGACCCCATCAGATATGACTCATCACTCATTACAATCTGATGCAATCCGATGCAACCATGATGTTATAAACTATTCCATCTGTGCTTAATCACATAAAATGCAGGTGATTACTAATCCCTTGCACTTGTGGATAACATCATGAGACTGGAGATTTAACTGCCTCCATTTTATAATTCTCTTTTCCTATCTGTTAAATATACATAACATATATTTTATCAACTTTTACATATCTTGACAAATGTGTACCTCATTTTGATCACAGAACCTAATGTTAATTGCTACAGATTTGTGTTATTTTAAATTTTAATATCAGTACAGTCGTTGTTGAACTCACAAATCAGATGTGCCTTGAGATTCTGTCAGTAGTAGTCATTGTGTTCCGCCTGCTGTGGAAGGCATTATTGTCACTACAAGAATGTGGTGTTCAGTTTTGTGGATGTTCTTAGATCCAGTTTTGTATCTTGAGGTACAGGTGGCCCAAGTGACTAGAAGTAGTTTTGATAAGTGCGGGCTGACTGATTCTTAAAATGATGATGATGATGATGATGATGATGATGATGATGATGATGATGATGATGATGATGATGATGATGATGATGATGATGATGATGGAATCATAGAATACAGAAGTTGGAAGGGGCCTATCAGACCATCACGTCCAACCCCCTGCTGCATACAAAACATAGAAATCAAAGGCTATCTGCCAGGGGGTTGTCCAAATTTCTCTTGAATGCCTCCAGTCTTGGAGCACTTGCCACCTCTGGAGGTAATTGGTTCCATGGCCATACTGCTAAAAGGGAGTTTTGGTGGGCAGGCATTGGTCTGCTCTTATCTGGTTGGATTATTGTACTGCTATTGTACGTAGAGGACCTTTTGAGATGCTCTCAGAAACACAACTGGTTTAGAGTAGAATAGCAATAATGTGCCCTGGGATTGGGGAGGTATAATCGCATCATGGCTGGTGTTTTTCTGTTGCCAGTCCATTTCCCAGTCTGGTTGAAAGTGTTGGTATTATTCTTGAAATCCTAAATGGATTGGGGCTATGTTATCTGAAGGATCCACACTTTCCATACATGCTTGCTCCCGGTGCTTCTGCCAAATGAGATTGGTGGGTACTTGGAGCAGGCAGGTATTTTCAGTAGTTATGGTGCCCATGCTGAGGAATGTTGACCTGACAAGGAGATTTTTAAAACTTCCCCCAGACTTTTCAGATTATACTGTACTTTTATTTTTGTGTTTTGTAATTTTTGTGTAAACTGCACAACCTGGTGTACAGCTTATCATCGGCCTAGGATTTGCAATTTCGAGTAACTAACAGCACAGATATCACAATCCTGTGTTAATTAAACATGGTTACTTTGTCTTTTAGCTGTACTGTATCCTTACTTGGTCACAAATCCTATGCTAAGCAACAGGATTTCGGTCAGTTATTTGTATTCTTTGTGACTGAAGCAGTGGATTGCAATCCATGCAAGTTCAGACTGTGAAAAATCTCTTTGTCTTCAAAATGCCACAATATGTCTTTTGCCCTCCTTTTTAAAATTTTGTCTACGTGATGAAGTAGATTAACATGGGTCCTTCTTTGGAAAGGATTTTGCCCTAGCAGTTGATATACACATGCAAATCTAAAACAGTTAATAAAATTGTGAAAGATTTTGTACTGCCATGAACAATGCACAGCTCAACTCTATACAAGTGAGTCATATTGAGTTCCATGGAGCTTACTCCCAGGTATGTGAGCATAGAATGGCAATAACAGAATTAATCAAAGTACCACAGCTGTATGGCTCCTCTGTAAAAGTCCTTCCAAAGAGCCCGATATACTAGATAAGTGAAATAGTGAACCAAATCCTCTCACACAGCGAATTTTCACACAGCGAATTGCTGTAAGACTGAGTTTGCAAAACCTGCTGTCTAGAGAGATTTCTTAACTTATAGCAACTTGATTCCAAAAGTGCAATTTTGTGCAATTGGGGGAAGATTATTTCAGCCAGCATGTTTAATTCCTGCTTCAATAACAAACTTATCCTAACTACTGGCAGTTACATATGACAGCTTCTTCTAAGTTTCCTCAAGACTGAAATCCCAAAGGCACTGGCAGTTAATGGAACTGTTGAGTAAATGTCCTTAAGGATGAACAAAGTACAAATACCTTGCATCAGGGTGGAATTGATTTAAATTTTAAAAATCTGATTTTTCAAAATAAAGTAATAATTGTAATGTAATAATGAACTTTCAGCACTCCACATGTTTTGGACCACAACTCCCACAGTCTTTTGTCATTGGCAGTACAGGTTTGGGATGCTGGTACCATGTTTCCCTGAAAATAAGATAGTGTCTTATTTTAATTTTTGCTCCCAAAGATGCGCTAGGTCTTATTTTCAGGGGATGTCTTATTTTTCCATGAAGAAAAATACGGTACACATTTATTGTTATCTTATTATGGGGAGGCCTTATTTTTGGGGGATGCCTTATATTTCAGTGTGGGTCAAAACTGTAAGTAGGTCTTATTTTCAGGGGATGTCTTATTTTTGGGGAAACAGGGTAGTTGTGGTCAAAAAACATCTGGAGTGCCAAAAGTTTGCCACCACTGTCCTAGAGGGTGGGCAGTTACAATTACAGTATGTGAATCCAGCTATCAGGCGTACATAGGCTATTTTTCAACCAATAAATGTAATGCATGTATACCTGACCAGCTGGCATGTTACTTCGTCAGAGGTATCAGACCAAAGATCCTCAAAGGCTTTCAGAGTGTAGGAGTTTTTAAAGGAGGGGTTTTAATAGATCTACATTCCCAGCTCCCCGTGAGTTTTCATGGCTGAGTGGGCTTTCAAATCTAAATATTCTGAATCCCATTGCTTTATCCTCTGCATTGCACTGGGTACATCTTAGTTATTACAAACATATACCATAAATGTGATGTGATAAACTGGTCTCATGTAGCACAGGAATGTCAAACAGCCACTCTTGTTGCCTTGTCAAGTCCGTTTTGATGTATGGTTATATAATGAATTAACTATCATAATCCCCCAAAGGTTCTGTCATTAACAGTCCTGCTCAGGACTTGCAAACTAAAAGCCGTGGCCTTCTTCACTAGGCTAATTCAACACACATTAGGTCTTTCTCTTTTCCTACTGCCTCACACTTTCCCTACGTGTCTTGGCTTTTCCAGTGAGTCTTCTCATAATGTGTCTGAAATAGAATAGCTTCACTTTTAGTAATTCTCACTGGTGAAAGTTCAGGCTTGGCATGGTTTAGAATTAACCTGTTTCGGGAAGTCTATAATGCCTGTGAAGTTCTTTTCTAATATCATATTTTGAATAAACCACGTTTTCCTGTGACTTTCCTGCATTCGCCACCTTTTGCATCCATGCATAATGATCAAGAATATAGTGTAGGAATGATTGTCAGTTACCTTCATCTCCAACAGCAAGGCCTTACACTGAAGGATGTTCTCCAGTTCCTTTGGAGCCCCAGCGCTCTTCTGATTTCTTGTTCGCAGTTCTCATTTAGATTAAATATTAGCCAAGATATAGAGAATCTCTAAATCTTTGATTGCATGTCAGCATTAAAATTATATAATTCTTCTGTAACCCTGATTTTTAAATAGAGATTTGGTGCCTATGGGGGGAAATTGAAACATTCAGGGCAAAAGTACTTCTTCATTTCTTTCCCATTTTCTATGCGACGTTCCCCCCCCCCCCCCATATTTGTCATCCTCATTTTTTGGAGAGGGGTGTAATAGAGTGTCATCTGCTTAAAGGAAATTATTGGTCCTTCTTCCAGCAATTGTCAGCCTACCATCTCAATCTAATCCATCTTTTTCTATACGTTCTGCATATCGAATAAGCAATTGGGAATGTAAAATACAAGAGTATTTAACACTTTTCCTAATTGGAATGTATTCTGTTTCCCCATAGTCTGTTCTAACAGTAGCTCTTATCCAGAGGATAGATCATGGGGCAGGCCAATTTAAAGCATACCCATTTCTTTTAGAATGATTCATAGCTTTTCAGGATCCCCACCATCAGCGGCCTTGCAAGAGTCTATAAAGCACACATTGACTTTCTTTGGACATTCTTGGGTATGCTCCAGTAGCCAGTGTCTATTTGCAATATGATCTTGTTACGGCCCCCAGCCCATTCATCAGTTGCGGCACAACAAAAAATCCACTAGGATCGCTCATCTTTGTAAGAAAAATACGGAGACTCATGTAAGGAAGGGAACATTTATTATGGAACTATTTGCAGAGCCACCCAACAAGCCATATCAATCTTCATTAAATCTCTTTCTTCACCTTGTCAGTGATTCTTAGTCCTTGCCAGGAGGTTTTGCTTCACCCTTGGTGCCTTAAAGTTCTTAGTCAAAAATGGCGGGGGGGGGAGAGTGATAAATTATCCACCTGATAGCTCCTGTGGAATAGATCCTAAGAGAGTAGCTGTCCTTCTTTTAAGTCCTCTTCCACCTGGTGCATCTTATGCATTGTCTCTGACATGCCACTGCCTCAACTCAGTGGGTGTTGGGACTGGTCACTCCCAGTCCAGGCTCTCTTGTTTTCAGAGGATAGATCCTCTGGCTGACCGACCTTTGGGTCAGACTTTTCGTGATCACATCAAGAATCCTTGCTCCCTGCAACCCTACTTGCCCCTCAGCACCAGGTCTCAGAAGGGGACGATTGGTGATAAAGAACAAGTCCGCAAAGTAAGAAGAGATGGCTTGGCAGTCAGCTGCCTTTCTGTATCTTGAGGCACCGGCCCATTCTTCAGTTCCACTTTCCAGCACCTCTCTTTCTTCGGCAACCTGCAGCTCCATTTCCCCCAACCACTCAGTTCCTCCTTTTAATAGCTTCTTTTTGGTGAAAATGCCCAGAGAGATGTCCCACTTCTCAGGAGTTGTCTCTTAAATGGCTGGAGTCATCAACACCATCTCTCAGTGGTGCTCTGGCAAAGGGTACCATTCCATGCTTTTTCTGTTTGCTTAAGGGATCAGAAAGGCAAAGGTAGGAATATTGTGGGGATAACATGACGCTTCACTCCATCTCAATCTTTTCCCAAAAGATAGCCTGTGACTCTAGGGAGGGAGGGGGACAGGATTCCAGCGTGAAAGTGATAAACAAATAGTGAAGGAATGTCTGATTGCTTGAATTGTTGAAAGCATACCCTGATAAGTAGCAGATAGACTATGCCTGAGGCCCTCACCTCTGTTGAGGGGGGGGGGGTTCAATGCTCACATGAATGGCTTCCCTGACTCCTCTCTCAAACCACCTCCCTTCTCTGTCTAATATGTGTACATCCTCATCTTTGAATGAGTGCCCTTTGTCCTTCAAATGAAGGTGTACTGCTGATTCTGGTCCTGAGCTGTTACCCCTCCTATGTTGGGCCATCCTTCTGTTTAATGGCCGTTTGGTTTCTTCAATGTTGAGGTCTGCACACTCTTCATGGCATTGGACCGCATATACTATACTGCATATACAATATTGCTCCTTTTTTGTTTTGATATCAGATCCTTTGGGTGGACAAGTCTCTGCCTTAGTGTGTTTGTGGGTTTGAAATAAACAGCGATGTGGTGTTTGCCAAACATCCATCCATTACAGCACAAAGTAGGAGTCATCAGGACCCTAAGCCACAGAGCAAAGAGCATCCCCACCTCCACAGAAGCCAAGAAGAAGGAAGACCATTCTCCTGAAGACGGCACTTAAGACCTTTGGATATCCAAAGTGGCCCTTCAACGAAGCAGTGTGCTGACCCAGAAGAACAAAGGATCACCCTGAGACCCAGACCCAACGGAAGAACCTGGTCATTCCCTACATGGCTGGAGTATCTGAGAAGCTTAAAAGGATTTTGGCAATCACCACATCCCATAGCTAACGATCCATACTTTATAGGTTTCAGCACGTTAGGCCATTGTTTACCTTAAGGCTATGGATACTATTGTCTACCTAAC
The DNA here is from genome assembly GCA_037367245.1 of Phrynocephalus guinanensis. NCBI lineage: Eukaryota > Metazoa > Chordata > Lepidosauria > Squamata > Agamidae > Phrynocephalus > Phrynocephalus guinanensis. Next base: position 46,058,472 of record CM074734.1, read on the forward strand.
AAGCCTATTCAGGCTATTGTTCATCTTTTGAGCCTATTTCAGACCAGGGTGACAAGAGGTCAAAGCTGACTATAAGATTTGGAGGACTTGCACTAGCTGTATTCAGACTGAAGAAGCTGTTTGGATGAGCAGCGAAACGTTTCTATCTCTCAAGAAAAAGAAGTCAAGTTGCCATGACTCAACTTCCAGATATCTGAAGCAAGGTTTTAGACAAAGTCTTGTTATTTACTGAATTTGTAATTTCTTAATTTTGCAGCTGTTTCGGGTGCAGTGGATGCTATCATTTATATATGATGTATTACACAGTATATGCCTATGGGATTGAGTGTTGATTCATAATTAATTAGAATGCCTCTTTGCAGCATGGATTTATACCAACTATAGTGGATTTAAGGGGGAATTAGCAAAGATCTCCATCCTCCTCATATATTGAAGCTTGAGACAGAGTCACAGTGAATCTTCAGGAAACAAAAACATACCACGATGATGTATTGAAATTAATATGCAGATTAGGAGTGGTATTCATTAATGGCAGCTTATGAAGTTTTCATTTAAAGAAGATTAATCTAAGCCCTTCACAGTCCCCGAGCAATCATGTTCCGGAAGAAGCAATTCTCAGCAGATCTTTCCAAAAGATTAATGATGGTTTCTGGGTCCATTCTCCAAACAGACGCTTCGAAGCTGAACATGGACAAACAGAAAAACTATAGTTTCTTTGCAGGGGGGCGGAGTAATGTGGGCTGGTCATTGAGAGTCCTTGCCAGAATTCCAAAGAGCTGCTCTGGAAAAAAACACTTGAATTTGGCTCTGATGATCAATTATGCTTAGTTCTGGACTTGCTGAAGCAACTGTCTTGTGGCCCAGGCAGGCACAGCCGCGGCCACATCAAGAAAAAGCAGGCAGCGATATGCTCCCAAATGTTCTCGCTCCCACGTGTCAACAGACCCACATGCATGCGCATGCAGTTTAGGGACATGGGAATGAGAGGATGCCAAAAGCGCTGTGCACACATGGCAAATTGTGTGCTGTGTTGGACAAAAGTGGAACAGTTGAGTCATGAATGCCAGCAGAGTTTCTGGTTGCAGCAGAATAGTTTTTATTTTGCTCTAAACTCTCACAGAAAGAAATCGCTCATCAGCAGACCGGCCCTTAGCACTGGACTGCCAGATTCTTCCTGGTAGCAGTGTTTGGTTGAACTTTGCTTTCTCCATTTAAAAAAAAACAATCTTGCATAGGAAGGCACCAGAGAAGTATTGAGCTGGTCTCTGGGGCCTGCATATTGCAGAAACTTGCATTTCAGTGCTACAGTGTTCATCAGATGAAGATCCTTAAAGTGATTTTGGAACAAGTAAAAAAAGGGAAAAACTTGCCCGTTTGAGATTAGAAGGGGAGAGAGAGAGAGCAAAGGTTTTCACCTCCTGGTTGTCCACATTCACCTGGAAAGAGCACCAGTTGTTCCTGGATCCATAAGCTTCTAATTACAAACTTAATAAGGACCATAAGGTGCTTCACATTGTTTACAAAACGCCAAGAAATGGTTCTTAAAAGGTCAGATGGGAGAATGGTGGGAGGATAAACCCTCATAAGGACCTCAACCTTCTAAGAAAGCCTAAAGACATAACAAAACAAAACAAAAACAATTAAGTGACCCAAATCTTATATTGCAGTTAGTAATGTGTTACTTGTTGGGATAAAACAACAACCTGAAGACACAAAGAAGAAAGTGAAGTATAAAACATAAACTTTATCTAAGTCTCTTAGGGAAAAGGTAAATGGAACATTCATATTAAAACAACAAATAGTAACCGTACATAACAAGCCTACCAAAAGACAAAGTAAAACAAGTAAGACGACGGCAGCTCAGGCAATGCCCATGAAGTCAGGCAAATGCTCACAGTCTGCCTCGCTCTGACAGTCAATGGGCATGACTGCAGGTTAGAAAGAAAGGAGAGAAGGGCTGTGAATAGGCAGGGTAAATTCCTTTTGTAGAGCCATACTAGTTAAAGAGACAGGACTCGTTGGTTCACAGTTCCAGGTGCAGTCCACCTGACATTAACCCTTGTCTAATGTCTGAATGTAGATCTTGCCACATTCCAACACTACTTACATTAGGAACACAATACTGGGCAGAGCAGTTATCAATAAGATGGGTTGAATACGTCTCCCAATGTGTTTGAGTAAATGCTGAGCTACTTTGCCCTTGCTAACTGAAATTTTCCAGCCATTTTCAATTGCAGCTACCGTAAGAGCCCATGGGTTCAGTCTACAACGCAGAAATCCTGTTCATCAGAAACAACAGAGAGTCTTGTGGTATCTTAAAGACGAGCTCTTGTTCGGTGTAAGCTTCATTGACTGTAGCCAGTTAGTTCAGGGGCATGAAAGTATATATAGTGGACCCTTGTATAACAAACAGTTTGTATAACATAAAATCTGTACAACATAAAAAATTCTGGAGATAGGGGAAATTTGCTTAACATAATTGCCTATGGGGAAAATCTGTACAACATAAAAATGGGATTACACCATTTTCAATGCATTCCTATGGGAATTTGTATAAAGGAAAATTTGCTTAACATAATTTCATTTGGAACGAATTAATTCCTTTATACAAGGTACCACTGTACACATATATTATGAACATAGAGAGGAGGGAAATATAAATGGTAATGGAAGTGCAAATGGTCTAGTTTGGGATGGTCTTATCTGTGGTCATTAAAGATCATTGGCAAACTTAGGATCCCCTCCCCCAATCTTAACGATCGTCATTAAGAGCCATTCAGGGCTAGGGAAGTTGGGTTACTCTCCCTCCTCCTCTTCACCATCTTCCTCCGAAGGCGAGGATACGACCGATACTCAAACCACCACCAAAGATGACAGCCGAGAAAATCAGACCCCTAAACAAGAGATCCCAAAGCAGGATCAAGGTTCTCATGGCGCAGTGGGAGGTGCCAGGCCGAAACACTATCTCAGCAATCAAAGCTGACTTCGAAACTTGGTCAAGACTCCAATTATCCTTAATGGGCAGAATTGCTGCAGTTAAAATGAATGTTTTACCTAAACTGCTTTTTTTATTTCAATCCTTGCCTATATTACCTAATTTTAAGATCATTACGGATCTGGAAAAAAGTATACGTATATTCATATGGCAAAAGAAAAAAGCAAGGATTAAAAATTTCTATCTATAGGATAGAACCAAAACTGGTGGCTTTGCCCTTCCTAATTTAGTATTATACTACAAGGCTGCTGCCATGACCTGGATTAAAGACTGGATTCTGATGACAAACAAAAGAATTTTGCAGCTTGAGAGTTATGGCCTAGACAAGGGCTGGCATTATTACATGTGGTATAAGGGTAACATACCTACTCTCTTCAAAAAACATTGGATAAGGAACGCCCTAGTTAAAATATGGTTATCGATTAAAAAACAATTCTACTCTAAAGCACCATTGTGGCTATCTCCGCTGGGAGCGATTTATAGCTCCCATATAAGTGAAACTCCAAATGCTATAACTTATAGACACCTTCTGAATGTTGACCTCTCATTGAAACCATTAGGGAAATTAGTATCAGAAGGCTATAATTTAGACTGGTGGAAGTATCAACAAATATATTCACACTTCAAAGATCTCACCAAAGAGGGGGGATTCACGACTACTGATACTCCACTTGATAAAATACTTTCCTCTGGCGACTCCAAGCTGCTTAGTAAATTTTATACTATATTGTTAAATGAAAAAATGATTGATACACTGGTCAAAGATACTATGATAAGATGGGCAGAAAACTTTGGTTACTCTATTCATCTAAACAAATGGGACTCTCTGTGGAATCCAGTTAAAATCTTTAAATCTATCTCTTTTAAGGAAAATTGTTATAAGATGTTCTATAGATGGCATCTCGCACCACACCGACTATCTAAGATGTATAATTGCTCACCTAAATGTTGGAAATGTAAACATGATTGTGGTACTTTTTACCATATGTGGTGGACATGTAAAGAGGCAAAGGCATATTGGAAAATGGTAAAACTATTTTTAGAAAGATGTCTGAAAATTAAGATAGAGCTTAGACCAGAACTTTTCTTATTAAACATAGTAAATATAAATATTTCATATGATCAGAGATATGTACTTCACCATGTAATTGTTGCTGCAAGGATATTGTATGCGAAATTCTGGAAACAACCAAACGTGCCAACAGAGAAGAATTTCCACGAAAAGATAAGAGAATGCATTGAAATCGATAGATTCTCCGGCTATTTAAAGGGAGACTATGATGAGATCTCTCGGAAAAGATGGCAAGAAGTAACAAACCTATTAGTACTGTGATAATATTTGGCAATTTATCAATATGTTATATTACTTTTTTTTACTTTGCTTGACATATTCAATGTAAATTTTAAATTCTATCCCCCCTTTTTTCCTTTTTCCTTTTTCCCCATACCCCCTCCCTTTCCCCCCCCTTAAAAACCCAATAAAATTATATATGAAAAAAAAGAGCCATTCAGGGCTAGTTGGTGGCGACAAATGCTTCCAAGAATAGTTAAGCAGATGAATAAGAGGCCTTTTACTGTATTTGTGAGATGGAAGAGCTCAATTTACATTTGTGTGACATCAAGTCCCTCCTTGCCTATAGGGATCTCCAGAATGAATGATCTCTGGAAGTCATGAACAGCCTCATTATGGTCTTGCATACTAAAACTTTTGACTTTCATTTTATTATTATTATTATTATTATTATTATTATTATTATTATTATTATTATTATTATTATTATTATTATTATTATTATTATTATTATTATTATTTAGTAGTAGTAGTAGTAGTAGTAGTAGTAGTAGTAGTAGTAGTAGTAGTAGTAGTAGTAGTAGTAGTACACAGCAAAGATAACTATCCTAGATTTTGTATTACCAATCACTAGTCGAACGCTTCCCAAGTGTTTAGGACTATGTGATGTATCAACGAATTATGTGAACAGATCCCAGTAAGGTGGCCTTCTTCAGCTGACTGATGGTGACTTTGTCCAACTCCAATTTCTTCTAAATACTTGCTTAGCTATTTAGGCACTGCACCCAGCCTGCCGATTACCACTGGGACCACCTGTACCGGTTTATGCCGGAGTCTCTGTGAAGTTCAATTTTCAGATCCCGATATCTGGTAATTTTTTCAAGTTGTTTCTCGGTATAGCAACATCACCTGGTATAGCACATCAATGATCCACACTTTTTTCTTCTCCACAATCACAATATCCAGGATATTATGATATTCCTGGTCAGCTAATCGTGATTCAGTTATCTTGGAGTTTGGATATTCTTGTTTCCATAATTGATGCATCCGCTTTTGGTAGCCTTGTTTTCCAGGTTCTGCTCTATAATAGCATGTCATGATTGCCCGATTCTCTGGTAAAGTATATTTCTGCCGCTTCTGAGATGGTTCAACTTCCAGTAACTCTATAGGCCCATGCCCTGGTTGCTCAGCAATGGGACCCCTGATCTGTAGCCCATTTATCGACAGATGTCCAGGTTCATCAACACCCATCACGGTCCTTGTTAACCCGGGCGACGACCGAGCCGGTATAGGCTTCTTTTGATTATATTCCACCATGATTCATGGGTTGTTGGGTACACTTAGTTCTGTTCCTCAGTCAAGACCTCTCTGGTATGGTTGGACCTACTGGAGCAGTTAAGCCCTCCACCATGACAAGGCGGCACCCTTGGAGGGATGATGATGATGATGATGGAGGGATGATGATGATGATGATGATGATGATGATGATGATGATACCGCCCCCTTAGTGCAAACTGCACTACCTGGGTGGTTATTAAATGAAATCTTTTTAGGTCTTCCTCTTTTCCTGCTGATTTCAACTCTTCTGTGCATTATTTTTCCAGTGACTTCTTTTCTCTTTTTGTGTTGAGTCCTAATATGATAGCTTCCGTTTGGTCCTTTATCTTGCACTGCATTTGTGCTGCCCAGACATGTGATCCTTTCTACCTCCAGCTAGTCACTGGGACCTCTTACTTAATGGCACGGTGCCTTGCTGTTGGAAAATCTGTCACTAAAATTACAACCCTGTGCTTTGAGGATGGTCGATGAGGACCTTTGGCCTAAGAGACTTTTCTAAGGGTTTGTTTTACACCATGCCCGTCGCTTGGTTTGTCTGGTTCCCTAAGGGAAAGCAGATGACTTCTGAGCAAGCACTGGTCTATAAATGATTAACCTCCTCATCTGATCCATCTGACTGCTTGGAGGAAAAGACCTCTGGACCTTTCCTGGGAGAGCAACCAATCTGTACTGCAGGAAGCCATGGCAAGAAAATGGCCTGGCTTGCAGGCAGCGTTTGAGTTAGGCAGGTATGCTGGGTGGGTGGAGAGAAACCCACCACATTATCCCCTGGCTCTTTTTTACCTTTCCTTTCAAAGGATGGCTCAGATTCTGTTTCTTCTTTATTGCAGGTCTGCTGTGGCTGAGTCATGATTCAGGCCCCGGCCTGTACCCTCAAGAGCTGGTCGGTCCTTGGCAGAGCCTGCCGACAACCCACCTCCCATTCCACCAGGGAGGCATCCTCTCTCAAAATGGCCCTCAAGGAGCATGGGTTGCATTTTTTCCGTAGTGCGGTTGACACTGTCCTGCCAGGGCCCATGCTGAAGAAGGCCCTGGCGCTAGAGACCAAAGGACGCCCTCGGCTTGTGTTGCATGGGCGGCCTTTTGAACTGAAGAAGAACTTGTATTTGGTTGGCTTTGGGAAGGCTGTCCTGGGCATGGCCGCTGCAGCAGAGGAGATCCTTGGAGACCACCTTGTTCGGGGAGTAATTAGCGTCCCTCAAGGCATCCAAGAAACCCTGCGGCACAGAGGGATGAGGTGAGGACGTCAGGCCTTTGCTCTAAGGCAGACATGCCTAAGGCAGACATGTCGAAAATTTGCCCCTCCAGATGTTTTGGACCACAACTCCTACAGTCCTTTGCCATTGGCAATACAGGCTTGGAATTCTGGGAGTTGTGGTCCAAAACATCAGGAGGGCCAAAGTTTGGTTGGTACTGTGAATACATGTATATGTCCTCAGTCAAGAGCAGAACTCGGAATTTGGGGGCCAAGCTGGCAGCAGGATAGAATACAGTTCCTCTAATCCTTCTGCTGGCCTAACCAGCAGTTGTTGGCAGTGATGCCTGGGGAAATCTGGACTTTCTGGTCCAGAAAGTAACTTTCCCTAGCTCTGGTCTTAACATTTATTGTATGAGTTTTGATCATCCCTTGGAAACCAGCCCTCCTTCCATGCATGCCTGACAAGCAGTCCTTACAGGGTATGGCTGTGTCTAACCCATGAGCTGAACAGCCGTCGCCTTGTTGAGTTATGAAACCTGTTGGTTCCTTGGTTAATTAGGAAGGGAGCACATTGCACTGTCCTGTGCATCCTTCATAGGGCTGTCCCATGGTAGGTCAGGCACAGCTCAGAAGGTTATTTGATCGCCCTTTTCCGTTCACATAGAGAGATGTTGCTGAAGCCCCAGAGTCGCATCCAGGTCATGGAAGGAGCAAAGAACAACATGCCTGACAGAGAGGCTCTGGAAGCAGCGAGCGCCATCAAGGAGTTGGCTGAGGGCCTGATGGCGGAAGACCTCCTCCTAGTGCTGATCTCGGGTAAGGCTTGAGGTTGGGGGTGATTGGTGATCCTTGCATGGGGACCGCCTTTTGCTAAGAAACCCTCTTTTTAAGGTCTTCCCTTTGCTTCCCTCTCTCTCTCCTTTTCCCCTTGGCTAAGTGGAGTTCTCTTTTCCATTGCTTGTGCCTGGAAGACGCCACTCCATCCCCATGCCTTAGCAAACTAGGTCAAGTGGTCTGCTGCAAAGAGCGCAGAAACTGGAGCACCGAGTGCCTCCGAGTCGTTCTCAGTGTGTCTCCCTCTCTCTCTCTCTCGCAGCAGCAGCAGCAGCTTCATGGTATGTGTTGTGAGCGTGTGCTCTCCGCTCAGCAGGACGGTGGCACTTGCCTCGGCAGCATCGTTGGTGGCCCCTCTCTGCTCTGCTTGTTTTGGAAGTGAGGTCATGACTGACCCAGGGAGCCCTGCCCATCACCTGTCCTCCGCTTTGGTTTTCTTCACCCCCCGCGGAGGGCTGCATCGTGGAGAGGCCTCCTGAAAGGCAGTAACTGCAAAGATGAAAGGCACTGCGATGTGGAAGGCTAAGGTTTCACCTCCCTGCAGCAAACCTTTGAGTTAACTTGCTAAAATAGATTTTGTCATAAGAGATTCCCCCCCCCCCGCCTTGTTCTTTTTATTCTATGCTTGTTAGTTTTTACTGTGTTGTGTAAAGTAGGTGATTGGGAGAGCTCAGTCTGAATGGCAGGCTGTTAAGTCATCTCCCAACTTGAGGCTCAGAAAGCCCTGCTGTGGCTTTTTCCTTGGCTTCTTGAAGCAGCAAAGCCCGGTTCCACCAGGGGGTGGCAGCCCTGAATCAGATAAAGCAAAGCCAAACAAATTGGTGTCATTCCAAGTGCTGGGACTGGCGGTGGCGGTGGCGGTGGGGGAACTACCCCAGAGAAGGGTTTGAGGAACGTGTCAGCAGTCTGCTCTGAATAGGATCAGGAGGTATTGAATTGTGTGTGTGTGTGTGTGTGCGTGCGTGTGCGTGTGCGTGTGCGTGCGTGCCTGCATGTGCACATGCATGCATGTGCGTGCTGGGGCATGTTTTCAGCATGTAACACGGCTCATTCTTCTTTTTACCAGGCATCTCAGGGAGCTGAAGCCTGTATAGCTGTTTAGAATCGGTTCTCCTGGAGGGCCCTGCTCTCAAATTATATTTTATTTTTATCATACTATCAAGCCAACATGTAGTAAGGAAGCCAATGAATGTGGTCATGATAGGGACGAGAGAAGGATAGCACCAGGAACAAGCTACTTCCATGCTCTTCAGAATGTATTTCAAAGTGTTATGCTTATTTCTCATAAATGATGCCAACTTCATGTGTTAGATGAGACCGAAGTGAGCACTGTTGTGTATCAGACTTAAGGAAATGCACCTTATAATATTAAATGTCAGCTGATTCTCACCCCTCTTCTACGCAACACAGCCCTAATTCAGTATCTCCATAGTTATCAGCCACTGGAGGAGGAGGAGGAGGAGGAGGAGGAGGAGGAGGAGGAGGAGGAGGAGGAGGAGGAGGAGGAGGAGGAGATGTGTCACAGAGAATGCCCAAGCCTAGATATTTCTGGGCATGCAAGAGGGAAGAATCCCAGGTCTGGAAGGCAGCTGCCTGCACCCCAGAGCACTTGCCCGTGTACCAGAACAGCTTGTGCTCTGATGTATGATGATGGAGTGAAGGAGTTGCTACAGGACTGGGATGTCAGCTTCAGTGGTGATATGGGCACAGAGCAGGTGGTCTCTGAACAAGATGCACTCTACATGTGTAGCAGCATCCATGGATCATAATTGTGGACAGTATCAACGTATGTGGGCTCGTGTACATGTGCCTATACAATCATTAGTGTTGCCTTAGTCAGCCTACGAATGGCTCCTCCTCGGGATGGTTCAGTGTGTTCTCCTCAATCCGCCTCAGCGGTGGTGAATGTCTTGTAGCTATGGGTGAAAAAATTCTGCCACGTTATTCAATATTCTTTTTGTTTTTGAGAATCATTCAGTGGCAATTTCTTCCATTTCCCGTTTGGAACATATTTCTAGGCTCCCAAAATATGACATTGCTTGTTCTCTTCTAGAAGCCAGTTCAAAAGCTTCCAGGTGAGAAAAACACCCGCTCTGGCTACTGTTCCATCTTACCTAGGTTCATGGTGATGGATGAAATGTTGTACTATTTCATTGTTTTTCGGGGTTGTCACCTTTTACAGAAGCAATGTCTCAAAACGCAGAGCATTTATCATTTAATGGTCGCTTTTGAACTGACAGAGCTGCAAGGTTGAACTTAACTCTTTTCGCAACTCTCTTGATCATTTCTCTCCACGGTCATCTTTTTAGTTGTGATCACACGTCCTCTGCTCTGGCTGCAGAGGTGTCTCAGGAAGGCCTGAGCTATTTCCCCCCTCTTTGTTGACCCTCTCTTTCTGAGTCACCTGTGACACTTGCCATAAGCTTTTAGTTGCAGTTCATTTCTTTTTTTATATATTTTGCTTGGAACGGCACTGTTTTTCTCTCCAAAGGTGTTGCTCATTGTGAATGAGGTCAATACGGTTTTGAGAACTGCAAAGTCCCCCTCTCTTATTTTCTCTCCCCCCTTCTCTCGTTTGAGGCCAACCTGTTCAACCTGATCCCCTTTTGATGTTTTTGATTCCATTGCAACTTCCATTACTACTTGCCTCTGGCTGTGCTATTGAAAGTGAGGTGTAATGAAATCCAAAACATCTGGACAGTGGCAAGTCAGGGAAGGTGACTCGCTTCTCTTCTCTCTAGGTTAGGGTGAAAAACTCAGGCAGGATAGAAAGCAGCGGTTATCATGGGCCTTCAATATTAATCGCAAAACCCATTGATTAATAAACAGTTTCATCTGCCAAATGGCCTTTCAAACCTTGAACAGAGTTGTTGAAACTTGAGTATCAAACTGGACGTGCAATGGCATTTTGCTACTAATTCAGAAGTTGAATCATGACAACAGGACTTCTTTTGTTGTCAGACTAAGGGCGTTTATACACGACCCCCAAACTCCGGGGCAAATGGCTCCCAGCTCCGGAGATTAAAAATGTTTACCCACCAGCTCCGGAGTTAACAGGAAATTAAGTGTGACCCCGCCCACTTTAGCGCGTCCCAGCGCAGCTTTCAGGTACTTGCTTTTTGGATGTGACAAATATTTGATCTGGTGTAAGGATAGTGAGTGTGGGGCTCTCCTGGCTTCTGTTTGTTCTTTTTTTGCGCCCCGCCCCTTTAAGAGATCTGAATGCTGCCGGGAACAAAACGGAGGTAAACCGGCTTTCTTTTCTTTCTTTTTTCTCCCTCCCTCAGGCAGCCAGCAACCAGGAAGTGCGGAGGGGGGTGGGGACAGAGGAAGAGCGACGAACCCCTAAGATTTCTGGTCCGAATTTAAGTGGCCAGCGGATCTTAGGGGTCGTGTAAAAAGGCCCTAAAATATTTCACCACTCATCCAAGTACAGTAGTAGCTTCTTTAGTCTGGGGACGGTTGGTTGGAGACCTCCACTTTATCCTCCATGTTGGTTTCACTTCACCCTGCCCTGAATAAGCTCATTAGATGAACAATCACCAGAGGTTTGGGAAAATCACACCTCCGCTGCCGTTCCCACACCCATTAAACATGGGCCTTCCCGGTGGAGAAGTGAAGTGGTCCTGATTATTATGGAGACAGATGAAAGGACAGCATAATAGATTGCTGCCACCGCTACATTGTTTAAAAAAAATCCCATTGCTTCCCTTCTTCTCTGCAGATTTTCCTCTAGCTAGGCCTACATCACCTCCTCCTGTTCGGCACTCTTCTATCTTGATTGCAAATGCTGGCAAACTGTTAATTCTACTTGGCTCTTCTCCATTGCTGCTGGCTACCACCTCCTATAGCCTTCAGACTCCTGGATATCTGAACTGCTGATTTAAAGGGAAATGGTGGGAGATACTGATGCTGAAGGCAAGCGGTAGCATCCACTTGGCTCTTACTAAGGGTTCTGCTGCCTAGCCTTACAGCCATCCTTGGCTGAATACAGTGGACCCTCGTATAACAAAGGGTTTGTATAACATAACATCTGTACAACATAAAAAATTCCGGAGATAGGGGAAAATTTGCTTAACAGAATCACCTAGGGGGCGAATCCATACAACATAAAAATGGTTGTGATTAGGGATTACTCTGTTTTCAATGCATTCCTATGGGAAATTTGTATAAAGGAAAATTTGCTTAACATAATTCCATTTGGAACGAATTAATTCCTTTATACAAGGTACCACTGTACTTTGTGTGAGGTGTGATATGGTTGCCGCAGGCCACTTGGCAGGCTTCAAATTCTAGTAAGATCCCAACACCTTATATAAAACACCCCTGTTTCGGGTCTTAACAAGAGGAGGAGCCCTTAGGTTTGGTGCAGTGAAAACAATAACATGCCTTGTAGAACAAGAGATAAGCGGTAAGTCATTGCATCACTAAAATGACATAAACAAGCAAGCTACTGAAAGTCTGCCTGTTGATGTTATTTTTTTGTGGTGTCCAGAGAAGCCCCTTAAAGAATTTAGCAAATCTTAGTGGCATCAGCTTACGTAGACTACAGCATGCTTTATTTCTTATGACTGGACTGATGCCTCAGAGGGAGACATTTGTACACAAACAATGCAGGGAGGAGAGATCCGAAATGAGATGGAAATGTGAGAGATGCTAGAAAGATCGGTGATCAATGGCTGTTCTTAAAGAGTCTTTTCAGCACCAGGTGGTCAGTGACAAATACATCCCCGTGTAGATAAGCAGAGCAACGCATGGGTGGCAGAGGAAAAATCAATGTCTAAACAAAGTATCCATAGCATGGATCTGTTCAAGATAGTTGTAGCCTACAAAGGGTTATATGTCAAATAACACTTAGGGGCATGTAGAGCAAAATGATCACTCACTGACTTTTTTGTTAACCAGTTAATGTGTTTTAATACACCTTCCTCCTCCAGAAACCTTAAGGCAGCCTCAGTGGTTTTCCTGCCTCTTATCATAACCATGTCCTGTGAGCCAAATGAGATTGTGAGGCAGCAGCTAGTACATATGTACTAGCTGGGTTTTATCCTGTTTATTTTCTGGGAGGGAAAATGGAAAGTTTTGAAAAAATTGAAAAAAATGCTACATTAGCACTCCCCACCCCCCTTTACAGCTTGAAAGTTATTCTGTTACTCTAGGTACATGAAATATGACTATGGACAATTTGACTTAGCATAAATTTATCACAACTAGCATATGAAAATAGTGTATCCAAACCATTATTACAAACCGAATTTACTTTTTAAATAATATTTATTTGTAATTGTAAGTAACAAATGGAGTAGCAATCTCCTGAACTGTTTACTAGTTTATGTGGAACAAAAAGCCCTCTACAAAACAATGTTTAAAAATCCAGAATTAACGATTCATATTTCCTCTCCACCATATTAAATAAAAATAAAATAAAAACCTCATTCTCATAAAAAGAATTGAAGAGGTGGGGAAATGTATAGAAGGAAGTGGGACCAAGTTTCAATGAATGGGCATGAAATGTTTTACCAGAATAATTTATTTTGCTCTGTATTTTCCTCTAATGCTTTGAAGAGGACAGAACAGAACCAAACACACCCACCCACATGCAAAAACAAGAGTGAAGCCGTTTTCTTTTTCTTGTGACAATAGCAGCACCTCGTAAAGGAAGAAATGCATCTTGTTTTTGCATTGGAGAGTTCAGTTTGTAACCTAGGACTTGCACAGAAATTAGAATAATCAGATACTAGGCATATTTTTTAGAAATGATTTGGAAAATATTTGAACACCCTGTCTTAAAATATTTTATTCATCATGTTAAAATAAAACATTCCATAATCATTTTTCTTTTTTCAATTTTTCCAATATTTTGGGGAAAAAACCAAAAGGCTTCAGGAAAAAAACACACAGAAAAAACTGCCCCCCCCCCAATTTTTTCCAGTCCCCCCCCCCCCGGGGCCTTCACATCTATAGTGGCTAGCTGATGAACCAGTGGGTTTTATAGATGACATTTTGGAGCTAAGTCTTCTCCGTGCTCATTCATCTAGCATAGGGACCAAGTAGCAGCAGGCTCTGCAGAACCCTCTGAAAGGTGGCAGGCAGCCCCTTTGCCCGTCACAGTTTGTAGGATTAGAATTTGAATGTGATGGTAAAGGAGATAGATGTGGCTGGGTGTTTTGCGATGGACATGTACTCTCACCATCCTGGTTAAGAGTGGTTTTGTACTCATGTTCTCAGCAGTGGTTTGTAGCATGCCGGTTTCCTCAGATGCATTTGCTACCTGTGTTTAGGCAAGGTTCAGTTCTCTCCTTGAGTTTGTCCTTTTAAAACAGTATTTTATTGTCTCCCAAACAAAGGTGCAGATACAGAAACTGTGCTCACTCATTGTCCTCCTCATTATTTATTTATTTATTTATTTATTTATTTATTTATTTATTTATTTATTTGTCCATTTTTATACCGCCCATCTTCCCGAAGGAACTCTGGGCAGTGAACACAGAGGGCCAGACAAACCAAAAAGGAACAACAACAATCAAGACAGAATTAAAAAACAGTATATAAAAGAAAACATGTATAACATATCGAGTAAAACAACTCAACAAAGAAATCGATAAGTCAACGGCAAGACAGCAAAAAAACAACAACCCTAAGCCCTGTCGCCAAATGCCTCCCTAAAAAGCAAGGTTGTTAACGTTTTTTTGAAGACGGGCAGGGACTGTGCAAGGCGCAACTCACTCGGAAGATGGTTCCAGAGCGAGGGGGCAGCCACAGAGAAGGCGCAGTTACGGGTCGCTGATTTCCACGCCTCCCTGGTGACATTCTGGTGTGCCGGGCCTCAGTTGATCTTTGGGAGATACGCTCCGACAGGTATTCTGGTCCCAAGCCGTGGAGGGTTTTGTAAACCAAAACCAAGACCTTGAACCTTATCCGAAGCACAACGGGCAACCAGTGCAGACAAGCCAGAATTGGGGTGACATGATCATATCGATGCGCACCAACCACCAATCTGGCCGCCGCATTTTGTACCCGCTGAAGTCTCTGGACAAGGGTCAAGGGCAACCCCACGTAAAGAGTGTTGCAGTAGTCAATCCTCGAGATCATGAGATCCTGCACAACTGTTCTGAGGGAATCCTCGTCCAGGTACATACGGATCTGGGCAATCTGATGGAGATGGAAAAAGGTGGACCTGGAGACGGCCATCACCTGATCTTTCATGGATAAGGCTGGATCCAGGACCACTCCCAGATTCCTGGCCCTGTCCGCTAGCTGGAGGGTAGTACCCCCCAGCTTGGGGAGAGGGCCGCTGTACCCTGCAGAGAATGCCCCAAAGAACAGAACCTTGGTCTTCTCCGGGTTAAGCTTCAGCCTATTAGTCCTGGTCCATTCCATGACCGCCTCCAGGCACAGATTGAGGGAGCGTACCGCCTCCTCTGCAGAGGTGGAAAAGGAGAGATAGAGCTGCGTGTCATCAGCGGTCTCATATAGATGTGGAACAGCATGGGAGAGATTGCCGACCCCTGGGGCACCCCACAAGGGAATGTCCAAGGAGCCGACAGCTCATCCCCCAGCTGCACACGCTGGAGTTGGTTGCCAAGGAAGGACCGGAGCCAGCTGAGCGCAGAGCCTCCGATCCCCACCTCGGCAAGCCGATCCAGAAGGATACCATGGTCGATGGTATCAAAGGCCGCTGACAAATCAAGGAGAACCAACAGGGTAGAGCAACCCCTGTCAGCCTCCCTGAGGAGGTCATCCTGCAGAGCGACCAGGGCAGTCTCGGTCCCTTGAAGCGGCCTGAACTTGGACTGGAATGGGTCAAGGACATGTTTGTCCTCCAGGAATGACTGAAGACGAGTGGCGGCCACCCTCTCAATCACCTTGCCCGTGAAGGGAACAATGGCAATAAGATGATAGTTGGCCAAATTATCCAATGCCAGGCCAGATTTCTTTAATGTGGGCTTAATCACTGTCTCCTTCAGGCGAGAGGGAAAAATCCCTGCCCTGAAGGAGGCAGTGGAGATAACCGAAGCCCACTCTGGCATGCTCCCTCCGGCAGATTTAATGAGCCAGGAAGGGCAAGGGTCGAAATGGGAGGCTGCCGGCCGGCAACAAGCCAAAACCCTGGAGGCTTCTGCTGGAAAAACAGGCCCAAACTCAACCAGGCGAGAGACCGAGGGGGTGCGGCGCTCGGGACACTAGAGGAGAGAGTAGGGCAACCGGAGTCCAGATCGGAACGGATGGCCTCAATTTTAGAACGAAAAAAGGCTGTGAATGACTCACTACTGAAATCACTAGGGGGCAGCCTAGGCTGACCAGGATTGGTGAGGTTTCGAACCATCTGGAACAGCTCTGCCTGGCGGTTCGAGGCCGCACCAGTTCTCAGGGAGGCGTAAGCTGGTCTAGCGTCCCTGATCGCATGGTCGTAGCGCCTGGTCAGCACCTTGACCACAGCCCGATTAACTGCCATGCGATCGTTTCTCCATCTGCTCTCAAGCCTTCTTCAATTCTTGTTTCAGCAACCCCTGTCAGCTCAGCCGTATACCACGGTGAGGAGTGAGCTCAACAGCGAAGGCGCTTGGGGGCGATCCGATCAACAGCCCTGGTAGCGTCCTCGTGCGACCTATCCACCAGAGCTTCCACCGGGTCATCAGCCAGTCCGTCAGGAAACTTCCCAAAGGCCTCCATGAACTGATCAGGGTCCAGGAGCCTTCTATGCTCCCCGTGGGGAGGGGCAGCAATCGACAGGGACAAAGTTAGCAGATGGTGATCTGACCATGACACAGGCAGGGGAACAATGTCCCCAACCCTCAGACAAAAATCTGACGACATGGAGGAAAAAAAACAGGTCCAGGGTATGACCTGCACTATGGGTGGGACAAACAACATGCTGAGACAGATTCATGGAGGCCATGGACTGGTTCCCTTTTAGACTGTCCACTCCCCTGGGAAAACAGACCAGGGAACATATTCTATCCAAATTCCAATTATGTCTCAAGAGTGCAGAGCTGCCACTAGGGCAAGGCGATCAGGATTTCACCACAGAGAGAAGATACTGGTGCTGGTACTATGGGGACCCATCCACTGGCATCCGATGCCGGAAGGACCAAAGGACCCACCCCGGGCACCTATGTGATTTCCAGCTATGCCTCCTCAGGGTAAGGAAACACAAAGCCATAGGAGAAGCTCAAGGTGGAGTCAGTATGGTGTGCACACGCACGCACGCACGCACACACACACACACACACACACACACACACACACACACACACACACACACACACACACACACACACACACACGGATGGATGGATGGATGGATGGACGGACGGACGGACCCAGGCATTCATTTACATTGGTCCAATCTCTCTATGTCATTCTCATGTAACTCAGGCTTCATCAATGGAGCCATGAAGCCCCAGGCACCCAAATTGCCCGTTATGCCTCTGCTGTTGGAGCTGACTAGTAGAAGACAGTAGTCTGATTGTTTAGAAGTGCATTTTCAGTCTCCAGGTAAAATGTGGGCTGAGCACATAATGATCTGACAAACGGCATTCTGGCTATTTTTCACATGGGCCTGAGAGGGTCATTTTTTCCTCTGCTTCTGATACAAATGTTAATTACCTGCTGTGGTGCCTTTTATCTGAAGGTTCCTCTTTGTCTCGCACACAACAAAAAGTGTTTCGGTTACAAGTGATCATCCCCTCCCCTCCATCCACCTCCATCCCCCCAGCCTTTTGATCTTTTGCTTCTATCATTTTCTCCTTTGTTAAACCGGGAGTAGTATCCCTCTCTCCTATTTGTTCTCTCTTTTCATTTTCAGTGTCTCTGTCAGTTGTTTATCCTTGAAAGCAGTAATTTGGTTTCACTTCATCTTTTCTTTCTGGGTACGCACACTTCTCCCTGTATCTCCCCCCCCCCCGCCCCATCCCTAATAACTGTATAACTGTAAACCATTTTAAAAATTATTATTATGGCCATTGTGCCATTTTTACGTTATATCATATATCCAAACCTTTTCCCACAGCTGATAGCTTCTCACACTCTCCTCCAGTCCACTGAGCAAGGAGCTTGTCCCAGTTTCTCTTCCGACGCAACTGCTGGTGTCCCCTCGGTTGTGGGCCCAGGAGCATCATTCAAGCACCAATGTATGCAAGAGAGGAAAAAATGAATGCATTCAGCATAAGTTTCCATATCTTCTCCACTGGGTTCCCAGTCATGTCTGTAAACCAGTGGTGTCCAAACTTCGGCCCTCCTGATGTTTTGGACCACAACTCCCACTGTGCTTTGTCATTGGCAATCTAGGCTTGGAATTCTGGGAGTTGTGGCTCAAAACATCTGGAGGGCCAAAGTTTGGACACCCCTGCCGTAAACTATCCTGTGGTTGCAAAATTCTAGGTCAAAAATCTGCTAGCAGTGCAACACATGGGGTGAGAGAGAAAGAGAAAGGAAAGGCAGGTTTCAGATTACAAATTGTATGATTTCTTTAATACCTTTTCTAAAAAGGTATTACCTACTCTTCTATTTGCATTGGGGAAGGATCACATGGCTCTCTTTTGTTCCAGAGGTTTTCAGAATGTTTCCTTTTGGTGTTTTGCCCTTGTGAGGCCACAGTCACACTTGAGAAAACTTTCCCTGTTTTTCTTGTGTTTCCTGTATACACACCTTGACTTACGTCATTAATCCGTTCCGGAGGTCTAGACTTAAGTCAAACATGACTTAAGTCAAGCAAACTTTTCCCATAGAAAGTAATGGGAAAGTGGATTAATCCATTCCAGACTATGAAAAAGACACTCTGACCCTACAGGGGGTGGTGGCAGGAACGGTGGGGGTGATGTTGGCGGTGGGGTGGGGGCGGTGGGGGCGGGAGCCACTGTGAGATACAGGAAGCTGGACTAGATGGCCTGATCCAGCAGGGCTCTTCTTAGGTTCTTATGTTATTTACTAAAATGTTTATTAAAAGAACCTTTATTGCGTCAGGAGCAGAAGCCACCTTGGACCCTTTTCCAAGGAGAAAAGACAGGTAAAAATGTTCACAATAAATAAATAAACTTCACCTTTTGTGAAGACACAATAATTTTTCATTTTGCCCCCCTTTGGAACAATCATGACCGGAAAGAAAAAAAAACCTTCACGGGCGTGCTCCTGATGATTGCTGGGAGGGGGCACCCCTACCCCTGTGCGTTCCCGACATCAAGGGCGCCCGCACCATCCCCACGCTCCCGACAAAAGCCTGAGCGCCTAAGTCTGTGCAGCCACAGTGGGGGAAACCACTGGCGGGACTGATTTGTCCACTTTAAAAGGAAGGAAGGGGGAATCATCCCTCACTCACACCCCATACAGAGGGGTTAAAATAAAATAAGTGAGTGAGCCCCTTCCTTGCTCCCAACTCCCCGCCAAATAAGTCCTGCCGAGCTGATCCCAAACCTCCCAACTGGCCCCGGTGGGGTGGAGGTGCGCCTGCACAGAAAGAAAGAAAAAAGCCCACAGCCTGTGAGGTGGCACGCCCGCGCGTGTGCATTCTGGAGCCTGAGCTTTCCTCAGAGGCAGCCCAGGCAGGCATTCCCCCACCCCACCCCCACCTCACAACACACATACAAACCATAGATTCCCCTCAGCAGCGGCTCCGCCGAACCTGTGCCCGGGCGTCGGACAGCAGCGGCTGAGGTAAGACAGCCCCGCATTCCCCCCCTTCCGCAAGGGATGCATCCTCTCCTCGTCCTCGTGTCCCGCATGCACGCCCACGCCCACCCATTGGCTCGCCTTCCGGCAGGCCAGCCCACCAACCAGCCTGCCTGTCTGCGGGGCCCTGCGGAACATCAGGACGTTTCGGCAATGGCGGAGACATGGAGCACAATCCAGCGCTCAGCGCCCCTTCCCCTCCCTCCTTCTCCTCACGTCGCCAGGCAGGCAGGCAGGCGCGCGCCCCATGGCTCTTTCTGACCCCCCACCCCATCCACCTCGCTCTTTCCCCCGCTCCCTCCCCCCACATCTCTCTCACCCAGAGAGCAGCTACAGCAACGGCCGCCGCTTCTTCCGTGCACACCTGGCTTCCTGGCTGCCGCCCTGATTCCGGGGCCTTGCGCCGAGGCTCCAAGACGTAAGTCGGAGCCCACGACGCAGGTCAAGCAGACCCCTAGTGGACGCAAGTCAAATATGACGCAAGTCAAGCCGGACGCAAGTCAAGGTTCCACTGTAGTCTCATTTTGTGATCACACTGACACCTGTATGTGACCCAAAAGTAACCTCTTTCTGGCCAGTTTGTAGAACAAAGGCCTGATTGCTCTTTCTTTACAGATATTACTTTCTGGTACCATTTCTACCTTGGCCTTTAGAATTGGTCAGAGTACTCAAGTACCCATGATTCAAACCTTCCACTGCCCCTCTTAGGAAGCCCAGCAGGGAGCTACAGTCTCTGGGAGGAAGGCTCAGCCTGATAACATGCATATCAAGAGAATAAGGAATTTATTCCAGACACGATGGCGCCTTCTGGAAGGGGAAATCATTAAGGGAAGAAAAGGATGCCCCATCTTTATAGGAGAGCCAATGAGTTTGCCGTCTTCACGTTTTCAGCCAATTAGGTGTAGGATCCAAACCATATGTAAATATTATCCAATGAGGTTGTATACTTTAGGACTCTTTGTTTGTTGTGGTATAAAGCTATTTTACACTGCATGTTTGGGGTCTTTCTCTGCCATTAAGAGAAGACCCTAGCAACTGATTCCTATGAAATTATCAATAAAATCAGACTTTGGTTCAGCTGGTTGCATCTCTTCCTGACCTCTTTCCAGATAAAATATACAAGGTAAATCCAAAAGGTAACAACGTAACATATATCCCATGACAGTGGTTCATACATTTTTTAACCTTTCCACCTTTTCTCAATGCCTCTTGTCAAATTCAGCTTGAGGTTTTTGGTAACGGAGTGCGTAATTTGGCATACTATACCTCTCCCGAGGCAGAAGCGTACGCAGGATGTACAGGAAATGAATCGATTTAGGAGCACACACCTCAGCGGAATGTTGGTTGAACCCTGCAGTGAAACAGGGGACAGATTTGCTGTGGAGATAGCATGGTATTGATAGCATGAACAAAGGAACTGGTAATGGCCATCCATTGTCCAAACTTTCCTCATACAGTGGTGCCTCGGATAACGATGGTAATTCGTTCTCCGAGGTTAGTTGTTATCCGAAACACGTCGTTATCCGAAACACAGTTTCCCATAGGAATGAATGGAAAACCGGTTAATCCGTTCTGGAGCCTAGGACAAAGGCACAGACACCTGGTTTTTTGCTCAAAACTCTTTAAAAAGTGCACTTTAAAGGTACAGATGCAATGCCACCTGGGATAACTTTTTTACTGATGCATGCTGGAAATTCATTATCTGAGGCAGTCCATAGGGAAAATTCATTATCCGAGGCAGCCCATAGGAAGCTTCATTATCCAAGGCAGCCCATAGAGAAAATTCATTCTCCAAGGCAGACCTATACCTAGGAATTGCGATTCGTTATCCGAGGCAGCCCATAGGGAAAATTCGTTATCAGAGGCAGTCCTATACCCAGAAATTTGCAGTTGTTATCCGAATTATTCGTTATCCGGGGCAGTTGTTATCCGAGGGACCACTGTATTTCAAAATTCCAGAGGAGTAACTTGGAAACTTTTTGCTGGTATGACTGCAGCCCAAGTCTGAAGGAATGCTGCATTGCCCCCCCCCCAAAAAAAACAACAACAAAAAACCCAAATGTTCTCACTATTTCTCTCTCTCTCTCTCTCTCATTGCAGGAGGAGGGTCTGCTCTCTTGCCTGCTCCCATCCCTCCGGTCACCCTGGAAGAGAAGGGAATGGTCACCAAGCTCCTTGCCTCGAGAGGAGCTACCATTCAAGAGCTGAACACCATTCGGAAGGCGCTCTCCTTGTTAAAAGGCGGGGGGCTGGCCCAATCTGCCTATCCTGCACAGGTGGGTGCAGACTACTTGTTTTTTCCAAGGAGATCTAAGTAGAATTGGTGAAGGTTTTAAAAGGGATGTTATGGTTGACAGGTGGCTGTATAGTCTTCAGCAGAGGCACTGAGCGGAAAGCCGGTCAGATCTGTTTGTGTGTTACTGAAGCCGCTGTAGGTTGTGGGTAGTAGTGGTGGCCTCCTCCACCTGCATGTTGCCTATAGGATTGTCCTGTGTGGTCCAGCCTGGTTGTGATTCAACACCCTCCATTGCTGCTGCCATAGCTTCTTCTCCACTCCTTCATGTTCCCAGCAACGGTGCTCCCCCATAGTGCTGAAAGACAGGCAATGATAGTCAAACATGTTTTACTGCTTAAGCCAGCACCCCTTCTGGTTGTGAAATTTACAGTTTCCTTCTCTGCCCTGGAATTCTTCTGCAGAGAGACAGGGCACATGCAGTGGCTGGCCCTGTGTGCTTTGTTCCACAAACAAATCCCTGGTTCTACCAGGAAGGCAACTGGACTTCTTTTCTTGTGGGATTGAAACATTTCATTACTCACCCAAGTAGCTTCCTCAGTCTGAGAAAAGTTGGTGGGAGGCTTCCGATTTATAGTTCACCTTGGTTTCACCACACCCTGATCTGAAGAGGCTTGTTAGGTGGGCAATGGTCTGGGGTATATAAAAGTCACACCTAAGCAACCCTTCCCAGCACCCATTAAATATAGGTTGTTAGCAGTGGCCTTCCTGGTGGAGGTGTCAAGTGCTTCTGATTTGTCTGGGGAATCAAAGAAAGGACAGCATGATAAGTGGGAGACAGATTGTCCCTAAGTCCCCCACCTCTGTTGAGAGAGGGGTTTTCTACACAAACATGAATGACTTCCCTGAATGTATTCTCAAAGGCTTTCGTGGCCAGGATCTGATAGCTGTTGTGAGTTTTTCAGGCTGTTTGGCTGTGTTTTGGAAGTTTTTCTTCCTGACTTTTTGCCAGACTCTGGCTGGCATCTTCAGAGGACAAGGAGCTCAGGGAAATGATCCATTATTGTTCTGGCATGGGATCCATTGTTTTTCTGGATGTTAAAGGCCCACTTTGGATATCCACAGGCCTTAAGTGCTGTCTTCAGATGCCTGTATTATTTCTTCTTGGCTTCTGTGGAGGTGGGGATGCTCTCTGCTCTATGGTTTAGGGTCCTGATGACTCTAATTCAGGGATGGCCAACCTTTTTGGCACCGAGTGCCCAAACTTGGTGATGGGGACGGCCGGGGGGGCAGGATCGGTGGCAGTGGGGGGCAGTGGGGCGAAGGCAGCAAGGGCGACAGAGCCGGCGGGGTCAGGGTAATCGGTGGGGGTGGTGGGAGGGGCAGGGATGGCGGCAGTGATGGCGGCGGAGGCGGGGTTGGGGTCGGTGGTGGCAGGGGCGGCAAGGGTGATGGCGATGAGGACAGCGGCAGTGGGGGGGTCAGGATTGGTGGCAGGGGTGGGGGTGAGGGTGAGGGCAGCAAGGGCGAAGGGGGCAGTGGGGTCAGGGTCATCGGTGGTGGCAGGGGCAGGGGCAGGGATGGTGGCAGTGATGGCGGTGGGGGCGACAGAGGTGGGGGCGGCAGCAGCAGGGGGCGGAGGCGATGGCGGCGATGGCAATGCCGATGGGGACAGCGACAGCGGGGTCGGCCAGGCACGCCACATGCTCCCTGCCCCCCCCACTTCCCCCTCCGCAAATTCCTCATGGCTGGTCCAGCAGTGGGGGAAGTGGGGGGCAGGGAGCATGTTGCGTGCCAGGCGAAAGCTCTTTGCATGCCACCTTTGGCATGCCTGCCATAGGTTCGCCATCCCTGCTCTAATTTGTGCTGTAATGGGTGGTGAGAGTTAATCATAGAATCATAGAATCATAGAGTTGGAAGAGACCTCAAGGGCCATCCAGTCTA
Source organism: Phrynocephalus guinanensis (assembly GCA_037367245.1). Lineage (NCBI taxonomy): Eukaryota > Metazoa > Chordata > Lepidosauria > Squamata > Agamidae > Phrynocephalus > Phrynocephalus guinanensis. Next base: position 46,081,972 of record CM074734.1, read on the forward strand.
ACCCCCTGCCATGCAGGAACCCCCATCACAGGACTCCCAACAGATGGCCATCCAGCCTCTGTTTAAAAACCTCCAAAGAAGGAGACTCCACCACCCTTTGTGGCAGCATATTCCACTGCCGAATAGCTCTAACTGTCATGAAATTCATCCTAATGTTCAAATGGAATCTCTTTTCCTGTAGTTTGAAACCATTGCCCTGAGTCCTAGTCTCTGAAGCCATGAAAAACAAACCTGTTCCCTCTTCAATATGACATCCTTTCAAATATTTAAACATAGCTATCATATCCCCTCTCAGTCTTCTTTTAGAGAGGCTAAACATTCCCAGTTCCCTAAGCCGGGAATCAACAGGTGCTGTAGGCACCTGGAATAGGAACTGGCAAACCACTCCAGTAATCCTGCCAAGAAAACTTGATCACAAAAAGTCAGTCATGACTGTAACAACAACAACAACAACAACAACAACAACAACAACAACAACAACAACAACAACAACAACAACAACAACAACAACAACAACAACAACAACAGACCAGTATGGCTGGGTTTCCAGGTTACAGTTGGGTCCTGGGATAACTGCACAGACCAGGAAAGCCAGTCAAACATTTCAGTCCCACAGAAAATTCAGCTCCCAGATAACCACACCTGGATGACTGAGCATCTCGACAAACATCATACCAGAAAGGTGACATGAGGGTACTGCCCCCCATGCAAAGCAAAAAGCAAAAAGTGTTCTGCTCATTACCGCCCCATACCACTACAAGTAGTCTCTAGGCGGTTTACAATTTTTTAAATTACAGTGTGCAGGCTACACATTGCCCCCCCCCCCAGCAAGCTGGGTACTCATTTTACCGACCTCGGAAGGATGGAAGGCTGAGTGAACCTTGAGCCTGCTACCAGGGATTGAACCCAGGTCGTGAGCACAGTTTTACCTGCAGTACAGGCATTTAACACTGCGCCACGAGGCATCCTCTTTCCAAAAATGATCACTTGGGAAGTAGGGCAGGGGAGAGACTGGGTGAGAATTGTGTCTCTCCTTCACACACCCACACCCGATCCTGATTAGGACCACCGTTTTCCTGATTCCCTGGTCCCTTATTCCCCTCCAAGAACTGTGCAGGACAGAGGTGGGTGGGGAGAGGAAGAGCATACTTGTGTCTTGGGATGTGCATCTGTGGGGGCGAGCATGTTTGTACTCCACCCTCTTGTGTGGGTCATCACCCAACAGCATTGTCCCTAAAGTGTTCTGTGGAACCTAATGTGGGTCCCCCCAAAACCCAAGGATGGCCCATCTATGTTGTAAGAGATCAACAGTATCCAAGGAATGGAAAGAGGCCGCTTACTATTAAGTGGCCTGCATGATGACCAGCATCTACTTAAGCCATCCTGAATTATCCTTTACTGAAATATGTGTGAATAGCATATGAGAATAAATCCCAGTCTGCACACCCAGATAGACAGTGCTACAAGTATTGTTCTGACGGCATTTCCTTGTAAACCGGGGATGCTTTTGTCTCTTTCGAAGAAAGATATAATGTAAGAGAACATGGAGGAGAGGGGTGTAGAAGGGAAATGGGAGGCCAGATGACTGCTAAGGAACCATGCAAGGCATTGAAATCTGCCCTTTTCTCATTTGGCTTTCAAGCATCTCCTTTAATTTTGAAAATGTTGCCACACATTGTTGCATACTCTCCCCACCACCACCACCCAGACACACTGCTGCTTTTGTATAACCATGACGGCTCAGAGGTGGCCTTTTCAAACATGAATACTAGCAATAGAATCTTGTCTCCTAACCGGGCAGAATTCTTTAGGGAGCTTAAATCCTCTATTAAACATCCCAAACCATGTGGTTAAAAAATTCTGATTTATTCACAGCCACAGTGTACGCAAACCAAGTAAGGAATGTTGATAGTTACCCAATGCCTGCTTTTACACAAACGATCCCTAGTTTTATTTTTAAAAATGTTTTCTCCTTTTTTGTATACCTGAATGCATACTGAATATTTTTTTTAAAATCCTATAAATTATAACAGACTGAGGGGAAAAATCAGCGGTTTCTCAGTAATCAGAAGACCAGAAATCATTTTTGTTAGGGTTATAGGATTGATTGAAGATGGACCCACACTTTATATGGCAAATGTGATTGCTTCCTGTGTATAGCGGTGATAAAGAGGATGGGGTTTTGGGGGGGAAGAGATTTGCAGCAGGCGTACGGGATTTGTGCAGACAAGTCTGTGCAATTCACCTCAATTTTGCAGGAGGCAAGAAAGGCAAATGGAGATGAATGGTGTTGCTGTCTCTTTGTACTTACGTAGAGCCAGGTGTGCTTGGAACTCGGATTGAGAATCTTTTAATAGAACTAAGAGCTCCTGCTGCCTGTTTGGGTTCAGATTGGTGTATATGGCATCTAGTGCACAATACTAAATGATGCAAGTAAGCCACACAGATTTCTTATTAAAGATGTGTTAGTTTATACAGCATTGTTATTTTAATTTTATTCCATTAATGCATTAAATCGATTTAATATATTAAATTGGGAAATGAAGGGAAATGATTGCAGCCTCCTTTCATTCTTGAGCCACGCAGCTGTGTTACGCCAGGGATCTCTCTGGGAGCAGCACTTTCTCCACTTGAAGAAAAGGAGGAATTTGTTGCAGTTATGTGTCATTAGGTGGATTCCCACTCATGGTGACCCTATGAATGAGTGATCTTCAAAGTGTCCTGTCCTCAACAGCTTTGTTCAACTCTTGTAGTCAAGCCTGTATGTTCCCTCAATGGTTTATGTGTCTGGCTGTGGAGCCTATGGTTGGGAGTTAGATTTATTTATTTATTTATTTATTTATTTATTTATTTATTTACTTTTATTTTTATTTACTTATTTTTAAGATTATTTTTACCTCGCCTTTCTCCTTGGAAAAGGACCCAAGGCGGCATACAGTAATGAGGGACAATATACTGCGCAGTCCAATACACTTAAGACATATTCAAGTAATTGAGAGCAGGGAATTGAGGGACATCTTACGAGACTTACAGCATTAAAAGACAACACTGCATTAAAGCTACAAGAGAACGTGAGCAGTAAAAAAAGTGGGGAAAAATTGGACAAAATACATGCTCGCATTGAACAAATAACAAAACAAAAAAATTCCCCTGTTGCCAGAGGCATGTCTTCTAGGAATACTCCTTCCAATGAGAAATATCAATGATGGATATCTCATAATCCATATCTTTACTGCTGCAAGATTAGCATGGGCTCAGTGCTGGAAAGTAGCTAAAAGTCCAGGAGATGAGATTGTAATTAATAAAATTCTGGAATGTGCAGAATTGGACATATTAACATATAGATTAAGAAATAAGGAAGAAAGTATATTTGCTTCTGTCTGGAATAAATTTTATATCTGGATTGATAGGGGAAAAAAAAAGAGGTATAAGAATGTAATCTCTTATATACGAGACCAGAATAAGAGAGAATTGAATCGAATTGTATTCGCTCCTTAAAAGTCAGCAATTTACAAGATATAGAAATTTTGTATCTTTGTTCCTTTGAAGTATTTCCAGCCAAGTCTAATTTTATCTTGTTTATGTTGGAAAACCGCAAAATAAAGTTAAATAAAGTTAAATAAATAAATAAATAAATAAATAAATAAATAAATAAATAAATAAAAGAGAGAGTGAAAATTTTCATGAAAAGTTATGAGTGAGGGAAACAAACAATTGAAAACATCGTGTCAATGCAATCACAAAATATAGTATATAAACCCAATGTCTACGTGACCATGTATGGTAGATTCATATACAGGTCACATAATAGGTAGTCCATCATTCAGGGAAAGCTTGCCTGAAGAGAAAGCTCTTTGCCTGCTTCCGGAAAGACATCAGAGATGGTGCAGTCCTCACCTTTGGTGGGAGGGAGTTCTAGAATCTGGGTGCAGCTGCCGATAAGGTCCTTTCACTAAGGTGTGATCTTCAGGATGAGTTGGGGCAGATACCATGTGGTCACAATTTAACAACCCTGTTCAGGCCATTGTCCACATAACGAGCCTATTAAAGTCACTGTCCACCTTATGAGCCTATTCAGACCAAGCTGGTGTGAAATCAAGGCGAACTATAAATGGGAGGCCTTGCCACTAATTTTTCCTCAGACTGAGGAAGCTGCTTGGGTGAGTAGTGAAACCTTTCATTTTCTCAGGGAAAGAAGTCCAGTTGCCACGACTCAGCTTCCAGCTAGCATTATTATCTTCTCCAGAGAAACCTCTGTGCTCATAATGTGCCCTAAGTAGGACAAGCCGAGTTTCAACATTTTTGCCTCCAGAGACAGTTCATGCTTGATTTGATCAGGGACCCACTTGTTCATCTTTCTGTTATTCCAGGGTACCCACCAAAGTCTCCTCCAGCATTGCATGCCAAATAAATGATTTTTCCTGTTAGCTGTCTATCTTCTTTAGTTAAGGCCTCATGAACTAGGATAAGCAAACCTATATGGTGTGAAATGTGTGATGTATTCTTACCTCAGTGAGAATTTTATTATATTGAAAGGTGTAAAAATGTCCCGTGTCTTAAAGAGCACGTATGTGAGCAAAATCAAGTGTGTTCTGCTTCAACACCCAGACCCAGAAGGCACAAAGGCTACACAAGAACCTGTCTTATGGGCCTACTTTCACAAACTTTCTCCAGTGCAAACACAGAATCAGAACAGTCAAGTTAGAAGGGGCCTATAACCTATAAGGAAAAGAGGATGACAGAGAATGAGATGGTTGGACGGTGTCATCAATGCAACCAAAATGAATTTGACCAAACTCCGGGAAGCAGTGGAGGATAGGAAGGTCTGGCGAGCTCTGGTCCATGGGGTCACGAAGAGTCGGACACGACTGAACAACTGAACAACAACAACAACAAAAATAACCCCCTTGCTCCATGTAGGAACAACATGGGATTAAAATATCCTTTAAGACTACCTGGCGGTTATGAAGACAGCCTGCAATTTTTAGGAGGGATTCTTTTTGTATTCAGTGTTGTGTGCTTTACCTAAAGTAGGTTTTCTCAGAAGTAAGCTCAACTGACTTTAACTGGGTTTATATGCTGGCAAGGTGGATGAGGATTTTTTGCCTCTGCAGTGGAATATGAAGTGCTTCCATGGACAGCTGTTGCCCCTGAGGCGGTATGAGGGGAGAGATGGTAGAAGTACAGGTCAAGGCTTGACATTGAGGGTCACCACATGAGGAGTGTGTGAAGATGAATGCCTCCTGAGTTGTGGTGAAACCCCACATTCAAGGCAGGCACAGCTCAACTTATAATGAGCTCTTGTTTGGCACAAAGTCGATTTACATCCTAACTTTTGGGCTTCCAGGTGCTGAGCCTCATCCTCTCCGATGTCATCGAGGATCCTTTGGACATCATAGCAAGTGGTCCTACAGTCACCAGCTCCCACAGCATCCAGGAATGTTTTCGGATCCTAACCACATACAACCTGCTGAGTGATGTGCCCGAATCCGTGCACACAGTGCTCTCTGGCTCATCCGTGGAGCAGGCCACCCAGAAAGACTTCTCCCATGTCCATAATGTGGTGATTGGTTCCAACCGATTAGCTTTAGAGGAAGCCAAGCGCCAGGCAGAGGATATGGGTTACTTCTCTGTGCTCCTGAGCGATACCGTGTGCGGGGAAGTCAGCACCATTGCCAGACTTTACTGCCTGTTGATTCAGCTCATTTGCTTGAGTGCTACGGCCGGGAATGACCTTCTAAAGGACAAGGTGGAAGGAGAGCTCTCGAGCCTTGTGGCGAAGCTGGCCCTTCCTGGCTTCCACCTTAGAGACATTTTGCGTGCATCCCAAGTGGAGAAACCCATTTGTCTTCTGGCTGGTGGAGAAACCACCGTGCAGCTTCGAGGAAACGGGAAGGGTGGGAGGAACCAAGAATTGGCTTTGCGAGTGGCCTTGGAGCTACACAGGGCCAGAGCCACCGCAGACGGCCATTTCCTTGAGAAATACGAAATTGTTTTCCTGAGTGGCGGAACGGATGGGCAAGATGGGCCAACCGAGGCAGCTGGGGCCTGCTGCAGCCAAGAGCTGGTGGGTGAGGCCGAGCGAGAAGGCTTCAATGTGGAAGAATTTTTGAACAACAACGATTCGTACACTTTCTTCGTGAGGTTCCAAAGTGGTCATCACCTTTTGATGACAGGCTTGACAGGCACAAATGTCATGGACCTTCACATTGTTTTAATCAGAGCCAAGGGAAGAGACTGATGTACCACGTGTTCTGATTTCTTTTACTATGAAGAATATTAAATTTTGGGCAGCTCTAGGCTGCTTAAACTACTGAGTGCCCTCTTCTGGACAGTTAACATAAAGAGCATTTCAGAAGGTTACCCATGAGAGATAATTGCATTATATTTAATTAGGCCAGCTAGAACTAAAGTACCAGCCTCTGGAAAGCCACAAGGCTGTATTAGTATTTTCCTGCTTTAAAAAAAATGTCATATTCCATTGGGTTATTAGAAATGTATGCTTTTATTTACTTCTTAATACTTTTCATGGTAGTAACAGGCCTGCAAACTTAAATTGGTAATAATAATATGACAGAGGTAACAAGGCAGCAACAGTATACCCATGGAAGTAATAAAGGTTCAATAAAGCTCTAGATGGCCTGGATCCAGTCTCCCTTTATGAGCCTGCCCAGATATTAAAGTTTTCAGGAGAGACCTTTCTCTTGGTCCCACCATCTTCTCAGGTATGTTTGATGGGGACATAGGAGAGAGCTTTCTTTATGGCTACTCTCAGATTTTGGAACTCTCTCCCTTAGGCCAGCCTGGCCTCATTTTTGCTCTCCTCCAGCAAACAGGCAGGGACCCTTCTCTTCAGGCAAGCTTTCCCTGAGTGACTGGCTCTGTGAGTAGGGTTTTTAAGTGGACTGTGGTGCCTTATTGCTTTCATTGTGTTTTAAATGTGGCACTGTATTTGTTTGACTCTTTTTATCGATTGTGTATTTACTGTTTTTAGCTTTAAATAACTGTATTTTAATAAAATTGAGCCACCTTGTGTTCTTTTTAAGGAGAAAGGTGAGGTAAACATAGTTTAAATTGATAACTAAAATGAAATGTTTCTGGAAAGGGCTAGCAGTCTATGACTAGGAACTTTGTGGAGGCTATCACAGTATAGAACGCCCTGCCAATGGAGAAGAGTCAGGCCCCTTCCATCCTAGCATTTGAAAAGCTAACGAAAACACCCCACTTCAGAGAAGCTTTTCAGGATATCCTCTGCTCATAATAGCCTACTTAGAGATGTAAAATCTCCAGAAACTTTGGAACCCCAGATATTTGTGGGCTGTAGTTCCACAAACCTTCAACACTAGCTCCGTTCGCCTGGGTTTCAGATAGTTGCAGTCCAAAAACAGCTCTACCCCACCCCACCCCAGCCATTCCCCCCCCAAAAATTTTGCATCTCTAAGCCTACTAAATTCATGTTATATATGAATATATTCATGTCTGATGGGCGGAGGTTAGGTGTTTTTAGGTGTTTTTATGTCTGTAAACCTCCCAGTTTGGTATGCCATAAGGTGGATGGTATAAAAAAATCAAATAGATAAAATAAATAAATAATAAGCCAGTACTGTAGGAGAGCAGCCAGAAAATGTTACAATGAAAACACATTCAATTAGAATGACAGACAAAGTGCACCAATATATTGGCATGTCGAGTACTGATTACTGCTTAGTAGCGTACAACATCTATTTCTGGCATGCTGTGCTAGATGGTTTATTTGTCAGAATAATTTTAGATCTTAACATTACATTGATGGCAAGGCAGGGGGGGAGGCTGTGGTGCTGTAGAGTTTGTGACATGAACTTTTGTAGACAGCAGCTTACTTAACCGGGTGTACGAATTCAGGAGACTGGTCACCATGGAACCTCAAGGCCTTAAGTGCCAAAACCAAGCCTGTTTTGATTCTTTCATCCAGCGGAATGTCATGTAGAAGATGTGCTATTTCATTCTGGTATCTGCAGTCTATCTCAATTGAGGTAATTAAGATGCATCTGTTGACTGGCTCCAGCAAGAACCACAAGCCTCTCTGAGTGGGCAGATCTGTGCCTGAGTGCTGTTGCCAGGTTGCTTATGCCCTGCTCCACATGCTATGTGGAGTTATGCTCTGCTTTGGCTATCGATGATGTGTCCCAGAAGCTGGATTCCAACATGTATGGAAGGCACCAGATCAAGGAAAGCCGTGGTGATCATGTCTGCCATTTTGGAAGGCAAGAGCATTTTCAAACAGCTACCTATCTGTCAGAGAAGCAATACAGGACAGTGTAACGGTAAATGATAGGACAGTGTTGTTGAACCTATGGCATGGGAGCCAAAGATGGCACTCAGAGCCCTTTCTGTGGGCACCCGACATCGCCCCTTCACAGGCACCTGTATGCAGGTTAAATTGCTGTATTGGCACTTTGCGAAAAATTAGTGGGTTTTGAATTGCAGTGTGGGCACTCAGTCTGTAAAAGGTTCGCCATCACTGTGATAGGATGATGCACAACCCAATGTGGGTGAAGTGCCAGGTATCATTGGTCCTTAGAATCCCTACCCTAAAAGGAAGGCATCCAAAGCCCCTTCAATGAGATATTTTCTCATTCAACTCAGCCTTTCTATACATACATGCATTTGAACTGTTACAATTATTTCATAACTCTCTAATTATCTGTATTGGACCTACAGTATATAGCAGGCATGTCCAAAATTCGGCCCTCCTGATGTTTTGGACTACAATTCCCAGAATTCTAAGCTTAGATTGCCAATGACAAAGGACTCTGGGAGTTGTGGTCCAAAACATCTGGAGGGCCGAAGTTTGGACATGCCTGGTATATAGGATCTAATCTTAAGAATCATGCACCTGATTGCCATAAAACTGTCTGAATAAGTCTGTGACTTGGGGCATCTGGTAAAGAGCCAGGACCTGGGAGTTCAATTCCCTACTGTGCCTCCCGGGAGAAAAGCCAGCCTGTGTGAACTTGGGCACTCCACATAGTCCCGAAGCAATTCAACAGGCAGCCCTGGTGAGCCATTTCTGAATAGTGCAGCACTTACAGCAACCATTCTTAGGGTTTTCTAAGTCAGACTGATTGACTGATGGCATACAGTTATTGCTGTTCTATTTCTACCAGGAAAGAACTATCATATCAGATATGAATGTCCCGCATTTCCTGTTGGTTTTATAAAGGTTGCTATCTAAGTGTTCTGTAGTCTGAATGGTCTTCCCCCAATAGAACCTGCTGAATGTTATTGAGGTAATCTTCATTCCTGCCTCATGATGACCCATATCTAATACATTGGCGGGTGTGAAATATATTGGAAATGTTCTCCCACCGACTCTAAAATAGCATTAAACGCCACATTTGCTTTCCATAAAAATGCCTGCTTCTCATGTTTCATCTTTAGTTTCACAGTTCCTGAGCACTTCTGATGGAGAGCCCAATCCCTATTAAATGTTCCTGTTGGAAAAAGAAAAGGTATTTTTTAAAAGGTAAAGGAATACATTATTACTATTCTAACATCCATCCTGCAAGTGCTGGTATGACTTAGTGGCTTGGAGCACCTGGTTGTGGGGCTGCATCTAGTACTTTTGAGCCCCCATTGTGCTCCCTAGCAGAGGCGCCATGAAGAACTCCTGGCATGTGTACAGATGTGGATGACATTATGGTCCCTGCCCACTCGGTGAAGATATATAGTCCCATAAAATCACCAGGAGGAGGGTTTGGTCCAATATGTGCGTGTGTTATGTCGTTACTGTCATGACCAACTCTTTGTGACCCCATGTCCACGGAGTTTTCTTGGCAGGAATACTGGAGTGGTTTGCCAGTTCCTACTTCAGGCGCCTACAGCTCCTGGTATTCCCTGTTGGCCGCCCATCCAAGTACTAACCAGGGCCGACCCTGCTTAGCTTCCAAAATCAGGGGAGATCGGATGTGCTTAGGGGCATCAATATACTGAGTACTTTATACCTAGAAAAACTGGGAGCTTTCTATAAATTGGAATTGATTTGGCGGCACATAGTTATTAATAATCCCATGGAAGGCTTGGCTTTTGGAATGCACTGTCTCAATTGTTTTCTACTTCCTCAATAAGCATTTTTCTTCCTATCTGGAATGTTGCCACGGGACTTCAGCAGAAATGTCCTAAGGCCCAACCTCTTTGCTATAACGGTGCAATTAGTAGTAAATCTCCCAAAGCTTGACATCTTGTTCCCCTGCTCTTTGTCCTATGTATGTACATCTCCCTATATCTAGACTTGTAGTAAACTGCACGAGGAGCCAGAGGGTTTGCTATATTGCTTGGTTGGATTGTGAGAATTTCCTTGGCCCACACCATGACAAAATGGATCGATGACAAAAGGGCTTAGAAAGGACACTCCTATTTGCTTCAAGAGTCATTTGTAACCTTTGATCTTGGTGTTATTACTGTACTTGAAATTGGGGGGGGGAGGCGTTGTCACCTTTTACGGGGAAGAATGATATGAAAAACAGCCCAGAGGTTGTGGCAGAAATGTAATCTAACCCTGTGACCTTTTTGCTCATTGATGGGAATGGCATTTTCTTTGAGGCTTTGGTATTTCAGAGGGAAGCGCTCTGCTGCAAGCACTCCTTGTGTTACTTTGCGAGCCAGCCAGAAAACATTGCGGCTCCAAGTTGATGACCTTTTAAACTGCATAAAGTTAGAAGTCACTGTCACTCTGATTAACTTACTCTAATCTCACATAACAAAAGCAAGAAGGCCTGCAGAGGCATCTGTCCTTAGCCCAGTTGGCTGCTTTTGTGGGAACCAAGTCACTATTTTGAGTGTCAAAATAATATTTGCCTGTTCAGTGAGCAAAGCAAACAGAAGGACGGGTTACTTACCAGTAATTCTTCAAGTAGTTATCAGTGAACTCGCACATACAGATTTTGCACTTCTGCATGTTTTTAGAGCTGTGTAGCTTTAAGACTTTCTAAGAAAAGCTGCTGATGCTGCTGTTCCACATATGGATTGACTTCCACCTTGCAGAGGGATAGGTTGTTTTACCATCTTATAGGATAGCTGTACTGTATTGCCAATACAACCCACTTTGCCAATCTTCCAGAGAATAAAGGTTGACATTTGCAGGGTTCTTAATTGTAAATAGAGATGGAGATGAAATGAAAAACTAATCACAGTATGTGAAAAAAATGGCTGATTTGGCAAAATTTTGTATTCATCATAAAGTCACTCTATGAATGGATTTATGGATTTTAGCAAAGTTTGATTTTTTTAAAATTGTTGGGCTCTAAAATCCCTTCCCCAAGGTGCACAGAGACACCATATTTGGAGGGAAGCATCTCCTGACTCTCCTCTACAATCCCTCCAAGTGAGATGAAGATTGAATTTCCCCAACCCACCTGCTAAAGGGCACTTTGCTAGTAGGGGCCACTTTGTGGGTGCACAACTTTACCAAACTTGAGGGGCTATAGAAGTAAGATGAGAGAAGCCTCTCTCTGCAGATTTGGTGTGTCCTACATACTTGGAGTGGCGATTTTCCTGGGGGGGGGCTGTTTTGGGGTGCCTAGTTAATATGTCTGAACCCCAATCCTGACCAAACCTTCAGGGCTTGTAAAGGAGAGGCAGAGAAAGCAACCCTGAACATTTGGGGCGTCTAAGTCATTGGGTGTTCTTTGTAGAGGATGTAAAAGGCGAGATGAATAAATTGCTTGATTGATTCATCACTGGAAATTCAATGATTCGTCAGCCCCAATGAATCACGAATCATGCTGTTTTAAAATTAATCCCTATCTCTGGGGCAAACAAAAAGTCTTTGGGTTTATCTGAAAGCTGTAAACCACTTTAGGAGGGAAAGATAGACCTGTCTACAACATACAGAATACACAGAATTAACTTGCTCTTCATGCATGACTTATTGCCACTGAAACGACTCTTTTGAAGAAAGCAGTCAGGGTTTCACTCTTGTCTTCATTCAAATGTGACCAGCATAAGCTGGGTGCATACTAAGGATAGTGACCAGATAGGGAGTGAACTCCGTATTTTGGAGTACAAGCCATTCAAGCCTTTCCAAAATCTTCTAACCCCAGGATCAGGAAATAAAGTTTATTTACATAGTCCAGAGGTCCTCAGTCGAAGGCCCCAGGGCCAGATGCAGCCTGCCAAGGTCCTGAATCCGGCCCTCGGGACCAATTGCAACCCCCAACCTACTCCCTGCTTTGCGAGCAAGCCAGCCTTCGCAGCTGATTCTATTGCTGAGGCAGTTCAAAGCAGTGGGCTATGTCGCTTCTCCCACTCCCCCCAACTACCACTCAGATGATCAGCACGCTGGGTAGTGGGACGTTCAAAGTGGGAGGGCTACGGCAGGGTCCCCCACTCCCCACCCACCCACCGCCCAGATGGTCGGGGCGCCAGGTGCAGCCGAGCGGGGCAATTTAAAACAGGAGGGCTGCGGCAAGGTCTCCCACTCCCTTCATGGCCCTGAGGCCCCACCCCTGCTCCTTCTCCACCCTGCCCACCTGCCTTCTTTGTGTGGCCGCCGCCTGTGTTGTTGTGGTTGTGAGGAAGGAAGGGGGCAGGCAGAGGCAGCGCCAGCCAGCCTTCCGAGGCAGAGCAGCTATGGCAGTGGACTGCTGGAGGGATGGACAGCAGGTGACCCACGGGGAAACGGAGCTACTTCCCGCCCACCCTGCCCTCTCTGAACTGCTGCCTTGCTCTGTGGAGTGAGGGAAGGGAGGAGGGAGCACAGCCATGACCGGAGGCTGAAGCTGTCCCCCACCATCACCGGGTTAGAGACCAGTGAGGAGGAGGTGACGGAGAAAGAAGAGAAGGGAAGAGTAGGCCAACGGTGGCCTGGGTCTGGTTCCTGGGAGGCTGGCGGGGCTGCCTTTGTTCCCAGTTGGTGATGGGCAGGCTGGCGAGCCAAGAGAGCACCGCAGCCTGGCTGGACTCGGCCAGTGAGTGGGCTGCAGGTAGCTTTGGGCAGGCCTTCCTGCTTCCCCTCCCTCCCTCCGTCCCTTGCAGCACACCAAGTTGGGCCGGGCCGGGCCAGGCCAAGAGAAGAGGCAGCTTTCCCTCCAGGGCACAGTGAGGACGTGATGGCCAGGGCACACGGCTGGATCTGCACAAAGTAGCACCAGCCTTGCTGCCCTTGCTGCGGCTGCTGCTCCTCATCCTGAGTGGCCGCCCAGAAGGTGATGAAGGGCCTGAGTTTGCCTGGGCTGCCACCTTCCTGATGCAATGAAGGAAGGAAGGAAGGAAGGAAGGAGGAAGGAAGGAAGGAGAGACGCTCCAGCCGCTGCCACTGTAGGAGGAGGAGGAGGAGGAGGAAGAGGCGCAGCAGAGGGATCCCAGTGGTGGCACCTCAGGGTGGTGATCTGGACCAGGAGGCATTGCTGGGGCCCTGGAGACACAATGATCATGGGCCAATCGTGGGAGGCGGCTCTGCCCACTTGCCCCCCTCCCCCCTTTTTTCCCATGTTAGACTTTTTTTTGGACTGTGGTCCGGACCCCAGTGGTGTCTGGGTGGTGGTGGACTGGACCGCTGTTTGAAAACGTTGAGGACCCAACATAGTCCCTCTGTTTGGTGGGCACTGGTGGCCAACCAAGCATACTTTGAAGGACTAAGAAGTTATGCCCCTTTCTTTCAAATGAAGCAGAAATTTTAAAACTATTTCTTTAGAAGGTTGGGCATAGGATACAACTATGGAAGGAGCAAAAGAGGGGTTTTGTTTGTTTGTTTTTTGCTTCTTAATAGAATAGGATTTATAGGTTGAAAGTTTCTTGGAGGTTTCCCAAACCCTATGCAGTGGTGGAGAAACATTTGCAGTGTTATCTCCAAACTGTTATTCATTGAGGTTTCAAGACTGGATGCCTGACTTTGACCCCTTTTACCTGTTAGGAGGTTTCAATTTAGGGGTAAGTAGGATGTGCTTTTGCATCATCCATATTAGAGATGAGAACGAAGTCTTGCAAGGCCTCCATGCTTTGATGAGAATAGCATCTGTCCCCTCTTGCTTCAGTTTCACTATTATCTCATGAATAAATGGGAAAGGTGGAAAGGTATTGGAGATGTTCTATACACACCAACAATGCCTGCCCTTGAAGAGAAAATTGTTTATTTTCATTTGCAGTGTTCTGGGAAGACACCCGTGAGGCTGACTGATTATTGTGTAAAAAAGAAACCTTCCGTGATAGTTTCCATTTGTGAGTATGAAATGATTTTGTGTCTTGAGTTATCCGCAAGCTGATTGCCTTCTACCTCTGTGTGAATAGCAACTGGGAAAACATGGATGGCTATGCACTATTCCCCAAACTGTCCTGTTAACAGAAGAAGCTGTCAAGAATGAGTGTCTCCGTGTGTGCTGATGCAGTGCATTGCTGTTGATTTGTCTATGACTACTTGTACTACTTTTCCTATCATTAGAGTCTCAAAGGCTCTGAAGGCTCTTTGCCAATAGGTAAGAGCTCCAAACAGCTGATGCGCAAGAACTTCTGTGTTTGAAATAATGTAGAGGGAACTGGTACATCCACTGGTGACAAAAGTACAAATGAGAGGAGATGCTCAAAATGTGTAGAAATATTGTGACCGAGAAGAATAAAGTCTGCACTGACAATATTTCCATACATCTTGAGACTCAGTATCCCATTTGTACTTGTTAAACAAAGTAACATGCATCCAAAACTGAGGGCTGTGGAAATTTGAATGGTGTGCTGATAGTGGACAGTACATGTGAGTCACAGAGATCATAAAGAATATCCAGTCATTTCTTACAATTTTCTTACACAATGATCTATCTTCTAGGTTCATTAATACAGTGCATGTGCAATGGCATCAACTGCAGTGGCAAACTGCCACTAGTGATCAACTTGCTGCTTGTATCCCTTGTTGCATCCCAAAGATCAACTGAGGCCCGATCCACCAGAATCTCGCGGGCGCTCTCACTTCGGGTGGCCATGTCCAGGGAGGCCCGAAAGACCGTAACACGCAACCGGGCCTTCTCTGTGGCTGGCCCAGTGCTCTGGAACCATCTCTCAAGTGAGTTGCGCCTTGCACAGTCCCTGCCAGCCTTCAAAAAAGCCCTAAAGACCTGGCTTTTTCGTGAGGCATTCGGTGATAGTTAATTCTTTTTTTAAAAAGTTGTTTATCCCGCCATCACACCATCATGCCAGCCTACTCCATTATTATTATTATTATTATTATTATTATTATTATTATTATTATTATTATTATTATTATTATTATTATTATTATTATTATTTTATTATTATTTATTTATTTATTTATTTATTTATTTATTTATTTATTTATTTATTTATTGCTTTCTTTGTTTTTATGCCCGTTACTTGTTGTAAACCGCCCGGAGTTCTTCCAGAAGATGGGCGGTAGATAAATATGAAAACAAACAAACAAACAAACAAACAAACTTTACAGGGCTAGTCACTTGGACCTTGCATTTGGAAACAGCTGATCCTACAGCACCAACTCTTTGATCAGGCCTTGTTTATACACTTGGGTAGGTAGTAATAGAATATATTATACACGTCCGTGCTTCATTCAGTACAGCAGTCCTCCAGCTAACTGTAGAATATTCTGTATAAAAAAGCCGGGTTGAAGAGTATGTAACTCAAATTATTCAGCTTGTAGCCAGTCCTTCCCACTTCAACTAGGACTAGATAAACAAACCAATAGCCTTAGGTCCATGGTTTATTTGCTGTGCTGTATGAAATTGGCAGGACCTTAGTCGCTGCCTTGTATTGGATTCTCCAGGAGGGTTTGTGGCACTGTTAAATGGCAGCACTGCAGGCAAAACTCTCCTCCTGGCCTGGGTTCAATCCCAGGCAGCCAGCTCAGGGTTCACTCAATCTTCCATTTTTCCGAGGTTGGTAAACTGAGTACCCACCTAGCTGGAGGTGGCCGGGGTGGGGGGAAGAGGTATAACCTCCATAATTAAATTGTAAACCACTCAGAAAGTGCTTTAAATGCTATGGGATAGTATATAAGCAGCACACTTATTTTCTTCGTGATACACTCAACTACAGGCACACGATCTGGCCTTTATTTAGCTTATTTATTTATTTATTTTGAGTATTTTTTACCCCACCTTTCTCCTTGGAAAAGGACCCAAGGCAGCTGATCCATGGCCAATTCTGACGTGCAAACTGGGCCACAGAGCATAGTATGGCGAAACACCTTAATTGTGCTGTAAGGACTACACGCCAAATACATTTGCTTTCTCATCAATAATTAAATGTCTTCGTTTCTACCTAGTTATTTTTTTAGGAGATCATAAATAAACATGGAGTGAATAACTTGGTCTGTTACAGAAGATCCAGGATGCTTCCTTGGCTCCTCTTACTGACCGGGGAAGGGTGAGCACCTCGACAGCTAGCCTGTGGCAAAAATCACCCGAAGAAGCCTTTTGAAGACACAAGTTGTAACTTAGCAGTATAGTTGCAGGGAGGAAGATTTTTCTATCAAAAACATGTGGGGGTGGGTGCCTAAGTCAGAGATTTCCTCCGGGGTTCAACGGGATGAAATAAGAGGCAAAAGCCCTCCCCAAGGGGAACTTAATAAGGCTAGAGGACTCTCCCAAGGGGCAATTGTGTCGCCACAGGGATTTCCCTTCAGATAGAATCCAGGGAGAGGAACAGCAGGCTTTTCCTTGTCAGATGAGCTGCATCTTGTAAGCAACTCATTCTTTTTAAGTTCCATTAAATGGGTCATCATGATCACCACCATTGTGGGCCACCAGATGTTTTTAGCTGTGGGAAATTTTTTTTCTGTTTGGAGTACAAGGACAAGGGTGTTTCCACCCTCTGGTGCAGTGCTTTTAGCTGTGGAGTCAGGGAAATTCAACAGATGTGATATTACACCAATTATTACCGCTAAAGAAAAAGCAAGGTCTTAGATGGCACCTGAGCAGAAAAGCCTGGAATGCTCAAGAGTGGGCAAGATTTAAAGAGGTCTAGTTAAAAATGGCTCTTGAGATTTTTCTCCTTATAAAGCAGGGTGGAAGCCTATTTGTATTGATTGCCTATTTCCATTGTGCCTCCTGCATCTCCCTGAACGGTGTCCTCAGGAAAACAAGAGGTGCACTAGCAGAATTCTTCACTAATCTTTGGAGATGCTGCTCACACATGTTTTCAGATATTCACAAAGCCTTTGTAGCATCCACTTTTCCAGGGCAAATCCCTACCCTGTCAGAACTGCATATTGTACCTCTGTCTCTGACAAATATCCCTGCGTTGACTGTAGTGGAGGAGTCCCTGCTTGCTGAAAACTGGAGCATTTCATTGATGATTAAAATGCATTCTTCACGTAAAGGGAAAAGGCTGGTTATAAAAGGTTAGATGAAAGGTTTGTCGCTGTTTGAAGCACACTTCACATCAGTGTTCACTTGGCTCCTTTCCTCCTCCGAATATGTTTTATATTCCGTTCTCCTTCCTCTAATGAGGAAGGAGGCAGAATGAGGCAACTTGGTCAAGGACAATGCAACTGTAAGTACACTTGCCTGAGAGACCCCGGGGCTGGCACCAACTCCAGCACTTCACTCCATCTGCTGTGGCCAGCTGAGCCAGCCAGCCTAGCCACTGCTGGAAACCCAAGACCTGTAAGTGTTTGCCTGCTTGCTTGGCAGCCCTCTCTCGGCTGGAAAATCACCTGTGCCTCCCTCTGGGCTTGTGAGAGATTCCCAGGGGGAGAGCCTACAAAGGCTGCAGGGAGGGGCTGCGCAGAAGGACACTTGCCTGAGAGACCCCGGGGCTGGCTTCAACTCCAGCACTTCACTCCATCCGCTGTGGCCAGCTGAGCCAGCCAGCCTAGCCACTGCTGGAAACCCAAGACCTGTAAGTGTTTGCCTGCTTGCTTGGCAGCCCTCTCTCGGCTGGAAAATCACCTGTGCCTCCCTCTGGGCTTGTGAGAGATTCCCAGGGGGAGAGCCTACAAAGGCTGCAGGGAGGGGCTGCGCAGAAGGACACTTGCCTGAGAGACCCCGGGGCTGGCTCCAACTCCAGCACTTCACTCCATCTGCTGTGGCCAGCTGAGCCAGCCAGCCTAGCCACTGCTGGAAACTCAAGACCTGTAAGTGTTTGCCTGCTTGCTTGGCAGCCCTCTCTCGGCTGGAAATTCACCTGTGCCTCTCTCTGGGCTTGTGAGAGATTCCCAGGGGGAGAGCCTACAAAGGCTGCAGGGAGGGGCTGCGCTGAAGGACACTTGCCTGAGAGACCCCGGGGCTGGCTCCAACTCCAGCACTTCACTCCATCTGCTGTGGCCAGCTGAGCCAGCCAGCCTAGCCACTGCTGGAAACTCAAGACCTGTAAGTGTTTGCCTGCTTGCTTGGCAGCCCTCTCTCGGCTGGAAATTCACCTGTGCCTCTCTCTGAGCTTGTGAGAGATTCCCAGGGGGAGAGCCTACAAAGGCTGCAGGGAGGGGCTGCGCAGAAGGACACTTGCCTGAGAGACCCCGGGGCTGGCACCAACTCCAGCACTTCACTCCATCTGCTGTGGCCAGCTGAGCCAGCCAGCCTAGCCACTGCTGGAAACCCAAGACCTGTAAGTGTTTGCCTGCTTGCTTGGCAGCCCTCTCTCGGCTGGAAAATCACCTGTGCCTCCCTCTGGGCTTGTGAGAGATTCCCAGGGGGAGAGCCTACAAAGGCTGCAGGGAGGGGCTGCGCAGAAGGACACTTGCCTGAGAGACCCCGGGGCTGGCTTCAACTCCAGCACTTCACTCCATCCGCTGTGGCCAGCTGAGCCAGCCAGCCTAGCCACTGCTGGAAACCCAAGACCTGTAAGTGTTTGCCTGCTTGCTTGGCAGCCCTCTCTCGGCTGGAAAATCACCTGTGCCTCCCTCTGGGCTTGTGAGAGATTCCCAGGGGGAGAGCCTACAAAGGCTGCAGGGAGGGGCTGCGCAGAAGGACACTTGCCTGAGAGACCCCGGGGCTGGCTCCAACTCCAGCACTTCACTCCATCTGCTGTGGCCAGCTGAGCCAGCCAGCCTAGCCACTGCTGGAACTCAAGACCTGTAAGCTTCCTTGCTATTCACCATTGCAACGGCTTGTTTGGGGACAGTCCCAAAGGCTGCCTCGACATGCGCCTCTCCCCTCTTGCCCTGTTCCTGCCCCCTCTTCCACCCTTGCCCTCCCCTTTTTCCCTCCCCTTGTTGTCAGTTCTCTCTGACTGTGGTGGATTAGGGGGTGCGGTGTTCATCCCGCTCCCCCTTTCATCTAATTCCTTTATCCTCTGTGCTGCTTCCAAGGACACTGGACTGGTTTGGCGGCAGTGGGCCTTCCATCTATCGAGGCTCGGGGTTAGCTCGCGGCTGCTGTATTTGGGCCCTCCCAGGCCTAGAGGCCGCTGCCGGCCCGCCGACAGTTGATGACCTGACCCACTTCGTGCTTGTTTTTACCCACCTATGACATCAGCTGCCATACCAGTCATTGCTGCTCATTCACTGCCTGTGAACCATCTTTGCGTCCCTCCCTGTCCCTCTCCATTTGCCCTGGTGGTTGCCCTTTAATTTGTTGTTTGTAGTTTGTAATTTGTAATTTTAGTGCATCATTGTCTTGTTAGTTTCATTGTTATTGTAATTTTTATATTTTTACAGTGTTGTTGTTGTAACTATCTATATACATACATATATATATATATATATATATATATATATATATATATATATATATATATATATATATATATATATATATTTTCCTTTTCCTTTTCCTTTTCTTTTTTTCCCTCGCCATGAATGCAGGGGCTCACATACCAACGGTGATGGGCCGTGGGCGGTACGCTTGTAGCCGTAGGGTTTGTCAGGCAAGAAGAACTCGGGTCAGACAACTCGTGTCTGTCCCTCGTTCTGACCCCTCGGCTCTCTGTCACGTGCCCGGGAGTCACTCCACCAGCGCCCCCAACCTTACCTGTATCCTGATGAATGCCAGGTCGGTTCATAACAAGATCCCTCTCATCTATGATACTATTGCGGATGGGAAGCCCGACCTGGCATTCATCACCGAGACCTGGGTGGGCACGGAGGGGGGGGCTTCTCTCTCTCTCCTTTGCCCGCCCGGGTATCTGGTAGAGGGAGTGGGAAGGTTGGGGGGTCAAAAGGGGGGAGGGGCCGCAATCGTCTACAGGGATTCTTTACACGTCAGCAGGGCCTCGACATTGGTTAGCCAGGGGTTGGAGGTACTTCATCTGTTGGTGGGACAGCGGGACAGATTTGGCATTGTGCTGGGCTACCGAGCTCCCCGCAACCCTGCACAATCCCTTCCAGAGCTCACAGAGTTCATCTCCGCTGCATTGTTGAGATCCCCGCGCCTATTGGTTGCGGGAGACCTCAACGTGCATGCGGATGGTGGGCTTGTTGGTGTAGCTCTGGAGTTCATGGAATCCATGGCTTCCATGGGTCTGTCCCAGCATGTTTTATGCCCCACCCACAGATCTGGTCACACCCTGGATCTGGTGTTTACCTCCATGTCGGGGGATTCGCGTCTGGAGGTGGGGGACCTTGTCTCCCTCCCTGTGTCATGGACAGACCATCACCTGCTTTCATTTTCCCTGGCGATTTCGGCTCCTCCCCGCGGGGACCACTGGCCCACTATCTTGGCCCGCCCCCGGAGGCTCCAGGACCCTCAGCGGTTCGGTGAGCTCTTTGGGGGACTACCTGGTGGTTTGGCTGACGTTCCGGCCGAGGGTGTGGCGAATCTTTGGCATGAAACAGCTGTCCACACCATTGACCGGATCGCCCCCAAGCGCCTCCTCCGCTGCCGAGCCCGGCCCTCCCCATGGTTCACGGGGGAGCTTAGGGCAATGAAGCAGGTTAGGAGGAGGCTGGAACGCAGCTGGAGGAAATCCCGCACGGCGTTGAGTAAGGCTGCCGTTGATGCCCAGTCTAGTCGCTATATCATCGCGATAAGGGAGGCTAGAACATCTTTCACCTCCCTGAGAATTGCTGAGGCCTCGAACCGCCAGGCGGAGCTCTTCCGGGTGGTTCGGGACCTCAGCAATCCTAGTCTGGCCAGGCCTCCTCCTACTGAGTTCAGTAGTGAGCAATTCGCAGCCTTTTTTCGAACTAAGATTGAGGCCATCCGTGCTGGTTTTGACTCCGGTTGCAGTGGTCCTGCCCCGCCATCTCCAGTTGCTGGTCCGCCTTCGTCGCCTCGGTTGGATGTGCTTGGGCCTGTTTCTGCTGTCGAGATCTCCAAGGCTATGGTGCATTGCCGGCCTGCCTCCACTCCTTTCGACCCTTGCCCTGCCTGGCTAATTAGAGCTGCCAGAGGGACTATGGCCGAATGGGCTTCTGCCATCGCCACCGCCTCGTTCAGCGAGGGGGTTTTTCCCTCTCGTCTGAAGGAGACGGTGGTAAAGCCCATCTTGAAAAAACCTGGCCTGGCGGTGGATGATCTGACAAACTATCGTCCTATCGCCAATGTCCCGTTTATGGGCAAGGTGATCGAGAGGGTGGCGGCGGTCCGGCTGCAGTCATACTTGGAGGATCGGCAGTGCCTCGATCCTTGCCAGTCCGGGTTCAGGCCCCGCCGGGGTACCGAAACAGCTTTGGTCGCCCTGCAAGATGACCTTCTCAGGGCGGCCGACAGGGGTTGCTCTTCCCTGTTGGTCCTCCTGGATCTGTCAGCGGCCTTTGATACCGTCGACCACGGTATCCTGTTGGACCGGCTCTCTGAGGTCGGAATCGGAGGCACTGCTTGCAGTTGGCTCCATTCCTTCCTGGAGGGCCGGCCACAGTACGTGCAGCATGGGGGGGAGTTATCGGCCCCTTGGATCCTCCCGTGTGGGGTTCCACAGGGGTCGTCTCTGTCCCCCATGCTGTTTAACATCTACGTAAGGCCGTTGGCGGGGGTCATCAGGAGTTTTGGAGTCTGCTGTCATCAGTACGCTGATGACACGCAGCTCTATCTCTCCTTTAACACCTCTGCTGTGGAAGCTGTGGAAGTTCTCGACGGGTGCCTGGAGGCCGTACTGGCTTGGACCGGGGCGAACAGGCTTAAGCTCAACCCCGAGAAGACGGAGGTTATGTTCTTCGGGAGCTCGCCGTCGGGGTACGGTGGCCCTCTTCCCTGTCTGGGGGGAGTCTCCCTCCAGCTAGCGGAGAGGGTGCGGAATCTGGGTGTGTTCCTGGACCCGGCGCTTGCCATGGAGCACCAGGTAGCGTCGGTGACCAGGTCCGCCTATTTCCATCTCCGTCGGATCGCCCAGATCCGCCCATACCTTGACGCGAGCTCCTTGAGAGCAGTGGTCCAAGCCCTGGTGATCTCGAGGCTGGACTACTGTAACGCGCTCTACATGGGGTTGCCCTTGAATCTTCTCCGGCGCTTGCAGCGGGTCCAGAACGCGGCGGCCAGGCTGGTGGTTGGTGTGCGTCGTTACGACCACATCACCCCAGTCCTGGCCCGCTTGCACTGGTTGCCCGTTGCGGCCCGGATCAGATTCAAGGTCCTGGTTTTAGTTTATAAAACCCTCCATGGCTTGGGACCGGACTACCTGGCAGAGCGTATCGCTCAGCGGTCAACTTCGGCCCGTCCCGTTCGGCAGGCGCGAGCGCACTTGCTTCGGGTCGCCACCCCTCGGGAAGCCCGGAGGACGAGCACTCGGACCCGGGCTTTCTCTGTGGCGGCCCCCAGCCTCTGGAATTCCATCCCCAGTGAAGTGCGCTCTGCAGAGTCCCTGCTGGCCTTCCGAAAGGCGCTGAAAACCTACCTTTTTCGTGAGGCCTTTGGCGACAGTTGATTTTTTTTTTTCTTTCCCGCCATCGTAACTTGCATTTTAGTCGAGGTGTCATGTGGTTTTAACAGTGTTTAGGGAGTTTATAGGTTTGTCTGTGATTATTTATTGTATTTTATTGGCTTTGTAGCCTTTTCTGTTGTAAGCCGCTTAGAGTACCCTGTAGATAAGCGGGATATAAATATAATAAATAAATAAATAAATAAATAAAGATGCCTCCATGGGCATATGCATAAATGCCATGCAAGACAAATAAAGAAAACAAACTCTCTCTCTTTCTCCCTTCCTCTCTCTTCCCCCCCCCCGCGTGTGTGTGTGTGTGGGGGGGGAATTCCCCATCCAGATATTACTTTGCTGCCACAGTTTTCACACAGCAACTCACATGGGGTTTTTGTTTGTTTGTGGCAGCAGCAGGAGGAGGAGAAAATGTCTCTGAATAAATGCCACATCTGAATAAATGCCACATCTATTCATAGGCTAAGATCATTTTTGGTTCCAGATAAATGGAACAACCTGCTTCTAAAAGGAAGATGTTGTGACCTTGCATTTCTGACGATGAGCTATGTGAGTTGTAGCTGTTGCTCAAGATGATGTAATTTCAGTAATTTGTAGGATCATTCCTGAAATGTTTACTACGTTGCATAATTTTGTTTCCTGGTCACGAGGTTTCGACTCGTTATCAACGCCTTTCTGTTTTCTGAGATTTCAGGAAGCATCACCTACTTTATTTGTGCTAGATGCTTTTTAGATAAACACTTGTGATCGATGTTCCCTCTAGGCTGCAGGTATGTGTGCATGTGTGCACATGCACAGCACTCCAATGGGCACATGCAGCCAAGCTATTGTTTCTTCCTATTTGCTTCTAGTCGCTGCCGGAACTCCATGTGCAGGGGGGCAGGACCACCCCACAGCCCTCCAGAAAAATCAGAGGGAACATTATTTAAGGAGAAAGAGCGGATGAAAAGAAGAACCAAATATTTTAATTTGCAGTAGTGGCTTTGTCCTGGGGACTGGCCATCCAGCTGCATATAATTAAGAGCTAATAGCTGAGATTTCCTTATGCCTCCTGTTCAAAAGAGTCTAAAAGCAGTTTTGTAGGACTCTGCAGACAGGGCAAAGGCATTAAGAATGGAAAAACAGGCCAATGTCATGTATAATAGGGCACATACAAGTTATGCACCCTATTCTATGCTTTGAGATAGGGAAGAGAGAGACACTTGTGTGCCCGCAATTCTTCTGTGCTAGTGATTGTGTGAAGAAAGCTGGTCCCTTTTCCCACCTTAGGTGAAGGTGGCATAATTCGGCATCCAAGTGTCACACGCATGATCACATTTCTTCCACAGCAGCCCAGCAAGGGAGGGAGTGGATACAATCTTCACCGTGCGAATCTCTGTTGGAAAGATAAATTATAAAGAGGTGGCAGGCTGAACATGGTTCTCAGCATACTTCTGAAATAACCACCTGTGCAGCATTCCCCCCCCCCACACACTCTTTTTCAGACAACTGAAGATGGCACACACCCCATTATGGTAACCAAACTATTGTAAAGGTTTGGGCTTTACAATCTCCAAAAACCAGCACAACTGCTTTGGCCAAAGGATCGGAATGGCTCTCTCTTCTATCACCTTCAACAAAGAGGTATTGCCAGTATCCAGCCGAAATCCTTCTGCTGCTAAAGAAGCCCTGGGAGGAAGAGGCAACTTTGTTGGACCTCTTGGAAATGAATTTCACAGCATGAAAGTGTCGGAGGATATCTTGATATTTTTTAAGGCCAGGATGTCTGACTTTAACAGCACTAGACGAGAAGGATCAATTGAATGCAGCACAAGGAGTCATAGCTGATATTCTACAAGCATTTTCATGATGGTGGTGGTAGGGCAGTGGCAGGTAAGTGATAAAAATACCTATAAATAAGAAAGCAGTGCAAGGCCAGAATGGAGCTGCCTGCTGGGAAGAGCACAACATATACACATCCCACTTCAGGCAGGATCCAGGCCCAACAGATCAGCAATACAGCTGCTGCCAAAGGAAACACTTGGTAAAACCTGAGTTCATTTATGCAAGTGGATCACTTGTGGCCAAACAGGGCTTAATGGCTGGGTATAAGTAACTACCTTATTAACAGTGGAAGCTTGGGGTGCTAAATTAAAAATCTTGGCTTCTAGCCTTTCCGCAGCTCTGGCCTCTTAGGAGACATTAATATCCCATCTCTACAGCATTCCTATTATCGCTTCATTAAGGATCAGATAATGATATGTATGGATAGTTTATTCTGCACAGATGCTGATTAATGGATAATATTTCACAAGGTATTAATAGGGACATTCTTTTATGAAGTCAGCAGAAGGAGGTCTCTTATACTCAAATAGTATAATTTTGCCCACTCTCACTAATGTGATAGATTGAACATAGGTTTTTTTTCAAAGCTCCCAATACTCCTTGGAAAATATGGAGGACAGCAGTGATGATAATACTGTACTGCCAGTGGCTTCAGATCCTGTCTGTCTGTCTGTCTCTGTCCTTGGTTCTATAATGCTGTCTTAACTGCATAAAGTCTGATCCCCTTAGCCTGCAAAACCACACTTTTTCATCATCTTTCCAGCCCCAGCCCCCCTTAGGTCAGAAGAGTGACATACCTACATGATATTTTATCAAGTAGAGCTTCCTTTGGAAGAGGTGGCCTTGACCCTGAACACTTCAACTAGAGAGCAACTCAACCTACTCTGCAACCAAGGTACCTGCCTCAAAGGCAGCAGAGACAATTTAACCCTTCCTCCTTAGGCATCAGACATGCACCTTAAGAAACCATTCTCTTCTGTTGTTTGCCTGTAATATACCAGAGTGCTCTTCTCTTCCACTGAAGATGGAGTACTACTTCAGAAAACCGCCTAGAAGCAAAGGCTTGAATATACTGCTCCAGGCATATTTTCTGTAGTTAAACACAAGCTACTTCAGGAGCCTTTTGTGGATGACCAGCCGTGACAGAAATGCAACCTTGAAGGGAGCCTCCTCCAAGTAAGTTCTCTTTTGATAAGCAGAGAGGGTGCCTCAGAAAAGAATGTTCACCTGCTTCTTGGTTCCTAAAGAATGGGCCAAGCAGCAACTAGGCACTTGATCCTGAATAGCTGTCGTAATGGTGATGAGGACAATGGCGATGGAATAATGCTTCCAGCAAGACATTTTTACACTGAATCAAGTCGTAACAATAACCTCAAATGTCTCCTTTTACTTGTGGAACCACTAGAGCAGAACATACAGAATCCTGAAGCAACTTTAACAGGTGCGTTTTTATGTAAAAACAAATGAGCCAGTGAAAACCATGAATTTTCTCAAGCCACCTGAAGAACATATTGAACACCAAGATTCTGTCCACACCCGTTTCATCAAATGTCAGCTGCTCTACTGTTGATTCATTATTATTTTTTAAAGACTATAAAGCTCTGTGAGTCTCTTGTCTCATTCCAGAGTGTAGTTGGTGGGAAATCTCATTTTCTTTTCTCTGTGATCTGGAGGGTATTTACTAGGTTTCAATACTGTACCCCTTGTATACCTGAGTGATAGTATACTTCTTGAAGAAATGTACAAGGACATCCTCTCTTAAGTTAATTTGTGTTCCCTGATTCTGCCATTATTTGGGGCTTTAATTATTGTGTACATCTGATTTGTGGTTGTTACTAATTGGTCCTTTTGGGGGGCATATGTGTTCTTGTTAGCTGTAAACCACTTAGGGGACTGCTTAGCACTAAATCAAGCCACCTTGGGTCCTTTCAGGCAGAAAGGTGGGATAAAGATACTTCAAATAAATGTAAATAAATATATAAACATCTTAAATAAATAGTACTTCTTTGTGTTCTTGCCTAAATCAAATAAGACATTTTAATCAAGGCACAAGCTACTTCTACAAAATTTCATGTTTGCCTTGTCTCTAAACCCAATAAGCAGGCAGGGCAGCAGTGACATTCTATATGTTTTTAAGATGGTGACTCCCATAGACTTTCACCATTTTGTATGCTTGGAGCTGTAGGTTAAAAATATCTGGATGACCACAGTTGCCCAGTCCACTGTAGACAAAGCCAACCCTGCCTTCATTGAACCAGGCATAACACAGCTGTCAAGACTGCTTGCACAGGTTTTTTATTCTGTGGGAAAGACAGCTACAGAACAGATGAGAAGGACCACATGCTCATGAATGGTTGGGTTAGGGCAGGGAAAGGCTAGGCAAGGAAAACATTTGGCCTCCAGATGTTTTGCATGTCAGCTCTCACCCCACCAGCATGGCAAATGGGGAGGTATTATAAGGAGTCCTCACCACCCTTAACCATCAAAATGTTACTTTTAAAAAGTAACTTATTTCACTTACTTCTTGATTACTTTGGACCAGCAAGATGTTGTTACAATTACCTTTGTGAGATTACTATGGTCTCTTTCTTCATTACTAGACCAGCCACTGGGAAACACACAAAAAATGTCCACTAGTTCCCTACAGAAGCCAATTCTATTTATTTCCCCAAATACTGCTAACCAGCCTTGGGAAACCCAGGTGTTCTTGGACTACAACTCTCATAAACCCTGGTGAACAGAGCTGGTGGGGAAAGCTTCTGGGAACTGCAGTCCAAAATGATCTGGGTTACCAAAGGTTGGGAATCACTGCTACAACCCCTCACCCACCCACCCACCCACACCCTTGCTGTTTTCATCAGGGAATGCCTTGAATTAAAACCCAATTGGAGATGGTTTAGGATGTGTAGCCCAACATCTCCAGAAAGTGTCCTAATTTGCTGACATCGCTTAGACAGGGTTTCTTATGAGTATTAAGAGAGAGAAGTATGGATTGTCATAGGACAACAGTCAACACCTGGTACTTTCCTGGGTATATTCAACAAGACAGGCATCAAGAATCACAAATTGCATCCAGCTGGGTTGGAGCAAGGTTCCCTCTAATGCACATGTGTGCATACACAGGGCTCCCATGTGTGTTCACTGTAACTGTTTTTGGTCTGATTGAGACAGAATCTGCACAGGGGAATGAAACTGCATGCACATGGGGCAGAGCCCCACTCGGGGGGGGGCAAAAATTAGAGGGGATGTTGGTTGGAGGCCAAGTTAGTTAGAAGAAATTACAGGCAGTCCTCCGAAAAGAAGCGTCTGAAGTTTGTGGCCAGATATCTCAAAAACCAATGGGGAAGAGACTTGTTTACGTATCCTCTTAAAGTAGTACTAATCCCCATTCCTGTTTGGCAAACAAAGACTCCAAATATGGGTATGCCATTCTTTTCATAGGCTTTGTTGTCTCCACTTGTCTCAATAATGACTTCCAAATTTCAACTCAAGCAGCTATGTCCATTTCAAAGTATTATGTGAGAAAAGAGGAATGGAACAGATGGCATCAGCTCTCTTAAACCAGGTCATCTTGCCTGCACATGTGTTCGCAGTCCAAAGCAGCACCTGCCCAAGCCACAGATCCTAAGCATTCATATATTGCGTTTCCAATTTGGGAAGGGGGAGTGATTTGAAATGGTATAGAAAATTGAATGGGGAAAAACTTGCATTCATTCATTCATTTCAGCTTCTTTCAGTGATGACACATTTATTTTCAGAGCAGGCTCTTTCAGGTTCTTTCATTTCATTTCCCCTTATTCAGGTTTCACATATTAGACCAAATAAAGCCCTACGGAATTCCCAGAACTACTCTAAAGAAGCAAGGACAAAGCAAGAGACAATCATTGACTCCAAAAGTGGAGAACAACGGCAACAATAATAACAGTATATGACAGCGATAGAAAACCTTTTAGAGACCGAGTGCCAAACTGCGATTCAAAACTCACTTATTTTTCGCAAAGTGCCAGTACGGTAATTTAACCGGAATATAGTGGTACCCTGGGTTACAAATGCTTCGCGTGCTACCCGACGGGAAAGCAAAGATTGAAGAACAGGCTTTTGAATTTCCCGCAGCCACAGCACCCTTGCTGTGGCCACGGGAAATTCAAAAACCTGCTCTTCCATCCTTGCTATCCTGAAGAGTAGCATGGGGTGCTACACTTCGGGAAAGTGAGGATTGAATAGCAGGGGTGCTACATTTTGGGAAAGTGAGGATCAAAGACCAGGCTTTTGAATTTCCTGCGGCCACAACACCCTCGCTGTGGGAGACACATGCCGTCTGCATTGTAGAGAATTACAGCCATGATTGATACAGGCCCTAAAATAACTTTGCTCCACCTTGCTACTGCACAAAGGAACATGAATGCATGCATGCATGCAACACATTAGTTTTGAACTCTTCCTTCAGTGAAAGGAATGAATGAAAGTCATGCACAGTGACAGTCTCCGGTAATACCTAGAGAAAGCTCTATCCCTTTTTATGAATGAATGACACTAAGCTCCCCAACAGCACCCTAATGAACAAAGTGTTCAAAAGACGAGTATTCTCTGTTGAAAATCCCCAGCGTATTGCACGGCTTCAATCCCTATATGAAAGCAGTGATATAATCACATAGGAATAAAAAGCCATAGAAGACAGTGGGGCAACAAGTACATCTCTAGTACCAGCTAGCAGATGGGCCTCTGGAAGGAAAAACCCATCATTTTGTGTATTTTTCGCTGCTTCCCCAATTTGTGTGGACTGAATGTAGACCATTCACACAAAAATGGACATGCCTCACCCTGCTTTTTTCACTTCTACAGTCTCATTTGTATGTATATGTGTTGGTGTTAAACAATTGGAAATCGAACCCAAATCCCAGGAGATTGAGTGTGAAAATCAGTAAAGCCCAATGACTTCCTGGTACATCATTATGTAAAGACTCAAAAAAATGGTGTGATGCATTTCCTGGGTTTACAATGTTTTCGTGACGTTTTTTGCAAAGCATATTATGATTTCGTTAGTATAATGAAAAACGAAAACGAAATAATCCTTTCGTTGGCATTCTTTTTTAGTTCAATGCATCTGCTGCAACGAAAAATGAAAAACACGGCAAATTTGGTCGCTTCTTTTTCATTTTTGTTTTGCCTTCGTTTTCATTTCAAGGCTCGTTTCGTGCCCATCCCCATAATCCTTTCTGGCTCGACACAAATAATGAACATTTCTGCCTCAGGCCTTCCTTCAAGGCTACTCCCAAGTCTCCGAAATCCGATTTTTGGCAGACAGCTGACGATCCATGTGATGCCCTGATACAAGGAAAACAGAAGGATTAGATTAGTTAACAAACAACTTCAGATAGTGCCTTCTCTACTCCACCATCTACATCGAGGTTCAGATAGAAGTCAGTTTACTACCTACAAATGAAATTATTTTAAGCAAATTTTCCTTTATACAAATTCCCATAGGAATCTGGAGTAATCCCATTTTTATGTTGTACGGATTTTCATAGATATGTTAAGCAAATTTCCCCTATCTCCGGAATTTTTTATATTGTACAGATTTTATGTTATACAAGCTGTCTGTTATACAAGGGTCCACACTGGTCAACAAAGTCATAATTGTATTCTCGAATGCTTTCACAGCCAGGATCTGATAGCTCTGAGTTTTTCAAGCTGTTTGGCTGTGTTCTGGAAGTTTTTCTTCCCTTCATTTTACCAGTCTCTGTGGCCGGCATCTTCAGAGGGCAAGGAGCTCAGGGAAACTAGGAGTTCTCTCTGTGCTCTGGGGTATAGAATGAGTGAGATTGTGGGTTTTTTAAGTTGTGGGAAAGGGGAAACTTTTCCTATTCAGGAGAATAGGTGTTAGCCATTGTATTGTGATGTGGAGGGATTAATATGTTTCACTGCAATCAGAGGGGGTGCAATCCTTCTCTGTGGTTGATGGGTGTTGTTAGCTGTTCTATTGTGTGAACTGATCACTGGTGCTTTTGGCTGGTTGGGAATAATTGAACTTTGATCTTTTGCAGGCTGTAGTTTTCAGTACTGTAAGCCAGGCTTTGTTGATTTAGACTTTCTTCTTTTTTGTTGAAGCTGTGCTTGTGTTTGTGGATTTCAATGGCTTCCCTGTGTAGTCTGACATAGTGATTGTTAGTGTTGTCTAGTACCTCTGTGTCCTGGAAGAGGATTTCATGTCCAGTTTGTTTCAGGGTGTGTTCAGCTACTGGTTGTTTTAGTCTGCAGAATCTTTCATGTTCTTTGATTCTGGTCTGGATGCTGCACTTTGTGGTCCCAATACATACCTGGCCACAACTACAAGGTATCCAATATACTGCTGCAGTGGTGAATGGGTTCCTTTTGTTCTTTGCTAACCATAGCATCTGTTGCATTTTCATGGTGCATCTAAATACTGCTTTCAGGCTGTGTTTTTTCAACACTCTGTCCATGCGGTCCTTGACTCCTTTTATGTATTGCAGAAATACTGAAATTACTGTACTTAAAACATTTGCCTGCTTTTTCTCTCACCGAAATGCACATTTCTCATGCATACATGCGTATCCTGGAATTTTGATGTGGTTCCTGTCCATCCAAAGCAACTCCTTTGGGTTCAAGGAAGGAAGGAAGGAAGGAAGGAAGGAAGGAAGGAAGGAAGGAAGGAAGGAAGGAAGGAGTGGGTGGGAGGGAAGGAAGGAAGGAAATACAAATGACTTCAGTTCACCTCTAAATGTATGTTGTTTTTATCTGAGCCTTCCTAACACTTGACTTATACAAGCCTCCTGCTGATTGCAGCCTATGGTGCTTGTTTTCTTGGCTTTACATAAAACAGGAGGCAGAGACAACTGAAGAATGTCCTGTTTGTCCTTCAGAGATACTCTGCAAGGATCTTAAAGCATACAAATCCAAATTCATTCTTACAAAGCCTTCCTATCTTCAAACCATTTGAATGCTTTGAATATGGGATGTGTCTTATACACCCAGCTTCACTTCCAAGTTCATATTTTAGTCATAAATAAAACATCATTCTCAACCCCTTACTCTGTCTATCTGTGTCATTAATTCTCCCCAATTCCTGTTAACCTCATTACCAAAACACATGAGACACCCACAGTGCACAAACATCTTAAAGTTAATGAATAAATCAATAAAACCAGTATGGTACAACACTGTGCTGGGACTTGGGAAACCCAGCTTGCAGTCCACACAGAGCTATGAGGCTTATTACGTGGTCCTGGGCCATTAAAGTTATCTCAGTCTAACCTAATTTGCTGGGCTGAGTTCATTACAGAGAAGACAAAACATAATTTCATAAACAAACAAATAAATCAAGTACTTACTGCCTTTGGTTTCTTCCTGGTCACCTGATAATTATTGTTTATGCTTGCCAGAGGTTATTGCCTTCTCAAAGCGCTACTTGTAATACTACTTAGGTGTTCATGTTAATTAAACAGGTATGTCTTCAAAATTTAAATTAGCACACATAGAGCTGCTACTGGGGAGATTTTTTTGCTTTATTTGCACAAGCTAACCACAATATTTCCCAATGTTACACCTCACCCACTATTGGCTTTAGACATCTTCAGATTTGAAAATGTTGATGCGACACTTGCACACACATATGTGCATGCACACACAAACATACTTACGGGTAATGTGTGTGGCATGGAAGTTGTACCCACCGGGATAAGACAGTGTTGCACAGAATCATAAGAATTGCAGAGAGTATTGTGGGTGTGACATCACCCCTTTCACAGACTGAGTTTTCAAAGGCACAACTGGGTTTATTTCGACATCCCACTGCTGTGCCACCAAATTGTGATGGCACCTCCCTTTTACACGTGTAATTGTGTTGGAAATGGTAATGCTGCCACCTTTTATTCACTTGGTAATGCTGCCACCTTTTAAAATCATCGCCTCATGAATTGGGACAGACTCAGATGTATAATATAAAAATAATAACAAAGTTTATTGAGAAAATAATAAATATAACAATATCTGAGGATGGTATGCGTTGCCTTTAACATATAATAGATTCCATCAACTCTTCCAGCCCCCCTGTCTTTAATAACTAGTAAACAGCATAGCCCTCACTGCCTGACAGAACTCTCACAGAGCAGTGCTCTCTCCCAGCACTCACTCTCAAAACGTTCAACTTAACTTAACTCAACTCAACTGCCTCAACTGACTAGGCTCCACCCTTTTTATATCATACCATTCCCCGCCCTCCTGCTGGGATTGGCTGATGATTTGTATTTTCATTACTCCTGTTTCCAGGGTTTTGTCACAGTGGGCTGTTCACTCCCCACCCTAGAACAAATGTATACTACCAGGTGCCACTGTAAAGCATTAGATATATTAAGAGATCCATCACATCCTGGTCATCACCTCTTCGAGTTGCTGCCATCAGGACGGAGATATAGAGTACTGAGGGCAAGAACAAACCATCTCAAAAATAGCTTCTTTTTTAGAGCAATATTGGCCTTAAATGGAAATCCTGGACTTTGAAGTCAGCTTATTTTATATGTCTTATTTTAGTCATTTTATATGTCATATTATATGTTGTACCTGTTTTTAAATCTATGTGAAATGTTTTAAATGAGTTGAATATAGCAACCACAAAATTTTGTTGTTCCTGCAAGGGGGCAATGACAATAAAGATTCCTATTCCTATTCCTATTCCTATTCCATGCTAGTCCAGATTCCAGTGCTCTTTCTGTTTAATGAGAAGGATAAAAAATCAAATGCAAGAAAAGGTAACCCTGTGTTGAATCTTCTGTCCAGGGGTGGCGGTGGGCTGCTTCATGTGACTCAATGATGAGATTTGCTTGAGAGTGTCAGCAGAAGCAACCTTTGAGGAATTATCATTCCAGAGGCAGGAAAGGCTGCTCTCCCATGCCTCACCTCGCACAGCAGTGGAAAGCTAGATAAAGAGTGCAGCCCCACTCATCCCTCTGCTCTCTACCCCTATGACACAGTGGAAATGAGAGACCAATTTCCAATCACACTAGCAGAGAGGCCTGCTCCAGCAAGCTGTCAGCACCTGGTGCACACTCCTATCAGGCTAAATTCCCCCAGCAGCCCATTAAAAGCTGCTCCGGGCTGGCTGCAGGATATCTTGACAGGATGCCAGACCACAGAGTGAACAAACACAGCTATTCTGCTAAGAAGGGGTGTGGGGGGAGGGGAGAAATGAAATCTGGGGTCTATTATTCAAGACTCTATCAGACGACTATTTTAAGGTTTCCTTATTTCGGAGGGGGTGGTCTGAATCTCCCTGTACACCCTCACATACATAAATAAAAACAGGCTTCCTTGTCAACTCTAATTTGAAGCTGGACTTCTCGTTAGTAGAAGCTTATTATTTCATCCCTCTTCTTATTAAAATAACTCCACAAGGTATTCTCCCTGGATTATCTGAAGGTGCAGCATGTTAAGAGCAGCCATTACAGGATTCCAGTTTGCTAGAGTAACAAAGATAGTGCACTTCACTTGATTTTTATAGACTAACCCCCATATCCTATTATTTGCCTTACAAAGAATGAAAAGGTTCACAATCTTTTTTTTTTTGTGGGGGGAGAACAACAAAGACATTTGTAGCACCTTTAAAGAGTAACATGTTTTACTTTCTGTTGCGTATTGATCTGTAATTGCTGGTTGAAGTAACTGCCTCCCTGTTCAAAAGGGAACAGGCCTATTGGTTGATTATAGTTGCTGCATTTGGATCTTCAATCCTATTGGTTCCCGCCAAAAGGCAGCCTTGTGATTGGTTGTAATTGTTCCCTCCAAAATGTATCTTTTCCTAGCCAGTCCTGGTCCCTATAAATGTAACCTCCTCTCCCCAGTCCCCAGTCTTGTCTCTCCTTGATTAAAGAGCTGTTCACTAGAAGCTGTTTCCAGCCTTCTTTGTCTCAGAGCTGAAATCACTGCTGAATCACTAACCACACGCTACAATACTGGCGACAAGGATGAGCCAGAGGCTAGTCCAAGACAGAGCCCAGTCCGGGGTGTCGAGTTGGTGCGTCAGGCAAATACACGGCGGGCTGCATCCACATTCTAGGAATGTGTGCTGTGAGGGTACAATTCCGGGAGAAACAGGCCGTGCTTAAATTGGTGATTGCACAGGGGAGTCGCCCCAGTCTTTTGGGTACTGACTGGTTTCCTGCCTTGGGGCTGAGTATATCAGGGCTCAACTCAGTCCAAACTTCCCCAGAGTTGGGCGAGGTATTAGGCCAAGAATTTGCTGAACTCTTCAATGGAAAGCTGGGTTGTTATAAAGGTCCTCCAATTGACTTTGAGCTGGACCCCAGGGTGGCTCCAATCCGACTCAAGCCAAGGCGAGTGCCTTTTGCGCTGCAACCCAAAATTGAGGCAGAACTGGACAAATTGGTCAAACAGGGAGTTCTTTCACCTGTGGACTCTTCTAAGCGGAAGACTCCTATCGTCACACCCCTTAAGGCGAATGGGGAAGTGAGGATTTGTGCAGACTACAAATGTACTATCAACAAGGCACTCAGGGGAAATTCATACCCCATTCCAGTCGTCTCACAGCTGTTGGCAAAATTGGCTGGGGGAAAAAATTTTCGCCAAACTTGATCTGGCTCAAGCTTACCAACAGCTGCCAGTGACTCCGCAATCTGCGGAAGCACAAACGATCGTAACGCACAAAGGGGCTTTCAGAGTGAACAGGTTACAGTTTGGAATTTGTGTGGCTCCAGGAATTTTTCAAGGGCTAATGGAGCGCCTGTTAAGGGGTCTGCCAGGGGTCTTGCCATTTTTTGATGATGTTCTGATTGCTGGGAAAGACCCCCAGGAACTAGTGGGGCGTATCCGTGCTGTGTTACTCAAATTTAAGGAGGTGGGGCTGCAGCTAAAAAAGGAAAAATGCAGTTTTGGGGTGCCATCTGTGGATTTCTTGGGGTTTAAAATTGATGCAATGGGCATCCACCCCACTGACTCTAAAATTAAAGCCATTACTGAGGCACCACGCCCACGGAACAAGACGGAGTTACAGTCATTCCTGGGACTTATTAACTTTTATCATTCATTCCTACCTCAGAAAGCTTCAATAGCGGAACCGTTGCATGAACTATTGAAGAAAAAGAGTGTGTGGCGTTGGGCTCAGGCACAGCAGAAGGCTTTTGACACCTTGCGGGGCATGCTGACTAGCAGGAGCGTCCTTGCTCATTATGATGAGTCAAAACCTCTTGTTCTGGCATGTGATGCTTCTCAGTATGGGCTGGGAGCTGTGCTGAGCCATAGGGAAGCGGATGGGTCAGAAAAGCCCATCTCGTTCTATTCTCGTACGTTGTCGCCAACGGAGCGCAACTACGCACAAATTGACAAGGAAGCCCTGGCAATAGTGGCAGGGATTAAAAAGTTTCATGACTATTTATACGGTCGCCACTTCTTCCTTGAAACTGACCACAAGCCTCTGTTAGGATTGTTCCACCCGAACAAACAGACGCCGCAGATTCTCTCCCCCAGAATGCTGCGATGGTCTATGTTCCTGAATGGGTTCCAGTACACCCTGACCCATGTTCCAGGGAAAAGGTTGTGCCACGCTGATGCACTAAGTCGCTTGCCCCTTCCTGGTGTGTGCGATGCAGATCCTGCCCCAGCTGAACGAGTGATGATGCTGGAAACACTTCCGGGGCCCCCTGTAACTGCCACTGAAATAGCTGAGAGAACAAGGAAAGATCCCGCTCTCTCCCGTGTGCTCACTTGGGTGGGGAGGGGATGGCCAGGGGGCCCGCATGAGGAAAACTTTAGACCGTACGCAACAAGGCAACATGAGCTATCCCTGCATAAGGGCTGTCTCCTATGGGGAGACAGGGTAATCATCCCAGCACCACTGAGAAACAGGGTTCTGGATACACTGCACTTGGGGCATCCGGGAATGGTCAGGATGAAGTCGTTGGCCCGGTGCTATGTATGGTGGCCTGGGATGGACCAAGAGGTTGAACGATGGGTACGGACGTGCAAGGCATGTCAGGAAGTACGCCCAGAAGTGGCCAGAGCACCAGTCCACTGGTGGGAGCAGACCCGGACTCCCTGGAGCCGGCTGCACTTAGATTTTGCTGGGACATTCCAAGGAAAGGTTTTTTTGGTTATCGTTGATGCGTATTCTAAATGGTTAGAGGTGACTATGGTTCCCAGCATGTCGTCAGCTGCAGTCATCAAGGTGCTGAGACAGCTGTTTGCAACCCATGGGTTGCCCGAGACCATTGTCTCAGACAATGGAGCAGCCTTTGTATCCCAAGAATTCAGGGCATTTCTGGCTGATAATTTCATAAGAGGGGTCACCTCAGCTCCTTTTCATCCCTCATCCAATGGGCAGGCTGAGCGCATGGTGCAGACAGCCAAAGGATCCCTTGCACACTTGATGGAGGGTGACTGGTCAACGCGCATTGCCCGAATGTTGTTCTTGCAGCATGCGACGCCGTGTACTACTACGTGCAAGTCGCCAGCAGAGCTGCTTCTAGGTAGAAGACTGGTGACGGTGCTGGACTATGTCCACCCAGACAAAATGCCAAACCGCAAGGCTAGAGCACCTCCACAGGCAGAGAGCGACTCTACAAGGTATTTTGCTCCTGAAGGTTTGGTCTGGGTGAGGAATTATGCCAGAGGTCCCCTGTGGGTGCCAGGGGTGATTATCAGAGCGTCTGGGCCAGTCTCTTATTACGTGACCATTGAAGATGGCAGGGTCTGGCGTAGGCACGTGGACCAACTGAGGCGCAGAGCGCCCAGTAGAGTTGGTACCGGTATGGGTGAATTGCAGCCTGAGCATGACACTACCCCCATTAATGAGTCCCAGCTGCAAGACCAGAGCGGAGATGCCCCAGGAATGCAGGTACCAGTGGCGTCAGCAAATGAATCTACTCCTGCAGGTCCTCATGGTGCCGAGGAACAGATCAGGGACACTGAGCTATCTGAAACCCCCTCCGTGTCAGACGAAACGATTACAGTAGACTCTCCACCACAGACACTGCCTGCTGAAGCCCTGCAACACCCGTAGTCAGGAGATCAACTAGAAGTCGCAGGGCCCCACAATATCTAGAAGGATTACGTGTGCTGTGCCCACCGGGGGGGAGGGGTGTTGTGTATTGATCTGTAATTGCTGGTTGAAGTAACTGCCTCCCTGTTCAAAAGGGAACAGGCCTATTGGTTGATTATAGTTGCTGCATTTGGATCTTCAATCCTATTGGTTCCCGCCAAAAGGCAGCCTTGTGATTGGTTGTAATTGTTCCCTCCAAAATGTATCTTTTCCTAGCCGGTCCTGGTCCCTATAAATTTAACCTCCTCTCCCCAGTCCCCAGTCTTGTCTCTCCTTGATTAAAGAGCTGTTCACTAGAAGCTGTTTCCAGCCTTCTTTGTCTCAGAGCTGAAATCACTGCTGAATCACTAACCCCACACTACAATACTTTCACAGACTACAGCTGATTTCATCTAATATATTTATTGTCTCCCCCCCTTTTTTTTCTTTAGCATTTGTCCCACTTGGTGGTGGGATCCACTAGACAGATCCATTGTTTTGATGTGATTTTTTTTTTTGGGGGGGGGGAGTTTGGCCGGCCTGTCGCAGGGCCCTTTGTCTAGCCTACAGCACCTGGTGTTCCCAAGCACTTACCCATCCAAGTACTAATCAGACCTGACCCTGCTTTACTTCTGAGATCGGGCTTCAGGGTGGTATGGCTGCTGCAGCAAAATACAGTATATTTATTGTCTCTTATACTAATTTTATCCCTCCAATTTTCTCCCAGGCTAACTGCAACCGGGAGGAGTCAGACTCATCCACTCCCATACCTGAGGGAACCTATCCCCCTCTCCCAACTGTACAATTTTTTTTTTAAAAAGCAGGGTAAGTAGATGTCACATCTGACTGGGGTTTTCTTGTGTGTGTTTTGTGGTGTTCTCTTTTGTGGTGGTTTCTGAAGCACTGGCTACATCTGAGGTAACATATAGCCCAGCAGGAGTCAAAATAAGGCAAAATTTCTAACACCTTTTGGAGTCATTCTTGAATTTGGGGATATATGAGGTGCTGGGGCTTTGGCCCAAGGGGCCACACATTGGCTGATCCCTGATCCATTTTGTCAAACTGGTTGTGATAATCTGACATACTTGAAAGATTGTGCAACCTTAAGTATCAAATGATGGAAGTAATTCCCTTGAAGGTCTATGCCTTAATTTTGGTTGACTATCAATCTGCATGTAGAAGAAGATGCCCCTGCCAGATTGTCTGTCTGTCTGTCTGTCTGTCTGTCTGTCTGTCTGTCTGTCTACTGACTTTGGATTGCACAAATCTTCACTTCTTCCAACAAGATCTGGAGAAATTCCTGATATATTGTGCCCTAAAACTTCTTTCACATTGGATCACTTGCACTGGGAGAGAGGAGGCAACTAAGAGGCAGCAGATTCTAAGGCAGTGTGATGGACTTCAGCATTTGGGCTTGCTTATGGAAGAAGCTATTTTTGAATAATCCCCTTTTGTAATAAAAAACAACAACCACAATGTCTTTTAAGTAGTAAATGAATACAAGAACAAGAATAACAGTAATCCAGGAAGATTCCCCCCCCTCATTTCTTTTAAAATGACATGATGGACTACCTTGAAATATGGCACCCCCTCACCTGCAGGATGAAGTAGTGCACTCCACTGGACTGCCTCCTAATTCTGTCCCCTCCTTTGGTTGCTTGCTTGCAGAGAGGAAGCCTCAGTCTCTTCCAAGGAAAAGCAGACTGTGGAGAAGAGTTTCATATGCAGCAATAATGGCCCCCAGCGTATAACCCATTATGGCTGTCAAAAAGACCATAATGGATTTAGTGTATTCAAAGATGGGGATGCAGAAATAAACAGGTCTTTTGCATACTGGGGGAGAATAATAGACTCATTTTAACAACCCACTGTTAAAAATCTCAAAGAAGGAATGCTGCGGTGGCTGCAGGGCATAATGAGTGTTTCTCTAACACATCTGCCCTTTCTGATAAACAGAAACAAAATACTGTATTCTGTATAGACGTGTTTCAGTTCACCTGTGCCTGTTGTTATCGTCTCTCTATTTCCTGGTTCCTTGTAATCCAGGTGAAACACAAGTGAAAAGTCCTTGGGAAAAAATCTCGTTTGGCTGCGATGTATCAAAAGCACAAGGTCCAAAAACCTCAGGAGTCTCTGGGAAATTTTGAGCAATGCCCCATCTGACTTCTCTTCGAAGCCTTTTCTTCTCTCTCCACCACCGCCCCTGGCAACTTGACACCAATCTATTTCTTTTGCAGCATCTCAGAGCTAAGAGAAAACCCTCCTTTCCACCCAAACCATCCACTGCATGCAAAAACAACATTCTGTGCTTGGGCTGGAATTTTGTCTTCCTTACTCCAGGAGTCATCTTAAACAGGACAATTAATAATGCTTAAAACTTTGTGCAGCATTTGCATTGTGCGTCTTGTGTACTCCCTAGCTGCAATCCTTAAACAGTTTGTAACACAAGGGACTAATATTACTTCCCATCTCACATGGACAGTGGCTTCCCTTGTTTGTTAATTGCACATGCAATATCTCAACCAGGGCCTTTCGTCCTGTGCTGCTCACTGTCTCAGCTGCTCTATCACACAGACCCTTTTTCCTTGACAGGATTTCCAAATTTTGAACAAGAAGGCACAGCTGCTCCTGTACCAGGCATAGTCAGTGTTTCAGAAGCCACCAGCACCAAAATACAACACACTATAACACAATTCAATACAATAGAGCTAGGACCAATTCAAGGTTCTGGTGGCCCCTGGGCAAAAAATATATTAACGCCCCCCCCCATTCCATTTCCCATACCTCCAACCTAAATATGTCACACAATAGGAACAATGTAATATAACATAAATAAGACTGAATTGCTAATGTAATTTTGGTAGCAGTAAATAAGTGAATAAGGCTTAGGTAAATAAACAAACAACAAAGCAATGTAAAAGAATGTTGCATGCCTCCCATAGCTTTTTTTTTTAAAAAAACCCACATATTTCCATGTAATGTGCCAAGTTTCAATAACATGTATTTTGTTTGCTGTACAAGAATGACTTTCCTCCTTGGTGTTGGACTGAATGCAGCATCTTATTGAGGAAACTAATACTTGTTGGTAGTGCTCTTCTTCTTCTTCTTCTTCTTCTTCTTCTTCTTCTTCTTCTTCTTCTTCTTCTTCTTCTTCTTCTTCTTCTTCTTCTTCTTCTTCTTCTTCTTCTTCTTCTTCTTCTTCTTCTTCTTCTTCTTCTTCTTCTTCTTCTTCTTCTTGCGAACACAGCTGCCGGGTGTTAAGCTGAAGTTGGCCTTCAATGATCAAGCTCAATTCCAAGAACCTAGGATGACTGGAGATATTTTCATAGAATATATGCTGTTCCTAATAATGTTGCAATTTGTACTTGACCGATGTTCTTCTTGTCAATGCCAAGGGTTTTCAGATGTTGACCCAGGTCTTTTAGAATTGCACCCTATTATTATTATTGGTGTTGTTCTTGCTTTCTTATTCCATAGCTTTTTGATTTCTCTTTCTATGTCCCGATATTTGGTTGTTTTCTCTAGCTCTTTATAGCTGACTCTTGCGTCTCCTGGTATTGCTGCATTGATGATTTGAACTTTGTTTTCTTGCTTGTATACTATTGTAATGTATTGTGGGCAAGGTGTCTCTCGCTTTGGATTCTGAAATCCCAGAGCACCTTGATAATTTCATTTTTGGTAACCTTTTCTGGCTGATGTTCCCACCAGTTCTTGCCTGATAGTAGCTTGATTTTTTACGTATGTTCCCAAGGAGCATTGCTGCTACTTTATTATGATGGGCTAAATAATCAGTCTGAGTGATTTTGGGGCAACAGCTGATGATGTGATCTACAGTTTCATCTTTTTCTTTGCACAATCGGCACATACTATCTTTCGATGATTTATCAATTTTCGCCTTTATTGCATTTGATCTTAGGGCTTGATCTTAAGCTGCCATGAGTAGTCCTTCAGTTTCTTTCTTCAATGTTGCTTTTCTTAACCAGAGCCATGTTTGTTCTTGGTAGATCTTATAAACTGACCATGCAGTGCTTTACTATAACAGTACTCTATTCGGCTTTGCATATGTTGACTTTAAAACTCTTTTCAGTTTCTTGATATTTCTTTATTGTTCCTTCAGTAACTATTGACTTAAGTACAGCATTTTCACTATGCTGAAGATAGTCAAATATTCTTTGTTTTAAATCCTTCGACGGTTTGATGAATTTGCAAGAGGCTTCTGCCTCCTATTTTCCTTGGTAAGTAGAGCCTACTGATATCACTTTGTGGATGCAATGCATGGTTTATTGTCATCACCTTTCTTGTCTTTGAATCTAATTCTTCTAATTCTGCCTGGGTCCAGTTTCTAATGCCTGCTGTGTATCGCACAACTGGAAGACAGCTTGGATGGTATTCTTGCCATTTAATTTTGATTTTAGTATATTTCTAACTCTTCTAATGTAGTCTCGGGTAAATTTATTCTTTACTTCTGTACGCTTGATGTTATATGCTTGTAATACTCCAAAATACTTATATGAATCTTCTTCATTCAATGATTTTATGAAGTTATTAGGCATATCAATTCCTTCAGTCTTAAAGGACTGCCTCATCTCTGTTGTCCTTCTGGAAACAGGCAAAGACCTTTCTCTTCAGGCAAGCTTTCCCTGAGAGTGGCCTGACAAGGTCACGTGTTTGTGGGTTGTTGATGTTGTTGTTACAAGAAAGACATGCCCCTTCCACATCTCTGCTTGAACAGAAAACCTCAGATGAGCCATTAGACAGAGTAACACAGCATTGCAGCAGTGAATCCTGACTCCAAGCACAAACTAGCTGAGATGTGGGAGCCATGGCTCCACTCTCTCCAGCCAGCTTCTCTCACCAACCCTACCGAGCATCCAAGGTACAAGAGGGCAACTCCTGGTCCCCCACTGAAGCTGAAGGCCAGGAGATGGTGGGCACCTGGAAATTCCACCCTTGTGGCAATGACTGACTCCCTAGCAACTGACTTCTGCTTTTTCTGAGTGAACAGGCAAGTACCCAGTGAGTTCAGCCAAGCAGTTGCTGCTTGAGACTCACCACTGAGGGACCATCCAGGTGGAAGACCTGGGATCACCATGTGTGGGCAATGGGGGCTGAGCAGGAAGCCCTCCAAGGTAGCCTCTGGGCAGCCTCTTCTTCTTC
This sequence comes from Phrynocephalus guinanensis, assembly GCA_037367245.1. Taxonomy (NCBI): domain Eukaryota; kingdom Metazoa; phylum Chordata; class Lepidosauria; order Squamata; family Agamidae; genus Phrynocephalus; species Phrynocephalus guinanensis. The sequence continues at coordinate 46,124,744 of CM074734.1, forward strand.
CTCTTCCTCCTCTCTTCATCTGGGCCCCATTCAGACAGTGGGCCCTGGGAAAACTCCCACTTTGCCCTCTGAATAAAGCGGCTCTGGATACAGCAAAAGATGGGAGTTGGAGAGCCAAAATAAATTTGCATGGAAAATGCAGAGTATTCAAGTTGCTTGTTGACAGGTGGCAGCTATGACCATGATAACACATAAGGAGCAAAGCATGCGAGGAGTGTGTCGTTTTGACACAGTGGTTTTTGTGACTTCCAAATGAACTCAAGAGTTCATGTAAAATGAATGTGAGGTTTCTATAGCGCACCATTAGAGGCTGAAGACAGTGAAACCCAGTGCACTTGCTGCAAAGCCAGACAACCTGCTGTCTCTTTGATGTCCCTGGTCATTTCTTGTTACACTGCCCTGATCTGTACCACCCTTGAAGCAGAAAGGAGTGGGGAGGAGATCCAAATGGAAGACAACTGTGGCAGGTGGTGGGGGTGGGGAATGAGTGTTTCTTCCTACAAAGCCTTAAAGTAGAGAAAACAAGGGCTGCAAAAGGCGAGAGGAAGGATGGGGCACTTCAAGGGCCAGATGCAGGGGAGTGGTATCAGGAGACAGATATCTAGTCTTGTGCACTCCCAGAAACATCTGGTGGGGGCATTGTGAGATACAGGAAGCTGGACTAGATGGGCCTTTGGCCTGATCCAGCCAATGCTCTTCTTATGTTGTTATGTTCTTATGATGCAGGGAAAGCCTTGCCAAACTTCTCTTTCGATGATAAGCCTCAGCACCAAATTCTATATCCCTCTCAAAGGTGTAGGAATCCAGGTGCTGGAAGAACACTCTACCTGTAGGCCAACCATTTAAGACTCTTCATGGGCAAGAAACTGAAGATGGAATTAGACAACACTAAGGGCACATGGCTGTCATCAGAAAAAAACAGTCCTGTATCCAGTTTCTCCCCTTCCCTCCACCTTATAGGTTTAGTAATTAAACATAATGTGACACCATCCTCTTGGGACATTCGGCGCCTATCTCTTTACATAGCCTTCCTCTTTTTACATACATAGGATACTCCTATTGCCTACAAACTCTGTGGTGGATCTCCCTCGGATGTCAGGCTGTGGCTTACCTCTGCCCTCACCAACTTTGTGAAGAATAAGGGATGACAGGAGTAGTTCAGCTGTGTTTGGAAGAGCACACATTTGCTGTACCTGTTCTACTCTTTGCCTTCTATCCATGCCTGACAGTCCCTGAAAAATGATGGGAGAGACATTTGAAGTATTGTAATCTGCCCTTCTATTCAAGACCCAGACATTTTTACCCCTAAAACATGTTTTTATCTTAAATGTGTTGCTTCGGGAAAGTTCAGGTTTTGAAGTTTGGACAAACCTGAATCAATCCGAATCAACAAAGTGTCAATTTTAGATGAACTTCCCGGTTCATTGTCAGCTCCATGCCCATATCTAGCACATCTATACTTATGCCTACAGATATAGTGATTGTCAATATGTTAAATGAGAATGATCTTGCTGTGAGCAAAAACCTGTCTCCATCCCACAGTTCCACAAGGTCTGGGAGAAAGAGAGTACAGCTTGGTCACTGAGGTCTACTCAGAATTCTTCTTCCATGTGCACTAGCCTTTAGTTCTGGGGTGTTATGATGCATTGGGAAAATGCACTTATACAGTAGTTATATACATAGTAATGCCTCTGTCTATCAAGGTGGGGGGGAGAGAAGGGTGCCCTGCATGCCAATAAACTTGGTGGTGTAGCCTGGTGACACAATACACCAACAGTCTGTTAGGTCAAACTAAAATACTATTTTCATATGAGTTTATAGGAATATAAGCTTACCTCACAAAAAGCAGATCTGAATTTGTAAGGGCACAATATAAAAGCCATAGACCTTCTCAGATGCAGGTCATGAGTCAACCTGTCAATACTTCACCACAGGCATAAAATTAATATTCTTGAATGTTAAGACATTTGAGCCGGTCCATTGAGGCTAGCCCTGCTCAGAATCAATGAAAGCTACACAGAGTACAAAGCAGAGGTCTTTATATCCTCTCATGTGTCAAGCAGGCAAACAGTCCAAACAAAACTTGGTGTAAAATTAAAGCTCTGGTACTTAAATCTGCAAAACCACAGATACCAAGGAGTTATCGTAATACGGCAGAATTGAAAACTCCAGAAATGTTTGGAGAGAGGAAGAAAAATACAGTGTGATTCTATGTAGCTTTAAGGTTTCCAGGATTTAGGGTGCCAGCTCGATGAAGCTTTTGGAATTTCTGTGCTTTTGGGTGGAGAGATAAATCTCAGGATGCACAGAACTAGAGGACAAACTTTCATGCAAACAAAACGCAAGCATTTTAATTGAAATGTGAGTTTTATAGTTTTAAAATTGAGCACAACAGTACTTTTTCAGACTTTCAAATATATATGTGTGTAACTAGTATTTTTTTAATGAACTACACTCCAAAGCTCTACATAATCCTGGCTAATCCCCCTCTCTCCCTGGCCAGTTCTACTGTCAATAAAATGATTTGCATGACTGTAAATGATGATTTAAAACATGTAGTTTGATTGACAGTTCCATGATGTCATAATGCCAAATTTCCATATCAGACGAATGGGCTGAATTTCACACTCTTAAGATTCCAACCTTATTCTTAAGGCTTTGGCTCAGCAGGAACATTGCAGGAGTCTGGGCCGATGAATTGTACTACTTTTTATTACTTTATTCTTGGGAAGGGAAAGAGAATTTTAAAAGGATCACCAGTCAACTTTGCAATCTCCAGGTTTGTTTGTAGCATCATTTTTACCAGAATTCCGAACATCCATGCTTGATCATTATGTGATCCTTTTGGTACAAGTACTGCATGAATTATTTTCAGACTGATAAGTCACCAAGGAAATAGAATGGCCATGTCAGGTGGTTGTACTTTGGGCCTGGGGAGCTGATTATGAGAAAATATGGGATAGATCCAGGAAGGGATATTAGATCTGTAAAAAGCTAAAAACATTAACATTTGATGCTCTTGCATTAATCCCCATGAGATAACTGCCTTTGAGTGCTGTTGGCAGCAGTTTGAACAAGGAGGCAATGAACCTTCAGAAAAAAACAGACTGTACTATGATTTTGCTGGGAGAAAAATACTACATAAATGTTTGATTCATGTTATTAATCAAGGTGAGGTACAAGAGTAGGCATTAGCAATAATTGCACCACTGCAGATTTAAGAGACCTGTATGACATTTGTTCTATATTTTCAAGCTGTTTTCAGTTTCAGGGTATGCACATGATGTAGCCATTTCTGAGGTCTAGGAAGCAGAGCAGAACTGAGCTGAGTTTTCTGTGTTAGGTGACAGAGAACTGGACACCAGGACTCCTTCATGGAGCAAATCTTCAAACAGGGTTTACACTCAGGCCATAAAGCACTACTGCAAGGCAAATACCTTACCCCACCCTGCAAGACATGGGCTGGGCGAGGTTGATGATCTATGTTTTGGCAGCATGGGCACAACACAGTAAGAACATCACCTGGGATTAGAATGATGATTTTAAAAACCCTCTCCTCGTAGCTCTGTGAGAGGGCAAATCCAGTTCTGAAAGGGTAGTTCCCTTCAGTTGTGTTTTTAATTAATGAAAAGCTGAGGATCCAATGTGTGTCTAATATGCATTTGACCTCTGTCATCTGCAGTGCACTGTAACTTGCTGTGCATATGTTGATGTTGATGATGGGAACAATCTATGTCAGCTTGTCCAATGAAATGCATACAGGTCCCTTGTTATCTTCCAAACTGGGTTTGCAGTCATGACTTACTTTCTGATGCCGTTGGCTTTCTGAGCAAAGAGTGACTCAGCCATCCCCACCAGGGTGGTTAACTGATCTCTGTATTTGCCAGTCATTTGATGGGGTCAGTGTAGATAAAAGTGCATTTGAGTCACAATGCCAGGTGCTGACGCTATGGTCAAGACAGCTTCTGCCGTCCCACCCGCCTACCCACCTAATCGGATCCATCACCTTTCTCCCATTGCAGGAGTCTGGGCCATCCACAACAAACAAGAAAGAGAGTTAGCTGAAAATACTTAAAAGTTATAAAAACAAAACACAATTTGATAATTTATCTCATTAAGAACTCAATGAAAACAATTTAAAAACACAAAAGCATGCAAGATAAAACATCACATCAACCATTAAAAGACAAAAGTCTAGCAGCCAACCAGTGGCCAATAGTATGTTTCCCCATTAGGGTAGGGTAGGGTAGTTCAGTGAAAAGCTGCTCTTATATAGTCTAATTATTATATAGACTCTAATAGGTAGTAACTGACCCATTGAACTCTGAGCGGATTCTTGGGAATCCGTGACTGGGACACATCCTCTTCTGCTTCACTGGTGATAAACATAGAGAATAGCTCAATGTTATTGCTATGCATAGTGTCATATAATGTGTGAGTGAATGACCTCCAAGATGTCTTGTGCTTAGCAGCCTTGTGCAGTTCTTGTAAACTCAAGGCTGTGGCTTCCTGTACGGGGATCAGTTCATCTCCTATTTTGTTTTCCTCTTCTTGCCTTCAATTTTTTCTGACATTATTGTCCCCCCCCCCCCAGCAAGTCTTGTCTTCTCACAATGTGCCTGACATAATGACAAGCTCAGTTTCATCCTATTTTGCTTCGAGAGAATGTTCTGGTTTGATTTGATCAAGGGCCCACTTCTTTGTTGTTCTAGTTGTCCAGGGTATCCGCAAAGCTTTCCAAGCGACATGTTGCAAACAAATCATTCATTTTTCTCCTGTAAGTTTTCTTCATTGTCCAGCTTTCACTCCTGTAGTATTAGAGTAATTTGGAATACAATCGTGTGAATTTTCCTGTTCTTGGTCTCTAGGTGGCACATTCTTACACTTGAGGATCTTTTCTAATTTCTTCATTGCTGCCCTTCTGGAGCTCAGTCTTCTTCTGATTTCTTGGCTGCAGTCTTCCTTTGGATTGATGATTCGTCAATACAAAATCTTTAACAATTTTGATATCTTCATTGTCAGCACTCAAGTTGTGTCGTGCTTCTGTAGTGAAGATTTTTGACATCTTCATGTTCCACTGCAGTCCTGCTTTGGCACTTTCTTCTTTCACTTTAATCAGAAGTTGTTTCTAGTCATTTCTGCTTTCTGCCAGTAAGATGGTCTTATCGGCATATCTTAAGTCACTGCTGGTGTGTATTTCACAATTTTTACTCCTCTTTTGTATGAATCTAGTCCAGGTTTCCCTATTATATGTACCGCATACAGACTGTATGGATAGATAAAACTTCCAACACTTTTACCTATGGGAAACCATTCTGTTTATCCACCTTCTATTTTAACACTAGCATTTAGTCCACAATACAGGTTACATATCAGGATCATCAAGTGCTGAGTGCAACAACTTGCTTCAGAACAATCCATAGCTTCTCATAATCGATTATGTAACTCTTTGATGCACATTGACAGCCAGTGCATATCTGCAGTTTGCTCTTGTGTACCTCTTCATGTTTGGTATTCAGTGTAAACATCAGGCATTTCTTGCTTTACAGATATAATAACAATCTTTGTGACAACATTTTGAGCATCAAATAGGTATAGTAACCCCCCGCCGATCGCGGGGGTTAGGGACCCACCCCACCCACAATCCACGAAAATCCGTGATATGTGGAAGCGGGTGGGGGGGGGGCTGGGGGTGGGGTGGGCGATCACGTGCCTGTCCCAAAAGCCTCGGAGGAGCATGGGGGAGGCGGCACGGAGTGACCCATTCACCCCCCGCAGCCCTTCCGCGTGGCTCCAAGGCCCTCCAGAGGCGCCCGGGGGGGCTGCGGAGAGGGACGCCGTCCATCCCTGCAGCCCTTCCGCGCGGCTCCGAGGCCCTCCGGAGATGCCGGGGGGGCTGCGGAGAGGGATGCCGTCCGTCCCCGCAGCCCTTCCGCACGGCTCCGAGGCCCTCCGGAGGTGCCCGGGGGGGGGGCTGCGGAAAGGGACGCCGTCTGTCCCCGCAGCCCTTCCGCACGGCTCCGAGGCCCTCCGGAGGCGCCCGGGGGGGCTGCGGAAAGGGACGCCGTCCGTCCCCGCAGCCCTTCCGCGTGGCTCCAAGGCCCACCGGAGGTGCTTCCCTCCGCGAATGACGCACCGGAGGTGCTTCCCTCAGCGAAGCCTTCCCTCCCCGCAGCCCTCCTGAGCGGCTCCGAGGCCTTTCGGAGGTGCCGGGGGGCAACGGAGAGCGACGCGATCGCCCCCCCCCCACCGCCCCTTGCAGCTTCTTAGAGGTGCGGGGGGCGCCCGGAGCGACCAGATGCCCCCCCCCTGCGGTGCAGCTACTGTGATGTAGTGGAACCGCGGTACCTGAACCGCGAAATGGCGGGGTGTGTGTGTGACTGTACTGCACACTTTGGGATCTCCTTTCTTGGGGTACATGTCTGTGAAGATTCTCAGTCATCCAGGTTCGTTTAACTGGGAGTTGAGTCATGGCTACTGGACTTCTTTTTTGAGAGATAGAAACGTTTCGCTGTTCATCCAAACAGCTTTCTTGGGGGTTGGGTTCTATACTGAATGATTCTAGTTGGTGGACCATTGTTTTGTTTTCTAAATTTGTTGACATATTCTGTTTCTATGGCTTGAAATAATTCTATCAGTTATTCCATCTGCCTTTGAAGATTTGTTTCTTCCAAAGCAGCTTTCACTTCATTTTTCACACTTGTAGATTCTTCACTATAGGATTCCTCTTCAAAGGAGTCTGCCATCCTTTTATTGTTTCTCTCTCTCTATATTCTATATATTGTTTGCACTTTCTCTTTATTTCATCCTGGTCAAATAGTGAGTTTCTCTGTTGGCCATTCAGCACTCCTAATCTAGGTTTACATTTTCCTTTCATTTATTAAATCTTCTGAAAGAAGGTTTTCCTCGTTGTGTTGTTCTCACTCGTTTCTTTACACTAGTTATTGTAATTGTTCTCTTTGTCTCTCTGTGACAGTTGCTGAAAGCTGGCATTCAGGATTTTGACCTCGCTTTTGCGCCACATTTCTCCTTTACAATTTTGTATTCTTCTCTAATAACATCTCTGCTTTCAGTCTACAACTCCTGTGGTTCATAGACAATTGAGTTTAGTAATGGAAATCTCTTCTTTATGTGGACCTCACTAATAATGTCTGGTGCAAATTTTTAAAGAGTGTTAACTTTATTTAAAATCTATTTGACTCCAAAAGATAGATTTAATTTGCAAGACGACAAGGAAGAGGACACAGAACAAGGAAGTGCTGAATGTCTTCGTTTTAACAGCTAATCATATTCAAAGCTACCCCATAGTGCTTATGGGAAAAAAGCCAAGCAAATTGTTCCAGCTTTATGCTGTATTCCAGTTCTGTTCTAAATGCAAACTTCTAAAACTGTTCTCAAACTATATTATTCATGACAAAGAAAAGCAGTATCTTTCATTCGTGTGGATACCCTTTGGAGGTGAAGAGTGTGATATAAAATTATTTTATAAAATAGGAAACTTTTGAAGAAGCCTTTACCTACCAGACATTAGGGGTGAATCATGAAACCCTGTAAATCCCATTGTTCATGTCAAAACTCACTATTAATCAACAAATTATTAACATTAACTCAACAAATTAAATATTTGTCCATTGCAAACATTAATATTCAAGAATTAATCTTCTGATTTTTAACATTTCATAGGAAAGCATTAATGCATTCAAACTTTATGTTTCAAGCTCTGCCATTTCAGCAGAGTATTTAAGGAAGTTCATAAAAGCCAGATTAAAATATAAAAATATAATATAATAACAGTCCCATTGAATCAGTGTGAGCAATTTTAAATGCAATCTGAGTAAATGAACTGCACGTTCTGAATACAAGAGTGAAAGGAAATGGGATCCTTACTTTTTGCTGGGTTCTGATTCTAGCTTAATCGCAAGTATCAGTCAAAGCAGAAATGAACCATGAAGTCTGAATGGAAGGATCCTTCAATCTGGTGAAAGCTGTATGGAGAAAATCAGTGTAAGTAGAACGTCCGAATTTATCATGCTATGGAAAGTCAAGTTGCCAGGCCAGCAGAGCAAAAACAGTATGTTTTTACCAGTACAGCTCAAAGGAACAGGTAAAGATGAATAATACATTTGCAAGTCTGGATCACTAGTCACATGTTGAACAGCAGGCATCTCACTGAGACCAGAGTTATAGCACACTGTATATATCCTTCAGTACATCACACTCAGATGTACTGAGCAAAACAGTCAAATGTCTAGGTCTTGCAGCTGCAAAAAACGAACTAACGGTTATCACACTGATTTGAAGAGAAACTGCCTGCAGCAATGCCTGTCTCCTACTGAAACAGCTGAGAAAAAAAGAAAAGATAGAAAAATAAGAATACTTATCTGGAGTTTTGGACCCAAATACACTGATTTAAAAAGGGGTGTCAGGACCATTGATTCAAAAGGGGTGTTGTAAAGGATGTACTAAACCTTGCCTTTTAATGGGAATTTATTTTCTAACATTTAAAAATGAGTTTGAAAACAATGGGTAAAGGAAACATTTAATGCAACTTCTGGATGACTCATGTGTCATTTCCTTCCCCCCTACAAACTTGGAGTACATGGGGACCACTAGCTGCCCTTTTCGCTAATTGTTGCAAGTCCAAGAACAGCCACTAGTCACATGATCTCTTCAAATCACTGTGATAACTATTATTTCAGGACTATATATTGTGTTAGTCTTGCGGCAGGTTTGATTGCCAGATGCAGTGGAGTGGTATCAAGAGACAGTTCTCTAGTTGCCTCATGTGCTCCCAGAGGCATCTGATGTGGCCACTGTGAGAGACAGGAAGCTGGACTAGATGGACCCTTGGCCTGATCCAGCAGGGCCCTTCCTATGTTCCTATAATTCTCAGTACTTTTTATTCTTGATGTATATAGACAGTGGTTTTTCCCCAATAGAAGAATGCTGAAGAATCAGAAAGAATAAAGGCCATCATTATCCCTCTTCTGCCTCTCCCTGAGCAGCTCAAGCCAAGTAGCTTTTTCACATACCACAAATTTTGTGGCACTTTAAACAAATCTGTTAATTTGTTTAAAAATGAGGTTTTGTGGACTAAAGCCCACTTCCTTAATCTGTGGCATATATATGGCTATGCTCATGCATCAGAGACAGCTTTGGTCACTTCGCAGGACAACCTACACTGGGAATTTGACTGGGGGAGTCCCTGTTGGTTCTGCTGGATCTCTCAGTGGCTTTTGATACCATTGGCCATTGGATCCTTCTGGACCATTTCTCTTGGGTAGGACTTAGAGACACTGTTACAGTAGCTTCAGTCCTTCCTGGAGGGGAAAACTCAGAGGGTGGTGCTGGGGGAATCCTGTTCATCACCTTGGCCATTGGCAGGCATGTCCAAACTTCAGCCCTCCTGATGTTTTGGACCACAACTCCCATAATTCTAAGCTTAGATTGCCAATGACAAAGGACTGTGGGAGTTGTGGTCCAAAACATCTGGAGAGCCAAAGTTTGGACATGCCTGGCCTATGGTGTCCCTCAAAGTTCAGGGAAATTCAGGGGAAACTGGAAATCCAGGAAGTAACTGCAATATATGTGATATGTTTTATAAATATTAATTAATAACATGCTTTATTCCTAATTTAATTAACATAGAATCTTGCACTAACTGGCATATATATGAAATCTAAAAATATAACGGACTTGAAAATTACTTAGCCTGGAGCAGATTTAGACCTTGTGTAATGCATCTCCTCCCTCAGTGGAGCCCTTCTCTGCCCCATTTTCTGTTAGCTTACTTTAGCCAGTGCAACATTTGTGCCAAGAGTTCCCTGTATTGGCAGAATTTGGGGATCAGTCAGGAGAAGGAAAGGTCTGCCTATAGCCCTATAGCAAAGCAGCTGTCTCAAGCAACAGCAGTACAGCAGCAGGGGGTGGTGGCACAAGAATTATGCCTACTGTAGCTTGTGCCATGTGCATCTTTGAGTTAGGATTGCCATGTTATTTTTACATAAGCAATACCATGATCACACCCTACACCAAAGAGACAGCTGCAAACTGCTGCACCCTGTGCTTCTTAAGTGTAATCAACATCCTGCCATCTTAGAAGTTGGGCAAAATATGAAAACAGACACCACACATTTTGTAATAGAATAATGCATTCAAAGCACTATAAAAACTTGAATGGCAAAGATAAATAATAATTGGGTTAAATAGCATAGATCATTTGCCAGCCATGAAGCTTTCCCTGAATGATGGGCTACCTATGTCTGTGAAGATTCTCAGTAATCCAGGTGAGTTTATCTGGAAGTTGAGTCATGGCTACTGGACTTCTTTTTTGAGAGATAGAAACGTTTCGCTGTTCATCCAAACAGCTTCATTGGTCTGAATACAGCTAGTGCAAATCCTCCATCTTATAGATAGCTTTGACCTCTTGTCACCCTGGCCTGAATTAGGCTCATAAGATGAACAGTGGCCTAAATAGGCTTGTTAGGGAGACAAAAGTATCCTTAGCCTTAAGGTGAACAATGGCCTAAGGTACTGAAACCTATCAAGAATGGGTCGTTAGCTATGGCCTTGGTGGTGAAGGCTTTTTGATTTGCCTGGGGACTTTGGAAAGCACAGCCTGATAAGTAGCAGATAGACTAAGCCGGAGCCCACCACCTCTGTTGAGGGAGGGGTTTTCAATGCTCACATGAATGGCCTCCCTTACTCCTCTTTCAAACCACCTCTCTTCTTTGTCTAATATGTGTACATCCTCATCTTTGAAAGAGTGGCCTTTGTCCTTCAAATGGAGGTGTACTGCTGATTCTGGTCCTGACCTGTTGCCCCTCCTATGTTGGGCCATCCTTCTGTTTAATGGCTGTTTAGTTTCTCCAATGTAGAGATCTGAACACTCCTCACTGCATTGGACCGCATATACTATATTGCAACTTCCAGATGGGCTACCTGTTGTGTGAATTTTAGATGGATTACCATGCATGAACACACACACACAAAAAGCAAAGTGTTCTGCTTATATACTGCCCCATACCACTTCAAGTAGTCTCTGGGTGGTTTACAGTTTGTTTGTTTTTTAATTACAGTAATGCAGGCTACACATTGTTCCCCCCCCCCAGCAAGATGGGTACTCGTTTTACCGACCTCAGAAGGATGAGAGGCTGCGTCAACCATGAGCCTGCTACCAGGGATTGAACCACAGGTCATGAGCACAGTTTTACCTGCAGTATAGGCATCTAACCACTGCACCAGTGTTTTCCATGTTAGTTTCTATCCCTCATAATAGAATTTTATTTTATTTTCATGTGTTCTTTGTAGCTTTAATGTTACATTTGAATGTTGTAAGATGCCTCCTCTAATTCCCTGTTCCTAACTTGAGTAAGTCTTAAATGTCCTGGGCTGTATATTGCCCCTCATTATTGTAAGCCGCCTTGGGTCCTTTTCCAAGGAGGAAGGTCAGGTAAAAATATTCAAAATAAATAAAAATAAATAATACAGAAAATAAACTAATGGATGAAACACAGTTCCTTAGATGCTTTGAGTGAGTAAGACCTTGATTTTTTTTAAAGTCACTCATTTCAAAATAAGAAGTATTTTGCTAACGTTTGTTTCTACATTCCCAAGAATCCAAATTTTGTCCTGGGTAAAAAAAAATGAATATCTGGGGACAGGCTCACAACTAGGGTCTGTGTCATCCAGGGCAAACATGGATTCTGCACACCCACCAACAAAAGGGGGGAGGGGCAGAACAGTACAAAGTACAAATATTGTTTTGTCATTTTGGCAACCCCTACCCCCAGCACAGCACCCAGGGCACATGTCTCCCTTGTCCCTCCCTCCCACTGCAGTCCTGGGGGGGGGGACTTGTTGAAGAACGTTTCCTGAATTTTTCCTTTCTTCCCCTCCTGGATTTTTGCAGCACTAGCTGCAGAAGAATAACATGGTTTTCTCTATTAGAAAACCAGAACACACAAAATAGGAAGCAAACTGCATTGCTCCCACTTCTGAATAACCGCCCTTGGGAAGGTACTATCAGGGGTACTTTTTCCACAGTAAGCATCACATAGGAAAGGATGTTGATGAGAGATGGAGACAAATCAGAAAAATGGTGATTCATTTTGATTTGTGATTCATCGAGGTCAATGAATCACAAAAACAAATATATGGGGTTTGTTTTCTGATAAATGGATTTTTAAATTTGTTTTTTTTTTTACTTTGAAACCTGATATAATGACCCCCAAATGACCTAGAGGCACCAACTTTGAAGGGAAGATTCCCCTGGCTCTCTTCTACAAGCCCTGGTGAAGAATGGGGTTTGATCAAAAAATGTCCCTCCTCAGAAATTGTCCTTTAGCTACTCCCTTAGGGAAACCCAATCTTCACCAAACTTGGAGGGAATGTAGAGGAGAGTCAGATAAAGCTTGTCTACAAGTTTGGTGTCTCTAGGTATCTGGAGGGAACTTTCCTGGTAGGGTCCTCTTTGAGGGTGCACAGCTCAGAAACCAAAATTGGAGAGATTGGAGAGGACAGTCAGGAGAAGCTTCTGTAAAATGTTGGTGTCTCTAGGTGCCTGGATGCTGATGGTATTTTATAGCCCAATGAATCAATAATTTTTTTAAAAAAATCACTAAAATGTATCAATTTGTATAAATTGTGGGTCTCAATTGATAAAATACAAATTTGACAAATTAGTAATTTTTGAACAGATTTTGCTATTCATTTTTAATTTGTGCCCATCTCTAATGTTGATCTATATAGCATTACAATTACCTGACAAACTAGCGACTTGACTGAATTACCAATCTGTAGTGAAGAGGCCACCTCTATTCAATACACTCACATATGCTTTGCTCAAGTTCCATGTCTTGCTGAAGAAGTGGGTATACAGCTTTGCTAACCTCTGGTTGCCTTTACTGAAATGCCTTTGGATGAGCATCACAGCATAAGTAACTGTTTGTTAATGAGGAGCTACTTTAAAAAATGCAAGACTTCACTAGCCTTGTGCTTCTACACAGACTACCCTAATGGTACTTGAGAAGGCTAATCTAAAACTAAAATTGACATGAATTCACTGAAGCATTTCTCACAGCAAAGAAAGCAGAGGAGTGGAAGCACCATATTTAGACTTTAGATTTCTTCTACATAATGACATGGGACTCTTAACAAGATTTAGATTTTTAGAGGCAGGGAAACAGTCTTAACCAGCTCTCCATGGACAGAACGAGGACGTAAAGTGCATACATATACAGGCACTGCAACTTTGTACACATTTCCATATTTACCTCTGACATCTATCTAGCTCCATTTAAACAGATAAGTAATCTCCATTTAAACTGATTACTTAAGGAGTAATCCACTGTTCTCAGTGCTTACAATTTCATCCTTCACTGCTTTTGAAATAAAAATAAAAATATTTATTTGCATTGTGCTCTACACAACAGCACATTCCAGTGATCAAAGATGTACAATATAAAGTATAGCTTAAAATATAAATATAATACCAAAAGCTCTCTAGACCATAAGTACAGTGGTGCCTCTGATAAAGACTGCCCCGGATAACGAATTTTTCAGATAACGACTACAAATTTCCGGATATAGGACTGCCTCTGATAACGAATTTTCCCTATGGGTTGCCTCGGATAACGAATCACAATTCTAGGTATAGGTCTGCCTCGGATAATGAATTTTCTCTATGGGCTGCCTTGGATAACGAATTTTCCTATGGGCTGCCTCGGATAATGAATTTCCAGCATGCATCAGTAAAAAAGAGTTATCCGGGTGGCATTGCATCTGTACCTTTAAAGTGCACTTTATAAAGAGTTTTAAGCAAAAAACCAGGTGTCTGTGCCTTTTTCCTAGGCTCCGGAATGGATTAATAGGTTTCCCATTCATTCATATGGGAAACTGCATTTCAGATAACGACGAGATTCGGATAACGAGCAACCTCGGAGAACGAATTACCGTTGTTATCCAAGGTACCACTGTACTTGTCTTCCAGTGGATAGTTCCACTCACATTTCCAGACCTCAACCTCTGAAAATATCAAGGCATTTGCACTACTCTGCATACAGGTTATCAGTACAGCAGATGGCCAGAGTTAGCCAACTAACTCACAGAACGATCAGTGCTTCCCTAATATGTTGGCACATGCTTAGTTTCATGCTACATCCTTTCTTCTCTGTAACCATGGTACATGGGTTATCACAAAGTGTATTCCAGACTTCTACAATAACCATTATTTTAAATACCTATTACAGTATTTTCTCTTTTTCACCTGATCAGGACAGAGATGGGATATTTTTCACATATTTACTGTCAACAGAAATGGAAGGAGGAGGAGAAATGAGACTCGAGGGCATGCTTAGCAGACAACGAAAAGGTTTAAGCTGTGCAGAATCCACTTTTCATTTATTTGGCATCTATCTAGCTATCTTTAGTTCTCTTTGATCCCTCCTTTTTTTTTCTTAACCTGTCCCTTCTGAAATGGTTGGATGAGCTTCTGAACACCTTAAGCCTTCACAGAGGGGTGTGTTACACTTACCAAGTCATTGGACATAAACTGCTTTGTGGTGTAAGACTGTTGAGCTGGGGCTTGAAAAGTCTTGTTTCTGGTTCCAACTGTGTTGTAGAACTCAGGGTGTAGTCTTCAACCCACCACTCTCGCTCAGTTTGAGCTATTCACAGGGTGGCTGTGAACATAAACTGGAGGGAGGAGAGCCGTATACTGGATGTATGCCACCTTCTTTCAAAGAATGTTTTGAAACAGCAGCAGAACCATAGACAACTGCTGCACTTTGGAAAGGGAATGGGCACGAAACAATTTTTTTTATCATTTTGTTTTTCATTTTTTGTATCATTCCCTAATGAAACGAAAAACAAAATGACCCGTCAAAGAAAAATGAAAGGAAACGAAATGGAAATTTTGTTTTTGTTTTGTTCCATTTTGTTTTTCCATAGGAATGCATTGAAGTGTGGGCTTTTAAAGCTTTTTTTTTTTGCCACTCCAAGTACTGATCAGCTGGTGCGCGGGGCTTGGGGCGGCAAAAAAGAAGTTTTAAAATCCAGCAGTTTCCCACACCCCAATCGGTTGTTTTTGCCGCCCTAAGAGCCACGTGCCAGCTGATCAGCGCTTGGGGCAGCAAAAAAAAGTGCTGACCAACAGGGCGCCGCAAGCCAGCTGCTCGGCACTGGTAAAAAAAAAAAAAAGCACCAGCCAGCTGGCAGGGCCCCAACAGTTGTAAAAAAAATAAATAAAACAAAACAAAAAACCAAAAAGAAAAATGAAACAAAATGCCATTTTTGTGTTTCGTGCCCATCTCTAGAATGATGTATTAATTTTGGATTGGTGGGTATGGTCACTGCTTGAGAAGGGTTAAACAGAAAAGTAGCAAATGAATTAAGTGCACAACTTTATATAATTGCTTCTGCTGCTGTGTAAAAAAACATAAAAGGCAGCTTCTGCCTTTTTCGGCTGCTTATTCTGCACTGGCAAGATAGCACTTTTCTGGAAGAAATGTTTGTACAGAAGGTTACTGGTACTGAAAAAAATGATGTGGAAATGTGATAAGAGATCAATGTGATCGATAAGGAGAGAGTATTTCAGTGGCTACGATCCACCACATTTCCTTATATTCCAAAGCTCATTCAATCAGAAATATCCTAGAGAGTAATGTATTTCACTATTCTTCCTCCTTTTCATTTCATAATAGAAGCTTTTTTTATTTTCATACCAATGTGCCACTATGGCCCTCAAAAATACCATATCATTCAGCACCATTGCCTAGCTTGCTTCGGCCACTTGAAAAAGCACTCTGCCTTTTTTTGAAGCTGCATATACTTATACTTATATCTGCCTAAATGATTCCTCACTATATCTATTAAACACCAAGCTGTACAAAAACCTTACTCATACTTATAATCACATGAGAACACCCACTTGGATAACTCATCTCCAGGTTGCTCCTCAGCAATTTGAGAGCTTCAAAGACTATTTCAAAGAAATATGCTCAGTTCTTGATTTAGATTTTAAGAATCAATCAATCAATCAATCAATCAATCAATCAATCAATCAATCAATCAATCAATCAATCAATCAATCATGCACTTCATTTCTTCACTACCCACATTCACTCCAGTTTCAGTGGATTGAATGGGATATCTTTCATGAATGCCTGGTAGTTTTATAGAGCTTATGGTGGGGGAGTAGTCCTTGGCGGGTGCAATTAAATTAGGACAACAGTATTACCTGCACACATGTCAGAACCAACACACACACACACACACACACACACACACACACACACACACACACATTTGGCCTCTTCTCTCTTGAATGCATTACTTAATTTCTTCATATACAGACCCTGAAAAGCTGTCTGTTTGATTGTGTGCAATCCAGATAAAAAAGATCAGCACAAGTGACACCAGAGATCTTTAGAAGTCACATCCAACGCTTTCTCTTGTCAGTGCCCTGACAAACAAATCTATGGAACACAAAATGTGCAGCTTGAGTATGTTTCTACACCGATTGTACAAAGCAAAACTGACTGACAGAATAACTAATGAAGAGGTCACAGAATGGACACAGCTATTGACAGCAGTACACGAAGTACTGACAACAAGACAGACATATTTGGGACACCTTTCATGAATGCCCCATAGTTGTCTGCTTAAAGTGAACGAGTAAGTGAGAGAGAAAGAGCAAGAGTGAGAGAGAGCAAGAAAGCACAGCCCCCTTTTTAAAGAGTGGGACCTGCTCCTATGAAAAAATTAAAATAAAATCTTCATAACTATCTGGGGTGCCCTTACTCACTGACTCACAACCTACTTCTTTGGACCATTGGCCCAGTATAGAAGAGCAAAAATATATATATCTAAGATATGAAGTCTCTAGCAATACAAAATAGAAAGAAATCAATAATGCATTTGAATGCAAGAGACTGTGGGAAATGGATGACAGCATTTCTGTCCACTGTGTAGTAAAATCTTCAGCCACCTCATGTGGAGAACTCAAATGAAACCAGGTTTTACAAACAAACCCAACATGGGATAAAACACACACTGGTGCAACCACAAACCCACTGGATATTGCGAGTTCAGACTGCAGGTTTGACACTGATATGACAGATCAGAGATGCAGAGCCCACTGCTCCATTGGAAACAGGATGCTAGAGTGCCTTTGCTCTAAACCAGCTCTGAAAATGTTCTTCATCTAATTCCAACTGATTTCTCTGTAGAGCAGGCCTGTCCAACAGGTAGACCGCGGGCTACTGGTAGCCCGCGAAGGGTTCAAATGTAGCCCACTGGCCATCAATAAAAAAGTGAGGAGTAGTTTCTCCACCCCTCCCTCCCCCCATCCCAAGGACCACCACTGCCCTAGCAAAGTTCTGGGTCTGCCAGCCCCCACTGTCTCAGCCGAGCGGGGCAGTTCAAGGTCCATGGCGCATTGAAATCTGTTCCCTCCAGAACAGATTAATTGGTTTTCAATGCATTCCTATGGGAAACCGCTGCTCTACTTACAAAATTTTAACTTATGAGCATGTGCTCAGAACAGATAAAATTCATAAGTAGAGGTTTTAGTATAGTAGCCCTCAGGCACTTTGGGATGGAAAAAGTAGACCTTGGCCTGTTCAAAGTTGAACAGCCCTGCTGTAGAGGGATCACAAAAGTGACAAAAGCCAAGGGAGAAAATACACAAATCTACATTCATGGGGATCTATTCTACTGTGGTCTTCGGAGCCAAAAAAGAACTCTGCAAGTGAT
Source organism: Phrynocephalus guinanensis (assembly GCA_037367245.1). Taxonomy (NCBI): domain Eukaryota; kingdom Metazoa; phylum Chordata; class Lepidosauria; order Squamata; family Agamidae; genus Phrynocephalus; species Phrynocephalus guinanensis. The sequence goes on from CM074734.1 coordinate 46,142,498, forward strand.
TACTCCTGGAGTAACCCTCTGCTTAGCAGACCTGGTGTATCCCCATCACCATCTTATTACAAAAGAATCTTCCAGGGTAAATTTGGAAGAATGAAAAGGGGAAACATGGTCATATGGCAATGGATGGATTCCATTGTCTTGACCTTCCAAAGAAAGGATGGGTCCAAAGTGAAGCAAACAGAAGAATTCATACAGTCAATATTTTGGGGAGGTATCCATCTGATTTCAAACAATCCAAAACAGAGTAAAAATGCCTCCTTAATTTTTCAGTTCATCTTTGATGACTACCATTGGCCTAGATTAAAACCTTGCTTTGAATCATATAAGTTAGCATACAGCTTTATGTAACTTAACACATAAGATCTCCAGCATGGGGGGGGGGGGAGAGGGAATCACATGGTTAGACTCCCTAGATCAAAACAGGCTGTTTCAGCCAATACTCATTAATGCTTCTCCATCTACATGTTCTCTTAATAGCTTGGATTTTGTTCTTTATATTTTACCTTGCCTTATTTCCCCACATAATATTGTGCCCAGGATTTAAAATGCAATTGCACACCATCAGTTTTGGTGCAATCCCTGTTTAATTACAATATGGTTATGGAATAGCAAGATCTGGCTACTGATTGTGATGCACAGATTTCCAACTGGCTAACTGAAGCCAAGATGCAGGGGACCAGCATCACATGGACAGTGCTGGCCTGGTTTAAGGCTCTAAGACAGTGATGGTGAATCTTTTAGACCGAGTGCCCAAACGGCGATTCAAAACCCACTAATTTTTCGCAAAGTGCCAATACAGTAATTTAACCTGAACACAGGTGGCTGTGAAGGCGATGTCGGGTGCCCACAGAAAGAGCTCTGAGTGCCACCTTTGAGTCCCTTGCCATGGGTTCGCCAACACTGCTCTAAGACAAGGAAACTAAGAATATTATACTTTTCCTGTAAGATGGCACCAGTGTTCCTTAGAAATTAAGACACAGAACCCTCAGAATTCAGTGGAAAGACTCGCATGAATTTTAGCAGCTAGAGAAACTGCTCACTATATTTCAGAAAGGAACTAGAACAGAGTGTTAAAGGAGCCTGATTGATGATGATGACAAAAGCAACTCTCTTGAGCAACAGGCTATTGCAGGAGACTGAGAGGAATAGCCTGCACGATCCAAGAAATCATCCTCAAAACCCCATTTGTAAGCGGCCGTTTGTAAGCCACTCGTATAGCCTTGCTCCTTTCAGGCCAGAATGTATGTCTTCTCTCCTGTGATTATGTCTGTACTGTCTCTATAAAGTAATGGGATATACACACTCACACACTCTCACTGAAACCCAAGTTATTGTAAGATAGCTGATGTCTACCTCCTGGGAATCACTGTGCAATCTTTTCAAAGAGTAATAGGATTTATCTTCATCCTCTGAGAGTAAGTCACTGGGGAGTAATTGGATTTATGCTGCAACCCTTAAGGAATATCCCTGCTGTCTCTTTAGGGCATGGCATAGAATACATTTTAAGCAATGTCTTCTAATTGTAAGGAAGAAGTCACAGTTACAGACCAGCCCAACAGATCCCCTCCTTGTCTGCAGGGCAATGGTAGAGCACACATTTAGGTACTTTGCATTTGATGAACAACTGGATCGGAGGTTAGCCACCCCATCATGCTAACCTTTCAGGAATGTCCTGAGGAGGGTGGAATATTGATTGAAATCTTCTCTTCGTTAGTCTTGAGTTTTTGCTTGCCTTCAATCCAGTTTGAACCCATCGTTTCAAGAACTAAAGCACATTTCTCTTTAAAGTTTACTAAGGGTTTGTGAATGCACAGAATGAGTCCCGCCCACACACACACACAAACAAAAACTGTAGATGAAAGGTTCAATCAGTTGTCTTATAGCTCTTTTTCAGAAGCAATAGTGAATGTCATTATTACATGTTCGAATACTCAGGGCAAGAAATATGTGGCCAGCAAAATCAACCCAGATCATTTCCCCACCACCACCATTACCCATGGAAGCCCAGTCTCTTTCATAAGAATTTAAACTGCTATTTTATCAGCATTTCTGATTTTTTATGTAGTAAAAATCAAGACCTAGGAAGTACAGGCCTTTACAGACCACATAAATGCAGTTGACTCAAATATCAAGTTCACCATGGAAGCCACCCAAGACAACAGTCTGGCTTTCCTGGATTGTGCAGGTTTCAATGGTCCTCCCCATGGCTTGGGAACAGAAGTTTACAGGAAACCTACCCACACTGCTCAGTACCTATACCTACTGTTTAACTCCCATCAGCTATTACAACACAAATTAGGAGTCATCAGGACTCTACACCTCAGAACAGATGGCATCCCCACCTCCACAGAACCCAAGGAGGAGGAAAACAGGCATCTGGAGATAGCACTTAAAGACTGTGAATATCCAAACTGTGACTTCAACCAAGCAGTGCCCCAACCCAGAAGAACAATGGATCATCCTGAGACCCAGAGCCGATGGAAGAACCTGGTCATTCCTTACATGACTGGAGTGTCTGAAAAGCTTAAAAGCATAAAAGGATTTCTGTTTATTTCAAATCCATAAACACTCTAAAGACCCAACACCAAAACACAAGAGGAACAATATAGTATATGCAGTCCAATGCAGTGAGGAGTGTGCAGACTTCTACATTGGAGAAACCAAACAGCCACTAAAAAGGCGGATGGCCCAGCACAGGAGGGGAAACAGCCCAGGACCAGAATCAGTGGTGTGGCACTTCCATTCGAAGGACCAAGGGCACTCATTCAAAGATGAGAATGTACTCATATTAGACAGAGACGATGAGTGGTTTGAGAGAAGGATCAAGGAAGTCATTCGTGTGTGTACTGAAAATCCCTCTCTCAACAGAGGTGGGGAACTCAGGCACAATCTGTCTGCCACTTATCATGCTGCCCTTTCATTGATCCCCAGACAAATCAGAATGTACAGTGGTACCTTGTATAAAGGAATTATTTCGTTCCAAATGAAATTATGTTAAGCAAAATTTCTTTTATACAAATTTCCCATAGGAATGCATTGAAAACAGATTAATGCCGAATTGCGACCATTTTTATGTTGTATGGATTCGCCCCATAGGCGATTCTGTTAAGCAAATTTCCCCTATCTCCAGAATTTTTTGTTATACAGATTTTATGTTATACAAACTGCTTGTTATACAAGGGTCCACTGTATTGACACCTCCACCAGGAATGTCACAGCTAATGACCCATACTTAATGGGTGTTGGGAAGGGTTGCATAGGTATGAATTTAATATACCCCAGACCATTGTCCACCTAACAATCAAGAAGTGGTAGGTATTTTACTGGTTTTCTGCTTCTGGCTGCATAACTGTGCTGTGGACAGCCAGTAAATCATGAAAACCATCTGTCCTATTGCCCTTGCATGGGCATTTTTATATGACAAGATTTTGGTCTGAAATAAAAGTATATCTGGAAAGGAGAGTAGCACTTCTAGAAGCTTTAGTCCAAGAATATCTTGTCAACCCAAGGTTGGGAACCATTGTTCCAGAACAGAGGTGGGGAACTTTAGGCCCTCCAGATGTTTACAATTCGCAAAATTCTGAGTCTATATTGCCTATGATAAAGTACTGTGGGAGTTGCTGTCCAAAACATCTGGAGAGCCAAAGGTTCCTCACCCCTGTTTTAGAACAACTGCAGAAGAGTACAGTAGTTCTTATTCTTCAAAACCCATTAAGAGAATTTTCAGGTGATTAGTCAAGTCTCTCCAGTTCCACATCAGTGACAAACAACTAGAGATGGGCACGACTTGAAAAAAAAAATTTTCGAGTTGTCGTTAGTCGGGCCAGTCCCATTTTGGGTCGTTTCCGGTTTTCGCAAAAATTCGCAAAAATTAGTCGGTTCGTTTTTTCGTTTTTTTCGTTGTCGTTAGTACTGGTTTTTTTTGGGGGGGGAGCGGGCTCCTGGAGGGGTGGGTGCCTCCTCTGGCCCGCTATAAAGGGAAAGTGGGCTCCTGGAGGCACCCGTGGGTGCCTCCTGCCACTAGGAAGGGGAAGCAGGCTCCAAGAGACCCCTCTACATGGGGGTCTCCCTTCCTCACCTGCTGCTGCTGCAAAATGCTATGCAATAGCCATATGGATATTGCATAACATAATGTGCAGGCGTGAGACCAGTGTGAGAGTGATAGGGTCATGCCCGCCCTTCACAAGGCTCTGGCACCACCATGTCTCACACAGAAGGGAATTGTACTTGCTGCGTGTAGTGCAATGCAAGCAAGTAGATCTGGCTTTAAGGTGGCTTAGTGCAAGAGCTAGGGTTAGGCTAGTGACGGGTAAGGTTACGGTGGGCTAGTGGGTTGCACCTCTGGGTGCCTCTCTGACCCACTAAGAAGACAGTCTGTGACGTATGGGTACGGAGTCAAGGGTTAGGGTTAGGGCTAGGGCAGGTTTTAGGGGGCTTTTTGGCACATCCCAGAAGTCTCCATGGCCAAGTGGCCATGCGACTGGTGGGATGGCTCCAAAAATTTGCATGGTTGTCCACTCCCACATGGCTGGCCACTTGGCCAGCCCATCATTGCGCAGGTGTAAATAAAATAAAATAAAATAAAATCAATGGAGGACAGAGGAGGAGAGGAGAGACATTTTGTTGCAAGAAAAAACCCACTGCTACTGTGAAAAATCTGGCAGTTTATAAATTTTCGCGTGTTTCTGTTGTGCTTGTGTGTTTTTGGACCACGATTTCAAAAACAATATTGCGTTCGCCGCCCCATTTTGGATCCCCCGCCCGCACCGCATGGCATGGCGATGGCGACTCGCGAGTCCGGCTGCCCAGGACGGGGGGGAGGCGGGACCCCCCCCTCCAGAAACCACCCCTCCGGTAGGTGCCCTGCGCCCTTAGTCAAGCAGGCATTTTTCCGCCTGCTTTTTTTGGCCCGGGAACGGGTGGGGGGAGAGTTTAAAAGTTTTTTCCTGTGCCGTCCGTGCCGCTTGCTTGCACTTTAATTGCGGCGGCCGGCGGCGAGACTGGACTTTTTGCTGGCTGCGAGCCTGCGGCGAGTCCCACAGAGCAGCCCACTAGGACGGGGGATGGGGGGGGAGGCCGGGGACCTCCAGAAACAACCCCTCCAGTAGGTGCCCTGAGGCACGGCAGGCATTTTTCCGCCTGCTTTTTTGGCCCGGGAATGGGTGGGGGGATAGTTTAAAAGTTTTTTCCTGTGCCGTCCGTGCCGCTTGCTTGCGCTTTAATTGCGGGCGGCCGGCGGCGAGACTGGGCATTTTGGTGGCTGCGAGCCTGCGGCGAGTCCCACCAGAGCAGCCGAGGACGGGGGATGAGGGGGGAGGCCGGGGACCTCCAGAAACAACCCCTCTGGTAGGTGCCCTGAGGCACGGCAGGCATTTTCCGCCTGCTTTTTGGCCGGGAACCGGGTTTTTTTAACTTTTAAAAACTTTTTTTCTGTGCCGCGTGTGGCATCGCGCGATCTCGCGATGCAAGGAACGAGCACGACAAATCAGACCAAAAATGTTCGTTCGTCGGTTCGAGCTCGAAGTCTGGGGCAGTAATTCCCGTTACCGTTTCCGTAGAGTAACGGAACCGAGTAACGGAAACGGAAACGGAAATACCGCTAAGTCGTGCCCATCTCTACAAACAACTACTAATTCAAAATATCCATATCCCCCCCAACACACACATTTAGCACAGTTAAGCTATTTCCCACAAAGTGGATGTCCTTTAATTTTAATCTGAGTCTTTGAAATTCCAGCCTGCAAACCAGGATTATCCAACCTATCTTTATTTCATCTCCCAGGCCACAGAACTTCAGCCTTTTAAATCTTGGGCACTCTGCAGGCAATCCGTCAGCAAACTCCAAATCTCCTGACTTCACACAATGTTTTTGTGTTCAAATTCTCTTAGTCAGGCCCATCTGGGGAGTTCCTGCTCACAATGGAAGCGGAATGACTTAAATCTTTCTTACCCTTGCTTTTTTTAATTTTTCTTTTTTCTTTTTTCAACTTGGATTTTGTTTTTAATAACCTGTAATATGAGAAGACTGGCCCTTGGGAATGAAGGGATTACTGTCAAATATCTTTTCCTATTTGCTGGCCTTTTAGAGGCTTTATTCATGTTAAAACCTGGAAAAGCTGGAGGATTAGCCGGGAAGTGAAGGAGGGATGTGAATCACTGGTTTGGGATTTTCAAGGACTATTGCTTTGTAAGAAACCTTTTGTGAAGCAAGGTAGCCTCCTAAGTATCAACCAACTTCAAATGAATATAATCTGGTGGGGAATGTCTACTGAATTCTAATTAGGTTTTTTCAAATTAACTAGTCAGGCCCTCCCTCGCCCCTGGTATGCATCTTAGCCATTCTCTGTTCAAAACGTTGTACAATATTTTTACTCTGCGGTTCTGTAGAACCGGGCATTCTGCCAACAAGAGGAAGCCTTGTGGCTAAGCTTTCCTGCCCACCCCACCCCCCTCTCAGCTGTAATAGACAGTGAGGATTTCAGGCAGCAGTAAAGGGAAATGCATGACGGGTCACAGCATCCCCTCACTGCGGGCTCCAATTAATTCCAAATTCTCAGCAGCCATCTGGACAATAGAGCTGAGCTCTTCCCCTCTACTTGTACAATGGACTAACTCCATAAAACAACCTTGTGTGATTCACGCAATGGTCTCAGCCACTAATCTTCACAGTAGGTGTGGCCGTACCTCTCTGGATTTTTGCTCAGCTGTTCTTTTTTGTCATATTTCAGAACAGTGTGGGCAATGTACAACCCACTAAATCATCTTTTGACCCACATAGGAAACAGAAAACGTATTTCAATCGTGATCTTACAGCAAAAGAATTCTGAGAACCTCACAGTTCACAGGTGGGGGTAGGCACTAAGCAAACTTTTAAAACAAAAATGCAACTTACAGTTCTGAAAAATGGTAGGCATACAAGATTCAGTGTATGCTGAGATGGAGCTAATAGGAAACCAAACTAGGTCTAAGAAATTCCTATTTTGTCTCTCTAACTACTTATGCACAAGGTAGACTGACAAAAGTAAGGTGACAAAATGTAGAAATCAGGCTGCCTTTATACCGAAGGCTGATATTTATTTATTTATACATTATATTAACATTAGAAATCATACTCAAAGACCAATAGGCCTGCGAGTGGACATTTTACTTATCCCTGTTCACCTCATCAGTATTTTCCCCCCTTCAATCAACCTCTTGCAAAATAACCAGTGCTTGGAAATAATGCATTATTATTAACACATTCTTTCCAACCTCAGGGTATTTCATGTGCCGCTAAGTTGACTGAAATGTTAGTTTCTTGAAGAAGAAGAAATACAAACTCATAAAAGTAGTTATGAACCTAACATGAACAATGTCTGTGGACATTCTTGGTCATCCAGGTGAGGTTATCTGGAAGCCGATTCATGGCAACTGGACTTCTTCTGGGATTGAAATGTTTAGCTACTGATCGAAGTAGCTTCTTCAGTCTGAGGAAAGTTGGTGGAAACTTCCAATTTATGGTTCACCTTGGTTTCACTCCACCCTGATCTGAATATACTTGTTACTTTATGGATATTGGGAAGGGTTGCATAGGTGTGACTTTCACATACCCCAGGCTATTGTCCATCTAATGAACCTATTCAGGCCACTGTCCACCTAACACAGTAATGTAACAGGACAAAATCAAAAGACCTCCAAAATAATGTTAACAGGGCTTTTGCTCATAAAATGTTGCTAGTCACTGCTATGTCCTGTAAAAAGGGCACATACAGGCATCTCTCAGTTTAAGAATTTAATGCGTTCTTGGAACATTTCATATTGCAGAAAATTCGTAAACTGGAAACGCACATGGATGCAATGCATCCTGGGTACTTTTTTGCAATGCATTACAAAACAAATAATAAACCAAGGTATTGCAGAAATGCGTAAACCGAGGCATTATTTTCAATGGATTTTCTTTCATGAACCAAAAATCATGTTAACGGAGGCATTCGTAAAGCGAGGTACACATGTATGCACATGGACTCCCCACCTGCAAAGGAGGAGGAACAATATACAGTGATATCTCTTAAGACAAATGCCTTGTAAGACAAAAAACCCAGCAGAAGGAAAAAAAATCCATGAATAGATATGCTTTGCATGATAAAAAATTCTCTATGGGTTGCTCTGCAAGACGAAAAACCATTCCGCATGTACCCAGGGGAAAAACCCAGTTTTTTTGTCTTTATTCTAGCCTATGGAATGGATTGATGCATTCCCAATGCATTCCTACAGGAAACTGCATTTCGTAAGACAAAATTTTCATAAAACAAAGTGACCCATAGCCTCCGGAACAGATTAATCCATTTTCAATGCATTACTTTGGGAAACCGTGTTTTGTAAGACAAATTTTTCTTAAAACAAATTGACTCACAGAACGAATTAAATTGTATTAAGAGGTACCACTGTATAACATAATCACAACTGGCTTTATATAAAGCTATTAACTTGTCCACAGTTTTCAAATGCACTTTTTAGTTAGTTGCTATATAAGCTATTCCTGAACATATATGATTCTGAAGCAAGTTTCCAAGCCATCATACTTAACTCTACCACATGGCTATGGAGGTCATAGCAAACAATTTCCTACCACATCCATCACCTCAGCAGGATACTCACACTGCTGAACACTACTGGCTTCCAGTTGAGGGTGGGTAATTTCATCTGAGAAACACTTTTAGAATTCTTCAGCAAAACTAGCCTCTGATTCCAAGTGAAGGATTAAGCTGCTAAATCTGGTAAAGCATCTTTGAGTATTTTATACCTAGAAAACCCTGGGAGAGTTGCTACCATCAGATGAAAGTGACATGAGGACATCATTATTATGCAGTATGTAGTGCATTTGTATGGTCAAAGCAATTCTAACACATTTTCTTCATTACCCTTATAAAATCCTAGAGGAAATGGCAGGGGAGCAATTCTAGGTAAGCCCCTGGAATTTGGAAAGGTTTGGGGGTCAGGGGGCTGAGAGATCCAAAGGGGATAACCCTAGGAAAGATGATTTCTAATTGGATTCAGAAGCCAAGCCATGTTAATTAATCAGCTTAACCCCTATACTGGTATTGTGTGCTGAACGCACTATTTCAATTAACTAGCCGGATCCCCTTTGGAGCTTCATAACTCAGCCCCCTGAAACCCAAACCTTGCCAAATTTGGGGGTCTTACCTAGAATCGGTTGAGGAAGCTATGCCTGCCATTTCCATGCCAAAACATGGCTGCAATCCATATTTCCTAACAGTACAACTTTAGGGCCTCAGTTGTCTACCCTGCATTAGAAAGAGTTTGCATTGGATCAACTGCCCTTGTGCAAATAGGAGCAATTATTTTGCTCATGGGGAAACTACTCTGAATTCAAACTATTGCTGGGATGATAAGTTACCTGTTTGGATCCCAGAACAAGGATGCCCAAGACAATTACTTGGTTAATGGCTCAAAATATCAACTGATAATTTAAATCACTGCTATTTTTAGAATGACAGAATGCAAGGGAGAGATTCCACTTACTTAATTTTCTCTTTCCAGTTGTTCGTAAAAGACTGGATTTTGTTCTTAACAGCTTAGTACTCAGTGAAAGGAGACAAAATTAAAAGCTAATAATTGAGTACCAACATAGAACCTATCTACAACAAAAAGGGACCTTATAGTGGTGCAACAGGTTCACAGGCCTGGCAACTTGCACTGCCTTTAGGCACTATTCCCATCTTGGCTTGGTTCCAAAAGTATCTACCCAACATCTTCATCCCCTGTGCTGAGTTTGGCAAGCCTCTGGAGTTAAATCCTGTTGACATCAGAGGAACCGAAGTCTTTAACTGTGTGCACCACAGGCAGAGCAATGGTGTTGGCAACATACACCCTGCAAATGAACACCAGGTGCCTTCTGCTCATGCGATAAGCCCTCTGGAGCCAAACCATTATCTCTCACCAGTTTTCCAGTGGTCTTGCTGAACAGTTAATGATCCAACTGCAAACCAGGAAAAAAGTAATCCCCAGCTCCAATTAATGATTTGCAGCTCTGACTTTTCCCCATGGGGGCCCCATTGCCTTGAGCCACTCCACCTACAGATGCACCCTCCCTCAGCTAGCGATCAGGCAATTTTCACAGGTCAGCAGAGGCCTCAGGCAACACCACCTGCTACCCCTTTCCTCTGCCTCCTGTTTCCCAGCTAACAGGAACTCAGGCACTGGCACAAGACAGTCTAGGCTAGGTTATTCCTGGTATGTAAAAAATGCTATCTGACATACATGCATGTGAGTGTGTATAAACTCGAGATATATGGTTCAATACAGGCTTAGGTTCTGATGGAATTAGTAAACGGAAGCTTGTGGCAAGGGTGGTTCAAGAGCAGGGGAAGCATTTTCCCCTCAACATTTGTGTTCCCTCTCTCTCATTCAGACTCTAGTGCACCTAACTGCTAAGGTTCCAGTAATTTCAAGAGGAATCATTTGCATCTGTGTTTAGCTGGACGGAGCCCCTTGATTTGCAGAGAGCACCCCACTGACATAGTTAGGCCCCAGACTTTACAAGGGGGAGGAGGATGATTTTGTGATAGCCTCCCTCTCACCTGTCACCTGTCTGGTTCGCCAGTTGCACAGTGGCAGATAGAAGGGCACTCCAGAGGGTCATAAACACTGCTGAGAGGATAGTGGGTTGTCCTCTTCCTCCTCTGAAAGAATTATACAACTCCAGATGCTCAAGGAAGACATCTAGAATTTTGAGAGACCTTCGCATCCTGGCCACCAATTTTTTGAACTGTTGCCGTCTGGCAGGAGATACAGGACTCTTAGGTCAAGGACAAATAGACTAAAGAACAGTTTTTATCACAGAGCGGTATCCAAGTTAAATGCGACAGTTTTAGCACCATCTTAATCAGTTTTTAAGTAGTGTTTTAAATTTTGTAAGCAATTTTAAGAGTTTTTAATATTTTGTATGGTGTTTTATGTGTTTTATGTGTTTTGTATGTTTAGAGTGTGTAGTGGAACAGCACTCTAATTTCGTTGTGCATATCTTGCGTATGCATAATGACAATAACATTCTATTCTATTCTATTCTATTCTATTCTATTCTATTCTATTCTTTACCATGCATCTGTTGCCGATTCCTGAATTGACAACAGTCATGCATTTTGAATCACAAAAACAGTTTCGTTTGAGATAATGAATTTATATTGGAGGGTTTGGGGGCCCTTTTTTCTTATACCCTCTATAATACCATTCTTTAAATGGTGCCCTTTCTTTTCAAACTGAAATTTGGTTTTTGAATTTATGAAATGCAGCTTTCAAGGAAAAAATAACATTAATAACCAGTAGAGATTCAAGTATATATTTTAACTAAATTACAGTTTCACTTCAAACTACTTACACATACACTTCCCTTGATTTACTGAGCAATCTCTATTTATTGCTACTGATGGAAGACGCAGGAAAGCTACCCACCGTCTAAGGGTGGACAGAAGTCCTCTCTTATCCTGCACAGTCTGTGATTTTAAAGTTATTATCAGGTTCCATCAAAGTTCCACATTTTGTAAAGTTCTGGGATTTCAGGAAACACTTGCTTATGTTGTTTGGTTTGGATCTCTACTAAATAGTATTTGTACCTGTGGAATTATATTAGGCTGAAGTGAAACACTGCGTTCTGGAAGAGGGGGTTTTCACTCTCCTTAATGATCTTCAACTCCCAGTAAGCATGGGAAAGAGGGAAGGAGAACATTAAGAAAGGGAAGAAGAGAATCATGAAGATAGCGCTGTGATAGTTGCAGGAATGAAAGCAGTGTCCCCAATCTTGTATGGTGTGATTGTCCTTGGGCTCTTTTTTTTTATTCACTCCCGAGCCAACTGCAGGCAAAGGGCGCTTATACACGACCCCTACGCTCTGCTGCAAATGGCTGCAAGCTCCGGAGCTTAAAAATGTTTCCCCACCAGCTCCGGAGTTTGCAGACAATTAAGTGCGACCCCGCCCACTTTAGCGCGACCAAACACACTTTTCTTGTACCTGCTCGAGGAGGGTGAAAATCGCCAGGTCCGGATTTAATCTGGTCAGTGCGGGGCTCTCCTGGCTTCTGGTTTTTTTTTTTTTTGCCTCCCGCCCCTTTAAGAGAACGGGCGGGAGGAAAAAAAGCAAACAAAGAGAAGGAATCAGCACAAGCTTCTGCGAGGTGAGTCTCCCCCACTTTCTTCCTCCCTCCCCTCAGCAGACAGGTGCGGAGTGGTGGGGAGGAAGGAAGAGCAACGAACCCCTATGATCTCTGGTCCGAATTTAAGTGGCCAGCGGATCTTAGGGGTCGTGTGAAAAGGCCCAAAGGGAGGGATAAAGGAGTATCAGGCTTGTACAGTTGTAATGGTCACAGTTAAGCAACCTGGCGGTCTCTACAATTTCATAAGCCCAGACAGAGCAACCAATGAGCAGGAATCATGTGCATACATGCATATGAGCAAACATGTCACACATCTGCAAACACATACTGTTCTTCCAGTATGTACACTGGAGCTGGCCATCTAGTGCTGTTCAATTGTCTGTTTGGGAGTAGTCCAGCTTGCATGGTGCTGATTTCTGAATCCAGTATCAGATGCTGCACTTCGAACTGTGTAATATGCCTGCACAGCCCTTGACTGAAGGAACCCTAAATTGCCCATTATTATATGTACTTGATGAACAACTGATCCAAGTTTCCCTTTGCCTTGGAATTATGGTACAGTATATTTATGTCAATTTTTATTCCAGATTTGGACAAACTGTTGCGATTGTTCTCATAACAAAATCCAAATGTTTCAGCTATGACATTAATCTGCAATTTCTCAAACTGGTGCTCTAATTACGGCACAGATATGACACTAAGCACCCAAACACACTGATAACCATTGTATCATATGCAGGTCTCTAGTCCTCTTGGACTAAAATTTCCAAGGGATAAGCCAGCAGCTCAGGAAACAAAGCTGTTTCCATGTTGACATCTCTCCTCTACCTTCAGAAACATGCATTCAGAAACCAGCCTGCCCCTTTCTTTATTCTGACATCTTTTAGATAGTATAACATGGAGGTTTACATGCAGCTTTATGAAAATCAGTTTGGTGTTTTGTGTGATCAGTGACGGTTCGATGCTCTGGGATACTTTCTTTTTTCTTCTTCCCTGTGAAGGGATTTGGCCAGTCGCAGTGCAATTAATTAATTAGAGCTCAACAGTTAATTAAATAACCCTGGGGACTGCCTCAGACAGAATCATCCTTCCAAACTCCAAGCCTTCTGAAGACTGTACAAGGCCCCCATTGCACCCTCCTCAACAAAACTTGTCTTCCTCATATCCCTCAGAAGAAAACAGGAGCACCAAGGCATGGAGGTAGTGGGGGGGGGGAGGGTTTCACTGAGATGAGCAGGAAGTTGCTACCTCCTTTAATTAAAGACTGCTTTTTTTTTCTTGCAGCCTGTTGGCTGCTAGATAACTGAGATGTGCTGGCAAGCAGACACCTTTCCTAATGAAATCAGGACTGGATGGAGAATGCTTGAACTCGAACACCTGGGCAGAACTGGATTCTCTTTGGCTCTGTTACCCCACACCCACTTCGTACTGCAACAAATTAAAATGTGTAATAAATCTTGTTGCAGCCACGTGGTTTTGTTGCTGTTCCTGCATCCCCAAGGACGTACTTTATTGTTACGTAACCTCTGTGACCCCACGGACAGGGTCCCCATCAAAGTCCATTTTGTTTTATTTTTTTGCGGCACTTTTTTTTAAAATAAAAAATAAAACCCGGTAGGTAAGTATATTGGTATACTGATTTTCATTTGTCATTTGTTGAACTTTGAATACGGTACTTCTTTTTTGGCTTCGTTCCATGCATAGTGGCTTCTCATACTGTGAATATACTGTCATGTGGCTGCTCCAAGTAGTACAACTAGGTGGCCCTATGGTGACGGAACAGTTATGCTGCGGATTAAACTGTACCCCATGGCACTTGTAGAGCTGCCTAGATGCCCTACACTCATCCGATCTTGCCTGATTTCAGAAGCTAAGCAGGGTCGGCCCTGGTTAGTACTTGGATGGGAGACCACCAGGGAATACCAGGTGCTGTGGGAGCCTGGAGTAGGAACTGGCAAACCACTCCAGTATTCCTGCGAAGAAAACTCCATGGACATGGAGTCACAAAGAGTTGGTCACTACTGTAACAACATAACACACACTTGGCGCTTGTACTGGTTTAAAAACTGCAATGGAACAGCGACAAGGGTTCCACCACCTCGAGGCCAGGTACAAGGAAGATGTGCTGAATTGTGCTACCAGGGGGTGGGTGGGCGTGGTTGCACTTTATTTTGCTTAAAGCACGATGGACATGGGGGAACAATTTTAAGATCCGCATCTCAGAGCACTTTCTAGAACAACAAAGTGGACGTGGGGTACACTCTCCTCAGTGCGTGCAACAGCTCTGCAATGGTCCCGAAACACCCTCCTCTTCCTCATCTTCAGTTTATGGAGAAGAAGGAAACCAATCACCCAATTCCATGCAGATTACTAGGACAATGCATTTCAAGCTGGCCTTTTAAAGCCCAGGAACTATCTCTAAATATACAACGCCATTTTAAATATACAGTGGAGTTCCTCTTCCCCAAGTCATAAAGACCAGCATTCTCCACAGCAGTTCCATTTGCCTCAGATCAATGCTTTTGGCACATGTTTATCCTTCATACATTATGTATTACTATAGGATTCAGAAGGGACTTGCTTTTCTGAAGTTCTACCATGTTTCCCATTAAGAATGCAGCCGCACACGGATTATTCGCATGGCACATGTGTGTCCAACATGAAGATCAATGCAACAAAGATGCCAACTGTTGCTATATTGCCAAATGAGAGAGACTGACTGCATGTCCACCTGGACTAGTAGTGAGGAATGAGAAGGGTCACTGGTGACAAAAATAAAAGGGTTTCACTAAGTTAGAACACCTGTTACAAAGCCAAGAGTTGAGAGCTTAATTCTCCACTGCCAAGAAGTGACCATAATGGAAAACTTCCAAGTCATCCTGGACAAAGCCTTTAAGTAATGAACTGCATAACTGCTGATATATATATAACAACAGCCAATACTGTTTCATGATCACACTGCATAATTTCAGTGCTTTACAAACCATGATAGTTTAGATTGTATTATTGATGCTTTCTCTTAGAAACCTTATCTACAAGTTTTAACAAAGCCTAGAAACAAAATTCCAATACACTGTGTGTGTGAGAAAGAGAGTATGAGAGAGAGAGAGAGAGAGAGAGAGAGACATTGCTCATTCACTTTCTTCTGTTTCTCTTCCTTCCTTGCCATCCTACCAACTACTGAAGATGTCCACTTGCAAGCACTATGTTTTCCAAAAGATACAGACAAACAGAATGGATTCAGAGAGCAGCAACAAAGTACTCTTGTGTTTGGATCATCATGCATAATGCATTGTACATCATACTGCTTTTAAGAATGATCTAGAGTTTTAAAAAAACCTAGTATATAAATATAACCATGAGATTTCCAAGACCAGATGCAGTGAGTGTATTTTCCCCCAGTTTCACTGGCTTCCAATCCATTTATGGTTTCAATTTTACAGCACCAGTTTCCCACTATAAAGTTCTACAACAGAGTAGCTAATGGTAGCCCTCCAGATATCGTTGTACCGCTTCTCCTAACCCTTGTCGTCATTGACTATGCTGGCTAGGGTGGATGTAAACTGCAATCCAATGACATCTGAAAGTTCACAGTCCTAAAGTATTTACACAGATGGAATTATTGTAGTTAATATGGTTGTCAGTTCAGTACTATCCTTTTGCCCAAGAGCAGTCACAGCACCAATAACTTCATCAGGAGGGCTTTCAACTGAATTGCATGCGGGAGAGAGATGCAAATTCAGAGGTTAAGACAGACAAAGGCTTATGCACAATAAGAGGAACAGAGTGAGCATTTCTGATGGGGTCCAGTAATAAAGCCAAAAAAAATCCAAAGGTGCTCCTTATATACCGCCCGATAACACTTAAAGCACTCTCGGGGCAGTTTGTAATTTAATCACACAAGCTGCACATTCCCCCACCACCACATTGCTGGGTTTTTACCGACCTCGGAAGGATGGAAGGCTGAGTCAACCTTGAGCTGGCTACCTGGTATTGAACCCCCAGTTGTGAGCACAGTGCTGGCTGTAGTATAGCAATTTAACCATTGTTAACACACGCAAGGATTGTGTAGTATAGAATTTAACCATTGTTAACACACACAGTGCTGGCTGTACTATAGCAATTTAACCATTGTTAACACACACAAGGATTCATAAAAATATAAGAAGGAAATCAGGACACAAATCACACACTCTCCAGTATCTACATACAACTGCCAGGGGTATAGGAAACAAACCAGAACTGGATATTTTTTTCTTCAGGAAAATAAATGTGTCTTGACAGGGATAACTGACACTTGGTGGGATGACTCCCATGACTGGAGTACAAAAATTGAAGGATATAAATTGTTCCAATAATTGCACATAGAATGGAAATGGAGGTGGAGTTTCAGTATATATATCAAATATACATATTTCTGCAAAGGAATACAGGAGAAGCAAGAGCTTCCTTGTCCCATCAAGACTTGTAAGGTGGCTTACAATAATGAGGGACTGTATATTGTCCCTCATTATTGTAAACCACCTCGGGTCCTTTTCCAAGGAGAAAGATGGGGTGAAAACATTCAAAATAAATAAATAAATTAAAGCATATGGATTAATATAATTTGAGTGAAAAATAAAAACAGCATGGTACTTGGAGTCTACTACCAATCACCCAGTCATAGAGATGCAGATCAAATCTTTGAAAAACAAATTTCAATAATTTCAAATATATATGATATAATGGAAGACTTCAATTACCCTGATATCTATTGGGAAGCAAATTCTGCTCAACACAGATCTTCTAAGAAACTCCTGGCTTGTGTTGCTGATCATTTTCTCAAAAAAAAGGGGGGGTTAGAAGAGGATTAGCTGTCCTTCACTTGATTCTAACTGGCAATGAGAACAACTCTGGGGGGAAGTAACTAATTTATACATGAGTTCTTGATTTCAAAGGAAGCATAGCTACACTTTTACACTGGATAAACAATGGGTGATCCAAAGAAGAAAAGGAGTCTAAGATGGGAAGGATTTCTTAAAAAGGAAATTCTAAACAATCCCAACAAGAAAAAAAAGCAGAAGATAGCAAAATAGAGCAGTGTGGCTTCACAAAAAACTCTGAGAGGGTCTAAAACCAAGAAAGGGACAGATATAGGAAGTGAAAGGAAGGACACACCACAAAGGAAGAATACAGACATGAAGCAAAGAATTGGAAGGATGGTGTTGAGAATGAGAATACGTTAGCAAGAGATACTAAAAGCAAAAGAACACTATCCCCCCCCAAAACATTATTTAAGTACATGTGTAAGTAAAGACAGGGAAAATAAATAGTGGTTCGTCTATTCAGCGAGGACCTTATTACTTTGAATGATTGCAAATCTCTGGGGCCTGATGAACTATATCTAAGAGTATTCAAGGAACTAGGTAAAGAATTCTCAGAACCATTGTCTTCTATTTTCTAGAAATCATGGAAAGGTGGGTGAAGTGCTGAAAACAACAAAATGAAATGTGATAATGATTAAATGCAAAGAGATACACATGGGGGCAAAAAAAAAAAAACCAAATGCAGAGTTACAGGATTCATTAATACATCATGTAAGAAGGATATTGGGATTGTTGAAGATCACAAGCTGAGTATGAGCCAACTCATCACACTGTGTGCTGTGGCTGCAAAAAGACCAACACTATTTAGGATGCATTAACAGAAGTATAGTGTCCAGATCTTGTGAAATACTAGTTCCCCTCTATTTGGCGCAGTTTAGGTCTGCTCTAGAGTACTGTGTCCAGTTCTGGACACTGAACTTTAAGAAGGATGCAGACTAACAAACAACTTCAGAGGAGGACAACAAGGAGGCTGATCAGGGAGCTGGACACCAAGCCCTATGTGGAAAGACTGAAGGAACTCAGCATGTTCTGCTTATACTACATACTACCCCACAGCACTTCAAGCACTCTCTGGGAGGTTTACAATGTAATTATGCAGACTACCCCCCCCCGCAGCGAGCTAGATACTCATTTTACCAATCTTGGAAGGATGGAAGGCTGAGTCAGCCATGAGCCAGCTACCTGGGATTGAACCCCAGGCTATGAGCACAGTTTTACCTGCAGTACAGACATTTAACCACTGTGCCATGAGGCTGGTATAGAAGATTGAGGGGAGATATGATAGTACTCTTTGAATATAGTACTTGAAAGGTTGTCATATAGAAGAGGAACAGAATCTATTTTCCTCCATTCCAGAGTGCAGGACATGTAATAACAGCCTCAAATTGTTGGAAGCCAGATTATTTATTTATTTATTTATTTAGTTAGTTAGTTAGTTAGTTAGTTAGTTAGTTATAGATAATAAATATAAATTTATTTATATTAATTGGCTTTCCAGAGGAACTCTGGGAGGTTATCAATCAATGAATTGTTAATGTGAAGGCATGTAGAACATAAAACCCAAACAATGAAGACAACAAATGGACAGGAAAAATATAAGATGGCGGCGATTTAAAAAAAACAGATAGGCAAACAAAACAAGCCAATGAACATTCTACCTCCATTAGTCACCAGAGGCAGCCTGGAAAAGCCAAGTTTTTAATCACTTCCTAAAGGCTGAGGGGCTCTGCAGTCCTAATATCACTGGGAAGGTGATTCCACCATATGGGTCCAGCAATAGAAAAAGCACAGTTCTGGGTGGAGGGGTCTTACAAGCTTCCCTAGGAGAAGCAACTCTTAACATTAGGACCTGAGATCTTCTGGTTGGCCGGGCCAAAGTTTATCTTGGGACCATATGCTCTGTCAGATATTCTGGACCCAAGTGATGAAGGGTTTTGTAAATCAACACCAATACCTTGAACCTTATTTGGGAGGCAATGGGTAACCATTGCAGGTGAGCCAGAATGGGGTGATGCGGTCATATCTTCCTGCACCAACCACCACAGCATTCTGCACCCACTGCAGTCACCAATTAAGGTTCAAGGGAACATAAACCATTAAAAGCATCACAATTCAACTCAAATAATACACAACAAAGAGAGGGGAGGAAAAAATAAGAGTCCAGCAAGAGGCATAACAAATACTAACAAAAACAAAAAATCACAAAAGGGATCCAGGGTCATGCCCAGACTCTTCACTTTATAAGCCAGTTGGAGGGAGATCCCATCCAAACTGGGAAGAGGGCCACAATATCCATTGAGTCACCCCCCCCCAAAAGAGTAGTACCTCGGTCTTCTCAGGGTTTGAACCTGTTGGTCCTGGTCCATTCCAAAACAGCATCCAGGCAGCGATCAAGGGTCCGCACAGCCTCCATTGCAGAAGTGGAAAAGGAGAGATAGAGCTGCGTGTCAGCAGTGTAGTGATGACAGCAGACCCCAAAACTCCAAATGACCTCAGGCAGCAGACTCATGTACATATTGAACAGCATGGGGGAGAGCACCGACCCCTGAAGAACCCCTCATGAGAGGAACCAAGGAGCCGACAGAACTTCACCCAGTTGTACTCTCTGGGCCCGGCCACAGAGGAAGGAGTGTAGCCAGTGCAAGGCTAGGCCACCAATTCCCAACCTCCAAAAGACTGCCCAGGGGGATACTGTGGGCCACAGACAAGTTGAAGAGGATCAACAAGGTACAGCAACCCCTTTCGCCCCCTGCTCAACAGGTCATCTTGCAACGTGACCAGGGCTGTTTCAGCCCCATGACGTGGCCTAAACCCGGATCGGAATGGATCAAGGACATGGTCTTCTTCCAGGAATGAGTGGAGCCATACAGCAGCAAACCGCTCAACCAACCTGCCCAAGAAGGGAGCATTGGCTATCGGATGATAGTTGTTCAAATCGTCTGTTATTCAATTTTGATTGAATAACAGGAAAAACTTCCTGACTGGTAGAGCAGTACAACAACAGAACCAATGACTTCAAGAGGTGTTGATTCAAGAGAACGTTAGATAGCCATCTGTCAGAAATACTTTGATCTGGATTCTTGCACTGAGCTGAGGGTTGAACTCAATGGCCTTATAGGCCCCTTCTGAATATGATTTTATGATTGTAGAACTATAACCTGAAGGCAGGAGTGATGTCACAGAGGGAAGAGCAAAGGGGGAATTAAGGTAAACTCATCTAACTGTGCAGTAGAGTAACCCAAGAATGGTGCAGTAATTCCCTGAGACTTTAGTCAGCTCTCTGGGATCTGACATCCTAGTACCTGATGAAACAGCATATTTACTGTAACCTACAGGAGGAGGGTTGTGAGTAATAAGCTCTTTTTGATGTTGTTCGCCAATCCCCTCAGTTACAAAATGCTCTTAGAAAAATTGCCTTGTGTTCATACCGCTGATCTTTTCACACCAGGCAAAGATGTTAAGAAACCTTTTCAGACAACACACACTATGACAATGATGCTGATACCATGTTTTATATTTCTGCATCTGCTGAACATCTATCATGTTGTTCAAATCCTGCATTTGGAATTTTTGTTTTGTTCTGAGTCTAAGAATGCTTAAAAATATTGCATCCTGAATCTGCTTTATAAAGTCTCAAATAAGCACTTGGAATCAATTCAGCAAGGGAGTTGGACAAACTGGGTGTATTTTGCTTAAAAACAAAATGACTAATGGAAAGAAATGATAGTGCTCATTGAAGATCTGAAGATCTGACTGACAACAGAGGGCATGTTGTCCAACAACAACAAAAAAGGAATATATCAAGCAGGCATGTTACAGAAGGGAGGATTTCATTTGATCTTGAGGACAAGCTTTTTCTTGGTAAGAACAATAGGATAGTACCAATTACAGTGGGATGGTGGACTTCTTTTTGCTGGAGACCATGAAGAAGAAGCTGGACAGTCATCTGTTACAGGTGTCCCACAACTCTGAATTTCCTACAACAAGCAAGGGATTAGACTAGCAGTCTTTGAGTCAGTCCTCACCAAGGTTTAATATTCCTAGAATATTAAATAGGTAGTTCTAGAGTTCCACTAGACATGGAAACAGTCTAGTGGAGTGTTGTTATGCATTCCAGACAGTTTAGCAACCCAAGAACAAACAATGAGCAAACCAAGCCAAATTGTTTAAAAGATATTGTGGCATGAATGAATACTGAATCAAAGTCCATTCTATAACAAGTATGAGAAGGTAAGGAGGAACTTTGTGCCTGAAAAGCTTTTGCGATTTGTACTATCCAAATAGCACAGATTAACCATAACAAAAGCAATTTGGCTTCATCTGTGCTTGAAGCACATCAAACTGGGTTCTTTAATTTTTAGGCATAATTCTAGTTCTTTTGAACAAGGACTCCCCATATGGATATGCAAAGTATTTGGTGCAATAGGTGCCTCTGCCTTTTGGCAGCATGTAAAAATAATCATTGTCATAATTTTCCTATAGAGTTAAGGATTAACTCTATAGGAACTTAACTCTATGATCCTTATAGAGTTAAGGATTTAAACATGTTAGTCGTGTTTAAATATTTGAAAGCATGCCATATTGAAGAGGGGACTGGTTTGTTTTCCATGGCATCAGAGACTAGGACTCAGACCAATGGTTTCAAACAAAAGGAAAAGAGATTCCACTTGAACATTAGGAAGAGCTTCATGATGGTTAGAGCTGTTCAGCAGTGGAATATGCTACCACAGAGGGTGGTGGAATCTCCTTTTTGGGAGGTTTTTAAGCACAGACTGGAGAGCCTTCTGTTGGAAATACTGTGATGGGGGTTCCTGCATGGCAGGGAATTGGACTGGATGACCCTTTAGGTATCTTCCAACTCTATGATTCTATGGATGAGCTCTAAAGAATGGACTTGTGATAATTTCAATCCTTCCTATTTAGCTGTTTCTATCCCTTTGTTTCTTTGCTCTGGCCATGGCTTCTTAACTAAGGGAGATGAAAATTGGCTCTCCTCTATTTCTGGCATTTGGAATAAAAAGTTCTAATTAAGAAAATTCATTAGGAAAAGTTAATCATCTCTCACTGTCTTGGGTTTAACAAACCTTCCAAGCATGAAAAAAGATTGGGAGCCACAGCAGTCCCCAATTAAACCAAGTCTATCTTTGGCAAATGATTGCTGCAGTCACCATTAAGGATAAAAATTTCAGTGATGATGATGATGATGATGATAATTATTTCCATCCACAAGTAACCCCAAAATAACAAAAAGTACAATAATTGCAAAGCATCAAAAATTAAGGCAACAAATTAAAAGAATAAGGAAGTAAGGATCAGGTCTACCTCCCCATACTAATTTCAGCAAGAAGAGTTGTTTCAAAATATTGTGTTTGTGTCTGTATTTTTATACATAGAGTATATTGATTTCTTTGTTTATAGTTTCTGTTTTTATCCCTTGTTTATGCTAATTTATTGTCGTTCACCGCCTTGAGTTGCTCTTTCATTTCATTTGTAAGATTTATACCCCACCCGTCTGGCTGTCTGGCCACTCTGGGTGGCTTACAACAAGTAAACCAATTACATATAAACATATATAATATTCTAATTATTGTGCAGTCTGGACCATACACATTTTTCACTACTCTTTCCTTTCCTTTCCTTTCCTTTCCTTTCCTTTAACAATACGGGCACCACTGCTTCCCTTTTCACAAGGGTCACATGTATATCTCTGTATCTATTATCATCAAGGATAGCGCTGTGCAGATAGCACTGTGCAGAACTGCTGTGTTCCCACCCAGCCACCCCAGTAGCTGAAATAAGGATATCACATTCATTCTGGAAGGAACAAAAATATAGAAAGAGGGCAATGATCTGATACTGTGCTTCTCTCCTTCATCCCTAGGAACCTGGAAAATATCACAAGAAGGGCTCTGGGTCATTGTATGCCTTCAGCTCTGAAAATACACCACCTCGGCCAATTTTCCTATAGCCTATATGTAACAAGGATACCAATACTTTGGGGTGCGGATAGCTCCCTGTTGTCGTGGTTGGTAACAACTTTAACCCGCTGTCCTATCTGGGATTACAGCAGCTCCTGATACCCAGTTACTGTATTTTCCTCACCCACACTGTAGCCAGAAAACATTCTGTCCTTCTCTACAACAACATTCATCCCATTGTCATAGCTGGTACTGGCTTCTGTTGTGCTTTTTATTTTCTTAAGTTTTCAAAGCAATATATTCTTCAAATTCTTTTCCTGCTACTACCTCGCAGTTTCATTTGTTTTCCAAAGCTATTATTCTTTTTGCAAGCGAGAGCAGAAAAAAAATCTGATTTTCTGAAGGAAGCTTCCTTGGCCATAATTCTATTGAGATTTTACTTCACAGAAAAAGAAATTATATAAGTATATATATCATAAATAAAACTAAAAATAAACTAAAATCTTTAGCTAGCAATAGCTGCTAATTTGCGTCCTGAAATTCAGAAATCAGTCACTTTTCAAAAATTTTGAGGCACAACTTACATGGAGATAATTAAGTACCTTTAAGAGGTTTTGCCTGCGAAGGTCCTTTCTGGTCTGGGACAACTGCCAATTAATCCAGCAGCAAGTAATTGTTCTCCCTCTGCCTCAGATTTGGAAAGGAGCCAAACTTCTCTACTCAAAAGTCTTTTCCCACTCTTTTTCAGTCAGTGGTCAGTTAAAGTTATGAATAGTCAAAGGTTCTGTTGTCCATGTAGTGAATCAGTCATGAAGCTAGTTAGTCAGTTACATTAAGTTTGCTTTATTTGATTCAAAACTGTCAGTAAAATGAGATTTAATACCAGAAAACTTTGATAAACAAAGCATATACTTAACATTGCATATTTTGAGAGGAGCTAGAATTGTACTGGCACAACACTGGAAAAATGAAGGAATACCTACAGATTAAGAAATAATTAAGAAGATTTTGGACTGTGAGGAAATGGACCGACTTACTTTGAAGATTAAAGAGAAGGAAGATTCAGAATATTTTCAAATGTGGAATCTGTTCATCAATGGTTAGAAAAGATAAGTAGAGATTAAGACCCTATCTTGTATTAACAAATGAATATAAGCAGAGCCCATGTAAAACATTTAATAAGCACAGATTGATTTTATTAAAAGGAAACTAATTTAATATTTTTAAAAAGAACTGTGAGTAAAATGGAATGTTTATTCTTTCTCTTATTAGTGTCTCTGAGTGAATTTTTTGGGGCAGTAGGTGCCAGAACACAGTAAAAAAGGGTGTCTGCTTTAGGGAGATGTGAAGTTATTCTCTGTAGGTTCTGAACTTTTAATGTTGCATGGCTAGAGGTTTTTAAAGCCACAAAAGTTTCACATTCTGTCAAGAACACTAGGGGTTACCCCTGAAGCCAGTCCCTCTGTGTCAACTGATTTTGCTCAACTTTTGCGTGTTTCATGAAAGGGAGATTGCAGAATTAGTTTTGCATACATATATACACATACTTAGAACTTTCAACCAAAGGCAATTCATGCTAATTTCCACTATGTTCAGCAGAGCTTATTTTCCAATAAGCAAGACTTCATATAATAGATGCAGACCAGTGTAAAAGGACAATGTGCTTTCTCACCCTTCTTTCTTTCCTGGATCGCATCTGAAGGATATCAGATTAGACTAACACTGTACTTAACTTAATCGTCAACCCATTTTTGTAAAAGCAGATATTGGAGTAGGTTCCCTGTAAAACATTTTAAGCTGGTCTGCACCTTCCTGAATGAACTGTACATATCACCAGAAAGTTACCAACAAGATTAAACTATTAAGTTGCAGAAGGTATGATAAAGTGAATGTTTTGCTAAATTACATTTTAGAAAAAAGAGGGGGAAATCACAGACTATAACAAATTAAGTGTAATTCTATAGTAAAGTAATCAAAGAAAGTAATGTAAAATTGCAACTGTTAAAAATACTACTAACAACATTATTTCTCATCATACATCAAAAGCATGAAGCAAAACAGGGAGACAGACTGCTAAATGCCAGAGCTTTAAAATGAGCAATTGAAGAAATTGCATACAAATGAAGTGAATTCTTTGCTACAAAATATATTGAGGAGATAGTCATAAATGAATCATTTTGTGTTCAGGCAACACATCAAAAGAACTCTGTCAAATAAAAGATTCTAAGACTGGGTTCACATTAAATTTAACAAAGGCTTAAGATCATACATCTCGTATCATCATCTAATTTCTATGCTCAATGAGGAAAAATGGCAAGAGGAGGAGGATACCTTGATTAAACAAAAGTCTGTCGACCTCCTTCCTTCCCCAAATTCCTCTAGGTACCTTCAAGGGTACAGCACAGACTGAATTTGGGGACATCTCTCATTGCACCACTGAACAAAATTCTATGTAAGGAAAAAAAGTAATACTGTATACTATGGTATATGTACATTAAGTGAATTGAGCCACTGTCACAAACAATGTCTACAGAGCCAGAATAATCTAAGCTTCAGTTTGGGTTCTGCACACTTTCAGTGGTACAGATCATTGGTCAGTAGGACTATAATTACAGAAGCCACTGTATCTACTATGGGTTGGTCAATTTCCATGAAGTCCTGAACTCTTGTACTTAGTATCTCATTCTGAAGGGGCTGTGTGCTGCCAAATACACACCCCATGAGCAAAATACTGGGTGGTGGACAAGATTTCTTGACAAGAACTGTAGATAATGGGAAGGGTTGTAAAAAAATACTCTCACATGAGACAAAAATGGTTATTTCTGTCTCTGCACATGTATGCACATATACAGTTTAATTTGGAATATAACTTTTGACTGATATTCACAAAGATCTGTATATGTGTACATGAGGCCTCAAAACGAGGGCAGTATTATATTTTGCAGCACATGAAAACCTAGGTGTATTTTCTTTTTATATTGTGAAGGCCTCTTTTCCCCTACTTGTGGAGGTTCCTTAATCAGATGTTATATATAGAGAGAACGGAATTTAAGGGCCTGTTTTTATAGCTGCACATCCAATTTAGAAGGGAAAAAAACAGCAATATATTCCATCTCTTTCTGTTTCGGTGGCTGTAACAATTGGATGCCAACAATAAAGACCAGCTCTTCTTCCCTGGTTTGCAAGAGAGCTAAGACTGTTTTTAAATTAGCTATTCAAACTCAGGATCAATTTGCCACCTGATTCTATTTTATCTATTCAGAGGCTGGAACAAAAATAACACACATACAGCAGGATTTGTTTCTCAAATCAGATATCTGCTCTCTGAAAAAATTATACCTGACAGGCCAATGCATCTGACAGAAACAGATGGGGAGTCCACATGATCCGCAGCAAAGTATTCAAATCAACCAGAAATTGAAAACATGCTAAAAACAGAAGTAGTATCAGCTACTTCTGTTATTTCCTACAAAAAGTAAATTTTCAGTGAGAAACAAGGCAAAAAGAAGAGGCTGTGTTGATTAAGCCTCCTTTCTTCCCAAGGTTCCTCTATCTGCTTCCAAAAGTATAGCACCAACCACATTTTTTGAGAATTTGGGAACAACTGGTCTAGTGTCAATTATCTCTAGACAGTTTTTAAATTTATTCCACATGTGACACATGTGTAACTCATATAAGTGCATGCTTTCCATGTATAAAATTATTTTTTTAAAAACCGATCAAACACATATGTTTATTAAGAAAAATGGTACCCAGGGATACCTTTACAAATACAAGAGTTACTTTGCTGGATCCAAATTACAGATACATCTAATCCAGATCAACACTGTCCAATAATGGCCAGAAAGAAACCCTTTTAAACCTCATAAACAACATATTGGCTGAAATTCAACAGTAAGTTCGAAATGGAATAGGCCAACTGAATCAATGGATTGTACTGAGGAGTTGACTCACTAATCCCCATTGATTCAATAGACCTACTGTAGTTGTGATTGAATTTCAGTCACTGAGTTGCTGTGTCTATAGTGTATCTTGATTTCAGCTACGCTTCCCTCATTCTAGCGGCAAAGTTGGTAAAAACTGTGCCAGACAATGCTGCCATTAAATAGATTTGTAGATGGCTGACCTGCCGTATCCAATGAGTGATCATCAATAATTCCTTGTCATCCTGGGGAGAAGTGACAAGTGAAGTGCTAGAGCACTCTGTCCTTGGCCCAGTGCTGTTCAACATCTTTCTAAATGACTTATATAATGGCATGGAGATGTTTATCATATCTGCAGATGACATCAAACTGCAAGGGATAGCTAACAACCCAGAAGACAGAATCTGGATTAAAGACAATTTAAATAATTGGAGAAGTAGGCCAGAACAAACAAAATGAGTTTTGTCAGGAGAAAATGTAAGATTCTGCATTTAGATAGGGAAAAGTGGACACCCAAATACAGGATGAATGACAGCTGACTCTCCAGTAGCACAAAAGACTATAGCGGACTCAGTAGACTACAAGGTTAACATGAATTAACAGCATTTGTGGTAGCAAAAAAGCACAATATTGGGCTACATTAAAAGAAGGAAACCCACGGAAATACTGTAATAGTACCAATCTATTCTGTTTTGGTCGGAATTCACTGGGCATACGAAATTAAGTTATGGGCGCTAGAGGTTAATAAGGATATTGGAAAGATCAATGTGTCTAGAAGAAGGTGATAATGGTGGAAAAATGTCCAGAAACAAAACCCAGTGGGGAGTAGCTGAGAGAGCTGGGTATTTTTAGCATAGGGAAGAGAAAACTTGAGTGGCAATACATTAGCCACCTTTAAATATTTGAAGGGGTGTCATGTGAATGATGGAGAAGGCATGTTCTCTATGGTTCCACAGAGTAAGATGTGAAATAACGGATTAAATTATGAGAAAGAGGATCTTGCTTACATTTGGAAAAGAATGTTTCAACAGCAAAAGATGTTTGACAGTGGACTGGAGGGTGATGGACTCTCCCTCACTGGAGTTTTAAAAAAAGAGGTCAAATAAACACTTGTCAGGGATCCTTTAGTGGTGGGGCTCCTGCTTTGGTAGGAAGTTGATGACCCTTCCAGCTCTACAGTTCTATGATTCTACGAACATGAATCCTAAAGCTTAGAACATTTTTTATTTTGCTGTCATGACACATACACGTATGAATACAAATTGACCCTTCATGGATTATTTTACAAGTTGTGTAAATTAAGAGACTATCATTATATCTGGTGGCAATGAACTGTACAAATGTAAGAAAATTTAAGGGAAAAGTCTGTAATGAAGAAGATGAGCTATTAGGAAATAAAACTATGGCATCTTGGACGCCAAACTGACAGATAAGACAAAAGGAAATATCCCACATTAGTGAAGTTTGCATGCCCAGAAATGGACATGTACTACCCAGAAAAAATGGGAGTACTTGAATTGGGATTATTGGTCCTCTTTATGTCAAACAAAGTACACATACTGTATTTGAAAATTTAAGAGGATTCAACTGCTGGACAATATTGCGGAGTGAAAATGCTAAGCCCCCAAAATGGTATGGTAACAGGGAGCTTGTTCGTTCCCACCTCTGCCCTCATGGTAATGATAGGGGGAAATCAAGAAGGCAAGCAGGCAGACAGAAAAGAAAAAGTAATATTTGGAATATTTCAGCACCTTCAGATAGGTTGAGTAGATTTTATATTCGCACTCACACCCACAGACAGACCCACACACCCACACACACCACACCCACACACACACACACACACACACACACACACACACACACACACACACACACACACACACACACACACACAGATGCCAAAATCATTTCTGAACATGAAACTCCGAATCAAACATTTCTAGCTCTTCACAGTGTCTCAATATTCTAACTTGTAACAGCTAATTGCAAAGTCAAGAGCAGAGTTTACCAGAGGAACCAAGGAGATGGAGACTAAGACCATGGACAGCTCCAAGTGAAGCAGGCAGAAAAATTCCCTTCCTGCTACTCTGGAGGAAAAAAAATGAAGACTGGGGGCTGATGGGCAACGATGGCCGAAAGGTGCACCCGGAGAGACGACATGGTGAGTCCCGATCTCTTGAGATGAAGCAAGTAGCGGAGGAGCCAAGTGAGATGAGGGTTTACTGGGGGGAATCCTCTTTGGTTTGCAAAGGAAGTGAACCTACGCCACTTATAAGCATACTGGGAGACTGTGGATGGCTTACGGCAAGCTTTGAAGATGGTTTCTAAGAGCTCTGAATCCTCCATGCTGTCAGTTGGAGGCGAGGGAGATCGGGGTGCAGCACCTGCCCGTTGTCTTGGGACAAGAGGTCCGGGTTCTGAGGCAGGCAGAAGAAGGACGTGGCCATACGGAGAAGAGGGGCAAACCACGGTTGCCTGGGCCACCAGGGCGCCACCAGGATGAGATCGGGGGCTTCCTGGGTAGCTTTGATGACGACCTTGTGTAGCAGTGGAATTGGGGGAAAGGTGTATAGGAGTACGCGGGTCCAGGGGAGGAGGAGAGCATCTCCCAGTGACCCCCGGCCTAGTCCTGCTCTGGAGCAGTAGTGGAGGCATTTCTTGTTGGTGGGCGAGGCGAACAGGTCGATCTGGGGAGTGCCCCATGCCTTGCATAGGTGGGCGAAGGTCGTGGGATGGAGTTCCCACTCGTGATTCGACTGTTGCATCCGGCTGAGGCTGTCGGCATCTATGTTTTCTTGCCCCGGCAGGTGCATCGCTATCGGGTGGATCTTGTGGCGGATGCACCAATCCCAGAAGCGGATCGTGAGGTCGAGGAGGGGCCGAGAATGAGTTCCGCCCTGTTTGTTGATGTAGTACATGGCAGTCGTATTGTCTGTGACTGCCAGCACTACATTGCCGGAGAGGTGATGGAGGAAAGCTCGACAGGCCTTGAAGATCGCTAGGAGCTCCAGCTCGTTGATGTGAAGCCTGCGTTCTTGAGGAGTCCAGGAGTCGTATATCCGGTAAGAGAGGCACACCGCGCCCCAGCCGGTGTTGCTTGCGTCCGTGGTGAGTTGTACTGTAGGGAAGGGGTCTCTGAAGGGTCTCCCGGCCAGGACGTTGTGGCGGTTGGTCCACCAGGCCAACTGTGTTGGAAGGGTTTGGGGGACTGTGAGTACCTTGGTTGGAGGGTCGTGGTGGGGTCGAACTGGGAGAGGAACCAGGTCTGAAGGGGTCTGAGTGGCAGCCTCGCGTGTTGGAGGATGGAGGTCATGGAGGCCATGTACCCCAGCAGCTTTTGGACTTGGATGGCTTGGACCGGCTGACCCGGGTTGAAGTCCTGCACCAAAGCCATGGTTTCGCGAATTCTGTCTCGAGGAGGGTAGGCCATGGCTCGAGTCGAGTCTAGCACAGCTCCAATGATCTTTTCCAGAGTCACCATGCGGAACTTCTTGTAGATGAGAAATTTGTTGAGTACCCGGAGATCTAGAATGGGTCGGAGGCCGCCATCCTTCTTTGGGACTGTAAAGTAGTGGGAGAAGAGGCCCGCTGCAGCGTTGTGTGTTACACGGTGAATAGCACGCTTCTGAAGAAGCGAGGCAACCTCGTTTAGCAGGCAAGGAGAAGGTGGGGTGGGAAGAAAGTTGCCCAGAGGGGGCATGGAGGAGAGCTTCAGGGAATACCCATTTCTCACCACCGACAGGACCCAGCGATCTGAAGTGATGTTTTCCCAGGCGGTGAGAAAGGGTCGGAGCCGGACGACGTCCGAGTCAGTAGTCGTCCCGATGTCTTCTGTCCCTGGGCTTCGAGGGGGGGGCGGAGGACTTGGGCTTTCTGGACTTCTGCCCAAGGGAGGCAAATGGAGACGGTTTTGTTGGTTTATCTCGGTGTCCCCTGGAGGTGGACGGGGCAGGTGGTGGCCAGTATCGACGTCTGTGTTGGGTCCGAAAGGAATGAGGCGCTCTGGAAGGGATGACATTGAGCTTTTTGGCTGTGTCATGTTTCTTCTCTTCCATTAGGTCATCGGTAGTGGTGTGGAAGAGGCCGGAACCATCAAAGGGTAGGGCTTCGATCTGGGCCTTGTGGTTGTCGGTTAGGCCGGTGGTACGAAGTCATGCGTGTCTTCGCAGGGTGATGGCCGAGTTGATCACCTTGGAGGCGCAGTCAAAGGTGTGCTTGGCCGCTCTCATCTGTTGCCCGGCGAGGGCCATAGACTCTTCGTAGAGTGCGAGGGCCTCTGCTCTATGGTCCTCGGGGATCTTCTCGAGGAAGGGATGCAGATGGGTGAGGAGATCCCTCTGGTAGGCCCCCATGGCTCCTTGGTAATTGCAAGCCTTATGGATGAGGGTTGAGCAGGAGTAGAGGTGCCTGCCGATGGTGTCTAGCTTCCGGCCTTCTTTGGAGGGCGGAATGGGTGTCTGGCTGGTCCTGGACTGGACCTGGGAGTCCGCCACAACTACCGAGTTCGGCGGCGGGTGTTTATCTAAGTACGGGGCACTCTCGTCGTGCACTCTGTAGAGGGCCTCCAGTCTTCTGGAGACTCTAGTGGCCGCCGGGTTCAGGAATGCATCCTCTGCCATTGTAAGGAACGATGGAATCATGGTGAGGTGTACGGGTGCCGTTTCTTCGGCTGAAAGTCGACCAAAGATGTGACATGGCCTCTTTGGCTTTGGCTGGTGCACTGGCAGATCGATAGTGCTGGCCATCCTCACCACAAATGCGGTATAATTCCGCATGGATTCTGTCGAGGACGGAGGGAGTTTCTCCTCGACGTCAGAGGAGGGCGACGTGACGAGTTGAATCGAATCCGAAGCCTCGGATTCTATGTCGGAGCCGTCGGATTCGTCAGATGAAGCCGAGGGGAAGCGTTGTTGGGGCTCCTCTCGGTCCTCGGATTCGGTCGCCTGTACCGACCATTGCCGGCCGTCAAACCTGAGGGAGAACGCCGGGATCGGAGCGAGAGTCATTGCTGGAACCGAGGACGTGTCGGGTTCGGAGCGCCGCTTCTTACTCGGAGGCTGTTGCTTGCTTGGAGGAGCGAGGGCTTCCGCAATAGAGACCGGTACCAGGGCGGTCGAACCCGAGGAGGTATCTCGCGTTGGCGTGGCGACCTCTGGGATGGGAGCCAGGTGAGCTTTCGGTACCGCATGGCGCAAATCCGAAGGGGATTGGTGGCGCTTACGGTGCTTCTCCGACTTCTTCCCCGGCCTGGTACCTTTGTCCTCGGTCTTCTTCCGTGGAGGCGGGTCCAGGGCTTTGATGGCCGGGACCGAAACTGCCAGGTTGGAGGTTGCCGGTTTCGACTTTGCGTCGGGTTCGGCGGGCGGGGAAGAGATTGTTGTCGGTAACGGGGCAGGAGAAGAGGATGTCTTTCGCCCTGGGGACCGACGTTCCCGGGTTCGGAGGTGGACCTTCGGGTCCCTGAGTCGGATGGTTCCTTGGACTCCCTCCCGAACAGGGCAGATCTGGTCGCTGTATCATAGTCATCATCGGATGACTGGTCGGATTCGTCCGAACGGAGTAAAGGGTCAAATTCGGGCCGGGAAGAGAGACGCAGTCCAGAGCCTGAGAGCTCCGTTTCCACCGTGAGAGTCCCCAGGGTAGCAGAGCTCTGCGAGGCCGACGGTTTCGGTGGTCTCGCGGCCTTGGTGGACTTGGGAGAGGATGGCTTGGAAGCTTTTTGCTTCGAGACCGCCTGGAGCACGGGGATCTTTTTGGTTTTCCCCTCCCGCTCAGGGACGTCCAACTTACAGGGCTGGTCGACGGCAGCAGTTTTCTCCATTGGTGGTTGAAGGGACTTCTCAAGGAGAAAGGAGGCGAGCCGGTTGCGCCGGTTTTTAAGTGCTTGCGAGCTAAACCCGCGGCAAATGGCGGTGTTCCTCGCCGAGGCACAGCAAGCACTTTTGGTGGCCGTCGGAGTGCGGGACCTTGGCTCCGCAGTCAATGCAATTTTTAAAGGGCTGGGCAAAAGGCATTAGTAGGTCCGAGTCGAAAAACCGTTGAAAAATCCGAAGAAAAAAAAGCGAAGAAATCCAAAGTTGTGGAGACTAACGATGGCGAACCTCTAGCCAAAGGCGGTAAAGAGGAACTGAGGTTTGGGCGGGAAGGCCCTCGCGCAGCCGCGCTGGGCGGGGGCGGAGACTAACGAACTTTCCTATGCTAGGGAAGGCCGACCTCCGGCGCAGGGGCACCTGGGAAACCCATCTGTGTGGCTTCACGAAGGCCACGAGGGAGAATAATTCTTACAATAAAATAAACATAAAATACAGTAAAGATGATAAAAATAAAAATAAAATGACATAAAAGAGCACATATGTTTTTTGTGGGCAGATCAGTTAAAACCAGTATTTATCCTTACTGTTTCTCTTATGCCACAAATACTTTCATAGATCTCATTCATTGTTCCATTGGTCAGCTTTGTAACAGAAAACAAAATGCTCCCATTTCATGGCCATTCAGCAGAGGTAAGTGAGGTTGCTGCTAGTTAGTTAGTCAGATTTCTGGTCGCCATCACAAACCAGCTATAAGTCCAAGGCCCTCTTTCTAGAGCAGCCACAGTGGAAAGGGCCAAGCACTATCAATTAGGCTGGCATGAGACAGAACTAACACAGAACCAGCAGTGCTCTCTCAGGATGCATGGTGGAAATAGCAAGGATTGAGGAGAAGAAGAGGAAAAACAACAATGCATGAAACAGAGCTGGCAAACTTTTTTTTTAAAAAAACTGTGCTTTCCAGGACCTCCTATCTCCCTAATTCAGAAACAAAGGCTGTCCTTGTCAGGCTTGGCCTGACCCTTGTGGGCCATGCGTCATGCCAGGAATGCTAAAGAGCATCGCTGTTCTGCCAAAGCTTGGGTTATTTTTGCAGAGTTGCCTTTGTTGCAGCAGTAGTGAACGAATGGACAAATGAACAAAGTGTTGAGGGAAGTGCAATCTCATTCCAGTGGAGAAAAATAGTTGTCTTGGGAAAAGAAGACAGGGGGTTTCAAGCAAGGGACGGTGGTTACAGTAACAAGTAGGCCTTTGTAGGTGAGAGAGCTAGAAAAAATGAAATGTATTTTGAAGGCAACAGACTGGATAGGTCAGTGGATTTGGTATCTGGCTTGGAATCAGAGGTTAGAAGTTCGATTCCTCACTGTGCCAACTCCAAGCAGAGACAGCCTGTGTGACCACAAAAGAACTGCACAGTCCCAGGGTTCATTAGGCAGAAGCAGGGAATGGTAAACCACTTCTGAATACTTCCCCATCCCACCCTACCCAGAAAGCCCTGAAAAGGGTCTTGATGATACATAGTTATTATTCTGAAGCTATCACACACACACACACACACACACACACACACACACACACACACGAATGTCTTTCTTGAAAAATACTGTTGACAATACTGCTGTAATAACTTATTACATACCTAAGTAATGTGTTGCCCATAAAACTAGTCACTTCACTGAATTCTGCTTCTATGCTCTGCTTAAGAAAGGCAAGAAATGTGTAAATAATGTATATTATAAAGAAAGTGGAATAATACCATTTATTTGAACTCTGTCCTGTACTTAATACCAGAAGCATTAACCATGCTGGTCTATGAGTATACTGTATGATACAATTCATTTTTTAAAGCATAGCCACCTTAAAATGCCACAACAAAACATTGTGATAAGAACCCACAAGGATGAACATAGGGCTCCTATATTCCGATATATGAAGGAAGAAGGTTTAAAGAGACGTAAACAAGGCACAACTTTGTTTCATTCTGATGGAATACACTGTCGTTGGCAGAAAACACAATGAGTTAACAAACCAGAATATAACATTAAGTCTAATCTGTAGTTGCTGCTGCTTCTGCCCTCATTTTTAAAAATAATAAGAGGAGGAGGAATTAAAATCAATTTTAAATATTTAGTGCAGTACACTTAAGTCTTAAATACTGTGAACTAGATCAGCATGTGCATTCTATAATGTCTCTTACATGTAGCACAATTCTCAGCAAGTCATTGCACTCTGGGCAAAATTCTCCCCTCACCAAGTATGTATGTACAGAAACAATCCAAGTGCAAATACTGGAAACGAGTTTTCAAATCACAGATTCATTAAATTTAATTTATAGGAGTAATAAGTAAGGGAAATAAAGGGTGATTCTTCTGTTCATTCATGCTGCTTTCCAATGACATCCTAAAACTAATGTGAACCTTATTACCAACTGAAATGCCTTTTCGCACCACTGCCTTCCATAGACATCCGTGGCTCTAGAGCTTTATAGACTAGCTAAGTATCACTGCCATCATAATCCTTATTATTGACACAAGGCTATTAACTTGATTCAGAGCTGATGAATGGGTGTGCTGCACCAAATGGCTGTGGGTCACAGGTGAGAGTTTAATGACCATGAGACATCAGATGTTTCTCAAACACAGTTCCTTCCTTTGGCCTGCATGTAAAATTACTCAAGAGGGTAGTGTAATGACTAGGTAGAAGCACTGAAGAAAGAGTGCAGGTGCACTGCTTTAGGGCTCCTGTGACTTTTATTGCAGAGAAACAGACTCTAAAGATGGAAACTACAAGCAAGAGAGGTTAGCATCTAGTTTACTGGATCTCCAAATACAGTACTGTATCCAGCTCCCATCCTGCCCTATCCAGCCAAAAGAGGAGTTCTTTGTGGTTTTGGATAAATAAGAGACCAAACAAATACCGGTATGTGCCTGACAGGTGCACACAGATAATCAGGCAGGGAGCCCAGGTAACAGATGAATCAATATTTCCTTTCCAACCTTCTGCAATCTACTGCAGAAGAATGTGAATGATAACGGGCTGAAAGGCCAAATGGAAGAGTGAATCATCATCATAACCTTTCCAGGGTTATCAATATGACAAACTGAAGGACACTGAACTTCAATGGTAGTTACTCTTATTATGCTACAATACACCCACCCCAATCCTGTCCGTTCTCTTTCAGGTCTGACAAACAGAAAATCTGTTTTAATGTTGCTGTAAATCTGCTCTGGGAGAGAAAACACATCCCTTCTCTCTTGCTTTATTTATGCAGAGATAAAAAGCAAGAAAGAGAATTAGGCACCATTTACCACTCACACAAATGGGACTTACTGAGTAGGACATTGTCGTATTCATACATAGCAGGCTGATGAAAATAAGATTTGCAGATGCAAGACAACCAATTGGACTATCTTTCCCAAAGCATTATATTTCCCCCCAGCCTGCTCCCCACTCCTTTGTCCAGAGTCATTTTAAAGGTCTCTGCAACGGAACTGCCATCATCTCCTGTGAGAAAGGCAATGCCACAGACAAAGAGATCGCATTGTTAAATGCAAGAGCAAGTACAGTACTCAGGTGCTATTAAACCTTATTCCTCCATTCAGCAGAACATCATTTCTCTCCAGCTGAAAATCAAGTCCATTGATCTCAATTTACATTCTATAAAGAGCTGCCTTGAAAGTCTGAAACAAAGGTTGATTTGGAAGAGCCCCCACCCCACCCTGGCCTCTTTTCTTGGTTAAACTACAGCAGCCAGAATTTAATTAAGAAGCATCATTTTCCCTGATAAAAATATTTCACCAAAATAATTCATCTTCGGTTTTTTGTGTGTCAGACTATGATGGGGTAGAATTACATTATTATGTTTTGGAAAGCAAAATTGTTTTTAATGACTAGGGAAGACAAACACATGCCCAGTGTTCATAGTTCACCCCCAAATTAATAACTACCAAGGCTTCATTCCTAAATAATATTACTGAATTGCAGGCCTCCATGGGTTGTGTTCTAAACTACACATAAGAAAACGCACAGTATTGTGTCGTACATTTTCTCTCAATCAAATGCAATGAGTTAATTCGCTCTTTGGATTCTACTGCTCAGGTTCAAACCAGTGAATGCAACCACACTGTTTTCAGCTCGAGTTGGATTAGCAAAAGAAAACAAACAAAAACAAACATTTGACATCTAAAGATATAGTAAATAGTCAATCATAGTATATTTTAAGTAATCTGTTTATCTTTGAATCCATGGTAAATTAGCATTGAGGTTAATGTGTTTGGTGATCTTAACGAAGTCTGTGTTGTCTTTCCCCTTCTGCTTCATTTATATAAGTGGGTGGGTGGGATACAATACTGTAACTAATCCAAAAGACTCCAGAACATGTTGATTAAAACACTATACCTGGGTATATTTCCATGAAGATCTATTTATGGATATAAAATTAGACCTCTCCCACAAGTGAAGATGTATTTGGCTTTTATCTCTGACCATGAAGGCTCGATTCAACCTATTCTAGACAAGCTGTAAAAAGGTAAAGGTTCTCCCTGCACATGTGTGCTAGTTGTGTCCGACTCTGGGGGTGGTGTTCATCTCCATACTCAAGCTGAAGAGCCAGTGTTGCGCATGTTCGCGGCCATTTGGCTGGCAAGGCTGCAAGGAAACACTGTTTTATCTTCCGGCTTTTTACGGCAGCACCTATTTATCTACTTGCATTTTACATGCTTCCGCACTGCTAGGTTGGCAGGAGCTGGGGTTATCAGCCAAATTAACCCCAGCTCCTGCTCCGCTGTGTGGCACCTGGGATTCGAACCGCCGAGTTGCTGACTTTGCAGCCAACAGTTTTCCAAGCCTTAGTCCAGCTGTATCCCACCCTTAAATACCACAATCAAGTTTGGCATTTAGGAGTGCTGTTATAACACACTGTGGTGGTAACCAATGAAGCCACTTTCGCCAGCTTGGACTGGTGGACTATGTGCACCAGTCAGTCTGACCACAGTTATCCATGCTCAGGCAACACCCACACTTCACCACTGCAACTTGTTATATGCAGGCTGTTTACTTTTTGAAGAATATTTAGTGCAGTGAGGTGGACAGAGTAATAAACTAAGACTCAGAATACCTGGGTTCAAACCCTAGCTCAGACATGGAGACTCATCAAAGCAGCTGGAGCTGATAAAACCAAGCCTTCATTTACTTTAAAAGTCAAATTAGGATCACTGAAAATTGGTCCTGACTTGATGGCATATTATACACACTACTTTGAAGATAGTTGTTTCAAAATAAAGCAACGAGAGTGCTGCTGATTAGCACAGGCTATTCAGAGGATATAGTTGTGTCCTTGGGGCATTTCTACACTTATTTTCCACTGTTATTAACCTACAAAGCTGGGTGGGCAAAGTGTGGCCTCTAATAGAGGCCAAATGCATCTCCCAGCTTCCCTTAAAACATAAATTTTAAAGAATTTCTCAGCAGCCACATTTCAGGGAAAGCCAAAGGCAAAAAGGTAGACACCTGCAAGTTTTAGCTTTAAGTTCCTACTATCAGTAACGAAGAATAAGGGAATTTCAGCCATTTAGGACAGGAAAAGCCTATATAAACTTGGGAAACCACAGAAAAATAGGAGGTGAAGGGAGTATGATCATCCAAGGTAGGCCCAGCAGGATGGGTTGTTAGAGGCCTAAGCGCAGGCATGTCCAAACTTCAGCCCTCCTGATATTTTGGACCACAACTGTTTTGGACTGTGGGAGTTGCAGTCCAAAACATCTGGAGGGCCAAAGTTTGGACAGGGCCTGAAGATTCCCATCCCTGCAACAAAACTTTAGGACAGCGTTATAAACCATCTGAATAATGTGTTTCATGTAGACCCCCAACAAAGCTATTTTGGGGGGCTTGGACCAGTCCTTAATTCAAATTAGTTTTTCCATCCAAAAATTGTGGTTTGCAACTTCTAGAAGCTTCCAGCAGTAGCAATTCTGCTCTAGAGCAAAATTAGAGTCTTGGTTTGGCAGAGTGGTTTTGAAATATGTGGCAAAATGACATTTTTGAGATGTGGCCTATAGAGGTCCCTGGGGAGAAACTGACCTGCAGACACCCAGAGGTACCCAGTTCAAAACTGCTTGCTCTGCTCTGCAGAATGTTATCATTATCCAAGGAAACCTTACTTTGGATAGTCTTAGATGGGAAGTGACTGAGGACTGGACATTTTTTCTGCATTGTTGTACAATGCATTTTATTGCAAGTTGTTTTTAATAAGACAATATATAAAATGAACCTGTGTATTTGCCAAATAAATGAAACAACATATACATCTGCCTATAAGACTACATTTCTTGTTTGTATAAGCACCGCCATTCACTCAGATAAAACCTAGTCTCTCTAAAGTGTGCATCATACAAATGAATAAATAGGTTGCATAAAGCAATGTGTGTTGTTCTGCACCACCTGCTGTAAACCAAGATAGGATGCATCATCTACAGATGGCATTCATTTCAAGATTGGCTAAAACCGGGCAGGCTATAATTCCGAATTCACCTGGAGTTTTGACAAGTGGGTGCCTACACGGCTGCCGCCACCTGCTTAATATGTCTTTTGCAAAGATGATTGTAGCACATTCTGCCACTTGCAATCAGCTTGGCAACAAAACCATCGACTGAAATAGCAGTGGGGAGGGGGGGAGAGGAGAATTCTCATAAGTAGATGTACTGGAATTTCAAAAAAATGAAAGACAAACATGGGATGAAAGATTCAAATGAGCAGACTGATAGAGAATTTAAAAGACACAGATGTTGAAAGGCTTACGGATTATCAGTGAGAAATTGTGTGGAAATTTACCTTCACACATTTCTAAAGGAGACTCCATTTATCAACTGAGAGTATTTTTTGCTAAGATTTAACAACTAAATTGACATATTTGGATCTGTCCATTCAACTAGAAGCATCAAGTACCAAAATTTGGAACAGCAGGTTCCCTTACACCAGCTGTCTAAAAAAAAAGGTAAATGTCTCCTAAAAACTGTGGTCTTTGGTTGAAAGGAAACTGAAAAACCCTTGAACTGTTGACCCGTCCATCTCCGTGAGAAAATTGCAGCCAGCCAGTGACATTTTAGCTTTCTATTTATTCAACTCTCAGAGAGAGAGAGAGAGAGAGAGAGAGAGAGAGAGAGAGAGAGAGAGAGAGAGAGAGAGAGAGAGAGAGAGAGAGAGGGTTAACACAGGGAGAGGGGCTGGTAGCTGAGTTCTGTCACCATGGAGTGCATGAGGTCACCAACGGGTCAGAGTCCCAGACAAAATGAGTCGCCTCTTTTGCTAGCAGTATTAATCCACACTCCCCTCTATTCTCCCATTTATCAAACCTCACTGAAAAATGTTTCACAAAACTTTAATTGAATGAAATTATTTTGAATGAGTTTGGATAAGGAATTCTGTCACGAGAACTGAAACAACGGTAGAAGCTGTAAATTCAAGGTAGTGATGAACCACAATATTCACACAGCCGGGAGATAACACCCAGAGGGAAATCACAGGGATCGACATTAAGACTGGTCTTCCTTAACATCTCCATAAATGATTCAGAAGATGAATTAAATAGCTCAGTCATAAAATTCCCAGGAGAATCTAACTGAAGAACTGCATATAGCAATGAGAAAATAAAATTAATACAAAATGGGCCTAGAGAATTTTTAAAGACACTCTGTGTGTGTGCGCGTGCACACACACGTGCATGTATGTTTAAAGCTTCCTGTGAACTTAGCAGTGTTTTGAAAAGGATTAGAATCTACAAGGATAAAAATATCCAGCTTTAATTAGTTAAAATGATTTAATATATTTAACTCTCTTTACTTGTGGGTTATATAAAACCTTCACTTAGAGACAGCCTATTCATTAATTATCATATATACCCTTTGATATGTGAATGGAAGACAAAGAAGGGTGAGGAGAGGAAAGCACCTGGAATAAACTATAACTACCGGAACTTCGCCAGTACCTGCTAAATAATATAAAATGATTTGAAACTTGTATTCCAGGAACAAATGGGTAAGTGTTGCATTGATGTAACACCAGACAGAAATGAGTCCAAACACACACACACACACACACACACACACACACACACCACTGTATTTATTGGGATAATGTTCACAACAATTGTCACTGGAAAATTTAGTTTGCACAACTGACTGTGTGTGACCAACCCAAAACAAAACAGAACAAACAAACAAACACATAGAATATGTCCAACTTCCACCTTAATATGGTTCTGCTTATATATTTGGAAATGACTGCCATTAAAATCAGGTCCTTAAATGCTTACTTAGCATTGCTTAGTAAATTATTCTCAAGTTCTTATCTGTATTTCTACATGCCATATTCTGGCAAATAGAGACAGCTATCCCAGCATAATTGACTGGACCATTAGATCCCAGAGGCACCTCTTAGAAAAAGCCTACATTCGGTACCTCAGGGATGGGAGTAATAAGAAGCCATGTCAGAACTTACTTAATTCTTACTATAGTAATTCCTTGGTTTAATAGTAATTTGGTTTAAGAGCGTTTTGCAAGACAAGCAAAAATTATTCTAAGTTTTGCATTGATCAACAAGCAATGTCTTGATATACAAGCATTGGATCAGATCACATGATCACAAGTGAGCCAATGGTGGATCTCTCTCTCTCCCTCACCCTGCTGGATTGTGGGTGATTGTCTGGAACGTTCCAGCTCAGGCAGCCTCCAAAGTAGAGGGAGGAGAATGGTATGGAGGTTTCCCTTGCACCAGCCAGGAACATTTTCAAAGGTGAATGCAGGTTAGGGCTATATTTTTCTTTTTATTTATATTTTTCTTTAATTTGTTTTCAACATTATTTCTTATTTGTCAAACCACTTCCAGTCATTGGGCAGCTAGTCAAGTGTGTGTAAGGCTACAAATTACAATTTATTATTGTAACATTAAAAACACAGAGTAAAATCCTGTTGTTAGTCCCAAGCAGAATAGATTCCACAGCCAGGTGCCTAAACCATGGTGTGAACGTGGACTTCTAGCCAAATTGTTTTGTGAGTTTCGTCATTTTATGTGTACAGTATGTGGTCTACGGGAGCCCAGAACGAATCATCTGGGTTTCTGTTATTTCTTATGGGGAAATTTGCATTGATATAAGAGTGTTTTGGTTTACAAGCATGTTTCCGGAATGAATTATGCTCATAAACCAAGGTACTGCTGTATTATTTTCACTTCTAGTTACATACATTTCTTTTAAATTGGTTACATACATTTCTTTTAAATTGGAACTTCACAAATCTACCTACTTTCCATTTTCTTAATGCCACTTCAGATGCAGTGATTTAATCCTTTTTCTGTAGTACTGGAAATTTTCTGATTTCAGGCCTGAATTACCTAGAGAGTCAAAATGGGGCTCTGGTCTCTTCTATACTGAGAGCTGGAGAATGAGAATAAAAGTCGTGTCAGTCTACCTCAAAGAGTTGACTTTTTCCATCTTTCTTTGATGGTTCCACATCGGGATACTGGTGGTCCCAGATCTGAACCATTCCAAGGGATGTCAGATAAGGGAAGCTCTGATGCTACCTTTAAGATAGGCAACTAGAACTCGAGTGTTCAGTCCTGCATTAAGAGACTTTCCAACTGAAACTCAGCACACTCCTCATTTCTGGGATTCCACCCACCTTCTCATGCATTTAAGATCCCTTTGCCCCCGCCCCCCTAATCGAGCACAAACTAAGTGGTGACACCTTGAAGTGTTAGAGTTCATGGATGCTATCTGAGGCCAAGGGATCACATGTATTTAATACTATCATTTAAATCGTTTCCTCAGATTTTTGTCAAGACTCCCGAAAGTCAAACAAAAGCATGCATATCAAGGAGAAAGATTCTAATATACAGTATAAGCAGAAAGCATTACACTTTAGCCTTATTAAAATTTTGTGTATGCAGTTCTGATGTCAACATAAGGTTATGCGACAAACATAATTCCTCTCCACTCCTTTGCTGCAGCCTCGTCTTGGAAGTCAGTCTAACTGAGAGATAACACTCAAAAAGCAACTCAACTTTTTGTTTCTTACCTCATCTAATTATTTGTGGACCACCTAAACTAATAAAGAACTTGAAAGAAAAACTTGAAAACTTTTGTAACATTTTTGTCATTCCTAATAACAATATTATATTATCTAATTCTTACTTGTGTTCATAAAAACTTGCAGTGTGTTAGCTTCTAGAATTCGTTATTTTCTAAAACAGCTTTCACTTAATGTTTGAAAATACAGTAGTAACTATCCATTAACTAATATTAACACCCTTCTTGTTCTCATCTTCATCATTATTATATTATTAATATTTTATGGACTAGGTGAAGAATATTCCACATATCCTATGCACTCTGTTCTTGTCGGAACTGCAAGTAGTAAACAAAAAAGAACATGAATGCAAATAGGACACATTCATCTAATAAATGCACATTTCCCACATGGAAACCATATCAACATGAACCTCAAAAGAGGATTCAATATGCACAATTAGACAACAGATTTGGAAAATGAGCAACAGAGACAAGGGCTGTGTTACGCATGATTCTCAAGCAAAAGGGGCAAGGGGGGGAGATGTGCAAATCAGAAAGGTGACATTAAAAAAAAGTAATGAAAAGAAAAATTCAAACATAGCATCCAGGGAAGTAATCTAACAGCTGTTACATATGTTATGCAGACTAAGGCGGTTGAACTGCGTATCATTTCTGACTATAAATGAACGGTGCCATTTTAATGCTCTTCCTCTTTCTTGCACACATGTGTGTCCACACATTTCTCCCTACAAACAGAAACTCACCCTATAAGGAAAAAATGTTCTTTTTTGAGGCCACACTCCTGCATACACAAGGGCTGTTTGAGAGGAATCACTTAAAATACCGTTTCCAGTTGAAGTAATTAGTCTACTCTACCATTTCAGGATTCTGTTACTACATTCCCATGTCATTAAGTTACATGTTACTTTTGGAAAAGTAAGTTCTGCTAAGTGCAGATTATGAATGTGGAAGTATTATTATAAAGTAAAAAAGATCCTAACATTTCAAACCGGGATTATTACTGCATTACCTCATTTCTCTGTTAGGATACCTAATTCCTGATGCTGGTGCTAAGGTTGGAGGTGGGACTGCTAAGCCCCTTGTGAGCTCTCTAGCACTGTCATGTAGGGCAGCAGTGGCTCCTCTGCTTTCAACTCAGCTCATTTACACTAATAATTGGCGGGAGAGCAAAGAAACAGAGGCTGCTCTTTACCACCCCCTGATCTCTTTTCAAGAGTGCTGGACAGTGGTGACAATTGCATGCCATGGATTCAGCCTTCATCACGACTCCTCAGTCAGAAAGGCAGGTCGTTGAGGCTGCTTCTTACCACCATCAAAGGCCACTTACCTGTCTAAGCAGCAGGAGTGGTGAACATCAGGCACACTTC
The DNA here is from genome assembly GCA_037367245.1 of Phrynocephalus guinanensis. Classification (NCBI taxonomy): domain Eukaryota; kingdom Metazoa; phylum Chordata; class Lepidosauria; order Squamata; family Agamidae; genus Phrynocephalus; species Phrynocephalus guinanensis. Next base: position 46,186,614 of record CM074734.1, read on the forward strand.
TGCTCTCTTTGCATAGTGAGGAACCAGGGACAGAAAGAGGGTGTCATTGTGTCCACTGCCCTTCTCCATCTGGGATATCATGCTGACCTTCTGGGAAGTCCATCCCTCGCTACCACCCTGGAGAAGAGCACAAGCTCCAAAGCAGACTGAGGTAACTTATTGCTGGTGCTTTCCTGTTCTTTCTGATCTGCCAAGGAGGGTGTGGTGCGAAAGAAAAGAAAGGGCAGCAATGGTAGATCAGGTAGACTATGGACACCAGCTCTGCTAATTTGTAGCTCAGTGGATGCAAACATCGATAAGAGGTTTCTCTTAAGACTGGCAGAGAGATTACATCAGGAAAATGGAGTACCGTATTTGCAAACAAGGTACTGCAGTGGAGATAGTTAAAAAGCAATGGTAGAAAGGGGATGCACTCAAGAGTCACCCATTTATGATGCCTCCAGTCATATCAGGCATTTCCAATTCCCAAAAGTCGAAACAGCAGCCTTATGACATAATGATAGCGGTTTTTATCGCATAGGTATTATTAGCAGATGTAGAATATTTGCTGACATTTTGTTGCTTGAGAGCTTTTGTAGCCTTGGGAGAGGAGCAGTCTTTGGGGGGGTGGCACTTATTATTCCCAAGCATATTCTTGGACAGTAATAAGAAGTGTGTATCAGAGGATGGAGTAGGATTTAGTAGCTGAGCTTGGATGGTCATATCTTTGTGAGATTAAGTAGTTGTTAGAAGCTATAGGTATAACAGCAATAGAAATGACAGTTGTAAGTGGAAATCTGGCAAGAGAGGCACTTATCTTTTGTTTATAGCCAAGATAAGAAATAAAGAATGTATTTCTCACAATGGGAAAACTGCCAGCTTCTGCTATGGCTGTCTGGTTCTCACTGCCGCGGGAATTATGCCGCGGGAATTATAAAAGAGAGGGACCAATGAGATTGCAAGCCACTTCTCTGCTAGGGTGGGAGTGTGCCTCATCATTACCTGTCTGGGGTGCCAGCATATGGGGAGAGGAGTTCTAGATGCCTGAGACAGTTCAATATCTCAGGCAGAGTCAGTGGAAATGATCACTAGGCAATGCTCCAGTCTAGGTTCACTTTGTGTTGGGTGGAGTATGTTCTTCTGCTTATGTCAGTGTAAGCTTTCCCCCTGCACTATGTAACAGTGGTTCTCAGCTGGTGAGGCAGGTACTACTTTGGAACAGCCTCCTGCCGGAGGCCAGGACTGCCCCATCTCTGCTCTCTTTCCAGAAGCAGGCAAAGACCTTCCTCTTCAGGCAAGCTTTCCCTGAATGACGTTATGTGACTTTTTAGATAGATTACCATGCATGATTGCATTGACTGACTTCATAAGTACATCTGTGTTTTCCATGTTAGTTTCCACCCCTCATTATGGAATGTTTCCCCTCTTAACTGTTTGAGTGCTCTTTTTACTTTTAATGTTGCCTTTAAATGTTGTAAGATGCTTTTTCTAATTCCCTGTTCTTAAGTTTGAATATGTCTTACATGTTCTGAGCTGTATATTGTCCCTCGTTATTGTAGGCCGCCTTGGATCCTTTTCCAAGGCGAAAAATATTCAAAATAAAATAAAATAAAATAAATATTGAGGCATGGAGTTTTCATGGCAATTACCGACATTTAGTAACATATTATTACAAATCCAGAACGATAAACAGAATTATTTCTGGCAACTTGCATTTACTACCCAAAACAGTACTACAGCTTTTAATGACCTTACTATAAATGACATATAATGAATAAAGCAATAAAATTCATGTAAGAATAGAAATGTTTTTGTTCTTTCTATCATGGCAGAACTTGGGATGGGGTGGGTGGTTAGAGTTTACAGCATGATAGGTGGAATGCAAGACAGGAAACGGCAAACCACTGTTCTGTGTTACACACGGTGACAGCACGTTCTCCTGCCTTAGAAGGAAGGTGGCCCAGGGCAGCTGCTCTTGTGGTCCCCATGGAATCAGGCTGCTAAGGGGTGATAGCAAGAACAGATGCTGAACCCATCCTCTCACTTTCTGGAAGCTGAAACTGGTAGGTTTTGACTCTACTAACATAAAAAAAGGGGGGGGGGAGAACGTGGAGGTGAGTTTGCAGGTCAATAGTCTCAGAATGTGCTATGTCAATCACCCTGATCTGACTTACTATTGGTCTGTCTATACTAGCATTCTTTTATGCCCCTCCTTTCTAAAAGGCCTGTCAGTTAAACAGACAAAAATGGACAGTTTTACTCCTCATTTTAAAATGCATTCCAGATGGGACGGTGTTGTATAAAGGACTGTTTAAATATTCGCTAAATAAACATAATTTCATTATTTGCTCTTGGGGGGAACGAATTTAATTAGATCTTATACACCAGGTACTATTTCACTGTATAAGCCTTTCCATTTTAGCTAAACACGCCCAATTTATTCTTTTGTTTCTTTGTCTTAACTGTCGCAATCATGGCAGCTGTGGTCACTATGGACCATGTATCACTTGTAACCATGTCAGGCCATGCTGGAGAGGGGAAAATGTGTAGTCTTTGATTGTAAATACAGCAGTACCTCAATTTATAAACAAATTTAATCCATTCCGAATGCATGCTCTTAAGTCAAACTAGTCTTAAGTCGGGGTACCTATCTAATTTTTTTTAAAAAAAGTTTTAAAAAAATGAAAAAAAATATTTGTAAGTCGAGCAGACCATATCTAAAATTTGTAATGGACCATGTATCACTTGACAGCCATTAAAATGTCTTTGATTGTAAATACTACCTCAATTTATAAACAAATTTTTTCCGCTGTTAAGTCGAGCTGCTCTATCTAATTTTTTTAAGTAAAAAATGAAAAAAAAATGGGTACCACTGTAATATGTTTTTCCCTCCTATTAGCTATATACATCTCTGGAAAAAGACCCAGCTATACTGGGATTGCAGCCACCACCAGATTCCCACACCACATTAGCAGAAAACAGAAAGCAGTCAGCCAAGACACTGAATAATTCACTCTACCACTCTTGTGTATCTGTTACAGGAAAAAAAATCTTCTAATGAGCACCTTGGCAGATTCAGAGGAGATAATAAGGTCTGTGTGCAACAGACAGATTACCAGTTCCCATTAATGTTCCTTAATGACATGGTGAGATATTAAGGAATCATTGACTTGAGTGTGAAAAGACAGATATTTTGCCCATGATCTCAATATAAGCATATTGGCTTCCCCTCTAACCTCATCCTTCTTCAGCTTCAGCCTTAGTTCTGTCAGAACAATTGATGTTTCCTAGACAAATGCTCCTGGTTGCAATTCTAATTCAAGGATCTGAATTAAAGCAACCAGGCAGGGCATTTAATTAATGTGAAATTGGGGAGGGAGGGATATCACAAATATGGAGCCCTATTTGATTCAGGGGCCTTTCCCCATCTTCACTGAGGTCTCTGTCCACAAGATGATGACATTGTAAGGAACGTCAAGAGACGGATTTATTTTGCCTGGCCTTCTTCACAGCAAGTTTTTCTTTCCCTTCCTTCAGTTAGCCACAATGAGACCCCTTTCCATACTTTGCTTTGATACAGATCACACATTATATCAGAGAACCCTAGCTACTTAAAGACAAGTTATCTGCATTGCAGAGTTTCATCTCTCCATCTCTCAGAATCTCTTAAATTATATTCAGACTAGACAGGATTACATTGACGCAGAAAGACTGATACAGAGAAAGCCTAACACTCTCTTACCAAGACCCACGTTGTTTTGAAGCTTAAAATCACCCTCCTTGAACTATTTTTTCATCAACAAGGGATAGGTCTGAGCCCTTTAGGTCATCCCTTCACTTCTACCATAGCAGTATTTTAATATTTTTAATTGTGTAGGGCCAACTGGAAACCTGTGCTTCTGGCTCCTCACTAGAGAGGTTAATATGCATTCTGATGTGAGCACAGCCACTGGTTGTTTAATGGAAGTATTATGTACTTGTTACAAGTATTGGGGATACTCTGGTTTGCTAGAAAGGCAAAACAAGTGGGTCCTAGATCAAACCACGTTTCATCTTTCTCTGGAAGCAAATGTGACAAAACAGAACCTGTTATACTTTAGGCACATCATGATAAGAGAAGACTTTCTGGAAAGGACAATAATGCTAGGAAAAGTTGAAGGCAGTAGGAAATAAGTTAAAACATATAAGAGACGTACTGACACCCTAAAGAAAGTCACAGCTTTGAGTTTTCAAGCCATTTTATAGGTCTATTGTTATAAGGTCAGCATAAATCAGAGGGAACTTGAAATCATAAGAACATAAGAACATAAGAAGAGCCATGCTAGATCAGGCCAAAGGCCCATCTAGTCCAGCTTCCTGTATCTCACAGTGGCCCCACCAGATGTGTTTGGGAGTGCATGAGACTAGATATCTGTCTCCTGATACCACTCCCCTGCATCTGGCCCTTGAAGTTCCCTGGTTTTAAGCCTGGAGATTACACATCTCCCTGATGGTTTGTAACCTGTGATGGACTTTTCCTCCAGGAATCTGTCCAATCCCCTTTTGAAGGCATCCAGGCCAGATAACATCACCACATCCTGTGGCAGGGAGTTCCATAGACTAACAACGCGCTGGGTGAAAAAATATTTTCTGTTGTCTGTTCTTACTCTCCAAGCACTTAATTTGAGTGTATGTCCCCTAGTTCTGGTATTTTGTGAGAGGGAGAAGAGCTTCCCTCTATCCACTTTACTCATGCCCTGCATTATTTTGTACGTCTCAATCATATTCCCCCCTCAGGCGCCTTCTTTCCAGACTAAAGAGCCCCAAATGCTGTAGCCTTTCCTCATAAGGGAGGTGCACCAGCCCAGTAATCATTTTAGTCGCTCTCTTCTGCACCTTTTCCAGTTCCGCTATGTCTTTCTTGAGATGCGGTGACCAGAATTGTACACAATACTCCGGGTGCGGCCTTACTATTGTTTTGTATAATGGCATTATAATGTTGGCTGTTTTATTTTCAATCCCCTTTTTGATAATCCCTAGCATGGAATTGGCCTTCTTCACCGCTGCCACACATTGGGGAGACACCTTCATGGAGCTGTCCACCAACACACCAAGATCTCTTTCCTGATCTGTCACGGATAACTCAGAGCTCATGAGTTGATAGATAAAGTTTTGATTTTTTGCCCCAATATGCATTACTTTACATTTGGCTACATTAAAATGCATTTGCCATTTCGTAGCCCATTCCCCCCACTTTGGAGAGATCCTTCTGGAGCTCTTCACAATCTCCTCTGGTTTTTACCACACGGAAAAGTTTTGTGTCATCTGCAAACTTGGCCACCTCACTGCTTATCCCTGTCTCCAGGCCATTTATGAACAGATTGAAAAGCACCGGTCCCAGGACAGATCCCTGGGGCACACCGCTTTTCACCTCTCTCCATTGTGAAAATTTCCCATTGACACCTACTCTTTCTTTCCTGGATCTCAACCCGTTCTCAATCCATAAGAGGACCTGCCCTCTTATCCCCTGACTGTGCAATTTTCTCAGCAGCCTCTGGTGAGGGACTGTGTCAAAAGCCTTTTGAAAATCCAGATAGATGATATCCACCGGTTCACCCAAATCTACATGCCTGTGGACCTTTTCAAAAAATTCTAAAAGATTTGTCAGACAAGACTTACCCTTGCAGAAGCCATGCTGATTTTCTCTCAGCAAGGTTTGTTGTTCTATGTGTTTTAAGATTTTCTCTTGGATGAGGCTTTCCACTATCTTCCCTGGGACAGATGTAAGGCTAACCGGCCTGTAGTTTCCCGGGTCCCCCCTCCTTCCTTTTTTAAAAATTGGTGTGACATCTGCTATCCTCCAGTCCCACGGCACTGTGACCGTTTTAAGAGACAAGTTGCATATTACTGTTAAGAGATCTGCAATTTCATTTCTCAGTTCCCTAATAACCCTTGGGTGGATGCCATCTGGGCCCGGTGACTTGTTAATCTTCAATTTATCAATTAGTCCTAAAACATCCTCTCTTTTAACCTGTATTTGATTTAATTCTTTAGTCAAGAGTTCAGGCAGCGGAATCTGCTCAAGGTCTTCTGTCGTGAAGACAGAAGCAAAGAACTCATTTAATTTCTCTGCAGTTTCCAAGTCCTCCTTAATCTCCCCTTTTCCTCCCTCACCATCCAGAGGGCCAACTGGTTCTCTGGCAGGTTTTCTACTTCTAACATATTTAAAGAAGCTTTTATTATTACTCTTTATATTGCTAGCCATGCATTCCTCAAAATCTTTCTTTGCCTCTCTTATCATCTTCTTACATTTCTTTTGCCAGAGTTTGTGTTCCTTTTTATTTTCCTCATTTGGGGAGGATTTCCATTTACAGAAAGACCTCTCCTTGCGCTTTAGAGCCTCTCTAACTCCACTCGTTAACCATGCCGGTGCCCTCTTGGACTTAAATGAGCTCGTCTTTCTTTGTGGTATGCACTTCTGCTGGGCCTCTGTTACCATTGTTTTAAACAGGTTCCATGCACTCTGAAGAGATTGGATTCTTCCAACCTTCCCCTTCAATTGCTTTCTAACTAGTTTCCTCATCTGAGGGAAGTTTGCCCTTCGAAAATCAAGGGTTTTTATGTCTGATTTGCTTGACACTCTTCCTCCAACATGCATGGCAAAGGAGATTGCAGCATGGTCACTGTTCCCCAGAGGCTCAGTGACATTCACATCCCTGACCAGGTCCTGAGTATCAGACAGTATTAGATCCAGAGTTGCGTGTTCTCGGGTGGGCTCCATGTCAAGTTGCTCTAAGGCACAGTCATTCAGCAAGTCAAGAAACCCAGTTTCTCTTTCTTGCCCGGAGCTCGCATTGGCCCAGTGGATGTGGGGATAATTGAAGTCCCCCATGATTACTATCCTATCCTTCTGAGACACCTCCATGGTTTGTCTCCTCATTTCAAGGCCCCCCTCAAGTTTTTGATCTGGTGGGCGATAGCATACCCCAACTATCACATCACTCCTTGGACCTGGTAGTTTAACCCACAGTGATTCTATGGTGGAGTCAGACCCTCTGTCCATCTCCATTCTGCTGGATTTTACCCTTCTTTAACATAGATGGCCACTCCCCCTCCAACCCGCCCCTCTCTATCCCTTCTATAGAGTTTATAGCCTGGGATTGCTGTATCCCACTGGTTCTCTACATTCCACCAGGTTTCTGTTATGGCTATTATATCTATGTTATCCCTAGCTGCCAAATGTTCAATTTCTCCCATTTTTGGTTGGAGGCTTCGAGCATTGGCGTAGAAGCACCTGTACAGTGGGTCCTGCAACAACAGCTGCTGCTTTGTTCTCCCCCCCCACACACAGGTATTATTTTCAGTAGACAAACTATCACATTCCATTATTCTCCCAGTACTAATACCTGCTACATCATCTCTATGTGATTCTCTACCCTTTCCAACCTCATTCCCTGTGGATGAGGTGTTCCAAACTGGATGCCACTCAGCTCCTGTCGGCTTTCCCCCAGTTATCAGTTTAAAAGCTGCTCTGCAGCCTTTTTGAGGTTGAGTGCCAGCAATCTGGTCCCATCATGATTCAAGTGCAACCCGTCCCTCCTGAACAGGTTTGGCTTGACCAAAAATGTTCTCCAGTTCCTGACAAATCTAAAGCCCTCCTCTCGACACCATCGCCTCATCCACGCATTGAGGCTTCTGAGCTCTGCCTGCCTGGCGGGTCCTGCACGAGGAACAGGTAGCACTTCTGAAAATGCTACCTTGGAAGTCCTGGACTTCAATCTTCTTCCTAACAACCTGAACTTGGCTTCCAAGACTGACCGCTTGGCCTTCCCGACATCATTGGTACCGACGTGTACCATGACCACTGGCTCCTTCCTGGTTCTCTCTAACAAGCTATCTAGATTTCTCATGATGTCTGCAACCTTTGCACCTGGCAGGCAAGTGACCATACGGTTATCATGTTCATCACAAATCCATCCCTCCGTATTTCTAATTATAGAATCCCCTAGCAGAAGGAGCTTCTCTCCTGCAGCCTGTTCTTCTACATGTACCTGATCCTGTATCTCATCAATTGTGATGAGGGAGAGATCCTCAGGTGGAACCAGTTGTGCCTTGGTGTGTGCCTCATGAGGTGTGATGAGGGAAAGAGCCTCAAATTGATTGTGCAATGTGTAACATTTCATTTATAAGATTTTCATTTTCATTTATAAGATTTATATCCCACCTGTCTGGCCCTCTGGCTTACAACAAATAAACCAATTACATATCAACATGCATTATATTCTAATTATTGTGCAGTCTGGACCATACACATTTTTCATTACTCTGTCCTTTCCTTTAACAATACGGGCACCACTGCTTCCCTTTTCACAAGGGTCACATGTATATCTCTGTATCTATTATCATCAAGGATAGCGCCGTGCAGATAGCACTGTGCAGAACTGCTCTGTTCCCACCCAGCCACCCCGGCAGCTGAAATAAGGATATCACATTCATTCTAGAAGGAACAAAAATACAGAAAAGAGGGCAATGATCTGATACTGTGCTTCTCTCCTTCATCCCTAGGAACCTGGAAAAGATCACAAGAAGGGCTCTGGGTCATTGTATGCCTTCAGCTCTGAAAATACACCACCTTGGCCAATTTTCCTATAGCCTATACATAACAAGAAACATACCAATATTTTGGGGGTGTGGATAGCTCCCTGTTGTCGTGGTTGGTAACAACTTTAACCCGCTGTCCTATCTGGGATTACAGCAGCTCCTGATACCCAGTTACTGTATTTTCCTCACCCACTCTGTAGTCAGAAAACATTCTGTCCTTCTCTGCAACAACATTCATCCCATTATCATAGCTGGTACTTGCTTCTACTGTGCTTTTTATTTTCTTAAGTTTTCAAAGCAATATATTCTTCAAATTCTTTTCCTGCTACCCTCCCCTCCCACTTTCATTTGCTTTCCAAAGCTATTATTATTTTTGCAAACAAGAGCAGGAAAAAAATCTCAATTTTTTGAAGGAAGCTTCCTTGGCCGTAATTTTATTGGGATTTCACTTCACAGCAAGTAAAATCATTATAAGTTGCAAACTGCTGCTAGTTAAAAAGGTTCTAGTCATACAGGTCACGTGGCTGTCACGTGAGAAGGCATTCTGTTAATTATTTGCAATTTGTCATCATGGCTTAGGTCATTTCACTTTTTCTGGAATAAAATTTCGGTACAGTACGTATCTTGGTCCTGTCTTTTACAACTTTTTCATTCTACTCATTAAATGTTCATGCATTCTCTTCTTGGTCTTCACAGTGTTATTCTATACATGTTGGTTGACATTCTGTTATGGTTTTAAGAAACAATTTAGGAGACATTTCATTTTCTTGACTTTTTATTCCAAATTTTAACTAATCCTCTCACTTTTTCAAATTTTCTCCCTGCCCCCCCCCACTTAAAGCTGAATGTGACTGACTACACTGGACTTTGCGTCAAAGAGTACGGTAAAAGAAATTTTGGATCATTGCAATTTACATCTAACATCAGGTTCTAGGCACAAATTATTCATTTTAAAGTATGTGTAACATATTTCAAAATGCAGCAGCAGGAGCATTGCTTCTTTGGGTAGGCTTTGTCCAGAAAGGCAATCAACACTATAAACATAAGACAAATATAAAAATAATATAAAACAATATGATATAATAATGTCATCTAAGGGTAGGATTTCAACATCATACCCAGCAATATCCCTATATGGCCAGGAATTTTACTGGGTGACCTTTACCTATGGTTTTGAGGAGGTGCAAATTTGAAATTTCCAGAGGAAACACATGATACGAAAGTAATGAATAATAATAATTTAGGATCCAAGAACTAAAGAACAAAGACACCATAAGACACAATTCTTCCAGTGGAGAATGGATTTCACAGCCTCAACCACAGCAAAAGCAACAAACATGCTCAATAAAAAGATATGTGATTTTTTTTTAAAAAAAAATATTGTATAGGGGTGGGTTTTTTAAAACCTTTTTGAATCCAAAGCCTGAGCAGTCTAGCTTCACCTTGCCTGGGAGGCCGTTAGTTCTACACAGCAGTTATTCCTAAGGAAACTGTGTCCCTAGACTACTCTTACAGCACAAGTAAATTAATATTAATATTGTAGCCGGTCCTTCAAACAATTTGGGCTTTAATGGTCAAGTTATTTTAAAAGCTGCTATTATCCTGCCAGTTTCTATGGGATTTTGTTCTTAAGTCTTCAAAAGGCTTCATATGACTTTCTCAAGACAGTGAGCAATACTCTTTGTCCACTCTATAGAATCCTCTTTGTCCACTCTATAGAATTTGTATCTAGGATTACCTATATGCCACTAGTCATCCGCAGTTCAGTATTATATTTATATATAACATCATTCACTAAGTAGCTGTTCCAGCTTGGCTAGGAGGCTTCTAGCACTAGCATTTAAATCCCATATACTGCATCTGTCCCCTTCTGTTCAGTGTATGTGTTTTCTTTTTACCTTTTTTTACGATTCATTATTCAACTTTTCATTTGTTGCCAAATTTTGACCCAATCCTCTGTGTATGTACTGAAACACACCAGTTCCAGAGGGATGATTCATCCCAAACCTGTCAGGTCCCCTCTGATGTCACTTTAATTACTTTTGATATTAAGGACCAGTAATCTGGTTCAATTTCAGTTTCACTGAAAGCCATCCTCATTGTAAAGACCCAGCATATGCCAGACTAAGTCACATAAACCCTGTTCCAACCCTACTTTTGCCCTTGCATATTGAGATCCCTCTGCCAAACGAGCTCTGTGGGCCTGCTAGAATATTACCTTGGAAACCCTGGATTTCAACATCCTACCCAGCAATCTAAATTTGGCTTCCAACACTTTATGACAACATCTTCTGGCATCACGGGTGTGAATGTGTGTTAGGATTACTTACTCCTCTGCTGCATTTGCTGAATTTCCAAGACAATGTGTGATATTCAAAACTTCGAACTATTAAGCAACTGGTCTTTTGATTGCCTGTCACAAGCCCATCGTCCAGTATCAACAACACTATACATCTCAGGCCACCCAAGCATTTACGTATCCTTTGTGGAGGAGGATTAGCCGTTCATCACACAACCAACAAGATCCTTCCAAAGAGGTTGTTCCTTGTCCATCCAATCCAGAAATGAGGAACTAAGACACAGATAATGGGCTTAACTAGGGCCACAACTTTATTGACTGGTAAATTCCCCTCCTCCTGCAGAAGAGCCCACCCTAGTGCAGATACCCAGGGCAGGGCACTACGGATGCCTAGCCACCTCTGTCTGATACCCTATTGGGCAAGCTCTAAGCCCCAGGTCCACAATGTCCTGTTGATAGTCTGTTCCAGGCCAGCTGACACTCAGATGACCTTCCCAGCTACCAACCACCCAATCCTTGTGACAGGTTGTGGTTCTCAACCTGTGGGTCCCCAGATGTTCGTGAACTGCAAATCCCAGAAATCCTGGCCAGCTCAGCTAGTGATGAAGACTTCTGGGAGTTGCAGTCCAGGAACATCTGGGGACCCACAGGTTGAGAACCACTGCCTTAGACGGTCATAGCCAACAACCAACTGTGCATCCACCATCCTGGCAACTGAAACTTGGGACACATGGTGCTGATGTTGGCTGCAATATCACCCCCAAGTGATCACTGGAAACTCACCACAACTGACCTTCCCATCTCCACTAACTACCATCTTTCATGGCAGGGAGCTAACCTCCAGCAAACTCCTAAAAAGAGGACCGGGGGGGCAGAATCACCTTATGTATGCCATCCTCCCCTCATTAGGCACGCCTGGGATAGCCAATAGGCACCCAGGCAGCCTGTCTCCTCATTGGGTGGGGTTGGCAAATTCCCTTTGTTGCCACAGCTCTTAAGTGTATCAATGGAGTTATAGCCATGTTACCCCAGTAACCCATTCTCTATGACAGGCCAATGGAATGTCCTTGTGTCAGTGGTTTCAAAACTTTTGGGATGCACAGCTTCCTTGATTTACTGGCCACTGACTATGGCTCCCCTTTCTTGAAGGGGGCATCTTGCATCTCCCTGCCACCAGGTGTAGGATCTTGACATATAGACTCCAGCTAACCCATCTCCTCCTCCTTCCCCCACACATACACATACACTGAACATCCCCAAGGGTCCATCTCCTTCAAAGTCCTAACATGGGGAACTCACAAGGCCGCCTGGCAAACACCTCCAACTAGAGGCCATAGAGATGGGGAAAGGAGAGCCATGGACATGGTTTCCGCTTCCAGTTTGACACAGAGCTATGAACAGCTCCTCTATACCCTTCATAGCTCTATGCCCCCTCCCTTTTCCCACGGCATCCCTGGATGGGTTTTGTCGGCAACCACAGGCACCATGGTGGACAGTTTGGGAACACCAGCATGATGTGACTATTTCAAAAGGAGCTGAAAGTTCTCTTCACCAAACAAATGAATTTAAAAAAAAAAAAGAACAGACCAGTTCCTCTGCACAATGTATTTTGTCATCATTCCCCTACTACCCAGTTATTTACTTTGGATAAAGAAGCATTAGCAACACAAAATAAGTTTTAGAACATCATGGATTTCTATGCCATAAGAATTGCTCTCCAAACAAGATATTAAGCACAGAATCTTTTTTTGTCTGTCTCTATGAATGCCCAGCTGGAATATGAGCAAGCTGGTTTTCAAAGCAGATTAGGCAACACACCTGGCAGACCCTCTTCAGATCAAACAGGTGCCAAATGCAACAGACTGCTTTGTGGGTATTACTTTTCAGCGCATATGCCAAGACAAGGAATGTACTGTGTGCATTCTTTTTAAGGCCAGACACAGATTGGTTGGGAAAGCTTTCAAATTCATCATTGAATCTGCTTTAATCCATAATGCCATTCCCCAAACTCACTGATTTCAGCTTTCAAAATAATGCATGCTTCTACTGAAAGTGCCCCACTCTTTAATCTCTTAGTGCTATTCTAGAGACAATTGCAGTGTTACAGTATTATTAAAGTAGTGCCTCGTAAGACAAATTTAATTCTACAAGTCAATTTGTTCTACAGGTCAATTCATCTTACAAGGCACGGTTTCACATAGTCAGCTGCTGGAGGGAACGGATTAATAGGTTTTCAATGCATTCCTACGGGAAGGCTGTATAAAACCCCCTCAATCAAGGGACAGTGGAAGGCTGTCCACCCACCACCCCACCACCCTGCATCTGGCAGGCAGATGATTTTGACAGCTCAGAGAAGTCAAAATCAGGTGTCTGTCTCTGATGCATGGAGGAACCTTCGGCTGTCAGTGATTGAGGGGGCAGCCACCTCCTCTTCGTCTGTGTCTCTGTACAGACACTCAGGTGAAGAGGAGGAATCCCTGCTCAGCCCAACAAAGTGTTTGGCATGGAACGGACCGATGGATCTTCGGCCAGCTTGGGCATCTTGCAAGGGAAGCTTCTCTTGCAAAGTGCCCAGGCTGGCTGAAGAACCATCAGTGCCTACTCTGCCCAACACTTTGTTATGCAGATCAGGGACGGACTGATCTTTGGCCAGCCCGGGCTCCTTGCAAGGCAAGCACCAGTGGTGGATCACCACCACCGCTTGCCTTGCAAGGCACCGGGGCTGGCTGAAGATCACTCCATCCCTGCTCTGCTCACCAAACTGGTGGGCAGAGCATGGACCCATTGATCCTCACCCAGCCTGGTACCTTATAAGATGAATGGAACCCGTAGGGAAATAGTCATCTGACGAGTTTTTCTTATCCCTGGAAGATCCAGCTTTTAGTCAATTTTTTTTTAAAAAAATTGTTTCTTCCTTCTGTTTATTTAGATGATTCTGTTTCTTTAAAAAAATCACTTCCAAATTCATATTATTTCAATTACTTGACATACTGTACATAAACGACAATATAAATGTTCCATATGTTGTGACAAACATGAAATTCCATTTCTAGACTATAGAATTATTTCCAATAAATAAGATCCCAGTTTATATGCGCTGATAGGAAAGAACACAAGCCAGAAGAATAAGTTCAGACAATGATCTGATAATTCAGGAAACATCTTTATCCAAACTAATTTGTACAACATCCAATTTATTTTGGATAAAAATAAATAAATCTCAGTTTGGAAATCCAAATATTCATACCATCCAGTGGAAATAACAAATGTGCATGTTTCCCAGAATTTGAAATCTTTTTCCTTAGTACACTAAGTGACACTAGCTTGGCCTATTGGATCAGTGGGAATTTGGCAAGTGGACTCCTCTGAAAGTTCCATTGGTTTAAATGGGCCTGCTCTACTTGCACCTTATTGCATTAAGCATATTTCAAACAGACAACTAAACACAGAGGCTTTGTTCTATGTTGCTTTAAAATTGTTCTATTCTATTCTATACATCTATTGTTTTAATTTTATACTATCCCAAAGTGCAGCGTTCTCTTTGGGTAGTTTACAGAAAAGCATACAACAAGAAAAAATAAATATAAACAATAAACAAATACAAGTTGACAAACCAATCAATTATTAAAATAAATAACTCTTTCATCTTTAATGAAACAAACAATTAAAATCAATAAACAATAAAATGTTACATAAACAAATGTAATAAGTTATATTAGAATTTCTACTCTAGTCTATTCTGTCCTAATGAAAAACCTGCCAATACCTGTGACTTCTCTTTGAAGTCATGGCAAACTTCGATGAATTTGGTCAGGACTTGCTCCTTTGAAGGTGATAAAACCTGCCAAGTTTCAGAACAATAGTGCTCACGGCTTTAGAAAGAAAGAAAGAAAGAAAGAAAGAAAGAAAGAAAGAAAGAAAGAAAGAAGGGGAAGAGGGATTTTTGAAATGGGGGACAATTCCCTGTCTTTTTGATAGGAAAAACTGTATTAAAAAGGCATGTATCCTAGAAATGCCCCTAGGCAAAAAGTACACAACATATCAGGACAGATGGAAGGGCAACAGATTTATGAATACTGAAAACTAATGTATGCCTTTTCTGTTTGTTTTCTGCTCAACTGGCAACGAAATCACAGAAAGTGTAAAAGGGGCAAGGACGGATGAGAAACGTGGAGCACCACAGTGGCAGCACCAAGAGGACTTAAACATCATTTTCCAAGCTAGCAACAACTAACTTTACCTTCTATCTTCACAGACTCCAGAGAAGAAATGTTAACACTTTGCTCTTGGGAACACAAGAAGTAAGAAAAAAACAGCGGACTGCAATAAACTGCATCAACATCCCTTCCCCAAAGCAGTGGTACTGGAGAGACTTGGTGAAATCATTTACTGTTATTAGATGCCACAGCTCTAAGTAAAGAAACAAAACACCCTCCATTTCCTGTCCCTTTCCCCACTTTGGTGCATATAAAGAGCTGGTGGGGCGATGTATCCATTTCTGTTGTCTGACCCTGTGTACTTCGAATTTCACATAATGAATCTTCAAGTGTGGTCCAATCCAGTCCTGCTTTGCACAAGGCATGTTCCCAATCTGTCTGATTCATCTTTATTTCATTCTGGATTCTTATTAAAAAAAATAAGACTCAACATTCCCTCTTCACTAGATTAATAATTAGATGATGATGATATGACACCAAGTCAATTCTGACTAATGGGAACCCTTTCCTATGTGGAGAATACTCCGAAGTGGTTTGCTGATTCCTTCTTCTGGGTGTTCGCTGGGATTATGCAGCATGTCCAAGGCCATGTAGGCTGGCTGTACTTGGAGAAGACACTGTGGGGAATAAAATTCCCAACATCTGGCTCTACATCCAGCATTTCTTGCTTTAAAGGTGCTGGAAGCTGGAATTCGTGTCAATACCCAAAGTCTGTCATTTGGATTAATCAAGGTTTGCTTTAAAAGGGAACCAACATGCAGAAAGAGAAGCCATCCTGTAGCTCAGGGGTGCCCAAACTTTTTGTAAGGAGGGCCAGATTTGGTGGCTGAGAATGTGTCAGGGGCCGGTTGCTCCCCGCGGCCTGCCTGATCACTGCCCCACGCGTGCGCCCAACCTCACAATGTTCCTGGCTATGCCAGTGGTGGCGGCCCGCACCTAGCTTCACAAGGTTCCCGGTGATGCCAGTGGCAGTGGCCCATCCATGTGCTACCCCCATGTGCACCCCCAGCCCCACAAGCTTCCTGGCGGTGCTGGTGGTGGTAGCCCGCCCCCTCGCCCGCCCGCCCAGCCCCACAAGCTTCTGCTCACCGGCCGGCTGGCCGGCCCAGCCCCTCAAGCTTCCCAGCAGTGTCACTGTTGGCGGAAGATTTTTTAAAAAAACATGGGGTGAAGGAGGGGGAGGGAGGGGCGGGGCAGCTAGCCGCAGGCCACTCAGAATGGCTTGATGGGCCGGATTTGGCCCCCGGGCCGGACTTTGGGCAGGCCTGCTGTAGCTGCTAGGAACACAGTTCTAGTGATTATAGATAGCTGATTAGCTGTAACTGAACAACGGTTTCTAATCCTGGCTTGCTCCTATAAATCACAATTTAAACTAAGGGTTTGGCTACAGTAATGACAGGGAGCTATCTGGCCTGGGTCACTAAGGAATAGTGAGGTTTAATTAGATTGCTCCTTCCATCCACATAGGAATTGCTTCTGCAGCCCTATTTATTTGTTTGTGATTTAGCCAACCACAAGCTGATGTAAGACCAATCTGTTTTTTGTCTCTTTGGTCACACTGCACCCCCTGCTTTTCACTCCCCACTTTCCAGCTTCTCTTTTATAATGGCTCTCAGCTGATTGGGAAACAGAAGGCTTGTGTTTGCTCACCCAGGAAGGTGTGAATGTTGGGTTGTTATGCACACAAAGACAGGCAGGGTACAAAGTGCCAGGTTTTAGCATTTTTAAAATCTCTTACTTGTACGTGTGCATATTTAAATGCATGGAAGCCCATGTATGTAACATTATTATGTCATATATAAGCTAATTTTTG
This sequence comes from Phrynocephalus guinanensis, assembly GCA_037367245.1. NCBI lineage: Eukaryota > Metazoa > Chordata > Lepidosauria > Squamata > Agamidae > Phrynocephalus > Phrynocephalus guinanensis. Next base: position 46,203,502 of record CM074734.1, read on the forward strand.
CTCCTCCGGAATAGGATATAAATGGTGGATAAAACATAGAAAATTACAGATTTTATTCCTCAAATTTAGTTAACCTTAATTAAAGCCAGTCAAGCTTTAACCAAACCAGCAAAGTTGTAGACTGAGTAGTGTGAAAGTGCAAGATCATAGCAGTTTTCAAACAATTATCATAAACAGTATCATAATAATAGGACTTTTGATGCCTCTTCTTGAATAAATGCATATCTATCACTGCAGCAATTAAGCTTTATGCCATATAAAAGACAATTGAAGCCTTTAAAAGTAAATATTGTGAACTAAATCATACTATGAGATCAATTATTTGTTGTCACTTTCGTTCACCCAAGTGTAAAAATAAATTGCACAGCTACCTTCAGCAATGGTTAAAAGTAGTAAAGAAGGAACAGATGAAGCACAAAAGGAGATGATAGTGTGAAAACACAGGACTGTCTCTTTTTTTCAGCTGTGAACCATTGGAGGATATGATACTCAGTTTAGTCTAATAGGTAGAACAATGGATTAGGTCTCAGGAATCCTTGCTCAGCTATGGAAACTAACTGGGTTTGTGGAAGTAGCAAACATTCTTTAAAAGGCTCACTTACCTTGAAAGCCCTGTTATAGATGGTATAAGTTAGTTGTGACTTGATGGCACATAACAGTGAAAGAGGAAGTGGATCCATTTTATCTGCAAAATGAGGCACACTTACGTAGCAAGCTCCAACACCCACAGTAAGACTTACCTTTCTATAAATGTGCATGGGATTGCACATTTGAAGTAGCTCTTGCTGAACACTAAACCTTGAGTTCTTCAAACATCACTGTTCAACTAGCATGTACAATTTCTGGCTACACGAGGAGTGTGAACTAGGGGCAAAGGGGCACAAGATATTGGCAGGTAGTCGAGGATTCTGTGTGTAACTCCAAGCGCTGGTTGTCAAGGAGTAATGGGGGGGCATTTTATCTATCCTAGTATCTTGCTTCTAATACTGCCCGTATCTGGATGCTTCAAGGAAACTTTTTTTTAACTCACTCAGCTTAGTTTAATGAACTTTGCAAAAATACTGGCTAGAATCCTATTGTGTAGTTACTAGAATCATAGAGTTGGAAGAGACCTCAAGGGCCATCTAGTCCAACCCCCTGCCATGCAGGATCCCCCATCACAGGGCTCCCAACAAATGGGCATCCAGCCTCTGCTTAAAAACCTCCCGAGGAGACTTCACCACCCTCTGTGGTAGCATATTCCATTGCAGAACAGCTCCAACCGTCATGAAATTCTTCCTACTGTTTAAATTGAATCTCTTTTCCTGTAGTTTGAGACCACTTAGAGATGGGCATGAACCAGTTCATAAAGGCAGCAGCACAGGTGCTGCTGTTCTTCACCCCTAACTCCTCTGGCTCAAACAGCCACTCACCCAACCAAGTTTGCTAGCTTCTAGCTGCTGTTGTCTGTTTTTTAATTTTATTTTTTGCATCTTATTTGATTTTTATTGTTGGGGTTTGTTGTCTTTGGATAGATAGTTTATGTTGTAATTTGTTTTACGCCGCCCAGAGTTCCCAAGGAAAAGTTGGGTGGCTAATAAGTAAGAGTCAATCAATCAATCAATCAATCAATCAATCAATCAATCAATCAATCAATCAATCAATCTTCAGGCTTCTCTGCCCCTCTCTCTTGGTCGATCTCCCACAGAGCACAGAAATGTTTCTCCTCTAACTGGGAGAGGAAGATCAGCTGAGTAGCTGCCGGACGTTAGCAGACTGAGCCAAGTAGGTGGCTAGATCACCTGAGGAGTCAGGAGAGGGAAGCAGCAGCACCTTTATGATCCCTGACTAACTGGTACCTGTGCCCATCTTTAGTAGTTACACCTGAAGAACAGGCAAAATCTTCAGCAGTCGGTTCCTGCACATTCATGAATCTCTGACATTATATGGGCATGTGGTGGTCCAGTGGGTAGGCACACACCCTAAATTCCAAGGAGTGTCTTCTTGGTCCCAGTAAGAAGTCCCTGGAAGTTACAGTATGTTGACTGCATTCACAAGTGTAACCACAAACAGAATCACGGCCATTATAATGCTATCAGAATTCAGTGTTCATAAGACTGTGGAAGGATGATTCCTGCCACACAGTAAGAGGCCCCATAGCCATCTCCACGTCACAGCTGTCTCCTCCCTGCATTTATGGGAAAGCACATGCTTTTTTGTTGTTTTAACAGTGATCCAGAAAAGCAAGGATACTGTCATGGTTAGGGCAGGTTGTTACGTCTTTTAGAGGGTAGAGGAAAGGCCAACTCCAATTTGGATGCTCATTATTCAGGTACAGAGTCTTGTGGGGGGGGGGCTTCACACACACACTGACACACCTCTGTCTTAAGCCACTGCCCCCTTACTTTCTTAGTGCTTAAGACAGTAGCAAAACATTCTCTGTTGCAAGTGCATTGGGCAACAAGAATAAAGACAGACATAATTTTAGAGCTGTTAAATTCAATTCAGAAGTGACTTCACCATATTTTTAAGGAAATACATACTTCGTCTTTTGGAGAGAAGTTTGAAAACACAAATTCTAAGGTAATTGCTTGACTGGTTCCCTGTAATGCAATTAATAAACTTTCCATTCTTTACTTGAGCACTTTAAAACTTCTTTTTTTAAAAAAAATCTTTAAAAAAAGAAGAGGGCATATGAAAAGATAAATGCTGAGGCAAAGGAAGATGACCTGAAACATGGGAAAAGAGGGAAAAGAAATTTTATATACCTGCATATAGAAAACAGTTGATTCAGCTTTTAAATCATTGTTATGCATATCAGTCATTTCAGTTTCCCAAATGGGATGAGGTTTGCATTGTGCTACACCTGAAGGATCTGTTGAGAGGAGTCTTATTTAATTCAGCATTAATATTGCATGTGTCTTCACCCACAGGCATTTGTGCCTAAGGAGAGATGCAGTGAGCTTTCTGACTAATAGCAGTTATGTAAGGAGCCTCACAGCCATCAATATTCCCATCTTCCTAGAATGTCCCTGTTCTATTCCTGACCTCATTTGTTCCATTGCTGCTCTTCACTGTTTTATGATTCAAACTGCTTAGAGATGCTTTGAAACCCTCTGGGTCTGAAAAGTTTTTTTTAAGCTCATTTCAAATAAGTTTCCAAGGCAGAAATTTTGAACCCATTAACAGCTTAATTCAATGGATGACTACCTTAGTGCTGCTGTTCTAGGAAAGAATAAATGTCTGAACCCTATTGCTCTTTTAAAGCTACATTTAGAGATATTGATCTACTTCAGTCAAACTGGGTTTTGGGTTGGGGTTTTTTTTTTTTTTTACATCCAAAGTGTATGAGCCACTGTGACCATCAAGTTGGTCAACATTATCAAGGGTTAGTGACCCAGAGCTGACAAAAAGGGGAAAAACCAGGGCCCTGGCACTGTAACTTGACTCAGGCTCTGCTGTGGACGGGGGGGGGGGGAGAGACATTAATCCCTACCCTCACCCCACAGCACAACATTGTCTTGGTTTTCTGCTAACATGCCCAGAATACCATGCATAACATTGAAGGACAGGACATGTCTACAATAGCAATCTCTTGTAGTAACTCATGCTTGGAATGGGAAGTTACCGCTAGAAGATGGATCCTGCTTTAATGATGGAGGCGCAAGCCTCAGATTGTGCTGTCAGAGCAAAACTAAAATTAATATGAACAAGATGTGAGCTGTTTCTTTTGCTGAACCCAAAAAGTGTTAATCCTTTTAGCCTTAATTTACATGGACGGCTTGCTACAATTTTAGTAGCACTTTGCAGTTCTCTTTATAGTTCTATTATTCTTGTAAACAAAGTGTTATCAAGGTGTAAATATACTGCTGTTTTGTTTAAAGTAACAATGTTGTGGCAGTTTCCCTCCATTTCCAGTCATCTCTGACATTCTGCTTCTGGGAGGTGGGTGTTGTTGTTAGGAAAAGGTTTTTATGGTGCTACTTAATGTGACACGGATGATTTCCTCCTGATTCTGAATGCTAACAATAACCAATTCAGAGCTACATGGTACGCTCTAGTTATACCATGCCAGATGCAGAGTGTTTTGCATTTTATCAGTACTGGATGTAATCTGTTGAGGCATTCACCACTATGCTGCTAGTGTAATGGGCCAATACAAAACTCTTCAATGATGCAACAGAGACCACCTTACCATCATGGCAGAGGGAAGTGCTCACTTCATACAGTAGCTTTTAAGTGTCGTGAAAGAGCAGCATATTTTAAGTGGCTTAAACTTGTTGCCATAGTATTTGATGCAAGGGTTTTTGCCTTGTGCACGTAAAACATATCACCAAGTTTGGAGTATTAAAGACAATGATCTGGTTGGATGAAGGGCATGGTTTGCATCTCTTGCTTATGTAGCAAAATGCCTTGAGCTGACCCCATGAAGCTTTGAATGGAGGAAGATAGATCCTCTTAAAATTCTGTATTTATTAAAATGTAGATCCGCTCACTGCATGCACTGAAGAAATATGCAGTAATGTAAAGTATCTGCAGAAGTTATCTGAGGGATAGGACTGCCAAAGTGCAATCTTGGTATCACAAACACCTATCAATCAGTACTGTGCATGGCAGCCCCCTCTTCCCTCCTCCACAGAGCAACTCCAGAATGGAGATGATACAGTTGCACAAAACATGCCTTATACGTCCAAGTCAACTCCAGCACTTGGAATAGTGATAATTCTGCATACAACCAGAGTCTGGTCTTTGTGTCTTTCTGACATCTTTCTTTCATAATTTCAGTCTAATCATAAGGCACATTTTTCCCCTGCATGGTGTGTCAAAGTCAAATAAGCAGAGGAAATAAATAAAGTAACTTGGTGGCATCAGGACACAAAGTTAAAATTGTCAGCCTCCTTTATCCATGTTGGACAAACATGAGGGGTGGACGGTGATATCTAATGAAATGGTTTCCTGAACTCTGAGGGATCAAGAGTGCTCAGGAGACCAGAGGGGTAATTAGATTAAGGACAGCAGAAATTATGGGTTACTACAGTATCCTTGTCATGAGGACAGGACAGATCACATGCTCGGGGAAGGCTCAACTGAATCATAATAATTCTCACCTTGCAAATTAACTACATGAAGAAACTCAAAGAAAGACAAAAATATCATACATACCCACTCCCAAATCTTACATTTAAAAAGACAGAAGTATAAAGAAAGGAATATGTCTGTAAAGAAAGGAGTATCTGCATAATACTGCCTCATTCTAATTTAGCTTTAGACTATATAGCGTAGCCAGATCTCACCAACTACTGTGCATAGCTTGAAATCAGATAAGCCCTTAGCCTCCATTCTATGCCATAAACCATCCCAGTCTACTTACTTACATACCTATCCTACTGCTCAATAAACACACACAGAGACACACATATATCATTGTTGAAACGTTTATATAAAGATGTTGATTTGAAATGAAAAGACGTATCTTGAGTTCATTCCACATGACTGGTCCATTTCCAAATTGACATTTTTATTAAATAAATGTTTACTTTCTTGGCAGAAAGATGTTAAAATCATCCACTTTTCTATTGATTGGCAGGGGCAGATCCATACTGAAAGCAAATTCTTTTTTCCTCTCACTGATACTCTTGCTTTAAGTGCTGCTTCAGTTTCAAAAATGTATGATAATAATTCTTAAGATGTCCTATATAGTGATTCTATACACATGTACTTGGAAGTGACCCCCACCGAACTCAGCAAAACTTACTTTTGAGTTAACATGGGTAGGATGGTGTTGTTAGATTGTTCAATATTGATGTGAAAGTTAAACGTATGTAATAAAGAATGCAGAGACTAGATGCATGTAACTCAAGCTCTCCAATTTCCTGGGCCTGAGGTGGAAGAACTTGTCTCTAGATAAAAATTTGTATGTAAAACAATAATTTATGATCTTTGGAGTGACATAATCAGGCCTTCTCATTCTAACTTGTTGAAAGAAGGACAGAAGCAGCAGGCTGCCTCTGCAGACAATCATTCAGAGCCACTGAACTCACTCCTAAACCCTCTTTGTGTACAGCTGTTCAGAGCTGCTAGAACTGGGCCAGCAGACAGAAGAGAACATGGAATTAACTATGGAGCATACTGGACATGGAAGAATTCCATGTCTTACAAGTAGAGATGGGCACGACTTGAAAAAATTTTTTTTCGAGTTGTCGTTAGTCGGGCCGGTCCCGTTTCGGCTCGTTTCCGGTTTTCGCGAAAATTCGCAAAAATTAGTCGGTTCGTTTTTTTGTTTTTTCGTTGTCGTTAGTACTGGTTTTGGGGGGGAGCAGGCTCCTGGAGGCACCTCTGTGGGGTGGGTGCCTCCTCTGGCCCGCTATAAAGGGAAAGTGGGCTCCTGGAGGCACCCGTGGGTGCCTCCTATCCTCACCCACTAGGAAGGGGAAGCAGGCTCCAAGAGACCCCTCTACATGGGGGTCTCCCCTCCTCACCTGCTGCTGCTGCAAAATGCTAGGCAATAGCCATATGGATATTGCATAACAGAATGTGCGGACAGTGAGACCAGTGAGAGTGATAGCGTCATGCCTTCCCTGCACAAGGCTCTCGCACCACCATGTCTCACACAGAAGGGAATTGTACTTGCTGCGTGTAGTGCAATGCAAGCAAGTAGATCTGGCTTTAAGGTGGCTTAGTGCAAGGGCTAGGGTTAGGCTAGTGACGGGTAAGGTTACGGTGGGCTAGTGGGTTGCACCTCTGGGTGCCTCTCTGACCCACTAAGAAGACAGTCTGTGACGTATGGGTACGGAGTCAAGGGTTAGGGTTAGGGTTAGGGGGGGCTAGGGCAGGTTTTAGGGGGCTTTTTGGCACATCCCAGAAGTCTCCATGGCCAAGTGGCCATGCGACTGGTGGGATGGCTCCAAAAATTTGCATGGTCGTCCACTCCCACATGGCTGGCCACTCGGCCAGCCCATCATTGCGCAGGTGTAAAAAAATAAAAAAAATAAAATCAATGGAGGACAGAGGAGGAGAGGAGAGACATTTTGTTGCAAGAAAAAACCCACTGCTACTGTGAAAAATCTGGCAGTTTATAAATTTTCGCGTGTTTCTGTTGTGCTTGTGTGTTTTTGGACCACGATTTCAAAAACAATATTGCGTTTGCCGCCCCATTTTGGATCCCCCGCCCGCACCGCATGGCATGGCGAAATGGCGACTCGAGTCCGGCTGCCCAGGACGGGGGGGAGGCGGGACCCCCCCTCCAGAAACCACCCCTCCGGTAGGTGCCCTGCGCCCTTAGTCAAGCAGGCATTTTTCCGCCTGCTTTTTTGGCCCGGGAATGGGTGGGGGGAGAGTTTAAAAGTTTTTTCCTGTGCCGTCCGTGCCGCTTGCTTGCACTTTAATTGCGGTGGCCGCCGGCGAGACTGGGCTTTTTGCTGGCTGCGAGCCTGCGGCGAGTCCCACCAGAGCAGCCCAGGACGGGGGATGGGGGGGGAGGCCGGGGACCTCCAGAAACAACCCCTCTGGTAGGTGCCCTGAGGCACGGCAGGCATTTTTCTGCCTGCTTTTTGGCTGGAAACCGGGTTTTTTTAACTTTTAAAAACTTTTTTCTGTGCCGCGTGGCATCGCGCGATCGCGCGATGCAAGGAACGAGCACGACAAATCAGACCAAAATTGTTCGTTCGTCGGTTCGAGCTCGAAGTCTGGGGGAGTGATTCCTGTTACCGTTTTCGTAGAGTAACGGAACCGAGTAACGGAAACGGAAACGGGAATACCGCTAAGTCGTGCCCATCTCTACTTACAAGTTACAACATGTCGTGTCTCCCTGACATGAAAATTCAAGACATGATGGAAAATATGCTGAAACTCATCAAATCCATTAAATCTTCCTTCTCAGATATGCACAAATGAGAGCTGAAGGACCTCGGGTGGTTTTTTCCCCCACCACTCATTCCTGTTGAAGGTCATGGATTGAGAAGTGGGGCAAGAACACTGGAATTCAACAGGTTTTGTTCTTAGGAGACGGGCAGCTTCTTGGTACATGATCTGCTGTTCAGGACTCAAAGCAAGTGATAGACTACATTTTACAGTGGCTGGGGAGAGCATATTTCCTAGAGGTTTTGTGAAACTGGAGACAGTGAAGATTCTCCATAGGAGAGAGAGGGTGTTTGGAGTACAAAAAAAAGTCAGAACTCGGGATGGTGGTACAGGAAGTTGATAATGGAGAGGGGAAGGACAACAACAAAGCTAGAAGAGGCAAAGACCCATGGTTTCAAATATATTGCCACCAATCTATAGGAAACAAATAAGAGTTTGAGCAAGAAGATAATTATGATTTAACAGACATTATTGAAACCTGATAGGATGAGACTCACAACTGCAATGTAGTGATTGAAATGTATAATTTATTCAAAAAGTATGGATGAAACATGAGGGAAGGAGGTGTAGCACTGTAAATTAATCTTGTGTACAACTTTGAGGAGATTAATGAAATGTTTGCAGAGACCAATTACTGGTAGGTAAAAATCAAATGAAAGAGAAACAACAGTCACCTTACGGTGGGAATCTGATACACACCTCCCAACCAGAATGATAATGCCCTCCTATGTCAGATTACTAAATGTTCAAAGAAGAGAAACATATTAATATTGGAAGACTTCAGCTACACTGATATCTATTGGAAATCCCAGGTCCAAAAAAAAACATTTACTTACTTTGCTAACAATTTCATCTTCCAGAAGGTAGAGGAAATACCACTCTATTCTGCTCTTGTCAGACCCCACCTGGAGTATTGTGTCTAGTTCTGCACACCTCATTTTAAAAAGGAAGTTGACAACCTAGAGTGGGTCCAGAGGAGGGTGGCCAGGATGGTTAAAGGTTTGGAACATTTGTCTTACAACGAACGACTCAGGGATCTGGGAATGTTAATCTTACAAAAAGAAGGTTGAGAGGGGATATGATAGTCATGTTTAAATATCTGAAGAGGGGACTGGTTTATTTTTCATGACTTCAGAGGTTCCACTTGAACATTAGGAACAACTTCCTGACAGTTAGAGCTGTTCGGAAGTGGGATATGCTGCCATGGAGGGTGGTGGAATCTCCTTTGGAGGTTTTTAAGCAGAGGCTAGATGGCCATCTGTTGGGAGTACTTTGATGGGGGTTCCTGCATGGCAGGGGGTTGGATGGCCCTTGAGGTCTTTTCCAACTGTATGATTCCATGAATTAACAAGAGGATCTGGTCCTAGCTAACAAGTAAATACTGGTCAACAAGGTAGGAATACTGAGAACTTCGGGTAGAAGTGATTGTAGCCCCTTGGAATTTGTTCTACTGAGAAAAGGAGACACTGAAAATTGTATAAAATTCAATCAAGACTTTAGGAAAGCTGATTTCCATAAATTTGGAAATTTGGATTTCCATACATTCCATAAATACTGGTCCATATTTTATGGTCAGAAATACTCAGATAAGTGGAAAAGCGTTTCTTAAAAGTGGAATATTTAAGGTACAACCAAAAACAATTCCCATGAGACAGAAAAGTGGAAGACACAGAAGGAAACAAGGATGGCTGCATAAGCAGATTCCAGATGTGCTCAGATTTAAAAGACACAGGCCTGAGAAATCACCAAAGAAGCATACAAAACAGTAGCCAATAATTAGAGAAAAACAGTTAATAAGACTAAAGTTCAAAGTAAGTTCAGGCTAGCCAGAGAGGTTAAAAATGGCAAAAGAGGTGTTTGCTATACTTGAAGAAAGAGGAACAGGGAAAAAGTAGGTCCACTGCAAGGATGTGAGGCAGAAATACTAATAGGGAATGGAGAGAAGGCAAAACGCTAAATGCCTACTTTATCTTTTTTAAAGCAAAAACAGTGCTCAATTTAATGAAAACTCTATAAAGGATGAAGGGATGTGACTGTAGCCCGAGAGATTATTAGCCCAAGGTATTAGCTATTCCAGCAAGTTTTGCATCATCCTGCACCCCAATCCAAGTCATTAATAAAAATGTTGAAGAGCAAATCCAAGCTATTAATAAAAATGTGAAGAGCACCAGGCTCAAGCCTGAGCCCCGTGGTCCTCCATTTGTTACCTCCTCCCAGTTTGAGAAGGAGCTATTGGTAAACACTGCCTGAATACAATTCTGTAATCACCTGTGCACCCACCTGACAGTAGTTCTATCCAGGCACCTAGTTACCTTGCTAATCAGAATATCATGGGGCACTTTGTCAAATGCTTTGCTGAAATCAAAATTAATCTAAGCATTCCAACCATCTACCAGGGAGATTACCTGATCAAAAAATGAGATACAGTTCACCTGCCAGGATTTGTTCTTAAGAAATCTGTGCTGCTTCTAATTATTACTGCCTTTTCCTTCCAAGGTGCTTGCAAAGTGACCGTTTTTTTATAATCTGTTGCACAATTTTCCCTTGGAGGGATGTCAGGCTAATTGGTCTGTAGTTCCCACGTTCTCCCCTTTTGAAGGTATGGAGAACATTAGCTCTCATCCAATCATCTGACACTTCATCACAAAGGTAAAAAAATGTCATTGCTATCTTCAAAACAAGGAAAGAAAATGATCCAGAAAGCTAATAACCAGTCAGCTTGACGTCAGTGAGAAGGAAGATTCTAGAACAGATAAATTAAACAGTTAGTGTGAGAGCACTGAAAGAAGAATGTTGTGATTTCCAAAACCCAACATGGATTTCTCAGAAACAAGTCATGCTGGTCTCTCTTCTTGACAGGCACAAGTTTGGTAGATGAGGGGAATGCTGTGGATATAGTGTATCTTGATTTCAGCAAAGCTTTTCACAGGTTCTTAATTACAGTACATTCTAATGCTAAAGCTCATTAGAAGTGGGGGCATTGCTGAAGCCCACCCATTTTAATTACATTGCTATTTCCGTGGCAACTAATACACTTGCAATAGAGAAAGAAAGGAAAGGGCCAAGGGGTATGTGTGTGAGAGAGAATGCAGTGCTACAGATTCTTTTGCCTGAGAAAGCACAGCTTATACAAACTGTTCAGCAACAGAAGTATGTCTCAGAACACAAATAAAGGTGTATGTTTTAAGCACATGCAAATATAGGCACAGATGTTTCATAATAGTGCACAGTTCTAAGTATGACAGACCAGAAAAACACATATTTAGAAATCCTTAATTACAATGGTCTAGTGATTTACACCGGCATAAGTAGAACTGTGTAACTCACTGCAAAGATCTGCTATTGATGAACAAGGCACCTGTCATGTTACAAGAAATTTACCCAACAGGCATGCACTCAGTAATGCGACCAGTACCTTGTTAGGTTGGCAGCAATTTGTTGTGGTGATTTAGGTAGTTTAAATTCCACACACATAAATCACCCACATGGTTTTGGTCACTAAGAACTACAGTACAAGTACATGCTTGGTATCTTTGTTTGTGTGTGTGTGTGTGTGTGTGTGTGTGTGTGTGTGTGTGTGTGTGTGTGTGTGTGTGTCTGAACAGTCATGAAAATAAATTTTAATAACAGAACAGCATTCTTGGGGCATATGGCAGAAAGGGAAACCTAAAGTTTAGAGCTACTGGAATGGAAGTTCTAGAAATTTTCTCCCTTTCTGACATAGGAGTTACCTTGAGATTCATTTTTCAACCATAAGATACCAAGCACTGCCATTTTAATGCAAAAGACTAATTTTTATATTTCAAAACATGGGAATGGAATGCTAACTCTTGCTGATAATGTTGGAAATTCATGTAGATGACAGGAAATCACAATACAACATTGCCTTTGCTAACACATCTCTTAATGCAATTTCAAATGGCCTCTACTCTGTCAACCCCCCTCCATTCATTGCAGCTCTATTATTATGGTTTTTTTTAATAAAGCCATCTGTATTCTGCCAGTCTAGTATCTGAAAATTGTGTATAAATAAGTAAGATGAGTACTGTACATTATAACTGGGAAAACCCTAAAATGCCAACCACAGTGGAATATACCCAAGGTCATTTTTTGGGTTCAGTAATCTGTGGAATAAAGCAGAATTGCTTCTAATGCTGGTCAGTTTAATGACTATAAATTGAGGCAGCTCATCTCTGTTAGTTACAATAGCAAACTGCAACATTATACACAAGGGTTTACTCATCCAAGAGATTTACCTAAGGATATTTGACCCTTAGCATTATAATGACGCTTGTAATGGTGTGATCATAGACATCTTACATCTCCAAAGGCAGGAAATTGCCCTCTTTTTATACACCCACACCTTATTCAGGTATTCTTATCCCAAAAAAGTCAACATTGAGGGCACTCTGTCACTAACACCCTGAGCCTGGAATGCAAAGCATGGAGACTCCCTGTACAAACCAAACCATGATTTTCCAAGGTGCTGGTTCACATAAAGAACTACCATACTTACATGATGTTCTGTTCTTCTGAGCCATGTGACACCAGAAGGGATGAAACAAGAGGGTTTCCTTATGCTCGTTTACTTAATCTGAGGGGAAAATGCTACACAGTCTCTCTCTCTCTCTCTCTCTCTCTCTCTCTCTCTCTCTCTCTCTCTCTCACACACACACACACACACACACACACACACACACGTGTGTGTGTGTTTATTTGTGCTTGATTCTTAGGAAAGCATTCCACACATAATAGATTATAAAATGTGTGTTGGTATGCATAAGAAGAAATCTACCTTTTAGTAAATAGAAAAGGTGTAACAAGTACTGCCAATCAGAAAGTTACGGGGCGGAGGTGGGGGCGGGGGAGAGGAGTAGTCTCAAATAAAATAACCACATCCAAACATTCAACTTAGTGGGAAGAAACACAGTTTGACATGTTTTTTTTTCAGTAGTTTGTACAGAATTCTATTTGCATTTCATTTTCAAGTAATGCTTTTTTTTAAAAAAAATCAGTCATAAACATTGGCATTAAAGCTTGACTTCCAGCCTGTGACAAAATAAACATTTCAGTTCAAATGTGCCTATGAAGGTTTATTATTGTACTGAAAGCTGTCATTTTTAAATTTAAAAAAGGTGTGTGGGAGGCGTATTTAAACTAAGCTTGATCCTTTGTTATTCTAAACCTGCAAGTTCTTGCTTCTGACCACTCTAACATATGCAAATGCATTCTCCCTCACATACACAGAGCCTTTGTGGTAGCATGAAGAAGTTTGGATCTAAAGGCTAGGAGGGAGTCTGACCTGTCTGCATTCCTAGCCACTTCTCCTCCCCTGTCTTTTATCCCCCCCCCTTTGAGCCATCCATAAGCAGAGAAGCAGACAGCAAGAGAAAGACACCAGGTATTAGCTTGCACACAATATGATGGTATCTCACAAAAGGCTCCCCACTGCAATGACAGTGGGGAGACACTTGGTACAAAGGAGAGAAAACTGGTCTGTGTTCATTTCCTTTTCCTTGCTAGACTCAGTTCTAGTTAAATCTTTTAAAGGCACAGACCTAGACAACAAGTGCCCTTAATCTAGGAATGATTCCCTCCCCAACCCAACCCAACCCAACCCAACCCAACCCGTGAATTAAAACTATTTCATGGATGACCGCACATAATGGATTACAGGGGGAGGAGGAGAACCTGTCAGTGCTTTTAGGCATGGGCTTCAAGAATATTCTTGGTGCCAAACACAGTATTGCCTCTAAATACATGGTAATTAAAAAGGAGTGGTAGTACAATGGATAATGGATCGGCTGTAATATCAAACACAACCTAGGAAGATAATGGCCACTCTTTCCACCACAAACACACTTGCATGCACACACCACACACGCGCAGACACACACACACACACCACCACCACCAACGCTGGTAAGCTAGCATCCTTGATTTAATTTTGAGAGACCACGTCCCACAGTAATGACAGAAGATTCATTAAAACCCTATTGATGTTCCCAGCCCAGCCTGTATCAGATGAAGAGTAATGATAGAATTACTCATTCATTTCTCCAGTTCAAAACAAAGAGTTATTATCTTGATCTCCAAATTCCATCAGGCTGCTCTTTTACCGAATTATCTGAAGTCTCATAGTCAGATAAGAAAAATAATATATCCCCTCATTCATTGGGCTAATCCCTTAATTTATAAAAATAAAGAGTGACCACAAAGCATCAACCTTAGCACTGCTTTCAATACACCCCAAGAAAGGTTAAAGAAGCAGTTTCAAGCAAAGAGAGCTATTCCCCACCCCCGACACATACAATTTTCTGCACCCAGATGAAATGGAATTCCCTCTTGAGATCTATTATTCTGGTCAAATAGTTACATTCGTGGACAAACGTGAATACAAGGAGCAGCCATGCACATCATCACAAAAAAGCAAAGATACAAAAATGTCAGGATGCTACGGAAGCAGAAGCAAAGTATCACCAATACAGGTATAGATGAAGTGAAGTACAACGAAAGAAACTTTGATACAAAATTGGTGGCGTTGCAGCCGGGAACAATGACAGAAATTAAAATCATTCGTGTTTATCAGTTTGATTTTTTTTAAAGGATGTGAAACTTGTAAGGTTCTAAAGTTGGCACCATCTATTCCTTAAAATGCAAGACAAGGCGACTGCAACCAGGAGATCAAAATAATGCTGATATAATAAGACAATGACATAGAAACACCAATAAAAGATTCCAGGCAGCCATGCTATACCACTGACAAAAGGACCTCAAGATGCACAGAATGAAACACCAATGCAGATATTGAAAGGCACCAGATTAAACAACATTGGAATCATAACTACCTGACACAAACACCACAAAGCAGCAAGCAACATACAAAGATACCTGGTATTCTTCACTTCTGTATCCTTGCTAGATGTTGTTGCAGTGCCAGTCCTCTGCCCTAAAACATGTAAGTCCCGCCCTCTCCTCATCACCTTTTACCATTTGGGGGAAGTAACAGGTTCAGATTGGAGGAACCCATAATTCTCCAAAGCAAAGAAAGCAAAGGGGGGGGGGACACCAGATAATTGCTAGAATGAACAAGGAAAAGGCCACCTGGCCTTCAAGATTTCATAAATGTAAAACTAGTTGATATATTTTATTGGACCACTAAAAATCAAACAAATTGTAAGTTTTTGTAGAGAAAAATCCACTTCTTCAAGCTTAGCAAACTTCTTACACTAACATTCTCAGGACAGTTCTCTAGAGAAAATACTTACCAGGCTGAATGGGAAGAAGAAGTGTAAGGGAAGCAATTTTTCAGCTGAAACAAAGAAAGTATGAAAGAAAGGAAGAGCAAAAGAAGAACAGAAACTACTCCTTTCGAAAATGGTGTCGGGTGGTGTCGGCATGAAACCAATGCCAGATGAAGTGGAGGAAAAGCAGAGGCTGACAAGTTAGAGACAGGCAGAGAAAGGATACTAAAAACGATCAAGCTGGAAAAATAGCAGTACCTATGCTTCAAGAAAAAATGGTTAAGAATCACATAGCGTCTTTTAAAAGCTTTAATCCAGAATTCATTAAAATTGGTAGGTGCAATATAATGACTCTTTGGCATTTTGAGTAGATCCTGCAATACGTCTTTAGAGGTCTTAGTTAAACATATCAAGTAGCATTTGTATGCTGGGATAGGCAGACAACAATTCTTCCCCAGTAATGGGGCAATACTCTTACTATGTTCACATGCTCCAGCAGCACTCTTGGTTCTGGTATGCATTTATAATACATATGCAGTGTTTCACCAGAAATAAAGGCTATAATAGCTGGCCTGTGTTCACAGCAGGATCCGTGTGGTTCAAGAGAAAGCATGTTGCTCCTAGATGGGAGAACACAACACTGCCATTCCACCTCAACAATGAAATTTGTTGGTCATCTTGGATCCTCCACTATCTTTCAGTCAAATATGCCTAAAAGTTCCAGGCCAAAAAACAAAAACAAAAAACAGCTAGAAGTTGTATATAACTGGGACAACCAAATGCAAAACCTTCCATAAGGCTAATGGCAATTAACCCAGGTTTATAAACAACCACTTTCCTAAAGGATTTATAGAAGGAGCTTTTGGCAATTTATTTCCAAAACTAAGTTAGCACAAAGGAAAGGCAGGTAGGAGGAGATGCCCCACCACCAAACACCACCAGAGTTTCTGGCCTCACCCTTTCTTAGGCATAAATCTATCAGAACCACTTTGCTAGGAAAATAATCTGGAGCTAGACTTAAGAAAGAACTTGCCTCTTTGACTCAAAGTTAGTTGCATGAACTGTTTCCTAACGGCATTCTGCTTTCAGAGAATAAGAAAGCACAGTGGTACCTTGTATAAAGGAATTAATTTGTTACAAATGAAATTATGTTAAGCAAATTTTCCTTTATACAAATTCCCATAGGAATGCATTGAAAATGGAGTGATCCCATTTTTATGTTGTACGGATTCTCCCCATAGGCGATTATGTTAAGCAAATTTCCCCTATCTCAGGAATTGTTTATGTTGTACAAATTTTATGTTATACAAGCTGTTTGTTATACAAGGGTCCACTGTACTGTGAAGCCACAACCAAGCAACTAAACAAAATATGCTGGAAATATTTTCCTACACTAATAAGGGGGAAACCAAGCCTGGTCTCTTAATTAGTAAAGCAAGATGTAGCAAACATTCTCAGAACCATTTCTTACTCTATCCTGGTGTTAAAGCTCCTTCATATTATGGGCACTGTACACTCTCTTTTCCATTGCTATCTTTAATACACTATCTTTCACAATCTATGACATCACTACCACTGCAGCAGGGCCCATGCTGTTCTCCCCATCTCCAGTCGCTGTACACTGCCAACTTCAGTGGTTAATTAATATTTGAGACAGTACTTGTTCCATGCCTTTTTCATGCTATTTGAAAGATATAAGTATCTGTAGGAGTGATGACTTCAACAAATGCAAGTTTAAGGATTCAGCCCAATGTTGAACTAAGAACAATAAATATAGAATAAATTTGTGTCTGTCTGTTCCCGCCATCTTTTGTAACATGGAAATTGTAGCATTGCAGGTGTGCTGAGTAGAATTCTCTCATCAATATTCAGCATACAGGTATTTCTGCCGTATCCAAGAAAGTACTGAAGAGAAACCACATTCATTCCTTTGCACTGGATCTTTATAAACCCCAAAGGTCCTACAAAAACCCTTGATATACAGAGGCAGAAAGATACAGTTTCCTTGTCCCTGGCAAATAATTTGACACACTTCCTCCAAGGCTGCTACATTGGTTTGATATATTAGGGATGGATGAATTACTGTTTTAACTGTGCTTCCTGATAATAGAAAAGCAAAAAGAAAACAAAACAAAAAAAACCAAACACATGCCCATATTGGAAAGTCACTGAGTTTGTTAAATGCAAAGTTAACAGAATGGCAGAAGGCAGGCTCAAGTGGTATAGGGGACCTTTCTTGTGCTCACCCCTTTTTTTGAAGCGGACAATGCTGCATGCATGTGACTAGCCTTCAATAAGCAATTCTGGCAACCTCTATAGTGTCGGTGACAGAACAGCTGGCTAGCAGGAGGTTCAAGTGCCTTAGGTCTTTTGTTCCTCAAGGTCTCTGTTTCAGTCCAGCCTGAAATCATAAAAAGGGGCTGACCTACTCCTTTCAGGGCTAGAGCATCCCCCACCCCCACCGCTGCATTTAACTAAGTTAGATTCAAGCTGGTAGTCACCAAGATGAAAGTGTACTGATATGGTGGCTTAATGAGGCACAGTTATATGGTGGCCAAGGCACGCTATTTCTGCTACTAGACTTTGGAAAATACATATTGTTACTTTCCCTTGCTTTGTGTAAGCCAACCAATAGATATTCTAACTTTATTTCAGACACCCACACCCACAAGCCCTCTTGAATTCAGCCTGAAATATGGAACTTGAAAAATGTACGTCTGCTTTGTTGACATATTAATCACTTAAATACCTTCTAAAGGTCGGTTCCGTTGTGCACTAGCTACTGAGACAGTATTCCATGTAAATGATGGAGCACCAACGCTCAACAGAGCACCCATCCCAATGTTTATTATATAGATACAGAGACTAACACAGTGGGTGCCTGTGCATGTGCATACACAATCTTACCATCACAGCTCACGGGAATGGACTTGCTATCAGATAGCTAGTTCTCCCATTCAAGGATGAATTATGTCAGGTTAAATAATGAAGGCTTTCATTTGCTCTTTGATCCTAGAACATTTCCTGGGAAACATGTCCTTTCTTTTTTCAAATAAAAAAGAGGAGGATATATTCATTTTAAAGTTAAAATATCACTATCTTTTAAATCGCAATCTGCGCTTGCCCCCACCCCTTTTTAGCAGCTAAGAAGCAAAAGCACCTCGGAGCAAAGAGGCATTCATAAAGAAAACTGTGACAGACCTTTCTCTACGGTGCTGCTAGAGAATATGGGAAGACAAGCAATAGGCGAGAGGAGTACATGAGAGCAGGTGCTCCACAATGATGGGGGAGTGCATTCTTTTCTTCTAGATACTTATGAACCACACACATACAAAAACAGACAGAAACACATACAAAAAACAACAACGGAGAAAGATAAAGAGGAACAAGGTTAATATTATCAAGCAAATGATCAGGGGAGATAAAATAACTTAGACAAAATCTGTATAGTCCAGATAGAGGGAGAAAGGTGAATAGTGCTGGGGGGTGGTGGCCAACTTCTAGTTTTAATTGCAAGGTTTAAGTCAAGCAGACTTGCTAAACATCAAAGACCAAGTGCCTATTGAGAGCTCAAGACACACTCCATGGTCACAAAGCCATCTACATGACTGCCCAAGAGTTCGGGGGGAGAATGAACGCCCGTTTCAGATCTGAGACCTGTTTTGTGGATGTTGTCTTTAAAATCACTATGAAATAAGGTTTCTACGTCCAGAGCGCTGCTCTTGAAATAGTTTTTTAAAACGCCTGAAATCAAGGAGAACCCGGAATTCCGGCACTGTCTCTGTGGTGATGCCGGGCGCTGCCCCCTCCCCATACACACACCCCAACCGCCGCCAGCACCCGAAAAGAAAACCCCTGGCTCTCGCTCCCCGACCCTCGAAGGAGCACCTCCCACCTCCACTCGCAATGCCAAAGAACCACCCGCCGTGGCCGCAAGTTTTTCTGCTCTACGCGGACATCGCTTTCCCCGTTGCCCTATCCCGTAAGGAGGGAAAACAAAGGACACCCCCGCCATCCCCACTGAGCTGAATCCAAAGGAAAGAAAGTACATAACAGGAGTTGCTCGCGGACTAAGCCATTTCCAGACCCTTCCGGTCTGTGGCTTTTACCTTCCCTCTCCCCGTTACCTTTTTTTCCCGCCTCCAGCCGTCTCTCTCTCTCTCTCTCTCTCTCTCTCTCTCTCTCTCTCTCTCTGGCATCCCCCACACAGCCCGATTCCGTCCCGCGCAGCCCCATTCCCTTCCTTCCTCCACAAAGCGCCGCCGGGCGATCTCCCCGGGCACCCCCAGCCCGCCTGCCCGCCCGCCCGCCTCTCTGCTCATCCCCTGCCCAGAGTTTCTCCAGCACATCTCGGCTCGCGGGGCTGACATTTGACGAAGCGCCGCGATCCCGCGATCCCCCGCTCCCCCCCCCCCACAAACACACCTCCACCTCCGCCGCCGTTTTTTGGTCCTCCCTCTTCAAATCTGCCCGGCTGCTAATTTCAGCGGCCGCGGCGAGGGCGCAAGCAACGAGGTCGAGGGAGGGCGCTCGGCTGCCTTGTCAGGCGGCTGGCAGGGAAGCCCGGGCTTAAGAGTCGCTCGCTCCCCGCGTCCTGGGTGGGGAGAGGCAGAGAGGCGCAACTCGGCGAGCGACCCCCCACACACACACACACACACACCGCCGCCGCCACCGCCACCGCCGCTTCCCGCTCGCGGGGGACGAGTCCTGCCTGCCCACCTCAGAAGCGCCCACACCTCCCGAAGGTGGAGCCCCCCTTTCCCCCTGCCCGGCAGGCAAGCAGGCAGGCAGCCTTTTCCTCCTCCTCTTCCTCCTCCGAAGCGGGCTGCCCACCGAGACCTCACGGCTTGGCGCCAACAGGGCTTCTGGTGTGAGGCTCCGCCGCCCGCCAAAGGTCGGGGCCACCGAGGCACCCGGCGAGCTGGCTGGGCGGCGGCGGCAGGGGGAGGGTGTTGGGACGCGCCCCGGAGCGGGTAAGGCGCGGAGTCCTGCTTACCTGGCGCGCCCCGTCCGGGGGGCGGTGGGCGGTGGGGGGGCACCGCTCCGTCTGGGCGCCGCTGCCTCGCCTCGTCCTCTCTGCGGAGGTGAAGGAGGGGCGCCTCGCGCAACCTGGCCGAGCGCGCGCTCCTCCTCCACCCCCCCACCCCACCCCGGCCCAGACGTGCAGCGGGAGGGGGGGTCGCCGCTGGGAGAACCGCCTCCCCTCCTCCGTCGCCTTTCGCCGCCGGGAGCTCGCTCGCATCGTCCGTCCGTCTCGACGGCCGGTCGCTCCTTCCTTCCTTCCTTCCTTCCTTCCTTCCTTCCTTCCTTCCTTCCTTCCTTCCTTCCTTCCCCCTCACTGCCTCCCTCTCGCCTCGCGCTGCCCGTCCCCTTCCCTGCGCCTTCGGCCACTGCTGCTGCTGCTGCTGCCGAGGCCGAAGAGCGGCGGCCAACAAGGGGAGCGGACGTTCCGTCCGAGAGAACAAAGCGGCCAGTGGCAGGGAAGCCCCCCCCGCCTCTCTCTCACACACACACGCACGCACCCCCACCCCGTCGCCAGCCAATGAGGAGCCGCGAAAAGCTCGAAAGGGGAGCTTTACCTGCGCTCTCTCCATCCTTGGCAGGGGCTCTGAGGGAGAAGGGGGGCAGCAGAAGGGGGGAAGGAAGGGAGGGAGGAAGGAACGGGGGGGAGCGGGCTGGAGAGACAGAGAGAGAGATAAAGACAGAAAAGAGGAGAGCGAGCGCCAGGAAAAGGGGGGGGAACCCCTCTTCCCATTTTGGAGGGGGTCTGCCAAGCACCCCTCTCTCGCGCCCTCGCCCATCTCCTGCTCGCAACCTTCCCGTCCCCCCCTTCTTCCCCCCCCCCCCTCGGGCTGACTCAAGCGGGGCAAAAGGGGGAGAGAAAGAGATGGCTGTGGTAATCAGCGCGCGCGGGGGGGGGGCATACTTTCTCATTGCTGTGGTAACCGAGGAGGGTACGAGGGGGTTTCAGGACAAAGGCCGTGAGCGAAAGAGAACAAAACCCCTGGCTCGCCCCTGGAATGCCTGCTCTCTCTCTCTCTCTCTCTCTCTCTCTCTCTCTCTCTCTCTCTCTCTCTCGGGCTAGCTCTTCCTTTCTCCCCCTCAGCTTCCTCCGCCGGCTCGTGGGTGTCGGTGTGTGTATGTTTTTTTTTAAAATGGAAAGCGCCCATTTGCAAGCCACAAAGGGGCCCAAGTCCGCCGCGGGAGTGGAAGAAGCGGCGGGCGAGGAGAGAGGGAGAGGGGGGGGGCGCGCCTTGTGGAGCGCTGCCTTCCCTGAAAGCTTTCCCTTCCCGTTCATAAAACATGTCGTAAATGTCAACACACACGAGCTCGTTAAAGTGACCCCACATGGAGTTTTCTAGGGAAGGGCGGCGTGGGGCCCGGGAGTGGAATTAAATTTCTCTAAATTTCTCTCTCCCTCCCTCCCTCCCTCCCTCACCCCGCGCCCGTCCGTTCAAGGCGCCCAGACAGACACCCAACTGGGAGCCAAGTCGCTCTTGGTCTCGTTAAGACTCCGAGGGAGCTTGGGCTCTCTCGAAAACGGCCCTCCTCGTTCCATCAGGGGAGGCTTAAAGCAGCTCACTGCGTGGGAAAGGAGAGGACTGGACTGGAATAACCATTTCGCCAAAGTCGGGAAATTGGTTCCCCAAACCAGAAGTGTCAGTGCCGCAAATAAGGGCACAGATTCACTCCCTTGGGGGGGGGGGGGGGGAAACCTGCCTTGTACGGTGGTGGTGGTGGCCACATGCTCTCAAGGCGACTCCAATTTTGACGACCCTTTCAGTGAGGGATCTTCATGTCCTGTTTTGGGCAGACCTGCTCTGCTGCACTTTTGCAGAATCAACCCTGCAGTTTTTCTATAGGGAGTCAATCCACCCCTTACTTGGTCTCCCCCCACCCGAATTTTAAGAGTTGCTTAAAATTGTCTCTTCCAGAACACCCATGGGGGGGGGGCACACATGACAGCAGGAACACTGCTTCTGATCTCTGTCTTTGAGCCACTTATGGCCCTTTAGCTGTGGCTGGACTGTGGCGGAGCCTCACACCAGAAGCCCTGTTGACCATGCCTGGAACTGCAGCATTGGGTGGGAATCCAAAAGGCCCTTTGGTTCCACTCCTTGACAAACCAACAAAGCTGCAGATAAAGCATCCCCAGATGATTGTCATCCACTCTGGTTGTTAAAGAAATATATCTGACGTTTTGACTTCACCACCTTCTAACACAGTCTCTTCAGTTGCCAAACAGCTTATACTGTCAGGAGGTTCTTCACAGCATTTTGTTGAAATCTCCTTTCTTGTAATTTGAATCATTAGGGTCTTGTCCTCTAGAGTTACAGGGAAAAAAGGTGGGAGGTAAGATCCCGCAACACTGCCTGCGCGCGCTGCCCCAAGACTTCTCGGACAGGCATGCAATCGCCCCCCGCCCCCAGGACCCCCCTACCCGCTTCCGCATATCGCGGATTTTCATGCATTGCGGGTGGGGTGGGTCCCTAACCCCCGCGATCGGCGGGGGGGGGTTACTGTACTTCACTTGATCTGGCCACTACAATTTTTTATAATTTGCTTCGTATTGCATTCATCATACTGCCTCATCACACTGTTGAACCATGTTCAGTGTGTGGTCTACGAACCTCTCAGATTATTTTCCCATGTACCATTGGAAAGTCTGTTGTCACCTGTAATATACGAGGGTGCCTGCCGGTATACTTCCTACCTAAATTCTGAAATTTACATTTTCTTTCTGTTTCTTTTGGTTAAGTTCTCCAATCTGTTAATATTGTTTTGAATCCAGATCCCTTTTTCTAATGTATGAGGTACCACTTTGAGTTTGGTAGCATCTGCAAATTTTATTAGCACCACCTCCACACTGTGGAATAACACCAGACCAGGAACAAAACTCTGAAATACTCCACCTATCAATTCACTTTAGAGTGGCAAGCAGAGATTAGTGAAGACTACTTAGCTCATCAAAACCCAAACCACCTACAAACTCACCTAACAAACAGCATCATAATTTATCGTACATTTTACCAGCATGGCTGGAGGAATATCATGCATTTTCTAGCCAAAAGTCTTGCAGAAATCAAGAAACACTACATGTGCTGTGTTCCCCTCATTTACCAAATTGTGACCCCCATCAAAGAAAGAGATAAAACTAGTCTGGAATGCTTTGTTTTCCGATTATTGATATGAAGGTGAAAGCAATTGCCCAGATCCTTTTTTTTCTTGTTTTGAATATGGCAACAACATTTGACTGCCTCCATTTTTCACAGACCTCACTTGTTCTCCATGAATTCTCAAAAAGTATAGATCGGTGTGAGATCACACCTGGAGTTCTCATAGTACCCTTGGATGCAGTTTATCCAACTTTGCAGACTTGAATTCATTTAGAATAGCTAGGTGCTCTGATACTATCTCTTTATTTATTTTGGACATCACCTCCAGCACTGCTTCATTTATTTTCTGTTGGCTACATGTACTATGTCTGGCGGCGTGATAATCCCACAGAATTGATTTTGGTAATCCTGATATTGATTGCCAAAATCAAGATCAGAGAGTAAGTATGCTTGACATCTGTGATTTGCAGTGGTCTTTTAGGGCCAGCAGTATGCCACAAAGTCCTTACTTACTGGGAATAGGCACAGACCAATTACATTATGTTGCTGCTAGTGGTTCTGTTCAGTTGTCATTTGCAAAACCCCTGCAAAGTAAGGTTGCAGAGAGGAGGCTGGACTCTTGAGGTTGAAAGATCAAGTGTAGTATCAGTTTGGGATGCCAATATCATCTGGCACCTCTTCAAGCTTCTTGGAATTTTACTGCAATCCCCTACGTATCTGTGGGGAAAGCTGGCAAATCATGAAATGATATATCTTTTAGAAGACACAAGAAAGACTCGCAGAAATGCATATCAATATCATCTGTGAAAAAGGGCCAGAAATTTGTTTGAAGCTGACTTTCCCTCATACGTTATAGCCAACCAAAATCATGGGTATATAATTCTACATTCCAGGCGTAATGGTTTTATGCCTCACCCCAAGTATGGTAGTCTTTTAACTGGAACCCATCACCACTCCCTCCTTTGTTCTCCATAATAATGATACTGTGGGCCTTTTTACACGACCCCTAAGATCCGCTGGCCACTTAAATTCAGACCAGAGATCTTAGGGGTTCGTCACTCTTCCTCTGTCTTCCTCTGTCCCCACCCCCCTCCGCACTTCCTGGTTGCTGGCTGCCTGAGGGACGGAGAAAAAAGAAAGAAAAGAATGCCGGTTTACCTCCGTTTTGTTCCCGGCAGCATTCAGATCTCTTAAAGGGGCGGGGTGCAAAAAAAGAACAAACAGAAGCCAGGAGAGCCCCGCACTCACTATCCTTACACCGGACCAAATATTTGTCACCATCAAAGACCAGGTACAAGAAAACTGCTGTTTGGTCGCACTAAAGTGGGCGGGGTCGCACTTAATTGTCTGCAAAGTCCGGAGCTGGTGGGTAAACATTTTTAAGGTCCGGACCTTGCAGCCATTTGCGGCGGAGGTTAGGGGTCGTGTATAAACACCCTGTATTTCAGGACAAACCAAATCAAAAGTGCCATCCCTGATAAATATATGTAGTCGAGCATCTTAAACTTCCTTCAGTCATAGCACCTTCATGACTGCAGATCAGATGGGGTTTTGCTTCTCCTGCTCTGATGTTAAATATATTTACTTGGGAATAAACATCATTTTATGGTAGAGAAGGATATGTATTTAAAATAAATCAAGTGAAATAAGCATCTGTAACCATCTGCATGGCTTACTGCTTGCCTCCTGAGTAAAAATGTGTTTTGCTGTAATAGAAGGATACAATGGCAAGTAGGATGAGTCCTACTGAGACTTGGTGTGTCCACCCTCATCCAGATGTGATTCAGGTTGGTTTGCTGCTGCCTCCACCACCTTCTGCTTTTTCGATTGAACTTTGGGATGGGTGGAAAGGTGGGTAGGTTGTATGGCCGTGTTGCACATGTGAAGAACTTATAAAAGTGTTCTGCAGAATTAGAAAGGGGGTGCGTTGTCCCTGTTGCCCATTCTACACTGCGGAGTAATCCATATTTTAAAGCAACACAGGAGAGGCCTTGATCTAGATTCTAAACACCATTACATAAATGAACAGATTCTGCCTTATTCATTTTGCCCCTAAGCTATTCAGGCAACAAAACAGGAGATATACAATATGGTCCTTTCCCTCAGAAACATACTGCCACTTACAAAAGATCCAAGTATGCATCTCCTATGAATGTGGATTCCAGAGGGCTCGGTTAAAGACCAACACAATTATTGGCATAGGTTTCCATAGTCTAGAAGTGCCTGAAGCAGTAACTTAAATAGAATCAGATGCATCAAACACTCACTAGCAGTGCAAAAGAAGTCTTGGAAATGTCCCCTCCCAGTCTCACACCCCTACCCCCACCCCCACCCCGTTTACAACTCCAGGAATCTCCCAGCTAGCACTTGCTGGGTTTGGAACTCTGAGAACTGTACTTCAAAACTAACTTTTCCAAGCTGATATGGAAAAAATGAAGATTGGATACATAATAGAAACCCAAGTAACAATATGTCCCTCTATCTTCAGATTCAGTCTCTGTGGTTTTTTTACTGAAAAGTCAAACAAGGGGGTGGGATGGACCTTGTGGCCTTTGTCCTGCCCCTTTTATAACAGAGGGTTCGTTACTGTCTGCAGTTTCAAGCATCCACAGCAGGTCTAGGCATATAGAGGGACTGCTGTACTGATGATAAATTAGCATAGAAAACAAGTTGGCACCCTGACACTTCAACACTTAAGATAAATAACTATAGAAAGAAATTTGTAACCAGTCTCATCGAGACAAAGACATTAATTCATTTTTAGTGGATTTTTTTTTTAAAAAGTAGCCTCCCCCAACCCAGCGGGTTCTGGCAGGCCTTGGCCAGCCATAAGAATGGATGAGTAGATACACTCACTTGGGAACTGTCTCTTAAGCTGTCATGGCAGAGAATCTGCTAAATCTCATCCATAAGGCCCACAAAGCAAACGTAAATTAGGTGCAGATAATGGGCCCATGGGGTCCTCTGTAAATAAATGAGCCGGCTCTTGAATGAATGTGTGTGAATGCCAAAAACCAAAAAAATTAAAATTAAAACTAAATATAAATAAATAAATAAATAAAATCAACCCCCTCTGATGAAACCATGGATACAGCTGCTGCTTCTAATCTGATGGGTAGATTTGGTGGTAGTACTGGAAATGCAAAGCATTGTTAATAGTCATCATCTGGGTGGCTATGATACAGTCAGAGACGTGCAGAAAATTTAAATAGCAATTTTGATGTCGCCCTTGAAAGCACATGTGCAGAGTGATCATATGGATATTTACTATGAGAGCTGCCTAGATGCCCTAAGCACGTCCGATCTCGCCTGATTTTGGAAGCTAAGCAGGGTCGGCCCTGGTTAGTACTTGGATGGGAGACCACCAGGGAATACCAGGTGCTGTAGGCACCTGGAGTAGGAACTGGCAAACCACTCCAGTATTCCTGCCAAGAAAACTCCATGGACATGGAGTCACGAAGAGTCGGTCACGACTATAACGACACAACACACAACACAAAGCCAAGTAAGAGGTCAACGAAACATTCACTGGTATGAGGAATTAGGACTGAAAGCTTAGCAGTGCACATGATATATGGATAAGAGAAAGTTAAATGCAACCCAAAACTCCCATTCTTTTAGAAGAGGCAGCTGTGTTTGTCTGTGCTAGCATATCAGGTCAAAAACCAAAACCAAAATAATACAGTTAAGAAGACAAAAATGTTGTGTGGCACCTTAAAGAACTGCTATATTTTAATAATAATCTTAGAACTGTAGATCTGGAAGCGGCTCTACAGATCACTGAGTCCAACTCCTGCCTAAGGAGACACAGCAAGGAACGGAACCCCCCAACTTGGTTATCAGTTCAGTGGACCCTCATAGAACAAGCAGTTTGTTTATCAGAAAATCTGCTTAAAGGAAAAATTTCTGGAGATAGGGGGAAATCGCTTAACCGAATCGCCTATGGGGCGAATACGTACAACAGAAAAACAGTCACGATTTGGGATTAATCCATTTTCAATGCATTCCTATGGGAAATTTGTACAAAGGAAAATTTGCTCAACAGAATTTCATTTGGAACAAATTAATTCCTTTATACTACGTACCACTGTAGTTGTGTAGGTCTTCCCATCAAGGGCTTGGGAGAGTGAAATGTTTTTGCCAAGGATGGCTTGGAGAACATTTATGATGTGTTTGAGTGGTCTAAGTTGTGGGCTGAAAGTGAACACTAGTGAGGTTCAATTGTTCTCTCTTCTAGGTTTGTTGTGCAATAGGTTGTCTCTATGTATTTGTCTTGCCCTGTTAATTTTGTTCCTCATAATCATATTTGGTACTGTAGCCTAAGGAGTGCCTTTTGTAGGCCCTCGAGTCTAGAGCAGGCATGCCCAAACTTCGGTCCTCCTGATGTTTTGGACCACAACTCCAGAATTCCAAGCCTGTATTTCCAATGGCAAAGGAATGTGGGAGTTGTGGCCCAAAACATCTGGAGAGCCAACGTTTGGACATGCCTGGTCTAGAGCCTCGATTTTGTGGGTCCAAGCAGATGTGACTGGATTTGAGGGCTTGGCTGAAGACAATGGATTTTGTCATATACTGTACAGTACTCAGTATGGAATCTGGAAGCATGCAAGTAGCTGTATGGATTGGTGGACTTTTGGTCTAATGCAGTGCTGAGATGTCTGTGTTGAAGTTTCACGGTGTTGTCTAGAAAATGCTTCCTTACAGGCAAGTCTCCAATTTCAAGTAACTACTGACACAAAATGGTCCATAGTATACTACAATGATATAAAGAAGGAAACAAAATCTTGCTACAAACCCAGATGACAGCCCCTACCCCCACATTTATTCTGGAAGCACAATTAACAATGTCGCACACAAGACCAAGGATACTTTTACCAGTTCCTCTGTCAATGTTATCAATGCCATCTTTTGCCAACAATGCCACTCTGCACTCTATGTAGGACAAACAGGACACTCTCTGTGCAAAAGAATTAAAAAGGCATAAATCGGACATCAGCAATGTCACAGAAACCTGTTCGAATCATTTCAATTTAGTTGGACTGGACACTCTACACAAGATTTGAAAGTTACCATTCTGGGGGTGGGGAAAACATATGCTTAAAACCAGTCTCAATGGATTAAATAGTAGCCAAATAGTAGCCATACTGTGCTGTATTTTTTTCTAAGTAATGAGAGCCCTCTTACAAGCTTCAATTATAATCAGAGATACTCATTACCATGTTTTAAAAGCCAACAAAAGAGAGAGCCATGTGGTCCTTTATGCAATACAAATGTCAGACAGGTGATACCTTTATTTAAATTACTAAAATTAAACATTCAGTGTGAGCCTTATTTAATAAATTCACTTTTTCAGGCTTACACCAGTATCTCGTGGAGAGTGCAGAAAATATAAATGAATGTCCCAAAGTTATAATTTATTTATTTATTTATTATTGGATTTATACCCTGCCCATCTTCCCTACTGCCTGGCATACTTCTAAATGTGAGCTCAGAGCTGATTTCAACCAGTTTTGGGATATGCTTCACCCCTGGTAACATGATGCTCCTGCTACATTACCTAGAGCCTGGGATTAATTTAGCCACCAATCATTGTCATTGTTTGCGGAATAATGTTTCTCGGGAAAGGAACTGAATGTCAACATGGGTGATAAAAATCATTGCCAGGTGTGAAATGCTGCACCATCAAAAGCTCATGTCCAGGAAACAAACACTCTTTGTTTTGGGGGCATGTATAAATATTTGCAGTGTTATGGCACTCTTATGTCTGGTGAAGTGCGCTTGTCCACAAAAACTTGCATGAAAATATATCTGTTAGTCTTTAAGGCACTACATTTCTGTCTCCCCCCCATTGTTTTTGTTCTGATATCCCCACTCTTTTATTTTTCCACTATTGAACATGCAATTTAATTCCTATATGAGATAAATATACTATATGGTGTTAAAAAGATGTAGACTTTAGAAAACACATGAAAGTTGGCTTAGATTTGCATGTGGTAAACATTATGTAATTACTGGTTAGGTAACTGCTGTTAGGGAGTATTTTCGGTTGTGAAAACACCATTTTTGGAGAGCAGTGTGGATTTTCCTCAACTAGTACTTTATCTTAGATAAAGTATCCAAGGAATCAAAGGAGATGCATAATGATCAGAGGTTTATAAATCTGTGCTTTGGATTGCAACACCTAGAATTCCCCAGGCACACAAATCTGCACATCCTTAGCTGGTGATATAGCAAGTATTCCATACCTTCCCTCCCTCCCTATACCTCCCATATCATATATTTCAAGAAAGTAACACAGAAAGAACTGGCCCAGCCGACTTGGATTGTATCTCTAGGCATTCCAACACATTCTTTTGCACTACGGGATTCTAGTGGATTCCTCCTTCTTTAGTTTCCCGATTCTACAGAATAGGTCCAAGCATGTGCCGTGTCTGCATATGAGGAAGGCATTGCACACATGTAAGAATTAAAGCAGAGACCGTAGAGGTTATATGCTGACTTGTAACTTGAGAACAAGTGTCGGCTTTTGATTAGAGTACACACACACACACACGTGTGCACAGTGTACTCTGCAAAAGAGCGGTGCAATTAGGATTCACAAGTCTCGCTTGAATTTATGCAAGGGATGCAACTTTTGTAGTCAGAGCAGAACAAATATACATACCTGCTTCAGGGACCAAAGGTAAAAGTAGTGACCCACGAAGCACCTGAAGCATCTCACTGACATGCTTTGCCTGTGGGCACCATAACTCCCCCTTATCTAATGATGTGCAGATGGCTGTAGGCTCTCTTCTGATTCTGCCCGGCGGCTAAATCTAACCTATATTTCCTAATTTTACCATGTCAGCAATTTCTTTTTTAGAGCCCAAATGAGAGATAAATGTAACAAAGATGAGTTGATGAGCAGGCAGGCATTGTCCACTACATGTAATATACTAACAGCGATGCTCTAGGACAGTGGTGGGGAAAATAATGAAGAAATGACATGGGAGTCAGACAGATCCGAGTGAAATGATTTGGGGACTGGGGTGTTCAGTAACTATATGACCCGAGTTCAGGTATACTTTCTGGCTGGCTCAACTAGAATTTAGCAAGCAGGAATGTACGTAAGAATGGCATGTTGCCTCCTCATCAGTCCTCTTGACATTTCCCTTTGATGCACAAGTGTTGGCGTACTGAAATAGGGGAAGGCACTGTAACGGCCATTTACTGTCCAGAGGTTCAAGGCCCATTCAAACTGTGGAAAGTGGAAACAACATGTAAGCGGGGGACAAGAGGTTTAAGGTCACGGATTATTGCATAAAAGCTGGCAGACAAAGAGAAAAACCAAGAAAGGAGCACACCATCCTGTTCCTTCCTTGCTTTCTGCTCCATGCTTTAGCAACTGGCAAAATGGTAGTTTAAACCGGGCTGCCATTCTTGGTGGATCATTCTGGGAACTTAAAACATTTGGGGCCAAGCTCTTTTTAGTCAAGCAGATTTGTGTGTCCATGTATGTTTATGGAAAGACGTGTCTCATTTAAGCAGAATACTGTATACATAGAGTCTTCTCCTCACTCTGAGTCTATGCTCCATACCTTTGTAAGTGATAGACTTTGGGCAGCCACTTTTTATTTTGTATCGCCTTATCCCCTCCCGTGGTCACGTGGTGGCTATAGCGGTTCGGCAGTCCGCACTTCAGTGGTTGCTTAGCGATCGGCTTCCCCGTTCGCACTTGGCTGAACCACTTTAAACCTAGAGGCTTTAAACCTAAAGGCGGCATAGTATGTCCACAAATACAACCAAATTGCTTTAAAAGTGGGTGCAGGAACCAATTTAAAAAAAAAACCACCCCCAGTGGTCGTCGCAAGAAAAACCAACACAGCAGACAAAACTGGGCATGGCCAAGGAAGCTCTTCAGAAACAGCAATTTGAAAAGCGGACCATGATTTTTAAGGTGATTTGTCTTTAAGGAAAAGGCATTTCAAATCTAAAGTGTGGTAACAGTCTTTTTACGTCTTTTAGAAATGGCCAGGCAGCCTCTAGATCCGTTTCATGGTGAGGAACACATGCTGGACACTATTGCTATGCTTGGTACTTGCAGAAATACAGACTCATTTGGTTGGAAAACAACAGGTACACAGATAAACAGGGATAACCTCAAAGTAGTCATGTCCTAGTGTTGGTGGGGAAGGAAAGGAGCAGAAAACTCTTAGAGGTCTCCTGGATGGCTCAGTGGCTTAAGTCTTTGGCTGCACATCCAGAGGTTGAGAATTCAATCCCACACACACACACATTGTGCCTCCTTGAGAGGGGCTGATCCAGAAGGCCCCTTCCAGCTCTGGAGTTCAAGAGATATTCTTTATTATAATTATTCCTCTGATAAGAACTAGTTATCAGTGCTTTCAATTTGTGTGATCAAGACTGTTCTCTTCCTCCCAGCTTTTTCCTGTGTGTCGGTGTGGTGGTAGGTGGCTCCCATAATAATTCCCCCATCCCCAACAAGATTGCTAAAAGAGAGACCATTCATATCACGGCAGTTGACAAAATACTGGTGTTACCTGAAAGGAAGATGGGGTGGGGTGGGGTGGGGTGGGATGGGATGGGTTGCTTAAAAAGCAGTAGAGGAACACTTGAAAGTAGGCCTTGGAGACTTTTCCCCTGCAGGCGTGTGTATTTGTGGCAAACTCAATCTACATATCCACCCACAAATCAGTTCTCAAAATGGAATAAATGCAGAATGATGCAAACAATTCAAAGACACAATCTCTTTTCTGATCACTAGAAAATAAGCCACCTGGGGGGGGGGAAATGTACTTCACACTTTGTTCTGCTTCTCTGTTCCGTCCTGAGTGTTTGTGGGCTCCCTGGGAAAAAATGGAACTTTTCCAATGTTCTAAATAACATTATCTGATTTCATGGGTTTGGTTTGTTATTGAAGAATGGGGATATAAGTCGGGTGCAGAGCCAGCAAGGAGCCAACTGCACTGTGTGCAGGAAAGCATTACAGTTTGTCAATGCTTGCCTTAGAAGAATAACTTATAGAAGCTCATATCCTATATTTAGCTCATCGAACATCATCAATTGCAGTACAGCAGCCCAGGCAACTATGGATACATGCACATATGGTGTGGAAAAAATTCCATGGAAAAAAATAGCATCTCTGGACACATCAACACTAGTCCTTTTAGTGTGGGTTTGTGCTATTAAAGTATGGCTGCTTAAGGTCAGAAGAAGGACCAACATGACATCAAAATTGCATAAAGAGACCTCTGGCTCCTCCTACTATCAACTGAACAACTGTTATGCAGAGGGGCAGAGAAAGTGAAATTGTTGTTTTTGCCTATATTAGACCATTGCTGGTGTACTTAATCACTTAGATTAAATCTAAAATATACTTTCTTACCCTTATGCGTAGTGCAGATTGAGAAACTGCCTGCATCCATAGTTTAGACTGGCAATACACACAAAGGAAAGATAATACTTCTTAAAATTTAATCTAAGTGATTCAGCAAATCAGCAATGATCTAGCAGATGCAAAAATAAAATAATTTCCACTGCCCATCCACAGAGGAACAGAGAATGTGTTTAATTTACTGATATCTTGAAGCAGCTTGCTTGTTAAGCCACTTTATGATATTGGAAATTCAAACCAAAAGGAGCCGTGGCCCCATTTGCCATTCATACATTGTTCCAATTCCTTTTAGAGCTGTACAAGATGACATCCATATTTACTTCTTGGAATAGTGAATCCCACAAGTGTTGCATGCAAAATAAGTCCTTTCATCTGTCCTGGACCTCCTAGCATTCTCCGTTGGTGGATGATGGTGAGTATGGCATTATGAGAGAGCTTCCTACCTACATTCCCCAGATCAAGCATACTTTTATGTACCTCTGTCATTCCTCCCCTTACTCACATTCCCCCTAAACCACACAGCCTTAAACCTTGAAGCCTTTCCCCCATGTGAGAGTTGCTCCAGCCTATTCATCCTTTCAGGTGCCCTCCTCTGCACTTTTCCAAGTTTTGTAGCATCCTTTTTCCGGTGCAGTGACCATAACTATCCATGGGTATAAATATGTCTTTGTACAGGGGTATTTGTATTGCCAGTTTTATCTTTCATTCCTTTTCTAATTATGTCCACCAAGCAACTTCCCGTTTCGTCCCACCACCACCAACTTTTTATTTTTTAAAGCGTGATAACTCAAGTCCTCCACCGCAGCCTGAAGATCAAGACAAAGATCCCTTCGGTGGATATGGGAGAGTGGCATTATTTACCCCCATTTGCCTTGCTTCACACCCCCTATGCGCTTGTATTGCTGTGAAGACCGCGAGGGACCTTTGAGGCAACAACCTGTCCTCTTCCATTCATATTTTTTCTGAAAAACTAGAGCACCTCAAGGATGCTATAGAGTTAGATCTAAAGCTGCATCTGTTTGCTCATTTCCATGATCAATTGGTCAGGCTTAAAAACCCAACAAGGTATCATTACCCTCTCTGAGTATTCCTCTTTATATGAAAGTCATTGCCAGATTTTTGTTTTTTAAATCCCTTTCGGTTGTGTTGGGCTTACTCCCTTTTATCTCCACAATGTTCTTCACAAACACGAATGGGGGGGGGGACTCTGAAGCTTTTCACTCAACTGCAGCTCCCATCTTGCCTTATCATTTGTCAGAGCAAATTTAACAATATCTGGAATGCCAGAGGTTGGCCAGCCTTCCCTTATAGATTTCACAAGGGGGACATTTCAGGTTTTACTTTAGATTTTCATCTGAATCCAAACATTCAAAGGGCAATGAATAATGCGGATGTGGAGAGCCATCGGTTTCTTCCTTTAGCTGTAATGGGGATAACAGGCCCTTGAGTGGAGATCTGCTCAGACCTCTCATTCCACCCTCCAGCAGAACCACCAGCGGCAGTTCTTCCTTCCAGCTTTCTAACAAGGGGTGGACGTTCCTACAAGTCGAGACAGCCCGGTCTTCAAAGCGCTCTGTTGGTGTAAGCTTCAGGAAAGGATTAGTTTGTAGCCTCGTCGACACTAAGGCAATTATGCCTTGTGTGAGAGCTTGGGAGCATCTGGATTTGGGTAATTTATGTGATTAGAGAAATCAGGCAGGCAGAATACATTTTGGGCAAGGGCAGATGCTTATTATGCACATACGTCTCTGCCAGAAAATGTCACAGAGGGAAGAAGTACTCTTGGTGGGGGACGAGTCACAGCAGACTTGCTGTGACTGGTTTTATGGGAATGGAAAAGCTGCAGGGGTTTGCCAGGGATTTTGATTTGGCATACTCGTAGAAAGGGTTTTCAGGTTGTTTCTATCACAAGGGCCACAGATTCTGAGCACATGGAAAACCAGGCATGGCAGAGGCGTTTGCCTCCCATTTGGTTGGTGAGCAAACAATGAGTGTTATGGGCGTGTTTGATAGACGGCCACATAGCATCTGATAGCATCTGCATTAAAGTTGATCCATCTCAATGGTGACACTAAGTACTTGTTTTAATCTGGCTGGGACTAGCAATTCAAAAGAGAAAATGGTGCAATCTGGCCCAGAGATGAGCAACTGTAGAAAGCTCATGTGAGTGGAGCTGGGGGGGGGGGGGGGGATGGACTACAAAATGTGGAAGCGAGGCACACACCTCTGCTCAGCTCATAAACTATTACCAACAATCACACTGTTCAGTCAAGAATGTTAGGACAACACACCAAAAGGTTCTGGTTTAGGGTTTTTTAAAAATGCCACTTTAATCCTTCGAACAACTGTGCAAAATGCAATAATTTCAGAGAGCCAGTGTCATCCAGTGTCACCACACAGAGAAAAATCCATTTTGAAGGGTGAAAAGAAACATGGAAAACACTAGTGTTCTTATGAAATCAGTCAATGCAATCATGTATGGTACAGTAACCCCCCACCCTTTCACAGTTCATATACTGCAGTCCTGCAATATTCTTTTTTTTTTTTTAATTTATAATTTTATTGGGTTTTTGAGGGGGGGAAAGGGGAAAAGGAAAAAATGGGAGGGATAGAATTTAAAATTTACATTGAATATGTCAAGCAAAGTAAAAGAAAAGTAATATAACATATTGATAAATTGCCAAATATTATCACAGTACTAATAAGTTTGTTACTTCTTGCCATCTTTTCCGAGAGATCTCATCATAGTCTCCCTTTAAATAGCCGGAGAGTCTATCGATTTCGATACATTCTCTTATCTTTTCGTGGATATTCTTCTCTGTTGGCACGTTTGGTTGTTTCCAGAATTTCGCATACAATATCCTTGCAGCAACAATTACATGGTGAAGTACATATCTCTGATCATATGAAATATTTATATTTACTATATTTAATAAGAAAAGTTCTGGTCTAAGCTCTATCTTAATTTTCAGACATCTTTCTAAAAATAGTTTTACCATTTTCCAATATGCCTTTGCCTCTTTGCATGTCCACCACATATGGTAAAAAGTACCACAGTCATGTTTACATTTCCAACATTTGTGTGAGCAATTATACATCTTAGATAATCGGTGTGGTGCAAGATGCCATCTATAAAACATCTTATAACAGTTTTCCTTAAAAGAAATAGATTTAAAGATTTTAACTGTGTTCCACAGAGAGTCCCATTTGTTTAGATGAATAGGATAACCAAAGTTTTCTGCCCATCTTATCATAGTGTCTTTGACCAGTGTATCAATCATTTTTTCATTTAACAATATGGTGTAAAATTTACTAAGCAGCTTAGCATCGCCAGAAGAAAGTATTTTATCAAGTGGAGTATCAGTAGTCGTGAATCCCCCCTCTTTGGTGAGGTCTTTGAAGTGTGAATATATTTGTTGATACTTCCACCAGTCTAAATTGTAACCTTCTGATACTAATTTCCCTAATGGTTTCAATGAGAGGTCAACATTCAGAAGGTGTCTATAAGTTATAACTTTTGGAGTTTCACTTATATGGGAGCTATAAGTCGCTCCCAGCGGAGATAGCCACAGTGGTGCTTTAGGGTAGAATTGTTTTTTAATCAATAACCATATTCTAACTAGGGCGTTCCTTATCCAGTGTTTTTTGAAGAGAGTAGGTATGTTGCCCTTGTACCACATGTAATAATGCCAGCCCTTGTCTAGGCCATAACTCTCAAGCTGCAAAGTTCTTTTGTTTGTCATCAGAATCCAGTCTTTAATCCAGGTCATGGCAGCAGCCTTGTAGTATAATACTAAATTAGGAAGGGCAAAGCCACCAGTTTTGGTTCTATCCTGTAGATAGAGATTTTTAATCCTTGCTTTTTTCTTTTGCCATATGAATATACGTATACTTTTTTCCAGATCTGTAATGATCTTAAAATTAGGTAATATAGGCAAGGATTGAAATAGGAAAAGCAGTTTAGGTAAAACATTCATTTTAACTGCAGCAATTCTGCCCATTAAGGATAATTGGAGTCTTGACCAAGTTTCAAGGTCAGCTTTGATTGTTTTTATAACATTTACATAGTTATCTTTAAGTAAAGAGTTACAACGATTAGATACAGTAATACCCAGATATTTTACCTTACTGACATGTTGAAAACCCGATTGATTTACCAGTTTTTCAACCATAGGTGGGGTCATATTTTTGGTGAGCAACAATGTTTTTTCTTTGTTTACCTTTAATCCAGAGATTTTAGAGTATGCCTCCAAAGACTTCAAGAGTTCTAAAGAGGAGGTCTGGGGGTTCTCCATAATTACCAACAAATCATCTGCAAAAGCTTGTACCTTATAAACTTCTCCTTTGCTCTGTAAGCCTTGAATACCAGGGGTTTTCCTTATAACATGTAGGAGTACAGAGTTAATATAAACAAGAGAGGAGAGAGGGGGCATCCTTGCCTGGTATCTTTATATATATTGACTGTGTCTGTAAGGTGGCCATTGACTATAATCCTGGTGTTTTGGGTGGAATAGATTTGTTCGATTGCTCGCAGCATTCTATGGCCACATTGTAGATAGTCTAACTGAGTTTTAAGTAGAGACCAGGATACATTATCAAAAGCTTTCTCAGCATCGATGAAAGCGAAAGCTACTTGCTTTTCAGAGTGGGATTCGTAATATTCTAACACATTGAGGAAAGTTCTGATGTTGGATTGAAGATGCCTTTTCGGAAGAAAGCCAGACTGATCATGCGATATCAAAGGGGGTAGAATCGTCCGCCATCTATTAGCCAAAATGGTTGCAAAGATTTTATAATCCACAAGTCCTGCAATATTCTCAGACCGCAGTATATGAAAAAAAGAAGACCCCTGGGGTTAGCTGGAAAGGCCTGT
This sequence comes from Phrynocephalus guinanensis, assembly GCA_037367245.1. Classification (NCBI taxonomy): domain Eukaryota; kingdom Metazoa; phylum Chordata; class Lepidosauria; order Squamata; family Agamidae; genus Phrynocephalus; species Phrynocephalus guinanensis. The sequence goes on from CM074734.1 coordinate 46,240,969, forward strand.
TTCAGGCCTTCCATACTTACCCCAGGATGATGCTGCCCCAAGCGGGCCTCTGATGACCTTCCTGGGCCTGTCAGAGGCCCAAAAGTGCTTCACGCTGAACTGGAAGTGATTTCCGGAAAAACATTTCCAGTTCGTAGAAAAGCATTTTTGAGTCCTTCAACATGCCTAGAAAGGCCCTCAGAGTTCCCCAAAGTGCTTTCTAGCGATCTAGAGGTCACTTCCGGTTTTCTGGAGGTCACTTCCAGTCCAGCAGGAAGAACTTTTGGGGCCTCTGACAGGCCCAGGAAGGCCATCGGAAGCCCATTCGGGGCAGCACCAGCCTGGGGTAACTACAAGAGGCCCCAGACAGGCCCCCCCCCAAGCCCAACCCAACCCTGCATCCGTATATTGTGGATTTTCAATTATTGCGGGTTAGGTCAGGTCCCTAACCCCCACAATAGACGGGAGGTTACTGTAATCCACTGTAGTCCTTCATTCAGTGAAAGCCTGCCTGAAGAGGAAAGTCTTTGCCCGCTTCTGGAAAGACAGCTGACATGGGGCAGTTCTGGCCTCCAGCTGGGGGTGGGGGGGAGTTCCAAATTCTGGGAGCAGCAACAGAGAAGGCCCTTTCATGTATTCTTCAGAGACGCACCTGTGAAGGTGGTGGGCTGGAGAGAAAGGCCTCTCCTGATGACCTTAGCATCTGAGCTGATTCATACTGTGAGATTCAATCTTTGAGGTAGCTTGGACCCAGGCTGTTCTGTGCTTTGTAGGTCAAGGTCAGCACCTTGAATTGTGCTGATAGCTGATTGGCAGCCAGTGGAGCTGCTTTAGTAGGGGTGTAATGTGATCTCTGTAACCCACTCCAGTCAGCAATCTGGCCACTGCAATCTGGGCTGCCACCCTTTTCATATTTGCCAGTTCTCTCGTAAACCAAGCAGCCAGTTTGGCTGTACTTCAAGGAAGGAGACATTTAGGGGTGATCAGATCAATGGCTTTGCTCATTTCCCCATTCCAGAGATCAACTAAGGATTCAATGGAATCATCTGTCAAAGAGGTGGTGAAATCCCCTAGGGCAGCTACAAAAACCATCTGTATCCATCAACCTTTTTGACAAATTGCTTTTGTCTGACTTCCACCCCTGCCCAGGCTCTGAGTTACAGTGAGCCTAAAGTGCACCAGATAATGGTCTGTACAGAAAGTTCCTTTACCCAAGGTTCCCAGTATCCATACTGGGGCAGAAGACCAGGTCTAAGATGTAGCCTGCAGAATGAGTAGGGGCAGGCATCATTCAAGACAGACCTATGGTGTGTCATGAATGTCATGAAGTCTTCAGAAACCCCTGACAGATCTGCCTTGGCATGGATGTTAGAGTCCCCCAACACGATGAGCCGGGAGGATTCCAATACCACCCCTGTAATCAGTTGTTAGCTGATGGGCAGTATATAAATTAAACAAATAAATAAATAAATCCAGGAAGGTTATTTATATTTTGTTTTTGTTTTGGTGGAATAGATATTTGGGTATGGATCTTCTAATGATTCCTTTCTTGAGAGTGATTCAGTAAAGAGGATGGGAAATTAATAGGACTGGAACATAGGAGATTTCATGCATGAATATTTAGAACTACCCAGGCATTTGCATTTTGGCTGTTTCAAGATCATAAAAAATTATTGATGATAAAAATATTAGACTCCAGCAATTTTAAAGAACAAATACATTTTGAAAAAGTGGAGAAAATGATCCTGGAAGCACCATCAAGGGTGAAAGGTGGCTGTGTACAGGCAATTCCCACTTCCACAAGTGCAAGGCTGGCTCAGTGCAAATGGAGCCTAGCTTGCCAAACTGAAGCGGTTTAAGAAAAATAATTTCAGAGATACAGTGAATCCTCATATAACAAGCGGAGATAGGGGGAAATCGCTTAACAGAATCGCTTATGGGACGAATCTGTATAACAGAAAAATGGTCGCGATTAGGGATTAATCCGTTTTCAATGCATTCCTATGGGAAATTTGTACAAAGGAAAATTTGCTGAACAGAATTTCATTTGGAATGAATTAATTCCTTTATACAAGGTTCCACTGCAATTGTCTTATGCAGGATCCAATATGTATATTTCCAACAAATGCTGCATTGCATGAGTGTACTACATTATTGTCAGCATATAATGCCATCTGGGCAAAACTACAGGAGTAGGACAAGAATGCTTTGAGGGATTCTGGGTTTTGTAGTGAAAAGTAAAACTTTACCAAGTTCTATATTCGGCACATGCTTTTTATACATCTCCAAACAAGTATGTAAAAAGCTACTGATGTGTTGATTCACTTTCTCTTATCCCCCAGCATAAGCTAAACTATAACATTTCAGAGCAAAGATCTTTTGTCTTCGGCTGTTTCCTCACACTAGCTCAGTGCTCGTCCAAACTGAGGTCTTATAACTACAGAACTAACGCCAATTCCAGTAATCTGGTTGTTTGTTTCCATTAGACATTATACTACAGAAGCAGAATGTTTAAATTCTGAAGCCTCAAAGTGCTGTACTGTGGCCTACAGTTAATTCTATTGGGTGAAATTAAAAAAGCTATATTCCTAGTTCTTCTCTCAAAAGTGAGGTAGGAGGGAAAGTCTTGTTAGTTACAACTGTGCTGTGCTCATATTAGCCAATAGCCATAGCACACCCTCAAAGGAGTGTATTGAATAATAAAGCTTTATGCAGACATTTATGCCCATGCTAGCAGGATGATTCTGGGAGATAAAAGTACAAAAATAAAGGAGAAACATCCCAAGTTCTAAGCTATAGAGAAAGCAAACCTGGCCCATTACACAAACTGGGGATTATGCAGATAACCACAGTTTTTTCAGCTTAGTAGGTCAAAGCAGAGCTGAATGTGAATTAAGAACCTCTTTCTTCCCCATGCAGTGCCTAGAAACTCTCGCTTGGTATTTTTTCTAAATACGGGCTATAAATTCCTTAGGGGCAGTGAAGTGAGGAATGCCCCAATCCTACAGGCCAAGAAAGGCCACCCTTCTTCTTCGACAGCAGGAACCACAACACCTTTGCACAGTCACTTCACCTCAGCAGGTGGGGGTGTTCAACGAACCAAAGGGTTTTTAATGAGGCATGGAACTGAAACCAGGATGTTGGTTTAGGAAAGTGTGCCTCAGTGCAATGGGGAAGGTATGCTCCAATCATCATTCTTCACCACTGGAAGCCTTGGATGGTGAGGAAGACATGGAAACACCTCTGAGGACCACCTGACTCCTTCCTTCCTTCCTTCCTTCCTTCCTTCCTTCCTTCCTTTGTCTTCACAAGGCTGAGAAACCAAAACTATGGAAAGCTACATTGATTCTCTCCCGGTGTGGAATTCCGTGCATGTGCGGTAGCGACAGAGTTTAGCAGGGCTTGTCCAATTAGCAAGGTTGGCTTCACAGCCAGGCATGTCTCATAATGAAAATAGCCTTCCTTCCATAAGGTATTTTGCTGGTTTGGATTCCCTGTGATGTATTAAGCTTTCTTAATTTCTTGCTTTCTTGTCCACTTCTGAATCTTTTTGGTTGACATTTTCCATCTCCACATATTTGCACAGCCAAAGGATTTGTGGATCGGGAGGCCCGCTCCGAATTAGTAGTCCTCTCCCTCCATACGACATGCATAATAAAAATTGAGAAATAAATATTTCTCTTTCAATATTAAAATCCCATGTTTTTGAAATCCTACTGTGGGCATTGCTACGACTATGTCCTAAATGCCCCCTTGCTATCTTTAAAAAGACCTCTATCCCCCAAAAATTACCTTTTAAAAAACATTTAAAAAGACCAAACACATATTACATAGTTTGCAAATGATTTTGCCATTTTTGAGGCCGTCCTAATTCAAAACATTAGCTAGTCAAGTGTTCTAAAAAAATTATCCCAATGGTCTATTGTGGCTGTATCCTCTTCTTTCTCCAAGATGAACACATTGATTGTGGTGGACCGCAGAAATGCCTTGTCTGTTTGAAATTGAAGAACCTATTGGTGTCCTTTAGTTTATCTCAATTTCCTTCATTCAGCCTCCTGAAGCTTGTATTTGCTCGATTGTACTCATAGCCAGACATGGCAAGAATGGGATTGTGTGTTTCAGAGAGTACATGATGGTTTGTGGGAGATCATGAAGTAGACATTTACTCTTACATGTTTGAGGCCATGGATCCCCACCAGCAGCACTGGCTCCCTTTGCCCCTCCACCCCACCCTCAAGATTCCAGTGCCTAATTATCATTCAAGATCCACTCACCAGCTGTTCCTCCTTCCTATGTCCAGGGAATTCTGGGACCAGCAGTTCTCAAGAGGGAATGTCGTGTAGGGAAGAGATGGCAGTATATCAGAGAAACACATTAAACAGCAATCTGGGACCGTACCTCTGTGATTTCATGTTGTGGGGTGTGTTAGTCATTACTTCATGCCCAGCTTTTTAAAAAATTGTTGTTTAAGTAGAACTTAAAATGAATGCATGCAAGCATGATGGTTTGCTTCATTATTCTCTGTGAAACATCAGTAAACAAATTGTTTAATCTTTATTTTGGGCAGGGGGAAAAACCCAGCATGTTGTTTCAACAGTGACCATTTAGCAATAGGAGTGGGTTCTTAAACTTGTTCATTCCCTCAGGGTTACAAAACTTAAATGTCAGCTGTATTCTGGAAATATTTTTATTTGGTACTTCTTTTTAAAAACAGACCATCTGGAATGTTGATAAGTGGGAGTTGGCAAGAAAAAATAAGTTCACGCCCATTCCTTTACTGTCCAGTTTGAACCCACACTGACTGAAAAGACAGAAACTCAGATATTGCAATCCTTTTAATTCACCCCTCCCCCTCCCCTGCTGCCCATATCCATGACTCAGATTTTCTGATATCTGAGAAAAGACAGAAGGTGTTGGGTGCTGAGTGCCAGGAGTGGGAGGGGGGAGAAAATGGAACACAAGGAAGAAAATGACAGCATTGTTTGGATGTCATAGGTGTCTGCAGGGGTAAGGGAGGTACTTGGTCCCATCCTCCCTGCAAGCCTTAACTTGGTATAGTGGTACCTTGTATAAAGGAATTAATTTGTTCCAAACGAAATTATGTTAAGCAAATTTTCCTTTATACAAATTTCCCATAGGAATGCATTGAAAACGGAGTAATCCCATTTTTATGTTGTACGGATTTGCCCCATAGGCAGCTATGTTAAGCAAATTTCCTCTATCGACGGAATTTTTTATTTTGAACAGATTTTATTTTATACAAACTGTTTGTTATACAAGGCTCCACTGTATTTCATTTTAGGTACACAGGTTGAAAACAGGTTGATGAACAAAACATAGTTATCATCACTAATAGCCTTTGACTCCCTCCATGAATTATTATTGCTGCTGGAAGACCTGTGCAATGTGAGTGAACAAAATGTAACAAGGAAATGTCCTTCGACCTGGAACTACAACCCTGCCCCCCCCCGGCCCCAAGTTATGGAAATAGCTGCTCAGTTCTGAGCCTTCAAGAAGCCCTCTCAGACAGGGAGGAGGAGGAAGAGCTGCTATTACTGATGGGCATTTTTTTAAAATAAAAGAAAATTAGTAGTATGGTACTACTGGTTTTGTATTGCCCAGAAAAAGCCTGAATCTGGGGTGCTCAACCATTTCATTCCCTTTCCGTAATGAAAAAATAAAAGGCAGGGGAGATCCCTGGGCAGGATCCCACCCTCCTGCACCTTTTCTGCTGTCATCCAGCATGCGCTGCCACAACGAGATTAAAATGCTCACAACACCATTTGTTTCATAGTTAATAAACAATTGGGTAGCAGATTTCCCAGCAAGCATAAGCTATCAATCAAATTCATACCAAGTCCCCCTTTGAGCCTGCACGTTGGAAGAGAAAGAAAACAAAAATCGCACTAATTTATTATTCATTCGTTCATTAAGTCTGTATTAACCACATATATTATAAGAGAAAACACAATTATGCCTTTTGATCAGGGAACTCTCTCCCATGAATATTTATGGGCCCCGTACTTTCCCCCGCTGTCTCTCATTTGGACACCCTGCATCTATTGTGAGACACTGGTGTGTCATTCAGGCACTTCTGACACAGCCACCGATCTACCTGATGTTTCGAGGCAACATGTAGGTGATTCCCTCAAGACCTGCCTGTACGCTACCTGAGGTTGCCTGCACATGCTGCTGTCCAAGAGATCTTCCTGCAAATGGCATAGTTTAAACTGTCGGTGCCACTGACTGGTATGGACCTTCTCTTGGTCCTGTCTTGGCTGTGTGGTTCTGTTAGAGCTGGCCCCTCCATCTACAGCTTCATAGGTACACAGGGCACCACAATCCAAAGCTCATGTTTATTTTTGGTGACTACCAAGAATACCCTCTGGTATTTGTCTGTTAATTTGGAATTGCCTTACTTCAAAACAGTTGATGATACATCGGTGGCATGATACAGATGGCGTACTTTTAGAAGAACATTCTCACAACATCTTACAGAAGTGAATCATTACCAATAAGACAAAATATTTAAAAAGTTGACATAGAGTGCCATGGAAAACTACCATCTTTGCTAGACAGAAATGTAAAAAGACTGTCATCCCTGGCAGGATTCAAATAGCGAGACGGTACTAAGAATCTCTGGAACAAAAGTTAATTTGGGAATGCAGAAGGCATGAAGCACGTAGGCAACAGGAAAAATCCACAGTATGGCAAAAGAAATGAAAAAGGTAAACATTCAAATCCATGGAAAAAGTGAGGTCTGCTGGTCAGTATATCCAAGTAACTATAGGTAGATATTATCATACTGTTTTATTCAGGCAGTAAGGAGCACCATCGAGTTGTGAATACTGTAATTAAAGATGTACAGTAACTATGGCTATTACAAATTTCATTCCCTGCTCAGCCTGTTGATCTGCCTAAAGAGAAACCCCATAGACATCAACACTACACAAGGATATGCCCCTGTTGTTGATAAAGATGAAGAAGCCAATGGGGAGGGGGAAATCTATGAAGAACTCAGAGGTATTAGAAAACAAAAGAAAAGGGAATGCCTAAATTCCCTGAGATGGGATTTTATTAAAAAGATTTAGAAGGGATCATGGGGGTTCCCCCTCCACCTGAAAAATATGGACCACGGATACAAAATGGACATAGAGAGTGGTTCTACCATGAAGAAAGATAAATTTTAATCACCACTATCATGTTCAGAAATAAGTACCTGATGCTTCACATCAAGGGTGAAAAAACACAGTAGAGCTCTAGGATTCAATGATGTTACAAGAAAGAGTGAAAATGATGCCAGGTGAATGTCCCTGGATGGGAGGAAAAGATAATGAAGAAGCATAAAGAAAGTACTGTATTTCTTCCACAGACTTGAGTATGGTTGGGGAGCAATGTTTTAAATATATTGTTTTTCTCTCTGTGTTAATGGATAAGTAATGTGTTTTACTTTATATTTTTACTTGTAATATTTTTCCATTCTTTTAAAGTAATGATAATGCTTTTTCACTTTACACGAACTTAAGAACTTAAACATTTTAAGGGATGCGTTCTTTGTCTTTTGCTTTTTGAATATGCCTTTTTAAATGCTATGGTTCCATTTATTTTTGAACGATGCTTTCATATTAGGTTTTGTATTTGAATGTCTGCAATTTCTCATAGTTGAAAGACTGAATGGAGATCACACTTGCAAGCTTTCATAATTTGCAAGGATGTATTTTTTAAGTATTAGTGCTTAGCTTACAGGTTTTCTTTTAACAGGAAGACTTTTGAATTTTACAACACTTTTGATTGTAGTTTGCTTATGTGAAACAGAGAAGCAAGGTAGAACAGGGGTCCCAAACCTGTGGCCTGCTATGACCCTCAATGCAGTTTTCTCCATCCCACATCATTCTTCCTGCCTTAAGCAGCACCATCTCTTATAAATAAACTAATTTGTTAGATTTCCATTCTGGTCTGCTTGATATATTTATCATCCTAAAGGCATTGGCTACAGGCAGGTCTTTGGCACCACAAGGATCTGTGAACAAACTTTTCCCAAGCTGAAAATTGTGAAATCCAAGTGTACTGTAGGTCAGGACTTACAGATGAACATTTGCATAACATCTTAAGGATATATATGACAAACCTTGGGCATTAACACTTTGACTAACAGAAATCAGGCACACAAAAAATCACACTCACCAGGTAAGCATTTATAGCTAGAGAAAAAAAATGTACAATAAAATATTGTTCCAAAATTGATTGCATTCGAGTTGCATGCATTGACATCAGAATGTTTTCTTTCAATCTAAATTATTAGGTTAATAATTTTGTTACCTTTTAATTTAAGATGTGGCTCACTTTAGGCATTGGGAACTCTAATGCAGCGTCCATGTTCCAAAAAGCTGGGACATCCTGATATACCATAGATAAATAAACCCTGTATATATTAACAAGTTGACCCAGCTTGGAACTGTTAGAACAGAACTGCTGGACAGTTTTGGTGGTTTCAGCATCTGGCTACATAGCCAGATGTTGGGAGTTCAATTCCTTATTGGGCCTCATTGACAGGAGATGAACTTGATGGTCCACAGGAAGCCTTCTAGTGCTGCAGTTTATTATTATTATTATTATTATTATTATTATTATTATTATTATTATTATTATTATTATTATTATTATTATTATTATTATTATTATTATTATTATTATATGTGTAAAAGCTGGCATATTTAAAAATTCCCTTGTAGAATGTTGCTTTATTTGCTAGCACAAGATCATTGCCACCCTCTCATTGCAGCAATGAAGAAAAGGACCAGAAAAAAAAGAAATCAATTCATTTGCAATGTGATTTTGTGGACATCTCTACAGATCCCATGGACTTGTTGCATGACAAATAAGTATGTTCTAACTCATATCAAGACTGAACCCTCATTAGGGGGTAAAACGGCTCAGCTTAGGCAATCATATTTTGGATATACCATGAGAAGATAAGACTCAGATGGACAAGAGACAATGGAATCATAGAACAGTGAAGTTGAAAGGGACCTATAAGGCCATCAAGTCCAACCCCCTGCTCCATGCAAGAATACAAATCAAAGGATATCTGCTAGATGGTTGTCCTAATTTCTCTTGAATGCCTCCCGTGTTGGAGCACTTACTACCTCTTGGGGTACAGTACTCTCCTATTTATCGTGGGCGTTAGGTGCCAGACCCACCTGTGATAAAGGAAAATCCACAAAATGCAGATGCCTCAGCAAACTGACCTGGGGCTGCTGCTGTTGGTGTGCACTTCCAAGGAGAGGATTTTAACCCCCTCCTGATACTTCAGCAAACAAACCTGGGGCTGCTACTGCTGGCGCGCACTGTCAGGAGGAGCCCAGGGTCAGTTTACTATTTCACATAGCCCCCTCCCAACCAGTAAGTCGTCCCCAGTTTGACCTGCCAAGAAAGATAAGCAGCATTAGCATTTTCTTTACCTTTCCTATATTTAATTTCAAAGCAAAACAGCTAGAGTCCCAAATACCACCTCATTAATCGAGGATTCACATCTTTCATTTTATTCAACCATGCTAAATGTGCACGATCCATAATTAATATGAAAGGAGTTCCCAACAAATAATATTTCAACTAGAGATGGGCACGACCAGGAAAAATGACCGTTTCGAGTTGTCGTGTGTCAGAGCCGGCCCGTTTCGGCTCGTTTCCATTTGTCGTGAAATTTTTCAAAAATTTCTCATTTCGTTTGTCGTTTGTCGTTAGTACTGGTTTGGGGGGTAGGGTAGCGGGCTCCTGGAGGCACTTCTCTGGCGTGGGTGCCTCCTCTGGCCCGCTACAAAGGGAAAAGGAAGGGTACATGACCGTGTAGCCATTGCGTACCAAGTGGCACTGGCAGAGGCACCTCTCTTTTGGGTGCCTCTAGCTCACTAAGAAGGACAGCATACTGGCGTACAGGTTTGGAGTTTTTTGGAACTTTTGGACTGTGAGCGAGGTGAGAGAAGAATGCCTCTGCTGGGCGCCCTCTGACTCACTAAGAAGGACAGTGTACTTGCGTGTAGTGCAGTGCAAGTACAGATCTGGCTTAGGGTTGGGGTTAGGGCAAGGGCTAGGCTTAGGGTCATTACGGGTAAGGTTAGGGTGAGTTAGTGGGCTGCACCTCTGGGTGCCTCTGACCCACTAAGAAGGACAGTGTACTGGCGTATGGGTTAGGGTTAGGGTTAGGGTTAGGGCTAGGGCTAGTTTTATAGTGGGCTTTTTATGCCCGACTGGCACATCCCAGAAATCTCAGTCAAAACCTGGCCAAGTGGCCATGCGATTGGTGGAATGGCTCCAAAAATTTGCATGGTCCCATCCCATGGCCAGCCCATCATTGCACAGGTGTAAAAAAATAAAAATAAAAATAAAAATAAAATAAAATCAATGGGATTGGAGACAGACGTTTATTGCAAGAAAAACCCACTGCTGCTACTGTAAAAATTCAGGCAGTTAAAATACCTAATTTTCGCATGTTTCTGTGTGGTGCTTTGGTGGGTTTTTGGACCACGATTTCAAAAAAAATATTGCGGTTGCCATTTTGGATCCCCCCGCACCGCATGGCAAATGGAGACGACGAGGATGCCCCCCACCAGAGCAGCCCAGGACAGGAGAGGGGGAAAGGCCGGGGACACCCCCCCCCAGAAACCACCCCTCTGGTAGGTGCCCTCACGCAGGCAGGCATATTTTCGCCTGCTTTTTTGGCCGGGAATTGGGGTTTTTAAAAACCTTTTTTCTGTGCCGCTTGGCATCGCGCGATCGCCGCGCGCGATGCCATGAACAACAACGACAAATCAGACCCAATTTTTCTTTTATCGGTTCGAGTTCGAGTTCTGACGGCTTTATTGTCGTTACCGTTTCCGTTGCGTAACGGAAACGAGTAACGGAAACGGAAACGAGAATTTCGCCAAGTCGTGCCCATGTCTAATTTCAACATATGTACAGCCCATTTTACAGCTAATGCTTCTTTCTCAATTGTTGCATATTTTCTCTCCTTACCTTTTAACTTTCTATTTAAAGAATAAGGTATTCTTCTCTATTTTTCTCTTGGCCTAATACAGCTCCTATCCCTCTCTCGGACGCATCTATCCAAACTTCGGGCCTCCTGATGTTTTGGACCACAACTCCCAGAATTCCAAGCCTATATTTCTAATGTTCCAAAACATCTGGAGGGCCGAATTTTGGACATGCCTGGTCTATACTATAAAAGGATAATTAAAATGCAGAGCATATCTTACTGGAAACTGTCAAAAGATTTGTGTTCTAATTTCCTCCATCTCAAATTTCTGGGCATTTTCTTTCTAGTCAAATTGGTTAACGGAGCAGCTATGTCTGAGAAGTGATGAATAAACTGTCTATAATATCCCACTAAGCCTAAAAATTGTTGAACTTCTCTTTTTGTTTTTGGTACAGGCCAATTAGACTCCCCCCCTATCTTTTCTTTTCTTGTAATGAAAAGATCTTACCTTGTCCCACCCTAAATCCTAAAACTCTGATTTCCTTTCTAGCTGTCTTACTTGTTTTTGGATTAACTTTTAGGTTAGCTTCTCTTAACCTATCTAGTACTAATCTCAAATGTTTTATATGTTCCTCCCAATTTGCATTATAAATAATAATGTCATCTATATATGCTCCTGCAAAATATTTTACCGGATCTAACATCTTATCCATCAGCCTTTGGAATGTGGCCCCTGCCCAAAAGGCATGAATTTAAATTGAAATAAACCATGATGTGTTCCAAACTCTTTATCTCCCAAATGTAAAGGCATTTGCGAATGCCCCTCCATTAGATCTAATGAAGATAACACTCCTGCTTCTCTTAATCCAGTGGTGTCCAAACTTCAGCTGTCCAGATGTTTTGGACCACAACTCCCACAATCCTTTGTCACTGGCAAACTAGGCTTGGAATTCTGGGAGTTGTGGTCCAAAACATATAGAGGGCCAAAGTTTGGACACCCCTGTCCTAATCTATCCAACAAGTCCTCAATTAGGGGCATTTGATATGCATCAAATTTAGATACTTTGTTTAACCTCCTAAAATTTATACAAAATCTAATGCTGCTGTCTGGTTTTGGTACCACCACAGAGTGGCTTCTCCAAGGACTATTAGATGGCTGTATTATATCTAAATCCAACATTTTTTCCACTTCATCAATTGCTGGTATCAAATTCCTTGACCATTTCCTTTCTTGGTCGCATATTATCACCCCTGCCAGTGTTTCTATTCTATGCTCTGCTAAATTAGTTCTCCACCATCTCCTCATTGCAATCACTGTAATTCTCCAACAGCTGAACTACTTCCTTCATTCCTTTAGGTTGGTGTCTCCTCACCCATTTCCAGGTGGATGTGCTAGCCCTGGTTAACAATTGCTCTATTACTATTTCCTCATTATCTGCTCAACTGTGTTTTCCTCTGGTTTTAGCCATTTTATCATGTTTGGTTTCATTCATTGTGCACTCCTGTTTGTAATTTCAATTATCCAAACCTCCTTCTATGTGAGTCTCCCATTATATTCAATGTAAGTAGTATGGTTTTACTTTTTCGTATTTACTGCTTCTTCGAGGCTTAATGTGCCCACTATTTCTTGTAAAATTCCTGTCAAGCATGGCATTAATATCACAGTCCAGTGTTCTTTTGGCCATCCAGCTGCCACTGCTACTCTTTCAAATATGTTTAAATATGCCTCTATATCAACTTCAGGGCTCATTTTTTGAATTTTTATTGGTGTACCCCCCACTAGCCCATAATGGTTTTTCATTAATTTTGGATCCTGTCCTTTTGCCTTTGTCATTTATATTCCCAGCTTTATTTATTTGTTGCATTAACATTTTATTTTGTTCAGTTAACATTTCAACCACTTTGTCTTGCCTCTGCAGTTCCTTTTTTTAACCAGTCCTTTCCTCCATCTGTTGGACTCAGAACTGCTCCACGTTGGGCTCCATTTTGTGAAGGTTCATTGAAAATTACTAACAGTTCTGAAGGAGGGATATTCGCTGACTCAAGTGGTTTATCAGAACATAATAAACTTTTATTCACATTGTTGGTTAACATTGCTTTGTTCCTTTTTTGGTTTACAACAGGCCTGCCCAACAGGTAGACCGGGGGCTACCAGTAGCCCGTGAAGGGTTCAAAAGTAGCCCACCAGCCATCAATAAAAATGTGAGGGGATAAGTTCTCCACCTCTACCTCCCCCACCCCAAGGACCACCACTGCCCCAGCAAAGCTCTGGGTCTGCCAGCCCACTGTCTCAGCCAAGCAGGGCAGTTCAAGGGCCATGGCACAGTCCCCTGCTCTCCCTACTGGCCAGATGCTCAGAACAGATAAAATTCATAAGTAGAGGTTTTAGTGTAGTAGCCCTCAGGCACTTTTGTCCAGAAAAAGTAGACCTCGGCCTGTTCAAAGTTGGACAACCCTGGTTTACAACATCAACATTTGGTAACATTAAACAGTCTGAAGTTGTATTCTGCAACAATTGACTAACATCTAAAGCTTCAGTTAAGAATGGATTTTTGTGCACTATTGGTGCATTTGGGCTAATGTCGCCACCAGGGGCCCAGCACATCGGGTTCCGCAACTGAGGTGTCTGACAACCTCCTGTTGGTTCTCCCAGCCCCAACCAGGAATACATCCTGGGGCCCCATTTCTGATGGTATTAGAATAATTGATAGTGGGTACTTCACTGGCTCTTACACATTTATGTCTTTCACAAACAGCTAGGAAGCTGATACTAAGCTGATACTTAGCTGAAAGCTGGGTTCTTTAAACATGAGCCCATTGTTGCACGTCTTGAACTCTGGGATGGTCAAGAACAGATCCTGCCCCTCATCTCTTTGACAACCCTTCAAATATTTGAAAAGTGCTATCTTATCACCCCTCTGTCTTCTTTTCTCTAGGCTAAACATGCCCAATTATTTCAGTCTTTCCTCCCCTTGATCATCCTTGTCATCCTCCTCTGAACTTTCCTTATTCTAGATAGAAAGATAAAAGACTGTAAGAAATGAGAAGGAAAAACCTAAGATGGATTGACCAAATAAGTCCTGTATTTCATTGTTTGTAAGTCCTGAGCGAGACTAAGAGGATCAGTATCTTTAATAAAGAAAACTTCATGTTCTGCATGTATTAAATTACAGTTGCCTATTACCAGCCAAAGAGATCAAATACAAAAATAAAATAAAAATTAAAATAAAGTCAGGAGCTCCCCATGTTCCCTCCTGGTGAATTACTGTATGTATTGGACAGCATGCAGAGGAGGACTGAATTCTGCAGGAGATCAATTGACAAAGATCAAGTCCTTTGGACACCTGGTATAGGTCCTGCCTGATCCACCTTTGGGAAACTCCATGCTACACACAACTGAGATGACCATGCTGAGAACACATCAACAGACCTCCTGCATTAGATCAATGGATGATCTTATCCAGCATTATGTTTACACGGCAGCCAAACAGTAACCCCGTCCTGTCTCCTGGACTTTTGGACATTCTCTGTGAAAATATAAAAGGGACCTTATTACTGCCTGTAACGTGTCTGCATACCAAATATGTACTTGACTACCTGTAGCCAACTGTAGTTTTTATTTTCCTTGTTTTTGTATGCAGCCGTAACTGCGGGATCTGTTTATGCACTACTGTTCACTACCTCGTTGTATGTTTAACATTCTCTAATAAAGTAAATCTGTCTTGCAGCATCTTGACACCAGAGGCAGAATCTAACCATCCTAATTAGCAACCACTGATGTCCCTAACCTCTATATCTTTATCCCATATTTTGTTAAACCTGTCCAAGTTAGGAGCCATGTCTCCAAATACCCTTTCCAGCACAATGATCTGGAAGGATATCATTATACCAGATGTCCCAGGAAGAGATAAGAGGTTCAACAAGACTAAGAGGGACAATCTCCCCTCACCCAGCTCCCTGCACAGCTCATCTACTGGGGTCCAAGCTAATCAGTGTAATTTTGGAGTATCAGGGACCTGTGCCTCCCCCCCCCCCAAGCATTCAAGTGCCTTGCTCAAGAACTGAATGTTAACCACTGGGAAGTTGTTGTCCAACACAGTGCAATCTAGAGAGGCTCATTTAGCAGAGGCTGAAGGAGGGCAGGTTTCAGACAAGACAGGCATAGCTGAACTCTTTGTTAGACATAAATAATCCTGCCTGCCTGTTCAGCCATTCACCTTCTGCTACCTTAACTAGTCTGGACAGTGTAAGAGCAAATATGCAATGAGTTCATACCGCATTTCCCAGAAATTTGTCCACCTCCTTGGGCAGCACAAGGTGAAAATGAGAGGGCAAAAAACTGTAGACAATCTGTCAATGTAGACTCCAAGTCGGTAGAGACGCAGATATCTTACCTGTCAAGTGGCCTAGAAACTGATTGCTGTGCCCTGTACTAAGGTACAGATATGATGAGTAATAAGTCCAGAGGTGACTAACGAGGGCTAGGTTTAGCATAGTAAGATTGGATAAATCTTCACATGAGACCAGAGAGGTTGGATGAGGTAGTGTCTGCTAGGGCAGCTTTCTCAGTTAACCATCTTAAAAGGGGTGGGCAGAATCATCTCTACACCAATACTCAATATGTAATCATCTCTACACCAATTTACAATATGTAAATTCTAGTCTGTAGCACATTCTTCAAGATTTGCTCTTGTATAACATGATTTGAGGTTTGTTTCTCAATCAGATCAAACCTTTGAAATAATCAGTGTTGCATCCATTTAAAATAGGTAGGGTAGATTTTTTTTCATGCTTGAAAAAGATGGAAGTGAGGTATGGTGTTTCTGAACACTGCATAAGGCTCTAAATGTCTTATAATTCTCTTCATTTACCAATCTTCTCTGTATGCATCAACCTATACAAAAATAGAATATTCATCCGATTTCACAAACTGCAGTAGGAGTGGGCAGCATATAGGAGAACAATTTAACAGCTGTGCTGACTAGCTCAAATTGAAATTTGGATTTGATCTTATCTGGAGTTCTGTGTTTAGGTTCTCTTTGCAGGTATCTTCTCCGCTCAAGGCCAGATGATACATTATAGATAATGTGGCATTAGAAGAGGGAATTCCTTCAGTGCTGAAAATTGTCTGACAGACAGAGCAAAAGACATAAATGGAAAATTAGCATGATTTGTGACTGGTAACTGAGAGTTAGATCCAGGCATTGTTTATGACTATAAGCACTCAGACTGGACATCTGTGAGAAACACATCTCTAGAATACTAATGTGATCTGAATTTCTAATCATGTGCTATTTGTAATGTATGAATTAATTCTATCTCTCTCAGTATCCCATGATGTTATGAGCAGGATTTTAGGCTACACTACCAAATGTACTTCCTTGGAAATTCCTTTTCAATAAATTAAGTAATAACTAAACCCAAAGACTTATGTCAAACACACGTTTAATTCCAGGGAATAAATACTGTTGAAACCATTGAAAGCTTTGGAATTTGCCCATGCATGTGAATTGCACCTACATCTTCCTGATGTTGACTGTAAGGAGTGCACAGTCCACAAACCTGGAGCTCTTCCACATGGGTTTCATATGCAGACAAAGCCTTCCACCCACCAAGTTCTGATCCAGTCACTTCTTGTTCACCCACAGATTTCTTAAATATACATTAGGACCCCTGTATCCACTGATTCAGTTATCCACGGTTGGCAGAGGAAAAATAAATAAATAATTCAGCAGCTGCAAAGCAAGCTACTGTCACAAAGAGCAGCTGTAAAGCAAGCTACTGTCATAAAACAGCAGCTGTAAAGCAAGGTACTGTCACAAACAGCAGGTGTAAAGCAAGCGACTTTTGCAAAACAGCAGTGGTAAAGCAAGTTACTATCACAAAATAGCAGTTTTGGGGAACATTTTGGTGTTCTCTCTTATCCACGGTTTTAATTATACACAGGAAGGCTTGGAACCAATCCCCAGGGGATACTGGGGTCCTATTGTATTCCAAAACCAGGCCCTGGACTAATTGACATCAACATCTTCCCCCGATCTTTCTGGGAGGTGAATTTAGAAAGGAGAGGGGAGGGGAGGTTTGCTTCTCAAACTCTGCCTCGTCTTCTGCAGCAAGGCATGAGGTGAGATGTGGCAGAGAACTAAAAGAGGCAGTAGTAGAAAGAGTGTTGCCTATCTTTCCTCAATGTTTAAGTTCCTCAGTTTAAGTTTCAAATTAAATTGGAATCAGTGTAAAATCTAACAACTGAGTTCTGCCCAGAAACATCCTAGAGAGCCAATGTTGGAATGGAAATCACTTATAAGGGATTAGTTCTCATGGGGAAGTGGACGGTTTACCCTTTCTGGAAAAGAGGAATGCAGGTACACAGATTTACGAGTAGCACAAGCAACAAATCTAACACATTATTGTATTCTTGAAAGCTTTTATGGCCTGAATCTGTTAGCTGTTGTGAGGTTTTCCAGCTGTTTGACTGTGTTCTGTCTGGCTGTGTTCTGGAAATCTGGAAAAACTTCCAGAACACGGCCAAAAAGCCTGAAAAACTCACATCAGCTATATGTTTAAGGCTATTGATAAAGCCATTCTGTTCCACTCACTTAATGGGAAAAGTAGCACATTTCATTTTAACCTGTTAATATAACTGTGTTTCCGACCTCCAGTACAACTGAGAATACATAGGTGGGAGCTTTCCCTAAGCCAGTTGATTTTTTTTTTGCATATTATCATCTTCATCTTAAGAACACTACACTGGGCTGCTTCTGTTCCGATTTGAGTGCATGGCTTCTGTCTCACTGTTCATTCAACCGAGAGGCAACAAGTTGCAAGAGCGCCAAGCCACAGGCCGATCAAAGAAAAGGTAGGGGACCCTTGAGCCGTTCCTTGTCTCCCACCTCACCCTCTGATTCAGATCATCTGCTACATGGGCTTTGGTGCTCAGGTTTTAATGCACAGCCTGTAATTATACTCCTTAGATTCCTTCTGTTCCAGCATGAAACTCCGTTTCTTTCTCTTGCCAGTGTACCAGATTTATTTTTACCTTTGCTCTGAGGTACCTGCGGCTTAAGCCATGGGGGAAGGCAGGATCGCTAAGTCCACGAGTGCCCAGGAGCTGAAGATTGTATGGTTGTCATTGCTTAAGGGGTAGTTAGTGAGCTTCATGTGGCTCTTTGACCCCCCTCCTCTCAAGACAAAGAATTTCAAAATCTTAAGCTGAAGATCTGTGTTTGGGTTTGAATGCCGAAGCCAAATGAATGATCTGAGTTCATCTATGTATATATGAATGCGCATTTTCAGTCCCTAACATTTCATCTGAGGTTATTTTTGTGTTTCATGGCAGACGCAAAGTAGGTTTGCATGCTCGATTTTCTTCAAAGGCCCTTTATTTCCTTAGCACATAAGTTAAGTGTTGTATCAGTCAGACAGTCCCCCTATCCTGAGGTCCACAGCAAACATCTACGAGGCCATGGAATGCTCTGTTTCTCTTCACTTGTGGAATATTTTGCTGCTGGGAGGCCTAGAAAATCTGCTCCCCTTATGTCTATCTTGAGGATGCAGCTAGTGAACAGAAAATGGAACATTTGTTGTTTCCACAGTGTGAAAAAGCAGCATATGTCTCCAGTTTCAGCAGCCTGGGGAGCACTGGTAGGAGGCAGAGTACTTGCCTGGTACTGTGAGTCACCATATGAAAGTGTGGCCTATGCAGCCATAGAAGGGTGCTGTTGAGAGAAACAAGTCTTCGACACGTGTTCAGCAGCCCCTTTGCTGGTTGTCTGTGCCTCCTGCCCATCTATTTGCATCTTTGTAAGTTGGCCACTGCTTCCTAGTTAAGACACTGTGCCTTTTTTTTGTAGCGTCAAATAGACAAGCCCGACTGTGTGCATAAAGGAAGACGAAGAAGGCTGGATGAGTGGGATGCAGTACATGATTCCAAAATGTGAAGAACTCAAAAAGACCAAAACCCTTTAAAAGGCAGCAATCTGCTTACTACCTTCCAATTGCATAGGCAAAACAGCAACAGTGTACGTGAAAGGGGTCACACTTTTATATTCTTCCCTGTAGTACCAAATTAGTTACAGCCCTATGTAGAGCTACATATACTGGTGGATTATTACAGTTCGTAGCAGACTCCGTAAGGGATACATGAAATAAAGGAAGCCAAGGAAATAGAGAGCTAGAAAGAGGATTAAAGAAGAGCAGGAGATTAGAAGAACTGTTACGTGAATGAAAAGGTTAATACAACTCACCGCCTAAAGTGATTTCTCAGATAATCTTCAAAAGAGAATCAACCTGGCTATTTTCAATTATCTAAAAAAATCACTGTCCGTCTTTCCAAACCTAGTCTTTTCCATTAGTTTTATTATTTTTATGATAATTTTACAGTTTTAATTTATTTGTGCGCTGCTCAGGAAACTATGGTTATAGGGTGATTAAAAATGTAATAAGCGAATTGATAGGCTTTGGCATGATTTTACAAACAGGCGGTCAAATTACATTACTATTTTCTCACTATAGAGGATGTTTTCTTCTCGTGCTGGTGATGAGCATGCATCTTTCTAAATTATTTTCAATTTTTCTCCATCAATTTTATATTTTATGCATTACTGCAGAACTACACATTGCATTTTTGTGTGTGTTATTCTTTGTGGCATATGATTCAGCCACCTGTTCCATGACTTATGTTCGTATCCCGGAACTAACAGTGAAAACTGGAATAAAGATGGAACATCATACCTATCTTTTGGGATGTTGACTTTGTTGGAATTTAAAGTAACGATGGAGACGCATCTGCTCCTAAAGAAAAAAAAAGAGTCATTGTTTCTTGACACAAGGCCATTCATTTTGGCCTGCAAAAATGGAAGCTGTTCAGAACTCAGTTTTCATGATGGATTGCTAGGAACACTTTTAAACACAACTGCTTGAAAATTCTGACACCTGGCTAGCAGAAATTCAGAGATGGTCACTATGACAGATTTT
Source organism: Phrynocephalus guinanensis (assembly GCA_037367245.1). Taxonomy (NCBI): domain Eukaryota; kingdom Metazoa; phylum Chordata; class Lepidosauria; order Squamata; family Agamidae; genus Phrynocephalus; species Phrynocephalus guinanensis. Next base: position 46,260,893 of record CM074734.1, read on the forward strand.
CTTGCAGGTTTAGAGGTAGAGTCAAAGAAAAACACTGTCTCTACTTAGATAAAAACATACACGTGTATGAGAGCTTGCACACACAACAGAAGGGAAGACTTTGGCTCTGCAACGGTAAGAAAATAAAACCTGCCTAGAGCATATTCTTCTTACTGACCAGTAGGTAACTGTAGTTTTGAAACACAAAGAGCATCATTTATATATTTGTCAAAATGTAGGAATCATAGGGTCAGCTTCCTATCAAGGGCCAAGTGATAGCCTGCTGCCTAGTAATTTTGCTTCACTTTTTGTAAAACTGTGCATACTGTTACACTGGCAGTTCTCTTACCCCTGTGATAATTGTGTACAAAAAGACTGGGTACAAAGTACAAAGACAGAGTACAAAAACACACATCCTTGCAACAAGGACCCAAGCTGCTATTGTTATGTACTGTCAGGCTGCTTGTGATTTATAGTAGTGACCTTATGCATTAGTGATCCTGAAAAGGGCCTTTCATGTAGCAGTCCTGCTTAAGTCTTACAAACTCAAGGACATGGCTTCCTTTATGGCATCAGTTCATCTCACATTGGGTGATCCTCTTTCCCCACTCTTTTCAGTTTTCCTCAGTATTATTGATTTTTCTAGTGAACCTTCTCTTCTCATGATGTTCGATGGCCTCAGGTCATTTATTTTTGCTTTCAAAGAAAGTTCAGATGTTATCTAATCAAGCACCTACATACTAGAACCCCATCACATCTCTGGAACACTAACATGATCTATGTTTCTAATGATGAGCTATCTATGATGTACTGTAGTCAAGTTGTATAGCATATATCAGGCCTGCCCAACAGGTAGACCATGGGCTACTGGTAGCCCGCAAAGGGTTCAAAAGTAGCCCACCAGCCATCAATAAAAAAAGTGAGGGGATAAGTTCTCCACCCCTCCCTGCCCCACCCCAAGGACCACCACTGCCCCAGTAAAGTTCTGGGTCTGCCAGCCCACTTTCTCAGCTGACTGGGGCAGTTCAAGGCCATGGCACAGTCCCCTGTTCCCCCCACCGGCCAGATGATCGGCGTGCCACTGTCTTGTGACTAGCTGAGTTGCTGGTGCGGAGTGCAGGGAGGAGAGAGGAGGAGAGGGGTGAGAAGTGGGGCTGCAGGTGTGCCCATCCCCTTTGTACAGTGACATCTCTCTTCTTCTCCCCCCCTGGAGAATTCCCTCCATAACAGATTACAGTGGTACCTTGTATAAAGGAATTAATTCGTTCCAAATGAAATTATGTTAAACAAATTTTCCATAGGTATGCATTGAAAACAGAATAATCCCTAATCACAGACATTTTATGTTGTATGTATTTGCCCTGTAGGCGATTCTGTTAAGCAAATTTCCCCTATCTCCAGAATTTTGTATGTTGTACAGATTTTATGTTATCCAAACCGTTTGTTATACGAGGGTCCACTGTAATTGATTTTCAATGCATTCCTATGGGAAACCGCTGCTCTGCTTACAAATTTTTTACTTATGACCATGTGCTCGGAAGAAATGGATAAAATTCATAAGTATAGGTTTTAGTGTAGTAGCCCTCAGGCACTTTGGGCCAGAAAAAGTAGACCTCAGCCTGTTCAAAGTTGGACAGCCCTGGTATAGATAACGTCCTTAGAAATGGAAATAGTGCTCCAGATATGTGATGCCAGCAGATCATTGTGTCTGCCTCCAAACTCTCTAAGATCTGTCACAAAGCAAAACCAAACTAAACTGAAAACCATGGGATATAGGAAAACCTCCCACTATGACAATCAGCTTTTTTTTAAAGCACTCAGAGGATTCCCTCTTCAAATGTATTCTCTCTCTCTCTCTCTCTCTCTCTCTCTCTCTCTCTCTCTCTCTCTCTCTCTCTGTGTGTGTGTGTGTGTGTGTGTGTGTGTGTGTGTGTGTGTGTGTGTGTAATAGTCTGGCCCTCGGTCTTCCTCCCTCCTTTTCTAAAACATCCTGTCTCCTGCTGAACACTCAGGTATCAGGAAGTAATAAGGTAATAAGGTAAAATAGATCTCTGTAGCTGGTTGGTTTGTCCAGAGTACTAGGGGCACTGGTCACTTCCTTGTTTCCTTTTAACATTTTCTTCTTCCCCAGAGCTTCTCACCAAGCGGCCTCAGATAAACTGTTGTAGACATGAATAGTTTCTGTATTCCAATACAGGGCCAATTTTTTAAAAAATGACATATTGAGACTCTGGGTAGAGTAGATTGGTGAAGAGTCTGGACCAAGACAAAGTGGTCATTGAATCACTCTACTACGTTAACAGCTAAAGAGGACTAAGTGGCGGCGGGTGTAGAATAAGTCATTCGCAATTTTCCCATTTGTGCAATAATAAAAAACAGATGGCAGCCTCCTCAGTTATTTTTTATTGAGCTAAATATTTTGCAAGCATTTTTATGTGATTTGGAAGTTATGAGCAGCACTGTTTAAGACATGATTAGTCCCACTTTGTGTGGCATTTTTAATACTCAACAATTATTTTGGTTGCCAGCCTGACAACCATTTCGTCTCATACTTCTTGGTCTGGATCAGCCATTATACAGACTGTCCTGTAAACTCTGTTGCAACTCTCTCCCTTTTTCTACTTAATGGCTTCAGAGGAAAATTAGATTTTATATATATATATATATATATATATATATATATATATATATATATATATATATATATATATATATATATATATATATATATATATATATATATATATATATATATATGTTTTCGTAGATTTTCACGGGTATAGGTATGCATGTTAGGGTGGATTCGGGTTTCTTCCCGTGTAGAAATCTGGTTGTTTTGGCGACGTTTCGACGAGGTCTCACTCGTCATCTTCAGGCTGGTGTTCTGGCTTCTTTCTTCTTGAAGCAAAGCGTGATCTCAGTTGAAGTCCTTCTATAAATACTGCTGGGGGGGTGTGGTTTGCTTGCTCTGTTGCTGATTGTAGGTTCGTTTGTTCTTTTGTGATCTGCTGTGTGGCTGAGGCGATCGTTAAGGGCTTAACTGCTGGTGGGTTAGATGGCTGTTTAGAGACATCATGTGTGGGTGAGGTGCTGGATGTGTGTCTATTAGCCTTTTGTTTCTTAACGACCTTGGTGGTGGGTGTTCTGGCAGCATCCTGGGCTTTGGTGGAGTGGGGTCCTGTGTCTTGTGAATTCATTTTGGTCTGGCTGCGTGTCTGTGGTCTCCCAATGTTTTTTTGGCGTGTGTAAGTGTGCTCCATGTGGTGGCTGGAGTGGGGAGTAGCGGTAGATGGTGTAGTCGTGGTTTTGTTATTGGATGGTGGTTTCGTTTCATCTGTGGGAAGGGTCTGGGTTTGTGTTTGGTGTGGATGGAAGGTGGTGGTATCTTGTGTTCTTTTGGACCTGGTGTCAGTCTTTGTGACAGAGGCTCGTCTGTTGACCAGGGCTAGTTTCCAGATGTCAGGCAAGCGGGAGGTGTCATCACGTTTATTCATGTTGTTTGGGTGTTTCTCTATTTCAATGGCTTCCATGATTATTCGACTGTTGAAGTGTTCAGTTTTGGAGATGAGTTTGGTTCTTTTAAAATCAATTTCATGACCTGTTGTTTTTATGTGCTGGAAGAGAGAGGAAGATTTTTCTTCTTTTTTGACTGCGTTCTTGTGTTCTGCGATGCGTGCGCTTATTCTCCTGTTTGTCTGTCCGATGTATGTGGCTGGGCAGACTTTGCATGGTATTTCGTAGACTCCTTGGTTTTCTAGCTCAATCTTGTCTTTGGGGTTTCTTAAAATGTTGGCTATTTTTTGTTCGGTGCAAAAGGCTGTCTTGATATTGTGTTTGTGGAGAATTTTGCTTATTTTGTCTGTGGTGCCTTTGATGTAAGGGAGGAGGGCAGTGCCGTTGTTCTCTTCTGTTTCTTGGTTCTTGGGGGGTGTTTCTTTTTGGATTAGTTTGGTGATGGTGTTTTTTTTGGAATCCGTTCGCAATTAAAGCATTCGAGAGAGTGTGTAATTCAGTTTTTAGGTGGTCTTTGTCAGCGAGGCGTTTGGTTCTGGAGATGAGGGTTTTTGCTACGGAGTTGATCTGTGCAGGGTGGTGGTGTGATTGTGCATTTAAGTAGCGGTTTGTATGTGTTTTTTTCCGGTAGATGGTATGTCCTAAGGAGCCGTCGGGTTTTTTGTAGATTAGGACGTCCAGGAAGGGAAGTTGGTTGTTGGCTTCTATTTCCATAGTGAATTGTATTTTGGGGTGTAGGCTGTTGAGATGTGTGAGGAAGTTGTTCAGTTTGTCTTTCCCGTGTGGCCAGATAACAAAGGTGTCGTCAACATATCTGAGCCAGAGTTTGGGTTTATGTTCGGACTTCTGTAACACGTTGGTTTCAAAGTGTTCCATATATAGGTTTGCGATGACCGGTGAGAGGGGTGATCCCATGGGTGCTCCTTCTATCTGTTTGTATCTTTGTCCATTGTGGATGAAGTATGTGTTGGTTAGGCAGTGGTTGGTCAGATCTAGGATGTGCTCTGTACAACATACAAAATTCTGGAGATGACGAGTGAGACCTCGTCGAAACGTCGCCAAAACAACCAGATTTCTACACGGGAAGAAACCCGAATCCACCCTAACATGCATATATATAGATAGATAGATAGATAGATAGATAGATAGATAGATAGATAGATAGATAGATAGATAGATAGAGAGATAGAGATAGAGATAGAGATAGAGATAGAGATAGATAGATAAACCCCCAGGAAGAGAGTCTAGACCAGTGGTGGCGAACCTTTTAGAGACCGAGTGCCCAAACTGCGATTCAAAACCCACTACATTTTTTTGCAAAGTGCCAATACAGCAATTTAACCTGAATACAGGGGACTGTGAAGGGGCGATGTCAGGTGCCCACAGAAAGGGCTCCAAGTGCCACCTTTGGCACCTGTGCCATAGGTTCACCAACACTGGTCTAGACCATTCTTTCATTTTGTACTGGATCTTTGGCTATCTGTTCTCTCCATCCTCAAATCAAATTCTTCAAAAACCTCAGAAAAACTTATCCATAAGGTGGAGACCCTGCCCCTTCAGGTTGCTGATTTCTCAAGAGAACTCTGTTTCTGCATCCTTTCCCATAGTCATGTCTCAATCCCAATCAACTGACCATTTTGTTTGTTTGTTTGTTTTGAATATTTTACCCCACCTTTCTGCTTGGAAAAGGACCCAAGGTGGCTTACAATAATGAGGGACACACACTATCAGGTCCTAACTTGACATTTACTGGTCCCTATCTCTATCTAACATTTATCAAGATCCTATCTGTCCCTACCTGTCTTCTACAGCTTTCCACCCCTCATAATGGAATTTTTTCTTTTGACATGCTCTTTGTAGCTTTAATGTTACCTTTTAATGTTCCTAGGTGTTTTAGGCTGAGCCTCTGTATTAAGTTGGTGATGGCTTGCATAAAGAGCCAAGTATTTAATGGCCTTTTGAAAGATTCCAGAGAGGGGGCCATTATAATCTCAGCCGGAAGATTGTTCCACAAAGACAGTGCAACTGCAGAGAAGGTGTGATTTCTAGTTCTGTCTTTACATGCCTCTCTTAGTGTTAGAGATATTAATTGCCCAGTTTGAGAAGAGCAGGTATTATGGGCTGATCTCCGTGTTGGAAGGTGTTCTGCCAGTTAATGAGATCCCAAAGTGTTTAGGGCTTTACAAGTTAAGGTCACAACCTTGAAGCTGATGCAGAAGCCAATCAGCAGCCAATGCAAGACTGCCAGATTGAAGGAGATACGGTCATATTTTCTCACCCAGTTATTAGTCTGGCCACTGCATTTTGCACCTGCTGTACTTTCTGTGTAAACCTCATGGGCAGCCCCATGCAGAGACCATTGCAGTAATCTAAAACTACAGGAAAAGAGATTCCATTTGAACATTAGGAAGAACTGTTCAGCAGTGGAATAAGCTGCCATGGAGGGGGGGGTGGAATCTCCTTCTTTGGAGGTTTTTAAGCAGAGGCTGGATGGCCATCTGTCAAGGGAACTTTGATGGGAGTTCTTGCATGGCAGGGAGGAGGGGTTGGACTGGATGGCCCTTGAGGTCTCTTCCAACTCTATGATTCTATGAGACTACCAATGCAAGAACCATGGTGGTGAGCTTCGTAGTGCCCAGGTAGAGACACAGCAGGGCAATCCCGCTAAGATGAAAATAGGTCAACCGTACCAGGGATGCCACCTGGGACACCATGGAGAGCATTGGATCCAGTAGGATGCCCAAGCTCTACTTCATCCTTTGTGGAGAGAGCCCCCCCCAAAAGGAAAGGGATGTTCGCAATCCATAGACACCTGGTGCTCCCACCTGAAAGATCTCTGTCCTGTCTGGGTTCAGCCTCAGTTTGTTTTTCCTCATCCACCCAGCACAGCATCCAGGACAGGACTGCTACTGGATATTGATAAACAGATAGTCAAGGAACAACTTATTACCTTGAATGAGTTCAAATCTCCAGGAACGGATGAACCACATCCAATAATATGGAAGGAACTGGCTGATGAACTCTCAGAACCGCTGTCCTTTGTTTTCTTGAAATTGTGGGAAACGGGTGGGGTGCCAGATGATTGGAGAAGGGCTAATATTGACCCTATCTTCAAAAAGGACAACAAAGAGGAATCTGGAAACTACAGACCGGTCAGCCTGACATCAATCCCAGGGAAAATTCTGGAACAGAGTACAGTAGTACCTTGGTTTACTAGCACAATCCATTCCAGAAGCAGGCTCATAAACCAAAACAAACAACACCCTCCTTAGCCATGGGCACTGCCATGGCCGCCACTGTCAGCCCCTCACAGCCATCATCCCAGCAAAGGGGTGACAGTGAAGGTGGCAGCGTCAAGGAGGTGACAGTGGAGCAGGCCCACGATATCCCTCCCAAGTGGGGATGAGATCCCTCAGCTTCAGGGTTTGACTTAGAGTTACCCTCCCATGTTTGGCTTGTTCTCTGACCCTGTTTTAGCTTTTCTGCTGGCAGATCTCAGCCTATGCATGCAGTAGATCTATGGTTAGCCAGTAGAAAAATAAATTCTGCCACCACAGCAGCACTTCTGCTGGTCTAAATGGGATTCCTGCCAGTAGAAGAAACTTCTGCCCATACTTAATCCTCTAACAGCCAGCGTACCTCTGAGCTAAAACGGCATTGTTCACCTTAGATTGTGAGCCTGTGGCCTATAATGATAGAACAGCACCCCCTTCCTTAGGTGCTTTATAAATAATCCATGCTGTTCTTGTTATTTCTAAGAAATATAACTGCAGAGGCTGCAAACCTGAACACTCTTGTCACAGGCTCAGCTTTAAAAACCTGAAATACCAGAGGCACTGAACATGTCCTGTCAGTATCCTACTGACTCCACAATGGCACATATTATTTAAAGAGGTGAATCTCACTATTTTAATTTTAGCTTTCTCTAAGGACACAGAACTTCAGCCAGAATAATAGGTAAGATTGATTTAACCTTGGAGGAAGTATTTTCATAACAGGTAAGATTGCTATGTTAAATTTTAAGGCATTTTAAAAGATGCACTGACAGGTGGGCAGATGTGAAATTATGGGCCAGAATCCTACAGAGAAAAATAGAGTGCAAGAGACCAATCATGCAACAATTTGGTGCTCTTCGCTTGTTGTCTGACATGCAACTGAGCACACAACTGTGCAGGCACCTGTTTCCTTGACCAAAGAAACGTAGGTGCATGATGGATGGACGGTCCTGTAGATAAGATCTCTGACCTGGCTGCCTACTTTTGGCAGGCAAAAGCAAGAGGGGTTCTGGCCTTCCAGGTTTATGTTGTTCTCTTATCTTCTTCTTCTAAAAAGAGGGCGATGAAAATATATACAGATTCCACACATCCTGGACATAACCTGTTTCAATTGTTACCCTCAGGGCGACGTTTTAGGGCACTGCACACTAGGACAACTAGATATAAAGATAGTTTCTTTCCAAGTGCTATCAAACTGTTGAAGAATTAATTTTTACTTCTCTTCTTCCTTTTTAAATAATAGGTTATATTGTATTGTTGTACTGTGTTTTTATTGTTGACTATATGATTCTTATATTTCCTTTTATATATGGAGAGCATATTTTACCAAAACAAATTCTGGTTGTGTCCAACCACACTTGACCAATAAAAAGTCTTCTTCTTCTTCTTCTTCTTCTTCTTCTTCTTCTTCTTCTTCTTCTTCTTCTTCTTCTTCTTCTTCAAAAGTGACATGAGAAGTGATGATGTTGTGAGTTATATAACAAGCTATTACAAGGGCAAAAAAGTAACTGAATTACTTTTTAAAAGCGCCATAACTAGTAACAGGATGAATAATTTGATAAAAGTAATGTTCTAAGGGCAAGGATTACTTGCCATCTGCCCACAAAGACCTGTCTTCAGAACAAATGCCAATGAGGGTGTGCTGTGTGAACAGGACACCAGAAGGACTGTACCATTAATGGTGTGTGGATGGGGGGGGGAGGAGGAGAAAGTCTAAAAAGGAATGTTATGGTTGCCAGAACACCCATCTGCTTCTGCCCCCTTCCCCCTTGCCAAGCTTCCAAAAGGGCAACCATCTCCTATACATGATTTCCTTTCAGAGAGTAATAAAAGCCGGACAGTTGGGTGAGGGTAGCTTGGATGGCTTGGGCTGGTGTCCAGGGGAACCCACCTGCGTTTGGAGGCCGCTCTTACCCAGACGTGGCTGCCGAGTCCAAAACAATTCAGCAGCAAGCCCCCACCCCCACCCCCACCCCGTGTGCTGCATTTCCATTTGAATGATGCATTATTCCACCCAGTTGGCTGGAGCTGTTTTGGGATTGTTCTTTGACCCTGCCACTCAGAGACCGCTGTAAACAGAAAACCCAGACGCTTAATTCTGTGCACAATGGGGGGAAGGAGATTAGGCAGCTCAAACACAAACAGATGAGCCCGGATCCTCCTTTTAATCAAAGAATCTTTACTCCACGTAATTGTGTTGTATGTGTTTATTCAGCTGCAACACACTCACAACCATCCACCTCCTCCTCCTTCCAGGCAAGCAACCATGGCCATAGCCAGCTTCCCTCTGATACCTGCTGGACTGCATGTAGCTGCAGGCTCTCTCTAAATTGCTGCTGTTGCCCTCCAGCCCTTCCTTCCTTCCTGTCCCGCTCAGAGTCCTTGCATTATAATAGAACGCAGGCCATTTATCACTTCAGTCCTTCCCATGCTCTCTCCATCAATGAGGTACCCTCCCCATTAACCACTGTGTTTCCTTTCATTTCCTGAGGCTCTTCTCCCTGCTTTGACAGAATCAATAAACATCATGGTGCCTGTTCAGAGAACAGGTCTCTTCAGAACATGATCAGGGATCACTATGAGGGCCGGCCCTATCATTAGGCAAAAAGAGAGGTTGCTGCCTCAGTAGTACAGTAGTTTTAGGTTGTAATGGAGTTGCAGGAAATTGTTATTTGTTTAGGTTGTTGTTGTTCTTGTTGTTTTCCTTGATTGGGTACAAGTGTTAGCAGGATTTTCTATCTCATTGTCAAAAGAACCTGGTTTGGTTTTGATGTTTTCAACGTTGACTTGTGCTTTAGTGCCATTTGTCTTGGTCTGGTCATGGTACTGATTAGAAGCATAAGAAGCTACTTTATATTGAACCAGATCTTTGGTCCATTTTACTCAGTACTGTCAGCCCCAGCGGCCTTTATAGAAGGCTTTACAAAAAATTCTTCCTTAATCTTACCTGGGGTTGTTTGGCCAAAGATTAACCAGACTTCTGTCATCAGGCATGACTGGTATCTTCAGGGTGCCAAGAGAGCCTAATGGATTACATCTGATTCACACAGCATACCTGTATCAGGAGGCTGCAGCCACACCCAGGTTGGAGATGATGCACCTTTGCATACTGGTGGTGTGCACATTTGGTAAATTTTCATGGAGACAGATCAAATACAGATGCATGCAACATAGTGTGCAAAACACTGTTAAAGCCTTGTTTGCTCATATTGAGTAATTATCAACACACTTAGAAAGGAGCAAGTAGCCCCTCTGTTTTTGTTATCACCAACTCCTTATGAACTGTCTGCAAAGGAAACACTCTGGCTGATAGGTAGGATCTCCATATGAAGAACCCAAATTTTCAAGATAGTGAATGAACAGGGCTTAAGCTTCCAGAAAACAGAACATCACCTTATTGAGCACACTGAAGAAAAAAAGTCACTTAAATATTTAGTGGAAATAACTGATATTATAGCCCTTAAAGTTTGTTTGTGTCCTGTGTAGGATTTAAGAAGCTTTAGAGTTTTTTTTAATGGAATGCAATGGAAGCTCACTGATTGCACTTACAATTTCCTCCCTCATCCCTGCACTATAATAGCACAAGGGCAGGTTGTGATCCTGAACCTCTCTCCCTTTAGATACACGCAGCAGTATATCTGCCCAGGGCTTGAAGGGCAGGTCCGCATTGAAACGGTCAGAAGCTATGGGAAGCTCTAAACAGCTGGAATGTTTTACCTCTCAAAAATACAAAGCAGCTCTGCAGCAGGTACATGCCTCCAAAGGATGCTAGGCTGCAACCCTAACTCTCTTCTCTTGACTATATTGGCTACATCTCATGGGAGCCAGCAGCAACTAGGTTGCTTTGATATTTACTTCTCGAGTAAATATCAAAACCATTCAGCAGCACCCCCCCCCCCCGCTTCTCTCTAATTCTTCACCCCCTGCCTGGAGATGCTGTGCTTTCACTTTCAGAATACTAAACGCTGCTAAGAACAAAAGAGCGAGAAGAGGCACTAACTTACTAGATGCCTGCAAGCATGTCACCCAGACATCTGCTGCAGGTTTAGAGATGGCTGAGCTATCCTCACAGTGTTATGGATGATTAGAGACAAGACATTGGATTCTGCCACAGTTTAGTCATTGACCCCCTCTTTACTAAAACAGCTATGAATCGTGTATGCATGTTTTATCAATAAAATTTATAGAGGGACCCTTTATAGAGAGAGGGAGCTTGATGGAATTAAGTGGCAGCATCATGTTATAGAAATCAAATACTAGTTTTAACTAATGTCTTCAGAATCCCTTCGCACTCACCAAAGAACCATACCCAAAGCATAGTCCTCACAAACATTATAAGCTCGTTATGAAGGTATGAAAATATGGCTTCATTTAATCTATGTACCATTCAAGCCAATTAGAAGAGCAGGGCAAGGAAACATCCAACAGAAGCAAATAAGACTGAATTGAAATAAGATCTAGCTAGGGTAATAAATTATTTATTGATTTATAAATCAAATAAACCCTGCCTTTCTTCCAAAACTAGTGCTCAAGACACATCACAAGAAGATAAACTGGGAAAAGCCTTCAGGGAGAAAGGCGGCATAGAAATACAGTTGTATTATTATTATTATTATTATTATTATTATTATTATTATTATTATTATTATTATTATTATTATTATTATTATAATAATAATAATAATAATAATAATAATAATAATAATAATAATAATAATAATAATAATAAAAGCACATACACAGGAGCACACAGAAACACATTTATACAGTATACAGCACTTGATTAGACACATTGTAATAGTTAACACATTGACTTAAAGTAATGTATCAGTGCATCACTAAAAAATTTACAGTCCCCACATGTTAAAATCCTGTGCTCAGAAACTGGTCATCAGCTAAAAGCCAAATTGAATGGGTGCATCAACTCCATTGGAAGGGATCCACAGCTTGGGATCAGCCAACAACGTAAACTAATACTAGTGCTCTTCATGGAAACTGTTCATTTACCTAGCATGCTTTCCTCTACATCCAAAATGTGCAAACAAAACCTTCACATCTGGAGAATAAGGAAGATACAGTAATATGTGGGCAGCTAAGGTTGCTCCACCCATCTTTTCCACTGGTAGCTATGGGCAGTATATTGCTGATCAGATGACAATCTTGTTTCCTCATATAAAAAAGGATACAGCTGAATACTCAGTGAATGAGAAAACACATCCAAGTGTCACATTCAACTAGGGGACATCCACTCAAATTGAGGGTTGGGAGAGTGAGAACAGACAAAAGAAAATATTTTTTTACCCAATGTGTTGTTGTCTGTGGAGCTCCCTGCCACAGGATGTGGTGGTGGCATCTGGCCTAGATGCCTTCAAAAGGGGATTGGATTGGACAAATTCCTGGAGGAGGTTACAAACCATGATGGAGATGAGTAATCTCCAGCCTTAAAACCAGGGTACTTCAAGGGCCAGATGCAGGGGAGTGGTACCAGAAGGCAGATATCGAGTCTCATGTGCTCCCAGACTCATTTGATGGGGCCACTGTGAGATGCAGGAAGCTGGACAAGATGGGCCTTTGGCCTGATCCAGCATGGCTCTTCTTATGTTCTTATGTCTCAGTAAGCCACAGATAATTTCATCTGGTGATACACGGTTAAGATGGAAGGTACTTGAGAGGTATTTATCTGGTGTTTTTTAAATGACTGGCTTTTCCAGCAATAAAGTACCAGAAACGGCATACAATAAAAATCTGAAATTCAGCACATTAAAACTAAGTTAAGCCAGTCGTCTAAAATAAGTACACAAAAATATTAATGAATCCAAGTACAGCAGAGAATTAAACAGCCCGAAACTGACAAGCTCAGCAAAATCCTTTGCAAACAAGAAGGTTTCCAAACACCAGCAAAAATTAAAGGGGGAAAAAGAAAGAAGTTTGAAAGGATGCCCTAATATAACAGTGAATACTCTAGCATTTGCAGTGTTGAGTATTTTTCCCCAGCTTGGCTAGTCCAAGCTAAAGGCTGCTAGATTCCCCTAGTACACAATGAAAGAAATCTAGCATGAGAGAGGTCCAGAAAATTACCGGTTTATTGGGCCCAATAAAGAACGGTAAGGCCAACGAACCCACAACAAGGCAGTGCGAGATGGTCGGCCCCGAAACAAAATGGTTACAGATTTTTATACCTTCCCTCCTCCCTCCCACAGGGTGCACGCCTCCCCGGGGCAGGCAAGAGGTGGTCTTCGGGGGCATCCAATGAGAGCAGTTCGGGGGCCTCCCCATGGGAGGTCCCGAGGCATTCCTGATGTCCTGGAACTGGACACCTGCTCAGGTGTGGCTGGTCCATATCTGTCCTTTAATGGGCCATCAAGGGGTGATAATAGAAAGGAAGAGGTTGGGCATTGTCCAAGGGTCTGGGTAATCAACAGGTCAATGGGGAAGCTGAAGAGTCAATAGAAAGAGTCCCAAACTGCCAGACACAGTTCCTGGTAAATGTGGAAGTGAGACAATAGGGAGCCTCCAGGCTGAAGTTAATCTGAGGTAGGTGCTGAAGTCCATGTCCTTGACACATCAACGGTTGGAGTTTGTTCTGGTGCTGTCTTTCCACGAAGCCGCCATGTCTTCCTTCCCTTTTTCCATATGCCTCTGCCCAAGACAGAGGTCCAAGGAGGTGCAGGACAGTGTAGGAACACGTTCTCAAGCAGACCCAGGGAAAGTGGGTTGGGGAGAGAGGGAGAGAGAGAAGAGAGAGAGAGACAGATAGATAGAGAAAAGGAGAAAGAGAGCAGAAGAGGGAGGGGGAGGGCAAGGCTAAGGCTAATCCCAGGGGCTCATGTAGTCAGAAGAGTTATGATGTGTGAGGGGTGTCTGGGTGTGTGTGTAAAGATGGCCATTTGTGGTCGTTGCCTCATGAGCTTGAGACCACAGTGGAAATAGACTGTCAACCCAGGAGAATTAGCCTGAGTTGTGTGTCTGGTTCTTTTAAATGTCCTGGAAATGAATTATTTTATCCTGGCCCAACAAGGAATGTTTTGGGAGGGGTCTCAGGGGACCCCAAAAGCATCTCAGAGAATTTCATTATGTCCAATTGTGACTCAACAGCAGTTCCCATCACAGGGATATCACATTGAAGAGGGGACTGGTTTGCACGGCAATGGTCTCAAAACTACAGGAAAAGAGATTCCATTTGAACATTAGGAAGAACTTCATGATGGTTAGAACTGTTTGGCACTGGAATATGCTGCCACAGAGGGTGGTGGAATCTCCTTCCTTGGAGGTGTTCAAGCAGAGGCTGGATGGCCATCTTTTGGAAATACTGTGATGGGGGTTCCTGCATGGACTGGATGGGTTGGACTGGATGGCCCTTGAGGTCTCTTCCAACTCTATGATTCTATGAGAAGAACTCATCAAATCAAGAATACATACTGTATGTATGTGGTGTCTGTTGCACGTAGGGTACAGCTGCATTATGGACAGGGATCAATCTAGTCTAGGTCACTTTTTAGCATCGGGGCTTAATTAGATAGCTTCTTCCATCCACATGGGAATTGCTCCTGCAATCCCTATTATTTATTTGTTTGTTTATACCATTTGTGATGAAGTCAATCAAAACACAGGCCCCTTTCCTTCTCATTCCCCACCTTCTGTCTTCTCTTTTGCAGTAGCTTTCAGCTGGTTGGGAAACAGCCTGCTTCTGTATCCTTGCAAGTGGGCATTACTGCTGGGGTTTCATGCATGCAAAGAGGAGGGTGTATGGGGTGCCATATTTTAGCCCTGTGGTTCTCGTTTTCTCATTTAAAAAAAAAAGATTTTTGGTAAGTGGCATGGGGCTGCATTGTCTTAACACTAAAAAGCCCTAAGTGGCTCTTTAGCTTTGTATCATTTCCAAAATAGGTTTTTACCTTGTAAAAATAACACTTATTGTACCATTGTGCTAAGTACTCTTATTGACAGATGTGGAGCAATGTCAGCTTTGCAAAACTGGCAGGCAATAAATATGTGTAAAGGATAATATCTTCATCCTTACGCTTTATAGTGCTTAAGTGATGTAGCACGATACTGGGAAAATATGTTTTAAAAAATTAAAGCAAAAATGCCTCTTTTTCCCCTCCAACTTCAAAATAGAATGGAGGGGGCTATCCACAGTCATCCCCAGAGCACACCCACTATTTGCATGCAGGAAGAACTGACTCCCAACTTCACACCAGGGCAATCTAGGTGACTACACAGTAAAAAAAAACTGTGCTTATTTCGACTAATCCTAATCATTCCAAATAAACAGTAGGGTCCAAAAGTTCCCTCGGGGGTTATAAAGTGGTATAAATTCCTGTGTAATCACCCTCATAGACAGACCAGGGAAGTGTCCCTTCCTTGTTAATACTGGTGAAAACGTAAAATAATATGGAGCAAGAGAAATTCATTGTACTTGATTGGTCCACTACTAATTCATTAATTGGCTGGGAGAAAAGGCAAACACTCAGTGGAGAAGATCCTTATAAGGGCTGGCAGGTTAGGGTGATCATCAGAACACGATCACAGCACAGAAGTGGTTCCCATACCTGCAGGCATGTGTATGGCTACCAAAGGTTTATCTCAGTGATTCTCAAACTCTTTAAAGCTACCACCTCCCTATGGAGCGGAAAATTTTTCAACAAATTTTTCAACGCTTTGTGAAAATCGTGTAATTTAGGGTATGGGGAAGGGGGAGTTACTGAATTATAAAAGGCAAAAATTTTAAGTAATGTTTAAGTTATTTCCAAATTTGTTTGATTTATGATTCTTTTGCCCTGGAAGGTAATTGCATTCCTTTGAGAATGAAACTTTTCCCTGGGAAGGAGCCCGTTCCTGCGCAAGGCCGGCCAGGGGTTAACAGCCAGGTTGGGAACCGCTGTTATAAAACCAAAACATGCCCACTGTCCCCCTACCACCCAAAACATGCCCACCGCCCACCAGGGGGCAGTACCACCCCCACCCCCATTGAGAACCACTGGTTTATCTGAAAGAGTAGTACCAGGGCATAATAACCAGGTCTTTCTTTGTTCAGATTCAGAAATATGGTCAAGATAAGAACTACAGGCATAAATAAGTGCATAAGTATGTAAGTACTGTAAGCATAGGCCTGTTCATAGGCCTGAAGATGTCCTATTACGGATCAGAGACTAGTAATTACTAGACATTTCCCCAAATCCTCTTCAGACAACCAACAACCAGCTTTTTGAGAGTAACCTATTAAGCACATGTGGGTTGGCAGAGTACTGTTTTTGAATGCACCAGCCACTGTTTCTCATACTAAAGCAACAGCGGCTATATTTCCTTTCAGCCAGGACACAAAATACAGTGGAACAGCAGCTGATCACCATTACCTGAATTGTACATGACAGTAATATGTGTTTACGGGAGGACAAGTACACTAACTCTAATTGGGTAGAGATTCTCCTGGAAGGGAATTGACCCCGGTTTTGAACAAATGGGGAAGCCAGCCAGTTGTGCAATGGAATGGTGATCAACTCATCAAGGACATCATGTGATGAATTATGAACTTTCCATTCTTGAGTTGACCCAGTCCATCTTACACATCCAGGGAATTGCACTCGGAGTACTTATAGTTTATTTTCATGCCAGATATCAAACTAAATGGCAATGTTTCAGAAGTTTTCTTCAGGCAGAAAATAGGCCAGAAACACACTGATCAAGGCAAAAAAGAGGAGAGGATTTAAAAAGAAAAGTCAGCTGAATTGAGGTGACAGATGGTTAAAAGTTGTGACAGGAAGAGGTAAAGACTGGAGAAAGCCAACAGAGAGGAAAATGAAGCTTTGATGGGGAATTAGTTGTGGTGGAAGTAGAAGCACCTGCCACCCACAGTGCCATGAATAGAGAGTGTGGCACCTCAGAGCTGGAACAGAATCAAGGGAAAGCTAATAAGCATGTCATACAAAATGGAGGTGGCAATAAATCTTCCTAGTGAGCACTCAAAATGGCAAGGTGGCTTGTGTTTGGCTGCAGTGCTCCCTGCTACCTCCAACTAGGGCTCTGAATTCTGCTCACTTGATGCTGTTCTTCTCACCATTCACAGGCCAACTGTGGGCACACAAAAGGAAGAGAAAGAAAGAAAGAAAGAAATGCAGTAAAAATAGAGAAGAGAACTCTGTAGCTCTTCAGGAAGAGACTGTGCTTCAATAAAGGCAGGACAATTGCCAAATTAAGGGACACCATGCATCTGTAATGGCTGTGAAATGAGACTTCTGTGATGTGTTGATGTTCTGATAACAAAACCAGCCAGTATGTTCCATAGAGCTAAGTAGTTGGGGAGATTATTTTTTTTCCGCCTGCAATGTGGGACAAAGCCATTATCGCTGTCTAATTTCTCAGTAGAAGGTGTTCCTGGTGCCTGCTCCAGGGGAAGGAAAGAAAAGAAAAGAAAAAAGAAATACAGACCTAGTAAAATGCTGGCTGCTCCAATAAGCATCACTTTATATGTTACCTTCAAGAGGGAATACAGGGGATAAGGGAGAGGAGGTAACCTGGTTCTGGGTTATGGAATTTCTTTGAGCCCATATGTGTATGTAACTGTAAAGTTGTAGAATGCATATGACAAATATGTATTCCTGAATATATAAGTCAACATGGGTATGCAGATTCATTATCCAGGATTACCTCTCATCAACACATGGGATGGCAGACATAAAGTATGCAACAGCTCAGGGATATAATATAATATAATATAATATAATATAATATAATATAATATAATATAATATAATATAATATAATATAATTACTAGAAGAAATACATGGCCACCAATCATAATGAAATAAATCTCTTGTTCTTACAGGTGTCACAATATTGTTTTGGGGGGGTTCTATTTTATTTCAGTTGATGAGGGGTATAATAGTACAGATAAGTGAATATCACTCTTCCCCAGCATATTTCACAAGATAAGTGAAAACTGGAACAGGGAGGCTTGGCACTGCTTACTATTGGCTGGTCCCCTCTGGGAAATGTGTGTTCCAGTCCGTGCTTAACAGGTTCTTATGAGTGATCTCTCTTAACTTTCAGGTGAACAATCCTCCCATGCACACTGGAATTTGTACTGTGAGTTCCCTTCTCCCATGCTACAGAACAAGTTTTGCCTGGTTTACCCATGAGTAAGGAGGCAACAGTTTACTCTTGAGTAAGGAGGACAGCTGCAGTGCAAGGGTAACATTGGGGTAAAGGCTGGGGAGACGGAAGGAAGGAATTCCCCCCCCCCCCTTTACTGCCTTCTCAGCTGGGGCTGCCACATAATGAGCTAATTAGGATTGCACTGAATCATACCAAAAAGAATACATGCCCTACTGCTGTCTCAGAAAGGTGCACAAAAGCTCTTAAAGGGGCAGAATAGATCAGTCTAGGTGGGAAAAAAGTGTTGGCATCATCATTTGGTTGAAACCAAATGTACACACAGCTATCCACACATCTATCTGTGTACCTATGTAGAAAGCTTCTTAATATTTATTTACTTCATATTTAATAATCTTTACTTCTGTAATTTGGCATGTCTCAATGCTACCTTCTGAAATGCAAAATTGCTATAACAAAACGGTGTCCCAATAAAGAAATAGTGCAAAACGAGGTCCAGGACACCCAGAAACTGTTGGACATGACTGGGGACAACTCTGCTTATTGCAGTAAGGAAGATGCATGCCGTTTCACAGGGAGAAATATATACCTATAGAGAGAAATAGAGAGAAGCACCTGCTCAAGTTCCCTAGACTATCCTTTATTACCTGCTCCGTCCTAGGCTGACCTTCTTTCAACCTAGGGTGATGTTCTTAAGGTTGTGCATGCCCATTCCTTCTCACATTTCCTTCTGATTATCTTTGAGAGTAGAGATGGGCACGACCAGAAAAAATTACTTTTCGAGTTGTCGTTTGTCGGGACGGGTCCGTTTCGGGTCGTTTCCGTTTGTCACAATAATTTTTCAAGGTGAAAGGACTGGAGCATCCACAGACAGTAGCAATGTGGGAGAGAACACTCTCAGGATGCTGATTAGGAAGTTTGTAGAAAGTTTATTAAAATAGCCCTTATTAAAATAGCCCAACGCGTTTCGGCCCAAATGGCCTTCTTCAGGGACTTTTTCACTATAAAAAAGGTGACATTTAAAAGACATAGAGTCAGAGAATTTTACATATGAACAACAAACAGAAGCACTAATAATCAAATGCATGATAAACACTTAAAATGCTGAAACAGTAAGTTTTGTAGGGATACTCACTAAGTGTTACAGGTCTACTTTAAAAACAGTCCGGCCTGCTGTCTCAAACTCCCAACCAGCCTATGTAACAACATTCTAGAGAACAACCACACAAGGCGTGATATGCATGTGTACACAGTCTCAAAAATATAGCTTCAAAAGAGAAGTGATGGTAGCAGATGCATGGGTATTTTACTGTTTACCCCACTATTTCCATACATAGAGTATCATTCATCTGCTTGCATGTATGTGGGTGTTGTCTACAACTATTTCCAAACATCTTATCTGAAGCAGAATTTACGTGCATTTATCTCAGTGTTCCACTTGTTGGCAAACATACTCTTATCTTTCTTAGTATTATCACTTCATTGTTCAGTAGGGTAAAAGAACTGTTTTTTCACATAACTGCAATATTATACTACAATACACATCACTAACCTGTGCTCAAAGAAATTCTGGAGACGTTAAATGTCTTGCTTCTCAGTCTGTTGCTAGCTACAGCTGGGGGCTTTTATAATTGCTGGTGAGATTACCCAGCTGGTGTAGCATTCAAGTGAAATCCATTTGTGGCTGTAGCCTTGGCCAAAACTTATAATAATGGTAAAAAGTCTATTTCTTCATTCAAACCCATAGGGGATAAGGTGTTTAGCCTAATGATCCAGTCTATTTCTTTTTTTAGAAGGATTTTTTCATTGTTTTTCACAGTTTCTATTGCCCAAAATTTAAGATCTTTTTCTGAATGCTTGTATTCTATGAAGTGGTTTACTAAAGGAGTACCTATCCTTTTATTTCTGATGTTGCTAATATGTTCCCCTATCCGTTTTTTCAAGGGTCTGGAAGTCTTCCCTACATACAGTTTAGGGCAAGGACAGCTGATGACATATACAACACCCTGAGTATTGCAGTTTGTGAATTGCATTAAAGTATATTTCCTATTCTGTATATCTGTAAAATCAGTCATTTTTGTGGTATGTTTACAATAAATACAATGCCCGCATGGGTGATGGCCAGTAGGTGGCTTTTTGGTCTTGAGAATGTTATCTTTTATCTGATTTTTTTCTTCTTTGAATTCACTCCTGATTAAAAAGTCAGCTAGGTTTTTTGTTCTTTTAAAAGTAATTAAAGGTTTTTCTGAGCACCCAGGTATGTTATTGAGGATGTGCCAATGTGTTCTAATGCTATTATTTTGTAGTTTGTTGGTGATATGATTATATGTCAACACACAACTGATGCGGTTATGGGTATCTCTCTGTTGACTTAAAAGTAGATCTTTTCTTCTAGAGTTAACTGCTTTATAGAAATTTCTTTCAATGATGTGACTTGGATAGCCTCTATTGGACAATTGTTTTTTTAGGAGATGAGATTCAGATAGAAAATCATCTGTGTTGGTACAGTTTCTTCTGATTCTTAGGAATTGTCCATATGGTAAATTTTCTCTCTGGGATTTTGGATGTGAACTGTCAAATCTGAGGAGAGAGTTACAGTCTGTAGGTTTTCTATATAGGCTGGTGTTCAATCGTCCGGAGTGTATTTTGACGGTAAGATCTAAAAAGTGGATTTCGGAATGGTTGTATTCTAAATCAAATTTCAGATTAGTATCTAGAGAATTTATCCATTCAGAAAAGGACTTTATGAGCTTGTCTCCTCCTCTCCAAATAATAAAAATGTCATCAATGTATCGGAAACCATTTGACAATATGTTTAAAGAAGGGATTGGTGGGGGAATGGATGTGTCTTTCAAAAATTTCCATATATAAGTTGGCTATTTCAGGGGCCATAGGACAACCCATGGCAACCCCTTTAATTTGCCAATAAAATTTATTGTCAAACTTGAAGTAATTTTTTGTAAGAGATAGTTCAGCTAAATCATGTAAAAAGAATGAGGGGGGGTGTTCTTCTGTTCTTTTCTGCAAAGTGTCAAGTATAATGGATAAAGCTTCTTCTATAGGTATGCTGGTGTAAAGAGAGTTGACGTCCATAGTAATCAGGAGGTCATGTTCTTTTATCTGTATGGGTTCAATTTTATTAATGAAATCCCTAGAATCTTGAATATAAGAGGGGATTATGGGTATGAAGGGTTTTAAAAAATAATCAATGAATTTTGAAACAGGCTCTAAAACTGAATTGGAGCCTGAAACTCTCAACGATACAGAATGTGAGGTATTAAATAAAGGTCTATCTTTTGTTCCCACTCCGAAACATGACCCCACCACCATTAGGCTTGATCTTTTTCGTTTTATCAGAAACATAAGATTACGCCAACATTTTGGCACATCTGAATCCTTCCCCCGTTCATGTCATTTTTTTAAGGGTAAATCCTCATTTATGCCCTCTGATCATCCAGATCCTTCCATCATCACTTTTGAAAGACTAGTTTTACAAGATTTAGACAGATTAGAAAAATCCCACAGGAACCCTTGGCACAATATGAGTAAAATAGAAATGGACACTTTAAGATCCCTCTCCCAAGATCCCACTATTATCATAAAACGAGCAGATAAAGGTGGAGCCATTGTAATTCAAAATACTTCAGACTACAAACAGGAAGTCCTCAGACAACTGGCAGATACCTCCACATATACAATGTGCTCCAAAGATCCCACACAAGACATCTTAAAGGAGATTAAATTCATATTAGAAGAAGGACTAACTCTAGGATATATTACCAAATCTGAATATAATTTCCTACTCAACAAAAACCCCAGAATACCGGTCTTCTACACTCTTCCTAAAATCCATAAACAACAATATCCAGTTAAAGGCAGACCCATTGTTTCAGGCTCCAATTCAGTTTTAGAGCCTGTTTCAAAATTCATTGATTATTTTTTAAAACCCTTCATACCCATAATCCCCTCTTATATTCAAGATTCTAGGGATTTCATTAATAAAATTGAACCCATACAGATAAAAGAACATGACCTCCTGATTACTATGGACGTCAACTCTCTTTACACCAGCATACCTATAGAAGAAGCTTTATCCATTATACTTGACACTTTGCAGAAAAGAACAGAAGAACACCCCCCCTCATTCTTTTTACATGATTTAGCTGAACTATCTCTTACAAAAAATTACTTCAAGTTTGACAATAAATTTTATTGGCAAATTAAAGGGGTTGCCATGGGTTGTCCTATGGCCCCTGAAATAGCCAACTTATATATGGAAATTTTTGAAAGACACATCCATTCCCCCACCAATCCCTTCTTTAAACATATTGTCAAATGGTTCCGATACATTGATGACATTTTTATTATTTGGAGAGGAGGAGACAAGCTCATAAAGTCCTTTTCTGAATGGATAAATTCTCTAGATACTAATCTGAAATTTGATTTAGAATACAACCATTCCGAAATCCACTTTTTAGATCTTACCGTCAAAATACACTCCGGACGATTGAACACCAGCCTATATAGAAAACCTACAGACTGTAACTCTCTCCTCAGATTTGACAGTTCACATCCAAAATCCCTCAGAGAAAATTTACCATATGGACAATTCCTAAGAATCAGAAGAAACTGTACCAACACAGATGATTTTCTATCTGAATCTCATCTCCTAAAAAAACAATTGTCCAATAGAGGCTATCCAAGTCACATCATTGAAAGAAATTTCTATAAAGCAGTTAACTCTAGAAGAAAAGATCTACTTTTAAGTCAACAGAGAGATACCCATAACCGCATCAGTTGTGTGTTGACATATAATCATATCACCAACAAACTACAAAATAGCATTAGAACACATTGGCACATCCTCAATAACATACCTGGGTGCTCAGAAAAACCTTTAATTACTTTTAAAAGAACAAAAAACCTAGCTGACTTTTTAATCAGGAGTGAATTCAAAGAAGAAAAAAATCAGATAAAAGATAACATTCTCAAGACCAAAAAGCCACCTACTGGCCATCACCCATGCGGGCATTGTATTTATTGTAAACATACCACAAAAATGACTGATTTTACAGATATACAGAATAGGAAATATACTTTAATGCAATTCACAAACTGCAATACTCAGGGTGTTGTATATGTCATCAGCTGTCCTTGCCCTAAACTGTATGTAGGGAAGACTTCCAGACCCTTGAAAAAACGGATAGGGGAACATATTAGCAACATCAGAAATAAAAGGATAGGTACTCCTTTAGTAAACCACTTCATAGAATACAAGCATTCAGAAAAAGATCTTAAATTTTGGGCAATAGAAACTGTGAAAAACAATGAAAAAATCCTTCTAAAAAAAGAAATAGACTGGATCATTAGGCTAAACACCTTATCCCCTATGGGTTTGAATGAAGAAATAGACTTTTTACCATTATTATAAGTTTTGGCCAAGGCTACAGCCACAAATGGATTTCACTTGAATGCTACACCAGCTGGGTAATCTCACCAGCAATTATAAAAGCCCCCAGCTGTAGCTAGCAACAGACTGAGAAGCAAGACATTTAACGTCTCCAGAATTTCTTTGAGCACAGGTTAGTGATGTGTATTGGTATAATATTGCAGTTATGTGAAAAAACAGTTCTTTTACCCTACTGAACAATGAAGTGATAATACTAAGAAAGATAAGAGTATGTTTGCCAACAAGTGGAACACTGAGATAAATGCACGTAAATTCTGCTTCAGATAAGATGTTTGGAAATAGTTGTAGACAACACCCACATACATGCAAGCAGATGAATGATACTCTATGTATGGAAATAGTGGGGTAAACAGTAAAATACCCATGCATCTGCTACCATCACTTCTCTTTTGAAGCTATATTTTTGAGACTGTGTACACATGCATATCACGCCTTGTGTGGTTGTTCTCTAGAATGTTGTTACATAGGCTGGTTGGGAGTTTGAGACAGCAGGCCGGACTGTTTTTAAAGTAGACCTGTAACACTTAGTGAGTATCCCTACAAAACTTACTGTTTCAGCATTTTAAGTGTTTATCATGCATTTGATTATTAGTGCTTCTGTTTGTTGTTCATATGTAAAATTCTCTGACTCTATGTCTTTTAAATGTCACCTTTTTTATAGTGAAAAAGTCCCTGAAGAAGGCCATTTGGGCCGAAACGCGTCGGGCTATTTTAATAAGGGCTATTTTAATAAACTTTCTACAAACTTCCTAATCAGCATCCTGAGAGTGTTCTCTCCCACATTGCTACAATAATTTTTCAAAAATTTGTCGTTTCCGTTTGTCGTTTGTCATTTACACCGTAATTTAGCGTGATTTGACGTCCCAGGGAGCATGGGGGCGTCCCGCAATCAGGGCCGGCGCTAGGTGGGCAGGCAGGCTGGTAGCCTGGAGGAAGGGGGAGAACCCTTGCAGTCCCTGGATCTGGGACTCTAGCGCTTGGTCCTTTTTTAAGGAGCTCCGAGGTGGCGGGAGAAGCGCGCCTTCCTTCCTGGAGAGACGAAGGGAGGTGGCACCTTTTATTCC
This sequence comes from Phrynocephalus guinanensis, assembly GCA_037367245.1. Lineage (NCBI taxonomy): Eukaryota > Metazoa > Chordata > Lepidosauria > Squamata > Agamidae > Phrynocephalus > Phrynocephalus guinanensis. Next base: position 46,285,307 of record CM074734.1, read on the forward strand.
CAGAGCGCTTCCTGATCCACCAGACACATACAGTCCTTCCGGGTGGGGTGGGGAGAGTCGGGAAGAGAAACGGGCCTTTTTCTTCCTCTCTTCCGCTTCCCACCATGGAACCCACTCTTTCCGCTTCCCGCGCTCGCCTTCTGTAAATGAGCCTCGGCCGGGAGATTAAAAGAGCGATGGGGTTTTTACTTCTTTATTTCAACCCGCCGCTGCTCATTGCCTCCAATCCATTTCAAAATGTGCTCGCAGCAAGCCTCTTGAACTCGGCTGGCACTCATGCCGTGCCGCGCGCGTGTGCCCGCTGTGTGCGCATTTGGCGTCCCCTCCTCCAAGTTCCGCGCGGGTCTGTGCCTTCGGCGTTGTCCCTCCGCCAAGGGGCGTGTGTGTGTGTGTGTGTGTGTGTGTGTGTGTGTGTGTGTGTGCATGCATGTGTGTGTGTGTGTGTGAGAGAGAGAGAGAGAGAGAGAGAGAGAGAGAGAGAGATCAAGGCAACATAGTCTGGGCTCTGCGGGATGTAATCGCGGCGCCTCTTCACCGCTGCTAGCGCTTACGAGGGGGAAATGTGACCCACAAGCGTGTCATCCACCTGCTCCCCCGGCTGTGTAGTCCAGTCGGCGCGGAGCTGAACTGGGACTCTGTATGTGTCTGTGGATCAGGAAGTGTCCCGGGGACCCCTCTTTGCCGCACCATCCCTCACACCCGCCCCCTCCCCCTCCCCTGCACGCAGCCCAGTTTGGGATCCTTCCTTTTCCAGTTTCAGAATTCTGGGGGCTGAAGTCCCACAACAGGAACGCTCCCCAACTTCCTGTTGCATGCGCGGTTAGTTACTCCATACCCAGGGCGGGTAGTTCGTCCCTCTGGGCTTGGTTTACTTTTGAAGGGCAAGGCTTCCAAACCACGGGAGGGGTGGGGGAGACAGATCCTTAACACAGACCTGGGCCAAGCTGATTTCCACAGTTTCCAGCATATCTTTGGGACTGGAGAGTAAGAGAAGGCTCTCCCCGCTAAGAGACTAAAAGCGAAATCACATTGCACCCCCCATTTTGCGCCCTAGGCGGCGGGCCGGGCGGGGGGCAGCGGCGGGCGGGGAGGTGCGGGCGGGTGGTGGTGGCAGGGGGCCATGGGCAGGCGGCGACAGCGGCAGGGGGGAGGCGCGGGTGGGCGAGCGGGTGGCCGGTGGCCGCAGGCGGGTGGCAGCCTGGGCGGGCGGGCGACATCCAGAAGTGTCAGTCAAAACCTGGCCATGCCATTGGTGGAATGGTTCAAAAAAATTGCATGGTCCCATCCCATGCCCAGCCCACATGGGCAGGTCTAAAAAAAATAAATAAAATAAAATAAAATAAAATCAGTGCGACCTTTTACTGCTATAAAAAGCCCACTGCTGCTACTATAAAAATTAGGCATTTAAAATACCTAATTTTCACATGTTTCTGTTGTGCTTTGGTGGGTTTTTGGACCACGATTTAAAAATAAATATTGCGGTCGCCATTTTGGATCCCACCACCACCACATGGTATGGACTCGTCTGGAGACGACGAGGATGACCCCCCCCCCGCAGCCTGGTGCAAGCAGCCCAGAACAGGAGTGGGGGGAGGCCGGGGACCTCCCCCCAGAAACCACCCCTCAGGTAGGTGTCCTCAGGCAGGCATATGTTCGCCTGCTTTTTTGGCCGGGAGTCGGGGTTTTTTTTTTTTACTTTTAAAAACTTTTTTCTGTGCTGCTTGCTTGCCAATGGCATTGCGCGATCGCCACGATGCCATGAATGACAACGAAAAACCCGACCAAATTTCGAGTTCGAGTTCTGACGGCTTAATTATTGTTACCGTTTCCGTTACGTAACGGAAACGACAACTGAAAACGGAAACGACAATTTCGCCGAGTCGTGCCCATGTTTATTTGAGAGAAGAAACACAGGAGACATCTTGCTTCTGTTCTGAAGAGATGAAGAAACAGCCTTGCCTCCCTGTTTCTCCACCTTCATTAGGCTAGCTGGGACGAGGATTCCCATGATCTTTCCCCTCTCTGTGCAATTCTTCAATAAATACTAACTTTCTTCTTTCCTTAAAATAAGGAATGTGACTTCCTTTGAAAAGGGGACTGTGTTTTGCTGAACTTTCCAATGTCTAGGGGCTGAATCCAAAAGTTAAGGCCGCTGCTCCATAGTGCCATGTGTTCAACTGACAGGAACAATTTTGTTGAACATATATAATCCAATTGGTGGTTTTGTTTGTTTGTTTGTTTTAACAGAATAACAGAAACACAAGTGGGTGTTTTCTCACTGAAATAGAGCGCCGAGCCTCCGCTAAATCAGGCTGCCTGCTCTCTGTGCTTTGTGTTAATGCGGGTTAGAATATGGACAGAACGTGTCACAATAAAAGCAGCACGGACTTGAACCCTATTCCGAACCCTCATGCAAGAAGAATGACACCTAGCTGAATTTAAAAAAACAATCTGACCGGTGTTTGCCCCCTTAGCAGGAGCAGCTAACAGGAACCTTACAGCGATTTCTTGACAATATTGTGGCACCATGTCCATTCTCTTTGCACTCCCCTCCTCAGGGCCGAACAACACACTGTGCAGGAGACAGGGTGTTTTCCCTTTCTTCAGGTGCAGCCCCAGACATGGGGTGGGGTGGCCAATTTGCTCAGGCAGCAGGAGAGAGAGAGAGAGTGGGGGTGTTATTTAACCTTTATCCTTGTGCCATTTCTTTCTCGGCCTGAATCTATTCCACCCACCTCTTGCCTCTGCTGTTAGCACCGCAGGAAAACAGTAGACAACAGCGCTGTTAACAGCATACTTTGTCCTTCAGTGCTGATAAAAACACATGCCGCCTCCCTTGCCTTACCCTTCCAGCCTCCCTCGTTCTTTTTCTTCAGCTCATTGTCTCAGAGATGATGACATGGCTGGCTGGCAATTGTCTGGCGGATCAAAACGCTTGCAGTGGAGAAACGTCATCCTCCTCATTTTCTCTCTAGGCAGGGTGTCCTCTTGCCCATCCTTAACAGCTGAAAATAGGGAACTCTGTTGTTTTTATTTTTTTAAGGAAAACTTTACAGTTTCAGAGCAAAAATGTAAATTGCTTCCAAGGGGTTGGTCCCCCAAAGTACCACTCACCTAGAGCTAGGAAAAGGTTTCGGTATGATCCCTTTCTAAAGTCACCAGTGCTTCGCAAGGCATTGGTTTGCTTCTTTTTAAGAATGACAATTCTGGGAATTCTTCAGTCCTCATCATCAGAAGGCATGATGGCTTTGGGGACCTTGCGTTAATTTAGATGTGATTTTTCCAGTGCCCTGTTCAAATCTCTGTGCTGTAGTGTAGAGATGATGCTGAAGATCCTTGCAGCTCCATGAAGACTAACAAATTTATGATATACAAATAGGTTTAAGTAGCATATTGTTTAAGTTTAGAATCACAATGAATATTGTGCTAAAGATAAAAAACTATTTTCGAGATATGGTTATGACAGGCAATCGTATAATGTTTTGACCTGCCAAGTGGAAGGCACATCGACAGTCTTTTATCTCTGTCATTTCCTTGCTTGCTAGCTTGCTTGCTTTGTTGCTTCCTTCCTAGTAGGGTCTCCCTCAATATTAATCTTTAGCAGTGTCTGGACTGCCATTGTTGGGGTGATCTAGTTCCATGTTTTTCAAATCGAGGATTACATAACTAAATGGCCTGCTGTACCACCACCACCACTCCCGGCCAACATCTCTTGGTATCTATTATCCTATTGTGAGGACTATGCTGCAGCTTTGTGAAGATGTTTCATGTCCATTAAATATGCCGGAGATCTGCAAAAGTATGGTATCATCTGTAGCACTTAATTAAAAAAACAAAAAGAAAAGAATGGCTTTTTAAAGAATTAAGTAGCAATTCAGTATAAGCTAACAACTAGTGGGAACACAACAGTAAGAAACCAGCACCATTTCCTCAGTAGGTGCATGGACAGGTCTGAGAAGGTAGCTTCACCAAACATCTGGTGGTGGTGGTGGTGGTGTGTAGTGTTGCCTTGCAGTGGCCAGCCTGGAGAAGGGAAAATAAGAACATAAGAAGAGCCATTCTGGATCAGGCCAAAGGCCCATCTAGTCCAGCTTCCTGGATCTCACAGTGGCCCCACCAGATGTGTCTGGGAGCGCATGAGACTAGATATCTGTCTCCTGATACCACTCCCCTGCATCTGGCCCTTGAAGTACCCTGGTTTTAAGCCTGGAGATTACACATCTCCATCATGGTTTGTAACCCGTGATGGACTTTTCCTCCAGGAATCTGTCCAGTCCCCTTTTGAAGGCATCTAGGCCAGATGCCATCACCACATCCTATGGCAGGGAGTTCCACAGACTAACAATGCGCTGGGTGAAAAAATATTTTCTTTTTTCTGTTCTTACTCTCCCAGCCCTCAATTTGAGTGGATGTCCCCTAGTTCTGGTATTTTGTGAGAGGGAGAAGAGCTTCCCTCTATCCACTTTACTCATGCCCTGCATTATTTTGTATGTCTCAATCATATCCCCCCTCAGGCACCTTTTTCACAGACTAAGGAGCCCCAAATATTGCCTTTGCTCATAAGGGAGGTGCCCCAGCCCAGTAATCATTTTAGTCACTCTCTTTTGCACCTTTTCCAGTTCCACTTTGTCTTTCTAGAGATGTGGTGACTAGAATTGTACACAGTACTCCAGGTGCGGCCTTACTCTTGGTTTGTATAATGGCATTATAATGTTGGCTGTTTTATTTTCAATCCCCTTTTTGATAATCCCTAGCATGGAATTGGCCTTCTTCACCGCTGCCACATATTGGGTAGACACCTTCATGGAACTGTCCACCAACACACCAAGATCTCTTTCCTGATCCGTCACGGATAACTCAGAGCCCATGAGTTGATAGATAAAGTTTTGATTTTTTGCCCCAATATGCATTACTTTACATTTGGCTACATTAAAACACATTTGCCATTTCACAGCCCATTCCCCCCAGTTTGGAGAGATCCTTCTGGAGCTCTTCACAATCTTCTCTGGTTTTTACCACATGGAAAAGTTTTGTGTCATCTGCAAACTTGGCCACCTCATTGCTTATCCCTGTCTCCAGGTCATTTATGAACAGATTGAAAAGCACTGGTCCCAGGACAGATTCCTGGGGCACACCGCTTTTCACTTCTCTCCATTGTGAAAATTTCCCATTGACACCTACTCTTTGTTTCCTGGATCTCAACCAGTTCTCAATCCATAAGAGGACCTGTCCTCTTATCCCCTGACTGTGCAATTTTCTCAGCAGCCTTTGGTGAGGGACTGTGTCAAAAGCCTTCTGAAAATCCAGATAGACAATATCCACCAGTTCACCCAAATTCACATGCCTTTTGACCTTTTCAAAAAAATCTAAAAGAGTTGTCAGACAAGACTTACCCTTGCAGAAGCCATGCTGATTTTCTCTCAGCAAGGTTTGTTCTTCTATGTGTTTTAAGATTTTCTCTTGGATGAGGCTTTCCACCATCTTCCCTGGGACAGATGTAAGGCTAACCGGCCTGTAGTTTCCCGGGTCCCCCCTCCTTCCTTTTTAAAAAATTGGTGTGACATCTGCTATCCTCCAGTCCTGCGGCACTGTGGCCAGAGGACTGGAAGTTTGTGCCCCACTGTGCCCCACTGTGTGATGAGATACAAAAGAGGGCCACTGGATTAAAGGGGGGGGGCAACAAATAAGCGAGCCAGAAGATCTGAAAGAAAAGTGGGGATGGTTATGGGCAGCGACTATGGAATGTGCTGAATGCTTTTATAGGTGAAAGCTATCATCAGCTCCCGAACCCGTACTGAGGCAGGCTGGAGCTTGAGAGAGAGGGAGCCGCAACAGCTTTGGCAGCAATAACATCTGAAGCCATTAATGAAGGCACCTCGGTGAACTGTGGCAGCCAATCTAGAAAAGAGGGAAAGCATTGCTCTAATGAAGATGAAAGGTTGTGTAGCGCCCACAGCTTGTCCCTTCTTGCCTTCTCCAGTGTCTGTTATGAAACTGCAGTGGGTGGAATCTGTGTTGGTCATTTCTATCTCATTTGCAGCAGTCATTAAGAGAACCTTCGGTCATGGAAATATAGGCCTGACAATCAACAACCCACCTACCCCTCGCTGCTATCACATGACTGTCAAGGGGACAGCAAATGAACCCAACAGGCCTTCCCCACTGCTGCTTCCAGACACCCAGGGCTGATGGTTGCTCAAGCCAATCAATAGCAAGGGAAGAAAGTTCTCCCGGCTCATCGCTGTCCGTAAATGGTGGAGAGGCCGAACGGAGAGTTGGGAACCCCTGCAATTAGCTTAGCTTGTTATTAATCGTGCCAGACTGGATGTTAGTCATTTCTCGGCAGCCTGAGACATACATCAAAGCCATGCAGAAGTGATGGATAGAAGTGCCTGCTGGTTGGACTCCTTGGTCTCCAGCTCTTCTAACAGTGAGAAGATGGTATGGTCTGGAAATCTGAAGAAGTGACATGCAAGAAAGAAAACAGGCAGGAGCTCCAGCCCTGCCCAAGCAACATAACTCAGATAACCTGAAGTGACCTCTCACTGCATATGAGAGAGGTCACCAAAGCTTTGCTTTATGTGGAGAGATGTTCGTTGTGGAAAGATGTTCATTGTTCCCAGCACATCTGTAGCTTGCCTTCTGCTCTGACTTGTACTTTCCTGTATTCCAATATCAGACATACTACTCAGTAAAGCGAAGGAAAGGCACTTTCAAGTCATGCCTGTGGTGTATAAAGCTTACATCACAATACATGTGTTATTTCTTTCAAGGACTTACAACACTTTTTGTTGGTTCTGCGGCAGCAACACTGACTGCTGTTCTGGAAGTTGTGTCAAAGCACCAAATGCTTCCAAGATCCCAGGAGTCTCCTTTTGGACTCACTTTAGCGGCTGTGTTGCAAAGGTTCGTAGAATCATAGGATCATAGAATCATAGAGTTGGAAGAGACCTCAAGGGCCATCTAGTTCAACACCCTGCCATGCAGGAACCCCCACCACAGGATGCCTGACAGATGGCCATCCAGCCTTTGCTTAAAAACCTCCAAAGAAGGAGACTCCGCCACCCTCTATGGCAGCATATTCCATTGCCGAACAGCTCTAACTGTCATGAAATTCATCCTAATGTTTAAATTGAATCTCTTTTCTTGAAGTTTGAGACCATTGCACTGCGTCCTAGTCTCTGAAGCCATGGAAAATAAACCAGTCCCTCTTCAATGTGAAGGAGGGGGCATGTAAATAGTATCACTCATTTCTTCAGTCCTTGTAAAGATACAATTAGAATATTTGATGTATATTTATGTAAAATAAGTGAAACATCCACATGACCAAGGACTATACTGTGATTCCCCATTCCCCTTTTGGTGACTGCATGTTGAGCACTATAAAGATGAGTAGCGATTTATGATATTTGGTATACAGTCAGACACCTGTGTCTAAGGGATCCACATCTGTTGATTTGCTTGAAAATATTTAAAAAAATCAAAAATATCCCTATAAATACATATTTCTGAAAATGTAAGTCTGTTGTGCTGAGATATCACTCCATGCAATTTGATTCCAAAAGATTACTGCCAAATGAGTGGGTGCATCTAGAGACTGGGAGTAACTACTTTCAAATAACTAGTCACAAATTTATTCCTTTTAATAATGAGTAGAGTGTAATTATACAGCTTTGCAGTGTTTTGGATTTAAAAAAAACATTTTAGAGGAGCAGGTGTGTGACCTCAGTAAATGGTGGGGGAGGAAAAATTCATAGCTCAAAGACTGGTTGGTGCGGTGCTTCAAGTTGTTGACTTGTGCTTTTTCTACCATAGAAGTTGACTTGTGCTTTTCTACCACACTTTCTACCATAGACTAGGAGCTTGCAGCATTCGGATCTAAAGTAATTATTAGAAGCAAAATTCAGGTGGAGAAAAATCATGGTGGGGAGGGCATTTCCCCCCCTCCTTTAGAATTCCTCCTCACACAATCAAGGGTGCAGCTTGCCGTGCACTCAGTTTGGTAAGCGGTGTTCAACCTGCGAAGGAGAACCTGCCAGGTAAGGAACACTTGCATGGCTGTCCTTAGGTGATTGCATAAGGGTAATAAGATGTGGACTTCACTTTCCAGAAATGGGGAAGTTCATTGCACTGACGACAGCAATGAACCGCTGGAGGGAGGAGGCTTGGAATTATAATGGCGTCCATTTCCTCTTTTAAAAGTCACCTTCCGGCATCACATTATGCCATGGCTGCATGTAACGTTGTGCCAAATAGATTATGTACCTCCTCCACCCAATGGTGTGGGATGCAGCACCATAATCACGCAGCATAGCAGTGCTGTTCCATGGTCCAGGGCTCCTGGCTGTAGTGCTGCAAAGCCTCCCTGCCAGCTTTGCTTCTGATGCGAGTTCAGCACACATACCTACTGTATATACTCAAGCATAAGTCTAGTTTTACAGCCCTTATTTTTGGCTGGGGGAAAAAACACCCTTGACTTATATGGTAGCCGGCTTGGGGAAGGCAGCAGAGGGCTAGTCCTGCCCATTCCACTGCCTTGGACACCCCCTCCGTGGGGGTTCCTCAGTGGCTGTGGCAGCACTGTGATCGATGGAGGGGGAAAGCAGCTGGTGCTTCAGGAGAGAAAAAAAAGTTTTAAAAATCTGCTGTTTCTCCCCCACCCCCCACCCCATTGGGGGCACAGAAGGAGAAGCAGTGGGTTTTTTAAACTTGGAAGTCTCCTCCACAGGGGTCTGTCAGTGGCTGCGGCGATGCTGGGTGCCAGAAGGCCTTGGAAGCCCCCTCCACAGGGGTCTGTCAGTGGCTGCGGTGGTGCTGGGCGCCGGGAGGCATCCCCGTGGCCTTGGAAGCCCATTCCGCCGTCTTCTGAGCACTCGGCCGGGAGGCTCAGGCCACACGGGCCCATTGGAGGCCTCCTCAGTGGTGAAGTGAGTACAGCCCATGACCCTGGCCCACCCCCTGGGTCACCGATCCTACGAGCCCTGTGTCAGACAATGAATATAAGGTGACCTGAATATAACCCCACGACTTATACTGGAGTCAATAAGTTTTACCATTTTTTGTGGTTAAAAAAACTGCCCTTGACTTATATTGAGGTCAACTTTCGAGTATATACGGTATATACCGTACTTTGCTGGTGATCCAGTTGCTGGGATCCATCTTGAATATTGATATGCTAGTGCGGGGAGCTCTTTGTGCAGGGCTATTTTTCTGAACATTTCCCCAAAGTCTATTTTCCTGGCATTGTATTCGAAGGGCACGTTAGTTCTGCAAAGAGATTTATAGGACCCCTGGTAGTTGCTGGCTTTGATACATTACTCCAAGGATTCATATTGTGTTATTTTGACTGTTGTTCTTTTAGTTTGAGCCTCTTTTGGCTTTGATTGTTTGTTTGGCAGGGTCACAAGGTCGTTTAGTTCAGGCATGAGAAGTATAGAAGGGAATGCTATTTTTATTTTCTTTTTACTTGATCTCTGAATGATTTGTAGATCAGTGAGCACACTTCCATTAAGGTGCCACTGGAAATCAAAAGGGGAAGAAAAAAAGAAGAGAAAACAAGGTGTTTCTGAATTCATCTCTGCAACTGCTGTTACAAAGATAATGTATACATCAATCATTTCTATTTCTCTGTAAAACTACAAGTGTAAGAACTCAGTCTCTGCCTTGTACAAACATGGACAGGTGCACAGTGTGAAAAAGCGAGTCCCATGGAATCAGCTGACATTGGCTCTGGGCACTTCTCTTCCAGAGGTGTCTCCTAGGCTCCCTTTGCCATTAGTACCACTATCACGAATTCTGATTCCATCTCTGTGGCAGATGGTACCATGATAGGCTCTGTGAACAAGAAAAAAAAGGAATAAATGAAAGCAGAGAGAGAGAGAGAGAGAGAGAGAGAGAGAGAGAGAGAGAGAGAGAGAGAGAGAGAGAGAGTAGTCACATCTCAAGAAGCGGGAGGGTCTCCCTAGTAAAAGAACCTTATGTCTTTTTTTAAGGAGAAAAGCAGGATAAAATATTTTAAATAAATAAATAAATAAATAAATATTCATCAGTGTTCTTTCAGTATTCTTGCACCACTACAGGAGCAGCTTGTATATGGTGTCCACGGGGCTTCCTCCCATTTGACCGGTGTAATGTTCAAAGTATCTGAAAAAACAGAAGCAAGGCCAACATCACAGGTCTTCAGTCCTGACTGAGTTGATTGTAAGGAAAACTCTCAAACCTATCCATCCTGAAAAAAATCAACCCCGAATGTTCAGTGGAAGGACAGATTTTGAAGCTCAGGCTCCAGTACTTTGGCCACCTCATGAGAAGAGAGGACTCCTTGGAAAAGTCCCTGATGTTGGGAAAAGACTGAAGGCAAAAGGAAAGGAGGACGACAGAGAATGAGATGGTTGGACGGTGTCATCGATGCAACCAACATGGATTTGACCAAACTCTGGGAGGCAGTGGAAGACAGGAAGGCCTGGCGAGCTCTGGTCCATGGGGTCACGAAGAGTCGGACATGACTGAACGACTGAACAACAACAACAAGACTCTCAAGCTTTCTACTGCAGCACCATGAGATGAAACAATGGGGAAATGTCTTGCAATATATCTGTAACCTCTAAATGATGCATCACAAGACTTTTTATTTTGTATTTCAGTATTTGCATGGTGAGTAGCCATTTGGAGATTTTTTTCCCTCACACCCAGTGATAATGTGACTAAGGAACAACCAAGTGTCTTTGCTTCTAAAACATTGAGCGAGGAGGAATGGCTGATCACAGCAAAGAGAGAAATATCAGCAGTGAAAAGATGCAGAACTGAGAGTGCCCATCTGTGTGCCTCCACCATTAAACAAGACAAGAAATAGAGGAATCTTTTCCTGTCGTTTCTTATTTCATCCCATGTCTCAGGAGACAAATGCAGTACTGGGGGAAGGGAGGCTTAGTTGACTCCTGGGAGAACCAAGGCATGAAGAGCTGAGTAGGAAAAAGCAAATCTTAGAAGATGGAGATGATACTCTTCTTCTTCTTCTCCCAATTTGCCTGTACAATGGACTGGTAAATTAGCCACCTATTTAAGTCTTCTGAATGGGGATCCTGTGGTGCTTAACACACTTTCTCTACCCGTATGTGCGGTTGCCCAAATGATAGATCACTCCCTAAGTCCTTCATTAAGTCTGTGGTTGTCATTTAAACTTCTGAACAGAGATTCCTTCTCTTAGCAGTTACTTCACATCCGTTTTGCCTCTGTAAGTGTTGTGCTTCAAACGTCCGTTTTGCCTCTGTAAGTGTTGCGCTTCAAACTGGTACGAAAAAAATTACTTCACGTCCATCGCACAACACCTGAAATTTGTCTCAACCATGTCCCCGGAGCGGGATCAGAGCGTGACAATACTGTACCTGGTGCTGGGCTGGGAAATTCTCTTCTCACGGTTGATTCCCAGTTCCTGTTCCGAGACAAGGGACCGTGTGGTAACAACTTTCACGCTACAACCAGTGTCCACCTAGTGGTCAGCGGCTGAAACAGCATTTGACATTAGTTTTTCTATGGGAAACACCATGCAGTGCAAATGTTTATTAAAGAAAGTAGTGAAAATTCTGTAGCATTGACGTATAAATCCCGGAAGGCCAGTAAATCAAAATATCGAAAAAGTTTTATTTACAATATTTAAAAAAGGGTTAAGAAAGCAAGACAAACTCAGAATTTGTCACGGAACAAGACTGTGAAGTAACAGTTGTCACGAGACAAGTTATCATGGCTGTGAGAAAACAGAAACAGGGACTAAACAGGGACAAAACCACATGATCACAACCAACGCTGTCACGGTACAAAACTAGTTGCAGAACAAGGAAAGACGTGAACTAACCATTTTAGAGTATTCCTCTTCAACAACTCAGGAAAACAGCTAGTGTTCCCTTTGACATTACTGCTAGAACTTTTCCTCAGCCAAGGGCTGGATTTCCACTGCCCTTTTACAACTCATGATGCTTTCAGAGAAACACAGCAAAAGCTGGTTTACTTTGACTATGTAAACTATCCATTACAGCAGTGTCCAGCAGTAACCTGAAAGGAATTTGTTATTTAAAAAGAACCTCAAATTAATTAAAATGTTTAAGTAAAAGCAAAACAATGTTCCAACCATCTGTTTTAGACATGGGCATTTCGTTTCAGAAGGGGTCCGGTTCCGAAACAAAACATGGTAGAACAGCTGCCGTTCAGTACCGGGATCTACCTTCCAGAACAAAATCAGCCACTGAACTACCATCATTTGGGTAGCGTGGGTGTAACTCCAATCAGGAAGAAGCCTTCGACGCATCATATTTCTCTCTCCCTGTTGCTGGCCAATCAGGGGCTGTGCAGGGACATGTATCATCCTGCCTTCCTGTTTGATTAGCCAGCGCCTAGGGAGATTGAAAGGTGATGTGTCAGAGGCTTCTTCCTGATTGGACATTCTGTCACCTGAGGTCTAAAGACGAGCTGAGTACCAGAGGACTGAGGTGGTAGGTATGGAGTGACCACCTGTGTCCTTGTGCAGCTGCCTTCTGTGTGGAGATCAGCACAGTGGCTCTCCAGCCCATCTCCCATTCCAAAGACAGGAAGGAACCAGAGGCAAGAAAAAGTGGCCCACTATCATGCTGCGTAGCATGAGGAGAGGAACTGAATCTCGATTGCAGCATTGAATGTAGTATCTAACCCATTTGTGAATGGGCTGGGTTCCATGTTAACTTGTTTGTGGTCTAGAAAAATTGTGAGAAGGCCCTTCTGTCTCCTTGTATTTAGCTGATGATCGAGTCAACTGAGTGATGTTTCTTCTCAGAACTGCTGCTGCATCTTTATTGAATTCGTGGTCAAAAGTGAACGTGGAATGCAGAATCTCCACACACTGCCAAGTTATTTTGCACTTATAACACCAGATGATATATGTGTGGAAAGACGACATACAGTCTAGGACTACAGTCTAGGACTACAGAATCTTCACAGCTAGTCAAATGCAATTTCAGTGACTGAAAGACAGAAAATACTGCTTGGTGTTAGAAGCTGTGTAAATGAAATGTACCAGTTCATGGATTTTTCTTGGAAAGGGGGTTTCTTTCCCACCCTGGCCTGTTAAAGCTGGATTTTGGTTGGTGAATAAGGGAACTACAGTGTAAAATGAAACTCCCCTATATGTCAAGCCATGTGTGTGTGCATGTGTGTGTGTGGCCTGATTTATATAGGGGAGTCAACAGTTCATGCATAATTTGATGGCCAAGAAAAAACAGTTGCTGTTTGGTCTTCCTTTCTGAAAACCTAACACATTCATGTTCTCGCAGTGGGAAGTGACTTGAGCTTTTTATCTTAAAATGAAGTTGCAGCATGATGGAGAGGATGTATACAGCTGCAATGCTGATATTTTATTCATAGTTCTGTACTCTTCTTTTTGCTCTGGAAATTCCAGGTGCTCCCAGCAGCTACTGCAAGCCGCTCGGGGGGGGGGGAGCAAAATAGAAACCCTTTCAAAATTAAATTGCGTATGCAAGTCAGTTTTGTCCTCTGTGCACCCCCAGAGCTCAGCTCCACGGCTGATGTAAATGTGCATGGGATCAGTCGGTCTTAATAGCAGAACAGCAACAGGCATCTGTAAAGTTCTGTGTTCTCTTCCCCAATTAATGTCATAAGAACATAAGAACATAAGAACATAAGAAGAGCCATGCTGGATCAGGCCAAAGGCCCATCTAGTCCAGCTTCCTGTATCTCACAGCGGCCCCACCAGATGTGTTTGGGAGCGCATGAGACTAGATATCTGTCTCCTGATACCACTCTCCTGCATCTGGCCCTTGAAGTACCCTGGTTTAAACCCTGGAGGTTACACATCTCCATCATGGTTTGTAACCTGTGATGGACTTTTCCTCCAGGAATCTGTCCAATCCCCTTTTGAAGGCATCCAGGTCAGATGCCATCACCACATTGTGTGGCAGGGAGTTCCATAGACTTACAACGCGCTGGGTGAAAAAATATTTTCTTTTGTCAGTTCTTACTCTCCCAGCCCTCAATTTGAGTGTATGTCCCCTAGTTCTGGTATTTTGGGAGAGGGAAAAGAGCTTCCCTCTATCCACTTTACTCATACCCTGCATTATTTTGTATGTCTCAATCATATCCCCCCTCAATCGCCTTTTTTCCAGACTAAAGAGGCCCAAATGTTTTAGCCTTTCTTCATAAGGGAGGTGCCACAGCCCAGTAATCATTTTAGTCGCTCTCTTCTGCACCTTTTCCAGTTCCACTATGTCATTCTTCCTATTTCATTAGTTTCTTTTTTAAAAAGCAAAATGTTTTTTTTTACATCATTTCAGGGATAAGGAAAAGAAAGGCTATTGGGCAAGGATGCCAACTGGAGTAAGTTGAGTTTTGCTTCGTGGGAGCTGTGTCAGTTTGTGCCATCTGAGGATGTGGCCCCGTCAGTCTAATTAGAGCTACTATCCAAATTAAAATCTTACTGAAACTTCACAGCTGTGTTTACAGATCCCCTAAGCTGGGTTTAGTATCTCATTGGTGCCAGTACATTAGTGCCGGAGGGCTGTAGTTAACGGGTGTGAAGGGGGGAGGGGTGGTGGGAGAAATGTTTGCTGGGCAGTTCAGTAATCAAACCTTCAGCCAACCATTTTGTCTGAAGATTTGGGCTGGGCTGGGGGTTTTTTTTTTTTTTTTTGGTAAGCATTGCTTCTCTTCCCTCTAATTATTCCAGATTTTTCCTCCTCATGTTAGAAAGTGAAAGGCACTGTGTTGTCTTTCAAAATATTATTATTAATAGATAGCAATATAGTATTAACATTAATTTAGCTTGGCAAGAGTGCACAGTGCATAATTCACAGAGATAAGAGAACTGTTCTAAGACACATTATTGAGACTGACTGGAAAACAACACTGTCCTTTCTTGATAACATCACCAGAAGAGCAGAAAGTTCACCCACCATTATAAGGTCCAAAATTCCTGCAGGGCAACTCTACTCTTTCGAAGGGCAAGGTTGTTTAAATGAGGAAGACTACCTCTAGACCAGAGGTTATGTATCCCAGCAAGTACTGTATTTTACTTCTGAGAGTCAGACTAGGCATGGCTTGGTTGTGTGAGGGCGTTTATACATGACCTCTAAGCTGCGCTGCAAATGGCTCCCAGCAACGGAGCTTAGAAATGTTTTCCCACCAGCTCCGGAGTTTGGAGACAATTAAGTGCGACCCCGCCCACTTTAGCGCGACCCAGCGCACTTTTCTTGTATCTTCTCTTTGGAGGTGAAAAAAATTTGATGCGGATAAGAGTGCCGGGCTCTCCTGGCTTGTCTGTTGTTTTTTTGCCTCCCGCCCCTTTAAGAGCTCCTTGAGACGGAACCAGGAAGTAACGGGGCTCGTGGCAAGGTTAGTAAAGGGTTCTTTTGTCCTTTTTTCCCCTCCCCCCCTCACGCCGACAGGAGCAGGAAGTGCTGAGGGGTGGGGACGCAGGAACAGAAACGAACCCCCAAGATCTCTGGTCCGAATTTAAACGACCAGCGGATCTTAGGGGTCGTGTGAAAAGGCCCTGAGATGGGCTGAAAGCTCTGCCTCACACAGTAATATATTATATTAAAGCTAAATTTAGGGATGCCAAATTTTGGAGAAATCTGTTGGGACAAAGGAAGAGATAACTAAAACATGGAGCTGAGGGTAGGGTAGACACTTACATATTACTGAAGAAGAAGAGGAGGAGGAGGAGCAGGAGAAACTCAACGCCCTGGAGGCCAAATGAAATTTATAATGCATTTCTATGCTCTGAGGGATGCAGATTTGGAAATTGATTACAGCAGTTTGAATTAAACCCAGGACAGATTGGGTCACAAGTAACTAGAGGACCCATGTGCTTGAACAGTCTGTGGTTCAGGAGCGGCCTGTTGCTAAGCAACTTTAAGGAGGAGGAGGAGGAGGAGGAAAGAGAAGAGAAGGAGAAGGAGAAGGAGAAGGAGAAGAAGGAGAAGGAGGAGAAGGAGGAGGAGGAGGAGAAGGAGGAGGAGGAGGAGGAGAGGAGGAGGAGGAGGAGAAGAAGAAGAAGAAGAAGAAGAAGAAGAAGAAGAAGAAGAAGAAGAAGAAGAAGAAGAAGAAGAGCTTTGGAGATTTTTTTTAAAAAAAAAGACTCACAGAGGAGGCTGGAGTGGAGAGTGGGACCTGAGGCAGTGCTTGGTGATGTAACTGAGATATAATGGAGGGAATATCCATGTTGCTTAAGCAAGGTATGAAGCCACAGTCTCAGCTGAATCCAGCTGCTTCATGACTGTGGTAGGTTTGCACCTTCTGAGCAGTCCTACTTGCATGGGTCATAGGGCACTGATATCAGTAGTCAAAGCACAGAGAAACACAGCGAGCCAGTCTGCCCAGGTCAGATAAAACTGCTTCCTGCTTCACTTGCTAATTTGTGCCCAGCTGAGGTGAGGACAGGGCCCCCCCATTTCCTTGGCTACTGGGCAGCCGGGGCAGCCAAGCAGAACCACTGGCTGCATTGGGGTTTAAAAAGAGCAAAAATTGTTCTTCCTGGCTGCAAGACATATTGCTTTTTTCCTGACCGTACTTCAGATTCCTGATATCTTCATCTGTAACTGATTTACAGCCTAATCCTATGCATGCTTATTAAGAAGTAAATCCCATTTAGTTAATTCTGACTCGATGCCTAAGTGGCAACGCTGAGCACTGTACTGTAGTTGGAGGGTCAGTCTAGGCCAGTGTTGGTGAACCTATGGCATGGTTGCCAAAGTTGGCACTCAGAGCCCTTTCTGTGGGCACCTGACATTGCCCCTTCACAGCCACCTGTATTCAGGTTAAATTGCTGTATTGGCACTTTGTGAAAAATTAGTGGGTTCTGAATTGCAGTTTGGGCACTCGTTCTCTAAAAGGTTCACCATCACTGGTCTAGGCCCATGATTCCAAACCTGGGGGGTCGAGACTCCAGGGGTTCACAAAGTGTTTTCTTGGGGGGGGGAGTGCATCTCCTTATATGTATTGTAGCCATTGCTAAATTATTTCTTCCCTGATCTTTTGAAGCCAGATATTACCAGTACGTTAGCATGGGAAACAGGCCAAAATAAGCCTCTGAGAAGGGATGACTTTACAACATTAAAAATTCTTTTCTATGCAAGCATGGTGGTGTGGGGGTGTAGGTGACTTGGCTATTATAAAAGAAGGTCCTGACTCCTGACTCCTCCTGACTCCAAAAAAGCTTGGGAACCACTGATCTAGGCAAAAAAGTGCTCCCCCAAGTGGCAAAAGACACCTGTTTCTTATAGCTTGTTTTTTTTCCTCTCCAACCTACTGTATCTCGCATTTTGTGTTTTGTTTTTGTCACAGGTAATTGGAAGGTAGACACGGACTTAATTTACAAGTCTGATTGCTGAAGCATGAATCTTTAAGGAAAAAATCCTTTGTATGAGGGGGAAAACGGATTAGCTCTTGGGACTACACTTTCCCTGTTTGATCCTGAACTTTAATTGCACTTTTTGTTTATACGTGAGTTGCCTCATTAAGCCAAGAAGCTACATGGGAGAAAGTGGATTGCTGATTGCAGCCCTTGCTGCTTATTTCCACAATGGGGATAATAAAACTGCTCCCATTTCTGAGAGGAATAATTCAAACACTGTTGCCGCAAAAACCTTCATTGATTTTCATGGGACCCTTCAGTGGCCTCTCTGAAATGAAATTGATTGCACAGCAGTCGCTATTTGCTGGATCACACCCTCCCTCCCATTGAATTGCACTTCTCTCTCTCTCTCCCAATCTCTCCACCCAGCCAGCCACATGTCTGTGCAGCACCTAGGACCATAGGGTTTCTATACGGGTTGAGTGCAAGATGAATATTGTTAAGAACAAAAGGATCAGCTCCTTTCCATGACTCAGACTGCGGCCGTGAATTATCATGCTCCATCTTGAAGTGAAGACTTTTTGTTGGCTTTCCTCTTTCCCTCCTTCCTTTCTCTTTTAGGAGCCAATTTAATCCAGATAATAACTTTCCGGATAAGCGCTGGCGGGGGATTGCGAAGAAGCCACACAGTAGTGTTCCAAGATCTTAAGAGTAATAATCCCGCATCCTGATTCCTGTTTCTCACTTTTAATGTGTTTTTAATTGCAATGTGGCGGTTGCTGGGTGGTTGTTTGTGTTTTGTTCTGTTTACAAACTATTTCGTCTATATTTAGCAGATCTCAGCACATTATGATGCATTTAATAACGTGCTGTTTTGTGTGACTGAACCAGATGCAGCGGGGTTTGGTGCCAAGGGATTTAAATTAGGATTTAAATCAGGCTGAGCAAGAAAATTGGAACAAGAACCAGGTGTAGTGGAAGCATTTCCTTGCCTCGCAGTGTAGCGCACGGGTGTCTAGCAGGCAAACCTGATTCAATCACTGGAGTACCGTAATTCTGTTTATTTCTACTGCATGAGACAGTAATGTAGTCCCCTGTATCTCCCGTTGTATTTTAACCCCTTGCTTTATCTCAGCCATGTCACTTTGTGCAAATTGGATGTGGGAGGTGTTCTGCTCAACTCTTCAGCAGAAACCAGGGTTAAGGTTAAGCTTCTGCCTTGCCCATGTGCTACAAGGAGACACAGAGTGAAGATCCCTGACTGTGAGGACTTTGAATATGTTCATGTGTCCCCTGGTAATGGCTGCACTTTGTTGGCTGATCCTTCCATTCCAGAAGCACCACTGGGTTCCTTCTACAACATGAACAAAGAAAACAACAGAGTCTCATCACTGTATAGAAGCAGCCATACTATGGGTCTGAGTGCTGCTGGTCGGATTATGTGACATGTACACATGGCCTGAGGGAATCAATTACTGCAGACAAACTTCTCTATCATCAAGGCAACCGTCTGAATAGCTGTAGCTGGGCAGTGAGGCACACATTTTTCTTCCACTTTCATTTGCTGGCATCTCCTTTTAGAGCTGGAGGGCAGCTGGGACCAGCCAAGGTAGATAGATCAGCCTTCTCTAGCAACGTGGATCAGACTTCCCCAGATGTTGTGGGCTACAACCAACAGCCATGTTTCTTCAGCCTGATGAGACTTGGCAGTTAGTGAAGAAGAGAACAGTATATGTAACTGGAGAAAAGACAACTTTCAGCGTTCCTTAGTAGGGGAATGGTGGAGTCATTTGTTCTCCAATTTAATGACAAAAGAAGTTGCCTGAGACAAAATCCTTACCCTACATAACATTACCTCCCATTGTTGTCAGATTGGAGACTTGAAGGTCCCTGCTGGAAACTCACTTTCTTTGCACCAATTAACTCTGGTTGGTTAGGTAATAGCCAATGGGGCCAGGCTCTGTAGTTTTCCTGAGGGTGAAATCAATTACATCAGTGTCTCCATAGAGATTTGTGGCTAAGCAATGCAACGTCCCCAGGGCACATGTTTATCTTCTGATCACACAAGAGAGTCTGCTAATTTGAAAAATATGAGCGGCTAGAAAATTCATGCTGTGGCATTCTGGTTTCTTTCAGCTATTTAAGAAATATCTAAGGACATTTGTCTGTGAAGATGTGTGTTCTCAATCATCCAGGCGAGGTTATCCAGAAGTTTATCTGGGAGTTGAGTCATGGCTACTGGACTTCTTTTTTGAGAGATAGAAACGTTTCGCTGTTCATCCAAACAGCTTCATCGATGAAGCTGTTTGGATGAACAGCGAAACGTTTCTATCTCTCAAAAAAGAAGTCCAGTAGCCATGACTCAACTCCCAGATAAACGCACCTGGATGACTGAGAATCTTCACAGAGTTATCCAGAAGTTGAGTCATGGCAACTAGACTTCTTGTTAAATTGAAACATTTTGCTACTCATCCAGGTAGCTTCATCTGAGGAAGATTGGTAGGAGATCTCCACTTTATCCTTGACTTTGGTTTCACTTCACCCTGATCTGAATAAGCTCATTAGGTAGACAATATTTATTTATTTATTTATTTTGATTTTTTTTTAACCCCACCATTCTTCTTGGAAAAAAGCAAGTTGCCCTGAAAAAAGCAAGTTGCTATCTGTTTAATAAGTTTGAGACTGAGCAGTTAGGAAAGCTATTCATGCTAATTAAAGATTGCCTTTATCCATGTGGAGAACATAAAGAACACCCTTAATTTTGTCTAGAAGATGTTGAAAGTATGAAATTTCAATATGGAAATGCTTTCTGCGCAGGGAAAGGTATGGAACCCCTCTCTCCAACCATCAAATACAACCATTGTACATTGGTCTGTTTCACTGCGGGAAAACACACTTTGGGAAGCCACAACTAACGTTGGCATTCCCTGCAAGTAGTGATGGGCACACAATGAAAAATGAAACACTGTTTTGTCATTTCGTTAAGTAACAAATTATTTTGTTAGCTAACAAAACAGTAGGATGTGTTTCATTTTGTAAAGAAATGCCATTTTCCCCCTCTAGAATGAAACAATTCCTAGAGGAAATGGCAAGGGCGCTCCCTCAAGCTCTTCCCTGTACCCCCCCCCCCCAAATTTGGAAAGCTTTAGGGGTCATAGAGCTGAGATATTAAGCTCCAAAGGAAATACGAATCACAGCCATGTTTCAGCATGGAAATGGCAGCGTTAGCTTACTCAAGCGATTCTAGGCAAGCACCTAAAATTTGGAGAGGTTTGGGGTTCAGGGGTCTGAGTTATGAAGCTCCAAAGGGGGTGACCCTAGGGAAAAAAATCTTTCTAATTGGAACCGGAAGCCAAGCCGTGGTGGCGCTAATCGTTCACTCACAGCTTGGGTTTCGAAGTTCTGAATCCGATTAAAATTTTTTTTCCCTAGAGGCACCCATTTTGGAGCTTAATAACTCAGCCCTTGATCCACAAACCTTTTCAAATTTCGGGGGCTTACAGGGAAGAGCTTGAGGAAGCTCCCCTGCCATCCTTTAGGACCCAGGGGAGCATAGCATTGCATTTTGTTTTGTTTTGTGTTGTAATGAAACTATTTTAAACGTTCATTAAAAAGAAAATAAAACAAAACTACTAAAGAAACAAAATGAAACACTATTTTTCCATTTTATACCCATCTCTGTCTGAAAGTATAATTTGTGCATATGTGCAGTGCAATGAGAAGCACTGGCAGAGCTAGGCAAGGGTGGAAAAGTGCATTTGCCCTGGGGCGTGCAGCAATCTGGGGGTGCCTGGAGGGGGAGCAGGAGGAGGAATCCATGCTCCATCCCACCAGCAGTCCTCCTTTCACCCCGCTAAGGCTTGGTGATCCTTAATCAAGGGAAAGAAGAGGGAAGCCACTGATTTTTTTCCCCCAAGCAGCACTTCCGTCGATTGCTTCCCCTCCTCCTTCCCCCACCCCGCTAGATTGTTAGCCCGGGGAAAGGAGGAGAGGGGAGTGTGCAACGGAGGTGCTGCTTGGGGGGAAAAATCCCATTGCCTGCTTCCCCCTCCTCCTTTCCCCGGGCTAACTATTGCCAAGCCTTAGCTTGGGGAACAGAGGAGGGGGAAGTGTACTATGGAGGTGATGCTTGAAAAAAAAATCACCTGCTTGGTGCTATGCACACACTGTGCGGTTTGCACAGGACAGCCTAAACTGGAAAGGAGACCCACAAAGAGGGCATGAGAAAGAGAGACCCTTCCCCCCCCCCGCCGCTCCCCCAGGATCTGGTCTCCCTTGCTGGGTGGATGAGACACAGTTAGGGGTGGGGAGGAGCGGGTGCAAAAACTGACTTTATCCCCCGGCACTCCAAACTCTAGCTACGCCAGTGATGAGAAGGAAGGCACTTGGGTTATTGTCCAGTCTGATCATCCACAAACCATCTTCACAAAAAGAAGTCTCCTTCAACATAAAAAGCACAAACTTTCCTTCGATTTAGGCATCTCTCATCAGCATTCTGTAGTATCCATCCATGGTAGTTATTCAGGAGTGGACCCAATCATTCCTGACAGGACATTTTCGCAGCAAGAGAAGAGTTAATCTGGAATAAGAATTCCCAAATACAAAACTTTTTTTTTTGTAATCGTGAATTGTAGTTTGCCAGAATAAATACTCACTGATTGCTGAAAGTCCGTTTAATATACTGTGTCTGTCTCAGGCCGTTAATCTCTACACCACCTATGTGAAGGAGGTTCTAGATTCTTGGGCCCATAAGTCACTTCACTTTTCATTATCTTAGACAGATGAGATACAACCTGGCAAGACAGCAGTAGAAGGTGAAGCACTGCATCCTTCTGTGAGGGTAGACTCTAGGGAAATGGAAGACACATACATGTTGTGGTTGTGGTTGTTTTTAGACATGGGCACGACTAGGCAAAATTCTCGTTTCCGTTTTTGGTTTTCGTTATCGTTACGTAATGGGTAACGGTAACGAGAATTACTCCACTCCAACTCGAACTTGAACCGAAAAAGAGAAATTGGGTCTGATTTTTCGTTGTCGTTCATGGCATCGCGGCGATCGCGCGATGCCAAGCAGCACAGAAAAAAAGTTTAAAAAAAAAACCCGATTCCCGGCCATAAAAGCAGGCGAAAATATGCCTGCCTCAGTGAGGGCACCTACCGAGGGGTGGTTTCTGGGGGGGGTCCCCGGCCTTCCCCCCCTCCTGTCCTGGGCTGCTGGTACCAGGCTGGGGGGGCCATCCTCGTCATCTCCATTTGCCATGCGGTGGGGGGGGGAAATCCAAAATGGCGACCGCAATATTTATTTTTAAATCGTGGTCCCAAAACCCACCAAAGCACCACAGAAACATTTGAAAATTAGGTATTTTAAATGCCTGATTTTTTTATAGTAGCAGCAGTGGGTTTTTCTTGTAATAAAACGTCTCCATTGATTTTATTTTTTTTTATTTTTTTATTTTACACCTGCGCATGCGCAATGATGGGCTGGCCATGGGATGGGACCATGCAAATTTTTGGACCCATTCCACCAATCGCATGGACAGGTTTTGACTGAGACTTCTGGGTGTGCCAGAGAGGGCATTAAAAGCCCACAAACCCTAACCCTAACCCTAACCCTAACCCAACCCTAACCCATACGCCAGTATGCTGTCCTTCTTAGTGGGTCAGAGGCACCCAGAGGTGCAGCCCACTAACCCACCCTAACCTTACCCGTAACCCTAAGCCTAGCCCTTACCCTAACCCCAACCCTAACCCAGATCCGTACGCAAGTACACTTTCCTTCTTAGTGGGTCCCAGGCACCCAGAGAGGTGCCTCCCACAGCCCACTATCCCCTATCCCATTCCCTAACCTGTACGTCAGTACGCTACTATGCTTCCCTTCTTACTGAGTCAGAGGCACCCAGAGAGGTGCCTCTGCCACCCCACCCTAACATAATGTAATGTAAATGTATGGTACGCGGCGGCTCCGCGAAACGCTTCCCTTGCTTCCCTTCTTAGTGGGTCAGACGTCAGAGAAGCACCCAGAGAGGTGCCTCCCAGAGCCCACTTACCCCAACCCCAACCCAAACCCAAACGACAAATGACAAACGGAAACGACAAATTTTTGAAAATTTCCTTGACAAAGGGAAACGAGCCGAAACGGACCCGTCCCGACAATCGAAAACTCGAAACGTCATTTTTTTCCTGGTCGTGCCCATCTCTAGTTGTTTTTAATTGAATCATGAAGTGGACAGAGGGACGCTCTTCTCCCTCTAACAAAATACCAAAGCTAGGGGACATCCACTCAAATTGTGGGTGTGGAGAGTGAGAACAGACAAAAGAAAATATTTTTTCACCCAGCGCATTGTTAGTTTGTGGAACTGCCTGTCACAGGATGTGGTGATGGCATCTAGCCTGGATGCCTTCAAAAGGGGCTTGGACAGATTCCTGGAGGAAAAGTCCATCACAGGTTACAAACCATGAAGGGGATGTGCAATCTCCAGGCTTAAAACCGAGGTAGTTCAAGGACCAGATGCAGGGGAGTGGTATCAGGAGACAAATATCTAGTCTCGTGCCCTCCCAGACGCATTTGGTGGGGCCACTGTGAGATACAGGAAGCTGGACTAGATGGGCCTTTGGCCTGATCCAGCATGGCTCTTCTTATGTTCTTATGTTCATATCCCACCTTTCTCACCAAAAGAGGCTTTGATTTCGTTCAGAACAATACTTAATGAAATACAATCAAAATACATAAAGGTCTGGGAGTTAAAATACACTTAGCATAAAATACAATTTAAAACACCCAAGTGATTTTTTAAAAGCCACTTTTGCCTAATGCTAGATTTAATACATCATCCAGTTTCTGGAGCACGTAAATGTGCAGTGTACTCCCCTGCCAGGTTGTCAAAAATCTTTCCAGGACTCACTCAGGGCATAAATTCAGTACAACTAAGCTGTGCTTTTTAACTGCAGCCTTGCTCCACCACCACAGTAAACAAGGTCCACTAGTGTGTGGACTCAGAAAGCCCCAGAAGGCCCAGTATGGTCACATCTTGGATCAAGGATGGGGGAACGTGTGGTCTTTCAGATGTTGACAGACTGCCATTCCCATGTGGCTTGTTATTATCCATGCAGGCTGGGGCTGACTGAAGTTGCAATGCAACAGAGCCTGGAGTGTTCCATTGCCCTAAGTATACCTCATTTTCAGCACCCCATACTGGGGTTCTCGTACCCCAGAGTAGTTATGTCACTGCGTCAATATTCCATTTAGCCCCATGTAACTAAAAAATAGGTGTCTTGAACAGTGGGTGGGATCCAATCAAACTAATTCACTTTATATCCCAAAGAAATGGGTAGTAGCTAGAGATGGGCACGAGTTAGCGGTATTCCCGTTTCCGTTTCCGTTACTCGGTTCCATTACTCTACGGAAACGGTAACGGGAATTACTCCGCCAGACTTCGAGCTCGAACCGACGAACGAACAATTTTGGTCTGATTTGTCGTGCTCGTTCCTTGCATCGCGCAATCGCGCGATGCCACGCGGCACAGAAAAAAAGTTTTTAAAAGTTAAAAAAACCCGGTTCCCGGCCAAAAAGCAGGCGGAAAAATGCCTGCCGTGCCTCAGGGCACCTACCAGAGGGGTTGTTTCTGGAGGTCCCCGGCCTCCCCCCCATCCCCCGTCCTGGGCTGCTCTGGTGGGACTCGCCGCAGGCTCGCAGCCAGCAAAAAGCCCAGTCTCGCCGCCGGCCGCCGCAATTAAAGCGCAAGCAAGCGGCACGGACGGCACAGGAAAAAACTTTTAAAACTCTCCCCCCACCCATTCCCGGGCCAAAAAAGCGGGCGGAAAAATGCCTGCTTGACTAAGGGCGCAGGGCACCTACCGGAGGGGTGGTTTCTGGAGGGGGGGTCCCCGCCTCCCCCCCTGTCCTGGGCAGCCGGACTCGCCATGCCATGCGGTGCGGGCGGGGGGGATCCAAAATGGGGCGGCAAACGCAATATTGTTTTTGAAATCGTGGTCCAAAAACACACAAGCACAACAGAAACACGCGAAAATTTATAAACTGCCAGATTTTTCACAGTAGCAGTGGGTTTTTTCTTGCAACAAAATGTCTCTCCTCTCCTCTTCTGTCCTCCATTGATTTTTTTTATTTTTTTTACACCTGCGCAATGATGGGCTGGCCGAGTGGCCAGCCATGTGGGAGTGGACGACCATGCAAATTTTTGGAGCCATCCCACCAATCGCATGGCCACTTGGCCATGGAGACTTCTGGGATGTGCCAAAAAGCCCCCTAAAACCTGCCCTAGCCCCCTAACCCTAACCCTAATCCTTGACTCCTTACCCATACGTCACAGACTGTCTTCTTAGTGGGTCAGAGAGGCACCCAGAGGTGCAACCCACTAGCCCACCGTAACCTTACCCGTCACTAGCCTAACCCTAGCCTTTGCACTAACCCACCTTAACCCTAAGCCAGATCTACTTGCATTGCACTACACGCAAGTACGATTCCCTTCTTTGTGAGACATGGCGGTGCGAGAGCCTTAGGCATCACTTCACCCTATGGCTCTGGGTTCACTCACTGGTCTCACTGTCTGCAACTGGTATGCATATCCATATGGCTATGCATGGCATTTTGCAGCAGGCGGCAGCAGGTGAGGAGGGGAGACCCCCATGTTGAGGGGTCTCTTGGAGCCTGCTTCCCCTTCCTAGTGGGTGAGGATAGGAGGCACCCACGGGTGCCTCCAGGAGCCCGCTTTCCCTTTATAGCGGGCAGAGGAGGCACCCACCCCACAGAGGTGCCTCCAGGAGCCCGCTACCCCCCCAAAACCAGTACTAACGAAAACAAAAAAAGGAAAAAAACAAACTGACTAATTTTTGCGAATTTTCGCAAAAAACGGAAACGACCCGAAACGGAACCGGCCCGACTAACGACAACTCGAAAATTTTTTTTTTTCAAGTCGTGCCCATCTCTAGTAGTAGCAGATACTGAGCTCCTTGGTTGAAATCCATGAAGTTTTTAACATACTTAACTTGGCTGGATTGCACTATTTTAAATCCATTTACATAATAAACCAGTTTATTTAATATAGTTTCTCATTATGTGCCACCAAATCAGAACCAGCTTACAGTGACCCTAACAAGGTGTTCAATGTAAGTGAGATATTTAAGGAGTGTTTCCCCCCGCCCCAGTTCCATACACCCCAGTGAGCTTCCATAGCTATGTGGGGATTCAAACCTAATCCACCACTCCAAAACTAATCCAAACCTAATCCAAATTTAATCTACCAACCCTAATCCACCATTACACCCCACTGGGTATCCCAATATATTTTCTGATTATAAGTGTCACAAACATAGGAACTCCAGACACTTAGCTTAATATTTTCACTTTCCCATGTGAGGCAGAATCATAGGATTTTAGACTTGGAACCCTGGAGGTCACCTAGTCTGACCTCTGTTTGATGCAAAAATACTATAACGGACAGTGTGGCTGACAGATGGTGCATGCACACCCGCTCTCTCCTTAATTTAAACCAAACACATCAGGGTTGGAAGCAGAGAGGGCATGTGCAGTCCTGGGCTCTCCCTTTTGTACTCAAGCAAATGTGTGAAAAATATGGCTGCTCCGAGGCCTTCTGTTCTAAGTAGATTGTTGCTCCACATTCTTAGACTACTATCTTAGATTTCCCTCACATTGTCTTCAGTCACCCAAAATCCAGTGCAACATAAATGACATAATAATGGCATGACGTCTTTCTTGCATTCATGCGGTGATCTGAGTTAAATATTAAAAAGGCAAAAAAGGGGGGGGAATGGAGATATGAAAAGAATCACATCCCTGTGTGGATCATTCCTGCCCAAAGTACAGACTCACACCTATCCACATTGTGCAACTGGCCCAAGTGTTGTTAGATTCTACTGACTCTGCCCACTGGTTATTATTTAAGTTTATATACCGCACCGATTTTCCCCAAGGGAACTCTGGGCGGTTTGCAAACAGAGCAACATAAACTATTAAAATGCCACAAAATCAAATCCAATAATACACAACAAAAGAAAAAAAAAAGAGTCTGGCAAGAGGTTCAAGCAGATAATAACAAAGCAACATATCACAAGGGGCACAAACAGGCATTAGTGATCGCCATAAGCTTCTTTGAACAGCCAAGAAGGTTGTGAGGGATGCAGCCAGGCAGATCTCACAGGGCAGTTTGTTCCATATGGTCAGGCCAACCACCGAGAAGGCCCGGTTGTGAGTTGCATCCTTGCGGGCCTCCCTGGGGGTGGCCACCCAAAGGGAGAAGGCCTGTGAGGCTCTGGTGGTCTGGCCAGCTCTGACCTTTGGGAGATACGCTCTGTCAGATATTCAGGGCCCAAGCCATGGAGGGTTTTATAAACCAAAACCAACACCTTGAGCCTTATTTGGAAGGCAACGGGCAGCCAGTGCAGGGGAGCCAGAATTGGGGTGATGCGGTCAAATCTTCCTGTACCAACCACCAATCTGGCAGCCGCATTTTGCACCGGCTGCAGTCATCGAACAAGGTTCAAGGGAAGCACCATGTAGAGAGTGTTGCAATAATCTATCCTCGACATGACCAGTGCCTGCACAACCATCCTCAGGAAGTTATAATCAAGGTATGGGCAAATCTGGGCAATAAGCCTAAAATGGTAGAAGGCTGACCTGGTCATGGTTGCCACGTGGGGTTGCAGGGACAGTTCTGGATCCAGGACAACACCCAGACTCCTCACTCTTTCAGCCAACTGGAGGGCAGACCCATCCAGACTGGGAAGAGGGCCATTTTACCCACCGCCCCACCCAAAGAACAGAATCTCAGTCTTTTCAGGGTTACGTTTGAGCCTGTTGATCCTGGTCCACTCCAGAACTGCAGCCAGGCATTGATCAAGGGTCTGGACTGCCGTTGCAGAGGTGGAAAAGGAGAGATAGAGTTGCATGTCATCAGCGTCCTGATGACAGCAGACTCCAAAACTCCGAATGACCTCAGCCAGCAGCCTCGATGTTAAAGAGCATGGGGGAGATTGCCAACCCCTGAGGCACCTCACAAGAGAGTGTCCAGGGAGATGACAATTCTCCCTCTAAGCTCACTTGCTTGGCTCGGCCCGCGAGGAAGGACCGGAGCCAGCTCAATCCCTACCTCAGTGAGCCTGCCCAGGAGGATACCGTGGTCAATGGTATCAAAGGCCGCTAACAGATCAAGAAGGACCAACAAGGTAGAGCAACCCCTGTCGGCCCCCCTCCACAGGTCATCATGCAATGCGACCAGAGCAGTCTCAGTCCCATGATGCATAGACAGCATAGACACAAAGACAGATGTGTAGAAGAGTGGATTCCAGGTGTTAATGACTTGCCATGCAAGCTCCATCTGCTGAAATCCCTTCCTTCTACCGATCTCGGGCTCTGTTTTTCTTTTTAGGTGGCCATTGGCCAAGTCATCTCCCCCCCCAATGACTTTGGCAGTCTGATGACGGCTGAGCATGAAGGGGTTTCTATCTCGATTTCCCCAGCACAACCCTTCTTGCCCCAATCTCTATCGCTGTTAATCTGATGGAGCCAGTTTTAAAAGGGGAGAAGCTGCCCTCCCCTGACATGAATCTCCTCGTGGCATTGAAATTAAATGTAGACTGTAATTTGGCATTTGAGAAGTGAAAGGGATGGTGGCCCTCGGGGAGAAGATAACAGCTTGGCTCTTTGTGTTAAATAGCTGTCTGCAAGCCTCACACTGCAGAAATGAGATTTGGACGGAGCTGCTGGGCAGGCTGCCAAGCCCGCGGACCTGGATGCAGCCGCAAGGAGGAGGAGGAGGAGGAGGATGTCTCATTTATAGAACGAAACTGACAGGGAGATGCAGGGTGCCACACATATTTTTTGGCAGTGCATTGGATAAAATGGATCGCCCAGCTTCCTGTCCCATGGCTAAATGAGGAGATACTCGTCGAGCACATGTATCCCAAACAAAGCTGCCCATCCAAGCTGAGGCTTCAGAATGAGGTCCGGTTTCTGGTTTAACGTGTGGGAAGGCAGGCTATGATGAGCAACTCTCGTTCTCTCCGTGGTGGTGGTGGTGGGACTTGGACGTGAGAATCTGACATTGTGTAAGACAATAGTTCTGCCCGCAGCCTTGGGTGCACAGTCGTCATGCTTCATGCGGGGGAAGTAGAGCAACACTTCATCAGTAGTAAGAAGATGAGAGAGGGTTGCCTAGGACCTTCCAGATGGGCATGCTGCCCAGGCTAAGGTCCCGCTCTCTAGTGCCGGGGGAATCCCTTATTGTTGCCCATGGGAGCCCAAGAGGATGGCAGAGAATGCAGACTCTGCCCTCAGCTCGCCCTAGGAACTGCAAGACCTCAGACCCCACACGTTCCACTCGTAAGCATGTTTAAAAATCCCCTGGACTACCAGAGGAACCCAGAAGGAGAGCTACACTATCAGAGGTAAAGGCACAAGGGAGGCGAGCCGATCCATATGTGAATGTTGGACTTTGCTGCTGCTGTTGTTAAGTGTGGTCCAGTTGCTTCTAACGATGGGCAACTTCATGAAGGAGTGGTCACCCAAATGTCCGGTCCTCAACAGCCCTGCTCAGCTGTTGCCAATGCAGGCTTTTGGCTTCCTTTAAGGAGTCGGTCCCTCTTGTATATGGCCTTCGTCTTTTCCTGCTGCCTCCAATCTTTCCAGGCATTATTGGTTTTTCCAGAGACTCCTGCTTTCTCATGATTCGCCTGAAGCAGGACAGCTTCAGTTTCATCAGTTTTGCTTCCAGGGAGAGTTGAGTTTCAATTTTATCTAGGACACTTGTCCATCTTTCTGGCAGTCCAGGGTATCCAAAAAGGTCTCCTCCAGCACCACGAACCACGTTCGCATCAACCAATACTTTTCTAGATTTGGCTGAACCAGTGCCAGATAGAGGGGAACTAGTAACTCATGGGATTTGGAGGCTATAAGTCTGTCAATGCAGCCTAAAATAACCTTGCCATGTTTTGCAGTCACATCACACTGTTGGCTCATATTCAGCTTGCGATCTATAAAGAGTCCAAGATCCTTTTCACTCTTAGCATTACTGAGCCAAGTATTCCTCATCTTGTAACTGTGTGTATATTATAAATACAGCATCCCCACTATCAGGGAGGTTACTTGATTGGAAAAAGAGAGAGAATTCTTGTGGTTGGATTAGAAATTCTTAGAAGTAGAAATTCTTAAATAACTATAGAGTGGGTGACCGATACTGTAGCCTATAATTTTTAAAGCAACAACAATCAGTTACAAGTAACCTGTTGTTGTTGTTGTTGTTGCTGCTGCTGTTGCTGTTGTTTTTGTATAGTAAGTGACTCTTTGAGATGGGTATCAGAACTAAAAATTAAGGAGGTTCTTGTGGCATCTAAGAAAATATTTATTGTGGCCTAATTGTTTGCAGACAAAAAGAGCATAGAACTACTTAGAGCTCATCCACACTGAGCATCTGTTCAACTACCATTGCTACATCCTGGTTCGTGCAACACAGGTCTGATGTCAGCAGGGTGAAAGTGAGACACACAGACCCAAACAATAACAACACACACACTCCTTGTTTTACCAGTTTTGTTTGGTTTTAAAAATACTATTACCAGGTAGTACTTGATGTTCTGACTTGCTCCAGGACCACATTGTTTCATGCTGATCCATACACATTACGGGGGTGTACCATGTGATGAAGTTTCTTTATGGGCATTTTTCTGCTGGTCAGTCTCCAGCTCCCGTGATTGGGAAAAGGAAAGGCAAACAATGTTGAGTGTGAGATGCCAGGGAGAAATTCCAGATGTATTCTGACAAGTCCCATCAATGCATGGCAATTGAGTGCATCCGAGTACATCCAGAACTATCCGCAACAGCAACAGCAGCAGCAACAGCAGCAGCAGCAGCAGCAGCAACAACAACAACAACAACAACAACAACAATCCCTGAATGATCAGAGACAAATCTGATGCCAGGAATGGCCAAGCTCAAAAGCCAGGGTCAGAGCCTTTCATCTTCCCAAAACATGATTCCACTGATCGGAAAGTAGCGGCAGAAGAAACATGGAATGGTAAACTGAGAGTTGAGCAGGAGATTGTTGGATTGTGATATAGTGATTTCTATATACATTTCATAACAGTTTTGCATGACAGGCACAAAGTTAGGTCCTCCACCCACCCAACAAAGGCTTTGGCCTCAGCAAGACTCATAGTTCTTTTGTGACAGCAGAATTCATTGCTTCAGTGCTTCACAGATAGCAGACTAACAGGTACATATGTTTAGCATTAGCTAATTACTCTACCTATTGCCAGGATGCCTATGTAATTAATACTTGGAAGTTCATTGCCACTGTTAATCGTGCAATTGCTATCTTCTGTTCCACTGCACTCTGTTACACCTCTCATCCCCAGCCTCATATGCTGTCTGCATAAACCAGTGGCCTGAATATTGTACTCCATATATACTAGGAGTTGGGCTGTAATCCAGAAGAAAAGGAAGGGGGGAAAGGAAATCTTAGTCTGATATAAACAAACAAATAAATGTGCCACAAGACTTTTGCTTTGGAGTTTTTGTTTATTGTCTTTATTTTTTTCATCTTTGCTTTGCTTTTGTTGTTGTTGTTGTTGTTGTCATTCCATAGACTGAAATGTACGCAGGGGCAGCTTGTGGACTAGGACAAGGGATATATCACAGAGATGTTTCTTACAGAAGCCACAAGCTTTTACCCTCCCTAAAAACAGATGAAGTGACCATGGCTCAATGGGATTTGTTAGATCCAGGAAACATTATGAGACAGCCTTGCCTTTAGAAAGTTCCATCCATACAAACAAAAAGAACTATGTTTCTCCCTTGAATTGCACGGGTTTGAGCAGGACTGTTTTAGTCACACACTTATTTTTCAATGAATAAATGAATGAATGCTGCTATTGAATGCTGTGCTGCTATTCATCTCCAGGAATTGGCTTGAGAAAGGTGGGTCTTGGATTTGCCAAGGACACTGTTGGTGGTGGTCAGGTGGCCCGTGATCCAGTGGTGGCAGCCTGGTTAGCCCCTCTCCTGGCATAGAAGCTCCATGTAGTGGCTGGGGAGGTTGTCGGGGCAGGGCATGCAGTAAACTCATCTGTTCTGAATGTTTATGTGGGTGTTAATTAATTGTTTATTATATTTAGTTATCTCATGGGGGGCATAAATTTATACATTGTGAATGACATGGCCGTGCCCCTAGCCTCAGCCTTGTTAAAACGAGAAATATACTAATAACTGTCCAGAGTAGTCCTGTAGCTAGGTGGGCAATATAAAAATCTAACAAACAAACAAACAAAAAACCCCAGGAGAACTGAGTTGTTGGACATAGAATCATAAAATCGTGGATCATAGATCATAGAATCTTAGAATTATAGAGTTGGAAGAGACCTCAAAGGCCATCCAGTCCAACCCCCTGCCATACAGGAACCCCCATCAAAGAACCCCCAACGGAGGGCCATCCACCTCCCTCCGTGGCAGCATATTCCACTGCTGAACAGCTCTAACTGTCAGGAAGTTCTTCCTAATGTTCAAATGGAATCTCTTTTCCTGTAGTTTGAGACCATTGCCCCGCGTCCTAGTCTCTGAAGCCATGGAAAACAAGATATGACGTCCTTTCAAATATTTAGACATGGCTATCATATCCCCAAACATTCAACATCATTAACATTAACATTCAAAGGGCTTTAAATAACTATAAACTGATTTTGGGGAGACAGTCAACAGGAACGGAGGAACTGATATTTGGGCAACTCATTATCCCCCTTTAATTGAGTTTGTGTCCATAGGATTTTTGTTTTTTTTCTTTTTTTCTTTCTTTCTTTCTTTCTTTCTTTCTTTCTTTCTTTCTTTCTTTTTGCAAGCAGGAGAACATCTCAATAACTCTAGTGGTTTGTTTACATGGCCAAGACAGAAACACACCTATTTGAAAAATCCTTAACAAAAATAAAAGAGACAATAGTACAGCCTTCTGCAACTTAGTGATGGACTAGAAATCATACATGTGATGGACTAGACCAGTGGTGGCCAAACTTTGGCCCTCCAGATGTTTTGGACCACAGCTCCCACAGTCCTTTGTCATTGGCAATACAGACTTGGAATTCTGGGAGTTGCGGTCCAAAAGACCAGGAGTGCCAAAATTTGGCTACTAGACCAATGCCATTTTATCTGTGGGGAGGATGGGAGTTGTCCTTTAACAACTCTGGAAATGCTCAATTGATGCATGGAATCGTGGCCACAAGATGCAATGATCACCAATAGCTTATTGTCATTTTGAAAAGGTGAATGATCAAGATGTGGAGCATACCAATGGTTGTTGGATAACATAGCTCAGTGGTTGCCAACCTTAGGTAACCCAGGTATTTTTGGACGCCCCAGGTATTCCTGGACTGCAGTTCCCTGAAGCCTTTACCACCATCTGTTCTGGCTGGGGTTTCTGAGAGTTGCAGTGCAAGAACACCTAGTTTGCCCACCATTGGGGAAGCACTGTAATAGCTGATGGAACCCCTGGGTTCAGAGGCTGCTACAGATACTATATGCTAAGGATAGGGCAAGGCAGAAGCTGGAAGCAGCATGGCCCATGATCAAATAAGGGGAAGTACCTTATCACTCCATTACGGGATGATCTCCTTAGTCCTGGGTACAACCCAAAATGAGCACTATGCCTAGTAGGATCTGAGCTCAATATACTGTATGCAATCTCCCCTCATCTTACATGCCGTAATTTTAAAACTACATACCGTAAATTAAAAAGCTGCAGAATGTAACTCAGGGCCTTCAGAATGGGATATGTTTTATTTTTTATTCCTCTCTCTCTCCCCCTCCTCCCTTGCTTCCCACATTTCAGCCCCACTTCATATAGTCTCTACCCTGATAATGGGTTTAGGAGAACTCAAAGATTTTCACACTGTTTTGACTCTTTCTGGTTGGCTTAATCAAGGTTTCGCCTTCATCAAGAGCCTGAAAGCAGTGCATGTTGCTGATGCCCAAAAGACTGACATGCGGTTCATGTGTTTGTTTTAAACCTTAATGGAAAATTTAAGTCACAGAGTGGCAGCCCAATTTTCTGGTGACAGCTGTTAGTGCTGCTCTGTGCATTTCCAATGTGAGGTTTTATTTGTCCTTTAAAAAAATTAATGAAAAGAAAGAATCTTCACTTCACAATGATTGTTGCACTTCCAAAGGAAGAAGGAAATCTATTATTATTTGTCTAAGCTCTACCTCTCTTTTTAAAGTGACTGTTTAAACATTGACTTTTTGACTAGACACATTTAGTCAGGTACCAGCAGTAGTTATGGCAGTTTAGAAGCAGACTTTGGAAAGCTACTTTTTAAAAGTACAGTGGTGCCTTGTATAAAGGAATTAATTCATTCCAAATGAAATTCTGTTAAGCAAATTTTCCTTTGTGCAAATTTCCCATAGGAATGCATTGAAAACAGGTTAATCCCTAATTGTGACCGTTTTTCTGTTGTACGGATTCACCCCATAGGTGATTCTGTTAAACAATTTCCCCCTGTCTCCGGAAATTTTTTCCTTTAAGTGGATTTTCTGTTAAACAAACCACTTGTTATACAAGGATCCACTGTAATTATTTACAAACTAATAGCTTGATTAGCTACTTAATTATTATTGGTTAGTTAGGTGCAATGTCAAAAATTGCAGTGGCAGATCACCCCTAATTATGATCATCTTGGAAGGATTCCTTATAATAAATCCTGTCCAAGAGGCACAGTGGGGAATTCAGCTCAGTGAAACCTCTGGCTTTCACTGCTAGATGCCTAAACCACCGAGCTACTTGTGACCCTTGCTGCACACTAGTCCACAGGGCTGGCATGGGATGATGGATACAAGTCATGATGAGTTAAGTCAGTGGTTCCCAACCTGGGGGTTGAACAACCATTTCACAGGGGTCACCATGAGCCAGTGAAGAAAAAGTCACAAACTGCTTAGGTCTGGAGGAGGGGGAGGAAAGGGGGAAGAGTGAGTTACAGCTTGATAGGTTGGAGGGGATGTCAGTCAATGGCACCGGAGGCTGCAATTGGCTGAGGGTGCCGTTAGAGCAGTGGTCCCCAACCCCCGGGCCGCGGACCGGTGCCGGTCCGTGGATCAATCCACACCGGGCCGCCACCGGAGGAACTTCAAAGGGAAGCAGGGGCCAGCTCCTGCATTGTTTTTGTATTTAATTTTTTTTGATAGCTACAAGGTTCCTGAACTTGTTTTGCTCCTTCTTTGTGGAGGCCTCTCGTGAGCCAGCCTCCCCCCCACCCCCAGCATTGGAGGGAGACACCCTTTCCCCTCCTCCCGGCCAGTGTGTGCAGCCCGGGGCCAAGCGCGGCTTAGAGCGCCCGGAGGCTTGGCGAGCCGGCGAGACAGGGTTGCTCCGCCACTCTCTGACTCTCTCTCTCTCTGTCTCGGCTTCCAGCCGCTGAAGGGTGGTGGTAAAGGCGGTGGTGGGGAGGCGAGGTGGAGAAGCCAGCCCAGGCCGTGAAGTCAGGAAACTTTTCCCTCCGCGGCTCCGGCATGAGGGGGGGCTCGAGCCAAGGCGGTGGTGGCAGCGGCTTGCGTGCGAGCGGCGCTCCCCCTTTTCTTCTTCTCCTTCTCCTCGGCTGCTGCGCGTGTGCCTCTCTCGCACGCAAACGAAGAGCCGCGCGGGGCTTGCCTCCAGGCTGCTGGGGCTGCCGCCACCACTCTGGTCCCTCTCGCCATCCCCCTGGGCGAGGTAAGCCTGCCCCCGACGTCCGGTCAGTGGCTTTGGAAGACACAAGAGGTCCGGGGTGGCCTTTTGCAAGGAGGAGGAGGAGGAGGAGGAAGGGGGGCGAGGCTGCTTTTCTGTAGGTTGGGGAAGTGGTGTGGGTGGTGGTGGTGGTGGTGGTGGGTAAGGGCTCTTGTCGCCTTCCTTCGCGCCTCCGTCCCGTCCTCCTGAGGGTCTCTCCCTCTGTTCCGCCAGCGGGCGGGCTCGCCCTGAGGAAGGAGCTCAAGAAAGAGGGGTGGACTGGCGGGGCGGGGCGCGGGGGGCGGCGGCAAGTCGGAGAACTCGCTGGAACTCAGCGCCTTTTTGGCGGAAAGGGTGGGCGGGGAGGACTCCTTGGGGGAACTGGGGCGCGCCTCTGGCCGTGCCTTTCTGGCCCCCTTGATGGCCGGGGTATACTGAAAAAAGTGGGGGGGCAGCGGCGGTGGTGGTGGCGGGGATGGCCCTTTGACTTTGTTTCCTTAAGAGCGGGCCGCGGGCCGTGAGAGAACAAAGCGGGCTGGCCCTTGGGGTGGGGGGTGGGGAGCCCCGCTCGCCTGCCAGACCAGAGGGGGGGAAGCGCCCGTGGAGCTTGCGGGGCGGGGGGGCGACTCCGGGGATGCACGGGGGGGAGGGAAGGGGAAGACTCCGCTGTGTTGTCCCCCCCTCCGCCGCCAAAATTCTACGGCCCCGGACGGCGGCCTCTGTAAACTTTTTGGACCGGGAAGGAGGGGGAGCGCCCTGGAGCAGCCTCTCTCTCTCTCTCTCTCTCTCTCTCTCTCTCTCTCTCTCTCTGTGTGTGTGTGTGTGTGTGTGTGTGTGTGTGTGTGTGTGTGTAGAGACCCCCCTCCCTCCTCGGGTCTCCTTGCTTTCTTCTGCGCGGCGCGAAAACTTCGGCAGCGGCTTTTTTGGGGGGGCTTCGCGTCCAGCCCTTCGGGGCTGCCGGCCGAAGAGCATCCCGCCGGCTTGTTGCCTTGCGACCACCGCTTCCTGAGTCAGCCTGGGTGCTCGCAAGGGGGGGGAGGACTCTCCCCCCCCCAAACACACACCAACACCCCACCTCCGCAAAGGGAAGGAAGGGAGTGGGAGGGTTAGGGTTAGGGCCGGGCCTGGTGTTGTCGTCGTCGGCGCCGCGCCTGTCTTGAGGTGAGGTGAGGGGGGAGGGGGCGGCTCAGGCCGGGCCTGGTGTTTTTTTTTGGACGGCGCCAGCAGCCCGGTTCTTCCCGCCCGTTTTGGGGTGAGCGGAGGGGGGAGGGATGGAGGGGGGCGTCTCAGGCAGGGCCTGGTGTTGGCGATGGGGAAGAAGAAGAGAGGATGGGACGGGGCGGCCCTTTGTTCGGCCCTTTGGTTTGGAGACCGGATTTCTTGGCTGGCTGGCGCGTGCGCGCCCGCCTCTGTGTGTGTGTGTGTGTATGTGTGTGTGTGTGAGGGTGGCTTTGATTTATTTATGTGTAAATTTAATTCAAAGCGCAGCCTGGGCTCTTTGGGAGCGGGCGCGTGGCCGGCGCAGCGGCGGCGACTCCTCCCGCCGGCGCCGCTGATGTGACCGGGGCCAGCCAAGCACGGCTGGGCTGCTGCTGCTGCTGCAGAAAGGATGCACCTCCTCCTCCTCCTCCTCCTCCAGCGCACGGGTCCGCAGGCAGGCAAAGAGGAGCCCGGCAGGGTGAAAACCAGGATTTTTCGTCCTCTGCCAGTGGGGAGGTTACGGGGTGAGGCTGGTGGCGTGCGGGGGCCGGTTGGGCCCATCGAGGCCGGCCCACAAGAGGAGGAGCGGGGTGGGTGAGGTGGGGGGTGGTTGGGGCTCGGAAGGCGAAGGCGGTTTCGGAGACGAAGGAAGCGGGGGGAACGGAGGTGCTCTCATCCAGTTTCTGCCGGTGCAGGATGAGGAGAGGAGCCCGACCGGAAGGCATGCACAGCTGGGGGGGAAAGGGGGGGATAATGTTTATTTTATTTATTTTGAATATTTTACCCCACCAACGTTGGCATCGGGAGCCTCCGGGGGATGGGGGGGTTTGGTGGGTTGAATTTGGGCGGGAGGTGGGCCACGGAAAAATTATCAAACATTTACCGGTCCGCGGCGATAAAAAGGTTGGGGAGCACTGCGTTAGAGGGAAGTTCTCTATGGCAGTGCTCCCCAACCTTTTTGTCCCCACGGACCGGTAAATGTTTGATGATTTTCCGTGGCCTGAAAATACCATGGGAGGGGGGAAGTCCAAAGTGCAGGGGGGGGTCGGGCGGGGGGGGAAGGGGAGGGTGTTGCGGGGGATGGGGGGAGGGAGGCGGGGTGTGCGGGGGGGGCTTGGAGCGTGTGCCTTGCGGGGGGGGCCACTGGGAGCGGCGGCGGCGGCGGCGCTCGCCGGCTGGGGGCATCAGGCGTGCCGCTCGTCCCCGCACGCACGGGCGGGGTGGGGGGGAGCCTGGGGCTCCTGGGCGGGCGGGCCCCTGCCTCCTCCTCCTGTCGGCGGCCGCAGCGGCCACGGCAGCCGCCCGGGTTCGGCCGCTGCCGCTGCCTGCCTCTGGCTGCGGCCTTCGGGCGGGCGAGCGGGAGGGGGGAGGGGAGGGAGGCCGGTGGGGGGGTGGCACCCCCGCGCGCCCCCCGGAGAGGCCAGTGTCCTTTCTTCAGCCCTCCCCCGACACACCCCCACACACCCACACACACCCACACACACCCACACCCACACACCCACACACACCTGGCCACCTCTCAGAGAGGCGGGCAAAGCTCACCCCGCGCCGCGCGCGCCCTCCCCCGCCACCAAGACTTGCCCCCCCTCCCGCCGGGTCTCCGGGCCGAGAAGGGGGAGCCCGAGCGCCTCCCGCCGCCGCCGCCGCCTCTCTCACTGCTGCAAAACTTGTCCGCTCTCCCGGGGAAGCAAAGGCGGCCGCTGGGGACTGGCGGAACCCGGCCCGCCCCGAAGGGGCTGCAACGAGGGCGGTAGCGCCTCTTCCTCCTCCTCCTCCTCCTGCCGCCGCCGCCTCTGAGGGAGCATGCAGCAGCAGCTGGGGCGATTGCGGTGGGGGGTTGCAGGGGCAGCGGCGACCGCGGGGAGGGGGCGCGGCGGCGGCGAAAACACCCAGGCCGGCCCGCGACGCCCCCCCGCCCGCCCCCAACACAGGCGCGGTCCAGCGGCGGCGGCAAGGGGGGGGGCTCCGCCCTGGAGCGCGGCCGCAGGGAGGGGCCAAAGGGCGCGCGCCCCGGGGAGGAGGAGGAGGAGGAGGGGCACCCACCTCCTCTTCCGACCGAGGGGGCCCCCACACTGCGGCAGCGGTGCGCGCGCGCGTGGGGGGGCTCGCCAGCGCCTCCCGCGTGCGCCCCCTCCTCCCCGCCGGCCCCCGCGCGCCTGGCCCCCAGCTTCCTGCTGCTGCTGGTGGTGGTGGTGGTGGTGGAGGGTGAGGAGGAGGAGGGCGGCGGAGGAGGAGGAGGATGCGCCGCCGCCGGCGGGCAGAGGAGGAAGGTAAAGGCAATGGTGGTGGCGGCGGCTTCCTCCTGCGCTCCTCCAGCCTTCCTCCAAAAAGCCCGGCCGCCCGCGGGAGAGAAGAGGAGGAGGAAGAGGGCGGCGGAGGAAAAGGGGAGGAGCCTCCCCGGGCTCCCCAGGCGGCCCGGTGCCGACCGGTCCGCGGCCCGGCACCGGTCCGCGGCCCGGGGGTTGGGGACCACTGCTCTATGGCACCTGCGGCAGCAGCCTTCCCAAGGGGGCTTTTGGCCTCTTCCAAGCAGGTCAAGGGGTCACCACAACATGAGGAACTGTATTAAAGGGTCGCGGCATTAGGAAGGTTGGGAACCACTGGGTTAGGTTAAGTAGTGGCAACTTAACATTGCTGTGTACAACTCTGTAACCAGCTGGCAGGTTTCTGACTAATTTCCAAAATGTAACACTATTAACTATTGATTTGCAGTTATCTTTTAAAAAACAGACAACCAAAAGCTACAAATAACCATGGTATAAAACACACCTCCCTCTCATTCCCTTCCCAGTTGCGTCAGCACCCACAGCAGAGCATGAGGCAGCAATGTGGACCTGGTGATATGCCTCGTCTATCATGAAAGCACACGTCGGTAACTATAAATGTTGCCAAAAATGGACAGCAACCTGGCAGATGGAATGAAATTACGTTACATGGAGTCCAAATCAGGGTGGGGGCAGTGGGGCAGGAAGGAGACCTTTGCTGAATCCTATCTTTCTTTCGTCCATCATTCAAACAAAATCCCAGTTTCTCCCATTTACATTTTGAGCAGTGGCTTTGGAAGACACAAGAGGGAAAGCTGGTCTTTGGAGAGGGTATGGAATAAGGGTAGGGGAAAGTGGCATCACTAATAGTAGTGTGATGTTAAACTGAAGGGATACTGTATAGGATACGGTGTGCGTGTGTTTCTCCCCTAGACTGACCTGAACTCCTATGCTATTTCAGGTGTTCCACCAGCTTAAACCTTGCCAGCTGAACAGTTACACCATATTTAAATGGAATGTTTGGGGTCTCTACTCCTTCAGCCAACAGATTTCAAATATTAGGCTGAACCTTTTTGACATATCACCTCTAGCCTTCTCTCAGGTTGAAGGTAACAGGTAAAGAGGTACAGTATAAGTGAATGCAAAATGGTGAATGAGTGAATGACTCCATAAAGGAAGCCACAGCCTTCAGTTTGCAAGAGGACATGGTGGGGGGAAGGAATTACGCATTCATAGGGTTGCTAAAGGTCAGAGGAAACTTGATGACACATAACAGCAACAGCAAAGTAACCGTTGGCCTAATTTCAAAAAACCCTCTGCAAGTCATCAGTATGGACCTGAGAAAGAGTATTTGCTCCTCTTCTGGAGAGCTGCTGGGTGGGAATGGGACGCCTTTGGTAGAGTTGAGACTGGTGGTGCAGGAGATTGAGAGGAAGAGAGAACAGTATAGAAGAAAAGAAGGGACAAAGGGATAGAGACATTTGAGAGAATAAAAAAAGGCTTCAGCAGCCTCTCCCAGAATCTCTGCCTCACATTCCTCTAGTAAACAAACAAACTTGTCAAGTAGACTCTCAATAAAAACAATAATCCTTGAAAGGCTCTTGTGCTTCTCCAGATGGTGCTGGCTTCTTGCCCTTTTGTCAACCTGACAAAATGGCTGATGGGAGCTGGAGGCCAACGCCTCTGAAACAGCTGACTTGAGTGCCCTACCTCTGCTTGAGGACATGACTGACAATTTCCTTGACTAGGACTGGATTAAACACTGGCAATCTATATGACTTGCTATATAGCTTCAAAATGAATGAATGAATGAATGAATGAATTTATTATTTCTCATTATTCCTTTTGGCATCTGGCATCTTACTGCAATAAGGAATAACAAGGACTAGAGATGGGCACGAATCAAAAAAATGAGATTTCGTTTGTCGTTTGTCGTTTGGGGAGGTCCATTTTGGTTTGTTTCCATTTTTCGTGAATTTTTGCAACAAATTTGTTTTTGTTTTCGTTCATTTGTTACCATTTTGTTACCATTGATTTCAATTTTTTGTGATTTTTTTAAGCATTTAAAGCAGTTCACTGTATTGCAGTAACGGAAACGAAACGCACGACAAAATTTCCGGTGTTTCTGTTTGTTTCGTTTCATTTTGGAGACAAAATTCGTTTGTCGTTTCATTGCATAACGAAATGAAAAAACAAAAACGGAAATGAAAAATTGTTCGTTTCGTGCCCATCTCTAACAGGGACTACTAAAACCAGGATTTTTCGTCAAATATCAGGCATAATTTTGAGAATTAGTATATTGTAGGTTACCTCCTTCAATACCTTCAAAAGGCTGTGATATGTAGTGATACTGAATCAATGATGCCATCAATTACTAGTTCAAAGGGAGATGATATAGGGATTAAAATATTTTTATCTCTTTGTAGCCCTGAGTAGCCTGTGGTTAGAACAGAGCTCCATATTGTATTCAAGAATTTCTGTGAAGACGCTCAGGCATAAGACCTGCTGGGCATTTTTATCATTACTTCTGGTCGAGAAACTGGAACTGAACTGAGCTTTCGCTGTGATACTGAAAATGGAAGGAACATATTCCGAGGCACTCCCCTATCCCTGGCAGCAAAAGGAAGCGAGAGGAACTAAGTTAATAAAGCTGGATTCATTTGTTCTGCCTTTTTTTTAACCTTGTGATGATGAGGAGTCTGGGAACAGTAGAAGCTGAAAATACCATGCAGAGGCTTAAAGTCCAAAGCCCTATTGTCACACAATTGGCTTGAAAAGCATTTTTCACAGACATTGTGCGAACACAGTGCAGGAGAGGCAGAGTTCCTGGCGGGGAGTTCTCTGCAGAATTTGGCACATGGTGTTTTTTAATCTTTCCAGTGTGATTATGCTCCGTCCCCAGAACAGCAGGGGAGAACATCAATGCGGTATTTTTATTGCTGGTCAAAGCAAGCCACAAGCGATTCCCATCCCTCAATCAAGGGCATTGCAAGTACAAGCGTGTGTTAAGTCTCGGTGTGCATGTGCACACTTACCTGTGATTATGTCTCATGCCTTTTAAAGTCAATACACAAATCTCAATGAATTTCGAGTCGTAATAACACATTTTGAGTCTAACACATTTACTTGCAATATTATTCCTCAGCCATTAGATGTCTCTGAATGCTGCCTCCGATCGCAATCTAAAAATGTCCAGTTGCAAATAAACAAAGGACCACAGCAGA
The DNA here is from genome assembly GCA_037367245.1 of Phrynocephalus guinanensis. Lineage (NCBI taxonomy): Eukaryota > Metazoa > Chordata > Lepidosauria > Squamata > Agamidae > Phrynocephalus > Phrynocephalus guinanensis. The sequence continues at coordinate 46,328,040 of CM074734.1, forward strand.
ATCTTAACTGTGACGAGCTATTATTGCATTTTCTGTATTCACAGTTGGAACTTCACCAGATGGGAGCTGCTGCCCAGCAAGAAAGGGGGATCTCTAGGGGTCTACCAGAGACAAAGCTCACTGGACCAAAACTGCAACAACTCTTTGGTAGCAAAGACTATTTATTTGTTTAAATTTTTTCTACCCCACCTTTCTCCCCAAAAAGACCCAAGGCAGCTACCTGCAACTCCCACTCAAACTTCCCTGTTCCCTCTGAGCATGCTAGCAATGTTCAGAATAGGGCTGGGCCCCATACAAATGCTGTTTCGTCACTTCGTAAGGTTTCAAAAATGTTTTGGAATGAAGCAAAATGGCAAACAGCATGTCGTCAAGAACCAAAGTGAAATGACATTTTCGGTTCGGAAGTACCAAACAGGGGAGCTGCCACTAGATCTCGCTTCAGGTAAGGGGCTGCAGTCAGATCCGTCAGCTGTTTCCCTGCTTGGCTCTTGCCACTGCCACCGCACAAGCTGTCAAAACATCTGGACGGCAGTGGGGAGAACTGGAAAGCAGAGGAGGGAGGCATTTGAATTTCCAACCCCCAAAGCCTCCCTACTCACAGCAGGTCTGAGAGGGTGAGTGGTGATGTCAGTGCTCTGCCTCTCAGACTGCTGCTGTGTTGGAAGCCCAGGGGATTCCCTGGGCTTCCCCACATACCTGAGGTCTGAGAAGGTGAATGGTGATGTCAGCGCTTTCCCTCTGTCCCCACACCCCAACCTGTCAAAAAGCCCCACTTGGGAGGTGGGAGTCACAAGGGAGAACAGAGAAAGAAGTGGGAAATTAAAAAGGAGCGCTGTTTACTCCATTCTGCCTTGCTGCCTGCCTCCTAGCTGGTTTTTTTTGAGAGACCAGGATATGGGGAAACAATTTAGAAGCTACTGCCACCTAGGTGGGTTTTTTTGACAGGTCAGGCTGTACCCCACCTGTCAAAAAACCCCACCTGGTGGCAGCAGCTTCCAAATTGTTTCGTTAGGAAACTTCTATTAAAAAGTCATTTATTAACAAAATGAAATGCAATGAGTAACGAAACAAAATGAAACACTAATTTTCCTTTTCATGCCTATCTCTAGTTCAGAAGAGTTGGGTGAGCAAGGGATTTCCCCAGGACTGGTACCCTGTTGAAAACCATGCTTGTTATTAAAAAGAGAGACATACAGAGAGAATGGCCTATCAAGAGCCTGGAAACAATAATGACCTACTGCCACATCGTTTGTCTAGTAGTGAAACCACAAATATATACAAATTACTTCTTTGACTGTATAGACTATTGCTGATGCACCTCTTTTAAAGGCCTAGTTGAGAAACTAGTTCCAGCTGAAGTAACAGCTCTGGATTCAATTGTGGGCAGTTTTTCAACTGGCTCTTTAAGAAAAGACAAAGAATTTAAAAATATATATAAATAACTGATATAGTGCATCATCAATAGTTTGCAAACAGTCATATATATATATATATATATTCCATTTCCTGTGCCCTCTCCTGAGCAGGGGAAGTGGTTAATGTACCAATATCCTGCCTTGCTTATTAAGGCACATCACAATATTGGTAAATTGAAAAAGAAAGGCTTGCTTTGGGTCATTTCCAGTGATCACGTACGCTGGAATCAATAAAAAACAGAGTGATCCTTCTGCACCAATAAAGTAGAAGCCCTTTGGCATGGCCTGGAAAGTTACAGGTAGGATTGCTTTTGGGTCTGGCTGGTTCATTCTTGCTAAGTCATTGTCTGATTGGCATCTTTAGGAGTGCCTCAGCCTGTGATTGCAGCCCCCCTGCAGTTGGCTAGCTTATAAGGAATCGTGATGCTCCTTAACAACAGAACAGATCAATAGTACAGAGATACATTGCAGAACCTTATTGTGCAATCAAATAGGAATAGAATCTGAAAATATTTCATCGTGCTCTGAAACCAGGGGTCCTCAACCTAAGGCCCCGGGGCCAGATATGGCCCCCCAAGGTCCTGAATCCGCCCCCCGGGACCAATTGCAACCCCCCCATCTACCCCCTGCTTTGCGAGCAAGCCAGCCTCTGCAGCTCCTTCTATTGCTGAGGCAGTTCAAAGCAGTGGGCTATGTTGCTTGTCCCACTCCCCCCAACTACTGCCCAGATGATCAGCATGCTGGCTAGTGGGGCATTCAAAGTGAGAGGGCTACGGCAGGGTCCCTCACTCCCCCCACCCACTCGAGTGGGGCAATTTAAACCAGGAGGGCTGCGGCAAGTTCTCCCACTCCCTCCATGGCCTGGAGGCCCCACCCCTTTCTTAAATCTGTCACGTTCCAGAGACCAGTGATTCTCAGGGGTGGAAAAAGTACTTTCTCTTATTTGTTTGAGATATAGCACCCTTAGAAAGTTTCATTCTAGTGTTGTGTGATAGGGAAAACAGTTTTTCCTTATCTACTTTGCCCATACTGTGTATGATTTTATAAACTTCAGTCAGATCACGTCCAAGTGTGAAGAGGCCCAGCCATTGCCACCTCAGATGGCAAGAAAGGTGTTCCATTCCCCTAATCATTCTAGTTTCCCTCCTCTGCACTTTTTCCATTTCCATAATGTCCTTCTGGAGGTATGGTGACAAGAATTGTACACAGTACTCCAGATGGGGCCCTCACCATAGATTTATAAAGAAGCAAAATGACACTTGCTGACTTATTTTCTAGACCCTTCGTAATCATCCCTATCAGTTTGCTTTTTTCACTGCCGCGGCACACTGGGTTGACAGCTTCATTGAGCTGTCCACCAGGACACCAAGGTCCCTTTCCTGGTTTGTTGCAGACAGTTCAGACCCCATCAGTTTATAAACGTAATTTTTTTTTTTTTTTTTTGCCTCAACATGCATCACTCTGCACTTGATAATGTTGAAGCTCATTTGCCGCTCATTTACCCACTTGCCCAGTGTCAGGAGATCCCTCTGGAGCTCCTCACAATCTCTCTCAGTTTTTACTACCCTGTATAATTTAGTGTCATCACCAAATTTGGCTACCTCAGTGTTTACGCCTACTTCTCATTTATATAAAGGTTGAAAAGCAGAGGTCCCAGTATTGAACCGTGTGGGACCCCACTCTTTACCTCCCTGAACTTGAAGAAGTATCCATTTAGTGCTACCCTATGTTTCCTGTCCCTTAGCCAGTTGCTCATCGAGGACAAGACCTGTCCCTTGATTCCATGACTGGCAAGTTTATTCAAGAGTCTTTGGTGCGGTTCCTTGTCAAAAGCCTTCTGAAAGTCCAGATAAATAATGTCAACTGTATCTCCCTTATCCACATGCTTGTTGACACTCTCAAAGAATTCCAACAGATTAGTGAAGCATGATTTGCTCTTGCAGAAGCCATGTTGGCTCTCCTTCAGCAGTGTCTTCTCCTTTATGTGCCTAGTAATTTTATATTTTACGATAGTTTCCATCACTACCTGGGACACATGTCAAACTGACCAGTCGGTAATTTCCTGGATCACCTCTGGATCCGTTTTTGAAGCCTGGGTCATAAGCACAATATACTCTCTGTACCTGAGTAAGGGCTTGTGCATACTGAGCATTTTGGGTGTGGTATGGATCAGGCTACAAAGGATCTGTTGCAGTCAGGGAGAGGGGAAATGTGCCATTTGGTGTGTGCTCTTACCATCCAAACAGCAAACGACCCCCTGTAGCCCGATCAGCTGTCAATTAAGCAATTATCTGATAATCTGTGGAGGGTCAGGGGAAGAGAAATTAAATCCCCTCCTCCATTTTCCATTTTCTCCTCCCCCCACTCTTCACTTCCTTCCCCTCGTTCTCCTCCCACCTCCTTTCTGCTACTTTGCAATCTCCGGCCATGATGGCAGAGGCTGTTGGAATCTGTTATCTCCTGGTTCAGCAAGATTCAACAGTGTACTGAAAATAATACATAATCCTACCACGGAGCCAGAAAGAGGCACAGCAGTTCTTAAAGGGGATGGAGGAACCACCTGGTGAGGTCTTTCCGCTCAAATCTAAACTGGGGCTTCAGTGATCCATATATCATATCCAGTAGAGATGAGCACGACTTGAAAAAAAATTTTTTCGAGTTGTCGTTAGTCGGGCCGGTCCCGTTTCGGGTCGTCTCCGTTTTTCGCGAAAATTCGCAAAAATTAGTCGGTTCGGTTTTTTTTTCGTTTCTGTTAGTACTGGGTTTTTTGGGGGGGGAGCGGGCTCCTGGAGGCACCTCTCTGGGGTGGGTGCCTCCTCTGGCCCGCTATAAGGGAAAGTGGGCTCCTGGAGGCACCCGTGGGTGCCTCCTATCCTCACCCACTAGGAAAGGGGAAGCAGGCTCCAAGAGACCCCTCAACATGGGGGTCTCCCCTCCTCACCTGCTGCTGCTGCAAAATGCTATGCAATAGCCATATGGATATTGCATAACATAATGTGCAGACAGTGACTGTGAAGACTAGTGGATGGCACTGAACCCAGAGCCATAGTGAGATGCCTAACTAAGGCTCTCGCACCACCATGTCTCACACAGAAGGGAATTGTACTTGCTGCGTGTAGTGCAATGCAAGCAAGTAGATCTGGCTTTAAGGTGGCTTAGTGCAAGGGCTAGGGTTAGGCTAGTGACGGGTAAGGTTACGGTGGGCTAGTGGGTTGCACCTCTGGGTGCCTCTCTGACCCACTAAGAAGACAGTCTGTGACGTATGGGTACGGAGTCAAGGGTTAAGGTTAGGGTTAGGGGGGCTAGGGCAGGTTTTAGGGGGCTTTTTGGCACATCCCAGAAGTCTCCATGGCCAAGTGGCCATGCGATTGGTGGGATGGCTCCAAAAATTTGCATGGTCGTCCACTCCCACATGGCTGGCCACTCAGCCAGCCCATCATTGCGCAGGTGTAAAAAAATAAATAAATAAAATCAATGGAGGACAGAGGAGGAGAGGAGAGACATTTTGTTGCAAGAAAAAACCCACTGCTACTGTGAAAAATCTGGCAGTTTATAAATTTTCGCGTGTTTCTGTTGTGCTTGTGTGTTTTTGGACCACAATTTCAAAAACAATATTGCGTTCGCCGCCCCATTTTGGATCCCCCGCCCGCACCGCATGGCATGGCGATGGCGACTCGTGAGTCCGGCTGCCCAGGACGGGGGGGAGGCGGGACCCCCCCTCCGGAATCCACCCCTCCGGTAGGTGCCCTGCGCCCTTAGTCAAGCAGGCATTTTTCCGCCTGCTTTTTTGGCCTGGGAATGGGTGTGGGGAGAGTTTAAAAGTTTTTCCCTGTGCCGTCCGTGCCGCTTGCTTGCGCTTTAATTGCGGCGGCCAGCGGCCGGCGAGACTGGACTTTTTGCTGGCTGGCTGCGAGCCTGCGGCGAGTCCCACAGAGCAGCCCACAAGGACGGGGGATGGGGGGGGGAGGCCGGGGACCTCCAGAAACAACCCCTCTGGTAGGTGCCCTGAGGCACGGCAGGCATTTTTCCGCCTGCTTTTCGGCCGGGAACCGGGTTTTTTTAACTTTTAAAAACTTTTTTTCTGTGCCGCGTGGCATCGCGCGATGCAAGTAACGAGCATGACAAATCAGACCAAAATTGTTCGTTCGTCGGTTCGAGCTCGAAGTCTGGCGGAGTAATTCCCGTTACCGTTTCCGTAGAGTAAGAGTAACGGAAACGGGAATACCGCTAAGTCGTGCCCATCTCTAATATCCAGATGCCAGTGTGGACAGGCCCTAAGTTTACAGCTTGTGTCAAATGCCACAGCAACAGGGCAGCTGCACATGCTTCACTTAGATAGAGGCACCAGGGGACATAAACATCGGTGAGTCCCCACAAGTCTGCCTGGTGGACATGGGCTTCCTTCCCAGGCATTTCCATGGGAGTTACTTCATCTTTGAAAAGGCTCCATGTCTCTCAGATTCTGATCAACTTTCCAGCTTGCTCTCTTTCGCTCTTGCGGATGGCTGTCCCTAGCGCCAAGAATGAAGGTGTCCTCCTTCCTTCTCTCGCTGACATTTCACAGAAAGGAAGCGAATGCCATATTTGCCCTCCTCTTCCACCATTTCACCTTCCCTACCCCCTCACTGTCTGTGTATCACTCTGCTCGATGGCCCCCTTTGATTAGCATTTTAATTATTTTAATTACCTTGTTTGCCAGCTTATCTCGCAGTTCAAACCCAACCACATAAGCACACACAAACATGCAGACTTTTTATCTCAGGCCCTCCACTGATGCTATTAGCATTTTCTACTCTGGTGTCTCATGGCGGAAAAGGAGAAATTAGCATTTGTTCATCTCTGTCTGTTTTGATTCAGGCAGGCATTGTGCTCCAGGAACAATAGCTAGCCTCCCCTACTTGCCTCTGTTCAGGGTCACTGCATTCTCCCTAGAAGAATAGGGATAATTTATCTCTATTTTTCCACTTTAGGTATCCATTTCAGACAAAGGCTTGGACAGATTAAATAAATAAATTAAAAACTAGAACGCTTATATGCCAAGGCCAGGAGCCCCCATTCAAGCCAGTTAGAATCCACCTTCCTGTTTTACCTCAGTCTGCACATGAACTTGGCAGACATGGCGAGTCCTGACACCCTCTCCTCGTAAGCAGACTAATTCTGAGAAGATGGCAGCTGACAGACTGTGGGTGGTGCTTAAACATGAGCTGTCCTCTCTGAAAACACAGGGGGCAGAATTTGAGTCTTAGGCAGAAAAATATCTTGAGCCGTCCTGCATGTTTGCTTGTTTTTCCTTCCCTGCACAGGCCTGTGGCCATTACAGCTTTCTAGTCCAGAAGAACCGGGAGGAACACACCAACAAACATTTTGTACTGTTTTCAAAGCTCCAGAAATGTATGTCCTTACCAGGCTCTCCTTCCCTTAGAAAGTTTTTCCCCCTCAGGTTTTTGTGAGGACAAGGTCATTTTCATGGTGGCGTACTTCCCCAGGCCAACACTTCCACCTCTTCCTAGAGAGAGGGGAGTCCCATGCAGTCTCATGTGCCCGATTCTTCTGTCCATTTAGCAGTAATCTATGCCATAGCAGCATGAACAGAGGCTGCCTTTACACGACCCCTAAAATCCTAGGCAAAGGGCTCCCAAATGCGGAGCTTAAAATTGTTTTCCCACCAGCTGCAGACTTTAAACAAAATAAAGTATGACCATGCCCACCTAAGCGCCCCCCAGCACACTTTAGAAGTACCTGGTCTCTGGAGGTAAAAAAATTTCCGATGCGGATTGTAAAGCTGTGGACTCTCCTTGCCTTCTGTTTGTTTTTTTGTCCCCACCGCCCCTTTAAGAGACAGGAATCCGTAAGGAGCTGCTTCGATGGCAGGCGGAGGTGAGCCTGCATTCTTTTCTCCCTTTTTTTCTCCCTCCCCTCACCGCCAACAGGAGCAATGGAGTGTGGAAGAGTGGGAACACAGGAAGAGGAACAAACCCCAGGGTCTCTGGTCTGAACTGAAGTTGCCAGCGGATTTTAGAGGTCATATAAAAGCGCCCAGAGTCAGTGAAATGTAAGGAAAGGGGACACAACACAAGCCATTCTCAGCCAATTCACATAGGATTGGAGTGCCCTCTGCCTCATAGATATCCTAAAACCATCATTTCTCTAAACTCTGTCCTGAAAGCATCATCTCTGTATTTCTGCAAAGCACCCCCACCTCTGCAGACATGGGCTTCTAAACCGAATGGCAACAGGATGTGTCCAAAACACAAAAAGTGTATAGCAAATGCCAAACCGCATGCTAAGACATCTCAGATCTTAAAATATCTTGTTTGCACCTTTGTATCCAGCTTTTGAAACTCACTGTTAACACACAGAGAACAATACATTACGAAATTAATGACATTTTAATCTTGCTAATGCAGATGGGAAAGTATCACTGATTTTTAAGTTTGGTTGCATTATGGAAAATGAACATATATGTAATGAAGTCACATGCTTTCCACTGCGGCAAAATGTAACCAATCCTGAGTTTGTTCTTTGTCTGTTTTGGTATGCTGAAGAGTATTTAAGAATGGACATTCCATACAGGAAGTTGTCCCTGTGTTCAAGCACCCCTTGTGCACAAGGTACTAGGAAAGGATCCTCTGGAAATAAAACTACATTCCCAGGAGTCCGGTTTGTCTGTTGTCCATTTTATAGTGATTCTCATTGAGGATCAGCCACATTCAAATGTGTGATGACAGACTTAAGAAAAATTCGACTTAGCGGAAAAATGTTGGCATTTTAACTGCCGCCTTACAAATTACAATATGGTCTGCTTGACTTACAATTTTTTTATTTTTTTAACTTTATTTTTTTTTTTAGATAGGTACCCTGACTTATGAGTAGTTCGACTTTAGAGCATGCATTTGGAATGGATTAAATTCGTAAGTCGAGGTACCACTGTATTGCTTTTTAACAGGGTCTGGGAAACAGACAGTTCAGAAATTCGGCCACACATACTTCACAGCCACCTCTGTTCCAAGCTGTATAGTGGGCACATGTGCATTCCCCCACCAGTTCTCTCTTCAGCCCTCTCATGGTGTAGCCAGAAGCAGTTAGAAGACCTTCCCACTGAGCCATGGGCCATGTGGGAATGAGCGGGCATTGCTGTCTGGGCTCTAAAGCCAGCTCAGACTTTTTCTTCCTCCAGTGTTGCTGACCCAGATATTTGTCTCCCAATTTGGAGAAGAAGAAAAATGCAGTATTTCCCTAAGACTTGAACCGGCACCCTGAGACCCAGCAATGCTAAACTATCTCCAGTTGGAAACGATTTAAATAAAGTGGTTATTCAAAGCATGTCAGTCCCCTGCCCTGGCAAAATACTGTGTGAGATAATAGAACACTCCACTTTGTGTTGTTTCCTTCCTTTTACTTTAAAATACAATGCAAATTCTTATTTTATTCATAATAAATTCAGTGTTAACGTTTAAACTGTGTATTGCACCATGAGGTCTGTGTCATTGCCAGGTCACTGGAGAGGAAGGCCAAGATCACCCACACTGCAATATTTCCAGTCACCATATATGGCTGTGAAAACTAGGGAGTAGAGAAATCTGACAAGGAAAAAAAATTGTTTCAAAAGTGACGCTGGAGGAGAGCTCTGCTGTTGCCCCGGACTGCCAGAAGGATGAACAAGTGGACCCTAGATCAAATCAAGCCTCAGTTATCTCTGGAGGGAAAAATGCTAAAGCTGAGGGTGTCATACTTTGGGAGCACCTGAGAAGGATGCAGGATTCCCTGGAAAAATCAATAATGCTGGGAAAGGTGGAAGGCAGCGGGGCTGGGGGGAAGGAAGGCCAAATATGAGGCTTGCCAGGACCCTGCCTGTCATAGAACCTGACTCTGAGGGGTTAAATGGCGAAGAGCTACTGGAGGAGCCTTGCAGCTCAAGTCAGCAGGCAGCTGGGTCTGATGACTCAGCTGAAAACATATCTTCTCCCCCTAGAAGGGCTATGAGCAGGATTCTGCAAAGACGTGCTACCAAGAGAGCTAGGGAAAGGGTCTTTGATGCTAGACAGGGAATCAGGTCGGGAAGCCCTGAGTACTAGCAGGAGCCTTTCCAGAAGTAAGGGTGTGTTCCCTGTTTTGAGATAAAGCTGATAAGCTCACCTTGAGCTCTCTGTGGGAGCAATGTGTCATTTGAACTTGCAACCACGTTCCTGTCTGTGACCTTGGCTCTGTTTCCTGATTTCGGACTGGCTTTCTGGACCACGGCTTGATCTGTTCCCTTGAGTTTGGCATCTGGTTTCCGTGAGATATTCTGGTTTTGACTTGGACTGGTAATTGCTAGGAGTTGGACTCTGTTATTTATCTGGCACTTGATTGTAACAAAAGACTTGAACTTGCCTGGCTTTCCACTAAAGATCTTGGCAAAGAACTGAATCCTGTTTGTGTGTGTGCTCTGTGTGCGGGGCTTGACAGTTTGCTCCCACACCAAACTTCTTCAAGCAGAATGGAAGAGGAGGGGGCTGTTTGGATGACACCGCTGGAAGCTTTGCAAAACCAAATGCTGCTTTTGTCTCAGGCGATTGTTCAATTGCAGCAAGCTCCAGCACTGGCTGGGTTGCAGCCTCGTTGCCCTTTGCTGCCTCCTGACCGGTTTGAAGGCAAGTTAGAGGAATTCCCTGCATTCTTGGCTCAATGCAAGCTGTTTATTGAAGTGCGTGCTCAAGAATTTCCTACTGAGAGGTCTAAGCTCTGCTTTATCATCAGTTTGTTGAAACGATAGGCAGCTAAATGGGCTACCCCTTTACTCCTCAGTGCCTCACCTCTACTGGATAATTATCAGGCTTTCCTGAATCACATTTCTACAGCTTTTCAGAACCCCGTGCAGGCTGCTACTGCCAACAGGAGACTCAGAGCTTTGAAACAGGGCAAAGATTTAGTGTTTGACTACACCACTGTGTTCCGTCTGATAGCACAGGATCTGAATTGGAACGAACCGGCACTGATTTCTCAGTATATGGAAGGATTGGCAGATGAAGTGCTTGATGAACTCTCTAGGGTGGAACAACCAAACACGTTACAAGAACTCATTACCCTGTGTCTCAGGATAGATGGATGCCTGCAAAGCCGTCGCCTCTCCCGAGGCAAGAACTACAACCAGCAACCTCTGCCAGCTGTGCCTAATCTGCAATCCGGTGAAGCCCGCAGAATGAATCCAGAACCTATGCAACTGGGAGCTGCTCGACCACACCTCACCTCAGAGGAAAAGGCAAGACGACGCTCTCATCATCTCTGCCTGTACTGTGGGGGAGGAGGACATTTCGCTTCCAGTTGCCCTTTGAAGCGCTCCTCAGTAAGTGCTGCTACCTCTTCAGCACTAAAAGGGCAGCTCCATCCTTGAAGGAACCCACAGGAATGGAGCATACCGAAGGGTTCCCAGACAATACCATCACACCCCAAGGACCTTTCCTGGTACCTGTAACTCTAGGGCTTCCTGATGGCCGGAAAGTACCTGTGTATGCTATGGTAGACTCTGGGGCAGCTCACTGCTTTGTGGATGCTGGGTTTGTGCAGTGCCATCGGATTCCAGTACAGAACAAGGAAACTCCTTTGCTGGTAGAATCCATTGAGGGTCGGTTACTTCGTTCTGGGCTGATAGCTCGGGAAACCTGTCTACTTACTCTTCAGGTAATGGACCACAATGAGCAGATTTGCTTTAATGTAACTCGGATGCCCCGGTTTCCTCTTGTCTTGGGACTTTCCTGGTTGCAAGCTCATAACCCATTGGTGGATTGGGTGCAAGGGGAATTGTACTTCAAGGTTCCTTGCTCAAAGCAAAATTCTTCTACCATCCTGGCAGCTGCCCATGCTACATCTGACCCTGTCTTGCCCCAGGTATACCAAGACTTTGCGGATGTATTTGAGGAAAAGGGGGCTGACAAGTTACCTCCGCATCGGCCCTATGACTGTGCCATTGATCTGATACCTGGGGCACCCCTCCCTGTGGGACAAGTCTATCCTATGTCCGAACCTGAGTTAGAAGCTTTGAGGGCTTTCCTAGACAAGAACCTTCGACGTGGGTTTATATGCCCTTCCAAATCACCATTGTCTGCACCGGTGATCTTTGTAAAGGAGAAGGGAGGGGAGCTTCATCCTTGTAATGATTACTGGGCATTAAACAAGATCACTATTCGGGACCGTCACCCTTTACCCCTAATCTCTGAACTTTTGGACCAGTTAAGAGGGGCAAAGTGTTATACCAAGCTGGACCTTCGTGGGGTGTATAATTTGGTGCGTATCCGTAAAGGAGATGAGTGGAAAACCACGTTTCGAACCCGGTACGGCCAATATGAACATTTAATAATGCCTTTTGGACTGACAAACGCACCCAGTGTATTCCAGTGGATGATGAATGGCATTTTCCATGATCTACAAGATCGTTGTGTGGTCATTTATTTAGATGATATCCTGATTTATTCCGCTGACCCAGCTCAGCATGTTCAAGATGTTCATCAGGTCTTGCAGCGTCTCTGGGAAAACGGACTATATGCTAAGCTGGAAAAATTTGAGGTTGACATTAAGGAAGGTGAATTCCCGGAGCGTGGGGAATTCTCCCCAGGGAATGGGGCATGGACCCTAGGAAAGTAGAAGCTGGTAGACTGGGAAGGTTTTCGCCAACTACTATCGTCATGGGATTCCTGCCTATGCCGACATTGTTGCTCTTGAAACCGTTCAACAATTCAATGACAGTTAGCTTTTAGGCCTGGCCCTCCAGAAGAGGGGGAGGCTTTCTCTACTTTGAAAACCCGCCTGTCACCTTGGAACCCTTGCTCCGTTATCCTGAATCCACAATTACCTAGAGGAGTGGCGGCTGACACATCTAGCGTTGCTCTGGGAGCATGTGCTATTTCAACAGGATGATCCCTCCCAACCCCCGCGGCCCTGTGCTTATTACTCTCAACAGTTAAAACCTGCAGAGAACAATTATACTATCTGGGAGTGTGAACTGCTGGCCATCAAGACAGCTTTTGATGTATGGAGGCATTGCCTCGAGGGAGCTCGACACCCTGTTTTGAAGTATTGACTGATCATCGAAACCTTGAATATCTACAAACAGCCCGGCGATTGATTTCAGCGACAAACCGGTGGTCATTATAATTTTCCTTGGCTCTGTTTCCGGATCAAGTACATTCCTGAGGCTCAGAATAAAAAAGCTGATCCCGTTATCCAGAAAATCTGAGTATGCAGCGCCTGAGAAATTCTTATTAGTGGCGCCCGTCTTGCCTCCCTGGGTGTTCGCGGCCACGAATCCATGTCTCAGCTTGGCAGAAGAAATCCGTGAATCTCAAGCTCGCGATTCATGGACTCAGCAACGTCTTCAGGAACTCCAGAATGGGAATCATGGAGAGTTTTCTGCACAACAAGGGTTATTATTACATCGAGGGTGGTTTATATGTTCCTGCATGAGGGAGGTGTGTAATCTCCAGCTGGTCCTCTTCATAACCAGGTGTTGCATCTCTCACATGACTCTTTACCTGGGGGACACTTTGGACTTTACAAAACCCTGCATCTTCTCACAAGGGAGTTCTGGTGGCCACATGTCCGTGCTGATGTTGCCCGATACGTGGGTTCCTGTGAAGTTTGTCGGTGGGCAAAGGATGTTATGACCAAACCCTTGGGTCTGTTGCATCCTTTGCCAACACCCTCTGGTCCCTGGAATGCTGTCTCCTTAGATTTCATCATGGATCTTCCTCGCTCAAAACGGTTTACCTGCATCCTGATCTTCGTGGATTTGTTCACCAAAATGGCCCACTTTGTTCCTTGTCCTAAATCCCCTACCGCATCAAAAACAGCTCATCACTACTTGCAACACCTCTTCAGACTTCATGGTTTACCTGCACACCTCATTTCGGATTGTGAGCCACAATTCACCTCCTGCTTCTGGCAAGCAATGCATAAGGCACTAGGAACACAAGTTCACCTGTCATCAGCTTACCACCCCCAGTTGAAGTTCTTGAAGCTTAGATGGTCAGACTGAGCGCACTAATGCCACCTTAGCAACAATATTTACACTGTTATACATGTTACCAACAAGATAACTGCGCGGATTTGTTACCTTTAGCTGAATTTGCATATAACAATGCTGTACATTCTTCCACTCGCCAGACCCCATTCATGGCTAATTATGGTTATCATCCTCTGTATTTTACAACTACCCTTCCTTCCACCTCTGTGCCAGCTGCGGATGCATACATTCAAGAACTCCATTGCATTCAGGAATTATTGCGAGAGCAACTTGACCATGCTAAGGAAGTATATAAGAAAGAAGCAGACAAGAAAAGACAGGAAGGGCCACAGCTAAATCCAGGCATGAAAGTTTGGCTATCTACTCGATACCTGAGACATCCTGGGTGATCCCGAAAACTAGATCCTCAGTTCATCGGTCCTTATCCCATCTTAGAACAAATCAATCCAGTTGCTTTTCGTCTGCAACTACCTGATTCCCTTCATATTCATCCAGTATTCCACCAATCCCTCTTGGTTCCAGCTGCAGACCCTGACCCCAACTGACTGAACCTCCTCCACTGATTTTAGTAGAAGGAGAAGAAGAATATGAAGTCCGTCAAATCTTAGATTCTCGAATACACCATGGAGGATTGCAGTATTTGGTAGACTGGGAAGGTTATGGACCTGAATATCGGTCATGGGAACCTGCGTCCAACTTGCATGCTCCTGAGTTAGTTCAAGAATTCAATGACAGTTACCCTGATAGGCCTGGCCCATCGGAAGAGGGGGACCATGGGGAGGGGGATAGTGCCAGGACCCTGCCTGTCACAGAACCTGACTCTGAGGGGTTGAATGGTAAAGAACTGCTAGAGGAGCCTTGCAGCTCAAGTCAGCAGGCAGCTGGGTCTGATGACTCAGCTGAAAACATATCTTCTCCCCCTAGAAGGGCTATGAGCAGGATTCTGCAAAGATGTGCTACCAGGGGAGCTAGGGAAAGGGTCTTTGATGCTAGACGGGGAATCCGGTCAGGAAGCCCTGAGTACTAGCAGGAGCCTTTCCAGAAGTAAGGGTGTGTTCCCTGTTTTGAGATAAAGCTGGTAAGCTCACCTTGAGCTCTCTGTGGGAGCAACATGTCATTTGAACTTGCAACCACTTTCCTATCTGTGACCTTGGCTCTGTTTCTTGATTTTGGACTGGCTTCCTGGACCACGGCTTGATCTGTTCCCTTGAGTTTGGCATCTGGTTTCCGTTAGATATTCTGGTTTTGACTTGGACTGGTAATTGCTGGGAGTTGGATTCTGTTATTTATCTGGCACTTGATTGTAACAAAAGACTTGAACTTGCCTGGCTTTCCACTAAAGATCTTGGCAAAGAACTGAATCCTGTTTGTGTGTGTGCTCTGTGTGCGGGGCTTGACAAGGTTGGGTTTACAACAGCTGAGTGTGGTTATAGAGGAAAAGTCCATCACAGGTTACAAACCATGATGGAGATGTGTAATCTCCAGGCTTAAAACTGGGGTACTTCAAGGGCCAGATGCAGGGGAGTGCTATCAGGAGACAGATATCTAGTCTCATGCACTCCCAAACGCATCTGCTGGGGCCACTGTGAGATACAGGAAGCTGGACTAGATGGGCCATTGGCCTGATCCAGCATGGCTCTTCTTATGGGCATAAAATATATTTGAAAAGCCATTCTAGCAATCCAGAAGACCTATTCATTAAAGCCTACTGTATCAATTGGTGTTGATTCTGAGGCTTTGGAGTCAAATAAACTTGTTGGCTGGTAGCCAGAATCTCCCCCTCCCCCCCCCATCTTTGTACACCCTTAGTCTTTGAGAGGGGACATGTTCATCCTTATGCTAGTCACATAATGATTCGGTGCATCCAATGTCCTTGTGGTACACTTAATTTTTAAGTAGGAATAACGTTTGAGTTCTTGAACGGGATTGAATTAAAAGCAAGTTAACGCAACAGTTTCCTCTATGGGTAGCACTTGGGCATTGTGAATGTCACCCATGCTGGGGCCCCAAGCAGAGAACCTCTTTCAAGTTCTTCCCTCTCCCTGCAGGAAGCCTAACAGTTGGATCCACATTCAGTTGAACTCAGAGGAGATTAAATGTAATGTCATGTCAGCCCGCACCTGCCTATGAGCCATAGATCCTGCAGTTGCTTTTCTCGCTCCCCATAAAATGTCTTTTTCTGATTTGCCCACTGAAAACTGGGAGTATGCTTTGCCATTAGAATTAGTCCTTATTTTGTGTGTGTGTGTGTGTGTGTGAGAGAGAGAGAGAGAGAGATGTCATTGCCAGTTCCTACTCTAGGCACCTACAACACCTGGTATTCCCTGGTGGTCTGCCAGCCAAGTACAGTGGTACCCCGACTTAAAAGCAGCTCGACTTAAGAGCAATTCGACTTAAGAGCAGAAGACTGTTGGCATTTTAACTGCCATCTTACAAATTTTAGATATGGTCTGCTCGACTTACAATTTTTTTTTCATTTTTCAATTTTTTAAACTTATTTTTTCAATTTTTAAATAGGTACCCCGATTTAAGAGTAGTTCGACTTAAGAGCATGCATTCGGATTGGATTAAATTTGTACGTTGATGTACCACTGTACTAACCAGGACCGACCCTGCTTAGCTTCTGAAATCAGGCGAGATCGGATGTGCTTGGGATATATAGGCAGCTATTAGTCCTTATTGTAAACCCAACAATTTCAATAGATTTGAGGAAGTCTAGATCTAATCCATCGTATTATGCATTTCCTCATGTCTAGACGATGGAAGCTAATGATGGAAAGTTAGGATGGGGGGAATGATTACTAATTAAGGGTTCCTGAAGTTACAGAAGAGGAATACCTGGTAAATTTTAGGCAGCTGAGCTACCTTGTAGTACTGCTACTCTCTCTACTTACAAAATCCAAGGCAACACATTATCATCACCTTGTTTGAGACATGTAGATAATATTTTCAGTTTCAGTTAAAAAACATAGCACCAGTTCATGACTAAGAATTCCTTCCTGGGGTTTTATGCTGTAGGATGGCCACACGGTTCAACCCCCACCCCACCCCTTTTGCTATGCTGTGTAGGAATAATAGTGATAGTGAAAAACTAAATAAAATCTTTTTGTAACATCTATAAATCTGCTTTAGATTTTGTTAGATGCTCACCCTTCATAAAACAATTAAATAAAACCCCACAACTTGTCAGACTTTCCAGAATAACATTCCTTAGGCCACTGTGAGAAATTAAAAACCATCAGCAACTACCTAGTATCCATAAGCTGAATTATGGAAGTTTTATTTATTTATTCTCTGGTTTTATACTTCTGCTGCTTTCAAATCCAGTGCAATCAGTAAAATAGTAAGAATTCACACTGCATTTTCCTTAAAAAAACAGTCTGCTTTCATAATAATACAAATTAGAAGCTTTGCAGGTGGGCTTTTACTGAGGGATCCTGGAAGTATGTGGTTGCAAATAATTAATTACTTTATTGGGTCAGAAATATGCTGCATAAAACACATGTATACAGATTTTTATGAATGTCATGTCACCATTCTGGCTGCAATTAGAGTGCAATTTATCCTGTAGTTTGTCCTGCTTTTTGACACAATTAGGTTTGATGTGTTTTCTGGCAACTATACAACTATCCCTAATCATGAACCTGTCTGGTCTTTTTGACCATTTGGGTTCACTATCAGAGACAACTGTTTTTTGTTTTGTTTTGCTGATTGGGATTGCATTATTTCATCTTGGTTTCAACAAAGTGTGGTTGCTTACATCAGTGCTCCCCAACCTTTTTGTCCCCGCGGACCGGGAAATTTTTGAAAAATTTTCTGTGGCCCGGGGGTGGGGGTGGGGAGGGGGGGAGAATGCAAAAGGGGGGTCCGGCGGGGAGGCAAAAGGGGGGGGTGAAAGCAAAGGATGGGAGGGAAGGAGGAGGGGCAGGCACGAGAGCAGCGGCGGCGGCACTTACCGGCTTGGGGCGTCGGGCGTGCCACTCCCCCCCACACACACACGGGCGGGGTGGGGGGGAACCCGGGGCTCCTGGGCAGGCGGGCCCCCGCCTCCTCCTCCGGCGCCGGGAGCCGCGTGCGGGTCTCGCTGCTGGAGCCCTGCTTGCTCCTGCTGCCGCCGCCACCGCCGCCGTGGGCCTCCCCCTCCGCCGGGGAAAGCAAGCGGGGCGCCAGCAGCGAGACCCGCGCGCGGCTCCTGGCCCTGGCGCCCCGCGCGCGGCACCCGCCCAGCCGCGCCGGGAAGCGCCCTCGCGGCACCGACGAGCCGCCTCCTCCTCCTCCTCCTCCTCCTCCTCCTCCTCCCGCCACCGCCGCCGGAGGAGCAGCAGCAGCCCCCCCCACAATTGCCCCCCCGCCTCCTGCTCCTGCTCCGGTTCCTCCTCCTCCTCCTCCCGCCACTGCCGGAGGAGCAGCAGCGAGGGCAATTGCGGAGGGGTGGTGGTGGCGGCGGCGGGACAGGGGCGATGGCGGCGGCGGCGGGGGGGCAATTGCGGGGGGTGGCTGCTGCTGCTCCTCCGGCGGCGGCGGCGGGAGGAGGAGTAGGAGTAGGAGGAGGAACAGGACGAGGCGGCGGCGGCTCGTCGGTGCCGCGAGGGCGCTTCCCGGCACGGCCGGGCGGGTGCCGCGCGCTGGGCGCCGGGGCCAGGAGCCGCGCGCGGGTCTCGCTGCTGGCGCCCCGCTCTTATTTTCCCCGGCGGAGGAGGAGGCCCACGGCGGCGGCGGCAGCAGGAGCAAGCGGGGCGCCAGCAGCAAGACCCGCACGCGGCTCCCGGCGCCGGAGGAGGAGGCGGGGCCCGCCTGCCCAGGAGCCCCGGGTTCCCCCCCACCCCGCCCGTGTGTGTGTGGGGGGGAGTGGCACGCCCGACGCCCCAAGCCGGTGAGTGCTGCCGCCGCCAACGTCGCCGCGTCCCTCCTGGCGGAGCCCAAGTGGCCGCCGCCAACGCCGCCGGGGCGCCAGCGTTTGGGGGCAGAGTCGCCGGCTGGCCGGCCTGGGAGGAGGGGAGGGGAGGGGAGGAGGGAGGCAAAGGCGGCGGCGGCGGCGGCGGCGGCTCCTCCTGCGCTCCTCCAGCCTTCCTCCTCCACCGGCCGCCCGCGGGAGAGAAGAGGAGGAGGAGGAGGGCGGCGGAGGAAAAGGGGAGGAGCCTCCCCGGCCTCCCCAGGCGGCCCGGTGCCGACCGGTCCACGGACCGGCACCGGTCCGCGGACCGGGGGTTGGGGACCACCGGCTTACATTGTCTCTTACAGTGATGGTAATGGTGGCATGACTTGGGGAGGGACACACGTCTTAGGAGGTGCTTTAATATAAACCCACAATACCTAAATTGTTTCCCCTTTCTCTTTTCCGGACGGTCTCAGACCATTTGCAATTCAAGATTACTGGTTGCCCATCTTTCTTTGGCAATATACAGTAAGAACATAGTCTTCCCTTTCTATTGTAGCACTTATGTCAGATAATCTCAAATAGCTTCCCCTTCTGGTCACAGTCTCTTTTAAAATAAGCACTGTGCTTTAGACAGTATTAAAAGAACTCAGTGCTATTTATTTATTTATTTATTTATTTATTTATTTATTTATTTATTTATTTATACATTTATACATTTATACATTTATACAGTTTATATGCTGCCCACTACCCAAAGCTGGGCAGCTTACAATTAAAATGATCAGTTAAAATGAACAGTAAATGTCAGTGAACAATTTAAAACAATAAAAACATTTAAATACAAAACACTAAAATTGATATCAGGACCTACAATCTATGTTATGTCAGTTTAAAAACTTCTGAAACAGAAAGGTTTTTACCTGGCGCCAAAATGTCACCAGCGTTGGCTCCAGACGGATCTCCCTTGGGAAGGCGTTCCATAGTCTGGGGGCAGCTGCTGAAAAGGCCCTAGACCTACAAGCCATCCCTTTCACCTCCTTGAGGGATGGCTCTTTCAGGAGGGCTCCCTGGCTAGATCTTAATTGCCGGGTGGGTTCAAATGGAAGGAGGCGGTCCTTCAGGTATCTAGGTCCTAAGCCATTTAGGGCTTTATATGTCAAAACAAGCACTTTGAATTGGGTTCGAGCAGCAACGCTAACCAATGAACGTCATACAGAATCGGCATGGCTCTACCATTCACCAGACGCGCCGCGTGATTCTGAACCAGTTGCAATCACGGACCATCTTCAAAGGCTTCCCCATGTAAAGTGTACTGCAGTAATCAATATGGGATGCTACCAGTGCATGCATAACTGTCATGAGGCTCTGCTCGTCCAGGTAGGAGTGAAGCTGGTATATTTACCACAGCTGAAGAAGAGCACCCCTAGCCACCACCTGGCCTTCCAGAGTTAAACCGAGGTCAAGGAGCACCCCCAACCTGCAGACCCTGTCCCTTAGGCAGAGTGCAACCCCACCCAGAACAGGGAAGTGGCCCTCTAGCATATCTTGCAGAGCACCCACTAGCAGCACTTCCATCTTGCTTGGATTGAGTTTCAGTTTATTAACCCTCATCCAGTCCATTATCTGGCCCAGACATGAGTTCAGCACAGAAACCGCCTCATCTGGATTGGTGAAAAATGAGAGGTAAAGCTGAGTATCATCAGCATATTGCTGACTCCTCAGCCCAAACCTCCTGGTGACCTCTCCCAGTGGTTCCATGTACATGTTAAAAAGCATGGGGGATAATATTGAGATAGAGCAACTGTCCCCCAGCATTACCTTCTGGACACGGTCAGCCAGGAAGGAGTGGAACCACTGCAAAGTAGTGCCTCCAACTCCCAACCTGGCTAGCCTATCCAGAAGGACACTATGGTCGATGGTGTCAAAAGCTACTGAGAGGTCCAGGAGTATCAACAGGTTTGTTCTCCCCCTGTCTCTCTCCTGGCAAAAGTCATCATACAAGGCAACCAAGATAGTCTCTATACCAAAGCCCTGCCTGAAACCCGACTGAAATTGAGCCAGAAAATCCATTTCATAACAGCAGCGCCTGGATTTGCCCAGCCACCACTTGCATAGGATAATGTGGTTCAAATCTCCACTTAGGTGTTGAGCTTAGTTAGCACCGCACACACTTCTTTGGCCAGTCATACTTTCCTGGCTTAGACAGTGTCTTCATAAAATGTGATGTGCAAAGAGAAACCAAAGGGGTATATAACTGTCTCTCCAGAACACCCTGTCCCATCTCCAGTTCCAGCCCTACCCCCACAATTGTCTATACCTAATGCAGCTTACTGGATGACTTTGATGATGAAATTCCATGGAACAAAGGTAGGAGGCAGGCAGGCAGGCAGGCAGGCAGGCAGGCAGGCAGATAGATAGATAGATAGATAGATAGACAGACAGACAGATAGACAGACAGAACATTTTCTGCTCATTAACATTTAACCATTATGGGAAACAATTTAATTTTAATACATCAGCTTAATCATTACTGAGACATTATTAATGGGTTAAAGAAGTGAAGCCAATTTAAATTTCTACAAATAGCCCACTACTGCCAAAACCCGTCAATTGAACCCAAACGTAGCACAATAAAATATGGCAAATCTGTGTCATTATTCAACAGAATTTAATATTGTTGGCAAAATGCTTTGTTGAAATTTTAACAAATGAGGGGTAACACATTAATTTACAACACATTGTTTCCCAGCTTTGAGATCGACTGTCTGAGAGATAACAGTCCTTGTTCATAGTAAAATATCCAGGTGACTAATATTGGAGTATGTTGTTTGGCTCCTGGTTGAAAAATTTGCATTTTTGTCTAGATTTGTAAAGTAATCTTGCATCAAGCGACCTTCTCTTTTTATAAATCCATGAAATTGGCTTATTACAGGAATGTGAAGTGAAATGAAAATGTTAATTCCTAGCATGAAGGGGAAAACAAAGCATAATAAAGGTGCTGAAAGCACCCAGAAGCATTCTCAACTGGCATAATTTGATACAGATAATTTGGAAAGGTACTTATTCCCCCTTAATTTCTGAACTGTCTCTTCCTCTCTCTGGTTTGTGTACCAGTGCCTGAACATGAAATATACACTAGTTAGTTTCGTCACTTTCTGCTCTGGCAAGGGCATTCCATGGAGTATTTGAGTTAAGCATTGAAGGGACCACTGATGTATTTCTTCCACCTCAGAAACTTTTTTTTACAGAGATTTAGTTCAGAGTATCTCCTTCTCCCATAGTTAGAGAAGTCATGGTAAGATACAAACATAGACAATGCGAGGCAGTCTGTGTAGCACACACAACTCTGTCCTACAGCCCCTTGGCACCACATCCTTGTATCCAGCACCAACTGCTTGAGGCCGAGGGGCACCGTGAACTCGCCCAGCACGTCCCTGCTGGATAACAAGCCTGGCAGGGAGGCCGCTGCCTCACTTTGCCTTGTAGCTGGGCCAGCCGCGTTAACTCACATGCCTCACTTGGCTACCTAAGAGTAACCTTTGTTTTCTTCTTATGATATCTTGCAAAATGTTGTGCTACTGCAAAAAAGTAGATGTTTTACATTTGAGAATTCTCTTTCAAATGCCTTATTTGTTTAGACATGGGAGTCAACATTTAGGATATGATTCCTTTTATTTTATTAAGTATTTTGTTTTATTTTAGATGCAACCCCCCCAAGACTATTTTTACTACTAATTGGTACAGTATACAAGTTAAATGAATGAATGAATGAATGAATCTCCCCAAAGAAAGGCTAAATCACTTGCCAAAGAAAGAACAAATTATTTTTAGAGTTTGTGAAGCAACTTCAAGCATAGTATAGCTTGTGTAAGGGCACCACCAGTGCAAGCAGGAGATGTGGTACTACTGCATTGGTAAAATTGTATGCTAAACAAGTTCTGAAGAGGATTCCAAGTCTATTCCAAGGCCACCACAAGTAATTGCTATTTCAGCCAGTGTTTAAATGTAACTCATTCCCATTCTCAAATGTAACTAAAGTAGAATCATTGGTCTACTTTTAAAAGAAACTGAATACTACAAGATGTTGGTCTAGGAATTCAGGGTCAAACTGCACAACACCAGCTTTGCATTTTAGAAGTGGATAGGATGTGAATTGCCAAAGATGTGATTCCCTGAGAGACATGCACCAGAGCATCCGCACTTGCAAATCAGGACCATGTTTACTTACTGATGGAAATCAAGTTAATTTTCAAGACACAGGAAGTGGTAAAATTGAAATGTTGTTAAAGACATATTTAAGTACTTAAGAAATCCAGTTTCTAATAACATGCCAACTATGGCCTCAGTCGCACAGCTATTAACTGTGCATCATATTTTGATGTGTACTAATGAGCCTCGTGGCGCAGTGGTTAAATGCCTGTACTGCAGGTAAAACTGTGCTCACGACCAGGTTCAACTGGGATGTAGCAGGCTCAAGGTTCACTCAGCCTTCCATCCTTCCGAGGTCGGTAAAATGAGTACCCAGCTTGCTGGGGGGGCAATGTGTAGCCTGCACACTGTAATCAAAATTGTAAACCGCCCAGAGACTACTTGTAGTGGTATGGGGCGGTATATAAGCAGAACACTTTGCTTTTTGCTTACTAAAGTCTTGGGCGATCATGTGACTGGTGTGGAGTTAATGCCCTGAAGGGTGCGAGCCAAAGGGGCTGCTTCCAGCCTTTCCTGGGGGAGTTTGGCCTCGGACCCCTGCTGCCACCCAGGACCAGCCCCCCTGCTGCTCTGCTGCCTAGGCTGCTCCATCTCCCTCCTCAACACCAGCCACCTGGCCGAGGGAAGAAGGGCCTTGGTGTGTGGCTGGGGGGGGGAGGGCCATCAGCCTGATGCCAAGCTTTAATATTGTGGCACCCCACCGGCGCCCAACTTGTATCTAGTTGAGACTAAGTTATAGGGTGGTTATGAAGGGGAGGGGTGATGGGATGATGAAGCTGAATGAGTGGATGATTTGTTTTTTATTTTGTTTTGCTTTGTTGTTTTGTTTCATTTTTCATTTTTTGTCTTTGTCTTTGTTTTGTGTCTTTTTTCTTGCCATCCGAGATAGAAGGTAAGGGCCCACAATGGAACTGAGGGAACAGGAAGGAGGGAGGGCAATGAAGGGGGCAGCTATTGAGCTCATGCTGGGCAGGGGAAGGTATTGGGGGGTGGGAGTGGCACACACATGCATAGAAGAAGAGAAGTTAGATATCTTACATCTATCCCCTCTTCTGGTTCCACTCCCAACCAGAAGTGTCAAAAAGCAAAAAGTGTTCTGCTTATATACCGCCCCATATCATCAGTAGCCAATTTTGATTACAGTGTGCAGGCCAAACAGCTGGGTACTCATTTTACCGACCTCGGAAGGATGGAAGGCTGAGTGAACCTTGAGCCTGCTACCGGGGATTGAACCCAGGTCGTGAGCACAGTTTTACCTGCAGTACAGGCATTTAACCACTGCGCCACGAGGCTCAAGTGACCATATCAGCAAGCCCATGAGCCAAACAGTGCTGTTGTTGAAGGTGGATGAGGGTGCCAACCTGGCATGTATTATTGAGACCTGGGTGGGAGAGGAAGGTGGGGTTCCCCTCTCCCAGCTATGCCCACCTGGATACTCAGTCTAGCACCAGTGTCACCCAGAGGGTCAGAGAGGGGCAGTTGCTATAGTCTATAAGAGTTCTATCTCAACCAGACTTCTTGTCTCTTTGGGAGGAGGTCTGGAGGACCTGTATTGTGTGCTGGGCTTACAAGACAGATTGGGGATTCTGTTGGTGTACCACCCACCCTGCTGCATTCCAGTAGTCTCCCTGCCTGAGTTGACAGAAGTGGTCTCCGACCTGGTGTTGAGAACCCCCAGACTATTGGTGCTGGGGGACCTCAACATCCATGCTGATGCTGCCTTGACTGGGGTGGCTCAGGACTTCATGGCCACCATGACAACCATGGGGCTGTCGCAACATGTCATCCGCTTGACACATGAGAAAAGCCATTCTCTGTACCTGGACTTCTCAACAGGACTGGAGGATGGTGGTTCAGATATAGAGGGGTTGGCTTTGACTCCATTGTCATGGTCAAACCACTTTATGGTCAAGTTTAGGCTACTAGCTTCTTTGACCCTCTGCAAGGGTGGGGAATCTATTAAGATGATCTGCCCTCAGAGACTAATGGATCCAAATGGTTTCCTGAAAACTCTGGGGGATTAGCCATCTG
Source organism: Phrynocephalus guinanensis (assembly GCA_037367245.1). Classification (NCBI taxonomy): domain Eukaryota; kingdom Metazoa; phylum Chordata; class Lepidosauria; order Squamata; family Agamidae; genus Phrynocephalus; species Phrynocephalus guinanensis. The sequence continues at coordinate 46,352,572 of CM074734.1, forward strand.
ATATGGTCGGTGCTTCTGTTGAAGCTCAGGTCGCTCTATGAAATAGGGAGATGACCCAGACAGATGACATGATCGCACCTAAGCACCATCTCCCTATATGCAGAGCCCAAATGGCTTCTTGGTATACATCTGAGCTGCATGTGATAAAGCGATAATGGAGATGGCTGGAGTGCAGGTGGAGAAAATATCACTGTGAGTCTGATCGAACATGGCTAAGAGCCCACTTTCGGGCCTATTCCATGGTTATACAGTTGGCAAAAAGGCAATATATCACCAACCAAATTGCTTCCTCAGAGTACCATCCATCGGAGCTGTTTCAGGTGGTCCGGGATCTTCTTCAGTTGGGAGATACAGTGGAGGTCCTGGACCACTCGTCGGCTCACTGTGATGAATTTGGTGTCCACTTTGAGGAAATGTTGCTCAGATTCGAAGTGAATTGGACTCCACCATTGGTGCATAATCAAGGGATGTGTCCAGTGCACCGTGCTTAGGTCCAGTAGTATTGGATGAGTTTCAATTATTGAGACCTGAGGATGCGGAAAGGGTGCTTGGATTTTTCTGTTCTACCACCACACCGCTTGACCCTTGCCCTTCTTGGCTAATTGAACGATCTTCCGGGGGGGGGTCGCACCTGGGTCCAGGAGACTGTGAATGCCTCTTTAAGAGAGGGAGTGGTCCGTGCTGCTTAAAAAACTCCTTAAAAACTCCTTTAAAAACCTAATCTGGACCCAGGGCTGGTGGTTAACTACATACCAGTAGCGAATCTCCCTCCATTTGGGCAAGGTGTTGGACTCGCCCACATCCAACACACTGGCTACCAAACCAATAAACCAACCCTTTCCTTTCTTTCCCGAATGAATGTCTGTAGTTAGAACTGGGACGTTTGGGGCATCTGAAGTTACAGCCGAGTGGCAGTATCACATTAATGAGAAGTCAGTGATGCTAATACCTTTCATTAGGGCCATGAAGAACATTTGGGATTAAAGGGGTAAGAGGAGATGTTCTGAACTTTAAGTTAATTGAACTGCTTGTGGAGCCAGGATAAAGAGGCAGAAATAACAAATCTCCTGACCACGCAGCGAGTTTTTCCATTAGAGGACCAGTGGGACAGACTGGACTTCTCCATCGTTTTCAATCAGCACGGCTTACTTTACAAGCCAATACTGGTAATTACAGCTTATTAGGAAACTGAGATAAAGCAGTGGGGTTATAATATTTAATCAAAAAGAGATGGACGGGACAAGGCCTTCGCTTTCTAAAGCCTCTTGTGGAAGAACGGTATCTATGCTTCACACTTCTAGGATTTACTGCCACTTCATGGGATGATGACCATGAACTAATGTATGATCAAACAACCTGGGATGGATGTCTCATCCTGGGTTCTGCACCTGCCTGACTTTTCAGACAAAGGGTGAGATTGTACTCCTGAAATAAGTAGTGAAGAATGGAGTTGCTGCAGACTGCTTACTCTTTTTCCTTCAAGCCCTATTTTCAGCTCAAAATGGTCCTACTCCATCTTTAAAAAAAAAAAAAGCTCCATGGTGGACAGTCTAACAGTAACTCTGTATTTATTCATTTGCAGGCATGAAAGCCATGTCAGAGGTAAGAAGCCAAACAGCAAGAAGCACATAATTAAGCACCATATTCTATCCTTTCCTGAAGCTTCAAACCCATTTCCCCAACCAGCCTCCAGTCCCTATGTCTTGTTTTCTTTCTAAAAGTAAGAATTCTCACACGAGCAGCATCCATCAAACACGTCCGATATATGCCTGGACATCTGGCTGGCTGGCTGGATGAGTGGGTGGCTTAAGCATCTGGCTGTGTAGCCATGGGTTGAGAGTTCAGTTGCCTACTGTGCTTCCAAAGGTAAGAGCCATTTGGCTTTGACCAAGCTGCATCATCCCAGAGTGCCCCAGAAGAAGAGTAAGCCATGTCTGAGTATTCTCTACCTGAAGAGGGTCATCATAAATCAAAATTTATCTGATGGGTTGTTGTTGTTGTTGTTGCTGCTGCTGCTGCTGCTGCTGTATTCTGGGATGATTTTCAAAAAGGACTGAGTGGGTCCGTGGAGGCTCAGTCTATCACTTCCTCTGCTTTTGATGTTCTGAGGCGAGGGCTGCTATTTCAGTAGCCAAGGGAACACTAAAGAGGTCTCTGTAGGCTTTGGGAAACCCCAGAGTTTACAGAAGTTCAAATAATAATAAATTATCATCAAACACTCACAATGAAATACATCTGCTTTTCTTCAAAGTAATTTGCTTCCGTCTTTCTCTCTCTCGCTTCCCTCGCCTCTCCTAGCTTCCCCCACCCACCCACCCAGTAGACAACCTATGAGTGCATAGCAGATGCTGGAGAAAGGTGGTCTAGGCAGGAGGCCGTGGCAAACATAAGCATCTCGAGTCTTCTTGTTGTGCAAGTTCTGGACATAGAGGGCCAGGAATAAGCCTCCTTGTGGATCAATCATAAGGCTTCCACAAGACCCAGAAGCAAAGGTCCTGAAGAAGCTCCTGATATTTCATGTATGCAGGAGATGAGGGTCCAAGGAATGAGATCCCTTAGCTCGGTGGTCCCCAACCCCCGGTCCGCGGACCGGTGCCGGTCCATGGACCGGTCAGCACTGGGCCGCCTGGGGAGGCCGGGGAGGCTCCTCCCCTTTTCCTCCACCGCCCTCCTCCTCCTCCTCTTCTCTCCCGCGGGCGGCCGGTGGAGGAGGAAGGCTGGAGGAGCGCAGGAGGAGCCGCCACCGCCTTTGCCTTTGCCTCCCTCCTCCCCTCCCCTCCCCTCCTCCCGGGCCGGCCAGCCGGCGACTCCGGCCCAAAACGCTGGCGCCCCGGCGGCGTTGGCGGCGGCCGCTTGGGCTCCGCCAGGAGGGACGCGGCGGCGTTGGCGGCGGCCCAGAAGACCGGGCTCTCCTCGGTCCGTTGCTCTCCTCTGGGGAAGAGGAGGCGGAGGCGCCCATCCTCCTCCTCCTCCCCCCGGGATCCCGCTGCTGGCGCCCCGCTCGCTTTCCCCGGCGGAGGAGGAGGCCCACGGCGGTGGCGGCAGCAGGAGCAGGAGCAAGCGCGGCGCCAGCAGCGAGACCCACGCGCGGCACCCGCCCGGCCGCGCCGGGAAGCGCCCTCGCGGCACCGACGAGCCGCCGCCGCCTCCTCCTGCTCCTGCTCCGGTTCCTCCTCCTCCTCCTCCTCCTCCCGCCGCCGCCGAAGGAGCAGCAGCGAGGGCAATTGCGGAGGGGTGGCGGTGGCGGCGGCGGGACGGGGGGATTGCGGCGGCGGCGGCGGCGGGGGGCGATTGCGGGGGGGGTGGCTGCTGCTGCTCCTCCGGCGGCGGCGGCGGGAGGAGGAGGAGGAGACAGGAGCAGGAGGCGGCGGCGGCGGCTCGTCGGTGCCGCAAGGGCGCTTCCCGGCGCGGCCGGGCGGGTGCCGCGCGCGGGGTGCCAGGACCAGGAGCCGCGCGCGGGTCTCGCTGCTGGCGCCCCGCTCGCTTTCCCCGGCGGAGGAGGAGGCTCACGGCGGCGGCGGCAGCAGGAGCAAGCGGGGCGCCAGCAGCGAGACCCGCACGCGCTCTCCTGGCGCCGGAGGAGGAGGCGGGGCCCGCCTGCCCAGGAGCCCCGGGTTCCCCACCCCACCCCGCCCGTGTGGGGGGGGAGTGGCACGCCCGACGCCCCAAGCCGGTGAGTGCCGCCGCCGCCGCTCTCGTGCCTCCCCCTCCTCCTTCCCTCCCATCCTTTGCTTTCACCCCCCCTTTTGCCTCCCCGCCGGACCCCCCTTTCGCATTCTCCCCCCCTCCCCACCCCCAGCTTCGGGCCACAGAAAAATTTTTCAAAAATTTCCCGGTCCGCGGGGACAAAAAGGTTGGGGAGCACTGCCTTAGCTGGAATGAGAGCAACCACTGCCGCTGGTGATTGTGTTGCTTGCTTAGTTGTCAAAAATATGTCCTCCACCCCTATATTACCTGCTTTGGGGGAATTTAAGTGGATTCTGGATCTATCAATATGGATCCCTTCTGCATCCATTCCACATATCATCTGGCCCAAAAGTAGTTTCTTTTGGTCTCCCCTTTCAATACTTTATTTATTTATTTATTTATTTATTTATTTATTTATTTATTTATTTATTTTTACAATTTATATGCCACCCACTACCCAAAGGTCTCTGGGCGGCTTACAATAAGGAATTAAAACAGTTAAAACATCAAATATCAATAAATAATTAAAACCACTACAAAACCTTATACTAAAATCATCACACTAAAATTGCCATCAAAGGACCCACAGTCTATGTTGTATCAATTAAAAAACTTGCATGTCCCACTTCTGAGCTGTCATTGGGACATGTCCTGCCTTCCATCACCAGTGTCAGGCTTTGGCCTTGAGATCCTGTTTGTCTGGCAATCCTGCTGACAACACCCAGCAAAGTTTCATGAGACTTACCAGCTCCATGATGAAGAATTGTAAGATGTGGCAACTGGCAACAGATCCTAAGACTCAATGATATCTTGCAGAGTTTGGCTTGATGGACCTCTAGAAGGCCAGTCCATGAAACTCCTTGCTGCAGGATATGGTGACCTAGATGCCTTTAAAAGGAGATTGGACAGATTTCCAAAGGAAATGTCCATCGCAGATTACAAGTCATGATGGAGAAACATATTGTCTCCAGGCTTAAATGGAGGGTACCCCGAAATCCCAGATGCAGGGGAGTGGTATCAGGAGTCAGGTATTTCGTTGTCCCGTATGCTCCCAGAGGCATCTGCTGGGGCCACTGTGAGATACAGGAACGTGTGCTAGATGGGCCCTTGGCCTGATCCAGCAGGGCTCTTTAAGCCTTCTCTTCATGTGACCAGATCTGTGAAAAAAATCATGCCTAGATCCCTTTCCATGGCTGCTGGCCTCACCAGATGCCTGGGACCCCCTCTCTTTCTCTGCTCCTTGAAGGGTGTGTGTTGGTGCACTTCAACCTGAACAAAAGGCAACTGAAAAATACTGCTCCACAGTCTGAGGGGCAGAGTCTCGGTGGGAGCAGAATCCCAAGGGCTGCATGAATGGCAACCTGTGGGATGCTCTCTGGGCCATGGAGCACATGGTCAGGCCCCTCTTGCCAGTAGTGGAAAGCTTGAGAATCCAATGCCCCAGGGGATGGTTCTTCATTTTGTTCACCTGGGTACCTTGGCTACACAGGCTCAGGCACATGAATCAGGGTGCTTTTCTGCCATCTCTCCCATAGTCATTGTCTCACAGGAGAGCTTGACCTAATTCTTTCCATGTGGCACTGGGGAGGTTCTTAGGATCACCCAGTTGGCAACCACTGACTGGAAAAAGAATGTTTGCCTGAATGAAGCTTTCCTCTCCTCTGATTTATGAGGGCTTTTCTTAGGCTGATATGGAGATGGGAACATTCATACCATTTGGGAGAGTTCATTTATTTTTATTCTTTAACACACAAGGACTGCCTAATGAAGAGACGAGGCAGCTGAGCCTGGCAGAAAAGAAGCAGATGAAAGACTTGTAGGACAAGGCAGGCAGCTCTAATGAAGCAGAGGGGGGTCCCTGGCTTTCCTGTGGCTTCTGACACAAGCAGGTTTGACAGGGTGAACATCACATGGACGTTTCTGAATCTCATGCTACTCAAGGGCTTGCATTAAGCTGCTAGGCCAGAACCTAAAGGAACCGAAGGCCAAACTATCTGGAAACAGGCCAGGGCTCAGTCCATGCCTGGGCTTGGCACAGAAGAGGACCCCAAGGTGGCATTCCAGCAATTCCAGGTAGGGCTGGGAGAGTTCTTTGGTTGAATCCACAGAAAGCTGCTGCCTGCAAGTGTCAGCCCTACTACAGAGTGAGGCAGGCTCATGGTACAAAGCAGCTTCTTCTGTTCCCTGTCCTGTGAGCCAAAGGAGGTTTTACAGCCAGGGATGTTGGAAAGTCTTTAGGTCCGAGTCCAAATCGTTGATACCAAGTCTGGAGCCCCAAGCCCCAAGTCTGAGTGCTAATTAAAAACAAGTCATTTCCCCCAGAAAGAAAGAAGGAAGGAAGGGGATGGGTGGGTTCTAAGTAACAAGTCAAGTCCAAGTTACTGAAAAATAAACCCATGTCCAGTGTGATTTGAGTCACAGTGCAACTGAAGTACGACTTGATGGTGAGTCCTGCAACTCGAGTTCCCATCCCTTTTCACGCCTGTTGTGAGTTCTTACTGCACAGCAGAGAGATACCATCTCTTTGGGGAAATGTAGGTGGGGAAGAATGGTGGGCCAAATACTTTCCAAGGCGAACCATGAACTACATCCTGAATGGCTTTCAAGCATGAAAGAGGTGTAAAATATGGACTGCTTTGTACTTCAATTTTTTAAAAAAACTTTTCCAGCCACATTCTAATTGTTTCTTCATTGGGCTGCCTCCATTTCCATGACACACAGAGCCTGTCCAGACGGGGGAATTTGGAGTGATCTGCTTTGTGCTTGAAAGAGTCTTAGTTTCAATGTGATCATATTGTTCACAGTCCAGAGTGGCCTTATAGCTGGATGGGAAGTATATAAATGAAATGAAATAAAAAAAATAATTCATATTTTCTCTTTCCTTTCAGCAATCCTTACATTCATGTTGGAGATGTTTATTCTCCTATGAGAAAGGTCCACCCAGGGCTTGGGATCTCTGGTGTGCTTTCAAGATATGTTTTTGACTCTTTACATTCTGCTTCTTTCAATAAAGAATCTGGTTCAGTTTTTCCTGAAATGGTTTTATTTACTAGGGGTTCATAGAAAATAGGAACATCCATAGGATCTTGCAAATCTGTCCATTGTCCAAAGGGGGAAACAAATGGGTTAGAACTTGGAAACAGAACAAGTCTCTTCAAATCAACACAGTCCATAACCTGGATTCTCTCTGTCCAGAGAACAATTAATCCTGACCCAGATGGCGTAGATAGCAAGGGGACCCAGTCTTCTCCAAGCCCCCTTTCCCATAACCAGTCCTGGTCATCGTAGATGTGTGCCCCAGCTCCTTCGTCTCCCACCTGTTCATCTCCTGATCCCAAATCCATTTTGCCCTTTCTCTTTTCTCTCTCTTCTTGAGCTCTTTCTTCTGTTATTTTTCTCCTCCACTCCCGGGCTTCCCTTTTGCCCCAGTAAGACGAGCCTTCTTTATCAGCTACTTGCCTTCTCTGCTCTGCTTCCTCCTCTGGTACCATCACATGCTCCCATTTATGGGTCCATGGGTTCTCTAGCCATATCCACTCCCAGCCTGGTGGAAGTATAAAGTACTTAGCTTCCCCCAATTTACTACCTCTGCAAACTCAACGACCCTTTTACCCTCCCTTCTCTCCTTACCCGACTCTCCTATCCCCTTCTCTGAATTTCCCACCTTTTCTCTAGATACAATCAGGTCTGTTTCTATCTTCACGCCTTCTTTCACCCCTTCTATTCCTTGAGTCATTTCCTTGGTTCCTGGGGTATTTCCAGTCAACGCTGGGTCTTCTCCTTGTGGTCTAACTGTATTCCCCATCATATGTCCTAGACAGGGCAGACAACACTCTGGTGGATGTGTCTTCCTGTCTGCCTCCTTTGCCACACCACCTCTTCTTCCTGCCTTTCTCCTCAGCTAGGGCTCTGCTGGAGGAGCCCATGGAGTCCTCGTCCCTATCTTTCTTTGTGGCCATCATTCAGCAGGCTGTGGTGACTTTCCCTTTGTTGTTGCTGTTAAATAAAGGACATGGCACATTGAAATAGCAGTGCATCAACCTAGCATGCTATTAAAGTTTCGCTGTGTCAGTTAGGAAAATGTTTTAAAAGAAGACAAAAATAAAGGAGGGGCTTCCTCCATCCTTCATTTTTAATGTCACAACCCACCTCATATGTTACAGCCAGGTTTTCTCCTCAGTAAACATCACCCACAACTCTATTTGGGGGGGGGGGAAGCAGTCATCTGCACGGACTACAAAACAGGATATCTAAGAGCAAGCTAAACAAACCATGGATTTTTCCTACCAACTTGGTGGTGGTGGTCATGAAGTCCACTCAGCCCTAATGTGAGCTGGCATACCCCATTTTTCTAGTTTAATAAAGTATAACTTCAGCAGCTCTGGCAAACTCAACTTTATGTAGCCCTTTTGTGAGGAGCAGGGTGGTCATACATATTGACAGGTATATGTTCACTTACTGCACAAGATAAACTGTATCGGCAAGGAGGTTTGTTTAGTGGGGACATGATGCCATTACAACTGGCTGTTGTGGTCCACCTCTTTCTCAGATACCTATAAAAACCAAGCTGTTTTATACAATTCTGTAAGACTCCGGTTTGCTCCCAGCAAAAGGGAAAGCCTTCTAGCGCTAGCCCTTGACTTTGGCAGCCCTTGGAAGTGTAAAGCAACAGCGCTTCTCTGTATGACTCCATTGATCTCTGCAGTTTTTATCAGTGGAACAGATGACTGGTAGTTGAGAAAGGGTGCCGTAGAGTTAGAATTCATTTAGAAAGGGGAAGGTGAGTTCAAAAGACAGGAGAAATGGTGGTGGAATTGTGGCAGCCCTCTAGCAGCTAGAGAGCTACCAGATAGAGAGCTCAGCTTCCCTTCTGCTGTTTTTCCACAATAATTCCAGAGACATTTTGTTGATGCCCCCAATGGGAAACATCAGACAACAGCTTCAATGACTTAGACAGCAATAACTTAATGACAAGGAAATTAGATACAAGAACTCTATTAAAATAGCATTACGACTAGGATATAATGCTACAAAAGCAATGAAATGAGAAGCAATTTGAGGTAATAAGCCCGGGGGGGGGAGCTGGCTGGGGGGGGGACCCTGGAAAGGTAATATACTGCACTGTATTGTTTAATAAATCTACTTAAGGAAATAATGAACAGGAGTGGGACTAGGGGTGGTGGGAAAAAACAAACAAGAGATGTTGTCGGCACAATGCACACATCAAGGACACACCAATAACAGAAAGCAGAAAGATGGGGATTCAAAACAATTCAGCTGCAGAGGGTGGTAAACAAGAGCTTTTCTTGGTTACAAATAAAGATTACGCCAAGGGAGCTGCATATCAAGCCTGAACTATCTTTGGAAGCAAAAAACTGAGCAGCTCTAGTGAGGAGATGCCAGCCTGCCGCTATGTACAGGTGTGAAGGTTGGGTAGTGAAGAAGGTAGACCACCACCTCCCCACCCAAAGAAGGTAGATTCATTTGAGACACGGTTCTGAAGGAGATCCTGGACCACCAGAAAGGCAAACCATTGAATTCTCTCTAGAGGCAAAAACTTCCTACTTTGGGTACATCATAAGAAGGCAGCATCTTTTGGAAAAGGCAATAACACTGGGGGTGAGAGGCCGCAGGGGGAAAAAGAAGACCAAATATAAGGTGGATGGATTCCCTGAAATAAGCTACAGGCTTGACCAGAATTGTTTTTGTTTTGGTCTTGTTCAAAAAAAGAATATTTTCAATATTGATGTGTGTAGCATGCACCATGACAACATATAGTAGGTCTATCAAATAGTAAAGAAATTTAGAATTCCACACGGGGGCAGGCAGGGGCATGCCTTACCTTCTCTCAAGGATACCCACTATTCAACCCTGAGTCATGTACTGTTTGTGCAGAAGCTAGACACTAGAGAGACAAATGACACAGAACCCTTTGATGACATGTGAAGGATCAGCAGCAGTCCTGTGAAATAGCCGCCTTCTATACTACCTCCATATTCTATAGGTGCTGTTGCAGTGCTCCTTGATGGGATCATTCAGTAATCTCCACACACCCCTCTTAATACAAAGCAAAGTGTTCTGCTTATATACCACCCTATATAACTTCAAGTCGTTTCTGGGCAGTTTACAGTTTAATTATAGTATGCAGGCTACACATTGCCCCCACCTCATCCCCAGAAGCTAGGTACTCATTTTACCAACCTCGGAAGGATGGAAGGCTGAGCCATCCATGAGCCTGCTACGTGGGATTGAACTCCAGGTCGTGAGCACAGTTTTAGCTGCAGTCCAGGCATTGAACCACTGCACCACGGGGCTCCAGAAGGCATGGTTCCTTTGCTTTCTAAGCATCTTGATTTACAGACTGCTTCTGAAAGAAACAGTGAGTAGCAGTTGTGTACATGAGTGCTGGCAGAGGAACTCAACAAGAGGGTATGATGGCAAGAGGCAGGAGGTCTATGGCCAGCAACTGGTCACTGAGAGGCGTTAAGTCACAGTGGGCTCAAGAGAACTGTAACATAAGGTTTTCTCACACCTGCCTTTTCTCCTTGGCTTTTGTGTGTAGGGTCATAAAACATGCCATCAAGGAAAAACTAAAGGAAAGGAGACCTCTTCACATTCCCAGAAGGACGAAAAGAGAATAAAAAGCTGTAGAACCATATTGCTAAATTATCCTCATAGGACCCTGGAAATGGTAATTTACAATCTTTTGTTGTTATGCCCTTCCAACGTAGGGTGGCCCCATGAGTGAATGATCTCCAGAACGGCCTGTCCTCAACAGCTCTACTCAGCTCTTACAATCTCAAGCCTGTGACATCCATTAGGGATTCAACCCACCGCATATTTGGTCTTCCTCTTTTCCTGCTGACTTCCACCTTTTCAACATTATTGTATATTTCCCACTAAATCCTGGTTTCTTATGAGGTTCCCAAAGTAAGGCAGCCTCAGCTTCAACATTTTTGTCTTCAGAGATAGTTGGAGCGTGATTTGAACTAGATTCCACTCGTTCATCCTTCTGGCAGGCTAGGTCATCCACAATGCTCTCTTCCAGCATGACTTTTCAAACAAATCAATTTTTTTTCCTGCCAGCTTTCTCTGCTGTCCAGCTTTCACACCCATGCACAGTGATCAGAAATACAAGAGTTTAGATGATCTTGGCCTTTGTCTCTCCACTGATACATCCTTAAACTTGATTATCTTTTCTAGTTCCTTCCTGGCTGCCCTTCCAAGTCCCAATCTTCTTCTGATCTCTTGGCTCTAGTCTCCCTTTGGATTGATGATTGAACCAAGGTGCACACAAATCTCTAACTACTGTTCATTTGAAGTCCTTTATAGACCTAAAATTCCCACATTTACTACTTACGATTGCTTTGCATTGTTGAGATGACAGCCTTACCTTTTCTCGCACAGTAGTAATGATTCCTCTTTTCAACACTAGGGAAATCTCTCTGTGTAGGAACATAAAACAAGCTGCTCAAGTCAATTCTGGCATCTCTCCCTTGAGGAGTTGTGTTGAATTAAAATCAGGGGTGAATTAGGCTCTTGATACGATTGATACAAACTGACCATGAGTCAGAGGAAACAAAACGAGTTGTGCAGCTTCATACTGTGGATATACACACAATAACACATAGATGGGCCTAATTAAATTATACTCCATACATTTTAATGCAATACATAGAAAATTGTATAAAAGCCTGAAAAGTTCTAATTTGTTTCCATTAGCAGTTTTTGAACAGGTGGCTGTGTTAGCTCACACATTGAATGCTTTTGTGTGTTGCAATCTGCTAAGGTTGGGTTTAATGGCCATATTGACCCCTTCCAACTCATTTATGCTATGATTTCTCAGATACATGGAACATAATCATTAGGTCACAGGTTTTTGTGCATTGGAGCACATGGTGGAAGATGGGCAACCAGAAATGGCTGGCCATAAGTGGTGTGAATAATTCCATTGACATACTGAAAATTCATTACCAAGGTAATTATCACCTTTCCCCTACTCCCCAATCCCACTTGGTCTCCACCACCCAACTAAGGGATAAAAGGACAAGGAAAAATTTACTATCCAGTGACAGTTCTCTACAACGTTGTGTATGTGTGTGTGTATGTAATGATCAGAAAAACCAGTGCTAAAACCACTTGTTAGTACCCATTAGAGTACAGCTGTTGCATCAAGGGGACTTAATTAAGTGCTGACAGTTTATTCAGTGGGTCTACTCTAGATTGGATTGACAACTGGATTTAGCCTGTTAACAGGAATATGAACTTTTGGCACTCTAGATGTTTTGGATTACAACTCACAGAATCCCGAGCGAATATTCCCAATGAGTTTTACTGCCCATTGGAAGTTCTAGTCCCAAATATCTGGAGTGCTAAAGATCCGTTATGTAGGCTATGTGTTATTATGTCACTTTCACCTAACAGATATTTATGGAGTGATCTCACCACATCCCTGCTCCCCTGTGAGGCCAAGCAGGGATTCAAACCCTAGGTTGACATTCTATCCATGATTATACCACACTGGGTATCATCTGTACCAGATTAGAACTTAACAACAAGTTTGACTGGCTTTCATGTGGGAAATATAGAGTGAATCCATTTGTCATAGTATCACACTTAAAAAAGAAAGAAAGACCGAACATCTTTGCTTGCTAGACTTGCTCATTTGGTCTGTAAGCAAATAGAGTCTACCAAATCAGTCTATTCCTCTTTAATTGTGGTTCTGGTGACTTCTAGTTAAGTGTGTTCCAAGATTTCTCCTCAATATGCACTGGCTGAAGGTAAAAAGGAGTCCACAGATTTTTATTTCAGGTGAGAGGGCAAAGCTACATAGTGGTGTGATGTGTTCATGCTATTCACAAGCATAGCACACATCATCACAACATTGTGCATCAGCTTCTGTACATTAAAATAATGAATACACTTAGAATGTGGACACCCAGGCTAAAGAAAGCTTTAAAATCAGAAATCATTAGCAAGTGCAGTGAGGAAGCAGAGGAATTATCAGTGGTTGTAGGAAAATTTCCAACAATACTCACCAGCCAGGCTTTGCAACGGCTCCTTTTTTAAAAAAAAATTCCCATTAAAAAGCAAAGCATGGACTAACCTGATCACATATCTTCTAACATATTTTACTTAATTTTGGTTGCATTAGGGGAAATGTTCAGTGGTGCCATGCAATAAATATGTCAAGAATGTTGTCACTGTGTTGCTAAAAAGGTCCAGATATGCTGTCAATTCATTTCTCCCAAAAACTCCCACAGACCACTTAGCCATGCAGATATGCATCAGGTGAGTTAATGTCTCCTGATCTGCTGATATTTAGAGGATATTTAAATATTATAAATAGATTTAATCTCAGTAAAAGTGGGTGCTTGGCTGCCTGATGGGTTGCTCAGAAAGTAAGTTTGTATAAGCAGTTAGTTGGATTTATGGTTCCAGCACTGCAGTTATAGTTGCAATTTTTCAAGACTCTTTCCCATTGGTCTATATTTACTAAAATAACTTTTTTGCTTTTATTAAAACCTCTGAATGCTATGAGCCAGCCACTGTCTCTCCTCCCATGCATCTGAGTGTAACCTCAACATCCACAACCAACATGGATCAGCTGCATGCAAGCCAGTGCTTAAATCTGCTGCTAGTTTATAGAGTTCATCATTAACTAAAAAATTGCCATGCGAGAATCGCCAAGCTGAACCCCTAACAACATTTTTAAAGCATTAACAACTTGGCTTTTCAAAGAAGCATATGGAGACCGTTAATGTTGTGTTGTTTTCCCCTGTTTCCTTCTGCATTTCCCATCACCTTAAGCTCTTTTAGCCTCTTGCTGGGTTCCTTGTTTGTTATTGGTCAGTTATTAATTCGCTTATTGATTGTAATTATTTTTTATTTGTTTGCTTTTGTGTAAACTGCCCAGAGTTCCTTTGGGAAAACCCATGTGGTCTAGAAATGAATGAATAAATAAATAAATAAATAAATAAATAAATAAATAAATAAATGCTAGTTACATCTCAAAAGACATAGTTTTAAGCTGCCTTGATGCCCTAAGCACATCCAATGTCGCCTGATTTTGGAAGCTAAGCAGGGTCAGGCCTGGCTAGTACTTGGATAGGGGACCACCAGAGTGCTGTAGATGCCTAGAGCTGGAACTGGCAAATCACTCCAGTATTCCTGCCAAGAAAACTCCATGGACATGGAGTCACGAAGAGTCGGTCATGACTGTTATGACATCTCTCTCTCTCTCTCTCTCTCTCTCTCTCTCACACACACACACACACACACACACACACACACACACACACACAAACTGTAGTGTAACCTAGCTACTGTATGTATAGGAGGATGTGGACAATGAAGCTGTAGAGCACTTTTAAAAAACCCACCTTGAAACCTTCACAAAATAATGAATGTCTTTGAAAAGGTAGACTTTTAAATAAAAGTCATTTTTTAAAAACTCTCGCTGAGCTTTGTGCCCTCAGGATAAGCTCTACAGCTGTGGCTTCAAACTGTCTTTTTCCATTGCCAGATTGAAAAACGTCTTCCTGTTAAAAAATAAATAGGATGGGTATTCTTGCAGAATCATTATGAGGTAAAAATTTGTAACCCAAGAATGATCAAATCCCAAAAGACTTTGTGAGCATGACATAACTCTAGTGGCAATTTTTCCCCCCAAGACAAAATCATCATATGAGATTTCAGTTTCACTCTCGGGTCCTTGTAAAAACATATTCCTTATACCTGGTGGGAATTTGGTAGAAATCTGAAGCATACTAACTTGGAATAATTTATTGCAAATTTTATTTACAACAGCTTTAATTCCAGACCAGGACATTTGGGGTTACTTTAATTAAACCTGAGGAGTAGAGATGGGCATGACTTAGCGGTATTCCCGTTTCCGTTTCCGTTACTCGGTTCCGTTACTCTATGGAAACGGTAACGGGAATTACTCCCCCAGACTTCGAGCTCGAACCGACGAACGAACAATTTTGGTCTGATTTGTCGTGCTCGTTACTTGCATCGCGCAATCGCGCGATGCCACGCGGCACAGAAAAAAAGTTTTAAAAAGTTAAAAAAAAACCGGTTCCCGGCCGAAAAGCAGGCGGAAAAATGCCTGCCGTGCCTCAGGGCACCTACCAGAGGGGTTGTTTCTGGAGGTCCCCGGCCTCCCCCCCATCCCCCGTCCTAGTGGGCTGCTCTGTGGGACTCGCCACAGGCTCGCAGCCAGCCAGCAAAAAGCCCAGTCTCGCCGGCCGCCGCAATTAAAGCGCAAGCAAGCGGCACGGACGGCACAGGAAAAAACTGTTATATTCTCCCCCCACCCATTCCCGGGCCAAAAAAGCAGGCGGAAAAATGCCTGCTTGACTAAGGGCGCAGGGCACCTACCGGAGGGGTGGTTTCTGGAGGGGGGGTCCCGCCTCCCCCCCGTCCTGGGCAGCCGGACTCGCCATTTCGCCATGCCATGCGGTGCAGGCAGGGGATCCAAAATGGGGTGGCGAACGCAATATTGTTTTTGAAATTGTGGTCCAAAAACACACAAGCACAACAGAAACATGCAAAAATTTATAAACTGCCAGATTTTTCACATTAGCAGTGGGTTTTTTCTTGCAACAAAATGTCTCTCCTCTCCTCCTCTGTCCTCCATTGATTTTATTTTATTTTATTTTATTTACACCTGCGCAATGATGGGCTGGCCGAGTGGCCAGCCATGTGGGAGTGGACGACCATGCAAATTTTTGGAGCCATCCCACCAGTCGCATGGCCACTTGGCCATGGAGACTTCTGGGATGTGCCAAAAAGCCCCCTAAAACCTGCCCTAGCCCCCCTAACCCTAACCCTAACCCTTGACTCCGTACCCATACGTCACAGACTGTCTTCTTAGTGGGTCAGAGAGGCACCCAGAGGTGCAACCCACTAGCCCACCGTAACCTTACCCGTCACTAGCCTAACCCTAGCCCTTGCACTAAGCCACCTTAAAGCCAGATCTACTTGCTTGCATTGCACTACACGCAGCAAGTACAATTCCCTTCTGTGTGAGACATGGTGGTGCGAGAGCCTTAGTTAGGCATCTCACTATGGCTCTGGGTTCAGTGCCATCCACTAGTCTTCACAGTCACTGTCTGCACATTCTGTTATGCAATATCCATATGGCTATTGCCTAGCATTTTGCAGCAGCAGCAGGTGAGGAGGGGAGACCCCCATGTTGAGGGGTCTCTTGGAGCCTGCTTCCCCTTTCCTAGTGGGTGAGGATAGGAGGCACCCACGGGTGCCTCCAGGAGCCCACTTTCCCTTATAGCGGGCCAGAGGAGGCACCCACCCCACAGAGGTGCCTCCAGGAGCCCGCTCCCCCCCCAAAAAAACAGTACTAACGACAATGAAAAAAACGAAAAAAATGAACCGACTAATTTTTGCGAATTTTCGCGAAAACCGGAAACGAGCCGAAACGGGACCGGCCCGACTAACGACAACTCGAAAAAAAATTTTTTCAAGTCGTGCCCATCTCTACTGAGGAGACATCCTGTCAAGCTGGACTTATTCAGTGAAATTAAATTTGACATTGGATTATAACAAAAATACCAGGGTCTTGAGACTACCTTATCATCCTCCCCATTCTTGTTGATTCCTGAGATGATTTTTGCCCAAACAATGGAGATACATTTCCAGTTTGATCAGGGCCACTCTGCTCTCCTCCATAATTTGTTCGAAACTCCAGGGTCACACACTTTTGCAACCAGATCACGGTCTTTGCTGCTCCACATCTGATGGGAAGTGTGAAGAGTTTGATCTATAATTTACACAGATGTTAGTCTGGGGGTGGTTTGATGTGCTGGAGAATATATGTGCTGCCAGCTTGGTGCTGTCTCCTCTTTTAATTTTGAAAGTCTTCGCATCAAGGAAGAGTATTGATGATAATATGTGAGAGGAATGATTGGCCTCACCACCTACCCACCCGCCCACCAACCTTTCTCTTCTGTTTCCCTCTAGAGGAAACTCTGTGATGCTTTCTCTCTGCAAAAGTTATTTGATCAAGGAGAAATGGAGAAAGGTGTCCCAAGATTATCTGCCTCACTTCCTGGTACAACCACTCAGCCCCCTTTTTGCTTTCTTTGCCAACCTGTGTGTGTCCTTTCACTAACTTCTGCTCAACCCTTTTTTTTAAAGCATCTGACAATCCTTCAGGCAAAAACCTGAGCTACTGGCTATACTTCAAGACACCCTAGTTATATTTTGTAAATGGGAACTGATGACTGATGTGCTGCTGCCACAGAAGCAGCAGTAGACTGCTGGAGAAAGCGTCATTCTCATTCCGTTTGGGAACTGGAGCCGTTAGCTGCCTGTGTGGGCTGAGATAAAAACTGAGCTTCGTGGTGCAAAAACTATCAATCAGGATTGGAAAACAGTGCCTCCTAGATCACTGCTAATATCCCTTTAAACAGCAGCAGCAAAAGAGATATATAGTAGAGGAAAATGTTTGCCCTCATGGCATCCCTATGAGCCTTCCACAGTTGTTTGACTGCCCACTAGAGATGGGCACGAATAAAAAAAATTGCATTTCGTTCGTCGTTTGTTGTTTGGAGGGTCCGTTTCGGTTCGTTTCCTTTTTTGTGAATTTTTGAAAAAAATTGTTTTTGTTTTCGTTCGTATCGTTACCATTTTGTTACCATTTTATTTCATTTTTTGTGATTTTTTAAGGATTTTAAGCAATTCACTCATATTGCAGTAACGGAAACGAAACGCACGGCAAAATTTCCGGTGTTTCTGTTCGTTTCATTTCATTTCAGAGACAAAATTCGTTTGTCATTTCGTTACGTAACAAAATAAAAAAACGAAAATGGAAACGAAAAATTGTTCGTTTCGTGCCCATCTCTACTGGCCACCACTGGCCACACTACAAAGGCAGATATCAGATATCTGTTACATGGCTGCAAAAGAGGCTAATGTTATTTTTGTCTATATTAATAGAACTATAGTCTTAAAATCCCATGAAGTACTAGACCCTCTCAATCTGGCGTTATCTAGAGTGCTGTGTTCAGTTGTGGACACTGTACTTTAAAGAAAAATGTCAACAAACTGGAACAAGTTCAGAGGAGAGAAACAAGGATGATCAGAGGATTTGAAACTAAGCCCTATAAGGAAAGACAGGAAGAGCTGGTCATGTTTTGCCTGGAGAAAAGAAAATGTGATAGCACTTTTCAAATCATTGAAAGGATACAGAGGAGTGGCAGGATCCGATTTGGATGCCTGCATCAAGGCACCAATTATTCTATCATTATGTCATGCGATTGATGGGGAATGGATCCCAATTGCAGACCTGTCCGACTGCACCCTTGGCCTTTCCCTGACCCTTCACAGAAGCTACCTAAGTCCTTGAGCCTCCCAGACACAACCCTTGGGGGATCAACCCTTTTTAAAATTCCATTTTTCAGTCATCATAACCCCACAGAGAAGAGGTAAACTTGGAGGTGTGGGTGGATATCACAACATTCAACGCGGTTGGTCTCCTGCAAGAAAGAGTCCAAAAAACCCACCCCCAAAACAGGTGACTGGATTGAGCCATATTACTCAATGAGTTCCAGCCCTTTGTTTTTGACTCAAGAAAGGGAGTTGTAAAGCAATGGATTTCCAGCTGCCCGTTCAAGACCAAACTCAAAAGTCTTGCATTACAACAGAGACAGCTTGTTAATGACAATGTTAATAGGAAGTCTGTTTCTCTTGCAGCTACAGAGAAGATTGAACCTCTGTTCAGAGAGAATGGAGAAGCCTGAAGGAAATGGCAGTTGACGTCCTAGTTCCTGCTGATCATCAGGTGTTGAGGCTTTGACCCCGTGAAACCCGGGTTCACCATCTGAGTCCTTGTGTGCTGTTCTCAGTGAAGAAGAGAGGGCAGTGTCAGAGAATCACCTCTTTGTCAACCCAACTCTTCAGTCAAATATTGGTTTTGCTGCTGCTGTCATCACAATCGAGGATGTTTAAGTGCAGATTTCCTAATCTCAGTTGTTTATAGCACGTGAAAGTTGTGTGTTACAATGACCAGGCTCTAGCAGTGCTGCGCCGTGTCACTTCTGTTGTGGTTGTTTCCTTCAAGAGGATTTGTTCTTCCTTCCATTCTAATTGATGGGGGTTATGCAGTAGAGCTCCCAAGGTGTTACAAGAATGCTGCATCTGATGCACTGTAAGAGGTTCTCCACTCCAGGGTCTTCTCCAGCCCTACCTGAAGATTTCATGGATTGACCCTGGGGCAGCTTTGCTCACAAAACAGTATGATTAAAAGACTGTGTAACTACTGCAGTCATGAAGGACTTTAAAACAAAACAAAACAATTGGTTATATGTTTCATAAAATCCTATGTTTGCCACACAACTCAGGATAGTTACTTTAAAAAAAAACCTACAGAGCAAGTCTTCCAGATAGCATGGCCTTTGTGAGGGATTTTGGAACATTTTTAAAGAGCAACTTTTGGAAACTCTCCTTGATCTTTGAGAAAACACAAGTTTGGAAACAATGATAAAACTTACTTTTTAAATATTCAGAGATTCGTGCCCCCGAGGTATGCTCTGCCGTTGAAGCTTCAAACTTTTCTTTTGCCCTGGCTGGATTTAGAAATGCAATCTTTTTCTTTTCTTTTCTTTTTTCTTTTTAAGGAACCAGAAACAAAAGTGGACATTTTTTGTGCAGCATCATTCTGAAGTTCAGACTTCTGACAGTGACTGATCGAGGGTTACAGACAAAATGACAGCAAGTGAGCTGTCAAGTTTGTGGCTGAGAGAAGATTCCACCTAAAACGCCCCCCCTCCACAAGCATAAATGCAGAGGAGGTGCGCCAATCTAGCTTTGGGTGATGTTGTTACTGCACCATTGTTTTGTGACCTGTATTCCTTTCCTCACATGTAGGCAATCCCCCCCCCCACCCCATGCATCCTCATGGTTTTGCTTGTTTGAACTGTCAGGCAGGATGCATTGGCAGGGACTGCTTGTCTGTCCCCAGAGTTAATTTCTCCTTGTCAGAGAAGAATTTTCATCATCATAATAGTCCCGCTCACTTGACCAGTCCAAACAGTGCAATCTTGCACAATCCTAGCAAGAGAAAAACAAGGCCAGATAGGTGAGGCAGAATGGATGGATACAATCTGCTCGGCACGCAGGTGACAAATGCAGTGTCCAATTTGTGGAATTTTTTTATACCAGCGATAAGTCACCACAGAGAAATTTGGCCCTCTTAAATCTTACACCAGACATGGGCCTTCAGACAAATCCCCAAATGTTGTGGGTAAAGTCAGTTCAAGTGAGCTTTAAAAAGAAACATGAATCAATACTGGCATTCAGTGAACACTTAATTCCAACAAGGACTTATTTGTGGGACGTGTCCTGAGTTTAAAGAATGTCTGCTAACTGCAGGACTTTGGTTTCATGGAATACACTGGGGATACCAACCTTTCGCTGTGCATTGACACAAAGCAGCTAAGTCCACTGGGGTTCGCGCTAATAGCATAGGATGTTGCTTGCTTCTGGCAGTCAGTATACAAGTGCAATAAAAATACATGGTATCCCATTCCCTAACAGAAACAAAGCAATGTTATTTCTGCTGTACTAATGAACCTCACTAAAATTATATTTTTCCATCATCAACACCCATAAAGATAGTGGCTTAAATCCTTTTGCACAATTATGCTTGTGGAAATCTAATTATATCAACAGGGGGTGATTTTTTTTTATTTTGAACATGTCCTATTTCTGCCCCACTGCCCCCATGGCTCCTGTGTCATCTCTTGTATCATGTGGAAGCCGTGGGTACTGCAGGATGAGAGGAGGCAGGCTTTAATTACCAAACATTGCTGCTGTGAGTAATGTCATCCCAACAAAAGAAGGAAGTGCTTCGTTTCCAAAAATCACCCCCACTGATAACATGATCAGCCTTCCAGGGATATCATTCTGCCAAAAGAATTTTAGCCTGCACTGTAGATTGTACACACCACAGCGGCCATACCACCCTGAAACCTGATCTCATCAGATCTCGGAAGTAGAGATGGGCACGAATCAAAAAACTGGCATTTTGTTTGTTGTTTGTCGTTTAGGGGGTCCGTTTCAGTTCGTTTCCATTTTTTGCGAATTTTTGCAGAAAAATCGTTTTCATTTTCATTCGTTTTGTCGTTTCGTTACCATTTATTTTATTTTATTGTGATTTTTTTTAGCATTTAAAGCAGTTCAATGTATTGCCGTAACGAAAACGAAACGGATGACAAAATTTCTGGTGTTTCTGTTCGTTTCATTTTAGAGATAAGATTTGTTTGTCATTTCGTTGCGTAACGAAATGAAAAAAAAAAAACGGAAACAAAAAGTTGTTCGTTTTGTGCCCATCTCTACTCGGAAGCTAAGCAGAGTTGAGACTGGTTAGTACTTGGATGGGGGACTGCCTGGGAACCCCACTTGCTGTAGGCTAGGCGACAGGCCCTGCGACAGGCTGGCTGAACTTCCTCCCCTCCCCCCCAAAAAAAAAGTTGCATGAAAAACAATGGATCTTTCTAGTGAACCCCACTTCTAAGTGGGACAAGCACTAAAGAAAAAGAAAACAGACTGTATCTTGCCCATAGAAAGCATTTTTATTTACCGTATTTATTTATATGTAGCACTGTCTGCAAATGAAGTTGTATACATCATGCTTTTATAAAATTTCATTCAGGTTCTGTACTGCTGCATTGTGTTTTATTATCTGTTCCCCTCCTAACAAATAAAGCTACAAATGTGTTAAATGTTGCTGTGCAACTTGAATACCATTTTCTATGGGGGGGGGCGGTTCTGTGTGAGTTGCATGATACTATTTCCAGTTAACTGAGGGAGTGGGTGTTTTCACCACCAGCCCGCACACAATTCAGGCATGTACCCCCATACGGTATCAAGAATGAGAGGCTTTCTATGAGAAGGACATCAATATAGTTACACACTACTTTTTGGATTTATCTCAGAGATAAATTCTAGTTTAGTTCAGTTGCCTGAGGAATGCTTTGGGAGAAGGAAGCTAATTTATGAAAGTTTCATCCTAGTTCCTGGAAGCTAACTATGTTTGGGAACAGGGGGCAATAGTTTGTCACAGGATGTATAATGCCGTATAGTGCTTGTTTGATGCAAGATTAATAAGATGAACCTGAGAGCTATTTTTATAAATCTGCAGCTTTTCCTCTTCTCGTTGGGAAATATGTCTGGGAAATGCAGATACTGGGAAGAACCAGTTTTGACTGGATGACTTAGCACTTCCAAGAAGAAGAACAAAAGATAGCAAGAGGTCCAGTCACAAGCAAAACTAAACACTATAGGATCAGGGTTGAAATCTTTTCCATCCCCCCCCCTCTGGCTATAGAGAAGGCATTCTAAACCAAAACTACCTCATGTCCGAAAGCACAAATCTTTCTCTATGTTCAACGCTTGGTAACTAACCGCAGTAGCAAAAGTGCAATGCTGAATTGGATAGAACAGTATGGCAACAGAACCAACTTAGAGCAGTACGGCAATTGAACCAACTGCCTCTTTTGGTGGAGGAGGCATTAGAGGCATTTAAGAGAAAATTAGGCAACCATCTGTCAGATATACACTTTTATTGGGATTCCCAAACTGAACAAGGGGTTGGGCTTGATGGCCTTATAGCCTCCCTCCGACTCTACATTTCTGTGATTCTATCCTTCTATTGTTAATAGGGCCCATTTCCTTACCTGCATGAATATCAAAGCAGAACTCAGCTGGCAAACGGAACAAAACATAAATATACCAGGAACCAGATATTGCTTTTCAGGTAAGGGATTTGACTGACTGGGAGATTATTATGATTTTTGCCAATTTTGGGTCTACATTAATAATCCTCAAGTGCTTTCAAGCAGATTCTGACCTAAAGTGGCCCTTTCCAGGGTTTTTTTCAGATATAAGACTGCAGACATGTAGTTTACCATTCTCTTCTGTTGGGGTCACTCTGGGACTGGTGCACCTTCTCCAAGGCCCTGCGGTCTGTCTCTCTTCTTCTGAGAAGCCCAGCCTGTAATGAAACTTCTCTCCAGACTGGTGTCTGCTTATTTAGCAGACTAAATAAATAATTTGTCTGCCACATGGTACTCATGAGTATTAAAATGGGTGCTACAATTGCACATACAGTATGGATGGATTTCAAAGACTACGAAGGAATAGACTGATCAAAGTAAAACCTATGCCGTCATGGTTTAAGGAACAATCTGTAAAAATTCGTCTTGGACTTCAGCTGGGATCTTGTTTAAAAGTTCTGGCCCCAAAGTCTAGTAAAAGAATGTTGTACTCCCCCCCACACACACACACACCTGAAAAGTAGACAACAGAATTAGAAAGGGGCATTCAGAGTGTTTAAAAGGACTGGCATCGTGTCCCCATGAGGAAATGTTTCAAGTGACGGAGGCTGCTTAGCTTTTTAAAAAGTAAGAGTAAGTGGAAACATTATGGCAGGGCATAACATTATTAATAATAAAAGATGTCTTATAATACTAGAAACCCAGAGAGTTTATCTGCAGAGGGCTGATAGGGGATTACCGACAAACAGAACCCCCGTGTATTATTATATGGATATAATTTTCCAGTCTGGCGGAATATCACTTGAATCTGAACCATCACTGTTTAAAGTTTTGACTAGAGAAGCTAACTCCAGATCATATCCAGAGTGCAAACAAATATCACACAGAAAAAGAACATGTTTTGTGGATGCTGCTCGCTCAAGAAGGACACTGTCCAGATGTTATAGGTTTTTCATCTTTGGTTGGGTGACAGCACACAGAGTGAAAATAGGTGATGCAGTTACTTTTCCCCTCTGTTCTCTAAAGTTATGCTCTCCCTTCATGCAGTAAAACTCCTTTTTGAAATTGCATTTTTTCTAGGGCCATGCAATGCAGGGTAGATTACCTCCTGCTGTGATCACCACACTATCAAAGTACCTGGAGGCACACAATACTTTTTATAAGCTCCATGTCAGAAGTCCTCTCTAATTGTCACCTCTTCCACCTCTTCACCCCCTCCCCTCCACCCATTTCCTTTCTTAAAATCTTGACAGGTGATACAATGCTCGGCTGCTTGCTTGAAATGTCAACTTTCCAGCTTAGCATAAGGCATGGGCAAATGTTAGCATGAAGTGGGTTTAGCATGGCACAGAGACAGATGCTGCATTTGCTGTATTTTTCACACACACACACACACACACACACACACACAAACCTAGTCACTGGCCCATCATGTAACCCTATCAACCTTTTAAATCATAATGTTTCAACACACATATGAACTGGGCTTAAGGGTGTTGAAATATACAGTGGTACCTTGTATAAAGGAATTAATTCGTTCCAAATGAAATTATGTTAAGCAAATTTTCCTTTATACAAATTCCCATAAGAATGCATTGAAAATGGAGTAATTCCATTTTTATGTTGTACGGATTCTCCCCATAGGCGATTATGTTAAGCAAATTTCCCCTATCTCCGAACATTTTTATGTTATACAAATTTTATGTTATACAAGCTGTTTGTTATACAAGGGTCCACTGTATATATAATGGAGAGCTCTTCTGTTAAAACCAGCAGGATTTGTGAAGTTGTCAACTGCCTTGTCATCCCCTTTTGCCTTTCCCATTTTCCACCTTCTGGGCATCTGTATACTAATTTGTTACTCCTTGATGTAGTTGCAAGTAGAGCAATGTGACTTTTCACGTGGGTACAAGGGGGCTAGGCAAAAAAATGCCCCAGACAGTCGGTAGTGCAGCTCCCTTGCCCCCTCCCTTTCTTTCTTTCTTTCTTTCTTTCTTTCTTTCTTTCTTTCTTTCTTTCTTTCTTTCTTTCTTTCTTTCTTTCTTTCTTTCTTTCCAAAGGCCATATGAGGAACCTGGCACCCCTCTCTCCTTTCCTTTCAGTCTCCATCAGGAGTTGGTGGTGGTGGTGGTGGTGGCGGCGGCGGCAGTGGTTGGCAGTGGAGGAGGAGGAGGAAGAGATCTTGTGGCTGGTTGCCTGAATTTCTCAGCATCTCCTCCACCACCACTGCCACCCGTCTCTTCTTTCTTCAAGCTCCCAGAAGTACAAGCAGTGACACCTGTAATCCCTTGGGACAGGAGACAGAAAGGCAGCTCTACAAGGAGCCCAGTGCATGGGATCCCAGCCCACCAGCCTCTGCCAGCCCGTCTCACCACACTGAGGCAGGTGCCCCATAATCCCCTTCCAACTTTTCCTAACTCAGCAGCTTACCCACTTCTGCAGTCTTTCCCTCAGGAGCTCTTTTAACCCACACCATGTCCTGGTTTCCTTCACCCTTTAGTGCTCTTGGGTTACTCCAAGTGCAATTCTGGTGTGTGAGTGTTGGAGGTGGGGGACTGCTACTTAGTCTAATTGTACCCTTTGTTCTTTGGGTACAACAGGGTGATCTCCCCCAAAGGGATTGAGCAAAATAACAAGTTTACCACTCAGCCACTCTGTTTCTCTCTGTCTTATGTGGGCTCCCTTTTGTTGCTGGAATAAAGGGTTGGAATGCTTTGGATAACCCAGGATTACAATGGCTCCCCATCATCCACTACCACCTCAAAAACTGAGATCTGCATTGCAGGCAGCTCTTCACCCTAGGCTTGATGGCTGTTGACTGGTGAATGAACCTGGGTTCCCACTGACCACCCCTTCCCTTCATCCTCTGTTTTATTTTCACTTCTTAAGTTATGTTGGACTGATCTAAAGCATATGCAAAGCAACTGGAAATTTTGTTTGGATAGCACATGCATTCTGTTGAGGGGAACTGATGTAAAAGCATATTCACTGACACCCCCAGAACTGCCCCTTTGCTTCAGAGCAAGTGATTACACATACTAGAAAGTGTGGGGTGAAGTAACCATAGCCAAACTGAAGCAATAATATAAATTACCACCTGCAAGCTGAACAAAAAGTTTTCCTCAATCAAAAGCATCCCTATATTTCTCCAAATGTATAGTTTTATGTTTTTGAGTCACCAGTTTTTAAAACTGATTTTACCCATGCCAGATCCAAACCAAATGGTGTGGTAAATAGCCAATGTAATTA
Source organism: Phrynocephalus guinanensis (assembly GCA_037367245.1). NCBI lineage: Eukaryota > Metazoa > Chordata > Lepidosauria > Squamata > Agamidae > Phrynocephalus > Phrynocephalus guinanensis. The sequence continues at coordinate 46,378,305 of CM074734.1, forward strand.
CCCTCTTACTCACTCCTGGGGGTATGGGTGCTCAGATAAAACAGCAGGGATTTTTAAAAATGTATTTCTGTTTGATTATTTTTTATCCGTATCTGAGAGATCATTTCTGAAAGGAACTCAGAAACACTGGATTCTTGGGCTTTTTTGCCTGTTATCATCAACCTCCTTTGCCTAGCCCCCCTCTCTTTCTTTGTCTGTCTGTCTGTCTGTCTGTCTGTCTTTCTGTCTGTGTAGCTTGCACCCTCCCTGCCACATCTGTTCCAGGGTCCATGATACCCCAGCACTTCTATTTAACAGAACTATTTCATGCCTATCGGATTACTGTCTCTTCCAAGATAAATAATAATTGTTTCCCATCAAAACAATTTCCTCCTTTTTTTCTTTTTTCTTTTTGCAGAGCACATGATTGGGAACTGAGTAACACAAAGTAACTTTAGCGCTTGAGTCAACTGATTTCTTGCAAGGCGAATCTCATCTCATGTCAATTCCTCTTCGTTCTTCAGGATTTCCTTCTCAGACGTACTGCTTTTTCAATACCACTCTGATTTCACCTCCACCTTTTCAGAATGTCTCTTTTCTCATTCAACAGTATTTTTTTATTATTATATCAATATACAGCAATAACCTGGCAGATAGTAATGATCCCTTGAAGTCAGTATAGTCATGATGGAGCTTAACCTATGGTAGGAGGGCAGAAAGAAGATTTTTAGCCAAACCAGGGCAATTGAGAATGGGACTTTCAGGTTACATCGGGTTAAAGAAAAACATGAGAGAAACCTTTATTTTATTTCCAGAGTATTCCTTGGCTTTATGATAGAGAGTGTCTGAAGTACAAAATACTTAGGATCCTGAAAGAAGGTTAACAAAAATTATGGGTTTTTTCATATTTCATATCTTGAACTGCCTTGTTTTTTGGCCTTTTATTTGTTGACTTTGGGTGGGATCCCCAGTGCCATTACTGTTGCTCGGAGTATCTGGCTGCTGCTGCTTCACCTGGTGTACTACACTGCCTGTACTGCTGGACTAAAGCTATCAAAGTGGTAGAAGGGTTTGGGGGTTATGTTGCAGTTTGGGGGTGCTGTCTAGGTATTCAAATCTCACAGGGGTTCGAAGGGTTTAGTATGTAATATTGCCCTTAGCGTGTGTACGTTTATTTTAATTTGATAACCATTATGATTTTTCTTTCTCATCTATATTGTTTCTTGCTGATGGGTTGATGTGATTGATGAGGAGAGTGATATGATGATAAATGTGAACTTGAACACCCTGTTAGTGCCTGCATGATTGATTTGCCTTTCTCATACTGTTGTTGCTACCTGCTTTTGGAATGAATTATTGTCTGATGCCTTGTTCCTGGTTTTTGGCGGGCTAGGTTTGAGGATTCTATAAGATTTAATTGGTTCTAGTATCAAAGGAGAGTGAATCTGAAATAAAAGAACCTGAAAGATACATGTACCTTTGGGTTTACCGAAAATCCTTATACCAGAAAGAACCCAAAACTATTAGGATAGCCCCCCTGAAAGACCCTGAAACAAAATAAATACTAATGCCCCCCCCAAACACATCTAAAGGCAACTACACTTGTTCTTTTCTTCTGCAAATTAATCTGCACAATAATTTTATACTGCTAATTAGAGCGCAACTTAAACTAGATAAACTCCATGAGAAACAGAAAGTTTCTTAACATAATCACTGCTCATAGAAAACTCACAGAAAAACCAAACATTTTCTTGGATAGCTTCAACAAAATATTGGATTTAGCTTTTGGGGGGTGGGGAAGGAAATGTTTAATTCTAAGGAAAATAATACTTTCAATAATTATTGAGAGGCACAGTCAATTATTTTAAATTCTCCTGTTATATGATCATTAAAATAGAATGATAAAGACAGAGCTAAACAAAAGGGAAAACGTGAAAGCCGCTGAATCAAGATTGGGAAAGGGGGAAGAACAGGGAGAAAGCTGTGAAGACCAGAAGGAAAACGGAGGAGCAATAGAAAGAGCAATGAAAGAAAGGGGTGGTGGTGGGGAGTGTACTGAACATATCTGACAGGAGGGTAGAAGATAGATTTTAATTGGAAAGGAACAGCAAACAATGAAATCACAAATTGTCTGGTGTGTAGGTTTGGTTCTCTGGATGTTAATTAGGTAACCCTTGCTGGATTCTTTCAGCTCATGAATAGCTTAAAAGCAAGAGGGTGAATGCCCAGTTCTATGTACTTTGGTCAGAATATTGTTTGCCACAGGTGCCTGAAAAAACTCTCAGGTTCAGTAGCGATTTATACACAGATTTGTGTTTCCCAGGAAAGGCTTGGGTGGCCTCTTCCTTTAGTCCAGTCTACTTTAAAACCATTACAGCTAGAATATCCTTGTCAGGCAATATTCCAGTTGCCAGAGAAGCAGAAATGTTATTGTCCCTCGTGGCCCAGGCAAAATGGATCCCGACTCAATGTACATTTTACAAGGCAGCGACACAAAACCACCTCCTGCATCTTTAAATGGGGCTGTCGCTAAGCAGGGCCCAAAGGGGGAGAAATAAAATTGTTTTGACAAACACATTTTCTCAAGAAACCTCTGGAGAGTTGCTGTAGCTAAACAGAACAGGGGCTGAATTGGATTGGTTGCCATAGTAACTGCAGAGAGCCAGAACCCATGAACTAAAGCATCCTAATAATACCTTCAGCTCACACACCAGCTAAAGGGTGGAGGCAGCGTCAGGATCAAAACTACCATCGCTCAGGGGCTGAGGTTTAAGAAAGGCTCAGAGGGCAGGAAAGGGGGGGAACTAATGTGTGTAGATCCAACTCTCCTTTTCCATGATGACCAGGTGCAAGACAAAAGACTCTCTCTCTCTCTCTCTCTTTGCATGAGCACATACAAATGTGTGCAAGTGTGACAAGTGGGTAGCAATAATTTCCTGCTAACCTCAATCTATTGCCATATTTCCCCTAATTTTATTCTCCCCAATGCCCGTCTCTCTCCCCTCTAGCCCAGTCACCCCATCTCTCCCCCCCACCGCTCCATCCAATAAACCCTACTGCCTGGTTCTTCCCTCTTCCTGTGGCTTCCATCTGCCGCACATCCTTTCACCCCCTATTTGTTGCTCATTTTCTCCCATCTGTCTCTTCCACTGCCTCTCATGCCTTTCCTCCTCCTTTTGTTGGAGGGCAGGTTCCAGCTCCGTGGCCCATTCTGTCCTCAGGTGCCCCACTGAGCTGGCGTCAAGGGTGCCAATTAGTGCGAATTATCTTGCTGGCATAGGTCCACCGGCACCACCACCCCAATAAAGGGAAGCTGTTTCCTGTGGCTATTAAGTTCAGCTGAGATGTGGAGTTCAGTCAGTTCAACCAACCTGTTAAAGCCACCGCTGTGGCAAGTGTCCTAGTCCAAGTTCTCTCTCTCTCTCTCTCTCTCTCTCTCTCTCTCTCTCTCTCTCTCTCTCTCTCTCTCTCTCTCTCTCTCTCTCTCTCTCTCTCTCTGTTTCAAAACAGGAAACTTGTTCTCCCTGTTAAGGAGAATTACTCACCAACACAAGAAACTTCATTTCCTGAGTGTATGTGTGCAAAGATGTACAAATATCTCCAAATGAGCCAAGCACTCTTGGCCAAATAAAGTTTATATGAGCCAAACAGCTGGTGGGCACAGCTTTGCATGCAGCCTTTGAGACCCTGCTCATACCTTCCATTTTGTACTTCAGTAGGAGTGGGGAGGGAAAACATGCTATGCCCACAAGTTGAGAAAGGGAGTTACAGTACATAGAGAGTTGGCTGCCTTTCTTGGCAAATCATACTTTGTAAAGCTGTTGTTTTCTTCGACTGGTAGAAAGCCCAAAGGATTTGGATTTTGACCTTTTTGTTCTATCTGCTGTGCCAACAGAGCATACAAAAAGAAACTTAGAAAACCGCTTTATATCAACTCTGTCCACTGGTCCATCCAACTCAGTTGTTTTCAAGCAACTGACAGGAACTTTTCAGGTTTTTAGACAACATGTGTGCTAGAAAATATAGTGCAGAATTAAGCACACATCCTCACAGCCAACTAATGCTGTCACTAATTCCCAGAACTCAGAAGAAACTATTTGTTAAAAAGTGACTACTTGCAACTTTCAGTAACAAAGATATAACTACATTATATATCACATTAATTAATAAAGGATGACTTAAGCCATCTATGCATAATTGTTAATGTTGTCGTTTTTATGTGCCATCAAACTGAAACTGACTTGTAGTGACTCTGAAAAAGCTTCCAAGGCAAGTCAGACATTTAAGGAATGGCTTTACCAGTTTTACCAGTTCTACCTCATGGCTGAGTAGGGGATCAAACCCTGTTCTCTTGAGTCTGAGTTTATCACTCTATCTACTATGCCACACTTTCTACACTGAAATGTATAGTGACTCCTTTATTGTAGATACATTGCTTCTACTGTTCCTTGTGTTGCAGCCTTGTGCTCTGTTGTGAATGATGGGGCAATGACTGGGTGAACTGGGAAAGAGTGTGTTTTATACAAGTTGTGACGGCTTGTAGAACTCTAGTGCTTTGGGTTTTTTCCTTCTTCTTTTTTGAAAGCAAAGAAAAGTATTTATTTTAGTTACTCTTGAAAGCCAGAAAAGCAAAAAGTTGTATTTTTCACATTGTAATTGGAATAGTAATTAAGCACTAAATTGCCCTAGATGTGGAACTATGGATGTAATAGTTCCTTTTTAAAAGCAACTCTCCAACGTGGAATATTCTGAGCATAATATTTAACTTTTTCTTTTGAAGGCAGGATGAATGTGGACTTTGGCAGAGCCAACTGTTTTAGGCTTAGCAGATGGGACAATGTCTGGGTCCTCAGAGCTTTATCTCATGCTTTCAGTGGCTTAGCATCAACAGTCCCCTACACTGGTAACCTTGCTTGAAAATGTCTTTTTGCATGGAGGAACTCTGGTAAAGAATGTCTTCCATGGCAGTCTGAACAAGTATAACCCAGATTCAGGTTTACCTGCTCATTGCGAAGCTGTCCTTAAAGCAAGGCCAGCAACTCTAGGTTAAAATGAAAGCCACTGCCATATTTTTTAAAAAACCTAGTCACCTCCAAGACACCAGCAACAAGACTTAATCTTTCTCCAAATCCTATGCTCTGCATCCCCAACTCTCGATATAAAAGTCTGGCTGCTGCTGGGTATTTGCTTGCTGAATCTGTCAGCAACTAATGCCCAAGAGACTAGAGTGGTTTGCTTTCATTTTGTGTGTTTGTGCCGGTGCTAATTTGCCAAACACTGCATCCCACAGTGCTGGGTTTGACAAGATGACAAGCAATGTGAGCACTTCTAAAGAATACAGGAGGACAGACAGATAGGCAGCTGGACAGACTGCTCGGGGAGCGGCACTCTCGCGTCCTTGTTAAGCACCAGTGTGTGAATAATGATGCCAAAGTTGGCAGGCCTTGAAAACAGGGACCCTGCTGTCTTAAGACCCTGCAGGAATGACGTAATTTCATCCACCAGTCCCCCTCCCTCCACACACCTCTTGCTGATGTCTGGAGGAGCTTAGCAAGACACACACAAAAGTAGCAGAAGATTAACTTAGTTTATCCAGAAATGCTTTGGTGCCGCAAAAGGCACTATAATAGCATTCATTCCAACTAATAAGCTCCAGTCCTTGCCGAGCAGTGTCAGATACTTGCTGAGGGATATTTATCAACAGAACAGTGAACTGCAAAGGCCTCTGGACAGTTTTGCTGCTTTGAAAATGAAAAATGCTACATTTTCATATCCTAGCCACAAAAGCATCACACAAAATCTCCCATGGAGCATCCTTTTGTTGTAGGGCTTCCTCTCTGCATTTTTGTAATTTGGAGGGGGGGGAGGGGAGGTTTCTCTTTCTGCCTCCAGAGAGACAGGCTTCTACCAAAAGAATGTGACTTTTTTCCATCATGGCATAAATCTTCTGAACTTTAATTATGGAAGGCAGGAAATGTTTCTTAAAACATACAGTATTCTTATTACCAATTTTTAAATATTTTTATCCATTGGGTCTCGGAGACTGAATCATAATACACACTTGCATAAAGCGCAATCAACTGCAATTGAGCTTCAGTAATTTAGAAATGGTGACTATCTTACTGTCTAAAATGATAGCAATCTTGCTGTTGCAAGGCTCAGGAATTTCTGGGTTGTGTCATACCTCTTGTCCAGTGTTGGCAAATCTATGGCACGGGTGCCAAAGGTGGCATGCAAAGCCCTTTCTGTGGGCACATGACATCGCCCCCTCACAGCTACAACACTTCCCCTTCCGCTTGGAGCATATTACTGTGCTCCGTGCAGAGAGACGGGCAAAGGGGAGGCAGTGATTTGTGGGCTCCTTCATAGCCCCCGTTTACTCTCCAGCCACACCATTCTGGGCATCCCAAAAATGGTGTGGGCTGGAGAGTAAACTGGGGCTATGAAGGAGCCCACAAACGGTTGCCCCCCCCTTAGCCCAGCTCTCTGAGCGGAGCCATTTTGAGCTCTGTGCGGAGAGACAGGCGAAGGGGAGGCAGCAATATGTGGGCATATCCGTAACCCCAGTTTACTCTCTAGCCACGCCACTCTTGGGATGCCCAGAGCGGCATGGCTCGAGAGTAAACTGGAGCTACAAAGGAGCCCACAAGCTGCTGCCACTTCCCCCGAGCTTTCCCGATGGTGTAGCACCCCATCCGCCTCTCTTCCCAGGGCAGAGAGGTGGATGGGATGCTACCCTTCAGGAAAGCAAGGATCAAAGAGCAGGTTTTTGAATTCCCTGCGACCACTGTAAGGGTGCTGTGACCATGGGAAATTCAAAAGCCTACTCTTATATCCTCGCTTTCTTGAAGGGTAGCACCTGAAGCATTTGTAACCCGGGGAACCATTGTATTCAGGTTAAATTAACATATTGGCACTTTGCAAAAAAAAAAAAAAGTGGGTTTTGAGTCACAGTTTAGGCACTTGGTTTCTAAAAGTTTTGCCATCACTACTCTAGTCCATTATATGTTATTGAGTAATGTCCAGCCAAATGCTCATAAGCATTGTGTGAATAACAGAGCCAGCCACTAATCACTGTTTGAATCCATTGTATGGTGATCTCAGAGGTACACTGCCTCTATAAATGGAGGTTCTATTTAACAAACATAACAAATAGTAATTGACAGAGCTTTCATGAATGAATTTTCTAATCTTTTCAAGGCTAAAGAGACTAAAAGGATCACAGAATGGGAAGAAGTTATGTGCAAAGTTAGAGAATCCACAGCAGATGAACACCCAGCCTTTGCAGAAAATAACAGAAAAAGAATATTTACATCTTTTAGCTCTGGGACCTCATACATACAGGTATGTTTGTACAGTATTCATGTATGTGTGACATACTGTATATACCAGTTAACTGAATGCTGCCAGTCACTGACACACTGTTATTTAAAAGTATTACAGTTTTTAAAACAGCTGAACTTGAAAACCTATCAAGTTTTCATTGTCTCTTCTTAATAAACGATGCTTTGATTTTATTGCCTAGTTCACAGATCTCAGAAAATTTCCTTTTTCTTTTTCAACTATATTTCCAAGAATCCCCCAATCCTACTGGCTATGATGACTGATGGATTCTGGGAGGAGTGGCCCTTCAAAAAGTGACCTTTCTGAACTCTTTTTAATCCATGTGTTCAAAGAGAATGATTTCACTTTCTTCATACAGATTATAGATGATAATTTTATACACCTCACGACGACTCCTTCATATCAACTTTCCAAACAGTTCTCCAGAAGGAATATGCTCCATCCTTTGATAATTTCAGTTGCCTTTTATGGACTTGCCTCCACTTGAGCATCAGCGCCCTTTTGAAATTATGCTTTTGATATCCACAAGCCAACCAAGAGTTGGTCCACAAGGAGTTCTTCTGATACACAGAATGTGTTTGCACGTGCACTGGGAGCCAGCCCTGCCATTAGGCTGAGGGAGGCAACCATCTCAGTTGGCATTGTGGCAGCCCCAGTGTCGTTCCTCCTCAGATTTATGTGTCCAACTCAGCTTATTGTGTACCCTCTAAACTACCTTACTGCTCTCAGGTATGGTGGAAGACCCTTTCCTCTGACCAGTAGTACTTGAAGTAGCATTCAATTGCCAGCCAACTTTCTGTACAGTGAACAGTACGGTGTACCATCTGGTCTTTTACGCCAGGCACAACGTTTGAGGGTCAGCCTTGGCATGCATTCCCATCCTATATAGGCTATAACAACCACATGCAAACTTACTCACGAATAGAACGGGATGTACTATGGCCTACTGATATGCACGTTGACTCTCCTATAAATTATTTTGAGTTTCTAACCAAGTCTGGGAAAACATAAGGGCTTCAGATCTGGCATTTTATCTTGAAGGAAATCATTCTAGCTCTCTCCTCCTCCGGTAGAGGCCGGCAGGTAAGAAGCAAGCAGATCTGTTTGAATCAACCTACAGCTGATTTCTGTCTCCCTCATGTTTTCATGCTTAAAATTCAGAGACTCCTCCAGACACATCTCAAAGGAAATATCAGAGGCAGACGAGATGCCCTTTCCTTCCATATCTCCGTCCTGCCTTGAGCTCTCAGATGCTTCTCTGGTTTTGCGATGGCCTCTCCCACAACTTTCCGGACATACCTTTCATTTTTTTCCCAACAGCTGTTCTTTTCCATGCCTTTCCTTTCCTGGGAATTTAGAGAGCACATCCTTCAGCAATGAATGCGGCATTTCTCTCCCCTGCCCCGCCCCCACCCCACCCCTCCTCCTCTTCCACTGGCACCAGCTGGCACAATGTGAGAGGCAGCCTGGGGCAGAGGGGGTTTTGTGTGTGTCTGCATCTGGGCCAGCGCAATATCACAGCTAGAGTCCTTTGAGCAGCTTAATGCAATAAGTTTGTCACAAATTAACTTCAGGTTGTTGTTTTTCTTCATAGCTGCTGGCTAGAAAAGGGAGTGAGTATTAACATTATTCTTCTCACACTCTTCTCTTTCCCTGCCTCCTTCCTGCCATGGATAATTATTTCCCCATCCCTTCAAGGCATGTTACTCACAGGACAAAATAAGGTTCATACTTATCCCCGGAAATGCCAGGAATAAGCCAACAATGAAAGATTAAAGATACTGGTGGCCTTCTCCTCACCTGAATTGTTGCTGTTTTTAACAGGTACAGGAGTGGAATAGAGATTTACACCATCTGTTCACTATGGGTGAGTTTAATCCATTTGACTGCATTTATATACATGTCATTCATCTCATTTGCAGATGCTGCCACATCTGCATCCTGTAGGAAGCTGACTCAGCTTTCAGGCCAATAGGGAAGAGAAATGATAGAACAGACTTGGGTCAGCCTGAGGGCAGCCCCAGGTGAAAGAAATTTTGTTGTCATACTTCTTTAGCAGACCAAGTCACATTTTTGTTTACTGATTTCCCAGTCATGTATCCAGCCAAGCGCTACAGAACCTTTAATATCAACTCCAAATATGCAGAAAGGCAAGGCAACAAAGAATTAACCTACTCCAAAAAAAAAAAAACACCCAACAACAACAAAAAACAATATAAGAAAGAAAAATCAGCAGCAGTCCTATTTAGGCTTTGTTTTATATTGTCACGGTTTAAACAAGTTTGTGAATCTAGCGCCACCCACTCAGCAAAACAGACACCAGCACAAACCAGCACCAACCCAACCTTTCAAGGTATGCATTAAATAATACAGTAAATTAACCAAGTAACAATTTTAAAGAAATCAGTCAGACATGGAAAGCAGTTCCACACACAAAGAAAAAAATGGCAAAAGAAAATACACACAGAGAGACAAAAAAAACCTTTCCCCAAAAGTGAGAAAAAAAGTAAGCAAGCCAACAAATGTAAAAATACAGTCAAAACTACTATGAGGTGATTTCATCATCCCTATCACTTTATGCTTTCTCTTCTCTTCTTGCCTCTTCTTTTCTTTGAAACTAGAAGGCAGCAGCAGACAGGCCAGGAGAGACAGCAGTAGCAATAATACAAAGAAATGGGGGGTGGGTGGGAAATACTTCCCAAAATGAAGGAAAGAAGGCAAAGTTGAAGGAATCCAAAATGAAGGAACAGAGGTAGAAAGACTGACAGGTAACATAGTTCAAGATGGAGGACACCAGGATTATTCGCCTCTTATTCCTGGCCTGAGAGAGCCTTGTGGTGTAGTACTTAAATGGCTGTACTTCAGCTGTAACTGTGCTCATGATTTGGGGTTCAGTTCCAGGTAGTAGGCTCAAGGTTCACTCAGCCTTCCATCCTTCTGAGATTTGTAAAATTAGTACCCAGCATGCTGGAGAATTGGTGGGGGGGGGGCAATGTGTACCCTGCACAATTACTTGTAAACTGCCCAAGAGTGTTTTAAGCGCTATGGGGAAGTATGTAAGCAGCACACTTTGCTTTAGCTTTGGCTTCCCTCCTTTCATCCTACCTGTACATCCCTTTGCTCCTTGTATTCCTGGCCCTGACCCCTGCCCTGGTACCCCTTTCCCCTACATATCCTGCTGTCTCTATTGTTGGAGTGAGTACATGTTCCTCCCAAGGATGGAAGACGAGGCTGTTAGTCCACCAGGGGTGGCAGGAGTTCCCCCTCACAATATTGTATTAGAGTGACAACCGGCTGCTAATTCTGTAGTAGTTTGGCTGTTTATATAATACAATATATTAATAGCATCCCCTCTAGAACAGTCATAGCTCTTCCTGAGGAAGTAGGCTAAAGAACAGCCTAGCCTCAGTATGAGTAGAGAACTCTTAGTTGCCCAGAAGTCCCTTTCCATATACTCATAGGGCAGGAGAACTGGGATGAGGTCAACTATAAGATTCATCATAGAATCATAGAATAGAGAAGTTACAAGGTCTTCAAGTCCAACCCCCTGCTTGAGGCAGGAATAAAGATTATCTTAAGCTACAACAAAATGGCTGCTTTCTGGTGCCAAAGAAAAGCAAGATTCCTCTAGTCTGATGATAGCCTTGGAGGTAGATCTTAGTACCCTTAAAGCTCTAGTTTAAAAACTCATGTTGAAAAGATTACCATCTGGTGATTTTTGAAAAGACCCAAACCAGGACTTTGTAGAGAATCTGAAGGAGTAATTTGTCCTTCCAAAGCTATATTAAATAAAGGTGCCACAATTTTCCCACCTGGCACAAAAGAGAAGAAATAGACAGCATTGGCAGTTACGTCCACTGACAAAGCTACGAACAAGTGACTAAATTTTAAATATTAAATGCTACTCCAAGACATTCCCATGCATTTATCTGTTGGAGCACCTGGCCTCATCTAACCATCATCTGCATTTCTCCCTCCTTTCCTCCAAAAACTAGTATTTTGTATTTCATAATGTTAACTGGGAGGTGTCTCCAGCTCTGGTAAGTGCCCATGGCCTTAATAGTCTTCACCTCCCCAGTTGGGTATCAGACAAGAGAACAGCATTGTCTGATTACAGAAGCACCAAAAATATTCCTGTTCTTATGAGGGAAGGAAAGAAAAGTTGGTTGGAATATATGATAGTGAACATAAGAACATAAGAAGAGCCATGCTGGATCAGGCCAAAGGCCCATCTAGTCCAGCTTCCTGTATGTCACAGTGGCCCCACCAGATGCGTTTGGGAGTGCATGAGACTAGATACCTGTCTCCTGATACCACTCCCCTGCATCTGGTCCTTGAAGTAGTGGAAGCATCTGTGTGTTTTTTATGTTTTGTTGCATTTTTGTGTGTATGTATCTATGTGTGTATGTTTATACCTGGCCGCTATAAACAAGGCACACCAGGCCACCCCCTCTGCAAAAAATCAGTCCATGGAAATTCAGGATTTCAGAACAACTCAGTCAGCTTTCTTCTCTCAAACAGGAAGCGAGGATGCTCATTATTACAGAGCCAGGTGCTGTTGTAGTGATTTATTACTACAGCATCAAAGTACACGGCAATATACGGAGCTATAATGAGGAGCATGCCTCTGCAACTTTAGATCATAAAGTGCTCAGAAAAGAGAGCAGAAACCAGCAAAGAAGGCAAGATGAGTGCCACACATTTAGACTGCTAGGAAAACCAGGTGTTTATAAACTAGAGAAAAAGGCACTGACATGCCTATAGCAACTGAGGTCATGGTCATCTCTAACTAGAGCTTGGAAGGTTACTTCTTTTTGATTAGCTGGAATGCCATCCAAGAGAATAGCTTTCTGAAACTATGCGTTTGCAAGATCCTGGTCATTGATTAAGAAAATAAACTCTTGTTATAGGATGGAACCTCAACACTGCAAGTTGGTCTGTGCCCGTCTTGCAGTGTGGACATTCTGGTGATCATGGTGATTCGACTGGTGCTCCACTAGATGCAGACCAGCGTGGCTCATCCTCTTTCTTGTTGGTTTTGAACATGTGTGGCTTAGAGATTGGATAAACATTATACCTTCTCAGCCCTTTGGCTTTAAAATAAAGATGATGAGCCTCTGAGGATTAGATAAGGTCTAGTCCACAAATAATGACATAAATCCTCCCCAAATAGTGACATAGATCAATGGTCTGGCAGCAGAAAGTTGTTTTCTATGTTCCTAAACAAAGATTAATAACCTAGAGAGGTACATACAAGAGAGACTGTGAAGTTGTACCCTCCTTACTGTCGTTTATTCTGGAAGATGCATAGAAACAAGGACCAGCGTCATGCAGCATGTAGGTGGAATGTAATGCTTTGTTCCTCTTCTTCTGCTTTTCATGCAATCATGGAGGCTGAACATGAACACCAGGGAGGCTTCCATTTGTGTAAGGGGATACTAGCTGTCTTCTACTATCCACTCACATAGTTTTCTGCCATGGAATCATAGAAGGAGATACTGGGCCTGGTGTATGGAGAAGTGGTGGGCTTATATTTACAACAGGGTACTATTTACGTCTCCCCTTAAAAATGGAAGCATTTCCATTCTGAAGAAGCAACCACTGGTGCAGTTAAGCTGTCCAGGCCTGTGATGTGCCTGCAATGTGCCTGTGATGCTCAGACTATCTCTCCAAGGTGCTACTCATCTTGGAAGTAGATAAGAGATCATCAAAAGGGATTAAAGGGCAATCAGCTGCAGTAAGATTGGCTCAAGCTTATTTGGATGGCCTAGTGCCACCTAGAATGTGTTTGGAATATGTCCCTTCTCTAAAGAAAGACCCCACAGACTGGGGGGTTGAAAAAGCGCAATCCAGAGAGCAAGTCATGGGCAGCTTCACACAAAAAGCTGGAATGGACTGACCTTGCTTGTGTGTGCATTTCCACAGTACCAGCTCACCCTGTACATTTAAGCACGGATCACCCAATGCAAGAATCCGTTGACATTTACTCTCCATGGGGCAACTGGTACTATACTCTCTCTCTCCCCCCATCTCTCTCTGTGTGTGTGTGTGTGATATAGAAGAGGGGGCATAAATCAATGTGAATCATATGGAAGTAATTTAGCTGGCCATTATTATAGCCAATAATGCAGCCCAGGTCTTGGTATTTCTGACAGTTACTTTCATCAGTGGGAGAGATCTGAAATGTCAGAAAGACCAGCTTTATATGTCTTCCTCTCCTCCCCCCCCCCTTTAAAAGGTCATCACTGCTTAGTGCTTCCCCCTCTTCTGGGCGATCATTGCAAATTGTATAGTCAAAATCATCTCCTCCGTACAGTAGTGGCTAGTGGGTGCTGGAGCTTGCAGCAAGGATCAGATCAGCAGATACGGATGCCAGATTGAAGTACTTCAGCCCAGCAGCTTGCTGGTGGGACCCCAATGGAGATTGCATCAAATTTAATGACACTGGAAGTCTCATGCAGTCTGAGAATGGCTCATCTACAATGATTGCAGGACATACTTAGCTAAGGTTTATTTCAAGGATGCTGCACAAACTGGGAATGAACAGAAATAAAAGGAAAATGCAAAGATCTTGCTTCTTACATATTCAACAGTTTCAGCATAGAAACAGTTATATCCCCAAGAGGCAAATATGAATAATAGTTTTATCTCCCTTTCAACAGAGTAGGTGTAGCAAAGTCCCTGGTCTAAATCTCATCTTTACTATGAATATGGCAGGTGGCCTAAGGCAAGACATGCTCTTTCAGCCTCAGTTCTCCCCCTCCCAGCAATATGGGGGGAAAACAATACGTTCTTACCATGCGGGGCTGTTGTAATGATTTCAGCTAACTAGTAAGAACATAAGAACGTAAGAAGAGCCCTGCTGGATCAGGCCAAGGGTCCATCTAGTCCAGCTTCCTATATCTCACAGTGGCCCCACCAGATGCGTCTGGGAGTGCACGAGACTAGGTATCTGTCCCCTGATACCACTCCCCTGCATCTGGCCCTTGAAGTACCCCGTTTTTAAGCCTGGAGATTACACATCCCTCTCACAGCTTGTAACCTGTGGTGGACTTTTCTTCCAGGAATCTGTTCAATTTGAAGACATCCAGGCCAGATGCCATCACCACATCCTGTGGCAGGGAGTTCCACAGACTAATCTCAACAATCTATTTAATCTCACTGTTTAGCTCTTCAATACTAAGCAATTTAGGATGTGTGTGTGTGTGTGTGTGTGTGTGTGTGTGTGTGTGTGTGTGTGTGTGTGTGTGTGTGTGTGTGTTGTGCCGTTACATTCATGACCATGTCCATGGAGTTTTCTTGTCAGGAATACTGGAGTGGTTTGCCAGTTCCTACTCCAGAAGCAATTTAGGATAGATTTGGCTATATATATATATATATATATATATATATATTTGTTTTCGTAATATATTTACTCATTCTTCCAAAGAGTGCCTAATTTCAGCAATAATCTCTAATTCAAGTTAATACTTTACAGGCTATTATAGGAGAGCTACCTCCCCGTCTATATGTTTCTCTTTGTGCAAAGAAGTTCTTATCTATACCTAACTGCCTCTATTCTTTTAAAATTCTAACAGGTTAACATTTATTTATATATCAGGTTTATCTTCACATTTCCATTTTCCGTTTCCCATGTCATACCAATTAATTAGTGGCCTTAGACAATCAAAATACAGAATACATTTTTATGTAATAAATTCACTAAGCCAGAAATTCTTTTTTCCAATTTTCCCTTTTCATGACAACCCCTTTATCTTCACATGTTGTTTCCCCCTTGTCGAATCCATTATCTTCTTGGGTTGTTGTATTATTTTGATAGTAATCTTGATGGCCACTCTGCTACTGAAAAAGTCCCAAATTTTCCTCTTTTGGCACCTATATTAAATAAGACAGATGCGCTTTTCATATTCCGTGGACTTGGCACATTTAAGGGCTTAGCTTGCACCATTCTTGCCACATTTGTCTTCATGTTGAGATCCACTGTCTGCTGGTTTAATCTCCTGATTTGAGCTGATTTCAGTTGATGCATTTATCATATTTTGTGAAATTGGCATATCCAAATATTTATCCTGCATCAATCTTGTTGTGTTTGTCTGTAGATTAAGATCAGCTGTCTTTTTTAGATCAATCTCTTGATCAGAACTAATTTCAGTTTTTTCTAGAGACCCAGTACTATCCACCACTTCATCTTGGGGTTTATCTTGCAGAGTTGCTGTTGAAGTTATCTGCAGACTGCATTCTGGTCTCTGTTTTGCCTCTGTGTCTTTATCAGAATTGAAGATCTCTGTATCTTCAGAAGTTGAGTCTGTGGAGATATCTATAATTTTTTGCAAACTGCATAAATCTTCTTATGAAATGTTTTTCCAAACTATTGTGTTTTATGGCTCATAAGAAAGGGTTAATATTGCTTGTAATAGTTTCTGCCACTTAGTTTCCAAAAAAAGAGGTACAGAGGAGAGTAACTAGACTAGATTGAAGCCAAATATTTTCAAAACATGCAGTTGTTCCAAGGTCAGATGATTTTTTTTGTGAAAAAAACTTTCCTGATGCTGCTCTTACAGCTACGTCTTTAAATTCAGCATATAGAAATCACAAAGACATGGGGTAGTTTCCTTTAAATTTTGTCTTTGAATCCACCGCATATAAAGAGCAGCAAACGCATAAAATATTTTTCCACAAGAAGAAAAACAATAGGCAGAAAGGCAAGTTCATGAAATAATGTGAAAATAATCATTATCTTCTGTGCTTGTCTTTCAAAAGCATTCACCCCTTCTTTGCTAAAAGCCGCTTCCTCAGATGGAGGGAGTTTAGTGCTTGTTTAAAGGAAATATTTCCAGATACCAAGGAGAAGCTTCACATAGAAAGAGATAAAAACATTCTACTCACGACATGCCAAATATTTACAGCTTTAATGTCCAGCACCAACAGCTCCACCTTTGCATAGCAAAGGTCTTTCTCCAGTGGGAGATGAAGCATTTTCCTGCTTCCACAACATTCGCCGCTGCTTCCTTCGTGGTCTATAGTTGCTGCCTCTTCTTCATTTCCCCTCCAAGGGAACTTTACCCTTATTAGGGTCTCTTTATCTGGAGGAATTCAACTTGATAAGCTGGAGCACTTATCAAGTTGTCTCACTGTGGTGTA
Source organism: Phrynocephalus guinanensis (assembly GCA_037367245.1). Taxonomy (NCBI): domain Eukaryota; kingdom Metazoa; phylum Chordata; class Lepidosauria; order Squamata; family Agamidae; genus Phrynocephalus; species Phrynocephalus guinanensis. The sequence continues at coordinate 46,394,769 of CM074734.1, forward strand.
GCCCGAACCAGAAGTCAGCTAACTAGTTTCATTACTGTCTGATTGGTTATATAGTTAATATAACACTTAACTCTACCTGAGGCTCCATTGCTAACACTGACAGAACCATGACTGGGAAACAGGGATGAAAAAGAATCTGAGGAGAGAGAACAATTGGGTGATACTGATTTGACTGATGTTCAACCTCAGTCCACAAAAGTACCTCCCAGGCAAAACCACTCAAAAGGAATTATATGTAGGTTGCAATAACATCCAACAGCACCCTGTACAAGTCATAAGGGGATCAAGTGGGCGGGGTGGGGGAGAATAATGTACACTACCTTGAGCTCAGTATTGGAAAAGCATAATATAAAAACAATCAAGAAATGCATCAACAAATCTTGTAATATTATAATGGCAGTGATATTAGACTGATGGTTGATTAGCTACCCTGGAGGCCTTAGAAAGAGTAGATGGAAGATTGTAGCCATAAGGTGTGGAATTAGGTGCAATATGGAATTAAGAAGACACCCTTTTCCAAATGAGAGCATGCCTGCCATACCAAAGAGATGTGCAATGGATGCCCATAAATGTGGGGGTGGGAGAAACTGTGTGTCCTTCATTCCATTAATTTTAAGGTAAATGGCCAATGGATACAAAAGTGAGATGATTAAGGAGGAGTTCTAAAGGGATCATTAAATCGATCAGGTGTCTTCATTATCTTCTCTTTGTGAAGGAGTGAAGCAGATTCTCCCATGACTTGAATGAAGGCTCTTGCTTCATTCCACTGCGATGCTGAGTAGCCCTGGATGAAACTTCTTTTTCTCTTTACAAAAGCTTCAGGCAGGATGGAGAGAAGGCTGGAAGTCCATGTTCATGCCAGTTCCACCTTCAAGGAGAGAGTTTTTTAAATTTTATTTTAAATTTTATTTATGGTTTACTTTTACATTCCACTTTTTCCCCAAAAATATTCTTCCCAAGAGCATATCTGAATCTCCTCCTTCCCACTTTATACTCAAAATGCCAGGACAGGATAAGGTCCAGTGAGTATCCCAAGATCACCACTGAGTCATAGCCAAAACTTCATGTCCCTCTAGATGTGAAGTTTGGTTTCTAATGCACTAATCCACTGGTGGTGAACCTTTGTGTAGCCTGCTTAAGCACTATGGGGCAGTATATAAGCAGAACACTTTGCTTTTTGGCACTCCAGATGTTTTGGATCACAACTCCCAGAATTCCAAGCCTGTATTGCCAATGACAAAGAACTGTGGGAGTTGTGGTCCAAAACATCTGGAGTGCCAAAGGTTCACCACCACTGCATCAAATGCCCAACCTTTGAATAAGGGCTTAGTAGTTCATTTGCTGATGAAAATGTATACCTTTGGAATCCAATGTTTTAAATCACTAGAGCATTTAGAACATTCTCTTTTTGAGTAAGGGGCTGAACCCAGTGGTGACTTGCCTGCAAGAATATGTGATCATTTATCATCTCTCTTCAGAGCCAGCTTTGAGATGGAATCACCATAGGAGGTAGCTTTGGCCAAGAGCTTGCAGTATGTGTATTCCCTTGTTGCTTCTGCTGGCCTTTTCACCAGTCTTTGATACCAGTGACCTATCTGATAGAGGGTCAGTTTTGTTACCTCTCTTTTCAACATCTACATGAAATTCCTAGGAATGAAGTTTGAGTTTTTGTTAGTATGCTGAGAAGGCTCATCCATATGGCTTTCTGTTGTATTCTGTGGAGTGGGGAGCTATGCTGGTTCTGAATTAGTATGTAGTACATTGTGGGGAATGAAAGGAAATAAACTGAAGTTCAAGGTAGACAGGACAAAATAAATGAATTGGTCATCACGTTATTCATTCCTTCCATTTTATACTATCTCTTTCGTGCAGATTACTATACTGGGTGGTTTGCACCATAATAAAATAACAATAACAATAACAACAACATCTATGAATAAACAGACAAGTAAATTAAATGACATCAAACCATAAGCAGTGCAAAATATGCATTTTTAAAGTTGCATGGCATGAAGCAAAGAACAACTCAAGTGAAATTACCTTCAAACGCTTCTCAAAAAACAAGCATCTTTAGCAATCTCTTAAAATAGGAAATGGGGGAAACTAGGCACAACTCAACTGGGAACCAGTTCCACAGAGCTGGTGCAACTGCTGAAAAGGCCCTACTCCTTGTAGATGATTTTCTGGGCCCCTTAGGGTGGCTACCTGGGGGAGCATAACCTAGAAAGATCTGGTGGCACAGGTGGATGATCTCGGAAAATGATGCTCTGACAAGTAACAGGGTCACAAACTGTGAAAGGGTTTGTAAATAAGTATCAGAATCTTAATTTTGCACTAGAACATCACAGGTACCCAGTGCAGGAGAGCCAGGACTGGAGAGATGTGGTCAAATTTACTCATACCCACCATCAGCTTGGCTAACATATACTGGACCATCTGTATTCCCCAGGTCAAACTCGAGGGAGTTTGAGATCTTGGAGATTACTACCACATGTACCAACAACCTAAGACCTCCCTCAACTAGGGATGACCTGGACATGGCTGCAGTCTGGGAATCCCAAAGAGTGCTTGGGTCCAGGGGCATGCCCAGGCCCTAAACCTGATTCCTAAACAGCAGCCTAATACAACCCAGCCTAGGGAGAATACCCCCCAACCCAAATATTGTTTGTGTTTGCATGTGGGTAGTGTTTGGGGAGCAGTGGGTGTCATAATAAAAGGAAGAAAGCAAGGATATACAAGGAAGAAAGCAAGGATAGATAGATAGATAGATAGATAGATAGATAGATAGATAGATAGATAGATAGATAGATAGGTTTGGTTGGTTGTGCATCTTTGTGATTAATGCCACTATTAATTCTTTAAATGAGGGGTTATTCCTGTTTTAATATGCCCTTTTTAATATTTTGCAAGCAACATTGTGTCCTGTTTCCCCGTCTCTTGGGTAAGAGGTATCTGTTGAACTATCATTCCTCCCCCCCTCCTCGCCGCCTTTTACGCACGTCTAGGCCAAAAGACATTGTTTTACTCAACTCCTCAGATTCCGTAAGATCCATTCCTAGCAATTTGTGACAGCCAGCAGCTGTAGAAAAAGACAAGAGTCATTTAAGGGCACAGGCAGTTCCTCAGAGCAGGTGGGGGTCACCTGCAAAATGAGTATGGCCATCATTAAAAAGCCAGAGAATGCCTTGTAAAGCCAACATCTTTTTTCACAGGGAAAGACTGCAGCTCATGCTTCACAGGCCTCTGTCCAAGGTCCTGATTGCATTCTCCTTTTGTTTAAGTCAGAGCCTTCCACATCTGCTTTGACCTGACGTGGCCTAATACTAGGCTGCCTTGTCAGCAGTCTGGTTCTCCTGCACAGTCAAAAACCTAATCTGAACATGACACTGTGACTAAATTGTTTTTGGAGGCTGCAAGTACAGTATACACTCAGATATCATAAACTGATGTGATTTCTGTTTTATATTGTGTGGTTTCCATCCCATACTATTTATATTATAATAGCTGACATCCAGTAGTAAGTTATAACTACAGTAGGGTCATTAAATCAATGGAATGTATGGAGGAGTGGACTCACTAAATCCCCACTGATTCCATGATCTTGCTCTAGGTGTGCCTTGTGACTGCGTTTCTGCCAATGTTACACAAAACAATCTACATATTTTACTTTAATGCTTCAATGGCTAGTTCTTGCCAGTTCCAGTGGGTTCTGGGCATGGATAGGTCATCATCTTTAGTACAACCACCTCCTATGTTGATTTTTATTTTTATAAACAACAACAACAACGAGCCCCATGGGGTAGCGGTTAAATGCCTGTACTGCAGGGAAAACTGTGCTCACGACCTGGGGTTCAATCCCAGGTAGCCAGCTCATGGTTGACTCAGCCTTCCATCCTTCTGAGGTCGGTAAAATGAGTACCCAGCCTGCTGGGGAGTGGGGGGCAATATGTAGCCTGCATAATTAAACTGTAAACCACCCAGAGACTACTTGAAGTGGTATAGGGTGGTATCTAAGCAGAACATCACGGAAAGATGGAAGTGTATGAGCGTGTTGTCATACAGACGTTCATAAAAGCCCTCCGTCTGCCACCAGGGAGAGGTGTGAAATTCAGGGACCTAATTCTGCCAAGTGAAGTCATCAGAGACAGAGCCCATTGGACGGGACCCACTCTGAAAGTGATTCCGGGAAGGCACAGCACTGCTGGGTGGTTCAGGTGAGAAGAGGGCAAGGATTCCCAGTTCCTGCCATCCTTAGTCCAGACCCTCCCCCTTGTTAGCTTTCCAAGCTGTATGGATGCTCAAACTGCCTGTCTGCCTGGAAGGGGCCAGGCACAGCCGTTCCTTCCATCCATCTATCGGCCCGCTTTCTGCCAAGCGCATTAGGGGATAATTAAGTAAAAATAGGCCTTCCGACCAGTGTAGCTCATTAAGGGCTAATTAAGTTAATTAGTGCCAGGTGTGGATTGCAGCTCTCGTTTTCACTTGGCTGTTGTTTGCTGTAATTGCATTTTCTCCTAAGCTTCCTCCCTTCGGCTGGAAGGCTGCCAAAGCGAAAGGTATTCAACGGGGCCTCACACTGTTGATGCAACAATAAATAGCTAATGGCTGCCTAATGATGGCCACATGGGAGAAATGGGACACTTAACCCTTTCCCCTCACAGGATTTGCCCGACACACAGACAGATCTGGGGCCTCAGCCAAAGCCTGGAGTCTGGTCCAGACTCCGACTCTCACGTGTCATTTGAGATCACCAGAGCAGACCGTATTGCTGTTTACCATCTAGACCAGAAGATGATCTAATCTCTTCCTAGTAGCACAGAAACGAGTCCTGACTCTTTCTGTTGTACTTCAGAAAGCTTCACTTTGTTGCTGCCCTATCTGCCATCACCAAACGCTTCCTGATGCTGCTAAGTAGCAAGGTTACAGGACGTCTCAAACATTTTATCTTTGCTTTTTTTTAAAAAAAGCTGGTAATGAAACTATTTCTCTTCTTGTCTTTTGTTTCTTGTTTGGTTACTCATGCTTGACTTACTTTTGTTCTTGATGCTTGTTACCTTTCTGTTGTCTTGTTTCTTAGGGCTCTTCCGAATGGAGGCATCCTTCATGTACTGGATTCTATACTGACCCTATTCGTATTAGTCATGCCCTCCATAAAATGTTCTTCCTGCCTTTCTAAGAACAATGACTGCTCCCATGACATCCCATGCTTTCCCCCCATTCCCTCCAAAAAAGAGGGGCTTACTTGTATTCTCGTTTGGGTGGGGAGAGCTGTGTATTGAGTTTATAATGATAGTATTTTCTATTGGAGATCATGTCTGAGATAAGAACTTCCTTTTAAAAGCTTTCAATTTGTACTTTTTTAAAAACAACCATTGTCAAGAAGATAATTTCTTTAATGTTCCCCCCCTTAAAAGAGGTCTTAGAAAATACAGTACCTTAAAGAATATCATCTTTTTTAAAGAAAAGAGAGGTGGTTTGCTTGAAATCAGATCCCAGTAAACTGCATGCTCTTCTGACATCACAAGGCAAAAAAGTAGGGGGAGGGGAGGGGACAAAAACTCATTTTGAACAGACCCTAGTGATGTTTTTTAACATTTTTGCAATGGATCTTATTTCAAGAAGAATGTGTTGAGATAATAAGAACCTTGCATGCTCTGTAATCCCGGGTAACATTGGGAGGGTGGAGATTCTGTCCTTTCCTACTGTCCTATTGCTAAAGTTCTTTCCCCCACCTCTGACTTGACCATCTTCTCTTTTGGTTTGTTTGCTTTGCTTCCTTTTTTTTTAATTAGTCTCTCTGCTCTTGATCTCTGACCATGCAGCCAGCATGGAAGGTCTGTCTCCCTCATGATTGAGACTCACCTGTCCTCATTTTTTCTTTCTATCCTTCTGACTGTAACTATAGACAGCAACCGTAAGTAAAGATACCTTCTTTTCTACATAAGTGCTTCTAGAGTAAATTTTAATAAAATGCTAGTCACTGTAAAAAGTGATGTGCTACTGAGATCTAAGCTATTCCTCATGGTTTCTCTGTTAACTGTTGGTTTTTATACCTTTTAATCTACTACTTTTAAAATGAGTTAACCAAATTTTCCAATAGAACATATTGTAGTCCACGAAATATTACATTAAAGTATGAAAGTTCGTCTTTAAGGTGCCACATGTTTTTTTCCCTTTTGTTTTTTGCCTGAAATGCTAATTTTCTGTCTACTTTGTCATGAACAATTGTAAGCATATACGGTAGTTCCTGGAATGTTTCATAGAAATAAAAGTGGTAATTGACTGAAACCCACACAGTGTCCAGCCTTCTGCACCCAACATCCTGGAGCCCTCCTCCTCCAAGGGGCTTTTATGGCACAGACAGTAACCAGACCTTCTCCCAGTTAACAAATATATCCTGACGAGAACAGGTAATTTTCAGAAAACCTGTTTCACACCTTCATTTCCTTGAAGCAACTAGATAATGAACAGGTGTCAAATACGGGAGGAAATGAATCCAGGACCATTAAAAGAAGAACAAAATGGCTACCATGAAAGCACTGAAGTGTCATGCCCAGAAAATACTCTTGCCTTCTGTTCCTTCCTATTGCTTCATGTCTTGCTCTCCCTTGATTAAGGGAGAGGAAAAGAAGGATGGAAAAAACAAAGGGAACAAAGTGTATGAAGATACTCCTGAGTATTATAGTTCTCAACATATCGTAGACATTATAGTCAACAGCCATGCTATAGCTTCTGGGACTGAAAGCGAGAGCGCGAGAGAGAACAGGATGAATGGATGGAAAATTGAAGCCATAATAGATGAGAGTGGGAGCACTAGGGAGTCAGGGACAGAACCTCTTCTGAATGAGAGCATACTGTAGGCACAATGGCAAAGATACGGGCAATTAATGCCCATAATATTGGGCTGTTACTTCACGAAGTGCCTCTCTTCGAACTGACCTTGCCTTCGCTGTGAATTCGGTGGCGGTCACGTGGTCTCCCTTCGATCCCACCCCTGTTTATCAGTGCTCACGCGCTGCATTTTTACTACCGAATCGATTACTACCTCACGTGCTCCCTTCGCATTAGGACGCCGCTTTGCAACGTTCGCTTGTTCCCATCCTTTTTAAAAAAAAAACTCGGCGTATCGATGCATCAATACTTGGCTGTCATTTCCGACAGAGCTGGTTATGTGTCTAATCTGGTGGTGGAGAGAAGCGGGCTTGAACCCCCCCCCTTACGTGCTTGAAAGCCAGCAGGGTAAGGGACTCCTGCCCAACCTCTCCCCTTTGGATGCGTGTCTTTCCTCCCTCCCCATTCCCTTCTCGCTCCCGGAGGGTGTGCGGTATGATTTTCAAGTCCTCCCTCTGATGCAGACCCGACCGGATCGCCCGGCAGCGGAACTCCCTGGGCGTCCCACGAGGGGACGGAGGTGATCGGGCTTTAGGGCGCGTTGCCGAGTCAGAGCGCACGCGCCCGCGCAGTTACTGCTTCTCGCCGCGCCGAGCATCTTCAGTTTGGAAGCCGAAAGGGTCGTTTGCAGAGTTTGGATATTTAAAAAATAAAAATAATAAAAAAACCCGAGTCCACACGTCACGTTGGGAGCGAAGCGAGATGCGAAGCGAAAAATTCCCGGCCGCTGGCAGGGGAACCACTCACCCCGCTTGGAGCACGGTAAAGGGGGCGTGGTCGGGGTGGCATCGCAGCCAAAAAGGAGGAGCGTGCGGACTGAAATGATCGATTCGCACAGAAAGGAGGGGTTGCCGCGAAGCGAGCGGTTCGTGAAGTAACAGCCATTGGAGAGGGCAGGATGTGGAAGAGCAATGTGTTCTTCATAAGCTTCATGGAACAGTGGTTAAACTGCTGTATTGCATCCAAAACTGGGCTCATGACCTGGGGCTCAATCCCAGGTAGCTAGCTCATGGTTGACTTAGCCTTCTATCCATCCAAGGTCAGGGGGGCAGGGGAGGAGCAATGTGCTGTCTGTGTAATTCAACTATAAACCACCCAGAGAGTGCTTTAAGCACTGTGGGGTGGTATATAAGCAGAGCAATTTTGCTTTCATGCCATTGATTTTAAGGTTTATTTGCAATTTGTACAAATATGGAGTGATTCAGATTTTGTTTTTTTAAAAAGATATAAAATATGTTTCTATCGGGTTTCTTCTGCCTTGAAGTGTATCTGCCATTTCCCCCTCAACAATTCAGATCCCACCCCCACTGCTGCCTGATGGTTAGATGTATGGAAGTTTTGGGACTGGAAGTCTTTGCATGCAAGTGAGATGGAGGGAGGGCATCAGTTTCCAGACAGATGCTGCAGAGTTCCTTGAAGGATGCTGCCTGGTGGGTTTAGAGCCTGAGGATCCACCATCCCTGGACATAGGATTGGGACAGTGCTTCATCAAGCATCATCCCGCCAATCCTGCGAGCCTCCAGACCTTTTATTTCTCCTCCTCCCCACCCCCACCAGCTGTGCAATGCTTGTCCCTTCAGAATCACCAAACAGTAGTATGAACATGGAGAAGGAGGAGCAGCAGCTTTACCTTCTCCTCTCCTTCTGGACAGTTGTTCAGGGTGTAATCATCGAAAGAGGGCAAGGGAATGAACTGGTGTAGAATAGAGATGGGCACAAAACAGAAAAATGGTGTTTCGGTTTTTCATTTGTCGTTGAGAGGTCTGTTTCGGTTCGTTTCCATTTGTCAGGAATTTTTTGAAAAATTTCGTTACCGTTTTTCGTTTTTTCGTTTGTTGTTTCTACCCGCTTTTGCGCGATTTTTAAAGCATTTCTGTGTGTGGGCGTCCCCCAACGCCCCAGACCAGAGGGAAAACACTAAAAAAAATGGATGCTGGCAGAGACACAGTATAGACTAGGTTCGCAGGGAGGCTGCAAAGGCAGCAGCGGGCGTTGCCCAGGGTGCAAGGCAGCCGCAGAGTGACTTGCACTGCGGGGCAGGGGAGGGTACTCACCGAGAGGTACGGAGCACGCACACACACAGGGAGGCTGCAGGGCTGAAGCTAGAGTCGCAGAGATAGCAACCCCACCCTAACTCCCACCAGAGACTGCAAGGAGGACGGGGGCTGCCAGACCTTTTTATGCCCTCAGTGGCTGCCAGACCTGCCCGCCCAGTCTGCAACCTGGGCATGCTATTGGTTGAACATGATCCCACATCACATGGCTTGCCTCCATTTTGTGGCTGGTGGTGACATCCATTTTAAAGGGAAAAGAAAAATACATCGCGATGGGAGAAGACAAAAACAAATGTTTTAAGGACCCCAACCCCCCTGGTAGGTATTATCAGACAATATAAATAATTATCGCTGCGTTTTTACAGATGTCCAGGGCGTTTTTTAACATTTAAAACAGCTCATTTCATTGTGCGTCGCCATTAACGAAAACGAAACGTAACAACCACAATTTTTGTGGTTCTGTTCGTTTTGTTTCATTTTATCACAATTTTCGTTTGTTGTTTCATTACGTAACAGAAACGACAAACGGTAACGGAAACGGAAAAAAGTTCATTCCGTGCCCATCTCTAGTGTAGAGGATGGGGCCTACTGAAGCCATCCTGCTCAAACCACACTCCCAGCCCATATTTTTCCTTAGTTAACATGGCAGACCCGCCCCCTGTGGGCTATTATAGGAATGGCAGGAGACCGGTTGTTGATGTGAGTATTTAGGAAAGAGAACAAAGAAGAACAGGCAGCCAACGTTTTGTTGCACTCCCACGGGGACATTGGAACACAGAAAGCTGCCTTATGCAAAGCCAGATGATTGACCTGCCTAGGCTAGTAAGATCAATTCCGACCCAACCAGCAGTAGTGCTGCTTTCTCTGCTATGTGCCTTAGAACAACGGTTAATGATGGGTTTCCTGCTGAACACCTTGAGGAAGACAGGCCAACAAATGCTGACATAACATGGAATCCATACAGCCCAGTGTAGTTCCATTTCTTCATTGCCCCCATAAAGCTGCAATTTTTATAGCACTTTCTTGGGAGAAGACCAGATGTCGGCTACAGCAGGTCTATCAATTTAGATGCCCCTCACCCGTGGCCAGCTGGTGGTCTGTGCTAATCTGATTAGCTATACATTCTAAGATTAGGTATACCTATACCTCCCTCTTTTTGAGATCTGTACCATAAGTATTTATTCTTGCTTTTTTTTCACCATTGCAAAATTTATTTAAAAGATCTTGATAGACTTTAATTTCAGTTTCTGTGTATTGAATAGGTAACATTCTAAAAAGATTAGAAGTATTTTCATTTTTACCATTGCTCATGTTGGCTAATCTCGATTTCCTTTGAAAACAGCAGGATTTCTGATTTCTACCATTGACACATAATCCCGGTTATTTCACCATTCCTTTAGTGAGTGCATTCAGCGGGGACTGAACTGGATCTCGGTGCCCAGCTGTATGGGCTCAAAGTCAACACTTAGGTCAGAGAGGAACAGAAGCAGAAGCTGTGTCCTGCCTGGCAAGTTCCCACAGACTTCAGTTTAACTTTGTGACTTTGACATCAAAGCATGTGAAGGCACATCTGCCAGTTTGGACTGTTGGAATCTGCTTAGCCCACTCCACCAAAGAGGGAGGGAGGGAGGGAGAGAGAGTTTTCCATAGGGATCACCATCATGGCACTGCTCAAAATGTCATATCAGATGCCCTCCTTCATCTGCTAGGAAACATCCAAATGTCACCAGCCAAATGATAAGTAGGAACCTCTGCATTAGTACATAACTGGGAGGGTTGAGAGAAAGCAACAACAACAACAAAAACCAGGGGTGAGATAATGAAGGAGATAGAGAGCTAGAGATAGTAAAAATGGGCTAGAAGAAGACTGTGGAGAAGATAAGGGATAAGAATGTACTTGAAATGAAGGGTACTTGTGGATGTCATTTATCAGGAGAGGCTGCATGCAGATGGCCCTGGGCTCCAACTCCCATGAGCCCTAGTACCAGTGGTGAAGAATAATGGACGTTGCAGTCCAATACCATCTATAAGCCTGTGTTGTACCTGTCACTGATTCACAGGTCAATCATGAACCACAACCAGCTGATGACTTGCGTATAGGAAAGCAGGACAGGCAGAAGTTTCACATCAGATTAGGATAGGAACAGTGCCATGGAAGCATTCACACATTCAGTCATGGTCAGGTGGTAAGCATGCATGTGTGACAGATATCTCCCTGTTCTGTCTGAAGGAAAGTTGGCAATTTGGCAAATACTATGATCACATGGTAATACGGGGCATCCATGCAACATTGAATTAAAACATCGGGCCATTTTATTTACTAGCTGCTAACATTTCTATCACCTGTCCTCTTCTTCAGCCTCCTTTTTACAGAACTTCCTCCACCTCTTGCCAAGACAGTAAACCAAGATCAGCTGTGTCAAAACATAAGGTCTGCGATTCTCTTCCTCTTTGCTGCCTGCTACAGCCCTTTGTTCTGTTTGTTTTATATGTTCGCAGCAACTAGTTACCCTCCTGCAGATTGAGGACAAGGCAAGCATGCAAGTCAGGCCCCAAGGTGGGGTTGTCTTATGACCCTGAATCTGAATCCACTGGGAATGCTGTAGAAGGCCAGCTTCTCATTAAGGGAGCCATGAATTTGCTAGAGCTGACAAAAAGGCTGATCTCAGAGAAGGAAGCATGATGGGTTAGATTGTGATACTGTAAATGCAGTGGGAAGAAGACCAATGCACTTGGCCTCTGAACACCCAGTATTCACAAGTGGCAAGCGTACAGCACCCCCATCCAGGCACAACTTGGGCTTATAGATTTAATTCTCCCTTTGAGAAAGAAGTCTCCTGGAATGCATAGAGAAGTCAGCCAAGCCATCCTTGACCAGTATTGCAGAGATTGCTAAGTGAAGCTTTGTGTTTGTTTAAGAACGCAGGGAACTGCCTTTAACTGTTAAGATATGTGGTCCATCTAACCCAATATTGTCCATTCTGACTTGTAGCAACTCTACAGGGTTTGAGGCAGGATTTTTTTCCTCACCCGACCTGAGGAGGTCTGGTATTATAGGGAGGTTACCCATTCAGGTACTAATCAGGGCCAATCCTATTAAGCTTCAGAAATCAGATGAGATTGTTCAAGATACAGTATGCTTGCTACTAGTGTGCATTGATGGTCCACTGGAATTTCTTCCATAGACACAAGTGGCTGGATGATATTTCTTCTGCAGTTCACAATGACATAATTACCACTACCTACCAACTATTATAGGTGTTTCAGGACAGACCTACATATCTACCATCTGGTTCTGTATTACCTTATGGGGATGTCTCCACAAATCAACACTGACAGTGAAGCCACTGAGGCTGCCATTTTGAAGCAGGAGATTGAACCTGTGGTGGGGGGAGGGCCTTCTTTTGTCGCACTCTTCTCCCTTTCACAAAATACCAAAACTAGGGGACATCCACTCAAACTGGGGGTTGAGAGAGTGAGAACAGACAAAAGAAAATATTTTTTTTACCCAGCGTGTTGTTAGTCTGTGGAACTCCCTGCCACAAGACGTGGTGATGGCATCTAGCCTGGATGCCTTCAAAAGGGGATTGGACAGATTCCTGGAGGAAAAGTCCATCACAAGTTACAAACCATGACGGAGATGTGTAATCTCCCAGGATTAAAACCAGGGTACGTCAAGGGCCAGATGCAGGGGAGTGGTATTGGGAGACAGACATCTAGTCTTGTGTGCTCCTGGACGCATTTGGTGGGGCCAGTGTGAGATACATGAAGCTGGACTAGATGGGCCTTTGGCCTGATCCAGCATGGCTCTTCTTATGTCCTTATGTTCTTAGTCCTTTCCCTTTGCTGGTGAAAATGCCCTTTTCAGGGCATTCCCCTCCTATACACAGGGGAGAACGGATGTAAAGACCTATATATTCACAAGTGATGGGAGAACCACTGGCAGAGCAAGGAAGGGGGAGAGAGTAAAGTGGAGTGGAATGCTCAATGTGCCTTTATGCCCCCATGCTGGTCTTCAGAACCAATCAGACCATAGCCTCGGTACTGTGACAGACCCCTTGCAGGCATGGTCATGAATATGCAAATAGGCAACCAATCCACTGAATGTGGGTGGAGCTAGTACCTATATAAGGAGTGACTGGTAAATTGTCAGGAGAGAGCTGGAGAACTAAGGACAACTAGAGAGAACCAGAGAGAGCGAACCTGGGAGAACCAGGGAGCGAAACAGCAAGCTAATAGTTGGCAGCAGGGAAACAGTGTTTGAGATGTAGAAACTGGTTAGGACTTGTTTAAGGACATTAGGGACTGAATCTATTTATCTGTAACTAAAAAGGAAAGCAAGCAACATTAAAGAAAATATTTATGTATATTAACTTTCATTAAACGTTGTTATTTGCAATGTTACCATCCTCGTCAGTCCTGTTTCATCTCTATAGGAATTTAAGTGACTAATTGGTGGTCCCAATACCAAATAAAGTAGAGTTTGTGGTTTCACCACATGTACGTGCGTTCCGAGTAGTCAAATATCCAAGCATCCATCACACACCCGCATTGCCGCCACCATCCAACCCTTAAAAGAAAGTCATCAAAAAGAAGTACAGAACCACACTGAATATAAGCCTCTGTCCACAGAGAGATTGCATTATAGAAAAGTGGCAGTGGTGCCCAGTATAGAATAATTAGACCTGCATTTTGCAGCTGGCTAAAAGGACGAGGTCTCCTGACTGCTTCCCTTGGTGTTTCTGAAACCATTAAACACGCTGCTGGCTCTCCAAACCTGTGTATCTCCACCATGTATAAAGGTGTACGTGTGTGTGCATGTGCCCATGTGCACTTGTGTCTTCCTGCCTGCCTGAGGGCTGAGCCTCTGTGACTCCAAATAGAGGTTCAACATTAAGAATGTCCTTCTTTTCGTCCAGTGGACACACGCACATCCCAAGGGGTTGTTGAGTATTCAGTGGCAATCCTTCTCTTTTTTTAAAAAAAGAGCATGGCTGACCTGTCTAGAAAAAATCTGAAACACATTTGGGTGTTGTCCTTGTAGTTTATATAACCTGCCCCTTTCTAGCTTTTATCTGCCCTTTAGGGATCATCCCTCATTCTATCCAAACACAACCCACAGATCGGAAAATGACAGCCCTTGGTGTCGCTCACTAACAACTCTTCCCCTTCATGGCAGTGGAGGGAGATGGTATCAGAAATTATCCCTGTATATATGAAGGCACAAGCTGCAGATGGGGCAGGCAAGGAGGCCACTTATTCATCAGTATTCTGCAGCCCTCTCCCTATTACTCCGACAATGAATCAGAGCAAGATGAGGCCACGGGAGTCTCGGAGAGGAAATCTTCATCCATAATCTACAATCCAGTGCTGGCACAACACAATGGCATCCCGAAGGGACAACTACTGCCTCCACACTTGGGGCCAGAAGAAAGCTACTGCTCCTTTCAGGGGCTTGGCAGTGACAGTCCTATCAGGAGAGGAGGGTGTGGGGAGCAATGGAGTGATGGGGGAGGAGGGGGGGAGAGAGAAGTGGTGCTCATTGGATTATTACACTTGCAGGCCGCTATTTCTCAGCAGCAAGATAATTGCCTTCTAGTGACAACCGAGGTCAGCCGTGACTGGCATCTCAGGCAGCATCTCCCTGCTATGAGATTCTGACAGTCCTGCCTGTCATGGCTGCATTTTACAGATATAACAATTCAAGGGGGATTGGTGCGGGGGGGGGGGGGAGATGCTGAGGGAGAAAAGAAATCCCACAAAGCCATTCCTCAACATCTGAGGGGCGGCGAGTTGGGGGGGGGGAATAACACACAAGACATTCAGACTTCTGAGTGATCTTTCATTAGGGCCTCATGTAGGTATTAAGCGATTTGAGACATTCCACTGAGGTTACCTTTGGCATGAGGCAGGCATCCCCCTTTCAGAGGTCATGGAGGAGGCTAAGAGGTCCCCAGTTCGCCTCCTTTCTTTGCCTATATTTTTTTCTGTGTTGTTTTGCCCTTTTATTCTCTCTCTACATATATTACATATAAGGTTTCTTTTGTGTTCAGCTTAGATCCTGGGGCTCTGGTTTCACAGCTAAGGAGTGCTACATCTTAAGCCCCAGTGGATCCTTGAAAAAATAGTGTGTGGGTGTGGGTGGGGGGGAATCCTGCTTCCACCTTGTCTGGTTTTCCTCATGGCATTCATCGCCATAGAGCCAACAAATACCAGAAGACCCTGACTTCCTTCCCATCATTTTTACAATATGGAAGTTAGTCTTTAAGGTGCCACATGTTTTGTGTTGTTTGTTTTGTTTTGTTTTTCTTTGATTTTTGCCTGAAATTCTTGAAAAGATTAACACGGCTACCCTCTCTGAAACCTCTGGTTCCACCCTGTCATCCCTCTTTATCTTTGAACAGCTCTCCCAGACTTCTAACAAAGCCTCCAGCCTCTCCCTGTTTATGATGGAATAGTCTCTGTCTTCTGGCACTTTTCAAAACATGCCCTCTTTTCTGTGCTATTTCAAACTTCATGGAAATGTTGGAGCTGTTGCTTCTTTAAAAATCAGCAGGATTCATATTCTTCAGGTTTCTGTTCTCTTCTGGATCTCCAATTATGTTTCTGAATGGGAGAGGGATAAATATTCAGTTTATGCATGTCACCACACACGCACATGTGCATGCATGCACGCACACACACACACACACACACACACACACACACACTCTTAAAGGAGTTGGTTGACTTGCTAAAGATCAGCAGTGGCTTCATTCTCAAACTCTTTTTGGTCCCTGGGTTTTTCTTTTCAAAATTTATTTGATTAACAAGGCACCAGAACAGACAGCCCTCCCTCTTGCCTTGCCAAGCTTACATTGGTGCTATCACCATCATAGTCACTATTATTATACTAATGCACCAGTCTTTAGGGGTAAACCCCAATGAACAATGCGTGTGAGAAAAGTTGTAAGGACGAATGCATTCTCCCTTTTCGCCATTGGTAATCAGACATAAAAACAGAAGCCATGGGTGGACTTCAAACGGTTTTTTATATGCAGAACTCAGTGCTCAAGATTTCTATGTCAAAGAGCAATACAGTCCTCCCTACTAATTACAGATTAAATTGCCCTTAAAGACACTATTGTACAAGTGAAAGTTCAAACAACTAGCAATCTTAGTTATCCATTCATATATATGACTTTCGTGTGTGTGTGTGTGTGTGTGTGTGTGTGTGTGTGTGTGTGAGTCACTTGAGACCAGCTGTGATGTAGCAAATAGAACGTCACACTGGGAGTCAGGAGGTCTGGGTTCTCATCTCCTCTTGGTCACATACCTAATTATTAGAGATGGGCACGACCAGGAAAAATTACGTTTCGAGTTGTCGTGTGTCGGAGCCGGCCCGTTTCGGCTCGTTTCCGTTTTTCGCGAAATTTTCCAAAAAATTGTCATTTCGTTTGTCGTTTTTTCATCTGTCGTTAGTACTGGTTTTGGGGGGGGCAGACTCCTGGAGGCACCTCTCTGGGGTGGGTGCCTCCTCTGGCCTGCCATGAAGGGAAAGCGGGCTCCTGGAGGCACCTCTCTGGGGTGGGTGCCTCCTCTGGCCCGCTACAAAATGGCATGCATAGCCAATTGGATATGCATACCATTAAGTTGCAGTTGCAGTAGCAGGCAGAGGCACCTCTCTTTCGGGTGCCTCTGTGACTCACTGCCTGCGGTGCACTTGGGCTGGGGAACGAAGTGAGAGAGGACCCTACGGGCGCCCTGTGACTCACTAAGAAGGGAAGTGTACTTGCTGTAGTGCAGTGCGAGTACACATCTGGCTTACTGGTTAGGGGTTAGCACAAGGGCTAGGCTTAGGGTTACGGGTAAGGTTAGGGTGAGTTACTGGGGTGCACCTCTGGGTGCCTCTCTGACCCACTAAGAAGGACAGTGTACTGGCGTATGGGTTAGGGTTCGGGTTCGGGCTAGGGTTAGTGGGCTTTTTATGCCCGACTGGCACATCCCAGAAGTCTTGGTCAAATGGCCAGCCCATCATTGTGCAGGTGTAAAAAAATAAAAATAAAAATAAAATAAAATAAAATCAATGGAGAAGTTTTGTTGCAAGAAAAACCCACTGCTGCTACTGAAAAAATTCAGGCAGTTTTAAAATTGCTATTTTTGCATGTTTCTGTGGTGCTTTGGTGTATTTTTGGACCATGCGATTTCAAAATAAATATTGCGGTCACCCCATTTGGATCCCCCGCCCGCACCGCATGGCATGGCGAGTTGGCGAGACGACGAGGATGCGCGCAGCCCAGGAGAGGAGAGGGGGGAGGCCGGGGACCCCCCTCCCAGAAACCACCCTTCTGGTAGGTGCCCTCACTGAGGCAGGCATATTTTCGCCTGCTTTTTTGGCCGGGAATCGGGTTTTTTTTATTTTTAAAACTTTTTTTCTGTGCCGCGCTGCTTGGCGAGTTGGCGTGGCGACTCGACGAGGATGCGCACTTTGCGCAGCCCAGGAGAGGAAGGGGGGGAGGCCGGGGACCCCCCCCCCAGAAACCACCCTTCTGGTAGGTGCCCTCACTCAGGCAGGCATATTTTCGCCTGCTTTTTTGGCCGGGAATCAGGTTTTTTTTATTTTTAAAACTTTTTTTCTGTGCCGCGCTGCTTGGCGTGTTGGCGTGGCGACTTGACGAGGATGTGCACTTTGCGCAGCCCAGGAGAGGAGGAGGGGAGGCCGGGGACCCCCCCCAGAAACCACCCCTCTGGTAGGTGCCCTCACTCAGGCAGGCATATTTTCACCTGCTTTTTTGGCCGGGAATCAGGTTTTTTTTAACTTTTTTTCTGTGCCGCACCGCTTGGTGAGTTGGCGTGGTGACTCGACAAGGATGCGCACTTTGCACAGCCCAGGAGAGGGGGGGGAGGCCGGGGATCCCCCCCCCAAGAAACCACCCCTCTGGTAGGTGCCCTCACTCAGGCAGGCATATTTTCGCCTGCTTTTTTGGCCGGGAATCGGGGGTTTTTTTTAATTTTTAAAACTTTTTTCCTGTGCCGCTTGGCATCGTGCGATCGCTGCGATGCCAGGAACGACCACGACAAATCAGACCCAATTTTTCTTTAGTCGGTTCGAGTTCGAGTTCTGGCGGAGTAATTGTCGTTACCGTTTCCGTTACGTAACGGAAACAAGAAACGGAAACAGAAACGAGAATTTCGCCAAGTCGTGCCCATGTCTACTAATTATTAAACTGCTTCCTGGACATCTCAAACACTTCGGTGAGAAGCAATTTTGCTGCACACAGCAATAACAGGAAAACCAATGTTGCTGGACTGGTATCTCCTGATTTGTCTATTGGTTTGCAAAGGGGACTTGGCCAAGTTGCCCTCTCTGCTCCTCTCATTGAGTGGACCCACCTCCTCTTCACCACTGTCTGCCATGGCCCTTTGGTATGTTTCCCTTTAGTCATCATTCCTGGCCAAAGGGAGAGAATAAGTCAAGTGAGAGGTGCTCTTGAATCTCCTCAGCCTTTCCCTGTCTCCATGTTCTGAGGGACAAGTGTATAAGCACTGGTGACAAGAAAGGTCCCAGGGTTGGGGTGGGGGAACACAGCAATGGCCTATCTGCAGGTGTTTGGGCCTTCACAGCTGTCTGGCAATACCACCCTGTGCTACTGAATAAATGCAATTTCTTCAGATGCAAGGTAGGTTTAAATAGAAGCTATGTGAGGTGTGTGTGTGTGTGTGTGTGTGTGTGTGTGTGTGTGTGTGTGTGTGTGTGTGTGTGTGTTGTGTTGTGTTGTTACAATCATGACCAACTTTTCGTGACTCCATGTCCATGGAGTTTTCTTGGCAGGAATACTGGAGTGGTTTCCCAGTTCCTACTCCAGGCGCCTAGAGCACCCAGTATTCCCTGGTGATCACCCATCCAAGTACTAACCAGCGCCGACCCTGCGAGATCAGGCGAGATCGGATGTGCTCAGAGGCTTATAGTTCTTCAACAGAGCACAACTGTAGCATTAGTTTGAAAAAGCAGAGATATTTTAAGTCAGTGGTTCCCAACCATGATTCCCCAGGTGTTCTTGGTCTGGAGCTCCCAGAGATCCTAGCCAGTACAGCTGGTAGTGAAGATTTCTGGGTGTTTTAGTCCAAGAATATCTGTGGGACCCAAGGTTGGGAACCACTGACTACAGTGAATTAATTCAAATACTTTCAAATACTTGCAAGAGTGGCCCACTGCTTCCCATGTACAGATCTAAACATGCAGATTCCATTCCCCCCTATGATTGAGAAGATATGTTGACCTTCATTTCCACTTCACAGTCTTTGCAGAGGGCATTTACTTGGAGAGAATGAATTCCAAAGTAGTAGAGAATAAATCAGAGTTGCCTGATTTCTCTGAGCCTTTACCCCAGATAGCTTAATTTCTCTTCATCCTTCACTCACCTTGAATGACAAGCTGGTTCCTGTCCCATAACCTCAGTTTTACTGAAGGAAGCCGCTCGGGGGGGGGGGATACCGCTCTACAGGCTGGCAGATACAGCCACTGAATCCCCTGCTTCTGTCTGTGTAATAGCTGCCTTCAGAAGCTCGTCCATCTGAACAGATGGTCTTACCTCATCCTTCCGACTAGAGATGGGCATGAATCAAAAAAATGAAGTTTCGTTTGTCGTTTGGAGGGTCCATTTCGGTTTGTTTCCATTTTTCGTGAATTTTTGAAAAAAAATCATTTCCGTTTTCGTTTGTTTCGTTACCATTTCGTTACCATTTTTCAATTTTTTGTGATTTTTTTTAGCATTTAAAGCAGTTCACTATTGCAGTAACAGAAATGAAATGCACGACAAAATTTCCAGTGTTTCTCTGGAAGTTGAGTCATGGCTACTGGACTTCTTTTTTGAGAGATAGAAACGTTTTGCTGTTCATCCAAACAGCTTCATCGGTCTGAAGTTGTTTGGATGAACAGCGAAACGTTTCTATCTCTCAAAAAAGAAGTCCAGTAGCCATGACTCAACTTCCAGATAAACTCACCTGGATGACTGAGAATCTTCACAGACATATTCCGGTGTTTCTGTTCGTTTTGTTTCATTTTGGAGACAAAATTCGTTTGTCGTTTCGTTGCGTAACGAAATAAAAAAACAAAAAAAAAAACGAAAAATTGTTCGTTTCATGCCCATCTCTACTTCCAACCTTCCATGCCATTAAACGAAGCCCTTTCTGAGGCTGTTAAAGGTAAATGTGAACATATCAACAAGAGGAGTCTTTTCATTGCGGTGGCTACAGGGCACATTCCTGCAAATGCCGGTGCGGATTCTGGTGCGGGGATTGGTTCCATCCGTCCTTTGACATATAAAAATTGCAGCTCACTCTCTTCCTGGCCCCATTTCAAAGGCTGCTCAGGTGACAGGGGACTGCCTTTCTGACACATGTCACCATACTGACAAGGCCACTTGCCTTAATCAACGCCACCATCAAGTCAGCTTAGGGAAAAGACGGCGAAAAATTCTTCTGTGAATTGGTCCTGTCCGATACAGGGATGTCGAGCTGGATGCACATGACAATTGGTTAATCCTACCCATTTACTTTCCAAGGTCAATGTTGGTTGTTTCTCTCTCTACTAGATCAATTCCCTGCCGCTTTGGCATCACATTTCCCCAAGAACATGGAGGTTAAATAGAAATGGAATTTCCAGTCCATGAAAACACTTAATAGACCATTGTACAGCTAGTCTTTTCTCTACAGGCAGTATACGCATATAATTTTGCTCACAAGTATGTTCCACTTAGGAAAATCTTTCTCATACATTTCTCAAATGTCTTTCTCATACTACAGTATTTTGCACTTCTCTTCATTATAGATTCACCCCTTCTTATTGTTTCCCGATTATCCCAGGCCACGGAGAAAGAGTATTCCAGAAGAAAACCCAAGTTCATTCATCACTAGTTCCCTTTCATCAATGCTCCTAATCCACAGTGGTGGCACAAAGCTTTCCTGCCATGTAAGGTGGAAGGACAATGCCCAGTTGCTTTCTCCAGTATTTGATCTTTACGGGGTGCCTTCATCTTTGTTCTTGACCTCTCCTTCACCATACCTTGTTGTGTCCGTCCCCTTTTAAGATAGAGGGATAGACAAGTGGGCGTGTGGGGTGGAAAAAGTGGCATTTTTGCCCAATTAATAGGCACACAATTTATAACTTGAAAAGGCTGAATGTGCACCAAAAAGGGTTCAGTAGCTTTTCCTGTTCACAGTGGACAGGCTGCTGCCGCAGGTCCACCTTACCACTCAAGCATGAAGAAAACTAAGGGTCTGGCAAAAGCAGAAAAGTTACTCAGAAACTACTGGACTAACAGCAATTGTCATCTGAATGCTCTGTAAATAAAGGGAGTTTTTTTTATAAAATGTGGACTTTACAGACAAAAGGGCAAGTCTGAAAGCAAGCACTTGGGTACAAGCCCTGATCAAGCTGGTGCCCCAAGCCACCAGCACTGCAAATGGACAAGCTGGTGGAGTAAGTCCCAAGAGTGGTCTGTTACATGGGCAAAGAAAATGGCCCAGTTAGCATCATTCTGCTCTAGGACTGAGGAACCTGTGGCCCACCAGATGTCACAGAACACTGGCTGGGCCTGGTAAGTCCAACAGCAGAGAATTATAGAATCATGCATAGAATCAATGCAGTGGCCAGATTGCTGACTGGGGCGGGCTACAGAGATCACATTACACCCCTACTAAAGCAGCTCCACTGGCTGCCAATCAACTATCGGGCACAATTTAAAGGGCTGACCTTAACCTACTGTACGACCTGGGTCCTAGCTACCTCAAAGATCGAATCCCAAAGTATGGCCTGGGTGCTAAGGTCATTAGGGGAAAGGCCTATCTTTCCAGCCCATCACCTTCACAGGTATGTCTCAGAAGAACACATGAAAGGGCCGTTTCTGTTGCTGTTCCCAGACTTTGGAACTCCCTCCAACTGGAGGCCAGGACTGGCATGACTCAGCTGTCTTTCCTGAAGCAGGAAAAGACCTTCCTCATCAGGCAAGCTTTCCCTGAATGAGGGACTTCTTACGATGTGACTTTTATCTATTGGATTACCATACATGACTGTATAGATTGATTTCATAAGAACACCAGTGTTTTCCTTGTTAGTCTCCACTACTCAAAATTGATTTTTTTCTTTCTTTTTGCGTGTTCTTTGTAGCTTTTATGTTACCTTGTAAGATGCCTTTTCTAATTCCCTGTTTGTAACTTAAATTATGTCTTAAATGTTCTGGGCTGTATATTGTCCCTCACTATTTTAAGCCACCTTGGGTCCTTTTTCAAAGAGAAAGGTGGAGTAAAAATATTCTAAATAAATAAATAAATAAATAAATAAATAAATAAATAAATAAATAAATAAATAAATAAGTTGCAAAGGGCCTAACAAGCCATTAAATCCAACCTCCTGCTCTATGCAGGAATAGAAATCAAAGGATATCTGCCAGGTGGTTGTCCCAAGTTCTCTTGAATGCCACCAGTATTGGAGCAATCACCACCTCTTGAGGTAACTGGTTCCATTGCCATGCTGCTCTCACAGCTAGGAAGCCTTTCCTGGTATTCAGACAACAGCTGGGTTCTCTTAACTTGAACCCATTGTTGAGCACCACATTCTTTCACCTTTGTCTACCTGAAGATGTAGTTTAAGGCTTCCCTGAAGAAGGTGTAGAAAAAGGATAAAAATACAGCATGTGCTGTCAAATCGATTCCACCTGAGGCTGACCCGTGTCAGGCTTTCTAGGTGTATCAAGTACAGTTATACCTTGTATCAAGGAATTAATTCATTCCAAATGAAATTATGTTAAGCAAATTTTCTTTTATACAAACTTTCTCATAGGAATGCATTGAAAACAGAGTAATCCCTAATCGTGACCATTATTACGTTGTACGGATTTGCCCCATAGACGATTCTGTTAAACAAATTTCCCTTATCTCCGGAATTTTTATGTGATATAGATTTTATGCTATACAAACCGTTTGTTATACAAGGGTCCACTGTATTCAGAATGGGTTTCCCAGCCCTGGCTTCTGGGGCTGCTCAAGGACGGTGTGGCATGCATATGGCTATACAGGCTGGTTCTTTTCCTGGGGGCCACTGTGAAGAATTGGGCTCTCAGCCATTGGCTCCGCACCCTGATTGCTCCAGCTCACTGAGCCATCTAGCCAGCTCCCCTGGAGAACAGCAGGGCTATACAGCATTTATCAATAGGTTGATTGCTACTAGTTGCCTAAGCAGGAGTGGGGGAAGGCTCTGTACCCAAGCACAGCTAAGACAATCTGCTTTATAATCAATAACTAAATTTGAGGGCATACTTTCTGGTAAATAAGAGTTTTCATTAGTATTACTATTTAACAGCTCTTCAAAATCTGAGTTGAGTCCACCATGCTGGGTGATGGCATAATAACTGGGTGCTTTGTTTTGGAGAATCATTATAGGGTCTCCCTCACTCACCTTGACTAAGGAAAGTATAAGTCTGAAATTTGGCCCCAGATTTCAAGATATGAGAAAAATAAATACTGGGATACAAGATACGAGATAAAATAAATACTGGGATACATACAGAAGTGGCGCCTGCTTCTAGCTCTTTCATATGACACTGGCCTTTTTTTGGCGGTAGGGCGGCAGCTTGCTTTTCTAATGGTCGTCTTCCAGTGCCACCCCAACAAAACAAGAAGCCCTGAAAATGACCTGTTGAGATATGGCCTACATAAATCCCCACGCCTGGCGTTCCTCCGTTGAGTTAGTGTTATGAGGATCGCTTTCCCTAGCAGAGGGAGCCAGGGAAGGAGCCATAAGGAAGGCACAGTGGGTGGATTTACAGAGGGCCCACCATTAAACAGCACTCAGCTGATTAATTACTTTAGGCCAGCAGGAGAGCCCAGCAACTGACCGTACTGCTATTATCCACCATCATTCTTCACTGATCAAAGGCAGGCCGTTCTTTTCTTCATTCTACCGCCAGACCCAAGTAATGAGATTTAGCTGCAGGGGAAGGGCCCGGGCTGCATTCTTTGGCTTTCTGCTATGATAAGAGTGCTAAGGAGGAGAGAAGCCATCCTGACCTGAGGACCAGCTGGTACCAAGGAAACACCTGTCAGTGGCAATTCTCAGCTTCATGTTGCCTTTGGATTTACTTCTCTGCAGCATCAGCACAACATGTACAATAAGCCAGGGGGGCAATGGGAGATCCTTTTGCTAGCAATAGGAAGAGCAAAAAAAAAAAAAAAAGCAAAGTGTTCTGCTTATATACCACCCCATACCACTACAAGTAGTCTCTGGGCGGTTTACAATTTTAATTACAGTGTGCAGGCTACACATTGCCCCCCCGGCGAGCTGGGTACTCATTTTACCAACCTCGGAAGGATGGAAGGCTGAGTGAACCTTGAGCCTGCTACCGGGGATTGAACCCAGGTCGTGAGCACAGTTTAACCTGCAGTACAGGCATTTAACCACTGCGCCACGAGGCTCTTAAAAGGGAGCAAACAACAATTATAATTGCATGGGTTCAGACTGGGGTGATGTGCCTTTCCTTTCATCACAGTCACTAAGGATGTGGACACGTTTCTGAGAATCTGCACAAATATGCGGAGTTAGTGCTCCCCCCCCCCCCAAACACACACAGTTGGCAACCTGAGATTGGCAGAAGGCTTCAGGAAATGATAGATGAATGTTAAGTAAGGGGATGCCACTGGGAAGCCGTTGAAATAAAGGAGAACAATAATTCTCCTCCATAGATAGAGAACAATTCCTAAAAAGCCTTCTGTTCATCCCTGACCTGGATAGCAATCACATTGTACTTTTGTTGATCACAGGAATTGATGTCGGACAGGACCCAGCGACAGTGGCGAGCCATGCAATGATTACCAAACAGGCTTTGCTCGTGAAAGAACCCTTGTTTGGTACAGCCAGAAAAAAATGAATGCTTATTACTCCCCCCTCCCTCCGGAACTCAATCTGGTTCCATGAAGTCTTGAGCACACCTGCGACAAGGGTGCATTTGTGTTTCACAAAGGTCTTATGAACCCTGATTTCCAAGATTCCCTTTTGAGAAGTATCCTAAACCCATCCCCCCCCCGCCGCCGCCCAAAAGCATCCCTTTGATTTGTAATGAAAGGGCACATAACAAATGTGCAGTGTAACCCTCGGTGGAGCTCCCACAATGCATCCATTTTTGAACCTTGAGACATTATGGTGGAAAGTTTGGTTGCAGGCAGTGGAGCCCAAAAATGAAAGAACAATTTTTGAAGAAATTCTGAAGGGGGGGGGGAGAAAGAGAAAGAGGTTAGGACAAAAGGGTTTCAAGGGAATCACTGAAAAGAAAGAAGTTCTGAACAGGTGGAGAAAAGATTACATGAAAGGGAATAACAGGAGGAAATTACACTCAGTTACCAATAAGCAGTTGCTCCACAGCCACTTGTACCAAAGGCCAGCAGTTCCTTCTGAGTCATAGACAGGACAGCTAGAGATAGCTAAAAGAGGTTGGGCAGTGGGAGACGCCCCCTTTTATTGGGGCACTTCTCGCACTGCTCTCCGGCCTCGTGAGATCTGGCACAGTGGTCTCGCATTGCCATCTGGCCAGCTGCAGCAAAGGGCCCCTGCATGCACAACTACGCGGCGGAGCCGGCCATCTTGTTTGTAGACCATGACTTCAATGTACTCAACTTCCTCCATTCAATGGCTTGGAGGATTATTTATTTATTTATTTATTTATATATTTATTTATTTAATTTATATACCACTCCATCTAGCTACATGGCTACTCTGGGCGGTTTACAAACTGAACAAAAATCAAACCATAAGCAGTAAAATACAATATAACAATATTTGATTACTTCAAATGGTCTAACCATTTGAATGTTTGTTTTGCTGCCTTTCTTTTTTCATCTTCTTGTTAAATAAAGCATAGTTCTAAACTTGTATAACACAGTTCAGTTGCTTAATCATTTTTCGCTACTACAGTTTAGGGAGTAGCGGGCTGGAACCATTGCATGCTATTGATGAGTACGTGTTTTCTCTCTCTCTCTCTCTCTCTCTCTCTCTCTCTCTCTCTCTCTCTCTCT
Organism: Phrynocephalus guinanensis; assembly: GCA_037367245.1. Taxonomy (NCBI): domain Eukaryota; kingdom Metazoa; phylum Chordata; class Lepidosauria; order Squamata; family Agamidae; genus Phrynocephalus; species Phrynocephalus guinanensis. Next base: position 46,420,757 of record CM074734.1, read on the forward strand.
CTCTCTGTGTGTGTGTGTGTGTGTGTGTGTGTGTGTGTGTGTGTGTGTGTGTGTGTGTGTGTGTGTGAGAGAGAGAGAGAGAGAGAGAGAGAGAGAGAGATTATCAACATTTCACTTCCTCAGTATCTCATTGCTCAATGAACCAACATTCCATGTCCCTCCTGAGACAGTAAATGGATGCACTTGTGCCCTAACTCAGCTGCATTTCTCCTGAAAGAAAGGTCAACAGAGGGCTTACACCCACAACCACAGCAATGCTGGATAAGTACTAAAACTGTCTAGGTCAGTGGTGGCAAACCTTCGGCAATCCAGATATTTTAGATCACAACTCCCAGAATTTCAAGCCTAGATTGGCAACAACAAAGGACTTGTGGGAGTTGTGGTCCAAAACATCCGGAGTGCTGAAGGTTCGCCACCACTGGTATAGGCCAAGCGAAATGCAAAGACTTTAAATGAACAGATGTCTACCCTATGTGTGCCAAAGGCCGCTATCTCACCTGGGAGACGATCCGGATATTGTGAAAGTCCGGCTTTTCTTCTTTCTTGGTCACATGACTGAAGATGTGGGATCTCCGTTCCCACGTACTGTACAAAGATTATTTTTTTTTTAAAAAAAGCACCGTTCAGCCCCACAGCCAGCAGGTGGCACTAGGAAAAAATGAAAAATAATAATTTTAAACAAAAAACAGCGCAGATAGCCTGAAAGCCAGTTGATCAGCGCTGGGGGGAGGGGAAATTTTAAAAAACAATTAAAAGGCGTTGACCAGCCCCAGGAGTTGGTGGGCTAGGAAAAACTGAAAACAAACAAACAGACAAACAAACAACACTGACAGCCCGAAGGCCAACTGATCAGCGCTGGAGGAAGGGAAATTTTTTTTTTAAAAAAAATTAAAAGCACCAACCAGCCCCAGGATGAGCTGGTGGGGGCTGGGGGGAAGCAGAAAACCGGATCATATGCAATCTCCCACGGACTTCTGGCTCAAATATTTTACCGGAGCAAAAAATTCCCAACTTCTCTGGTAGGTCATGGAAAACTCGCTAAAGGGTCACAGAGACCTCTTGGTAGTGGGGCGGCTAAAAAATCTTATAAATAAATAAATAAATAAATAAATAAATAAATAAATAAATAAATAACCAGTTTTTTAAAAAAGCCTGGTGGCCATGGGGGCAATATTTTTGGAAATACTTTATCTTGAAATGTAAATAGCATTTTAAATGACATGTGACAGAGCTCAAAGGGGCCTCAAAAGGTGTCCTTCCTATTCTGGAGATGAGCAGCTTTGGCTAATTTGTATGTTCCTTTGGATTCTTCATCGGAAAGGGCTGGACTTTCCTTTACATATTTCAAACCTGATAATTCCTCTTCCTCTTCTTCTATTGAGATCTGCGAGGAGTGTTCCTTCAAATGCTTTTTATAAAAATGTCAGGAGTCCTCAGAAATTTTGGGCTGATAGCCGAGTTAAGAATGAGATCATTACCACAGGAAGTGGGGTGGGTCAGTATTACAAAATGTAGAACAGAGGTAGAAACTTCAAGAAGTCTAGGGTTTACACAGCACCTCAACCTCAGAGAGCCACCCTGTGCTCCTCAACACCCAGTTTTAGAAAAGATTCTTTTGGGCTCAGACATTTCAGAGGTGCTGAAAATGTAGTAACACACAATTGTGAAAGGCCTTTTAAAATCAAAATATTCTGGGGGGGGCATGTTTCAGAGATGTGTGGAGATCAAGGAAGCACATTGGGGACCCTGGTGGTTACATGTAGTTCTCAAGCCTGACTTGGTCTAGATGTTGAGCTATAACTTAAGCTGATTACTTGGCATTTTTACCAGCTCAGAAATGCCTTTTAGCCACTGGCTTTTTAAAATGCATGAATAGAGGTGTAGTTGAGTTTGCCACTAAATTAATTTGAAAATATGGATCTGACAAAAAGATCTCTACTGTTGGAATGTCATCTTCTCTGCAGAAACATTGCGGGGGGATCCAATACAGAATGTTTCACACAGGAAATAAACACACAACTCCTTGAAAGTCACTACCGTCTTTATCAGATGCCAGAGTCTGGTGGATGGCACTTCTGCGTCAAAGAGGGTTGTGTGTATCACTATCCACAAAATGAGAGTGCTTCTCCTCTGTGATGGTGAGGGAAGGAAATAAAGATGCTGCGGCACAGATACAGAGCAGGTGGCTCAAGTAAATATCTTACACCCCACCCCACCCCCACCCCCAATCCGCTATATGCTTCCCTAAATATGAGATCTCCTTACATTCCTCTCTCCCTGGAGCACGGATGCTGACAGGATCATTAAAGTCCCTAGCTGGGGTCCTTCTCCTGCTCTCCCCGCAACTCCTTTTGCATAATGGATCAGCTGTGAGTAATGGGAAATGGCAGGGCGGCAGAGCTGGCTGGCAGGCTCTTAATGAAGAATATGGAAATCTCATCAGCCCAATCAGGCCAGCAAATGAAACTGCTCCCCCCCCCACTCCACCACACGCGCACCCAACACAGCCTCCCACACCGCTGATGCGAGCAGAAGGCTAAAGACATGTGCATCCACCTCTCACAGGACGATTCTGCTTTCGTGTTGACAGTCAAGCAGTGAACTTCATTTCTGGAGCAAGCACAGACGTTGTCCCCCATTTCTTGAACTTCCTCTCAGTGATTCGTTAGCAATTAGGGCAGGATGCTTCTTCTGCTTGCCACTTGGTGGAAGGGGGAGCTCTTCTTATGACCGCTTCCCTCCATCCCTATTTTGACATGATATCGGGGCACGTCGCTTGGAAGGGAAGCTCAAACAGGGCTGTTTGCCCTTTCCAGTTCACATTTACACAACTGGTTCGGGGTGTTTTCTCCATCACGGCATTGGTCCCAGAACATGAAATATGGCAATAGAGGTCTTCTGTCACTGAGACTGTGCCTGTACCTTGCAAAGGGACAAGAAACAGACACACAGACACTCTTTTTGACATAGTATATGGTGTGGGGGTAGACTGCAGTAGCAACAAGAGCTAGGCATAAGAACATAAGAACGTAAGAAGAGCCATGCTGGATCAGGCCAAAGGCCCATCTAGTCCAGCTTCCTATATCTCACAGTGGCCCCACCAGATGCGTCTGGGAGTGCACGAGACTAGATATCTGTCTCCTGATACCACTCCCCTGCATCTGGCCCTTGAAGTACCCCGGTTTTAAGCCTGGAGATTACACATCTCCATCATGGTTTGTAACCTGTGATGGACTTCTTCTCCAGGGACCCTCTCCAAAAATGGCCTCCTTCATCCCAACTTGAAGACAGGTATAGAAACAAAAATAATAAACATTCAGTAGGAAACAAAGAGGACAGTGACATGAGAATTCCTCAGAACTGGCTTGATTAATATTTAAAGAGATAAAGGAAATTATGGGTATGGGTATACCCAAGTATTCAAGGATAGCTTTGTTAACTATGTTTGGAAATATCCAATTAAAACAGGAAAAGAGAGAACTAGATATTACTCTGGTAAGAGTTGTAAAACTGATTATTGCAAAATAATAACCAATTCAATATGGAGGGTTGGCATAAAGAAATGTGAATATGGCTATCAATCAACGATAAATTAACATGTGAATAGAAAGCTAGAAAAGGAATATTGAAAGCAAATTACTTTAAGGAAATACAGAATGTTTTTTTTTCTAGTAAAAGTCATATCCCAGAACAAAAATGGCACATAATAGCAAGCATCAAAATAACAATATAACAACGATTCTACCACTGTGAGAATCGTAACAAGTGATGGAAAATCTGGCTGTCTATGTTAGAAAGGGAGTATGAATGAGATAGTAAACACATCCTACCCCTTAACATTTGCAATATATTGGAATCTTCCAAGCAAAGTTCTTCAGATGCTACTTGATAACATGAGGAAGCATAATGTTACCTCCCCAATCACTGGCATGTGACTCTTATTTACATACATTCTTATTTACTATATTTATTAGTCTTACAATGACTGAAAAATAAAATCATTTCAAATGCAATAGCCATAAAAGAATAATACAAGTTACAACACAAAAACACAGGTTTGATCAGCACATTGCCATGAAGTCATTTCTGATGTGTGTTGACTATATGAGGTAATGACTTCTGGTATAACATATCATTAACAGTTCTCTTCAGATCTTGCAAACCAACAACACATAATGTTAAATAAATCTCTCTTCTTATTGTCTTTCCCTCTTCCCCACTTCAATGAAACAATTTGTCTCATGTTAGGTCTTGTCTTCCCATTCAGCCACCTTTTCCCATCAATATTTTCCATTTGCATTTTCATTATATGTGCATGGTAGGGTAGTCTCAGTTTACTGTAATGAGAGTTCAGGCTTGATTGAGCATTAACCACAATTTCTAATATTTCCATTCACATTTATCAAAAAAACAGCCCTGACATTTACTTTGTGTCTGGGTGAGAAGTGGTTAATTGATGGGGGAAGGAGTCACCCTCTGAGTCCCCCTTGCTTGGTGTCACATTGTGAATTGTAGTGAACAAGAAGATATCTTGAGGAGACCATCTTGACTGCTGCCATTGGTGTTGCCAACACTAGGTAAAGCTTGGTATCCTTTTTCTTTCTTGTACTGTGGGCACAATATTGTTTACCAATATCAGGCTATTTCCTGCCACTTTGGTTTGTGGATACAGAAGCACAATATCCCACACTCATAAACTGGAGTGGGTTGTTTGTTTGTTTCCTTTTATTTTATTTTAGTAATTAAAAAAAGCAAAAAAGCAAAGTGTTCTGCTTATATACCACCCCATACCACTTCAAGTAGTCTCCGGGCAGTTTACAATTTAATTGCAGTATGCAGAGTACACATTCCCCCCCCCAGCAAGCTGCATACTCATTTTACTTCACAAATTAACAGGATTTTGGCTTCCAAAGCCATAGAGACAGGTAAGTAAGTAAGCATCTTCCCAATGGTTAGGGAGGGAGGAGTATACCTAAAGATCTTGAGAGCCCTATATTTAGAAATCACAGTATTGTCTATTTTTTAAGATTAAGTGTTTTTTTACAACATTAAAATGGGGATAAAAAGAGCAAGCTGTAGCTTAGAGCTGAGTTGTTCAAGAGGTAAGATCAGGCAGCACGTCCATGGACCTTATCTATTCTAGTCAGTCAAACATCACGTCAACCTGACATCCCTCACTTGTTTGTCCAGGGCTGGGTTAAGACTGGCTACAGTAGACTTCAACAGCCTGGAGATCTCCAGGTCAGCTGAACTACAGCTCCCATCATCACTAACCAGCACAGGAATGTTTGAACTGCAGCACAACATACCTCAATGGCAACAGGTTGAGGAAATGTCAGGTTATGGATCAAAAATGAGGAGGGAACCAGCCAATTTGGCAGTACCGGACTGCAAAGAATAGTTAACTCTGTCAGGCTCCCTGCCAATCTGATACTTTTAAGGCCCCTGTACTGCATCTGATTCAAATGTATTCTGGAATGAAACATACAGGAAACAGAACACATAGTACATAAAACATAACATATATTAACTGGTCTACACTTTTATGCCATATCTAGTGCAGAATCCAGATAAAAGTGCTAGTACTGCTAATTGTCTTCACAAACCCTTCCTTTAAGAATGCCCACATACCGCAGTCAACAAGATGCAGAAATACAACAGAAAGGATCAGTTTTGGACAGATCAGGAAAGAATGTAACTGATTATTCACACTGATTAGTACATTATAAAGAAAAATAATCAACTTAAAACTGGGCTTGATAAATCAGCAGGCAGTGAGCTTTTGGAAGTACAGTACAGTATTCTTTGTAAAAGATATAAAAGGGTATATATAACGAATATTATCTGAATTTGCAGTTACATGTCAAAATACTCCTGGATTTGTGTTAGGTTTAGCACACTTGAAATTTTAAACTATCTACTTAGATTAACAGAATAATGGAATGAGTTGGGAGAGGCCCATAAGGTCATCAAGTTCAACACCCCTGACTAATGCAAGAATCCAAGTCATAAGAACATAACAACAGCCTTGTTAGAACAGGCCACAGCCCATCCAGTCCAGCATTCTGTCTCACACAGCGGGTCATCATTTGCTCCAGGGTATTCCCAAGCAGATGTTTTCACCTGCTTACGATTCCCCGCAAATGGCATTGAGAGATATCCTGCTTAGCTTGCCAACCTGGAGGTTGTCCTTAGGCATCCATCATGATACCCATTGATACCCTTGTTCTTCATGAACTTGTCCAACCCTTTCTTAAAGCTGTCAAGGCTGACAGCTGTAACCACTTCTTCTGGCAGGGAGTTCCACAGACCAGTGATCCTCTGGGTGAAAAAGTACTTTCTCTTATTTGTTTGAGATCTAGCACCCAAACGTTTCATGGAGTGCCCCATAGTTCTAGTGTTGTGCGACAGGGAAAACAGTTTTTCCTTATGTACTTTGTCCACACCTTGTATGATTTTATAAACTTCAATCAGGTCACCTCTTAGGCGGTGTCATTCAAGAGTGAGGAGGCCTAGCTGTTGCAGCCTCAGATGGTAAGGAAGGTGTTCAAATCCCCTCATCGTTCTGGTTGCCCTCCTCTGCAATTTTTCCATTTCCATAATATCCTTCTGGAGGTAATGTGACCAGAACTGTACACAATACTCCAGACGGGGCCTCACCATAGATTTATAAAGAGGCAAAATGACACTTGCTGACTTATTTTCTATACCCTTCCTAATGATCCCAAGCATTGTTTGCTTTTTTTCACTGCTGTGGCACACTGAGTTGACACATTCATTGAGCTGTCCACCAGGACACCAAGGTTCTTTTTCGGGTTTGTTGCAGAGAGTTCTGACCCCATTAGTTTCTAAATGTAATTGGGGTTTTTTTTTGCCCCAACGCGCATCACTCTGCACTTACTAATGTTGAAGCTCATTTGCCAATGGTTTGCCCACATCCCCAGTGTCAAGAGATTCCCTCTGGATCTCCTCACAATCTCTCTCAGTTTTTACTACCCTGCATAATTTTTGTGTTGTTGGTAAATTTGACTACCTTGCTATTTACTCCTACTTCTAGATCATTTATTTGGCTCCCCAAGTCAAAGTAGATCTTAGCAACAACACCAATGGACATCCTATTAGAGAGGAGGTACAGCCGTGTGGTGCAGTGGTTTGACTGCTGTACTGCAACTATAATTGTGTTCACAACCTGGGGTTCGTGGTTCACTCAGCCGCCCATCCTTCTGAGGCCAGTCAAATGAGTATCCAGCTTGCTGAGGTGGGGTGTGGGGTGTGTGTAGCCTGTATAATTACTTGTAAACCACCCAGAGAGTGCTTTAGTGCTATGGGGTGGTATATAAACAGCACACTTTTACTTTTTTTTCTTTGCCTCCCCTCTTGGCTCCTCTTTGCCTGATCTGGCAGCCCTGCTTTCCCTACCCAGCCACTCTGAAGGATTTTGCTGCCTCTGTAGTGCCAGAAAAATCAGAAGGCATCTGGGTAGGAACTCCACTTGATCCCCAAGAGGTATACTGCCTCTTCCTTGCATTTTCTCCCTTTGGCCCAGCACAGGAGAAGCAGGAAGGTAGGGCTGAGGGATGGGAAAAGAGGTGATGCTCTGAGGGACTCTCATCCTGATTTCTTAAAATGGCAGTTGCTTTTTCCTTTATGTTCTGGAACCGGAGCAGGTGGATGGCGGTGCTTTATCCAGGTTACAGGAGCAGGCTATTACACATACACACACATCTCTCTCTCTCTCTCTCTCTCTCTCTCTCTCTCTCACACACACACACACACACACACACACACACACACACACACACACACACACACACAGAGAGAGAGAGAGAGAGAGACAGACAGACAGACAGACAGACAGACAGACAGACAGACAGACAGACACACAGAGACACACCACTTTCTAGGCTGTTGCAAGGAGGTGACAACAGTTGCAAATTAGCTACAGTGAGGAGCCTTCTGGCACCTTCAAGACTGTCCATTTTACTGAGGACCACCACACATCCTGAAAGGTGAAACAAAACAAGACGGAGCCCCGTGGTGCCAATTTAAAAGCAATTCCAAAAGCCCTATGTAGCTCCCTCATTTTACACCCAGATTAAAAATTGTCTCAAGAGGGCAAACACATCAACCCAAAAAACACTTGAATACTGTGTAACTTTAAACCAATTTGAAAACCCTGATGCAGCTCCCAATTTATTTCAATAGTGTAACCGCACCCTGATAGAAAAACTTTCCCACTTGACTCTCTGCACAGGGAAGATACTGTGCGGCTCCTTTAAGGGGCATGGCTAGCTAGATTATGCAGAAAGATTAAGAAGGCTGCTTCAGACCCTGGCCTTTACAGCAAAGGGGGAAATTCAGGTCTCAGAAGTACTGCAAAACTTTTAAGAGTGAAAAAAGTGGGAATAGCCATTGGTTTTCTGCTTTTAGGGAGCAAAAGATTTTGGGCTGGCACTGTCAGGAAACCACTCCCCTCCCTCTAAAAATAAATAAATAAAGAAGCTATGCCTTCCTTGCACACAATCCTAATTCAAGCAGCTGTGATTCTGTGAGGAAATTTATAATTTAAAAAAATGCAAAAAATATTTTTCAGAAGGTGCTGCCGCAACTCTAGAGGAATCCCTATGAGCGAGTCTAGTTTAAATTATTGATGTCTTTAGTTTGGCATCAGTTTTCTGGCCTGGCTCCCCAAAACCCTTGCCTGGGCCAGGGTTTACATGAGCAAAACAGGCAGCCTCTGTGCCTCCCACCACATGCTCTATTGGAAATCTTTTGTCATAAATATGGATGGATATTTTTGAGTCAGAGGTCATTCATGTCTACCAGATGAATTCATAAAATGACAGTGAAATATATTCTATCCGGTCATTTCAGAGCGAGACTTAGGGGCTAACAGCCTATGATGCTAACAACATCATTAGTGATTGTTGCATGTGGGGGTTAGTTAAATATCAGATGTGGGAAGGCATTGGCATCCCAATGTGCAAAAAAGGGGGTGGGTGGGTGGGTGAGTGAGTGAGTGGCCGGGTTAAAAGCTTTCTTTCTACTTCTGCAAGCTCAATAATAATCTCTCCCCACCATCAATTAGTATTAGGGGGAGGTAGAATGATGGTGGTGGTGATGGTTACTGAGGGCATAGAAGTGGAAACATTAATTAAAACAACTGCCGCAAGAGGCACCCACAGGATTGTTAATCTGGTGGTTAGCCCCATAGGCAAGGTATTCAACTCTCTATTGGCCCGGCTTGCCAGTCTTGACTAGCACTGTACCAATAACCTGCCCTTCCTATCTGATGACAGCCAAGGCCTTCCGTCTAAAAGAAGTGCCCTTCTCTGTGTGAACCTATCACGTGCCAGTAAAACGTTACAACGGTCCCTCATCCAGTTCAAACAAACGTTTTTGAACTCTCTTTGGGGAAAATGCCGAGAGACTAGAAAGGGTTTCAAGATGTCTTAAGAATCTCTATTCTGTTTTAACGAGGCAGTCTACGCCTGTTAGTGCCAATGGGAGATTTCCCGCTGAAAGCAAATACCAACTTCTGAAGGGAGATTATCCTAAGGCCCATAGCAGGAGGGGAAAGGATTAAATTTCCTTCCATACCTGCTCTGATCCCATTAATTATCTCTCCACCCCATACCGGCTGATGCAATCTGCAATTTGAGAAACCTGCATAAAGTCAGATGCAAAAAAAACACCTATTTAACATCAGGTGTCATTTGGCCCTAAGGCTTGTGATTAAAAAATGAGGGCTACCAGGCTGGTACATTTTGCTGCTTGCAGTGAATTAAATGGCATCACCTACTCCATGTACCATATAGAATTGACAGGACTGACAACTGATGAGGATAGAGCATCTCCACCTGCCTCCGTCCTGGAGATAAAGATTAGCTGGTGGGAGACAGGGTGAGTTGCACTGCACACATATAATGTCCTCCAACTTCCTCCTGCGGCTCCTCCGTTTGCCAGGTGGATTGTATCCCATGCCCTATGATTGGACACTCATTTTAGTGGACACTCATTTTAGTGACCTTGGAATGATGGAAAGACTGAATCAACCTTGCACCAGCTGCCTGAGTCCATCAGGATCGAACTCAGGTCATGAGCAGAATCTTCACTGCAATACTGCAGTTTGGTCACTGTACCACAAGGCTCTTACCAAAAGCTTATGAAAAATAAAAACTAGTTTGTCTTTAAGTTGCTACAAGAGTTCTCGAAATTTAACAATACGTGTGAAGTATCCTATAATTATGACCACTCACTGCTTTGCATTATGGCTTGGCTGTTTTAACCTGAAATACTGAAGCTACAGTAAGCATTTAGTCCAGAAAAAGGGGGGGGGAGGTTCCCCATTATGATAATACAACATTTGGGTTTATATTTTCTTTAAAAAATACATCAATCATATTCCCAGAATCTCAATCCATCTAAGCATATCACTTTTAGTTTCTTTCTTTCTTTCTTTCTTTCTTTCTTTCTTTCTTTCTTTCTTTCTTTCTTTCTTTCTTTCTTTCTTTCTTTCTTTCTTTCTTTCTGTATATAATTGACAGGATATAATTGTGCATGTTTTCATCACTTCGATAATCATTGCAGCCTGACCCCAGAGGACTCCATTCCCGTATAAATGATCTTGTTTAAAGTCAATTCAGACATCACCACATTATCTAAAATGCACTTCATAACCATTGCTGAAGGGTAGGAGAATTCTCATTCTACATGTCTTTTTCCAGAATGATTCAGGCAATAATCATCACGTCTCCTGTTAAACATTCAATCCTGAGGGTTCAGAATGATCATTATGAGATTCCAATAGTACTGCCGAAGGGTCCAAATATAAACTCTTTTCTAGCCAAGGCTGATTGCAGATCTTTCCTCCCAGATCCCAAGCATGCCCATATCTTCTTCCTTTATCACCCCAGCTCTGCCTACCAGAATATAATAACATGTCCTTTGCAAATTCTCAGCTGCATAGTACCACTTAAGTTCACACAAGCTGACTGTCATTGGGCCATGCTTGCATCGACATTTGCCATCTGCCTTCCAAACTGTTTCTAATTCCATCATGTTCCTCTTCTTCCTAAAGTTGTGCTTTTGGTTCTCACAAAATAAACAGTCAGCCACAAAACCGGAGCCACAGCTCAGTGGCAAAACACCTATGGTTCATGACAGGCATTCTAGTTTCAGTCCTGCCTACCTCCACTTTTGCAAGTGTTGCTTCAACCATCATGATCATCATCATCATCATCATCATCATCATCATCATCATCATCATCATCATCATCATCATCATCATCATCATCATCATCATCATCTCTCTTTGCAGCAAAGCAGATAGTTCTGGATAGTTGAGCAATAGTCTGATCTGGAAGGAGATCCTCCCTCCCTTTGTATCTAGCAATGGGAGAGGCTCCTTCAGGGAAGAGGAACAGGTGACCCTATTAAAATTAACCCGTGGCCCTAATTTTTTAAAAATTGTTCAACAGCAGATTTAAAATTTAGTACTTACTTTGTCTAAAATGCCAAATATCACTATTTTCCTGCTTCAGCTCATTGCTGTTGCTTTCGGTGCTTCTTGGCGATAATGTGAAGTTTAATAATTCTGTTGGACAAATCAATCAGCAAATTAACTAACAGAGATGGGCACGAAATGCCAAAATGGTGTTTTGTTTCATTTTTCGGTTCTCCTTGCCCCAGTTCATTTCATTTATTAAGAAACAAAAATTTTTAAACAAATTCATTTCATAATTCGTTTCATTTCATTTTTCATTTTTTTGTTTTTTGGACTTCCCAGGGCCGCATCGGTGCTTTTCGTATATCTATTATTTTTATTTTTATTTTTTATTACTGCAAGCACCCAGCAGGGGGCCCGCACTAAGCTGATTGGGGCTTTTAAAAAAAAGCCCTGACCAGCTCTAGCGTGCCCCATGCTCGGCGCTTTTTTAAAAACTTATTTTTATTTATTTTTATTTTTTATTTTTCCCTCCTGCAAGCCCACCAGGGGGCCCGCACTACAGCTGATCGGGGCTTTTTTTAAAAAAGCCCCAACCAGCTCTAGCATGTCTGTGCTCAGTGCTTTTTTTAATATTTATTTTTATTTTTATTTTTTCTGCAAGCGCCCAGCAGGGGGATCGCACTACAGCTGATTGGGGCTTTTTAAAAAAGCCTGATCAGCTTTAGGGTGGCCCCCATCCCACGCTATGGCTGATCGCTGGGGCATGGGGGGAACAGGTTTTCCCCATAGGAATAAATGCATTCCTATGGAGAAACAAAATGAAATGGCATGAAAGAGAAATTTCTGTTTTATTTTGTTTCCTTTCTCTTCCAGAGTGGGGTTCATTATTCGTTTCATTAGGGAACGAAATGAATCACGAATAACAAGAATTAAAAATTCATTTTGTGCTCATCTCTATTAACTAATCATCCAATGGTTCAGATCTCCTCAATAACATCCTATTACTATGTTACCACTGTTGCTAATCTTTCCAAGCACTAGATTTTTAAAACTCATCCTATGTTCTTATTCTGACCGCCACTTTGAATTTGATCTACCTCCAGCTTAAAGGATGGCATTTTTAGGGGAAACCAGCAGGATCTAGACACTGCCTCATACGGTATACAAGAGAAGCTTTGGACAAGGAGTCGCTCAAAGCAGTGGCACTGTATGCGCCCCCCCCCCCAGGGGTGGTCACCCCAGGTGCAAAGATGTCCAAGCATTTGCAGAGGCTCGTATTTTCTCATTGAAAGTGGCTTCCCCTTTTAGGAGCCAAGGTTCTTCTGCCTGCGTCACCCACCTGCCACCCAGCTGATAGGCGGGCTTGCAAAGAGACAGAGGCCACCCAGGAAGGGAAGCCTCAGGAGCAGGTGGGGGAGGAGGGCTCAGCTTCCTATGCCAGCCCCCTATCTGTGTACGCAGGCCAAGAAGGCAGCAAGGCAGGGGGAGAAGGGGGGGGGAGAGAGAGGTGCCTTGCCCCAGGGGGTTGCAAGCCATGCTATGCCACTGGCTCCAAGGATGCTTCCTAAGTACTCCCACATGCCTGCCTGCCAGATGGAAAGAATGACAGGAGAGTACAACTGTCAACATGTAAACACTTGTCTTGAGGAGCATGTAACCTTGCACAGTGTATCTTGGGACCGGAAAAAGACAAGCTCCAATTTAGTCTAGTTACTTTAACAAGAATTAGGTCCTCCCAATGCAGCACCTTCCAGCTCTAATGGGAGGCTGATGCTCATCTATATGTATTTAGAACTTTTCTCGGCAGGAGATGAGCACGAAAAATAAAAGAAAAATCTGAATGTGCATGCTCTGGGGCAGTGCCTAATTGCTGGGTCCTGGTGTTAGCACCCCTGTTTATGGGTTTTCTTTCTTTCTTTCTTTCTTTCTTTCTTTCTTTCTTTCTTTCTTTCTTTCTTTCTTTCTTTCTTTCTTTCTTTCTTTCTTTCTTTCTTTCTTTCTTTCTGTTTTTAATTTGTTTACAGCCTCTGCATGTGTCTACAAGAAACGTAATAAATGCAGGCTTGGACAAAGATCACAGCAGAGTCAAATTCATATATCTCTACACTCCCCCCCCAACTGGGTGCAATGCTGGCTCAGGCTTGGAGAAACGAGTCCATTTATCTTCATGAGTTACAACACCATATCATAAAGCACCTCTAACAAGCAAGAGCGGATGCCCCTCGCTGGAGGCTCAGCTGCTCCCCTGCTCGTGTTGTTTATACCCAACAGTAATGGCAAAATTGGGCTGCCACTCAACCCGCTGATCAAAAGAAAACGATAGGAATTAAAGGCTGAGGGGGGCTCAGAGGGCTTCAATAAATGTTTATGGCCACACTCTGGGTTATTGTCAGGCATTGATTTTGATGCAAAGGGGAAAAAATACACAGTCACAATTGTGGGATTTATCAGATGCTGTTAGGAAGCTTCCTTGATAAAGAGGGATTCAAACAGCAGTTCAGAGTCTGCCAAAAATACAAAGCCATCTTAGCTTAAACCAATGTGACACTGGGGTCACATTAAAAAACAGGAGGCCCAAATAGATGAGGATCAGTAAACAGAAAGAAAGTCATCTTCCTCTGCCTTTTCACAAAGAAAGATGGTTCTCTTTTTATTTGTGCAACTTCTATTCAAAATCCCAGTGGGTTAGAAAACAAGAAATTATAGCTACCTAAATGCAAAATATGCCATTTGTCGGAAATGTGATCTTGTTTATGTGTCTGGATTCTTCATTTGTTTGACGTGTTGGCTACGTTTTTATCTGCTTGTCGTCAGGCTGAAGAGCAAATCAAGAAACGGATGAGGCTGTTTTGCTGCAGTAGGGCAATTAACTTCATTAATAACTATAATGATCTTACATTTATAGAGCAGAAAGATTTATAAATCATTCTCGCCATCATTGAAATGCAGGCACCTTTGTGGGGGGTGGATAGGATGGGGGGGATGAGCAACACAGCAGCTATTTTCCAGCTATCTGCAATCTTAAACAACTGCTCAGAGCAAAATATAAAGAGGCTTATAATATCCAGTTGAAAGCCTAATCTGGTTGTCTGTGGTAAATTGTATGTTTTCAGCACAAATTTTCTACTAATTGGAAAGAAAAATGAGACAAACCGCAGGCAAGTAAGCCGTGAGTTAAAATCTCTGCAGTGCTGGCCTTTGAGTGCTGCCAAAAATAAAAATATACAATATTGAATCAGCACCCTTTCTTAGATATACCCAATACATTCCCATTAAATTTCAACATCTTAGTGACAGCGCTGTGGACCATGTGCCTTGTGAGCACAGAGGGCAACTCAAAATGCTTATGAATAAATAAGAATGAACATCATTATCCCACAAATCGTATGCGGCTTAGTATGAAACATATTGTTTTTGCAGTTTTCCTCCTGCTCAGCCTCAGCTTTTCAGATATTTTATGCAAAACATATGCTTTACGCAGACTCTGCAGTTCTTGTAATGTCTGCTGCCACTCTAAAAGCCCCTGTTTTTTATATTCAAGTTTTAACATAACCGAGAGCACTGGGATCTTTTAAGGACTTTTTTTTTTTTTGGAATGTGGAGGTTTGGGGAGAGAATTGTAACCTAAATTGTAAACGCACCTGCATGCACGTACGTCCCATGAAAGCTGTCCGGGCCAGCAGGAAACAAATTATTTTAAAGTGCTGTAGTTCTGAGTGAGAAACAAATATTGAAAATGTTTAAAAATAGAACATTAAAAGTTGCAGACTTTGAAGAAGGATATTGCTATTGAGATTATATGTTGAACTTTAAACCAAACTCGTTATTTCGAAGAAATCCCTACAGCCATCAACTGTCTGCTTTGCTATAAGATCTTTGTGACTGCAAACTCAGGGCCAAGCTACAGCATGCAGTTAACACATCATTAGAAGCAGAGCTCTCTGAAGAAGAAAATACTGTTTCAACAGGAGACTGTGTTGATAATGCATTTAGCAGCTTAACCCAAATTTGTTTTGTAATTGGTCAACTGGGAGATACCAGGGCTTTGTTTGCATGCCTGAAGCTTTCAGCTCTCAAAGGGCCTTTTTACACGACCCCTAAGATCCGCTGGTCCCTTAAATTCGGACCAGAGATCTTGAGGGTTCGTTGCTGTTCCTCCGTCCCCACCCGCTCCGCACTTCTTTGTTCTGTCTGCGTGAGGGGGAGGAGGAAAAAAAAGCCTTAGACAGAGACAAAAGAATAAAAGGCTTACCTCCGGTGCTGGTGGAAGTTGCGGAGTGGGTGGGGACGGAGGAACAGCAACGAACCCTCAAGATCTCTGGTCCGAATTTAAGGGACCAGCGGATCTTAGGGGTCGTGTAAAAAGGCCCTTTGAGAGCTGAAAGCTTCAGGCATGCAAACAAGAAGCGAGGAGAGCTCAGGCAGTCTCCGCATCAAAATTTTTCACCATCAAAAAGCAGGTACAAGAAAACTGCTGTTTGGTCGCGCTAAAGTGGGCGGGGTCGCACTTAATTGTCTGCAAACTCCGGAGCTGGTGGGTAAACATTTTTAAAGTCCGGAGCTTGCAGCCATTTGCGGCGGAGCTTAGGGGTCGTGTATAAACGCCCAAAGTATCACTTTGGGATCCTGGTACAAACTGATGGCTCAGCAGGCTAGAGCTCTGAAAATTGTCAGCTACAGCAGCTCAGTGGTTCGAATCCCAGGTGCCACATAGTGGAGTGAGCTCATGCTGTTAACCCCAGCTCCTGCCAACCTAGCAGTTCAAAAGCATTTAAATGCAAGTAGATAAATAGGTACCACCGTAAAAAGTGGGAAGGTAAAACTGATAGAGATGGGCACGACTTAGCGGAATTCCCGTTTCCGTTTCCGTTACGCAACGGAAACGGTAATGGGAATTACTCCGCCAGAACTCGAACTCGAACCGACTAAAGAATAATTGGGTCTGATTTGTCGCGGTCGTTCCTGGCATCGTGGCGATCCCGCGATGCCAAGCGGCACAGAAAAAAAGTTTTTAAGTTTAAAAAAAACCCGATTCCTGGCCCTAAAAGCAGGCGAAAACTGTCTGAGGGCACCTACCAGGCCAGAAGGGTGTTTTATTTGGGGGGGGTTTCCCCGCCCCCCCTCTCCTTGGCTAGTGCTACTGCTGCGTTGCTGGTACCAGGCGGGGGGGCATCGTCTCGTCTGCCTTTGCCATGCGGTGTGCGGGCGGGGGGATCCAAAATGGCGACCGCAATATTTTTTTTGAAATCGTGGTCCAAAAACCCACCAAAGCACCACAGAAACATGCGAAAATTAGCTATTTTAAATGCTTGAATTTTTACAGGAGCAGCAGTGGGGTTTTCTTGCAAAAAAAGTCTCCGTTGATTTTATTTTATTTTATTTTATTTTATTTTATTTTTTTACAACTGCACATTCGCAATGATGGGCTTGCCCATGGGAGTGGACCATGCAAATTTTCCACCAATCGCATGGCCACTTGGCCAGGTTGACCACAGAGACTTCTGGGATGTGCCAATCAGGCATAAACAGCCCACTAACCATAGCCCGAACCCGAACCCTAACCCTAAGCATAACCCATACGCCAGTACACTGTCCTTCTAAGTGGGTCAGAGAGGCACCCAGAGGTGCACCCCAATACTCACCCTAACCTCACCCGTAACTAGCCTAACCCTAGCCCTTGCGCTAACCCGTCTTAACCCTAAGCCAGATCTACTTGCATTGCACTACACGCAAGTACATTTCCATTGGAGCGGGTGCAAAGAGTCTGCCAGTCCGTCACTTGTGGCTCTGGCTGACTCCTGCAGCAGCATTTGTGTGCCATGCAAACCATGCCTGCAAGTGCTGCCTGACTGTGTCTCACCGACTGTTGCAGGGAAGGCACCCCAAAAAGAGGGGTGCCTCTGCCAGTCTGCCGTGTCTGCAATATGCATAACATATCCATAGCATATGGCTATGCATGCCCTTTTGTAGCAGCGCTGGCGGGTGAGGATAGGAGGCACCCACCACAGAGAGGTGCCTCCAGGAGCCCGCTACCCCCCCCCAAAACCAGTACTAACGACAAACTAAAAACGAAACGGCAAATTTTTGCAAAATTTCGCGAAAAACGGAAACGAGCCGAAACGGGCTGCCTCCGACACACGACAACTTGAAAAGGTCATTTTCCCTAGTCGTGCCCATCTCAGTGTTTCCTTGCAGCCATGCTGGCCGCATGGCCATGGACTTGCACAACACTGGCTCTTCGGCTTGAATACAGAGATGAGCACTGCCCCTAGAGTCAGACACGACTAGCACGCATGTGCGGGGGGAAACCTTTCCCTTTTTACAAACTCAAAAAATTGTCCATTCCGACAAATATATTATGGCCCTATCCTGTACATGTAGTTTTTATGAATCCTGAAAGAAACATTCTTATTATGATTCTATTTAATATTACATTTTTTTTTACATTTCTAAAATTACACCATAGTCGAAGGTGGGCTTTCCCACCTAATCCCCTTTACCTCCTTTTTGTTTTGTTTTTAACATCCAGCCTGAGGAAGAATCTAACAAAGGCTTTTTTGCAACTGTGTCTGGCTGTCCCTGTTCATTCTACTCCTGACATCAACGGTTTCCCTAAAGCTTAATTCAGCCCCCTCCCCCCAAAAAATCTTTCATTGCAAACTCATGAACTATCTCCCCATTTCTTGAACAAGTTCATAGGCAATAGAGGTGTTATCCAGTTGGCTTAATTATTCTTGCTGCAAAATGAAATGCCTGCTTCTTTTTTAATGAATCCTGGCTTGTGTTAATTAGACAGGGACATGGGAAAATCCCTTCAACCTTATAGCTTGTGATCTGTCTTCTCTGTGTTGTCGACTCTCACTGCCAACCCCCCAGTATTCTTTCCTAAATTTACCCCTTCCGCCCAGCTTTATCACTCCCACCTGATCTTTAACAAGTCTAATTCTGTTTCCCTTCTGCAATCAGATGGGATTTCTGTGTTCATCGGGATGTGGTGGTTCAGAAACAACCACTGGCCATACAGGGACTGAATCCACAGCCTCCGTCTGAGTAAGACAAAGGCCGTTACTTCACGAAGTGCCTCGCTTCGAACCGACCTTGCCTTCGCTGTGAATTCGGTGGCGGTCACGTGGTCTCCCTTCGATCCCACCCCTGTTTATCAGTGCTCACGTGCTGCATTTTTACTACCGAATCGATTACTACCTCACGTGCTCCCTTCGCATTAGGACGCCGCTTTGCAACGTTCGCTTGTTCCCATCCTTTTTAAAAAAAAAACTCGGCGTATCGATGCATCAATACTTGGCTGTCATTTCCGACAGAGCTGGTTATGTGTCTAATCTGGTGGTGGAGAGAAGCGGGCTTGAACCCCCCCCCCTTACGTGCTTGAAAGCCAGCAGGGTAAGGGACTCCTGCCCAACCTCTCCCCTTTGGATGCGTGTCTTTCCTCCCTCCCCATTCCCTTCTCGCTCCCGGAGGGTGTGCGGTATGATTTTCAAGTCCTCCCTCTGATGCAGACCCGACCGGATCGCCCGGCAGCGGAACTCCCTGGGCGTCCCACGAGGGGACGGAGGTGATCGGGCTTTAGGGCGCGTTGCCGAGTCGGAGCGCCCGCGCCCGCGCAGTTACTGCTTCTCGCCGCGCCGAGCATCTTCAGTTTGGAAGCCGAAAGGGTCGTTTGCAGAGTTTGGATATTTAAAAAATAAAAATAAAAAAACCCCGAGTCCACACGTCATGTTGGGAGCGAAGCGAGATGCGAAGCGAAAAGATTCCCGGCCGCTGGCAGGGGAACCACTCACCCCGCTTGGAGCACGGTAAAGGGGGCGTGGTCGGGGTGGCATCGCAGCCAAAAAGGAGGAGCGTGCGGACTGAAACGATCAATTCGCACAGAAAGGAGGGGTTGCCGCGAAGCGAGCGGTTCGTGAAGTAACAGCCAAACACTCTCAAACCAATTCATTCTAGCCAGTCCCTATGCCTGATTGTATCTTGTGCAGGCAGTAGACAGACCCAACCATTGCTGTCTTATTCTTGCTTGCTTTTGATAACCTTCCTTTGGAATGTAAGGGGGTTGATGACAAAAAGACACAGCTGTCTTGAAGCCATCGGCTAGAGTATTATGACCATCCATCTGGCGGCTTTTCTTCATCATCAGTTGCCAGAGACGTCTTCTTTACACTGAAACCCTTCTTGCTTATCCTCACCTGCTTCTCTCGTCAAAATATGTGGCCCAAGCCAGATTCTAGATAGGATATGTTGAAGGATTAATTGATATTCTTTCACTTCTAAAGTTCTCTTTGCTTAATCTCCTCAAATTACTGGCTGCTTAATCTGCGTTTATAGCCAGATATGCCTGTATGGAGTGTGTGTGTGTGTGTGTGTGTGTGTGTGTGTGTGTGTGTGTGTGTGTGTGTGTAAAAGTGTCCATATATGTGAGAATGAGACAATTATGGATTGTAAATCAGCAGCAATGGCTTTCAGGGTTCTTGATCCTAGGATCAATGCTGCCATTATCAGGAGCTTTTGAACTGCCCACCAGATGTCCCATCCTCTTGTCTATGCAGAACGGGGATTGGTAGTTCTTAAAAAAACAGCACATCACTGAGGGGGAACACAAACCTTTGTCTCTCAAAATATGTTCTGCTTTTCAATTGGCTCCAGCAAATCTCACAACAAGGTCTGGAGTATAGCAGTGGCTGGTGACCATGTTGTGTTTGGTGGAAGGAAAGACCTGGCAGCCCATGCCACCAAATAGGACAGTCAAAGGGCAACATTCACTCAGATATCTTCAGACACTGCCTTGTGCCCCTTCAGTCCACAACTTAGACAGAAAAACAGACTTGGCACATACATTAGAAACCTTAACTGCAACTGCCTCCCCACGTGCTAGATCTGATAAGCTGGGCATTTAATTTAGTTACTCCCACTGAATCTCTCTCCCTCCATCCCTCCCCACCCCCACCCCACACACACCAAATACATACACATCAATCACACATGGTGTGATAAAGCAGGAAGGCCAAGGCCAGCAGGAGGGAAAGGCAGCCAGGGGACTGACTCTATATATCTTGTTATGGAAGGTGGCAGGACGGTGGTCTTTAGGCGTAGGGTGAGCCAAGAGTGGCTCATTTTCTTCTGATAGACAGAGATATAGGGAACTTTATTCAACCTTATCTTCCCTCCGTCCCCACCCCACCCCCAAATCTTGTGTTTAGAGATGGGCACGAAATGCCAAAATGGCGTTTTGTGCTCATTATTCAGGCCCTGGGGCCCGCTTTGGGTTGTTTCCGTTTTTCGGGCATTATTGTTTGGCATCCAGCGGGAAAGCGTTCCCGCAGCCGTGGGGAGCCCTCCCGGGGCCGGGGGGGCTGCCGGAGCTGGTGGCAAGCCTGCTGGGAGAACAATCCCGTGGCCACGGGGAGCGCTCCCAGAGCCATGCGCTGCGGAGTCGCCTGCAAGCCGGCCAGGAGGAAAGTCCCGCAGCCATGGGAGCGCTCTCCTGGCCAGCTTGACGGTGCCGGCGGTGCCTGGGAGGGCTGGGAGGAGATTTTAAAAGCCCGCTCTTCCCCCACCCCATCAGGTGGGAGGAGAGAGCGGGCTTTTAAAATCTTCTCCCCTCCTGAAGCTAGCACCGAGCGGCTACTGGGTGCTGGCTTCAGGAGGGGGGAAGGGGGGGAGAGAGCATGGGTGGGGAAGATCCCTTTCAGACCCCCCTTCGCCCCTCTGCATGCAGATGGGAGAAGCGGGGACTCGGCTTCCCTGCGAGGCTCAGCCGATCTCCTCTGCCCCGGGTGACAGCTGCCCAGCCGTCACCCCGGGTGGAGGAGATTGGATGAACGAACCGAACATAACTGAACTAATTTGTTCCGGTTCTGTTTGGTTCGTGCCCAAATTACTCTGGGCTCCGTTATTTTATTTTATTTTTCATTTTGTGCCCATCTCTACTTGTGTTAACAGAGTTGACGCAAGTAGCTTGACTGAGGGTCCTTGGAATCACAGTCCCTGATAAACTGTAACTTTCCCATCCCACCTCTTTATGCCTTATTATGTATAAAGCTGTTTTTTTTACCAAGCTGAGGACCTCATGTTCATCAGGACCTCCCTGTATTGCCTTCCCTAATTCCCAATGCCCCCCTACTCCTCCCTGTAAATCTCATTAAGACGGTGGGCTTTTTCCCCTCCCAGCCTTGCCACCTGATCCCCCCTTTAACTGAAGATGCTGGTGAGGCCTACAACTGGAGATACCAATTAAGATTCCTGTGTCAACTCACAACTACAAGTCCCCCAGACATCACTGACAAACAAAAGAAGGTTTATGAAAAGCATTATCCCTGATTGTTAGTCATGCTGGCCGGGGAGCCTGGGAGTTGGATACCAATGATATCTGGGTCCTGAGCTTAAGAAATAATGTCCATCAGCTCAGGGTGCTGGAGTTACTACATAAAAGAGGGCAGCACAATGCGACTCCTGGCTTCTCTGCATAGGTGCATAGGATATGATCGCCATCCCTCTCATATTAAGAACAGGACTGAGAACTTGCATGTACTGTATAGCATGTTCTAGAACACTTGTCAGTTTTAAAACATGAATTCCTTCAGGCTGAAGAAGCACTGTCAAGTCCTTAATGCAGGAAGGATCCTGTAAACTGCTCAGATGGGAACCCCTTAAAAGAACACTTGGGTGGAAGTGCAGTAAATAAAGCAACATCTGACATTTAGGGAATATAATTTGTTGTTGATTCCCTCTCATGCTGATTCCCCAAGTAGGGGGCAGAATACAGAGACAGAAAGTTGTGATGCAAATGACCATTCTGGCCAGTCTCACTTCTTTGATCACCTAATAAATCCAACTAAAGCAAGAGTCACTTAAGCCACAAGTATTAGAATGCCCTCATTCAAGAATAGGCTCAATGGAACCTCACTCCATTTTCCCCTACGGTAAATGTCCAGAACCATGCTTGAGGACACAATCATTTATCAGCAAGTATCACTCAGAGTTCATAAAGTGCCTTCAGTGCCCTACCAACTAGCTATTTATCTCTTATTTTCATCATTTAACCCTACAGGCCCATACCCTGACCCTGAAGTGAAACATATTCTGAGGCAAAGCCCTTGTCAGCTCCTTTATAAATCTACTCTTTACAGTTGTGTTTGTTATTGCTGGTATGAGTCATTACAAATGGTCACTTGGAATGCCTTTTTCTCTGTCCCACCCATCTCAGGTGCATTTGGGGAAGAACCAGGACCTTCTCTGTCACTGCTCCCAAAGTCTGGAATGGCAAGCTTGGCCTTGTCTTTGCAGTCCATCTGCAAGGAGGCAAAGACCTTTGCCCCCCCACACCGGAATAACCACGCGAGTCAGGGTGTTGGGTAAACGCTCCGGGCCACACTTTATTAAGAACACAACATAAACACAACTTCAACAGGGGGCCTGCTGTAGTGCGGGTTGTCAGTTGTTACCTGGGGTCTCCCAGGACCCTTCCCTCTGGCAGCTTACCTGGGCGAGTCCATAGCCCCGAGGGTGCCCTGTCTCTGGGCAGGGCAGCCTCGGCCAGCCAGTCCCCTTTCCCCATCCGGTCTGTCCAGGCACGCCATTTGTGCCTGTCCGCCCGGCGGGCCCTCCAGGTACGTCCATCCCCCCCGGCGTTGTGATCACAGATCCGCAACGCCGTGAGGCCGGACGTTCCCACAGGGAATTCGGGACCATACTCACCTACTGCCTCAGAATGCTCCGCACTACCGCCACGGCAGGGGCCTAGCCTTGCTACGGCCCCTGCCCACCCCACAAACCATCCAGAACTTCCCGCAGGCCCCTCTTCAGGTCGGTAAGGAAGATATCCATGCCCCGGTCCGAAAGGTGTACCCCGTCTTCCCGATACAAATCCGGGGCGGCAGCTGGTATCCTCGGGTGGCCCACCACTGTACCCAACCGCTGAACCATTGCCCTGCATACATCCCTGTTGATTCCCCTCCTGGCCGTATTCATGGCTTGCGGGTCACACTGCCCCCTCCACTGTCGCCGCGGGATGATGGTGGACCATACCAATTTAGATTCTGGAAAGGCTTCCTTCCAGGCTGTGAGGTCCCTCACAATTTCCAATGCCAGCGACTTGCCCGACTGGAACCCCACATCATTGCCCCCCAAATGGACTAACATAACGTTGGGGGGTTTTCCCAGAGCGGCCAACCGGGCGGCTCTCTCAAACTGACACCATCGCATACCACGGAGCCCCTTCCATTCAATCACCGCCCTACCTCCTAAGCCCAAATTAACCCCCCATGCGGTCCGCGCCGCGTACTTCTCGGCCCAATAGATATAACTGTGACCCAGGATGAGGATACGGCATCTCCTGCGGCCCGGCCCCAATCCTGGAAGAAAAACAAACCACACAATTAACATTGGGGGAGGGGGCGGACATAAGTCTTGTAACGAAATGATGCCCATCTCCCCAGCGACTGTATCTCTCGCGGCCCGTACCCCAGGGCCGCCGCCGTGGATGCTGCCCCAATTCTGAACGAGTGAGTCCCAAACTTCATCTCTCCCAGACCCAACTTTTCCAGGGCCAACTGGGTCAACCTCCAAAACTGAAATTTAGTCAACCGATCTCCCGCCAAGTGGCGAAAGAGGTATCCCTCCCCCTCCCCCCGGAGGGCCATGTATTCCTCCATGGCCCGAACTGGGCATACCTCCTCCACAGAGCAGGGGCTCAGCACGACCCTCTGCCCCTTTGCTTGCTGGTCCGCCTTCGACCGGCGCACCAGGAGCACCACCTTACCCTGTTGCTGGTGGAAATCGGCTCTCTGCAGCGCCGTCAATGACGCATCCCGTTTCCCAGCCGCAACCAGCTCGCTGATCCTAAACGCTCCGAAAAAGGCCACCAGCGACGACGCCCTCATCAGCGCCGCCTCGTAGCTATCCCGGCACAGCCATGCCCACTGCTTGCCCATCCGGGCTAGGATCTCTGGCGTGAGGGGGAAGCGACGATCCTCCACCCGGCCCCGGGCTTTGCCCCACCCCTCTAACATTTTCCTCACCCTGAAATCCTGGGTCGTGTCGGCGTACCCCAAGGCCTTGGCGTGAAACGCCAGCGCCGCCAATCTCCCCTGCATCGTCCCGGGCGTGAGGCCTTTCCGTTTCAGAAATACCAGATACTGTCATACGTGGTCCACTGGGGCAGGCCACGCGGGCTGGAGCTCCATCAGTTCACGGAAGGCGCCAAAGTCCTTGACGGCTGCATCGTATCCCCGCCTTGTTCTTGGGGCCAGTGCCAGCTCCAGGGCCCCGTCAGCCTCCTCCCGCCAACCTGCCATACTTCGGCTGGCAGCTGCTCGGGGAGGGCTGCCGCCTCCGGCGCCAGTGCCCTGAAGCGATCGAATTGCTGGCGGGAAAGAGCATCGGCGATGGAATTATCCAGGCCCGGCACATGGCGCGCGCGCACCACGATATTAAACTGGAGTGCGCGCAGCGTCAAGGCCCGGACCAACCCCATAACCCTCTCTGATTTGGAAGTTAACTCGTTAATGGTGAATACAACGGCCATGTTGTCACACCAGAATCGGACTATGGAGTTGGCCCAGTCCCGGGACCAGAGCCACAACGCACCCACTATAGGGAAGAGTTCCAAGAACGTCAGGTCCCTATTGATGCCCGCAGCGGCCCACCCCGCTGGCCAGGTGCCACAGCACCACTTACCCTTCCAATAGATGCCGTAGCCCTGGGAGCCTGCCGCGTCCGTCTGTACCTGAAAGTCCGCCCCCATCCTCATCTCCTCCCGCCAAAAGGAAACGCCATTGAACCCCCGGAGGAATTCCAGCCACATCCTTAGATCTTCCCGCATGCCCCCGGTTATCCTGGCCCTATGGGTCGGCCGTCGGAGTCCCCGCATCGCTTCACAGAATCGACGGATGAACGGCCGCCCCGGGGCGACCACTCGGCAGGCAAAATTCAGGTGGCCCACCAACTCCTGCAGTTCTTGGAGTGATATATGCTTACGTGGGAGGAGGTTGGCCACCCTAGCCCGCAAATCCTGCAGCTTTTCCTCCGGCAAGCGGCATGACTGGTTCCACGTATCTAATTCCACGCCCAGGAAGGTCAGGCGGGTCGCCGGGCCCTCCGTTTTGTCCGCCGCGAGGGGTAGGCCCAGCTCCCCCGCCAGCTCTTAGAAGGCCCTGAGAATAAAACCACACGTGCCCGACCCCTTACGCCCGCAAAAAAGAAAATCATCCAGGTAATGGGCAGTACTGCCCATACCCGTCCTTTGCCTCAACTGCCACTCAACGAACGAACTAAACTTTTCAAAGACAGCGCAGGAAATGGAACATCCAAACGGTAGTGCCCTATCAAAGTAAAATTTTCCCTTAAACTGGAAACCTAACAGGTCAAAGTCGTCGGGGTGCACCGGCAGGAGCCGAAAGGCAGACTGGATGTCGCACTTCGCCATTTCGGCCCCCGCCCCGCAGGCCCGGACCATGGCCACCGCCGCGTCGAAGGAGGTGTACCTTACCGAGCAAAGTTCCTGGGGGATCCCATCGTTCACCGACTCCCCTTCTGGGTATGAGAGATGATGAATGAGCCGGTACTCCCCCGGCGTCTTTTTTGGAACCAGCCCCAAGGGCGAGACCCTAAAGTTGGGCAGCGGGGGCCGGTCGAACGGACCCAGGACCCTCCCCTTTGCCACCTCCTTCTGGATCTTTTCTTCGGCCACCTGCTCCATGCCCCACAATGACCTTAAATTGTCAGCCGCAAATGGCCTCCTAACGCCCCCAAACTGAATCCTGAAACCACTAGCAAAACCCTCCACCAAAAACTGGGCTTCCCCTTGGTCAGGGTAGGCCCTCAGCCATCGCTCCAGCACCTCACGGTTGATTGGGCTGGGGCCCTTTTGCCGCATTGGGTCCACCCCCGGGCGGGGGCCTCCTCTGCTGTCCCCCGGTCCCTGACTTACCAAAGGCCCCTTTGGCCCTTGCACAGTTGGCTGCCGGATGCTGGGCTCCACAGACCGAACACTCGTGTTTGAAGCGACATTGGGCCCGGCCACACACGCCCTGACCATTATAGTCCCAGCAGACCAGCCGGGGTTGAACCTGCTGGCCCGCCGTTGGGCGGGGACTCGTGGCCGGGGCCGGGCGCCTGATGATGTGCCCGCTATCAAATCGCTCCCCCAGGGCGGGACGCACCGGCGTCATATACTGTAACCACAGCGGCGGGTATGGCTCGTCCCATCTGAGGTGGGGCTGCGTGGCCGCCTTCATACGAAAGCGTTCATCGTATGTCAGCCACGCGTACCCCGGGAAATCCACGAAGGCTCTCTATATCATGTCCTGGTACTTGATGAGCGACTGTGCTCTCCACGGGTGGGCGTGTAGCACCATGGACATGTAGATACTATATGCTGGAAGCCAGTTAGCCCAGGAGCGTTCCGGCTTGCGCCTCAGCCGGCGCTCCCTATCCTTGGCGTCTTCCTTCTCCAATTCCTTGGAGTCAAGCTCCCTGTTAAGCAGGGTAAACAGATCTATGTAGTCGCCCCGCCATATTCTCTCCTTCGTGGCTTGCGCCAGGTGGTCTCCCAACGGGGATGCATAGTCCGCATATGGGAGGGCCGTGTAGGGCACCCCGGCATATACGGGGGCAGCCGCCCAAGTGGCGGGGTACCCCTGTGGGTTACCTCCCCCCGGGGGGCACCCAAATTGCGGTTGCGCCTGCCATGGCGCCACAGGGCCCGTACCCCCCGCCCCCAGCGGCCCGGTAGGCCATTGCCACGCCGGGCCGGGGGGTATCTGCTGCTGGTTCCAGTTTCCACATCCAGGCAAAGAGGGCACCTGGCTTACCTGCTGTGCGCTGGCTCCGGTCCCCACGGGCTGTGTCGCGGCAGGTGCCACCCCTTGTCCTGCCCCCCCTGCCAGCCTGAGCCCCCAGTCATACTGGGGGCCCCTGCCAGCCCAGAGGGCCCGCCTGCCTGCGCTGGCTGTACCACCCCCCGGGGCCCCCAGGGCCACGCCTCCTGTGGTGTAGTGTCCGGTGCAGCCGCCCACTCACTGTTAAAGGGCGGCGGGTCGCCAACCCCGCTCCCGGGTGGGGGGGGAGGCCCCCCCGCTGCTTCCGCCGCCGTGCCTCCTGCTGCTGCGGTGGCTGGGGCCCCCGGCTGCTCCTGCACTCCACGTGGGGCTGGCTCTTCTGCCCCTGGCTGGTTGGCCGCCGGCACCTGCTGGCCCTCCGCCGGCGTTGCCACCCCAGCTGCTTGTTCCCTCTCCTGGCGGGCAGCTGCCGTGTAGCGCTGTGCAAGGAATTCAAAACGTTCATTCAAGCGTTGGACCATCCTCCTCCTTCTGGCCCTCCTGCATGCCCTGGATGGCCGGGCCCCCTCCCCTGCCTGCTGTGTCCCACTAGGCCCGCCCTCGCAGGCCTCCATACGGGCCTCCAGCTGGGCCCACGCCCTCCAATCCTCGTCGTCTGAAGACGACCCTGAGCTGGACCGCTCCGGAACTGGCCTCTTGGCTGGGTGCTTTCCCTTGCGGCCCTCCTTTGTCCTTCTGGGAGCCATTGCTGGGCCTTGCTGTGTATCCCACGCTGGTGGTCCCCACCCCTTGGCCTTTCCAGCCCACCTGTCTGGGGTCAGGGTGTTGAGTGGGTAAGCCCACCGCCTTCCGCCTAGGCCACGGACCTTCCTTGGCTTCGACCCGGACCGCCCCCAGAAGCCTATCGGCCCTGCGCCCCCAGACCAGGCTCCCTTCAGCAGGGCCCAACCAGGCCTTGCGGCCACTCGGGATGCCTCGGGCTGTCCCGACCGCCTGGCCACCCAGCTAGGCCGCTCACCGCCCCCCCGTGACCGTCAGCCGGGCTCAGCACTCCTGGGGCCCACCGCCCAAGGCCGCGCCTCGGGGTGAGGCCTGTGCGCCCCACACCCGCCCGGTGTTGCGGGCCACCCCCCTGTCTGTTCTCGGGCCTGGCCCCCCCCCTTGATGCCTCCTCCCCCGGCGCTGCGCCCCCCCCACTTGCTCCTGTCCAGGGGCCCTTCGTGCCGGCGAGCCGCGGTAGGCCGCGCCGCGTCAAGCGCCCACGCCGCCCACGCCGCGGCCCGTCGGCACTCCAACCTGGGGGGAAGCGCTGCCGCGCCTCCCCGACTGCTGCCTCCCGCGCCGCTGCCGCTCCTCGGCTGCCCCGTCGCCGTCCGGCTCCCCGGGAATCCCCGCAGCTCTCCACGTGGCCAAGATGGCGGCCCCCTGTGGCAGAGCTGCCGGCTGCTGCTCCCAAAACCGGCCGACGAAGAGGCCGGGGAACCTCTGAGCCGGCCCCTATATGGGCTCGGCTCCCTGGAGGTCTCGCGAGACCGGGTAAGTCCCACGAGGCTTCCGGTCTGGGGGGGGCAAGGGAGCTCCGCCTGGGCGCAGTCGCGCCGCGGAGCCAGACATTCTGTTTAGGCAGATGTTTTTTCTCAGTTACTGTCTGAAGGCTGTGACTACCTTTAGGGATTCAATCCATCTCATATTTAGTCTTCCTCCTTTTCTGCTGCCTTCAACTTTCCCCAGCACTGCTGTCTTTTTCAATGAACCATTCCTTCTCATGATGTGCTCATAGTACTGTATGCCCATTTCAGTTTCATCATTTTAGTCTCCAGGGAACGTTCAGGGTAGACTTGCTCCAGGACCCACTTACACATCTTTCTGACAGTTTGGGGTGTCTATAAAAGACTCCTCTAGCACCATTATGCTTTTCCATTGGCTTCTTCTGTGCAAAACTAACAAAAGTTAGCTTGAGTGTCACTGCTGTTGTCTTTGGAAGATCCTCCACCAGTATCATCTTCATCTAATGCTGCTGCCCAGTATCTACCCTCTGGAAGTTTCTCCATTCATCAAAATGATCCATTCTCCTCTACTGGCATGGCCGCTACTCTTGAAGAGAGCAGATTATTTATTTATTTATTTTATTTTATTTCTATACCACACATCTTCCAGCGGAACTCTGGGTGGTTTACAACAAAATTAAAATCAACAATACAGTACAAAACAAACAAAATCAAAATCAAATAAAGCCAGAACAATAGGAGGGGAAACCCTCAGCATCAAGAGGGCGGGAAGAAAAACAACAACCGATGGATTAGATTAAATTAAATTAAATTAAAGGTTGCCAAATGCCTCCCTGAAAAGCATTTAAGTGCTCTTTTGAAGGCAGGTTTTAAGCGCTTTTTTGAAGGCAGGCAGGGACTGTGCAAGGCGCAGCTCACTTGGAAGGTGGTTCCACAACAAGGGGCCCACCACACAGAAGGCGCAATTGCGCATGAGCGACTTCCGTGCCTCCCTGGGTGTGGCCACTCGGAGTGAGCGCGCCTGTGACATTCTAGTGGGCCTGGCCTCAGTTGACCTTTGGGAGATGCTTCCTACTATGGTGCCTCAGATGTGAACATTCTGCCTTGGATGATCCTGCTAGGAGATCAGACTTGTAAGGGGGTCTAAGCCTCCTGACTGTACAGTACTGTGTTGTTGTTGTTGTTGTTGTTGTTGTTGTTGTTGTTTGCTTCTCTAACACACTCAAACCCCTTCATCATGTTACAGTGTGTATTCAAAACGGCGCATACTAACTGTCCAAATTATTACACCATTCTTAATTCCCAGTAGTCACAAGAGCAATATTGGCAACCAGCTTACTCATTCTTGCTATCACCCCCCACCCCACCCCTAATTTGCTTGGGATATGATAAAAAGAGTAGACTTCCATCTTTATGAGTGGGAAGGGAGAGTTCCCACTTCTAGCCATGAGGAATTTGAAAGTTAAACTCAGAATCCAGATGCCTGTGTACATCTGAAAAAAATTGATTATAATGACAAACTTGTAAAATGTTTACAGGGAATACAAAGAGACAGATGCTGTACATTTCAGAAAGAGAGCAGGAACATTTAAAAGTTTTTTAGGAAACAGACCACTTAACTTTATTTTGTGAACCAAATTTCTCAGGCAGATGGTGTTACCCAAATAAAATCATATTATGTGTCTCATAAAGAACACATTACCAGATATGATCACCAAATATGACCTGCTGGTGCTGTTTCCAGAAGGATTCACTGCTTCAGTATCTAAGGCCAATAAATCTGGAACAAAGAGAATTACAGCATTATTGAGATTTCCTACTCCAAAATTCAGAAAAGAAATCAATTAGACACTAAACACGGAACATTTTGAAAAATAGGTTAGGGTGTGGACTGAAGTATAGACGAAACACTGATCATGTTTTCAGTAGGTCAGGATATGGAAGGTATCACAGAAAGATAAGAGCATTCATTTATGTCACTAAATTGTTCCCCAGAGACGTGATTAAATTTAAAAACAAAAGGTTCAGGAGAGTATAGTGTCTTGTGCATGCAGAATGCACCTGTGCTTTGTCTTGATATCCATGTAGAAAGCTGCTGAATATTCCAGTATCTTTGGGAAGTGTAAAAGCAGAGAACACAGAGATTACTAACCAGAGTAAAGTAATACCTTGGTTTACAAGAATACAGTAGGACCCCCATATCCGCGGGAGCTTGGTTCCACCCCATGGATACTGAAATCTGCGGATAAGAGTCAATGCTCTTATCAAGGGTAAAGGTGGTAACAGGGGTGGTGGGGTGCCTGGTGTGAAAGCTTTCACCCCAACACCCTCCAAATGCTTGGCAGTGTGAAGGGCCACTGACCTGCCCAGCAGAAGAGGTGGGTTTTGACCCCCCCCGGCATTAACTCACTCCCGCTGGGCAGGTCGGAGCACTGGGTAGTGCGAGAGAGCACCTTCATGCCACCCGCTCTGCCTGAAGTTGCAGCAGCATGGTGGACCAGGTGGAGTAAAGGCACTCTCTTCTGCTGCCAGGTCCTCGAATCTGCCCTGTGGGAGTAGGTTAGTGCCAGGAAAAAGTCATGTGGTGTAGCTCCCCCCCCCAGCACCTCACCGCCCTGTGCAAAGGAACTGAGTCAGTGCCCCATGGGACCTTAGTGACCTGCCCAGCGGCAGTGGGTTACTGCCAGAGGGGGGAAACCATGCAGCCTGCCACACTGCTGCACCTTTGAGTGGACTGGGCAGCATGAAGGCACTCTGTCCTGCCGCCTAATCCGCCGACCTGCCCAGAGGATGTGGTGGGGTGCTGTGGGTGAAAGTGCCACCTAGTCTGCCACCCAGGCAGCGTGGCACAGCTTTTGCACCCAACGCCCCAACACCCCCAACACCTGCTGATCACCAACTGAATCTGCAGATGGCAAATCAGCGGATATGGGGGTGGCACTGTAATTCATTCCGGAAACATGCTTATAAACCAAAACTGTCTTATATCAAAGCAAATTCTTCCATAAGAAAAAAAGAAGGAAACTCAGATGATTTGTTCTGGGGTCCCATAGACCATATACTGTATACACCAAATGCAAAAAAAAGTCACAAAAGTTGGCTAGAAGTCCCCATCCACACCATGATTTATGTACCTGGCTGCAGAATCTGCTCTGCTTGGGACAAACAACTGGAATTTACTCTGTGTTTTTAATGTGACAATAATAAAGTGCAATTTGTAGCCATATACACCTTGACTAGATCCCCATGACTAGAAAAGGTTTGAAAAAATAAGATATGATGTTGAAAACAAATTAAATAAAAATATAAATATAAAGAAAAAGAAAAAGAAAACCCTACCCTGCACTCCCCTTTGAAAATGTTTCTGGCTAGTGCAAGGGAGACATTTCTGCCTCTCTCCTCCATCCGCTTTGGAGGCTGCCTCACCCATAATCCAGCAGGGAGAGGGAGGGAGGGAGAGCCACCATTGGCTCACATGATCATGTGACCAGCTCCAGTGCTTGTATATAAAAACATTGCTTGTTGATCAAGGCAAAATGTAGAAGAAATGTTTGCTTGTCTTGCAAAATGCTCTTAAACCAAGCTACTCTTAACCAAAGTATTACTGTACAAGTAAACATGCCTGATTTCAGACACTAAACAGAATCTCTAGGTTGGGCTGTGAATTAATCTTGTCTAGGGGACTGTTGCCTATCAGAGTTAATAATACTGGCCTAGAGGGTCCAGTGGTCTGATTCAGTCTAAGATAGCTTCTTATGTTCCAAATCTGCATGTAGATTTTCTGAAACAAATTTAGAAATGTGTCCTGAAATGTCAATCCCTCATTTTTCAGATTTTGGAAATCACCAGTGTACAAAAAAATAGTTTTTGTTCCTATGGGCGAGAACTATGCAGGTGGTATTCAGGTTATGACCAGACAGGCATTTGTCTTACAGTTTGTTTTGGACTTGAGATGGACTGAATCACTCCTACTTCTGGTGACTATAGGACAGGCATGTCCAAACTTCGGCCCTCCTGATGTTTTGGACCACAACTCCAAGAATTCTAAGCTTAGGTGGCCAGTGGCAAAGGACTGTGGGAGTTGTGGTCCAAAACACCTGGAGGGCCGAAGTTTGGTCATGCCTGCTATAGGATGTATATGCCTTTGCAATTCAGCCAACTCATGATCAGTACCTACCCACACCTTTTTGGCCCCCATTAGAGTCTACTGTTTTGTTTTGTTTTGTTTTGTTTTGTTTTTGTGAGGGTAGAATCGCGCCATTTTGGTTCCCTTCAAATGTGTAAATCGAAGCGGCTGCCTAGCTGTTCCTTTGCTTAACAATCTGGAGAAATGGAAGACTCCCTAGCTGCTCACCTGCAGAGGGGAAGGGGGAGGAAGTTTTCCTCTTCTTTTTTATTGTCCCCAACACCCCAGCAGTGCTTTGAAATAGCCCTTTTAAAGACCTTTCAAAGCATTGCTGATGCACTGTGTGGGTTAGCAACAATTTTTAAAAAATGGAAAACTTTGTGCACAGTCCTCTCTGAAGGATAGCTTAAAGGAAGATTCTGACTTTTCAAGATTGTTAAGTGGCTTAAGCAAAAAATAGAGGAGGAGTTGGCAGGGCGGGCTTGGGGGGGGGAGTGTGAAAGTTCTTTGTAAATAATACATGGTTCCAGTCCATAATGATTATAATAACTGACAGATGGCTCTTCCGTAATCAATAAACTTTTATTAACAAACTCCAACACAACAGGTTTCGTATGAACATTTGCTTCATTTGGTAACTGAGTATTCTCATGTATTTTAAATTCACTGTCTTTCTGAACTTAACAATAGAGAATCAAACCCCAACGGTCCTTATAACGTTTCCCTCTCACATAAGACACTGGTCTTGTGTAACTCTTGCCATAACATTGCATCTCGCAGCACGGGTGTTTGGCCCATTGAGCTATTGGGTTCTCCACTCTCTCAGTCTTCCATTTGAACTGATTTTTTTCTCTCTATCCTCATCTATTGGTTTCACATGCACTGACCAAGTCACTGGTTCGGGTTGCCGCAGCGATAGTCTATTCACCTGACTTCCAACTATCTCTGCCTCTGTCTGGGTCTCACTATCCTTCAAGTAAAAAGATAAAGGTCCCCCCCCCACGCACATGCATGCTAGTCATGTCCAACTCTAGAGGTGGTGCTCATCTCTGTATTCAAGCTGGAGAGCCAGTGTTGTCCAAGTCCATGGCCATGCAGCCGGCATGGCTGCAAGGAAACACTGTTTTACCTTTCCGCTTTTTACGGCCGTACCTATTTATCTACTTGCATTTATATGCTTTCGAACTGCTAGGTTGTCACTATCCTTCAACCGCCCCTCTAAACCTCCCTCCTTTTCATCTACCTCCTGCCATACGTCATCTGGATCGTCAGTCACCCCAAACCCTTCTGCTATTGGTTCTTCATCTTCAACAGTCCCAATTCCACTGACCACTTTTCCCTTACTCTTTTTACATTCACCTCCTCTTTCATGTGTAATTTTCTCATTTCAATGTCCATATCTGTATCCATTATTTCACTACACCCAATGTCTTTTCCTTCAGAGGGCACACCTTTCTTAATGCTTGTGGTGTGGTGTGACTGATCCTTGCATGTAAATAGGACTATCCCAAAAGACATACTGCACCTCAAAGCGACCCATTTTAGCACAATCTGACAAATCCAGGCTGGGAAAATTAGGCCATCTAGTCCTACCCTAAGACTTTTGTTGACATTGATGATGATGTTCTTTTGACTTAAATACTGCCTCATAGTGCCAGAGCAGTCTATGGGTTGTTTTTCAACATCATTATGCAAAACCTCCCCCCGCCCTGGCAAGTTAGCTACTCATTTTACCAATCTCAGAAAGATAATTCAGCCTTTAGATGATCACCTGAATTTGTCAGGATCAAACTCAGGTTGTGAGCAGAGGCTTTACTGCAGTAAAACAGTTTAGCCATTGTGCACAGGGCTCATTTGGCTTTCGGCAGAAGACTGAATGGTCCTCTGACTGAAAAGAGTTCCTCACAGATGATCTGCTAGGTTGCCACAGAAGAAAAGAGGATGCAGAAAGAATTATTTTTCCCCATCTTCATTTTCCCTGAGTATGTTTGAAAGACTTGTTCTTCAATCCAGATAAAATTGAGATAAGGAATGTTAGATAATTGGACAAGAGTTCTTCACGTGTAATTCATGAGGGAGAAAGGAGGGAAAGGTAATGATTGTGCTGATTCTACCCCCTAAAGCATGATGTGCTTTATCCTGGTGGCTTCCATCACTCCATGGGTCCATCTTGGACCGCAGTATTATTTGCTCTAAACACTGAAGGACATAGGCCAAATGGCATGATACTGTATGGTATGGAATTACAACCCCCCTTCCCCCCCCCCAGAAATATCCCAAGTGTCTGGCTCCATTATGACTGTGCACAAAGTCTGGGTCCAGAGCCAAACAAAAGGATAAGGAAAGAAAGTGCAAGTTACCATAGCAACACTATCCAGGCCGGCTGGTTTTATCAGCAAGGGGCCTGGCTTTCTGCCTGAGTTACAGGAATCTGAAGCAATTTATTTGCTCTGCAAGACAGAGGGACTGGAGAAGAGCAGGCAGAGGGGTGGATGAGCGTTCGTCAGCATTTACGTTGAGGGAGACTAGTACATCCAGTCTGTGCTTCCTGCTGCAGGATGGAAGAAAATGCCTAAGAGAGATATTGAATGTATTTGCTGTTGGCATATCTTAAACCAGAAAGCATTGAGGGTTGAGGGCAGCGTGACAGCCCACTGTCATGAGGCATGGGAGCAAAGCTAGAAAGGTCTTATTAATGAGGGAGGACTTCCCCCACTTCACAGACTATGTTTTTCCTTCTGAACAGAGCAGAACAGAACAGAACAGAACAGAACAGAAGAGATACTTCAGTACAACAAAACTGAAAGCTATCCTAGGTGTGAGAAAACCAAAAAAAACCCTAAAATTAGAAAGAAAAATACATTTAAAAGGCAAAAAGAATTAAAAGTACTTGTATACATTCATTACACAACTCCCCAAGGTCACACTATTTGGTTGCAGCATTTAAGATGGTTTTGGCTCTTGGATAAAAACTATTTTTAGTCTGGTTGTTCTTGTTTTTATTGCTCTGTATCTCTTTCCCGAAAGCAACAGTACAAACAGGCTATGTCTGGGATGAGATGAATCCTGTAGAATGTTCTTTGCCTTTTTAAGGGAACTGTATAGTTCTTCCAGAGATGGGAGAGTGTGACCGATGATCTTCTGGGCTGTGGTCATGACCCTCTGGAGCACATTCCTATTCGTGACAGTGCAACTGGAGAACCAAGTTATGTTATGTGGCCTTGTGGTTGCTTTATCACCATTGACATGGTACGCATATTGACTATATGATAGAAAAGGCTCACTTGATAAACCTATGAATTGACCTGGCCAGGGATGACCCTTCCATTCCAGAAGTAGTGAATGTGCAGCAGGAGGCACGACTCCATTGTTCTAGAGATCTTTGCTCTCCTGAGCTGGCCAGGTCCCAAGGACTGGAGTTTGAAGAAACACCCTTCTGAATAAGGGATTGTGCTGCTGAGCACTGCTTTTCAAGACCAGCAGCCAGCAATGCATGCTGCTCTCCAGATAATGTGTTCTTCATGGGGATAGTGATGCTTCTGTGGAGGAGATTTTCTTTTGTTTAGGCTCTCAGTTCATGTGATGGCTGAAAATGGGGTGAGCCATATCTGAGTAGGGCTATGGCCAGAGTAAGATGGGAAGCAGGTGGGAGAGGTGACAGTGGCGAGGTGGCATTGTCAAGAGGATAGTAACAGAGGGTGGCGAGGCAACGTTCCTTCTGCCCCAGACTTTGAGGTGGCTCTGAATATGGCAGGCATGTCCAAACTTCGGCCCTCCTGATGATTTGGACCACAACTCCCAGAATTCCAAGCTTAGACTGCCAATGGCAAAGGACTGTGGGAGTTGTGGTCCCAAACATCTGGAGAGCAGAAGTTTGGACATGACTGGAATATGGTACTGCCTGTGAGAGTGAATCTCAGAATGTGTTAGTTCTTGTGGGAAATACAAAGTGTAGAGTAGCTCTAAGTTTTTTGCTCAGGGCCAAGACCTTCAAACTATAAAACTAGAAGGCACTGAAAGGAAATTCCTCTAGCTTTCTGTCTTAAATAACAACCTGGCATTCTCAACTATAAGAGAGAAGAAAGAACTTGTTGAGATGAAGACAATGTCCTTTTCAGCATGACAAAATTCACATTTTTAAATGACAGAAGGTTCGTCTTTCACAGTGAACCTGTAGACTTGCCATTTTCAGTTCAAAACTGATCTTTAATTTTTTTGTCATTTCTGCCAACTTAGAAAACAACAACATGCATATAAGGGAAACAAAACATTAATAAAGTCTGGATTTTTATTTTTAAAAGATAGTTTAGGGTATGTTGGTCAATGTCCAGTTGAGTAAATTACATCTGCACTAGGGTGATGATGTCATAGGCAGAATTGAGATTGTCAGTAAGTAAAAAGTTCCTGCTTCCATCTCAGTGCCGCCTAGATGTGTTGACAATTCACCCACAACCAGACCCCCACCCCGGATCAAAGCAGATAGACTCTTTAATTACTAGCAATTTACCATTTTCAGTAATGTCATCTGGGATGGGGAAACAGCTTGTAATTAAAAGGTTCCTGCTTTCAACCCAGGGGTCACCTGACATGCCTGCAGTGAGATAGATACTGGGCGACGGGCAGACAAATCCAAGAGGGCCCCCAGATTAAAGGAGGACCTCTTTATTTTATTTTATTTATTTATTTATTTATTTATTTATTTATTTATTTATTTATTTATTTATTTATTTATTTTTGCACTTGTATACCGCTCCCATTTCCCAACGGGAACTCTGGGCGGTTCACACAAAAGTTAAAAAAACAGTAACATCAATTAATGATCTAAAAAGATACTGGGCAAGAGGCAAGAACTAAAAAAAAATAGAAATAAAAATAAACCTTTGTACAACCTTAGCAATTGCCAAAGGCGTCCCTGAATAGCCAGGTCTTTACTGCTCTTCTGAAGGACGCCAGCGAAGGGGCCTGGCGTATCTCGCTCGGCAATGAATTCCAGGTTGCTGGGCCAGCCACCGAGAAGGCCCGTTTGCGAGTAGCCACCTTATGGGCCTCCTTAGGGGTGGCGACCCGGAGCGAGAGAGCCATAGAGGATCAGGTGGGTCGGGCCAGCTCTAATCATCGGGAAATACCAACCATCTCCCCCTGCCAATGAGACCATCACCCTTACACAGATTTTGGCCATCACTGATGCTAAAATTCTGACATAATGGACCGTGGGAAGCAAAATGGGAAGACTGTGGGAAACAGGAAATTAATGGAGGTGAGTGAGTTGGCCCTCCCAACCATCTTTAGCTGAGCACACATGCTTCCCCCTTGTTCCTGCCTGTATATGTTTGTCATTCTGGATTTTCCCACTTGAAAAAAAAAGAAAAGCATAACCTATTAGGTATAAAATCCTATTAACATAAATTTGAAGACTCTAAATATAAAGATAACTATTTTGAGAGTTTCAGAGGATATAGGCATTACTGATAGGCTGCTTTTGAAAGAGGGGATTAAAATACACACATGATAGAGATAGGAAATGGATATGAATTCGGATTCCCTTAATTTGCTCTTTTCAAACCAATAGGTAACTGAATTGCACTTACCAATTACTCTTTGAATGTCTCCAACTTTTGTGGTGACCAAATGTTTACAAAATATGCCAAAAGTAATAAAGTGAGCGCATAAAAATATACATATGAGTAAAAACAATGTACAAAAATGCATTTGGTGGGGAAAATGCATTGATGTATGCACATCAGGATAAATGCATATGGAAAGATATGTAGTGGTGTGTTTTATCAGTCAGTCAGTCGGACAGTCAGTCAGACACCTTTATTGGCATAAATAAATAAATAAATAAATAAGTAAAATAGACAATGGACAATAGGATTGTAAGCCGCCCAGAGACCTTTGGGTAGTGGGCGGCATATAAGTTAAATAAATAAATAAAATAAATAAATAAATAGAGAATAAAATACACAATTGGGAAAGTGTACATGCCCAAACCAGTATCAATTAAAAACAGGGAAGGATGGAGGGAATATGGGAGTATTGTAATAGAACGAGAGCAAGAGGATGTTCCCATGTATCCTTATATTTGTCCAGCCAAAATTGACTGCAGACCATCCAGAATGAACGGACTATATTTGGGGGTGTTGAACAAAAGGCCCGTTAAGTAACTGTGGCCTGCGTCGCTGGATTAACAGATGGATAAATGTGGCAATCTGCCTAGTGTGGGTTTTGTCTAAGCCTGAGAGAAGATTATGCAAAATGAACTCGTCCTGGTGACCAGGGAATCTAGCAAGATGTGGCTCTAGGTGGGAAGCGCGAATGTCCTTATATAGAGGACAGTATAGGATCATATGCGCCAGAGACTCGATGGTCCCTGAATTACAGGGGCATAACCGAGTCTCTAGTGGTAGAGAGCCAAATCTCCCGTATAGGACATTAGAGGGGAGCACATTACATCTAGCTAGAGTGAAAGCACGTCGTTCCTGTGGATTCTCTAAAAGATGTAGGTAGCTGGCCGGCTTGCCATCAGGTAGTGGGAGTTGTAGACTGATAGGAGAGCATGCTTTAGAGGCTGCTGCAAAAAGGTCTTGCCTTTCAATGTCTAGCAGTCTAAGCTTTAACAGCCTATAAGCCTGCATGAAAGGTAGATAGATAGATAGATAGATAGATAGATAGATAGATAGATAGATAGATAGATAGATAGATAGATAGATAGATAGATAGATAGATAGATAGGAACACTAAAAGAACATTTAAAAACACAATTAAAAGATCCTAACTACCATCTTGGGGAGATTCTCCCTTTGATACAAAATTGGATCATAATATTTTAAAAGAAATATCTTTATTTGATGCTGGAAGGACAAGAAGGAAAGAACCAACCTACCCTGTCTACCAAAGGTACATGTAAAGCCAGCAGGACTAAGAGAAGGTTCCTGGATTTTTTAGGAGAAGGTTCATATGAGGAGGTAAAGTTATTCAGGTAGCCTGAAACCAAGCCAGATAGGGCTTTATAAGGTCATAACCAGCATTTCGAACTCGGCTCAGAAAATGGAACAGCAGCCAGTGAGGCTGTTGTAATAGGGGAGATATGTATTCCCTGTAACCACCCCTAGTCAGCACTCTAGCTGAAATATTTTAATCAATTACATTATATTCAAAGGCAGCACCACAGAGAGGGTGTGGCAGTAATCCAAGTGAGGTGTGATTAAAACCTGTGCCTCTATAGGCAATTCAGACATTTCAAGTAGACAGTTCAGAAAGGTAGTGATATGTTCCCAAGAACTGCCTGTCTACATTGTTTTGGACCAGCTGAAGTTTCTTAAGACTCTTCAATGGAAGCAACATTTGGACCACATTAGCATAACCCAGGCCTGCCCAACTGGTAGCCAACGAAGTGTTCAAAAGTAGCCCGCCAGCCATCAATAAAAAAGTGAGGGGATAAGTTCTCCACCCCTCCCTCCCCCATCCCAAGGACCACCACTGCCCCAGCAAAGTTCTGGGTCTGCCAGCCCACTGTCTCAGCCGAGCAGGGCAGTTCAAGGACCATGGCGTATTGAAATATGTTCCCTGCAGAACAGATTAATTGGTTTTCAGTGCGTTCCTGTGGGAAACTGCTGCTCTACTTATAAAAGTTTTTACTTATGAGCTTGTGCCCGGAACAAATAAAATTCGTAAGTAGAAGTTTTAGTGTAGTAGCAGACCTCAGGCATTTTGGGCCAGAAAAGGTAGACCTTGTCCTGTTCAAAGATGAACAGCCCTGGCATAACCCAATCATGATATAACTAAGGCATGAGTCACTGTAGTCCTGTGTTGACGAATCTATGACACGGGTGCCAAAGGTGGCATGTGGAGCTCTTTCTGTGGGGACGTGACATTGCCCCATCACAGCCACATCACACTTCCCCCTCTCCTCGGAGCATGCCACTGTGCTCCGCAAAGAGAGCCGGGCAAAGGGTGGGGCAGCGGTTTATGGGCTTCTTTGTGGGCCCAGTCTACTCTCCAGCAACACCACTTTTGGGGTACCCAGAGTGGCATGGCTGGAGAGTAAACTGGGATTACAAACGAGCCCACAAGCTGCTGCCACTCCCTCCTGGTTTTCCCGATGATGTGCTACTCTTTGGGAAAGCGAGGATCGAAGAGCAAGTTTTTGAATTTCCCTCGGCCACAGTGAGGAGAAATTCAAAAGCCTGCTCTGTGACCCTCACTTTCCTGAAGAGTTGTACCTGAAGCATTTGTAACCCTGGGTACCACTGTATTCAGGTTAAATTGCCGTATTGGCACTTTGCAAAAAATAAGTGGGTTTTGAATTGTAGTTTGGGTACTCAGTCTCTAAAACGTTCACCAACACTGCTATAGTATATTCAACTATCTCCAGGAATTAACACAACTGCCAAGTCAGCTTAATTATTCAAATGTATATCTGATTTTTGCTGTGTCCTTAGCATCCAGGTTTAGGATTGGATCCAGAAAAGCACCATAGCTGTGAACCAGTGTTTCCAGGGGACTCTGGGACCCACCAGACATGCCTGGTCAGCCTTCTGGCTATTCAGGAATACCTGTCTTATCTGGATTCAAACTTCAGTTTGCTCAACCTCATCCAGTCCACTACTGATTCCACAAACTGGTATAGAATCCATACTTAATATTATATCTTACTGCATTTCAGCTGTGTTTTATCACGTTGTTTTAACTGACTGTGCCCAGCTTTGGGTCCTCTATTTGGAATCTCATTAGGAGGAGCTACTATCTAAGAATAATGTCTTCCTGAAAAGTGGCAGAAGGAGTTAGAATTATTTCAAACACTGTGTCATTATGAAATTATACTTCATGAAGCAAGGAGAAGCATAAAAGGCCGCTAGAGTATGAAGATGGGGGTTGGATAATCTACCATATTCTATCAAGGACTTGTTTGACTCTAACACACTACTAACATGCTGTACGTCAGTTGTGAAACTGTAGGCAAAGGACAGGGGCATGGGACCTATCCTAGAGAGGGATGCTTGAGTTGGAGGGTCACTGAGATCCTGAACGAGCTCTTGTGCCTGCAATTGACTTTTTAAAAGCCATTTTTGCAACTAACAATTGCTTGAATGGAATCTCATCTAATTTTAGCCCCACCTCCCTTCTCCCCTTCTCCGATAAGATCAGAGGTTGCACTCTACACTTTGCAGCACTTCATGAGAGATCAAGGGCATATACTTTATATGCAGAAGATCCATGCTTCAGTCCAGGGCATTTCCAGCTAAAAAGGACCAAGTAGCAGGTCAGGTTACCATCTTCACCTGGTATCAGCAAAAAAATAGGTTATTTTGCATTTAGAAATTTGTATTTTTACATGCAGAAGCCAATGTTTTTAATCACTAGAGATTGCCCCCCCCCCCAAATATACTGGTTTGGATGTAGGAAAGCAGATCTAAGAGTAAACACCTTTGCTGCCTTGGCTGAATGGATCCAAAAAACAAAATACTGTACTAAGGTAATGCCTTAGTACAGTACAAAATACTGTACTAAAGTAATGAGTTCCAATTTGGGAAAATCTGGTGGTATATAAATAAATACATAAATAAATAAATAGCCTACTTGGTAGGATTCTGAGACCACCAAAAGCTTGCCTCATAGCAGAGTCCAGACAGCAAGTACAAAATGTATTTAGATTCTGGTTTTCATTTTTCAAAGAGTTGAAAATCAGTTGCACTGGAAAATGAAAAATAGGATCTCTCTATTCAGGAGTCACTGGAGGCCTCTATTGGTCTGTTCAGCACTCCTGGCCCTCCAGGTATTACCCTCTAATGAACAGTCAGTAATTATACGGAATGGAGGGTGCTGATCCATTTGACATCTGGATGGGCCGGCATGGCCCACTCTTCTTCCAAAAGGCTTCATGACATCATCATCTTTGGGATAGGGCAAGTTATGCCAACAGATCCCATGTATGTTAATCATGGAGCCTCTTGACGCAAAGGTTTGCTTTGGGCTGTGCCATGGATAATGTGCACATGAAACCCAAAGTCCATGAGAGCCAGTGGGAGGAGGGCTCTGTTGCTTTCATAACCTTTGCTAGGTGAAGAAGCTCATTTTGACTTTCATTCGTTCGGTTTTCAACAATGTAATTGAACTAATCAAAGTCAATTTTTCCCCTACATTAAAATGTAAATGAAGCAAATTATTCCAAGTCAGAGTTCATGGAGGTACTCAAGGGATGTAAATTTGAATTTGAGGGTTTGGCAAAGGAAATTAACACTCATGTCTGGTTTATGGATTTTAAAACACTTTTCTTCTCACTTGATGTCCACACATGGACAGATGCATGTTTGTGTGTACCCTTGGAAGCATGCTCACCCTTGATTGGAGCACATGTTCTGTGAGTAAGTGCAAAGTTGTGAGTGCCCATTTTTATAATTGTACATGAAGGCATTTAGAAAAGTATAAATCCATGTGTATATAAATGAATGCACCCTGACCTCTGATTCTCATATGCTGGTTGAAAATGGAATTCATTCCCAGATTCCTGACCTTTTTGGTTGCCATGGCATCTGAGCATCCACAAAAAACACAGTGCAGGGATACACTTTCTGCTCATCCCCGGAGTGTGAGGACACTGTACAACCAGACAATACATGTCTCTTTCTCTTCTTTATGTATGCAGAATAAGAGAGAAGTCAGTCGCAGCAGATTACTCATTTTTAGTGTATTGCTTTGGCTGTAGAGAAAAAAATGAAAAAAGATGCTCCTGAAATAATACTTTCCATAGGAGTTACTTGGTGATTCAAGGACCAGATCTCATACCAAAGGCAGCAAAATAAATAAACAGCAAAATAATAAACATCGGTATAACACTTTCAAGATACCGGTTCGAGCTGTGGCTGAGAATTCGTATGCACAACTGAAATTAATACACTAGCTGTGCCCCTTCCTGGAAATGTCTGACGTGGCCATGGTGATGCATACCCCAGTGATATCCTGTATGGAGTGCTGTAATACACATAACAGGAAGATGCCTTTGAAAACTGTTCAGAAACTTCATATG
This sequence comes from Phrynocephalus guinanensis, assembly GCA_037367245.1. Taxonomy (NCBI): domain Eukaryota; kingdom Metazoa; phylum Chordata; class Lepidosauria; order Squamata; family Agamidae; genus Phrynocephalus; species Phrynocephalus guinanensis. The sequence continues at coordinate 46,464,654 of CM074734.1, forward strand.
CCCAAAGAAGATTGACTAAACTGCTTATATGTCACACATACCTGTCTTGTTACAGCAACCTACTAGTCTATTTCCAGGCACCACTACATTTGTTTGTTGTAAGGCTTGAAGGCTTCTAAGTCCAGGCTGTCTGAAGGGCCTTACACAAGACAGCTCAAGCTGTGAGGGCTTCAAGACAGGCATTGCTCTTAGTCAGATGGGGATTGGGTGTGAGAGACTGCAGATTTTAAAAAATGACATATGTGGGGGAATGAGCTAAAAAAAAAAACAAATACTTTCCCTAGTTCTTAGAGGATATGAGCATAACTGAGCTAAAATCCATCCAGAAAGATAACCAAAGCTGCAAGAGACTTTCACATACTAACTGAAGAAGTGGACTTGCCCACAAAAACTCACATTAAAATACAGCAATTAGTCTTTAAGGTGCTAATAATGGTTTTGCTTTCTTTCCTTTTTCATTTTTGTTTTGTTTTTGCCTAACATGCTAGCACAGACTAACGTGGATCCCTCTTCTAAAACTAAAAATTAAGAATATTTATTCATGCATGATGCCCAATAATGTAAAGTATCGCCCACTGAAAGGCATATACAGTGGAACCTTGACTTACATCATTAATCCGTTCCGGAGGTCTAGACTTAAGTCAAACATGACTTAAGTCAAACAAACTTTCCCCATAGAAAGTAATGGGAAAGTGGATTAATCCGTTCCAGACGATGAAAAAGACCCCCCAAAACAGCAATTTAACCCAAATTTGACTGTCTCCCCCCCCCAAAAAACACACATACACACACACTTCCCTCGCCAAGTGGGCCAGGGGTGGAGAGGGGGGCTTCTCTCCGCAGCCCAGTTTCCCTTCTGAGGGGAAAGAGGAGCCTTCCCTGCCCGGACATGACCCTTTTTGGGAAGAGGAACCGAGCAGGCTCCTGGCCTCGCCTCTGGTGACCCCTGGAAGGCCAGCCGAGGCGGGTGGGGTGGGGGGAGAAAGCCCTGCTTATGGAGCGCGGCCAGGAAGGAACAGGACGGGGGCAGAGGAGGAGGTCTCCATCTCGAGAGCCGCAGGGATCACCAGGCATTAATGCTGCCGCTGCCGCCTCCTGCCAGGGAGTTTTCTCCCGTCGGACCTCGAGAGTGTGGGTGATTTGGTCGTGGCCCCTGAGCTGGTGGGCATGGCCTCATGCCGTAAGAGGCTTCCCTCGTCCCCTTCGCCAGAGTGGTCGGCCAAGCCAGTGGCCCCAGCCAGGAAGGGCGGCCTCCCTTCCCCCAACGCCCAGGCGCACGGGTCCCGAGAGAAGGCAGGGCTCTTTCCCCCACCTTCGGCACCCCCTCTGGCCAGGTAGCCCCCCCCCTGCCCTCAACACCCACACCCTCCCGCATTTGAGGGGGGGTTTCCTCGTCCCTCCCTCTTCATCCACGGGCTTGCAAGTGGTCATCCACTGCCCCTCCCATGCACACACACACACACACACACACACACCTGAGGCCAACCGGCAGGGGGGAAGGCGGCTGGATCCTGGCCCTTCTGCCCTGCCCCCCCCCCCAATTGCTCACCTGTTTCTCTGCCTGCCGCTGGCCGAGGAAGAGCTCCGGGTGCTCGGAGCTGGCCTCGCCAAAGCCGCCGCCGCCAGAGGAAGGAACAACGGCCTGTCCCTTCTTCCTTCTTCTGGCGGCAGTGGCGGCAGCTCCTGGCGAGGCCAGCCCCAAGCACCTGGAGCTGTTCCACGGCCTCGCCAAAGCCGCCGCTGCCGGATGAAGGAAGAAGAGCCAGCTCTGGCAGCTGCGGCTCCCGGCGAGGCCAGCCCCAAGCTCCCGGCCCTTCTTCCTCTCCCCAGCTTCGGCGAGGCCAAGGAACAGCAGAGAGGCAGCAGCATTTGAAGGCAGCAGCCGGGATGCTGGGTCCTAGCTGCCGCCCTATTCTGGGGCCTTGCGCTGGGGCTCCGAGACGTAACTCAGAGCCTGTGACGCAAGTCAAACAGACCCCTAGTGGACGTAAGTCAAATATGACGTAAGTCAAGAGGGACGTAAGTCAAGGTTCCACTGTACCAGTAAGTCCAGCGAGAAAAGATGTTATGGAAGTGTAGCTTTATTGAGAAGGTGTTTTGGGCATCAAAATATAGAAGGACGTACCTGAAACTAGCATACTAAAAACTGGGAGGATCCAGATATCCTGGATATCTGAAGGACCAGATCTCCCCATGTGAGCTTTTGAGGCCTTTAAGATCTATCTACATGGGTGGTCCTTCTCTTAGTCCCTTTGTCATCATGTTTGATGAGGAGTTGACCTTGGGCCATCCTTCTGGCTGCTCACAATTTGTGGACTGTCTCTTTTGGGAAGTTACATTAGACCTCCTCCATTGAAGAGCCCTGTCTTCAGGCAGGCTTGTAATAACTGACTGAGCCCTCTGCACTCACCTTTTGCTTTGTCAAATTTGCCAGTGTAGTATTAAACATTTAATTAGTAGTGTAGTTTTATTGCTTTTTAATCAGTAATTTGTTGTGTTTTTACTTTTCTGTGTTTTAACGTTGTGTGCTCCCTTGGGTATCTTCACTGGCAGAATAATTAACAGACAGACAGACACATAGATGTCTTTCCCCTCTCATATTTTCTAAGTAATGGCCCGTTTATATTTAGATGCTATGCAGGTTTCCTTGCTCCTCAAAATCCGTCTTCTCAAAGATGGATGTTTCTGTCCTTTATTAGAGAGGGGCAGCTAAACATGTTACTTCCAGGAACAGACCTATCTCAGTCAGCCAGGTGATGTTGTCTGGAATGTGAGTCATGGCAACTGGACTTTTCTTGTAAGATCAAAACATTTCACTACCCATCCAAGCAGCTTCGTCAGTCACCAACAGACCTGGGCATATGGAAGCCAGCAGTATGGGCTTCTGTAATTAAGTCAGGGATTGTTCCTTCTGTTGTTTCCTGAAACTGTAAAGTACACTTTTCTTTTTCGGCAGTCCCCAGTTTCCAGATTAGTCATTCTCAACTGACATAAAAGCTTGCAGAGGGAGGGGACTCCATTACCTAAGCTGATTGTCCTTTGCCACTAAAATGTTAATAAAGTTATCTCCCTCCCTGGGTATTACAGGCAAGCCCACAACCCTGTTAGGTGTACTGCCCAGACTGAATTTGTAGTATGACTTGTGTTATTTGATTTTTACTTTTCCATCTCTCAGAGCAACCTTTTTTTCATGTATTTGTTTGCTTATTGTTCTTAGCATTAATACTGCCTTTTTAATGAAGATGCTTCTACACACTCATTGTTCTTAGCCTTGAATATTGTCTGAAAGGTCTTTGCCTGCTTGTGGAAGCATAGCAACAATAAGAATAGCCTGAGCTGCTGTGGAAGGCAGTTCTAGAATCTGGAAGCAGAGGCAGAGAAGGCCCTCTTCTGTGTCCCCCACATGTACCTGAAAGGCCACCCTTGATGGTCTTATTACCTGGGAATGTTCATAAAGGGAGATACATTTTTGAGACAGCTCAGAACCAAGCCATTGGGGCTTTATAGATTAAAACCAGGACTTTGAATTGAGATTGGAAATGGATCAGCAGCCAGTAGACCTGCTGCAACTGGGGGTTTACGTGATCCCCCGTAAGTAACCTGTCTTGGATAACAATCTGTCTGCAGCTTTTTGAACTTCCCGACGTGTACAAATGCTTTCAAAAGGTAGCCCCATGTAAGAGCATGTTACAAAAATCCAGCTGGGATGTCACCATAGCCAAATCAGACCTCTCCAGGAATGGGCAGAGCTGCTCCATTAATTTTAATTGTGCAAATGCATTCCGGGCCACTGTTGAAGCCTGGGGATCCAGGCTTAGAGACAAATCCTGGAAAACACCCACGTATAGGAGCTTGGATGACAAATTGTAATCAAACACAGTGCATAATACAGTGATCCCCCATGTATTGCGGGGGGTTAGGGACCTGACCTGACCCACGATAATTGAAAATCTGCAATTTTTATTTATTTTTTATTTATTTTTACAACTTATATGCCGCCCACTACCCAAAGGTTCCATGGATGCAGGTTGAGTCAGACCTGGGGGGGGGGGGGCTAGCTGGGTGTTCTTGTACTTACCCCCAGCCTGGCCCTACCCTGAAAGGGCCTGTGAGAGCCTTCCGGAGGCCCCAAAAGAACCGGAAGGCTCTCTGAGGCCTCAGAAATGATTTTCAACAATCCGGAAGTCACTTCCGGTTCTCAGGGAGGCCGTTTTGGGGCCTTCAGAAGGCCCAGGAAGGCCCTCCACTCCTGGGGTAAGTATGGGAGGCTTGAAACAGGACTTTCCCCCTTACCTTAGGGGGCATTTTTTCATATACTACGGTCCCGCGATATAGCGGGACCGCAGTATATGAACCGTGAAAGGGCAGGGGACCACTGTATCACATAACAACATTAGCAAACAAAACCCCATCTACTAAGGCAGGGATGGGCCATTTATGTGGGTCTAGAGGCCATTGTTCCCTCAGATTGACTTTGGAGGGCCTCGTACTATTCCACAATTGTTTTAGTCTTTTCCCCTAAACCATTTGACTCATCAGTTGCTTCCATTAAAAATGTTTCAGAGGCCTAAAACAAAATTATGTTTAAAGAGCAAATTGCTCATTAAGACCTCATAGGAGCATGGATTTTCAGGTTTGAAGCAAATTTGGAGGAGGACATCAGGGTTTGGGAGCTGTGATACTGATGGGGAGATGTCCTGGCCTCCCCATGTCTTTTTGGTGGCCCACAAGCCAAGTGCACTAATCATAACTGTGATCACCTTCTTCTACATCTCAGCCAGAACAAATATTGGGTATTTAGACAATTCCAATGAAAGGTCCAAGATACAGTACTGTAAAACTATGGACACTACTGGGTGTCTTTCTTTATGGAGCCTCATGGCACAGCAGTTAAACTGCAGCCAAAACTCAGCTCATAAAGCAGATTTAATCCCAGGTAGCTGGCTTGAAGTTGACTCAGCTTTAGCCTGCTCTTGGTGATGGTGGGAAATATGTTGCCTGTGTAAATTCATAAACCAGCTGGAGAGTGCTTTTAGCTCTATGGGGTGATAACTGTAGTGTATATAAGCCTGTGCATAAGCAACACATGTTTTGCTCCTAGGAGTAGGAGCAGGAGCAGGAGTAATGGTAGTAGCACCAGCTGGTAATTTGCTTCATGAACTTCAAACATCAGAGATTTTGGGAACATAACTGCACATTCTTAGGACTTAACTCCTAATGTTCTGATTTGACCCCTTGTCTACCCACATGCACCAGGAATGCTGAGAAGTGCAATAGCGTATCATCATCATGATGGGAACATCTGGTGGAGAAGGTGCCAGAAAATACTAAAGTCAACATCTCATCTTTCCAGATCCAAACTGATAGGCACTTTGAACATAACACCCCAGACACTGTAGTAATCGAATGTAAAATATCTTGATCATCAACATTGTACAGGTAATTCCTGGGGATGCTAGAGCTGAAGCTAAAGAATTGGAAAAACTAACACAATACAGAGATCTGACAATCGAAACATCTCACTTGTGGATTAAATATACTTCTGTGGTCCCCCGTAGTTACCAGAATTTGGGGAACAATGTCAAGAAATTCCACACAATATTGCAAGCAGTTGCAGATCTCAGAAATAACAGAGCTACCAAAAGCAGCAATACTGCACACCAATATTAAGATACCTAGGTATCTGTTATATAATTCCAGCCAATGTTTTTATTTTTGATTGTTGGTATTTAATAATAATAATAATAATAATACACAAATTGGCCCTTTTAGCTCTGCTGAGTGCAACCAGGGTGTCAGCAAATCTTAAAAAATGGCCCTCAACCTGCTGAGATCACCCAGGCCTACAAGATATGGTGATATTGACCTCTACTGGTTGAAATGCTCTCTTGAGGCACAAAACTACTTAAAACTATGAAACGAATACCACAAATTTTGGATTTAAGAAAATTGCATTCCCTGTTTTGAGTAGATAATGCAAAATGGTGTCCTTTACTTGCTTCGCTTAAAGACTGTAGCTGGAGACTAAGACGGCAGAATGGAATTTTCATTCAAGGTTTTCAAGATATTGTTCCATGCACCCCATGGTGGAGGGGGTTGAATTAGATTTCTGGTGATTTAAATTATTTCCTAAAGCCAACTGTTTCTCTGCTGCCTTTTCCCAATGCCATAAGGTTGGAGGCCACTACTGAGAAGCTGAGTGTGGGCGTACAGCCTGTATAGCTTAGGGAATGAGCAGGTGGCCATTACTATGCTACACAGGTGGCTGCATAAAGCCAAGCAACATAGCATTGTGAGATTCATTGTGCCATCTCTCTTGGGAAAGCAGGCTCCCACTTACCAAGGCAGGCAAGTGGGGTTATGGTTGTTAGCCAAGATTTCAGGGCACATTGTTAAGGATTACTCCCATAGCAGTTGGTGGTTTTCTTTGTGAGAGAGGTTGGGCTGAGTGGCTAGGAGGAAAGTAACAGGTCAATGCCGATCCAGAGAGGCAAGAGGCGCTTGCCTACCTGCTATCACTTTGCAATGGGAACTGGTTTCCCTGTTGGGTATAATTTATCTAGTATAATTAACTCCTGCTCCAGACTGGCACAGTTATTACTTACATGTACTGTATGTATATATATATATATATATATATATATATATATATATATATATATATATATATATATATATGCATGTTAGGGTGGATTCGGGTTTCTTCCCGTGTAGAAATCTGGTTGTTTTGGCGACGTTTCGACGAGGTCTCACTCGTCATCTTCAGGCTGGTGTTCTGGCTTCTTTCTTCTTGAAGCAAAGTGTGATCTCAGTTGAAGTCCTTCTATAAATACTGCTGGGGGGGGTGTGGTTTGCTTGCTCTGTTGTTGATTGTAGGTTCGTTTGTTCTTTTGTGATCTGCTGTGTGGCTGAGGCGATCGTTAAGGGCTTAACTGCTGGTGGGTTAGATGGCTGTTTAGAGACATCATGTGTGGGTGAGGTGCTGGATGTGTGTCTGTTAGCCTTTTGTTTCTTAACGACCTTGGTGATGGGTGTTCTGGCAGCATCCTGGGCTTTGGTGGAGTGGGGTCCTGTGTCTTGTGAATTCATTTTGGTCTGGCTGCGTGTCTGTGGTCTCCCAATGTTTTTTTTGGTGTGTGTAAGTGTGCTCCATGTGGTGGCTGGAGTGGGGAGTAGCGGTAGATGGTGCATTCGTGGTTTTGTTATTGGATGGTGGTTTTGTTTCATCTGTGGGAAGGGTCTGGGTTTGTGTTTGGTGTGGATGGAAGGTGGTGGCATCTTGTGTCCTTTTGGACCTGGTGTCAGTCTTTGTGACAGAGGCTCGTCTGTTGACCAGGGCTAGTTTCCAGATGTCAGGCAAGCGGGAGGTGTCATCACGTTTATTCATGTTGTTTGGGTGTTTCTCTATTTCAATGGCTTCCATGATTATTCGACTGTTGAAGTGTTCAGTTTTGGAGATGAGTTTGGTTCTTTTAAAATCAATTTCATGACCTGTTGTTTTTATGTGCTGGAAGAGAGAGGAAGATTTTTCTTCTTTTTTGACTGCGTTCTTGTGTTCTGCGATGCGTGCGCTTATTCTCCTGTTTGTCTGTCCGATGTATGTGGCTGGGCAGACTTTGCATGGTATTTCGTAGACTCCTTGGTTTTCTAGCTCAATCTTGTCTTTGGGGTTTCTTAAAATGTTGGCTATTTTTTGTTCGGTGCAAAAGGCTGTCTTGATATTGTGTTTGTGGAGAATTTTGCTTATTTTGTCTGTGGTGCCTTTGATGTAAGGGAGGAGGGCAGTGCCGTTGTTCTCTTCTGTTTCTTGGTTCTTGGGGGGTGTTTCTTTTTGGATTAGTTTGGTGATGGTGTTTTTTTGGAATCCGTTCGCAATTAAAGCATTCGAGAGAGTGTGTAATTCAGTTTTTAGGTGGTCTTTGTCAGCGAGGCGTTTGGTTCTGGAGATGAGGGTTTTTGCTACGGAGTTGATCTGTGCAGGGTGGTGGTGTGATTGTGCATTTAAGTAGCGGTTTGTATGTGTTTTTTTCCGGTAGATGGTATGTCCTAAGGAGCCGTCGGGTTTTTTGTAGATTAGGACGTCTAGGAAGGGAAGTTGGTTGTTGGCTTCTATTTCCATAGTGAATTGTATTTTGGGGTGTAGGCTGTTGAGATGTGTGAGGAAGTTGTTCAGTTTGTCTTTCCCGTGTGGCCAGATAACAAAGGTGTCGTCAACATATCTGAGCCAGAGTTTGGGTTTATGTTTGGACTTCTGTAACGCGTTGGTTTCAAAGTGTTCCATATATAGGTTTGCGATGACCGGTGAGAGGGGTGATCCCATGGGTGCTCCTTCTACCGGAAAAAAACACATACAAACCGCTACTTAAATGCACAATCACACCACCACCCTGCACAGATCAACTCCGTAGCAAAAACCCTCATCTCCAGAACCAAACGCCTCGCTGACAAAGACCACCTAAAAACTGAATTACACACTCTCTCGAATGCTTTAATTGCGAACGGATTCCAAAAAAACACCATCACCAAACTAATCCAAAAAGAAACACCCCCCAAGAACCAAGAAACAGAAGAGAACAACGGCACTGCCCTCCTCCCTTACATCAAAGGCACCACAGACAAAATAAGCAAAATTCTCCACAAACACAATATCAAGACAGCCTTTTGCACCGAACAAAAAATAGCCAACATTTTAAGAAACCCCAAAGACAAGATTGAGCTAGAAAACCAAGGAGTCTACGAAATACCATGCAAAGTCTGCCCAGCCACATACATCGGACAGACAAACAGGAGAATAAGCGCACGCATCGCAGAACACAAGAACGCAGTCAAAAAAGAAGAAAAATCTTCCTCTCTCTTCCAGCACATAAAAAACAACAGGTCATGAAATTGATTTTAAAAGAACCAAACTCATCTCCAAAACTGAACACTTCAACAGTCGAATAATCATGGAAGCCATTGAAATAGAGAAACACCCAAACAACATGAATAAACGTGATGACACCTCCCGCTTGCCTGACATCTGGAAACTAGCCCTGGTCAACAGACGAGCCTCTGTCACAAAGACTGACACCAGGTCCAAAAGGACACAAGATGCCACCACCTTCCATCCACACCAAACACAAACCCAGACCCTTCCCACAGATGAAACAAAACCACCATCCAATAACAAAACCACGAATGCACCATCTACCGCTACTCCCCACTCCAGCCACCACATGGAGCACACTTACACACACCAAAAAAACATTGGGAGACCACAGACACGCAGCCAGACCAAAATGAATTCACAAGACACAGGACCCCACTCCACCAAAGCCCAGGATGCTGCCAGAACACCCATCACCAAGGTCGTTAAGAAACAAAAGGCTAACAGACACACATCCAGCACCTCACCCACACATGATGTCTCTAAACAGCCATCTAACCCACCAGCAGTTAAGCCCTTAACGATCGCCTCAGCCACACAGCAGATCACAAAAGAACAAACGAACCTACAATCAACAACAGAGCAAGCAAACCACACACCCCCAGCAGTATTTATAGAAGGACTTCAACTGAGATCACACTTTGCTTCAAGAAGAAAGAAGCCAGAACACCAGCCTGAAGATGACGAGTGAGACCTCGTCGAAACGTCGCCAAAACAACCAGATTTCTACACGGGAAGAAACCCGAATCCACCCTAACATGCATACCTATACCCGTGAAAATCTACGAAAACAAATATATATATATATATATATATATATATATATATATATATATATATATATATATATAGCAAGCATAGATATACATGTGCATATATATGCATGTTAGGGTGGATTCGGGTTTCTTCCCGTGTAGAAATCTGGTTGTTTGGCGACGTTTCGACGAGGTCTCACTCGTCATCTTCAGGCTGGTGTTCTGGCTTCTTTCTTCTTGAAGCAAAGCGTGATCTCAGTTGAAGTCCTTCTATAAATACTGCTGGGGGGGTGTGGTTTGCTTGCTCTGTTGCTGATTGTAGGTTCGTTTGTTCTTTTGTGATCTGCTGTGTGGCTGAGGCGATCGTTAAGGGCTTAACTGCTGGAGATCACGCTTTGCTTCAAGAAGAAAGAAGCCAGAACACCAGCCTGAAGATGACGAGTGAGACCTCGTCGAAACGTCGCCAAAACAACCAGATTTCTACACGGGAAGAAACCCGAATCCACCCTAACATGCATACCTATACCCATGAAAATCTACGAAAATCTACCTCCCACAAGACAGACATACACACCAACAAACTCCACAAACTGGAAAAACGCCAGAAGCCCAACCCCCCACAGCAGCCCATGAAACAAACAGTTCACAACATATCAGACAGGACACTCACCATCGCAGAGACCAAAGTCCTGTCCAAAGGATTCAACTTTGCAGTCACCCCCAGACACATCCCCACTGAAAACATCATATGCGGAGTGGAAGCCAGCCTAACCAAAATCAACCCAGATGAAGCCAACAAAATCAGACTCGAAGTCACCAATATCCTCTGCTCCAGCAAACCACCCAGAAGCAATTTACACAAAGAAGAACAAAAAGCCCTCACCAACCTGAAGAAAGACAACAACATAATCATTCTCCCAGCAGACAAAGGCAATGCCACAGTGGTGATGAACACATCTGACTACCAAGCCAAACTATCCAACCTACTACAAGACCCTGCTTACATACCTTTGAACACAGACCCCACCACCTACCTGGAAAAAACCACCAAAGCCAAAATAAAAGCCTCACCCTTAAGTGAAGAAATCAAGCCAAGCATCATCCCCAGAGAGAAATCTTCCAGATGCCCCAAGCTCTACGGCCTCCCCAAGATTCACAAAGAAGGAACACCTCTCAGACCCATAGTCAGCTCCATAGGCTCACCCCTACAAAACCTCGCCAAATTTCTTGCCAAACAACTCCAGCCCTATGCAGAATCCATCTCTTCATACGTACAAAACTCGTTCCACTTCATAGAAATTATAAAGAAACAAGACCTACAACCCAATGACCTACTCGTGAGCTTCGACGTTGTTTCGCTCTTCACACAAGTGCCCATTCAAGAAGCCTTGACAGCTATCCACAACAAATACAACCCCCCCAAGCACATCCTAGATCTGACCAACCACTGCCTAACCAACACATACTTCATCCACAATGGACAAAGATACAAACAGATAGAAGGAGCACCCATGGGATCACCCCTCTCACCGGTCATCGCAAACCTATATATGGAACACTTTGAAACCAACGCGTTACAGAAGTCCGAACATAAACCCAAACTCTGGCTCAGATATGTTGACGACACCTTTGTTATCTGGCCACACGGGAAAGACAAACTGAACAACTTCCTCACACATCTCAACAGCCTACACCCCAAAATACAATTCACTATGGAAATAGAAGCCAACAACCAACTTCCCTTCCTGGACGTCCTAATCTACAAAAAACCCGACGGCTCCTTAGGACATACCATCTACCGGAAAAAAACACATACAAACCGCTACTTAAATGCACAATCACACCACCACCCTGCACAGATCAACTCCGTAGCAAAAACCCTCATCTCCAGAACCAAACGCCTCGCTGACAAAGACCACCTAAAAACTGAATTACACACTCTCTCGAATGCTTTAATTGCGAACGGATTCCAAAAAAACACCATCACCAAACTAATCCAAAAAGAAACACCCCCCAAGAACCAAGAAACAGAAGAGAACAACGGCACTGCCCTCCTCCCTTACATCAAAGGCACCACAGACAAAATAAGCAAAATTCTCCACAAACACAATATCAAGACAGCCTTTTGCACCGAACAAAAAATAGCCAACATCTTAAGAAACCCCAAAGACAAGATTGAGCTAGAAAACCAAGGAGTCTACGAAATACCATGCAAAGTCTGCCCAGCCACATACATCGGACAGACAAACAGGAGAATAAGCGCACGCATCGCAGAACACAAGAACGCAGTCAAAAAAGAAGAAAAATCTTCCTCTCTCTTCCAGCACATAAAAACAACAGGTCATGAAATTGATTTTAAAAGAACCAAACTCATCTCCAAAACTGAACACTTCAACAGTCGAATAATCATGGAAGCCATTGAAATAGAGAAACACCCAAACAACATGAATAAACGTGATGACACCTCCCGCTTGCCTGACATCTGGAAACTAGCCCTGGTCAACAGACGAGCCTGTGTCACAAAGACTGACACCAGGTCCAAAAGGACACAAGATGCCACCACCTTCCATCCACACCAAACACAAACCCAGACCCTTCCCACAGATGAAACAAAACCACCATCCAATAACAAAACCACGAATGCACCATCTACCGCTACTCCCCACTCCAGCCACCACATGGAGCACACTTACACACACCAGGGAAACATTGGGAGACCACAGACACGCAGCCAGACCAAAATGAATTCACAAGACACAGGACCCCACTCCACCAAAGCCCAGGATGCTGCCAGAACACCCATCACCAAGGTCGTTAAGAAACAAAAGGTTAATAGACACACATCCAGCACCTCACCCACACATGATGTCTCTAAACAGCCATCTAACCCACCAGCAGTTAAGCCCTTAACGATCGCCTCAGCCACACAGCAGATCACAAAAGAACAAACGAACCTACAATCAGCAACAGAGCAAGCAAACCACACCCCCCCAGCAGTATTTATAGAAGGACTTCAACTGAGATCACGCTTTGCTTCAAGAAGAAAGAAGCCAGAACACCAGCCTGAAGATGACGAGTGAGACCTCGTCGAAACGTCGCCAAAACAACCAGATTTCTACACGGGAAGAAACCCGAATCCACCTATATGCATGTTAGGGTGGATTCGGGTTTCTTCCCGTGTAGAAATCTGGTTGTTTTGGCGACGTTTCGACGAGGTCTCACTCGTCATCTTCAGGCTGGTGTTCTGGCTTCTTTCTTCTTGAAGCAAAGCGTGATCTCAGTTGAAGTCCTTCTATAAATACTGCTGGGGGTGTGTGGTTTGCTTGCTCTGTTGCTGATAAGCCCTTAACGATAAGCAGTTAAGCCCTTAACGATCGCCTCAGCCACACAGCAGATCACAAAAGAACAAACGAACCTACAATCAGCAACAGAGCAAGCAAACCACACACCCCCAGCAGTATTTATAGAAGGACTTCAACTGAGATCACGCTTTGCTTCAAGAAGAAAGAAGCCAGAACACCAGCCTGAAGATGACAAGTGAGACCTCGTCGAAACGTCGCCAAAACAACCAGATTTCTACACGGGAAGAAACCCGAATCCACCCTAACATGCATACCTATACCCGTGAAAATCTACGAAAACATATATATATATATATATATATATATATATATATATATATATATATATATATATATATATATATATATATATATATATATATATATATATATATATATATATATATTGCAAGCAATATATATTTGTGCGCCTATTAGTGTGCATCGGCTCGGCTTTGTACATGATCTTTTCACCAAAGACTTGCTCAGATCTGACCATGTACAGCTCACACAAATCAGCTGAGACTTTTGGCAATATGGATCAGCTGGCCCCACTTGAAGGTTTATATTTCCCTATACAGTGGACCCTCATATAACAAATGGTTTGTATAACATAAAATCTGTATAACATAAAAAATTCCAGAGATGGGGGAAATTTGCTTAACAAAATCGTCTATGGGGCAAATCCGTACAACATTAAAATGGTCATGATTAGGGGTTAATCCGTTTTCAGTGCAGTCCTATGGGAAATTTGTATATAGGAAAATTTGCTTAACATAATTTCATTTGGAACAAATTAATTCCTTTATACAAGGTACCACTGTACTTGCCATTGTTAAAATGTTCATAATGCTAGTAGGTTTTTCCAGCTCTGTGTGTTAAATCTTACACTCTGTAAAATTGCATCTAACAAATTATAAACTGTCTTTGAAGGCACTGACCAACATTAAACACATGTATGGTAACTCACACACAACCCCCCAGAAATCACAATAAAACTATCTTCAGTAATCCCACAACATATGCTGATGATGATAATTGGTCCAGGTAAAGTCCAAAACGTAACTCAGGTGAAAACCTTCAGGTTGTAAATAGACCATGATAACCTTGCTTAATTCTTGACAAAACGAAGATACTGTATTCAGAATGATGCCTCAATGAGCCTCAATCAAGCCATTAAATAACCACCTAGCTTGTTTTATGGTAAATTACTTCCTCTAGAGTTCATCACACAAATATACATATTTCTGAAAACTGAAAGAGCAGTAAGACCTCACTTGTTAGCACATCAAACATGAGACTCTGGATTAAGCAAGGTTATCATGGACTATTTATTTTACGACCTGAAGGTTTTCACCTGAAGTACTTTTTGGACTTCACACGGATCAATTATGTTATAAATATGTTGTGGGATTACTGAAAATATTTACATTGTGATTTCTGGTTTGTTTGTAAGTCACAATACATTACTTTAAGGTTGGTTAATGCTTTCAAAGGCTGTTAATAATTTGTAATATGCTATTTTACGGAATGGATGATTTAACATACAGAGTTTATTTCAGTTTTGTGTGTTAGCATTCTATACTCTCTCCTTTGGATAAAGTGGCATATTCCAGGACAGGAAAGGGAATTCTTATAAATATAAATAGTTGTACTGTTTTTCCCTAAATAGGAATTTTCCTGTTTCCTAAATTTTTCTGTTTCCTGTTTTCCAGATTGGGAATTTCCTTCCCAACCTGGTTGCCCCAGCGCAGAATTAAAATATGCAAAAAACAGTCTACCACTTACACCTAAAACATGTGTTATATTGCTGAAAAAGCTTCACAATTTGTTTCTGCTGATTATACAATTTGTAGAACAGAATTATATATATAGTGGAGGTAGTCCAATTAAAAAGTACTGGGGAAGGGGCAGCATAACACACAGGTCCAGTTGTTTAACCAGGATTGGAGAGACTCATGATTATGAAATACTCTGAGTTAACTTAGGCAACTCACATTATCTAAGCCTCACCTGCCTCAAAAGGTTGTGTTGTAACAGTGACCAAATGTGGGGGAAAATAAGGGGAAACACCGTTAGCTCCTTGCAATAAAATCCAAACATGAGCATAAATTAAGGGTGTAATCTTGAGTAAAAGTGTTCTGCTTATATACCGCCTCATACCACTTCAAGTAGTCTCTGGGCAGTTTACAGTTTAGGGCTCGGTCCCACGTCCCTTTAAAAGCAGTTTAAATTACTAGACAAACCATGTCTAAAAATGCCATCCCCACGGCCACCGGACTTTTGGGGGGGGAAAGAAAAAAGAAAACCCAGTAATGCCCCTTTAAGTGAGGTTTCTGTGACTCACCCAAGAAGTAGGGAATTTTTTGCCTTGCTTTGATAATTCACCTTTTAAGAAAGCAGCCACCGTGGGACCACACAGATGATCTGCGTTTCTTCTTCTTTTTTAACTCATAGCACCGACCGGCTGTTCCTAGGGCCGATGGGCACTGTTTTTTTAAATTTCTTTTCACCTTCGGAGAAACAGGAAGCTCCATGCAGTGCCCTAAGTATTAATTTCCCCCAGCCAAATGGTCCATTTTTTCAAATGCTGGCCAAGGGGGCTGAACTGCACTTTAAAATAAAAAACCAGCTTTGGACATGGGAACTCTTGTCCCACTTATTCAATCACATGATGGGACAAAGAGGAAAAGCTGGACCTTCAGAAGATCAGGATCAAAGCCCAGGTGAGATAGCAGCCTAATTAATTAAGCTACACATTGCCTCCCCCCCTCCCCAGCAGCAAGCTGGGTACTCGTTTTACCAACCTCAGAAGGATGGAAGGCTGAGTCAACCCTGAGCCTGCTACCTGGGATTGAACCTCAGATCTTGAGCACGGTTTTAGCTGCAGTGCAAGCATTTAACCACTGCGTCACAAGCCAAAATAGTTGATGCCTAGCTGAACTGAGAGTAAATCAAACCCTTTCAATCTTTGTGTCAGCATATAGTGGATGTAAGTACGAGTGACAGGAGTTTCAATCTATCATAACTCAGTCCCCTTCCTGTTCCTCCCCATCTCCCCCCCCCCAATTCCCCACTTTTGGCATATGGATGTTGACTTAGCAAATCCCACTGTGCCACATCTGATCTCAGCCAGCACAAGAGCAATTATGTCAACAAGAGACTTCTGTCTATTCTTACCCACTGTAGCTACTAGCTGGGACACCTTTTAATCTGGATAGTGCTATAATACTATATCAGGAAAGGAAAGTTTAGCACTAGCATGAAAACTCCAGTGTCCTTTTCCCTCAATTGTTCATCTTAAACTTTGTGGCGCAGTGCTGTAACTGTTGTACTGCAGCTACAACTGTGCTCACAACATAGGGCTCAATCCCAGATAGCTGGCTCATGGTTGACTAGGCCTTCTATTCTTCCGAGGTCAGTAAAATGAATACCCAGCTCACTTGGGGGTGGGGTGTAGCCTGTGTTAATTCATAAAGCAGCCAGAGAGTGCTTTAAGCACTGTGGGGCAGTACATAAGCAGAACACTTTGCTTTGTCTTTTTAATTATGAAAGCTGCCTTGGGTCCTATTAAAGAAATACAGGAAAATAAATAAATAAATAAATAAATAAATAAATAAATAAATAAATTGCACATTAACAGATAAAGCTCCAAGTGACCAGACACTGAAAAATATTTTTTTTTAAAATGTGGTTTTGGGATATCGACATCATAGGCTCTGGCGTGTATTTTACTGAAATTATAGTGGTACCCCGGCTTAAGAGCAGCTCGACCTAAGAGCGGAAAACTGTTGGCATTTTAACTGCCACCTTACAAATTTTAGATATGGTCTGCTCGACTTACAAATATTTTTTCCTTTTTTAATTTTTTAACTTATTTTTTCAATTTTTTAGATAGGCGCTCTGACTTAAGACTAGTTCGACTTAAGAGCATGCATTTGGAACAGATTAAATTTGTAACTCGAGGTACCACTGTACTGAAAATTTCCCTATTAAACACCATGATGTAAGAATAATTATAATTGCACACGTTACTGCAGAGTTCACAGTGACATAAGGAAGGCGATATGTCAGCATAGAAAAATGGTTTGCAAAGGAAAAGTAGGGTAACATCACAGAAACTGACATTTTGATGCGCAACATAGTGGTGGGGACAAAACTTAAACAGAGAATACAGCACTGTCTCGTAGGAGACAGAAACCCCCGTTCTGGCCAGTTCTTCTGGCCGTTGGATAACGCTCTCTGAGAAAATGCCAATTTTTGAGTGTATGTAGGGTCAGTTCCATGTCTTCAAAGAGAGAGTGGCTCAATAAAATATTGCAAAAAGAAATAGTGCAAAGGTTAAGGGAGCAGAAATTGCAAAACTTCAGGAACAGTGAGAGTTTGCTCTAGTCCGATCTCGCCTGATTTCGGAAGCTAAGCAGGGTCGGCCCTGGTTAGTGCTTGGATGGGAAGACCAGGTGCTGTAGGCGCCTGGAGTAGGAACTGGCATGCCACTTCAGTATTCCTGCCAAGAAAACTCCATGGACATGGAGTCACGAAGGGTCGGTCACGACTGT
Organism: Phrynocephalus guinanensis; assembly: GCA_037367245.1. Classification (NCBI taxonomy): domain Eukaryota; kingdom Metazoa; phylum Chordata; class Lepidosauria; order Squamata; family Agamidae; genus Phrynocephalus; species Phrynocephalus guinanensis. The sequence continues at coordinate 46,482,235 of CM074734.1, forward strand.
AATGACACAACACACACACAATAGAGACATCTGGAGTGTGCTAGAAATGGCATTTATTTGTCAACAAGAGCACTTATCTGAGCCGTAGATCTCCTGTCTCAAAGGCACCGAGCAGGAACCAGTGCTTGTATATTGTGTTCAGAAAGAAATCCACACAGATGGTCTCAAGGGGAGCAACTAGGTGTGGTGTGATCCTCCCTTCAGCAAAGAAGGTGACACCGAGGGTCTGCGGAAGTGACTGGGGGGGTTGGCAGGTGTCAAAAAGGCTGTTGATCAGCTACCCAGACTGCCGTCAAGGCTGCGGAGGCTTCTCGTAAAAGGGGCTGCAAACTTTTCTTGGGCACCCGCAGCAGCACGCCATTCACCACCGTGAGAAATGTCACCCTTGTGTTGGGAGTGTTCTTTCGACTCCTGGTCCAGCTTGACTCTCCAGGTTTCCACTGGTAAATGGTGTTCCCAACCAGGACGTGGATTTTCCTCTGCCACTGCACAGCACAGGGTGGCAAGACCAGGATGGGGAGCTCTGGGATAGCCACGTCCTGGCTCACTGTGCCATCCTTGCTGAGGAAAAAACACTTATGGGTGCCAGAGATTAGAGCCCGGATGACAGTGCCGGGCGTCTCCCGCCGGCTACTCTCCTCCACCAGTCCGCCAATGACGAAGATTCCGTTGTCCATGGTCACCGCCGTTGATTTGTAACACTGAAAAGCGAGAGGCACTTGATTCCACACGTTCAAGCTGGTGTCGTAGATCAGAATGCCTCTGTGAGCCAGGCCGCTTGCCCTGGTGTGGGAGAACCCTCCGATGAGGTACAGCTTGTCCTTCAAGGTGGCCGAAGCAAAATGGCTCACTGGGAAAGGGAGGCTGGCAATGGGGGACCACGACTGCAGCATAAGATCAAAGCTTTCGGCAGAGTCTAGCACGTTTCTGCCACTCCGGCCCCCGAGAGCATAAAGCTTTTGCCTACACGCTAGAAAGCCATGTTCTCGACGGGGGACAGACATGGAAGGCAGCTGCATCCACTGCCCGGTAAGAGCATCAAACTCATGCAGGTTGCCCAAGACGGAGCCGTTGAGCCTTTGTCCTCCAGAGACATACAGTTTGTGCCCCACAGACAAGAAGCCAGAGGAATCAAGATACATCAAGGGTGGGATCTCCTCCCAACCTTCCGTCTGTAGGTTGAAGCCCAGGAAGTGAGTTTTTCAACCGCTCAACCACTCCCCCTTGCATGTTGCTCACAAAGAGGCCCAAGCTGACGATCCAGTCGTCATACATGCCGTGCCTAAGACCCTGGCTCTTCAGCAGTCTCCCTGTGCCGTCCAGCTGCTCCCACTGGAGATGAGCGTGGCCGTATTCTGCAATAATATCCTGCTGTACGGTAGCTACCTCCTCGGGGGTTAGGAGGGGGAGGCGGACCTGCTTCAACAGCTTCTTGATCAGCAAGAGATGCTTGGCCGGTTGCGATCTTACCCAGTGCTGCACAGCGTGGTAGACGGTCAGCTCAGAAGACACCTGGAGTTTGTCTGAAGAGATGATGCTGACTACGGTGCTGAGATCCAGAGCTGGGAAGGCCTCGTGCACAGAAAGAGGGTCAAAGTTCAAGGTGATGTAGTGTGAGGCCACGCGCAACAAAGCACGGTAATTGTGAGCATAGGCCAGAGCATAAATCCCGAGGCTGCTATCCATAGAAATGCTCTCAGCAATGAATCTGTCGAGAGGGAGAAAAGACATCCCGATCAATGGGTCACTGCTTGGGACCCCTACTATCTAGCAGGGATCCAGCAGAGTAAAGCAGTCAGTTTGCTAGCATTCTGACCTACACTAGAGACCCAAAAAGCAAGTAGGCTCAGAGAGGGCCATGATTCTTTGGGTCTCTTCCGTGCTGCTTAAAGTTCTATGGCTGTTGGTTTTCATATTGGAATGGGGGGAGGCAGAGAATACATTTGGGGGGGGGTCTGGCAGGATAGGCTGTGTGATTTACATAATGGGGGGAAATTGCATCAGTTTTTTATTTTCATATTTTGTAACATAAAGTTAATTTCAAATCACTTTTACCAAACTTTTCAGTGGTTTAGGTATATCCGGCTCTGGAGGCGGAGATTGGAAGATCAATTCCCCACTTTGCCTCTTGTGAGCAGAGCCATCCTGTGTGGCCTTAGACAAGCTGCACAGTCCCAAGGCACCCTCAGAAGTCAAGACTGGTGGTAAACTACCAAGTACTCTACATAAGAACATAAGAAGAGCCATGTTGGATCAGGCTCAAGGCCCATCTAGTCCAGCTTCCTGTATCTCACAGTGGCCCCACCAAATGCGTCTGGGAGCACACGAGACTAGATATCTGTCTCCTGCTACCACTCCCCTGCATCTGGCCCTTGAAGTACTCTGGTTTTAAGCCTGGAGATTACATGTCTCCATCATGGTTTGTGACCTGTGATGGACTTTTCCTCCAGGAATCTGTCCAATCCCCTTTTGAAGGCATCCAGGCCAGATGCCATCACCACATCCTGTGGCAGGGAGTTCCACAGACTAACAACGCGCTGGCTGAAAAAAATATTTTATTTTGTCTGTTCTTACTCTCCCAGCCCTCAATTTGAGTGGATGTCCCCTAGTTCTGGTATTTTGTGAGAGGGGGAAGAGTGTCCCTCTATCCACTTTACTCATGCCCTGCATTATTTTGTACGTCTCAATCATATCCCCCCTCAGGCGCCTTTTTTCCAGACTAAAGAGCCCCAAGTGTTTTAGCCTTTCCTCATAAACCCTGTAAAGGGTCACTCTAAGCTTGAAAAGATTTGAATGCACATTGTTTGTTTGTTGTTATTATTATGATGAGATATTTTAACCTAAAACCTAAGTATCTGTTAAATAATGATAATCATACTTTAAATTACTTTATAAATGTTTATTCAAAGGGGCTGGATGATAATAAAAGTGAAGTGGGATGGTTTCTAAAATTCAAAAAGAGTTTGGGATGCTAAAATGCTTCAGCAAATGCTTTTCCAAGCCATGAAAAGGAAAGCAAGCTTTACCTCCCAAAAGATGAGGAATGAATGACCTTTAAAAATTTAAGGTCTTTAAGGGTGGTGCATAAAGGAAGGAATCACTGGGAGGTGGGTAGGGGAAGAGATGCTTTGGGCAGGAGCAGTCTGTAAGCAACAGAAAAGCTCTCCCCGTGTTCGTCTTTAACACAGCCTTTGATCTCTTTGATAAAACGGGATGGGCCAAAGTGCAGAAATCAGCCTAGTTAAAAATGGGAATCAAAACTCAAAAATCACTTTCTATAGTGCTAGACTGATATGCTGGATAATATTACTTAGCATTAGAGCTGCCTAGATGCCCTAAGCACATCCGATCTCGCCTGTTCTCGGAAGCTAAGCAGGGTCGGCCCTGGTTAGTACTTGGATGGGAGACCACCAGGGAATACCAGGTGCTGTAGGCTCCTGGAGTAGGAACTGGCAAACCCCTCCAGTACTCCTGCCAAGAAAACTCCATGGTCATGGAGTCACGTAGAGTCAGTCACGACTGTAACGACACAACACACACACACACATTACTTAGTGTTAGCCCACTACCTTGCTTCTGTTTGCTCTATCTCAGAGATGTCTTGTCAATTTCAGCTGTGTTGAACAAATGCTAAATAATTCCTCTGTTGCTTACCCTATAGCGGTCACGCCTTCCTATTGCTGAAATATAACACCCACTCACTGAGCCCTAAGCCATTCCAGCGGCAAAAGAGCATTCCGCGGGCCAATCCATGTTACCTGCCGATCATCTCCTGCAGAGGGAGGATGACAAGCCTACTAGCTGCTGTGAAAAGATCTTGGGCAGTCTCCAGTGTAAGCATCAGCTCCCCAGTGTAGACGTATTCCAGAATTCTCTGAAGGACGGAAGAGCTCATCTCTTCAAACACAACTTGCCTTTCCCAGTATTCTCTAAAGGGTCTGGTGAACATGGCACGAAAGTAAGGGCTGAACGATGCCAACAATGCCCTACAAAATGAGGAAACAAAGCATTTCTTTCAAAACACAACTCCTTATTTATAGCCTATTTATTATTACATGTACACCTTGCCACTAAAAGAATGAATGTCCTTCAAAATCTAAGGATTTGCGGGGCAGTGGAAAAGGAAGGAATCGCTGGGATTGGTGGTGGAGGGAGATGCATTGAGCAGGAGGAGTCGACCTGATAGAAGAAAGCAGACGCTAGAGGGAAGGGGATACTGGATGTTGGAATGACTGGAACAAAATAAGCCGGGCAAGGGGGCTCAAGCTATGTGTACAGAAAACAATAATTTTTGGAGAACTGCTGAGAGATGAAACAGGCCCCACTGATGTTCAGATTAAGGATGAGCATTTTCCTTGCTTTTTTAAGGTGGAAAATTGCAAAAAGGAGTAATGCTTGTGTCATCCTAAGGATGATGGGGGGTTGGCATAAGCTTTCATAGACTGCAGCTTACTTCCTGCAGGGAGCACAGTCTCCTTTGGCTAATATTTCAACTACTGCCAACGATGTCAAAACTTGAGATTGACCTACAATTAATCAAGCTGTCTGGGTCAAGGGTAGGCTACTTTTGAACAGATTTTATAACAGTTTCCTTTAAGAAGGAAATGACAGACCCTTCCTTTAAGGAAGCATTTACCTCCCTTAGTCATGGCACCAGTCCCACTTTGGCAGATTTGATCAATGAGGAAGGCCAAGGATTGCGTGAGCAGGGTGTAGGCCAGTGATGACGAACCTTTTAGAGACCGAGTGCCCAAACTGCAATTCAAAACCCACTAATTTTTTTGCAAAGTGCCAATATAGTAATTTAACCTGTATACAGGTGGCTATGAAGGGGCAATGTCGGGTGCCCATAGAAAGGGCTCTGAGTGCCACCTTTGGCACCCGTGCCATAGGTTCGCCGTCACTGGTGTAGGCCAACCTACTCCAAACACTCAGGTCACATCCTTGAGATCTTTCAAGCTGAACAGCATTCCAAATAAAAGGATAACAAGCTGCCAAGTCAATATCAACATGACTTGCCCCAGTATCAGAGTCCAGGTAAGTATAAATCTAATGAACCTTGTCTGTTAAAAAAACCCATAGCAAACTGTTCCTATAAAGCAAGCAATAGTTCTGGTGTTGTTCCCCAGTATCATGATGAAAGAGGCCTTTCAATGTTCAGAAAACAGTCCCTCACCTTACTTTTTTATGACAAAATGTAGCTTGAGCTCATCCTGTTAATTTTTTTTAAAAAAAATCCCTTTGTGGTTCTGTGACTTCTCTAAAAGAGGAGGGGAGAGAAAGCCATTTGCTTTGAGTTTTAATATGAACCTACTTGGTTCTAAAAAAAACCAGAAGCAACTGCGTGGTGTGCATTACAATTTTATTTCAATATCCATATCAATATTTTGACATCTTTAGGAGAATTTCGAATAGCTTTGTTACATCATGCCAATAAGGCTTGTGTAAACGTGTACGTTCTGCTCTCTAGTGAATAGTAGATGCTTTCAAGAAATCCCGTCATGAGCCAGTGTGGGGCAGTAGTTAGTGTTCGGTCTTGGGTATCTCAAGTTCCAGTGAATCCTGTATTTCATTGTCTAAAATCCATCAGTAAGACACAACTATGGCAGACCCACTGAATTAATGGAGCTTACCTACATGTTGACTGGGCACACCTCACTGAATCAACAGCCTTTTTCTAGCTGCAATTTACTACTGATTTCAGCCATTGGGAAACACTGACCCAGTCACTCTCTCTCAGCCGGACCTATCTTGCAGGGCTGTTGTGATGATGATGATGATGATCATCATCATCATCATCTTGGAAGGGACCCTTTGGGTCATCAAGCCCAGTGCCTCTCAAGGAAGCACAGTGAGGAATCCACACTCCCAACGTTTGGCTCTGCAGCTAGATGGCTAACCCACTGAGCTATCATGAAGAACCATCTATACCTCCTTGAGGTCACTGGAGTATAGGCAGGATATAAGACTGACGTATAAGAAATAACGGCCCAAATCCTCTTCCTCATACCTGCAGGTGGTGCACAATTGTTATAACTCTGACAGGTCAAGTAGGCATTTGCTGATGTATACTGAGTTGCATGATGTGGTGTACAACAGCAAATGCTTATGTTAACTTCTTAACTTGTGACAATAGGTATTTGCTGATGTACACTGAGTTGCATAGCTGCCTAGATGCCCTAAGCACATCTGATCTTGCCTGATTTTGGAAGCTAAGAAGGGTCAGCCCTGGTTAGTACTTGGATGGGCGACCATCAGGGAATACCAGGTGCTATAGGCGCCTGGAGTAGGAACTGGCAAGCCACTCCAGTATTCCTGCCAAGAAAACTCCATGGACATGGAATCACGAAGAGTCGGTCACAACTATAACGACACAACACACACACACACATTACTTAGCGTTAGCCCACTACCTTGCTTCTGTTTGCTCTATCTCAGAGATGTCTTGTCAATTTCAGCTGTGTTGAACAAACACACACACACACACACACACACACACACACACACACACACACACACACACACACACACACACACACACACACACACTGAGTTGCATGACGTGGTGTACAACAGCAAATGCTTACGTTAACTTGTTAACTTGTGACAATTCCTTAACAAGATTCACACCAACTGCATTCCACTGGAGAACATAACTAATATGATTTTGGCCCAACCTTCTGTCCGAATGCCTTTCTAGTCTTTTTTTATCCAGAGCTTTTAACTCTTCAGTTTGATAAACCCAGCCAATAGCCATTGATTCTCTTATCTTCCAATAATTTACCTAATTCTCTTTAAATGTCATCCAACATGGTAAGCAACATATTGGGTGGCAAATAAATCCACACATTTATTATGTGCTCCTTGAAGAATTACTTTATTCTGCCTGTGTTTAATCTTCTTCCAATTTGCTTTATTGGGTAATTCTAAATTCCAGAAATATGAGGCAGAAAGAGAGAGAAAGAAAGAAAAATCTACTTTCTCCACTGTATGTACAATTTTATAAACCTCTATAAACCCTTAATTATAAAATGTAATTTGTATAAACCTCTGCTAGTATTACCAGGAATAGAATTTCTGCTGTCTAACCAATTTTTGTTTAAAAAAACTGAGCTCGAATCAGACAAGAATGATGAAACCTAAGCTTTTGCAAGCATGTGTCTAGTGCAAGAAATTGAAGTATTATTTTATTCGGAGAAGTGATCTGACAGGATCCATTGTGACAAAGTTTATTGCATATCATGTCACAGGTTATGCTACTCTCTCTGGAGCTCAGTGCTGAGGTGTATTTTCTGTGGGTTTCACCTCTATAGGTAACGTGCCTGCTTGCTGACTATTAATAATGTGGTATGGCTTGTCAAGCCTATAGCCATCAACGGGGCTACGAGGCCAGGAAAAGGCAGAAACTCACCTGTGACAGGGGAAATGCCTTCCTTCTGCCACCAGAGTGACATCACACAGCTGATGTGTCTCATAGAGCTGCCTTAAACCTGTAAGCATGGGGAGACACAGCCAAATTGGTATGTTAGATTGTGAAAGAAAGCAACAGAGGCCACTGTGGTACAGACCTGTTCAGCTGATCATGGTTAAAAAGCACAATATTACCGGACATCCTGTCTCCGTCACGTTTCAAGCATATTGAGTTCTGGAAATACAGTGGATTTGGTTAGAATTCCCTTGGATTCTATGTTTGTTTTTTCAGCTTTTCTTCTGCTGCAGAGAATAAGGTTGGTTGAAGGGATCCATTTACATGTAGGATGCAAAACCAAGCCTTTAGTAAGGGCACCAACCCCTTATCCTTCTCGAACAGTTCTTCCCAACTTTGGATAACTCAGGTTTCTTGGACTGCAGTTCCCAGAAACTTTCCCCACCAGCTGTGCTGCCTGGGGTTTCTGGGCGTTGTGGTCCAAGAACACCTGGATTATCCAAGTTGGGAACCACTGCTCTAGAACACAGAACATTCCTCACAGTGTGAGAGAATGTTGACTACACCACAGCAATCGCATGTGGCTTCTAGTTGACAGATGATGTATCATAAGGAAGAGCTCCTACTCCTACCTTCTGCATACACTTACCTTGCCTTGTGTAATGTCCCAGAGAATTAGGCCTCCCATGTGTGTCATTCACTCCACCATCCTCCTTTTTGGTATCCATAATTCATCTACAGTTTTGGGAATCTCTAGAAAAAAAACCAAACAGGTTTGCTTTCTGGAACTTCATCAATCACTCATTTCTAGAGGGAAAAGAGAGGGCCTACAACTGGCAGGAAGATGTTGCTAGCAGCCTGGTGTGAGTTAGAATACTGATGATGCAGTCTCAGGATACATCAGCCTGAGGCCAAACATATCCCCATAGATACTTTGCTGTCTTAAGCCCCATTGTTATATAATACATTGGAAACCTGGAGGATTTTCACTGAAGCCTCATTTTATGGTTCATCCAAGGCTGTTAAAAGCAACCTTAGTGTTAATAGTAATCCATACTTATATTAATAACATGGAGGATGTCTGGGATTCAGTCCCTGATATTCCTCTAGTTAACCGGATTAGAAATGACAGATAATCGGGGGTGGGGGGGGGGGTGGGAGAGAAAGACTGTCTGATATCCTTGAGAGCTGCAGACTGTTAGAGTAAAGAGTAGTAAGCTGGGTGAACAAATGGCTTCCTATGGTATAAGACAACTTATGTGAGCAGTATGGTAACACCCCAAATCTGAGTGATTCAGAAACCCAGCCTCCCCTTTCTACCATTTTCTTCAAAACCAACCTTAAGAGGGACTTGCAGTCTGTTTCGATGTCAAGAGCATCATTCAAGAAGGTGCCCCTACCTGAGAAAAAGACGTATTGTTTCGTAGCTACTTTGGGTTGATATAGAGCCCCAAACAATAAAAATGTTGGCACGAATGCAACCTCCCCTCCCAACCACTGAAAGAACCAAGGCCCATAGGCCCCAGTGTTATACTGTATGACATAGTATGATCTGGTTTTGTGTAAAGAAAGCAGTCAAGAAGGTATAATTATTGGCTGCTAGCATTTGAGGAAACAAGGTATTTTAGGTCATTATGGCCAAATACTGGAAGGAAGAGCTCAAGGACAAACTAAATCCCTGTGGATAGCTGGACCACCCCCCTTCCCCCTGCCCCATATTATGACCACAACAGCTTGACTGAAATGAACACACAGTAGCCAATGACCTAACAGTAGGCTGCCATCTCCATTTCTTCTTTATATACTGGCAGGACAGATGGTTAAAAGGCACTCTGAAAGGCTTCTGGCTCAGTTGGACACCTGGCCGCCAAGTGGTAGGAGCAGAATCATCTCCTTTTTCATTTGTAGAGGTTTGTTGAATTTTCTTTTCTTTACCAGTGGAGATCAATTAAAAAAACCCCAACAGTTTGAAGAATACCATCCAGCTTCTTAAGTTCCAGGGGGAAAGGGTCATTCTGCATTTTATGTTGCTCTAGTGTTTTGGAGGTCGATCATTCATAGGGTCCCCATAGGCCAGAGGCAAGTAGATGGCACAGAACAACGCTGCTCAAGAAAACAGTATGAATATCCATGTGACAGACCAATCTCTCTCCAGTGGGTTTTTGAGGCCTTAAGGTTGGGTTGCCATGGTACTAACAATGGATGCTGGGGGCAATGTGACAAATGGAGATAATGGGGGAGAGTCCGTTTTCTTTGGGTGGGGAATGCTGAGATGTAACTTGTGAATTACCTAAGTCAAAATCCTTCAGGGGCATCCCCTTAGTAAGAAATGGTATATTGCCAGATTTTCTGGCAACTCAAGATTCCAAATATACACAATACTACAGTAACGTAATGTTCAGTTCCAGTGTGCAGTGTATCTTTTGGGTCCTTTAATGTTCAGCTGTTTATAAACTCTACTCTCCATGTGAGAATGGTGAATAGCAGATTACACAACTCTTCTAAAGTATTTTATATTTTACAATGACCTAAGAAAATTGGTTATTATTTAGTTCATTGAGATGAGTTTTAAACATGTATATATTATATACTTCATCTCAGTTGTTTATCTCTGGATTTTAGTCCTTTAATTTTTCTTCTCCAGAATGGCAGCTTTTGGGTCTTGTGCAGAGTTCCCAGATGAATTAAAATTATTGAAACATTCTGTTTATAGCCATTCCTGATGTTTCTCCTTACCAAAACAAACCCGGGAATGATACTGACCATGAGATGTTAATATTCAACAATAAAGTAAAGCTGGAAAAGAACACTAAGAGAATCATGGAACAAAAATGTAATTTAAGCAACATTTATGATGAATTTAAAGTTCACATAAGGAATGGATTTGTATTATTAAACTCTATTCACAATGAACCAGAAGAATTGTGACTTGAAATTGAAAGTATTATTAGGACAAAAGCAAGAATACAATTCCTATAGTGAAGAGAAATCAATCAGTTAAAATCACAAAAATGAGCAGCCACAATGAGCAGCTGATAAGCAGGCACAAAATGGCCTGGGTCCAAGTTACCTCAAAGATCGAATCTCACAGTATGAACCAGCTCGGGTGCTTTAGGTCATCAGAAGAGGCCCATCTCTCCATCCCGCCACCTTCACAGATGCGTCTCAGAAGAACACATGAAAGGTCCTTTTCTGTTGCTGCTCCCACACTTTGGAACGCTCTCCCGCTGGAGGACATGACTGCCCTGACTCTGCTGTCTTTCCAGAAGCAAGCAAAGATCTTCTTCTTCAGTCAGGCAAGCTTTCCCTGAATGAGGGACTTCTTACTATGTGACTTTTATCCATTGGATTACCATACATACATGATTGCATTGACTGATTTCATAAAAACACAAGTGATTTCCATGTTAGTTTTCACCCCTCATGATGGATTCCTTTTCTTTTTGCATGCTCTTTGTAGCTTTAATGTTACATTTCAATGTTCTAAGATGCCTCTCCTAATTCTCTATTCTTAACTTAAATATATCTTAAATGTTCTGAGCCGTATATTGTCCCTCATTATTGTAAGCCACCTTGGGTCCTTTTCCAAGGACTAACGGCCTTTTCACACGACCCCTAAGATCCGCTGGTCCCTTAAATTTGGACCAGAGATCTTGGGGGTTCGTTTCTGTTCCTGCGTCCCCACCCCTCAGCACTTCCTGCTCCTGTCGGCGTGAGGGGGGGAGGGAAAAAAAGGACAAAAGAAGCCTTTACTAACCTGCCGGTGCCGGTCGAACTTGCCACGAGCCCCGTTACTTCCTGGTTCCGTCTCAAGGAGCTCTTAAAGGGGTGGGAGGCAAAAAAACAACAGACAAGCCAGGAGCGCCCGGCACTCTTATCCGCATCAAATTTTTTTCACCTCCAAAGAGAAGGTACAAGAAAAGTGCGCTGGGTCGCGCTAAAGTGGGCGGGGTCGCACTTAATTGTCTCCAAACTCCGGAGCTGGTGGGAAAACATTTCTATGCTCTGGAGCTGGGAGCCATTTGCAGTGCAGCTTAGGGGTCGTGTATAAACGCCCAAAGTTGGGGTAAATATATTCAAAATAAATAAATAAAATAATAAATGCAACCATACTGACCACTGCTTACATAGGTTACCTTATACTAGGTGAATTCATATAGCTATATTATAACTGCTGAATTTCCAAACTATCCAGCATCATGCCCGTGAACTACCCAATGGTTCATATTAGAGATGGGCACAAAATGAATTTTTAATTTTTAATTCATTTTGTTATTCCTTATTCGTTTCATTACCTAATGAAACGAATAACGAACTGACCCATCAAAGAAAGATGAAACGAAACGAAACAGAAATTTCTGCTTTGTTAGTTTCGTTTTTCATTTTCCCATAGGAATGCATTGAAGCAATGCATTCCTATGGGAAAGATTTCCCTTGCAATTAATGTGGGGAAACCGCGGGCTTTTTCCCGCCAGACGCCAGCAGCGCCGATCAGCTGTAGTGCTGGCTTTGGCGGGGAAAGGATTTTAAAAGCCCGCCCTTTCCTCCACCATTTTCTGAGGGCTCCTGCCTAGCTGCCAGTGGCTGGACCCCTTTAAACCTGGCCCAGTCGGTACCAGGGGGTCCCCCTGGTACTGACTGGGCCAGGTTTAAAGCAGTCCAGCGACTGACAGCCCGGCAGGAGTCCTCAAAAAAATGCTAGGGAGGGCTGTTCCAGGGATCGAGCTGCCCTCCCTAGCATTTTCAGAGAGCTCCTGCCGACCTGTCATTGGCTGGGCCCCTTTAAAAATGGCCCAGTCACCACCAGGGGTTCTCCCCAGTGCCGACTGGGCCATTTTTAAAGGGGTCCAGCCAATGAGACCTTGGCAGGATCCCTCTGAAAATGACCCCGTTGGCAACGCAGGAGCTCCGCGCTGGCCACGGGGCCATTTTCAGAGAGCTCCTGCTGAGCTGTCATCGGCTGGGCCCCTTTTAAAATGGCCCAGTTGCCACCAGGGGTTCTCCCTGATGGTGACTGAGCCATTTTTAAAGGGGCCCAGCCGATGACAGGGAAGAAGGGTCTCTTTAAAGGGCTCTTCCCTGCAGTGGATGACAGTGCCGAGCACCTGCTCAGCACTGCCATCCGCTGAAGGGGAAAATGTCAAAAGAGACCCCGCTCCTCGCCTCCTCATGCGGAGGCGGAAAGAAGGGTCTCTGAGGCGCTGGCCCCAAGCCAGCACCTCTCAGTGGCTGGGGGGAAGATTAAGCCCCTCTTTCCCCCAGCCAAAGTTGCACAAGCACCACACACACACTACATAAAAAATGAATAACGAATCAACAAATCAAAGAAATGGATTTTTTTTAAAAAAGTGTTTAAAATCAAATGAACTGAACTGAACACTAAAATGAAATGAACCAAAACGAATCACCATTTTTTCAGTTTGTGCCCATCTCTAGTTCATATACTAATTTCCTTACTATTTACCAGTGCCATCTGACAAGTCCCTATGAGTGATTAGATATACTTGTTCCCGATCATTATCTATAGCCTGGGATTAATTTAGCCACGAATCACTGTCATTGTTTATAGAACAATTCTTTCTGTGAGGGGAAATGAATATCAACAAGTTTTCTAAAGGTCATTCCCAGGTCCATAACCTGTGACCAAATACAACCTCTGATTTTGGACCATGTTGTTTAATTCTTATATCTGAGGAAGTGGACTTGTCCGCAAAAGCTCACATTAAAATGAAAGTTTTTTAAGGTGCCACAATGTTTTTGTCTCACTTATTTTATCTTTCTTTTGCTTCTACTCGATATGGTAACACAAAACACCACTACCTCTTCTGAAATTACTACAATGTAGGATGTATCACTGGAGGCCAAGACCAAGATAATCCATATTCTTGCACTCCCAATTGCCATGTATGGATGTGAGGGCAGCACAGTACGTAAAGAAAGCTGACGGGGGGGGATCTGATTTGTTTGAAATATGCTGCTGGAGCAGAGCTTTGCAGATACCTCGACTGACAGAAAGATGAACAAGTGGGTCCAAGATCAAATCAAGCCTCAACTATCTCTGGAGGCAAGAATGTTGAAGGCACATATGAGATAGCAGGATTCTCTAGAAGAGACAATAATGCTGGGAAAGGTGGAAGGCAGCAGGAAAAAGAGGAAGACCACATACAAGACACATTGACTCCCAAAAGGAAGCCATGGTATTGAGTTTAGAAGAACTAAGTAGGGCTGTTGGGGGCAGGACATTTTGGAGATCATTCGCTCATGAGGTCACCATAAATTAGTATTGTAAAAATAAGGGTTCATTTATTAATTTTGTCTCTGTTTTATGGTCACTGTACCTCTCGTAAGTCACCTGTTAAATCACTGCAAATATAGTGTAAGAGCAGGGTTTAGTTTTCTCAGTGAAAGACAATAAATGAAGATTTTTTTTTAATTTTTAGATCTTGTCCTTGCCTGCAGCTGTCTCAATCTGAGCCTTAGCTTCTGTGGTTTTTACCTTCAAATAAACCTCAACAACTATCACCAGTAGCTCTTCGAACAAGCTCTAATCTTATCATCACATTTCTTAGCACTCTGAAGTGGTTGTTTGGGCAAACAGTTCACAATGCCTAGGCATTATATCTCCATAGTTATCTAGGGATAATTACATTTTATTTTAGAATTCCTTCAATGTCATGCTGAGGCTGTAATCTTATCAAGATTGGTCTTTTGTGTAAACCACTCTGAAGGCCTGTTTCTGGCAGGGATTAGAGCCAAGGATGGCAGAAGTAAAGAAATCAATCTCTTTTCCGCGATTCTTTGAGAATATGCATCCGTGAGGCACAGAGAGAACAAAAGAATCAGGCGCCTAACCTGGCTTCAGTCCCACCATTTTTCCTCATTCTTATGTTAAATGCATCTTTATAAATTTTTCTAAATTCACTTTCCCTGAGTGGTCCAAGAAATGTTCTATTTATGTATCTTGTCTGCCAACTTTCTGCCCCAGAAGTACCTCTGATGTGCAGCTTCACATGACACAGTCATAGATGGCCACGTTTTACAGGGAACAGAAGTTCATGTAGGAGCTGCCAGAGGACAGCCCTTTCTTTTAAAGTTGTCATCCTTGTGAAGAGGTGTTCAGGCCAAGCCTAGTTCAGAGATGAAAAAACAGGAAGAAGGAGATGAGGGACTTGGAAGCGGTGCCCTAGCCACAATTAGCACCTGGACAGCAGATTCAGAAGGTCATAGGTCACCTGCCCACCATCTCCCTTCTGAGGTGCATTGTCTTTCAGCTTAATTATAAAATACATTTTTAATGTTGCTTCTGTGCATAGAAATTAGCAGCTGTAATTTTATGCAGATTGCCCTTTTGGCCTCATTTGAAAAGATGGGTGATCTTCTTTTTGGATGATGTACATTGTACAGTACTAAGTGGCTCTAGAGATGGGCACAAATTTAAAAAATGGCGTTTTGGTTTTTCATTTTTCGTTGAGAGGTCCGTTTCGGTTCATTTCCATTTTTCGTGAATTTTTGGAAAAATTTCATTTTTTGTTTTTTGTTTTTTCATTTTTCATTTCTACCCGCTTTTTGAGCGATTTTTAAAGCATTTCCATGTGCGGGTGTCCCCCAACTCCCCAGACCAGAGGGAAAACAGTAAAAAAATTGATGCTGGCAGAAATACAGTATAGACTAGGTACGCAGGGAGGCTGCAAAGGCAGCGGCAGGCATTGCCCAGGGTGTAAGGCAGCCACAGAGTGACTGCACTGCGGGGCAGGGGAGGGTACTCACTGAGAGATACGCACACACGCACACAGGAAGGCTGCAGGACTGAAGCTAGGGTCGCAGAGACAGCAATCCCACCCTAACTCCCACCGGAGACTGCAAGGAGGACGGGGGCTGCCAGAGCTTTTTATGCCCTCTGTGGCTGCCAGACCTGCCCAGTCTGCAACCTTGGCATGCTATTGGTTGAACATGATCCCATCACACGGCTTGCCTCCATTTTGTGGCTGGCAACATCCATTTTGTCATCCTTAAAGGGAAAAGAAAAATACGTCGCGATGGGAGAAGACAAAAACAAACGTTTTAAGGACCTCAACCCCCTGGTAGGTAATAATTTCAAATAATTATCACATTATCACTGTGTTTTTACAGATGTCCAGGGCGTCTTAATACCCAATAAATCAATATTAGTAATCTGGGAACCATTTTGGGTCGATGTCCCCTAACTCCCCTTAAAGGAAAAAATACAGCGATCTGAGAAAAGACATAAATGCACATTTTAAGGACCCCCCCCCCCCGGTAGGTATTATCAGACAGTATAAATAACTATCGCTGCATTTTTATGGATGTTCAGGGCATTTTTTAACATCGTGGTTCTGTTCATTTCATTCCATTTTCATCACAATTTTTGTTAGTCGTTTCGTTACATAACGGAACGAATAACGGAAATGGAAAAAAGTTCATTTCATGCCCATCTCTAAGTGGCTCCTATAACCAGGGCCAGCACCTTGAACATTTTTGAACCAATATTTGGAAAAATCAGACTGGCCACTGTTTGTCACCCCACCCCATTGCTGCATGGGTGTCATCTAGTGAGGGAAAGAAGTTTCCCCTCAATCCTGATTTTCTTTTTTAATGTACACAGACAGAAACACAATTTTGTAGTAGTGTACTAAAGTACTATTATGAGTTTTATCCCCTCTCCTGTTCTCCCACTCCAAATTCATCTTGAATAAGAGATATAAGAAAGTAGAGACACACACCATCTTTCTTTTGCATCATTCACTCTGGCACATATTTCTCTGGCACTGGTTTGACTGAACAGGATTTTTTTCATAATTCATTTGAATCTCATGGAGTTCACTGAGGACTAGTGCCATGATTATTCCATCTCCATGGCAGCTGCAAGATTTCACTTTTGATTATCAATATTTTTTAATTTGAATTAATTCTGGTCTTCCTGCCAGTTGTTGGCTTCTCATTCAAAAATACCACCCAGCATTTTGTGGGCTTGGTGTCAAGGACTGTATGCACCATCACTCTGTCACTCCACCTGGTTCTATAATTACAGTAGGACCCTGTATCCACTGATTCATTTTCCACTGATTCTGTTATCCACGGTTGGCAGAGAAAAAAAAAGAAATAATTCAGCAGCCACAAAGCAAGCTATTGTCACAAACAGCAGCTGTAAAGCAAGCTATTGTCACAAACAGCAGTCATAAAGCAAAAAACAGCAGTCATA
Source organism: Phrynocephalus guinanensis (assembly GCA_037367245.1). Taxonomy (NCBI): domain Eukaryota; kingdom Metazoa; phylum Chordata; class Lepidosauria; order Squamata; family Agamidae; genus Phrynocephalus; species Phrynocephalus guinanensis. Next base: position 46,498,881 of record CM074734.1, read on the forward strand.
AATTAAGCTATTGTCAGGAAACAGCAGTTTGGAGGTGGGTGGGCAGGCGTTCTCTCTTATCCACAGTTTTCATTATCCACGGGAAGGCCTGGAACCAATCCCCAGCGGATACCGGGGTTCTACTGTACTACCTATACATCAGAGGAGGGCTGTTAATGGATAATATGTCAACACAGAATCTTTTTTGTATACAGTGGTACCTTGTATAAAGGAAATTAATTCGTTCCAAATGAAATTATGTTAAGCAAATTTTCCTTTATACAGATTCCCATAGGAATGCATTGAAAATGGAGTAATCCCATTTTTATGTTGTACAGATTCGCCCCATAGGCAATTATGTTAAGCAAATTTCGCCTATCTCCGGAAATTTTTATGTTGTACAAATTTTATGTTATACAAGTTGTTTGTTATACAAGGGTTCACTGTACCTAGAAAACATCTGGAGGGAAGGCTTTGGATAATCTGTTTAACTGAGCTGGAAGAGCAATTCTGGAATTGTTGGAAATTGAAGCATAAGGAAACCGAAAGAGAGCAGAACAAGGGAAGAACATGAACAAGAATAAAAATGAGACATCTGAACAACAGTGGCCAGTGAAACAGGGTTGGAATACCTTAGTACAGTATATATGTGCAAATATATTTATTGAGCATACACCAATGACACATCAAGGCACCCTTGTGTTCCATTTAATCTCTCTCTCTCTCTCTCTCTCTCTCTCTCTCTCTCTCTCTCTCTCTCTCTCTCTCTCTCTCTCTGTTTTATTTGTTGCCTTTTTGGGCTGGGGGAGGCAAAGCTTTCAGAATAAGGATAGATGTGGTGTACTTCTTGCATACTACCATTTTAAAAGCAGAATTTAGAAAGTTACGCTGTGTTCAAACAGCAAAAAATGTTTCTGGACTGACCCTCTTTAATTTACGTTTGTTTGTTCTTTAGGTTCAGATGACAAACATTTGTACTTCACATTTTCCCTCATACTGAATCCATGGCAAATTTAAGGAGTTGGGGACCTTCTAGTTTTTTTTTGTTCCACATTATAATTCAGATTTTCAGACCATGTTGATGTGTTGTGTTGAAAAATGTAAGTTGCTGATGCCGCCTTCACCCCCAACCCACCCAGTGGAGTCCTTTGGCTCTGCTTGAGCTGTGAACCTTTATTAATTTTTTAGAACTTTTTTTTTGCTGTTTAGTCAACTTACCTTTGCATCATTTTGATACATTTTCATATAAGTTCAGGGTAAGCAGCTTAACAATAGGAGTGTGAACTCTTGACAAGATTGCACAACAGACCATGACAGGACAAATTTGAATTAAAAGAAAGACATTTGGCCTGTGTGAACACAGCCTTGCTTAGAAAGAATCAATATTAAAAATGACGAAGCCATCCATGATTGAATAGTGGTAAAATGATTCTCTGGGCTGCAACACATCATTTTATCAGTTCCCTGTTTTGACGACTTCAGCATGTCATTAAAATTTATTCATTTTACTAATAATTCTCCAAGCCTTGTCCTTCACTAACACCATTTGTTTTGTTGATAAAACTGTCATTCATTAGATGCTTTCATTCATTTGCTTTTTACTCATTTTCCCTACTGATGCGGACCTGGTTCATTTATTTTAGTCATTCTGTTTAACATTTAGTTATTTCATTTATTTTGTCTCCCAGTGCTTTTGATGGAAGACCCAGCTAATATTCTGTTGGCATCAGTATTTCCATCTGATATGCCAGTATGTTTTGGCAGAATCAGTCTTTCCATCTAATATCCTTTGTTCAAATATGATTTTTAAAAATTAATTCAGACTTAAATTCAATAGTACAGCATAACTAGAGTAGGCCTATTGAATCAATGGGGATTTTCTGAGTCAATACCTATGTATAAATTCCACTGAACCAAGAAGTCTACTTTGAATTTGAGGCTCAGAAAAGTATTATAGCATATATCAGGCCTGCACAATCCATCAACCGCTGGTGACTGGTAGCCTGCAGGGCTCTCAGAAGTAGCCCGCCAGGTCTCCGCCTGTCTCCCAACCAGCCACCAGCGGTGTTGTGTTCAAGGGGGATTTTTTTTTTTTGCTCACCCACCCGCCCAGATGCTTGCTTCTGATTTTTAGCCTTCCCTTCCCTTCTGCCCCTGCTGTGCCATACCTCCTTGCTTGTCTCCTCAGTAGGAGACTCCGCCCTCCTACTCAGAAGCAGCAGTGGGGACCTTGGGGGAGGTGGGTGGGCGGGCAGCAGAGTGCCAGGGACCTTGGGGGAGTGGGCAGGCAGGCAGGCAGGTGGGAAGCCGAGGCTCTGCTGCCGCCGCCACCACCACGGAGGAAACTTGGGGGTAGGTGGGTGGGCGGGAAGGCGAGTGGCCGAAACTCCGCTGCCACCACTGCCAGCGCTGGGGACCTTGGGGGGCGGGTGAGTGGGTGGAGAAGCAGTGAGGAAAGGAGCCCACTTCAGAAAGGAGCCCACAGGGATGTGCAGTGGGCAAAAGGAGCCCGTGGGGTGTTCAAAGTTGGAAAGCCCTGCCATATATAATTTAGTTATTAAGCAAAGACAGACATTTAACTTTGCATGGGGGGGGGGAACCTACAACACACACCTTCAGAGAGAGTAAATACACATGCATGGTCTCTCTCTCTCTCTCTCTCTCTCTCTCTCTCTCTCTCTCTCTTTTAAACATTTATTTCAATTCTACCTTTCTCTTAATGGAAGGAAGCAAATAAATTGCAAACATTCTAGAACAAGAAGTGTGACATTAAAATGAGAATCAGCACATCATAATTTAAAAGACTGCCAAATAAAACTAATTTAAAATGGGAAATACATTGATCAGCTTAAACAATTCAGATACCTGGGCATCTGGTTCCACCAGAATCTTTCTTGGACTCCCCATAGAACGGTGGTCCCCAAACCCCGGTCCGCGGACCGGTGCCGGTCCGTGGACCGGTCGGCACCGGGCCGCCTGGGGAGGCCGGGGAGGCTCCTCCCCTTTTCCTCCACCGCCCTCCTCCTCCTCCTCTTCTCTCCCGCGGGCGGCCGGTGGAGGAGGAAGGCTGGAGGAGCGCAGGAGGAGCCGCCACCGCCTTTGCCTTTGCCTCCCTCCTCCCCTCCCCTCCCCTCCTCCCGGGCCGGCCAGCCGGCGACTCCGCCCCAAAACGCTGGCGCCCCGGCGGCGTTGGCGGCGGCCGCTTGGGCTCCGCCAGGAGGGACGCGGCGGCGTTGGCGGCGGCCCAGAAGACTGGGCTCTCCTCGGTCCGTTGCTCTCCTCTGGGGAAGAGGAGGCGGAGGCGCCCATCCTCCTCCTCCTCCCCCCGGGATCCCGCTGCTGGCGCCCCGCTCGCTTTCCCCGGCGGAGGAGGAGGCCCACGGCGGTGGCGGCAGCAGGAGCAGGAGCAAGCGCGGCGCCAGCAGCGAGACCCACGCGCGGCACCCGCCCGGCCGCGCCGGGAAGCGCCCTCGCAGCACCGATGAGCCGCCGCCGCCTCCTCCTGCTCCTGCTCCGGTTCCTCCTCCTCCTCCTCCTCCTCCCGCCGCCGCCGAAGGAGCAGCAGCGAGGGCAATTGCGGAGGGGTGGCGGTGGCGGCGGCGGGACGGGGGGATTGCGGCGGCGGCGGCGGGGGGCGATTGCGGGGGGGGGTGGCTGCTGCTGCTCCTCCGGCGGCGGCGGCGGGAGGAGGAGGAGGAGGAGGAACAGGAGCAGGAGGCGGCGGCGGCAGCTCGTCGGTGCCGCAAGGGCGCTTCCCGGCGCGGCCGGGCGGGTGCCGCGCGCGGGGTGCCAGGACCAGGAGCCGCGCGCGGGTCTCGCTGCTGGCACCCCGCTCGCTTTCCCCGGCAGAGGAGGAGGCTCACAGCGGCGGCGGCAGCAGGAGCAAGCGGGGCGCCAGCAGCGAGACCCGCACGCGGCTCCTGGCGCCGGAGGAGGAGGCGGGGGCCCGCCTGCCCAGGAGCCCCGGGTTCCCCACCCCACCCCGCCCGTGTGGGGGGGGGAGTGGCACGCCCGACGCCCCAAGCCGGTGAGTGCCGCCGCCGCCGCTCTCGTGCCTCCCCCTCCTCCTTCCCTCCCATCCTTTGCTTTCACACCCCCCTTTTGCCTCCCCGCCGGACCCCCCTTTCGCATTCTCCCCCCCTCCCCACCCCCAGCTTCGGGCCACAGAAAATTTTTCAAAAATTTCCCGGTCCGCGGGGACAAAAAGGTTGGGGAGCACTGCCATAGAAGGTCTGTTATACAGGCAGCTCAGAATTCCAGCAAGGCCATTACCCGTTTCTTCTTTACGAAGGGCGGGCAATTTATACCAGCTGCTATCCAGATATTCAGATCCAAGGCCCTACCTCAGCTTTTATATGGAATCTCAGTATGGATCCTGGGCTTCCATACAAACATTGAGAGTATCCTTGCAAGGTTTTTAAGGTCTATTCTTGGATTGCCAAAATGTGTTTCTGTAGCAGGTCTACGACTTGAGGTAGGCATCTCCTCAATCGAATGTACTGCCTGGGTACACGCGTTCAGATATTGGATCAAAATGTTATATGCTGACACTTCCTCTGGATATCTACATCTTCTGATGAAAGATGTTTACACCTGCTCCTGGTTAAAAATCTTCCCAACCAAATTGCATTTCTTAGGCCTGTCTAATGATTTTTTTTCACATTTATGAATTGAAGACAGTTAAGTCCATAATTGAAAAGCGAATTAAAGATATTGATTTCCAGTCTTCTACAGAGAAGGCTCAGAAAATTTGTTCACCCATGCATTTTGGTTTAAATCTTGAATTTCATCAAAGTGGTAAATATTTGGGAAAACTGACAATCCCAAAATACCGACAGATTTTTTCAAGAGCCAGATTTAACTGTCTTCCATCTGCAGTTTTAGAGGGTCGCTACAGTGGCATACCATATGAAAATCGATTATGCCCCTGCAATGATAAAGAAATTGAAACACTGCAGCATGTTCTTTTTAATATGTAGTTATTACAGGGATGAACGTATCAGGCTTCTTTACCCTGTAATGAGAGGTCTACCAGCCAGATCCTTGGACTGGTATACAATATATCTTCTAGAACAGTGTTTTTCAACCTTTTTTGGGCAAAGGCACACTTGTTTCATGAAAAAAATCACGAGGCACACCACCATTAGAAAATGTTAAAAAATTTAACTCTGTGTCTATATTGACTATATATAAAGTAATGCTCTTGAATAGGAATCAAATAAACACAAAGAAAGTATTTTATAATTACTTTATTATGAAATAGTAAACAGAAATATGAAAAATTATAAAATACTTTATTCAGTGCGCAACCTGGGCCTGTTTGGCTGAAAACAAAGCTGATATTCTTCAGCTTTTCCAACGGCACACCAGGCAACATCTCGCGGCACACTAGTGTGCCGCGGAACAGTGGTTGAAAAACACTGTTCTAGAAGACAGAAATAAGTCCATTACAGAACTTGTGGCCAAATTCCTTCTCTCAGCCCAAAAACACGAAAGAGAATTCTGGTGCTTAACTAATTTTAAGTTTCTTTTACTTATTGGAATGTGTACTTGTTTGAATGTATACTGTATTTTATTGGGCCTTTGGCTGTAAAATAAAATTGATTGATTGACTAATTTAAAAGGCAGAGCAAAGAAAAAATATTAAGTTCAGCATCCTGCAGTGAACATCAACTCTACTTTGCAGTTTGCTCTGATTCCAAACACTTGCTCTTTCTCCCTTTCCACCCTCCAAGTCTCCAGCACAAGGGTCCTCAAAGTTTTCAAACAGTGGGCTGGTCCACCATGCCCCAGACACCACCGGGGGCCGGACCACAGTCCAAAAGAAAAAAAAGGGGGAAAAAAAGAGAGGGGAAAAAAAGTCCGACATGGAAAAAAGAGGGGAGGGAGGGACAAGTGGCCGGAGCCCCCCACCCCCACGATTGGCCCATGATCATTGTGTCTCCAGGGCCCCAGGAATGCCTCCTGCTCCAGATCACCACCCTGAGGTGACACCGCTGGGATCCATCTGCTGCACCTCTTCTTCCTCCTCCTCCCCCTCAGTGACAGTGGCTGAAGAGGCTCTCCTTCCTTCCTTCATTGCGTCAGGAAGGAGGTGGCAGCCCAGGCAAACTCAGGCCCCTCATCACCTTCTGGGCAGCCACTCAGGATGAGGAGCAGCAGCGGCAGCAAGGGCAGCGAGGCTGGTGCCACTGCGTGCAGATCCAGCCGTGTGCCCTGGCCATCATGTCCTCACTGTGCCCTGGAGGAAAAGCTGCCTCCTCTCTTGGCCTGGCGTAGCCCAGCCCGACTTGGTGCACTGCAAGGGAGGGAGGGAGGGAGGGAGGAAGCAAGGGCTGGGAAGGAGGGAGAGGAGGCAGGAATGCATGCCCAAAGCCACCTGCAGCCCGCTCACTGGCCGAGTCCAGCCAGACTGCGGTGCTCTGTTGGCTCGCCAGCCCGCCCATCACCAACCGGTGATAAATGCAGCCCCACCAGCCTCCCAGGAACCAGACCCAGGCCACCATTGGCTTTCTCTTCCCTTCTCTTCTTTCTCCACCACCTCCTCCCTGCTGGTCTCTAACCCGGTGATGGTGGTGGCAGCTTCAGCCTCCGGCCATGGCTGTGCTCCCTCCTCCCCTCCCTCACTCCACGGAGCAAGGCAGCAGCTCAGAGGGGGCTGGGTGTGTGGGAAGTAGCTCTGTTTCCCCCTCGGTCGCCTGCCGTCCATCCCTCCAGCGGTCCACTACCATGGCTGTTCTGGCTCGGAAGGCTGGCTGGCGCTGCCTCCGCCTGCCCCCTTCATTCCTCACAACTACAATAACACAGGTGGCAGCCATACAAGGAAGGCAGGTGGGTAGGATGGAGGAGAAGCAGGGGTGGGGCCTTAGGGCCATGGAGGGAATGGGAGACCTTGCCGCAGCCCTCCTGTTTTAAATTGCTCCGCTTGGTTGCAGCTGGTGCCCTGACCATCTGGGCTGTGGGTGGGGAGAGTGGGGGACCTTGGTGTAGCCCTCCCATTTTGAATGCCCAACTGGCCAGCATGCTGATCATCTGGGCGGTAGTTGGGGGGAGTGGGAGAAGCAACATAGCCCACTGCTTTGAACTGCCTCAGCAACAGAAGCAGCCGTGGAGGCCGGCTTGCTCGCAAAGCAGGGGGTAGGTGGGGGGATTGCAATTGGTCCCGGGGGGCAGATTCAGGACCTTGGGGGGCCACATCCGGCCCTGGGGCCTTAAGTTGAGGGCCCCTGCTCCAGCAGAAGGGAGATCCACAGTCCTGGAGCAAAGTCTTAAAATATCTTCAACTAGAAGTGCTTGTGAGGATGATGGGACAGGAGGAAAGGTCTGCTTATGTTAAAATCTGGAGAAGCACACTCAGGGAGATAAGGTCTTTTAGATTGTTGGGACCAGGTCATATAGGCATTTATAGGTCACTTAGGGCCTTTTTACACGACCCCTAAGATCCGCTGGTCCCTTAAATTCGGACCAGAGATCTTGAGGGTTCGTTGCTGTTCTTCCCTCCCCACCCGCTCGGCACTTCTTTGTTCTGTCTGCGGGAGGGGGGGGAGGGAAAAAAAAGCCTTAGACAGAGACAAAAGAATAAAAGGCTTACCTCCCGGTGTTGGGGGAAGTTGCTCCGATCTCCGTTTACTTCCTGGTTCCTCTTTAAGGGGCGGAGGCAAAAGAAAAATAACAGAAAGAAGCGAGGAGACCTCAGGCAGTCTTCGGATCAAATATTTTTCACCATAAAAAAGCAGGTACAAGAAAACTGCTGTTTGGTCACGCTAAGTGGGCGGGGTCGCACTTAATTGTCTGCAAACTCCGGAGCTGGTGGGTAAACATTTTTATCATCCGGAGCTTGCAGCCATTTGCGGCGGAGCTTAGGGGTCGTGTATAAACGCCCTTAGGCAGCATTTAGAAAGGGCTCAGAAATGGCCAGCATCCAATGGAGCTGTATGAGTCTCACCAACAATCGTGCACCTGGCAGCTGAAGAGTACCTAGGCAAAAATTCCATGGGTTCCAGTCTGGCTTTACTTATTTATTTATTTACTTGTTTATTTATTTATTAGACTTGTATACTGCACTCATGGCTATTTTTAAAACAATTTTATTTATTTTCTACACTAAATAAAATAAAACAAATATGTTGCTTGTCTCCTGTCGTGTTACAAATCCAGTCACAATTTTTCTCCCACCATTTCAGCCCAATGTAATTCATATCTCCTTTCCCAACTTAAAAGAATATATTTTATACTTAATTTCCTTTTTATCCCATCCATATTATATCTATCTTTATTCACATCTATTTCCATCTAATACAAAAGATACAGATAGCAAAATACAATATTGAACTAGCCTGTCTGATCTTAACAATATACTCAATCTTAATATTTAATTCTTCAGTTAGCTAAACAATTTAGGATATATTTTAGCTGATTTAATATATCATAGATATCATCAACAAAGTATATTTACATATTCTTTTAAGACATACCTAAATTCAAAAGTATTTTATGACTGGAGTTAGTACTTTATGGGCTATTGTAAAAGAGTTACATCTTGGTCTACAGATTTCAATTTATGTTTAAAAGTGAATTATGTATTCTTATCTATACCTAACTATCACAATTCTTTTAAAGGTCTAACAGATTAACATTTATTTATATTTCAGGTTGGTCTTTACATTTCCATTTTCCATTTTCCGTATCATGACAATCCATTAATAGCTTTAGACAATCCAAATACAGAGAACAAACGTTTTACGTAATCAACGCACTAAGTCAAAAATCCCCTTTCTGGATTTTCTCTTTTTCTGCTAGGTCCATTATTTTCATAAGCAGTTTTTCTATCTTGATAGTTGCTTTGCTGCTGGAAAGTTCCCAAGCTCTTCTCTCCTCTGTATCCCTATCCAATAGAACAAATGCACTTATCTTCTGAATTTGGCCTGTCCACACATTTATCCTGAGCAGATCTTACTGTACTTGCCTGCAGATTAAGATCAGCTCTCTGTTCTGGTTCTGTCTCCTGATCAAGACCAATTTCAGCTCTCTTCACAAGTTCATCCTGCGCAGTTCTTGTTGTAGTTATATGTAGACTAAAATCTGCTCTGGCTCTGTATCCTGTTCAAGATTTAAAATATCTGTATTTTCAAAAGGTAGATCCATGTGTGATATAAGTGTCTATTATTTTCTGTAATCCACATAGAATTGTGTTGCCAAACTGTTGATCTGACATTTTCCAACTCATTGTGCTCTTATAGCTCACATCAAAGGGTTAATATCGCTTGTATTTGTAGTTTCTGCCACTCAGTTTCCAAAAGGGAGGGGTGTAGAAGCAGGAGGCTGGATTGAAAAAAATAAAAGGAAATGCAGCAGATATTGTCCAGTAGTTTATTTTGAAAACATTGGAATGCAACCAAGGTCAAATAAACATTCCTTTGAAAAACAGCTTTCCCAGTGCTGCTCTTAAACTGTGTCCTTATATACACCACATATAAAGAGAACAAAGTGAAAAGAAGTTTCCTTTTTTTTTAAAAAAAAGTTTTTTCTACCAGCCCAGGAAATCAATAGGCAAAGAGGCAAAGCAAAATCGTAAAACAAGTGTCGGAGAAATCACTGTTTCAGATAGCTTTGTCTTTCCACATATTCACACCCCTTGGCCAAAAGCCACTCTTCTACTAGGGGGGAGGGCTAGTGCTTGTTTGGAGAAAGAATTCCAAACATCACCAAGCTGGAACTTCACAGAGAGAGATAGAGCAATGAAAGCAGTTGGACTCATGACACGCCAAATATTTACAGCTTTTTACACTTCTCCAGTGCTAACAACTTATGTCATCATCAACTTAGTTGATGTCATCCAGTTTTCCTTCAATGCGAGATACATTTTCCTGGACCAACGAAGCTCGCCACCACTTTCTCTGTGGTCAGACAGGCATGGCCTCTCTTTAAAAGGCCCTGGTCCCACGTCCCTTTAAAAGCAGCTTAAATTCCTAAATAAATCGTGCCCAAAAATGCCGTCCCCACGTCCACCAGGGGTTTTTTTGGGGAAAAAAAGAAAACCCGGTAATGCCCCTTTAAGCGAGGTTTCTTTGACTTACCGGAGAAGCAGGGGATTTTCTGCCTCGCTTAAAAATCCACCTTTTAAGGAGGTAGATGTCATGGGACCACGCAAATGATCTGGGTTTCTTTCTTTTTTCTCAGAGCACCGACCGGCTGATCAGCGCTGCTTTTTAAAATTCCCCGAGCAACTTCAGAGAAACAAGAAGTTCAATCGGGTCCTCTAAGCATTAATTTCCCCCAGAAAGTGGTCCGTTTTTTTTAAAATGCTAGCGCCACCTGCTGGTCAAGGGGGCTGAACTGCACTTTAAAATAGAAATAAATAACCAGCTTTGGACGTGGGAACTCCTGACCCACATAATAAATCATGTGACGGGATGAAGATGAAAAGCCGGACCTTTAGAATATCAGGATCAAAACCAGGTGAGACCGCAGCCTTTGTCTCCCCTCCAAGAAGACTTACCCTGCTTAGGGTCCCTTTTATCTGGAGGAATTCAGCCTAACTTATCAAGTTATCTCGCCCCACTGTAACCAGAACTGGAAGTCACTCATGGCTGTTTTTATTAAAGGCACATATTCAGCCCCAACTTCCCATGGGGTGGAGTTCCCAGCACTAACCCCTTGGACACAGGCTGTCTGATTGGGATACCAGTTGATCCAGTTGTCCCCAGAAATCCAGGTCCAGAGAAGTGGGCAGGAAGTAAGACTCCCAATGTAGGAAACTGTCTTTTTTTTGGGGGGGGGGCTGGTAAAGGTAAATGATGGGAACCAGGCTCCGCAGTGTTGCTCCTCCAGGAGCCTTATTAGATATGCCTGTTGCCCTTTGTGTCTTTAGGGCCAAAGCTGGGTCGGGAGAAGTAGCAGTGAAGAGACCAAGGCTGGAGTGGTGCTGGATCAGCTGGGGCACAAATCAGCTGAGTGGGAATAGATGACTCCACTTGTCCTCTACCTATTTGCACCTCCACCAGCACAGAAAATGGGATCCCAGGGCTTGACTGTCTCTTTCCACATTTCCCCTCTATCCAATGCTGTTTATGATAAGGATCCTGAGCCCTGCAACTTCAGCCCTCTTATTTCCACCATCATGCCCTTCTTCAGTTGTCCCACATCTGATGGTGGCTTTTCCTCAATGTGTGTTGGTGCCTCCCTGCCAGCTAAGCACCCAGGAGATTCCCTGTCTCCTGGGCTGCACTCAGTTTGTGGGATACACAGGGTTACACAGCCTGCTGGTTGTGATCAAGATGACTCCCCCCAACAAACTGTATTGTGCTTTCTGTAAATAGCCCCACTCAACAAGTTAGTTGTAGCATTTCAGACCAATTGAAGGTTCCACTTGTCAGACACTCTTCAAAGGCAGCCCTTGCAATGCACATCACAGTAAGCCACACTGGTTGTAATTAAGGCATGTAGTCAGATCAGACATTTCAAGGAATGGGTGATGCTTGTATCCTTGGATCATATATTCTCATATGAGCTTTCTCAGCTTGTAAAATTGTTATAATGGTATTTTTATGCTTTTAAAGGTTGTTTTAGTGTTTATATCATCAATTTTATATTGTCCTATATTTAATTGGTTTTTAAATTGCCATTTTAATGTTTAATTTGTATTTTAATTGCTGTGAGCCACCTTGAGTTGCCTTATGGAGAAAGGCTTCATAACAAATAAATAAAAAAAATAGCTTTAATTATGAACACAGTCCTAGCCACTGTATCCAGGAGTACACTCAAGTTAGAAACCTGAATTTTCAGGAGGAATGTAATCTCATCTAGCAATTTGAATTCCTATTCATTGATCTGCTTCTGACTGAGCAGGAACACTTTTTTCTTGTCTGATCAGGCAGGTTTCAGTGATGTCGAACCTTTGGTATTCCAGATGTTTTGGACCACAACTCCCATAGTCCTTTATCATTGGCCATACAGGCTTGGAATTCTGGGAGTTGTGGTCCAAAACATCTGGAGTGCCCAAGGTTCACCACCTCTGGCCTAGGCTGTCTTTATTCCAAGGAGGACAATTAAGAGTGATCCTATCAGTTTATTCAAGAGATTGAACTTCAACAATATTGTTGCCAAAGCAATGGAAACCTCTCATAGAGCCATCAGGTAACTGTCAAGATCCATCAGCCTCTTGAGAAGAGTCATCTTAATCAGCTCACCAGTGCTGCAAAGGCTCCAAATTCCAAATGAATCTCTACCTGGTCAAATAATCATCTGTCCATAGAGAATTCTTCCACCCAAGCCACCATGCTCTTTTTTTAACAGAGAAAACTAAGTTGAGTGCCTGCCCTGCAGCACAAGTGGAGCCAGATACTGGGTGGAACAGACGTGGTCATCATGGAGAACATGGAGTCCTGAGGTTCTCCTGATAAGCTGGTCTCAGTCCAAACACTGACGGGTCTTTTCATCTTGTAACAAAGGGGGGATGGGGAACAGGAAAGAGGCTCTTCCTTTCACTTTCATGTTCATCCATCCATTTCCTATACAGAACCTCCAGAAGATGAACCTTTCCTTTAAGCTTAAGAGGGCAACATGGAAATTTCATTTTCTTTCACACTTTCCTCATTGGTCTGACCTTTCTTAAATGATCTGGGAAATTTTTAATCCATTTTCCCCTGAAACAAAGTGGTGGCTGCAATAATCCATGTGAACTGAAAGGATGGCAGTGGAAGAATAAATATATTTCTACCGCCATCCCCTCTCTCTTCAGATACTCTATTTTCTACTTGTTTCTAATAAGGAATGGGGGCAGCTCAACCAGATCATCCTGACCTATTCCTGGAGTAGGATGTGGGCATTTTAAGACGACCCAGCATCTCCCTGAGACCAGATCAATTGGCTCAGAAAGGATCACTGTTGTGCCTTAAGGTTGAAAAGCACATTAACACAATTAAGGGCGTTTATACACGACCCCTAAGCTCCGCCGCAAATGGCTGCAAGGTCCGGACCTTAAAAATGTTTACCCACCAGCTCCGGACTTTGCAGACAATTAAGTGCGACCCCACCCACTTTAGCGCGACCAAACAGCAGTTTTCTTGTACCTGGTCTTTGATGGTGACAAATATTTGATCCGGTGTAAGGATAGGGAGTGCGGGGCTCTCCTGGCTTCTGTTTGTTCTTTTTTTGCGCCCCGCCCCTTTAAGAGATCTGAATGCTGTCCGGAACAAAACGGAGGTAAACCGGCAGTCTTTGCTTTCTTTTTTCTCCGTCCCTCAGGCAGCCAGCAACCAGGAAGTGCCGAGGGGGGTGGGGACAGAGGAAGACAGAGGAAGAGCGACGAACCCCTAAGATCTCTGGTCCGAATTTAAGTGGGCAGCGGATCTTAGGGGTTGTGTAAAAAGGCCCTAATACAACTATCCTATACATTCAAAGCTATCTGAATCGAGATATAGCTGTGGCTGGAACAATGATGGCAAAGCTTTAACATTTATAACAATTAAACATGACAATTCCAAACTCATCCATTCCCAAAAGCTATTCTTCAATACTGCTTTTGGGAATTCAAATCTTTGCATAGCTTATTAAAGCCTGTAATTAAAACATCTCTAAAATTGGGACAAAGTGTTTATTTAGCATTCATTTTGTTCAAACCCTTACTGGTTTAACTTGGGAGTCCATAACCTTTACAGAACTCCTTGCTGCAGGAGTTGGTGATGCCATCTGGCCTAGATGCCTTTAAATGGGGATTGGACAGATTTCTGGATGAAAAGTCCATTGCAGGTTACAAGCCATGATGGAGATATGTGTTACCTCCAGGCTTTAAAAGAAGGTACTGGTACTTCAAAATGCCAGATGCAGTGGAGTGGTATCAGGTAGAGATGGGCACGACTTAGCGGTATTTCCGTTTCCGTTTCCGTTACTCGGTTCCGTTACTCTACGGAAACGGTAACGGGAATTACTCCCCCAGACTTCGAGCTCGAACCGACGAACGAACAATTTTGGTCTGATTTGTCGTGCTCATTACTTGCATCGCGAGATCGCGCGATGCCACACGCGGCACAGAAAAAAAAAAGTTTTTAAAAGTTAAAAAACCCGTTTCCCGGCCAAAAAGCAGGCGGGAAAATGCCTGCCGTGCCTCAAAAAACCAAGGGGTTGTTTCCGGTTCCCCGGCCAAAAAGCCCGCCGTGCCTCAGGGCACCTACCAGAGGGGTTGTTTCTGGAGGTCCCCGGCCTCCCCCCTCATCCCCCGTCCTCGGCTGCTCTGGTGGGACTCGCCGCAGGCTCGCAGCCAGCAAAAAGCCCAGTCTCACCGCCGGCCGCCGCAATTAAAGTGCAAGCAAGCGGCACGGACGGCACAGGAAAAAACTTTTAAACTCTCCCCCCACCCGTTCCCGGCCAAAAAAAGCAGGCGGAAAAATGCCTGCTTGACTAAGGGCGCAGGGAACCTACCGGAGGGGTGGTTTCTGGAGGGGGGGGTCCCGCCTCCCCCCCGTCCTGGGCAGCCGGACTCGCGAGTCGCCATCGCCATGCCATGCGGTGCGGGCGGGGGATCCAAAATGGGGCGGCAAACGCAATATTGTTTTTGAAATCGTGGTCCAAAAACACACAAGCACAACAGAAACACGCGAAAATTTATAAACTGCCAGATTTTTCACAGTAGCAGTGGGGTTTTTTCTTGCAACAAAATGTCTCTCCTCTCCTCCTCTGTCCTCCATTGATTTTATTTTATTTTATTTTATTTTATTTACACCTGCGCAATGATGGGCTGGCCAAGTGGCCAGCCATGTGGGAGTGGACAACCATGCAAATTTTTGGAGCCATCCCACCAATCGCATGGCCACTTGGCCATGGAGACTTCTGGGATGTGCCAAAAAGCCCCCTAAAACCTGCCCTAGCCCTAACCCTAACCCTTGACTCCGTACCCATACGTCACAGACTGTCTTCTTAGTGGGTCAGAGAGGCACCCAGAGGTGCAACCCACTAGCCCACCGTAACCTTACCCGTCACTAGCCTAACCCTAGCTCTTGCACTAAGCCACCTTAAAGCCAGATCTACTTGCTTGCATTGCACTACACGCAGCAAGTACAATTCCCTTCTGTGTGAGACATGGTGGTGCCAGAGCCTTGTGCAGGGCGGGCATGACCCTATCATTCTCACACTGGTCTCACGTCTGCACATTATGTTATGCAATATCCATATGGCTATTGCATAGCATTTTGCAGCAGCAGCAGGTGAGGAAGGGAGACCCCCATGTAGAGGGGTCTCTTGGAGCCTGCTTCCCCTTCCTAGTGGCAGGAGGCACCCACGGGTGCCTCCAGGAGCCCACTTTCCCTTTATAGCGGGCCAGAGGAGGCACCCACCCCACAGAGGTGCCTCCAGGAGCCCGCTCCCCCCCCAAAAAACCAGTACTAACGACAACGAAAAAACGAAAAAACGAACTGACTAATTTTTGCGAATTTTCACGAAAACCGGAAACGATCCGAAACGGGACTGGCCCGACTAACGACAACTCGAAAAAAAATTTTTTCAAGTCGTGCCCATCTCTAGTATCAGGAGACAGTTAAATAGTTGTCTCATGTGCTCCCAGAGACATCTGGTGGGGCCACTGTGAGATAACAGGAAGATGGACTAGATGGGCCCTTGGCCTGATCCAGCAAGGCTCTTCTTATGTTCTTAACTTGTGAAATCTTCTCCACCATTCATCATCTCTGTCTTGAGAGTCAGTGTGGTCACTTTGGGAGTCAATGAAGAAGTGGCATGTCAGATTAGGACAGAAGGCGACCTAGGTTCAAATCCCGGTTTGCCCTGGTCATGAGACCAGGGAAATGGCAATGGCAAACTATTTACTGAACATCTGACATACCCTGGAAACCCTTTTAAGGACACAGTAAGGTCCCAATGTGTTAATATTTCTGGGGCTGCTCTTTCCCATGCCCTGTCTATCTACATTCTTACACTCTTTCACATGTGCTGCAAATGCTAGATACAACAATATTAATACAATGACCTTAGCTTTTTGTGATTCAATTTTTTTGGTACTGCGTGCAAAGATGGATGGCAATATTTTTTCCATCATGGCTATTCCTTGCTTCCACACATTTTGTACCTGTGAGAGCTCTAGCCACATCTGAAGAATCAAACCTCTCTGTTGGCAATCCATCCAGCACTTTGGTGAAATATCATAACACGCTAATAATCTGCTTGGGCAGCAATGCCAGTCTGAGCAATATCTTAATTGAAAATTCTTTTCTTTTGCTTGAGACTCACTTGTAGAAATGTGTTCTCCCAACATTTCCCCTTTGTTTATATGAGAAATACAGCCTCTTAAACATGAACAGAAACAGATTTTTGGGTAATACTCTATGCTCATTTTTACAGCTGCAATTCTACTAAAGGTAGGTTAAGTAAGGACTGTGGTTTTTAAGAGTATTTTTCTTCTCATCCATTTAGTAATAGGATAACAGTTTCTATTTTGGGACATATATACATGTTCTGATGATTTTATGCCAGATTGAATTATAGAGATTCCAATTAATTCTGTAATTCCTGCTTATCCTTTCCCCATATATTAAAGCATAATTTGGGAGTGGGAGAGTGTTGATAATTTTATTTTTAAACTTGTGTACATTTTGAATATTATGCACAGGATGATGTCAGCTTTGAACATATTTATGATAAATTTGTCCTTTTTAATTTCATCTCGATATCGGGATCTGTTTTGACTAGCGCAGCTCACACTTCCAGGGCTAGAACAAGGAATAGTAGGGAAAGTGGGCATCCTTGTCTTCTCCTATTGAAGAAAGTTATAGGTAGTTATATGCAGCATATAATGTTCCCACTACAACCATGGCACAGGCTACAAGACTGTTTCCAGGCTCAGTTCCAACTGTCTGTTTTTCATTATAAAGCTCTATATAGTTTGGGTCCAGACTATCCGAAGGACCATATTTTCCCATTGGAAGCTTCCCAGTCCTTAATACCTGCAGAGTAGGCCTTTCTCTTGGTCCCATAGCTCTTGCAGGCACAATTAATAGGGACGTAAATGAGGGCCTTCTCTGTGCCTTCTCCCAGGTTCTTCAATGCCCTCCCTCAGGAAGTCAGATTGCCTCCTCGTGTCCTTCTGTTTACAGCTGAAGACTCACCTCTTCAGGCAGACTTTTAATAACCATGATGGATTTCAAGATCAGGTCTTTTGCTTTTTAAAGTTTTATTTTAAGTCTTAGATATTTTTAATTACAGGCTTTTTAATAAGTATGACTGAAGCTCTAGATTCTGTTCTTTTGTTTTTGTAAGTTTTTTTTAAATGTCTTGGATGTTTTTAATTATTTTTTGTAAAACTTTTTGTGTTTTTAGTATTATTTGTTTCAACACTGTGAACTTTGGGTCTCTTCCCTGGGAGAAAGGCAGTTTAGAAGTGATACAAAAGTTGATATAGAGGCCAGGATCTTGTCCACACAGCTAGAACATTATCTTGATTCTGAGCCTCTACTAGGCTTTTGGATGGCTAGTGGCCATTTTGCCTTACTCCAACTGTACGGCATCTCTCCACCCAGTGAGTAAAGTGCTCTGTTAAAGGGAGTTGGGGCTACTGACAACCAGTTTTCCGAATGCTTTATAAAATTCATCTGTGTAGCCATCCACAGCTAGTGACTTGCCTGTTTTTAAATGTGTGATAGTTTCCTATATTTTCATTGCTATTATCAGTGCACTGGGTGTTATTCTAGGCTCAGTTGCAGTTTCTTTTGTTGCATTTCATGAAGCTCCCTGTTTTATTGTTTACTCAGAGTTCTGAGTCTGCATGAATCTTTGTAGATATCTGCAAATGCTTCATTTATTTCGCTTGATAATGTAATTACAGTCCTTTCTTTGTTTGTTTTTTTATTTTGAGACAGTTTGTTCTACTTTCTGGTTAAGAGCATTTGCTAGTAATTTAGAATTGTTACCGACATGTTCACAAATACATTCTGTTTAGAAGAAGCATTGAGGGTAGCATTTTGCCTATAACTAACATCTTTAGTTCTGCTTTTTTCCCTCCTAGCCAATTGTATTTCTACTTTTAAAACTTGCTTTGTATTTACGTTGTGCTGTCAGATTGTTTGCTCAATAATTGCCTTTTGCTTGTCTTCTTGTTATCTTTTAATGGTTGCACCTTTGGGTAGAAATACACCCCTTAGCTCTGCTTTCCATGGTGGCCTATAGGAGCATGCCTGTGGCTTTGGGGGTTGTATTTTCTTTATATAATTTGTTTCCATATTCTTTTATTCTCCCCACTCCACCCCCAATTCCTGCAGTGCTAATAAGGCATAGTTTAGTCTCCATTCCGCCAATGATAACTGCTGCAATTGTCAGAGCTAGTAACCCAATGCTACCCTTGCACCTGTGTGGGTAGGTTCAAATTGATTTCCTATTTTTAAAGCAACCCATGTTTGATTTGCCATGGGATATGAGAAAACAGGGTGAAAAATATGTGTATCTCCTTGGGTCAGATACAGCAACCTCCTCCAGGCATTTCATTCACCTACTTATTTCTCGTTGAGAAATACTTTGTGTTTTTAAATGTTCCAGTAGATCTATCAAGTGTTAATGTTGCTTTTTCCTCACCCCTCACAATGATATCCCCATCTGCACGTTATATTAGTTTGGTGCTCATGTCTTTCATGAAGCATAACTGTGAGCTACTCAGTGCACAGTACGTTTCTGACGGGGGGAAAAACTGGGAGCCGCAAAACCATTGCGACATCATATGTGGGCGGGCAGTGTGGAGCGGAGCGGCGAACCTGTCACAGTACCTCCTTTGTTCCTCTGAGTTCCTAGGTCAGTGAATACATGAAATGAAAATAAATCTCATACTGGTTATCTGCCTTTTCTAATGTCTATTTCTGGGCTAAGAACATCACTGCTCTGCAAGTCTTTGGTGTTCCATGTGCACTATATGCGGAAAAATGGAGTCCATTGCTTTGTATGATGTGTAACTCTAGTATGTCTGGTGCAGGTCCTTTTTTGTTTTTGTTTTTGTTGTACTTGATGGGCGTTAGGAAGGGTTGCATAGGTGAGACTTTCACATACCCCAGGCCACTGTGATCTAATGAGCCTATTCAGACCATTGTCCACCCAACAAGCCTATTCAGGCCATCTCCCACCTAATGAGGCTATTCAGACCAGGGTGATCTGAAATCAAAGTGAATTATAATTTGGAGGCCTCGCCACTAACATTCCTCAGACTAACGAAGCTTCTTGGATGAGTACCAAAATGTTTTTATCTCACAAGAAAAGAATTCCAGTTGCCATGATTCAACTTCCAGATTGGTTGGCTTTAGTATCTTATTGGTTGGTTTAGTATCAGATTGGTTGGCTTTAGTACTGTATCTTATTTTCCCCTCCTTCTCACCTTCTTGCTGCCTCTTGCTGAGGGTTTCCCCCTTTTTTCTTTCTCTTCTTTTGTACTGTATTGTAGATTTTAATCTTGTTTAACTATGTTGTAAACTGCCCAGAGTTCCTGCTGGAAGATGGGTAGTATAGAAATAAAATAAAATAAAATAAAATAAAATAAAATAAAATAAATATAGCCAGGCTCCATTGGTGGTCCTATAACATTTTCATAATGTGCTCTACCTAATTGCAGCTAACTGACAAAGTGCCATGCTGCACCTTGCATGCATGGTCATAGTCACAGCGTTGGCCAACTAACCAAGATGTGCCCCCAGCATCTCTCCTCAATTCTCTGCAATTAGCTACGGCCAGTTATGCACACTTTATGTAAAACCCAGTAGGACTGAATCTCTTAAGGCCTGAACCCAATTCATTTGCACTTATTGACAGGATGTCTTGCCCTCCATTTTTAAAAATCATGTGTTTGAATGGTTTGCACTTGCCTCTACCCTTTAATATCATGTCACTGTCCATTTGGTGCTTGCTTACAGTCACACCTTGTGGTTTCTTATGAGGTTAAGAGGGCTCCCATGCAACTGTGATTCTCCATTGCCCCTGGCTTCCCATACTATAGATATGCTTTGCCAAAACAACTATTTGTTTTCTGGATATAGACATTAACACACAAATAGAAACATTTGCGTTTCTTGGTTGCCATGGGTTTTCTTACACCCCATTTCCCCCACAGCATAACTTTTAGCTTCTCCCCCCTCCTCTCATTACTATAGCAACTTCATTGGCACTTGTTGACCCTTTTCATACCAGCTTCATGTTTTGCTTACCCTAAAATGGTGTGCTTGACACTGAAATTTTAAACCTTACCTAGCCAACACATTTTAATAAACTTTGCTTAAAATAAGTCCATATAGTTTTGGATTCTGCCATTTAAATCTTCCTCTTATTTTTGATTACTTACCAATTTGACCTTATGTGATGAGCCCTGTTCTTCTAACTGCCATGATACTGGTAAATCTGCTCTGCAAATGTCTCTTAATTATTTTTAGGAGACCCTAGCAGTATTTTTCTTTCATACTGAAAAAAGTATTTTTAAATGGAACCTCCTGTCTACATTGGATTCTGTTTCTGTGGTAGATCAGTGAGAGGTTTTTGTTTACGGAACATTTGGTTTTATTTCTGAAATACTGAGGAGCAAACTGTGACCTCTCTGAAATTACTGCATTTGGATTTGGCGGCTTTGGTCCTACCACTTTATGGGCAAGTTCATTATCCCCCCACCCCTGTTTAGTACTCTTCTAGGCAACAGTTATTCAATCACTGTATCAAAAAAAGCTACCTTTTTAAAAATCCTCTACACATTAAATTTCTAATTTCCATGTTGATCCATTTTTGGAACTCTCCAAGTTTGGTCTAGTTACACCATTTGCATAACTATGCAAGAGGATTTTTGGCATGTATGTGCCATTGCATCAGTTGGGTACTCTTTCCCATACCATTTATACAATATTTCTACCTTTGATAAATAAATAGGATCTCCTTACAGGCACAGAGACCATAAGGATAAACCATCTAATGTGCTTTTCCATTTTACTTGGGAGTTCCCAGGGATTGAAGTTAAGAGGTCAGCGGTTTCTTGTTTTTCTTCTACCCCTGCTTGGTTGTTCAAGTCTCAAGATCCACTGGGTGGCCATTCAGTGATCCTTCTGGTCTAACTCTGTGACTACTGAATGCCAGTTCAGCCTATGAAGGGGATGGGGAATATGCTGCACTCCAGATGCTGTCAACTGAGGACAACCCCATCCAATACCATTGGCTATTCTGGCTAGCCCCGGTGGGAGCTGCAGTTGAGAACATCTACAATGATTGTGGGCAAACTAGGATTCTGTCAGGCACACAGTCATTGCTAATTAAAAGTTTCCTCTTCTAGGAGTATTGGTGTCCCTAATAGAGATGGGCACGAATAAAAAAAATGGTGTTTCATTTTTTGTTTGTCGTTGAGAGGTCTGTTTCGTTTCATTTCCGTTTTTCGCAAATTTTTGGAAAAAATTTTTTTTTTATTTTTTTATTTTTTTCGGGTTTTTTTTACCCTTTTTTTGCACGATTTTTAAAGCATTTCCGTGCAGGGGCGTCCCCCAACGCCCCAGACTAGAGGGAAAACAAAAAAAAAATGATACTGGCAGAGACACAGTATAGACTAGGTACGCAGGGAGGCTGCAAAGGCAGCAGCGGGCATTGCCCAGGGTGCAAGGCAGCTGCAGAGTGACTGCACTGCGGGGCAGGGTAGGGTACTCACCGAGAGGTACGCACACACGCACACAGGGAGGCTGCAGGACTGAAGCTAGAGTCGCAGAGACAGCAATCCCACCCTAACTCCCACCGGAGACTGCAAGGAGGATGGGGGCTGCCAGAGCTTTTTATGCCCTCTGTGGCTGCCAGACCTGCCCAGTCTGCAACCTTGGCATACTATTGGTTGAACATGATCCCATCACATGGCTTGCCTCCATTTTGTGGCTGGCAACAACCATTTTGTCATCCTTAAAGGGAAAAGAAAAATACATCGCGATGGGAGAAGACAAAAACAAACGTTTTAAGGACCCCAACCCCCTGGTAGGTAATAATTTCAAATAATTATCACATTATCGCTGCATTTTTATGGATGTCCAGGGCGTTTTAATACCCAAGAAATCAATATTAGGCATCTGGGAGCCATTTTGGGTCAATGTCCCCTAACTCCCCTTAAAGGAAAAAAATACAGCAATCTGAGAAAAGACATAAATGCACGTTTTAAGGACCCCACCCCGGTAGGTATTATCAAAAAGTATAAATAATTATCGCTGCATTTTTATGAATGTCCAGGGCGTTTTTAACATTTTAAACAGCTCATTTCATTGCACGTCGCCATTAACGAAAACGAAACGTTAAGGAAAAAATTTTCGTGGTTCTGTTCATTTCGTTCCATTTTCATCACAATTTTCATTTGTTGTTTTGTTACATAACAAAACGAATAACGAATAACGGAAACAAAAAAATGTTCGTTTCATGCCCATCTCTAGTTTGGCCTTCAGTGTACAAGAAGCCTAAATTCAATGGACAGGGAGCTGCTGTAGCTCAGTCTGTCCCAACCAAAAGCTAATCATATGCATTGAGCTGCAATGAGCACCATCCATAATTGTTTGGGAATCCTGGGAATTGTGGTCCAGTGCATTCAGAAGGCCCCAGATTGAGGTAGGCTACTGTCATAGGTGTCGAGTTGTACCAGGCACTGGCCGGGACTGGAGGTGCAACGTGTGTGCACGTGTGCAGTAGCGCGCAAGTTGAAAAAACCCAAACATACACACGCATGCCTCCTCCGCTCCCACTGCCTGCATCCACCTGGGGCCACCACGGCCACTATCAGACGGCCCCCATCCCCGCTCCCATGCCTAATGAGCTGATGAAGAGGTGGAGGAAGAGGAGCGCGAGTGAGCGCTCAGAGGCGGGAGGCTGGGTGGGGGGTGCGATTCGATGTGGTGCGAGTCAGCTCTTGGCTGATGCGAGTGCTGGAAGGCTCAGCCGCTCTCTCAGCCCCATTGCAAGGTAGCGTGTGGGGAGGGGACACGAAGGGAAGGTGGGAGGGAGGGAGGGTGTCAATACGCAGGCACACCTGGGCACCTGGCCTAGGGGCTGCATTGGGCGGGCGGGCAGGGAAGTGTCACTCTGGGGCAGCTCTGTCACTCTGGGCTCCAAGGGCTCCCTCTCCCCAACCAGCTGGAGGAGGAGCCCGCAGGGCTTGAGCAGGGGAAGTCGGAGGCAGGGCCTCCTTGATCCATCCCGGATTCTGGCTAGGGCTGCTGGCCTGCTGCTCTGTCTCCGTGACATATGCTGCTGCTGCTGCTGCTGCTGCTGCTGCTGCTGCTGCTGCTGCTGCTGCCCAGGGCAGCAGGACGGGGACTCCGAAGGCACTGCCTTTCTCAGGACCCCAGTAGCAGCATACGTAGTGGAGGCTGAGCAACCCTGGCCAGAGTCTGAGTAAAAAAGGGACATTTCCGGGAAACAGGCTCACCCGAGAAGACGGCAGGAAAGAGCTGTAAAAAAACAGTAAATCCCACCCAATACGGGAGACTTGACAGGTCTGGCTACTGTAGGTTAATAT
The DNA here is from genome assembly GCA_037367245.1 of Phrynocephalus guinanensis. Lineage (NCBI taxonomy): Eukaryota > Metazoa > Chordata > Lepidosauria > Squamata > Agamidae > Phrynocephalus > Phrynocephalus guinanensis. The sequence goes on from CM074734.1 coordinate 46,522,348, forward strand.
AAATCTGTCTGCTAATGTCTCAGCCTTTGTTCTTTTAACACCAGTTAGTAAACCACTTTGGGTGCCTCATAGATGGTAACTATGAACATTACATATACCACAGCAGCTGTAATGGCAGCAGAAGCTGGATGCTCCTTTATTCCAATTTCTTATATCCATAGGAAATAATGCGTCCTAGCTGAAACAAGTGCTAGCATTTAAAAAATTGGTCTAGGAATCTTAAAGTAATCTTACAAGGAAACTGAAACTGCATTTTTTCACTCAGCAGGCACCTGTGGGTGAAACAGCCCTATAATATCAGCAGCATATAAGCTTAGAATTGCAGAGCTGGAAGCGACCCTTATATATCCTTGTCATGAATGCCTCTTTAGTTTGCATTGGGCGACGCCTGAATTACAAAGTGTCAGAATAATGAGTGTCTTTTCAAAATACCAAATGGCTTCAGAAATTCCAATTACGTGCCCAAGTCGGATCAGCCTTGGCGTCATCACGACAAAGAGATGCTCAGTTTGGCAAATTTTAAAGACTAAACCTGACAGACCAAAATAAATCAATCAATAAATAAATCAGCCATCTCTGCAGCGAGATTCTACTGTTATTTCCTTGGCGCTGATAATAAAAAGAGGACAAGAGAGGGGGGGGTAGGGAGGGAGCGCTGAATGCTCAATAGCTTCACGAGACTAATTATGATAAACAGCCCCATCGCTGTTAATATCCGGCCATTAATTCCCAGATGGAGCCGTGGAAAATGTCAGGATTGGAAATGTCATCTCTTTAAGAAGCCCAGGCAGGTAGCAAAGTGGGGACTGAAGGCTCAGCCTTATATTAGGTGGAGAAAGACAGGCATAATTCAGTGCAGCATTATATTGCACAGAAACTGGAAGTAGAAGAAAGAGAAAACGGAAATACTGGTACATGTGCACCTACGATAGTGCTGCAATGGAAAAATCCAGTTCCAATCCTACATTGTACGGCTAACTCTGAGCACATATACAGTGCAACCCTCATATAACAAGCGGTTTGTTTAACAGAAAATCTGCTTAAAGGAAAAAATTTCTGGAGATAGGGGGAAATCGCTTAACAGAATCGCCTATGGGGCGAATCCGTACAACAGAAAAACGGTCGTGATTAGGGATTAATCCATTTTCAATGCATTCCCATGGGAAATTTGTACAAAGGGAAATTTGCTTGATAGACTTTCATTTGGAACGAATTAATTCCTTTATACAAGGTACCACGTACTTATTCTAGCCCTCAGCCATCATGAGACAAAGTTCTAGCCATGAGGGTAAGATTCTGGCTTCTCTAGTAAATGGCCAAACTACTCCTTGGGTATTTTTTAGGAACCTGGTACCTCCTGATCATCTAAAAAGCAGTGGGTCATGAGATCATCTGAATTGAGAAAAGAGCAGGCATCAAGGCAACTGCTTCATTCTCACCACGATCGAGATTCCTCTTCTAAATTCCCCTTCCTATGTCGTCTCCTGCCCTGGGATTTATCAGTGGCATCTTTGCCAAGGCTGGGAGAAAAAAACGACGTTGAAAAGGGACTGCTGAGAAACAGTGGTGGTAGATGGGGAAAGGGCCCAACACCCTTCCCCTTGCCCAGCACACCTCTATGTCATCAGGTGCCTTCTCTACATTGAACTTAGGTCCTGGGTTTCCACCAGATGTTCAGCGCCATCTCTTCCTAACAGGGAACTGAGGAGCTACACAAAACAGGATCACTTCATCTAGCAAGCATTCAGGTTTGGAATGAAGGAATTTAGGAACAAGATGGATACAAACTCACCAGCTGAGCCAAAGAGAAAATACACTTAGAAGCACTTAATCCAGGGGTGTCCAAACGTTGGCCCTCCAGATGTTTTGGACCACAACTCCCAGAATTCCAAGCCTAGATTTGCCAAGGACAAAGGACTGTGGGAGTTGCGGTCCAAAACATCTGGAGGGCCAAAGTTTGGACACCACTGACTTAATCAAAAGGTTTAGCAAGGGAAAAAGAAAAATGTTTTGGGTTTTCAAGGGACTGCATCTCACTTCTGGTTGAACCAGAGTCCGCAAACAGAAAATTAACATATGATTGCCATCCTTGGTTGGCTGGCTGGTTTCTGGTGTCTTGATGCCAGATTCAAATTCTTCTGCAACAAAATCGCCGGAGACCTTTGGGCAGGCGAGCTATATAGAACTGGCTCTTGCAACACGCATGGCTTGACTAGAGTGGGTGGTGACTGCGTCCTCTCAGTGGGCACACTATTATGAGGAAGCCCTTACCCTAGGATGGCCTGGGGAAAACAGCAGCACTTCTCCAGCACTGTGCCTACTGTGGCATCTTTATTTAGCGGTGACTGAACAGGAGTAGGAAATGTGAGGAGAGCTCTAACAGCATACCCTCTGGCACTTGCCTAAGGAAAACAAAGTACACTTGGCTTTAATTATATAGGACGATAGCTCCTCACAGTGGGAAAGATGGCAGGGACAGGCAAATTCTATAGCAGTAGGGATAATAAATCAAAGTCTTGGTCCTAAAGGTGGGGGGTGGGGTGGGGTGGGCGATGTACTATTTTCACCATACATTGATATTTCGAGAAGATACATTTATAAATTTGCCAACGTGTCACATAAATACAGACTCCAAGTGCTATATCTTTCAGCGTCTCCAAGTACACTGACAAATTTCTTGGCTCCAGAAGAGGCAGAAAGTCCATTTGCTATCAATTAAAGAGAGACATTCAGGCCAGGGATGGGTAGCCCTCCAGACGTCATCAGACTGCAACTTCCATTGTCCCTCATCACCGGACAGATGGGAGAGATGGGATTTGCAACCCCCACAATCTTTGGACATTCATACATTCCTATTCTTGGTTGCTTGGAAGCTGGAATCCCCACAATGCCTCCTGGGGGAAGAGCCAGCCTGCGTAGCCCTGGGCCAGTTGCAGAGTATATACCAAGAATGGTAAACTACTAGAGATGGGCACGACTAGGGAAAATGACGTTTTTGAGTTGTCGTGTGTCGGAGGCAGTCCGTTTCGGCTCGTTTCCGTTTTTCGCGAAATTTCGCAAAAAGTAGTCGGTTCGTTTTTTCGTTTTTTCGTTGTTGTTAGTACTGGTTTGGGGGGGTAGCGGGCTCCTGGAGGGAGCTGCAGGAGTCAGCCAGAGCCACAAGTGACGGACTGGCAGACTCTTTGCACCCGCTGTGTCTCACGTACTTGCATGTAGTGCAATGCAAGTAGATCTGGCTTAGGGTTAAGACGGGTTAGCGCAAGGGCTAGGGTTAGGCTAGTTACGGGTGAGGTTAGGGTGAGTATTGGGGTGCACCTCTGGGTGCCTCTCTGACCCACTTAGAAGGACAGTGTACTGGCGTATGGGTTAGGTTTAGGCTTAGGGTTTGGGTTTGGGCTACGATTAGTGGGCTGTTTATGCCCGATTGGCACATCCCAGAAGTCTCTGTGGTCAACCTGGCCAAGTGGCCATGCGATTGGTGGAAAATTTGCATGGTCCACTCCCATGGGCGAGCCTATCATTGCGAATGAGCAGGTGTAAAAAAATAAAATAAAATAAAATAAAATAAAATAAAATCAATGGAGACTTTTTTTTTGGCAAGAAAAACCCACTGCTGCTACTGTAAAAACTGCATGGCAAATGGATGCGCCCTCCCAGCCTGGTACCAGCAGCGCAGCAGTAGCAATAGCCAAGGAGAGGGGGCGGGGAACCCCCCCCCCAAATAAAACACCCTTCTGGCCTGGTAGGTGCCCTCAGACAGTTTTCGCCTACTTTTACGGCCGGGAATCGGTTTTTTTTATAACTTTTAAAAACTTTTTTTCTGTGCCGCTTGGCATTGTGTGATGCAAGTAACGAGCACGACAAATCAGACCAAATTGTTCGTTCGTCGGTTCGAGCTCGAATTCTGGCGGAGTAATTCCCGTTACCGTTTCCGTAGAGTAACGGATACGAGTAACGGAAACGGAAACGGGAATACCGCTAAGTCGTGCCCATCTCTATAAACTACATCTTAGTATTTTATGCAGTGGACCCTCATATAACAAACGGTTTGTATAACATAACAATTGTACAACACAAAAAATTCCGGAGATAGGGGAAATTTGCTTAACACCTATGGGGTGAATCTGTACAACATAAAAAAGTTTCAATGCATTCCTATGGGAAATTTGTATAAAGGAAAATTTGCTTAACATAATTTCATTTGGAATGAATTAATTCCTTTATACAAGGTACCACTGTACATAGAAAACTCTCAAAGGGGCTGTGCCATAAAACCTGATGGCACATAATTTATTATTACCTCCCTATTTATTTATTTATTTATTTATTTATTTATTTATTTGTATACCACACCGATTTCCCAAGAGGAAACTCTGGGCAGTTCACATAAAACCATAAATTTATTAATGCTAACAATTGCATAATATGCAGGGTGTAGGAAAGAACCAATAATGGGGCTCATTTGCTACACACAGTCTCCACGTTGTGCCCTGAGCCCTACTGATGCTGTTTTCTTTCATGATGGAAAGAACCACAGGAGTAAGACAATGTTAATGCAAAGATTTCCTGTAGTTCAGCATCACTTTCAGAGAGCCTCAGAGCTTTACATTTATTTTTTATCCACCAGCCCAGGAACAGTACTCTACTGATGCAGTTTCAGAATGTCTTCCACGGTGCATGAGATACAGTAATTTATATAAAGTCCAGTCTATGTTTGCCTGCTCAATGCAGAACACAATGCAGGCACAGTATTTTAAACATTGTTTTCAGCCTATAGAATTATAGGCCCCAGCAGTCAACACATCAGAGCTGGAATAAATTCCATTTTGGGGACTACAGCTCCCAGAACCTTCCAGCTTGGAAATGATAACAGTAACAAACAATCAACATTAATCATTTTGAACATATATTATTTACATGTGATAAACAATACTGCAATAAGTAACACACTTTGTCCCTAAGAAACCCTCCTGAGTACCTCACAGTGATTATTGACAGGTTTATATACTAAGGGGAAGATAACCATTTAGTGGCACTTAAAAGATTGACAATTTTTTGGCATGAGATTTCATGGACAATCCTTTATAAAGAATGATGGAAACGCATAGGGTGAAGAAATGAAAGGCAAAAGCCTGGTGCTAGCTCCATGTGCAAGCTGCCTAGATACCCCTAAGCACATCTCGCCTGATTTTGGAAGCTAAGCAGGGTTGGCCCTGGTTAGTACTTGGATGGGAAACCACCAGGGAAGACCAGGTGTTGTAGGCGCCTGGAGTAGGAACTGGCAAGTCACTCCAGTATTCCTGCCAAGAAAACTCCATGGACGTGGAGTCATGAAGGGTCGTTCATGACTGTAATGACACAACACACACAGCCCCGTGTGCAACACTTTGGAAGCACCATTATCTTGTCCTGGTGTCATGGCTTTCCTGGACAAAAAAAAAGTCTTTTTAAGGTGCCACGTGTTTTTATCTGTTTTTTTTTTGTGTTTCTTTGATTTTGCCTGAAGACAAACATGATGCGTGTTTGGGTGTCTTCTCAGAAAAGTAAAGGGTTCTACAAACAGCCTTCTTTCTCCACCTCATTACACTGTACTATTTTTGTTATAATGATTGTGCATCTCTGTCAGATATATTTTAAGACAGTTGCTGTGACATGTGATGCTTACTCCAGATAAATACCTTTCCTTGTGGATGACCAAGTAGGTGTACAGACAAAAAAAAAGGAAGGCTTGCTACTCCACACAGCCTTTTAAAAATTGTATACACACCTCTGCAAACAGAATTATGATGGGGACATGACATGTCAGCATTCACATTTAGGACAGCTTTACTCCTACTACAATCAATATAAATGGTGAAACAACATATAACCCAAAAATGACGGTTTATATAATTTACAGCCCATGAAAAAGAGTAGAGACAACAACTATTTTTTAATCTCTTGTAGCCTTGCAGATGTCTTAGAATCATAGAATCATAGAATCATAGAGTTGGAAGAAACCTCGAGGGCCATCCAGTCCAACCCCCTGCCATGCAGGAACCCCATTACAGTATTTCCGACAGATGGCCATCCAGCCTCTGCTTAAAAACCTCCAAAGAAGGAGACTCCACCACCCTCCGTGGCAGCATATTCCACTGCCGAACAGCTCTAACTGTCATGAAGTTCTTCCTGATGTTCAAATGGAATCTCTTTTCCTGTAGTTTGAAACCATTTCCCCAAGTCCTGGTCTCTGAAGCCATGGAAAACAAACCTGTTCCTTCTTCAATATGACATCCTTTCAAATGTTTAAACATAGTTATCATATCCCCCCTCAGCCTTCTTTTTGAAAGGCTAAACATTCCCAGCTCCCTAAGCCGTTCCTCATATGACATTTCTTCCAGACCTTCAACCATCCTGGTTGCCTTCCTCTGTACCCGCTCGAGGTTGTCAACATCCTCTTGAATCTTCAGTGGTCACTTGGGTTGATTAAATACCTACATCTTGCAATCTGTGTGATTTAATTTATAAGACTGTTGCTTAATTTAGACAATCTAGATTTTTTTTCTACAAGCACTATTCAAACGTAGTATTGCTGGCTAATTCCTACTTTTGCCCACCCATCTTAAAATCAATGTTTGGATAGTCCTCAAAGCCCACAGGTGACTAATACACTGCAGTAGTTGAAACAGGGTGGGGATTCTGGGGAACCATTGGTGCTCCCAATGTTTTAGACTCATTACGTTATCGCCATGTTCGCAGGGGCTCACATACCAACGGTGCCGGGCTGTGGGCGACACGCTTGTAGCCGCTGGGTTCGTCAGACTAGAAGAACTCGGGTCAGGCAACTTGTGCCTGTCCCTCGTTCTGACCCCTCGGCTCTCTGTCACGTATCCGGGAGTCACTCCACCAGCGCCCCCAACCTTACCTGTCTCCTGTTGAACGCCAGGTCGGTGCACAACAAAATCCCCATCATTTATGATTCCATCGCGGATCGTGACTCCGACCTGGCGTTTATCACCGAGACCTGGGTGGGCACGGAGGGTGGGGCTTCCCTTGCTCTCCTGTGTCCGCCCGGGTACCTGGTAGAGGGGGTGGGAAGGTTGGGGGGTCAAAAGGGGGGAGGGGCTGCGATCGTGTATAGGGATTCTGTTCATGTCAGCAGGGCCTCGACATTGGTTAGCCAGGGGTTGGAAGTACTTCACCTGTTGGTGGGTCAGCGGGACAGATTTGGCATTGTGCTGGGTTACCGAGCTCCCCGCAACCCAGGACAATCCCTTCCAGAGCTTACGGAGTTCATCGCCGCTGCTCTGTTGAAGTCCCCGCGCCTATTGGTGGTGGGTGACTTCAACGTGCACGCCGGCGGTGGACTTTCCGGTCCTGCCCTGGAGTTCATGGAATCCATGGCTTCCATGGGTCTGTCCCAGCATGTTTTATGTCCCACCCACAGGTCCGGTCATACCCTGGATCTGGTTTTTACCTCCATGTCGGGGGACTCGTGTCTGGAGGTGGGGAACATTGTTTCCCTGCCGGTGTCATGGACAGACCACCACCTGCTCTCTTTTTCCCTGGCGATTCCGGCCCCTCCCCGCGGGGACCTTCGGGCCTCTGTTTTGGCCCGCCCCCGGAGGCTCATGGACCCTCAGCGGTTCGGTGAGCTCTTCGGGGGACTCCCTGGTGGTTTGACTGGCGCTCCGGCAGAGGTCGTGACTAACACCTGGCATGAAACAGCTGCCCACACCATAGACCGGATCGCCCCCAAGCGCATCCTCCGTTGCCGAGCCCGGCTTTCCCCTTGGTTCACCGGGGAGCTTAGGGCAATGAAGCAGGAGAGGAGGAGGCTAGAGCGCAGCTGGAGGGAAAACCCGGACGGCGTTGAGTAAGGCTGCCGTTGATGCCCAGTCTAGTCGCTATACCATCGCGATAAGGGAGGCCAGAACATCTTTTACCTCCCTGAGAATTGCTGAGGCCGCGAACCGCCAGGCGGAGCTTTTCCGGGTGGTTCGTGACCTCAGCAATCCTAGCCTGGCCAGGCCTCCTCCTACTGATTTCAGTAGCGAGCAGTTTGCAGCCTTTTTTCGAACAAAAATAGAGGCCATCCGTGCCGGCTTTGACTCCGGTTGCAGTGGTCCCCGCCCCGCCATCACCAGTCGCTGGTCCGCCTTCGTCGCCTCGGTTGGACGCGCTTGGGCCTGTTTCCGCTGTCCGGCTGTCGAGGTCTCCAGGGCTAATGGCGCATTGCCGGCCGAATGGGCCCCCACCCCTTTCGACCCTTGCCCTGAGGCTAATTAGAGCTGCCAGAGGAGGGACCATGGCCGAATGGGCTTCGGTCATCGCCACCGCCTCCTTCAGTGAGGGGGTTTTTCCCTCCCGTCTGAAGGAGACGGTGGTTAAGCCCATGTTGAAAAAACCCGGCCTTGCAGTTGACGACTTAACAAACTTTCGTCCAATTGCCAATGTCCCGTTTATGGGCAAGGTGATCGAGAGGGTGGCGGCGGTCCGGCTGCAGTCATACCTGGAAGAGATCGGCAGTGCCTCGACCCATGCCAGTCCGGGTTCAGGCCCCGTCGGGGTACCGAAACAGCTTTGGTCGCCCTGCAAGATGACCTTATCCGGGCGGCCGACAGGGGTTGCTCTTCCCTGTTGGTCCTCCTGGATCTGTCAGCGGCCTTTGATACCGTCGACCACGGTATCCTGTTGGACCGGCTCTCTGAGGTTGGGATCGGAGGCTCTGCTCGCAGATGGCTCCGTTCCTTCCTGGAGGGCCGGCCGCAGTACGTCCAGCATGGGGGGGAGTTATCGGCCCCTTGGATTCTCCCTTGTGGGGTTCCACAGGGGTCGTCTCTGTCCCCCATGCTGTTTAACATCTACGTAAGGCCGTTGGCGGGGGTCATCAGGAGTTTTGGAGTCTGCTGTCATCAGTACGCTGATGACACGCAGCTCTATCTCTCCTTTTCCACCTCTGCTGTGGAAGCTGTTGAAGTCCTCGATGGGTGCCTGGAGGCCGTACTGACCTGGACCGGGGCGAACAGGCTTAAGCTCAACCCCGAGAAGACGGAGGTTATGTTCTTTGGGAGCTCGCCGTCGGGGTATGGTGGCCCCCTCCCCTGTCTGGGGGGAGTGTCCCTCCAGCTTGCGGAGAGGGTGCGGAATCTGGACCGGGGCGCTCTGGACCCAGGCGCCTCTGACCTCTTAAGCTCAACCCCGAGAAGACGGAGGTTATGTTCTTTTGGAGCTCCCGTCGGGGTATGGTGGCCCCCTCCCCTGTCTGGGGGGAGTGTCCCTCCAGCTTGCGGAGAGGGTGCGGAATCTGGCGTGCTCCTGGACCCGGCGCTCTCCATGGAATCCCAGGTGGCGTCGGTGACCAGGTCCGCCTATTACCATCTCCGTCGGATCGCCCAGATCCGCCCATACCTCGACGCGAACTCTCTGAGAACAGTGGTCCAAGCACTGGTGATCTCGAGGCTGGACTACTGTAACGCACTCTACATGGGGTTGCCCTTGACTCTTCTCCGACGGCTGCAGCGGGTACAGAATGCGGCGGCCAGGCTGGTGGCCGGCGTACGTCGGTATGATCACATCACGCCAGTCCTGGCTCGCTTGCACTGGTTGCCCGTTGCAGCCCGGATTAGATTCAAAGGTCCTGGTTTTAGTTTATAAAACCCTCCATGGCTTGGGACCGGATTACCTGACAGAGCGTATCGCTCAGCGAACCACCTCGGCCCGTCCCGTTCGGCAGGCGCGAGCGCACTTGCTGCGGGTCGCCACTCCTCGAGAAGCCCGGAAGTCGAGAACCCGGGCCCGGGCATTCTCAGTGGTGGCCCCTAGCCTTTGGAATTCCATCCCTCCTGAAGTGCGCTCTGCAGAGTCCCTGCTGGCCTTCCGGAAGGCTTTAAAAACCTACCTCTTTCGGGAGGCCTTCGGCGATCCCTAGGCTTTTTTTTTTTTTTTTTTTCACCTTGATGTCTCCATATCCTTATTAGATTTAGGATTGGATAGACAGGAAGCTAAGTTTTTCAGCTCGTTGTATAGTCAGGAGGAGAATGAAACCCTGGGCCCAGACACTTATTTACCTGCCTGTCACAAAACTGTTGAGGCTGTCATCTCTGATATTAAGCGGGGCAATAAATAAATAAATAAATAAATAAATAAACAATGGCTTCTTGCAAACGTTTTAGAACATCCTGAAGGTCTGTGAACTCAGGAGCACTGAAAATGTACCACCTTAAAAAGGAAGGCTTTAATCAATTCTTTACCTGTCAGTGAGATAAACATTGCATTTGACATGTCTCAAGCTGCTTCAAAACAGTATTAGTTCATAGCCCTGTGCGGGCAATAGTGATGCAGCTCAAAATAAAGACAGAGCTCTGAACCACAGCTTGATAGACCTCTGTAGGATCCGGCTTGTTGGCCTTGACCAAAGGAGTGGGACGAGAAGTTTCAGCTCTTCATAGTCAGGAGGAGAATGAAACCCTGGGCCCAGACACTTATTTACCTGCCTGTCACAAAACTGTTGAGGCTGTCATGGCAACTCCCTGCTTTAATCTTCTGGCTCAGTGAAGCATTTTGTCTCAAGCCTTGAAACACACAGGGCAAATTAGATGAGATGAACCACATAGACAGAGGAGGCTGGCTGTGGATTCAGGCTTTGAAGGGCCTCAGATAAATCACCTGGATATAGGATGAATGCACAAGACAGGGTTCATCTAACCAACTTCTACCTTTCCCAGAGGACAATCTATGTCAGACTGAACTGAAAGTAAGAAATTACTTTAAAAATCAAAGCATGTTCACTTTCTTTTACACCAGGGTCTTGCTAGGCAGAAATAAATAATTTGAGGTCTCAAAGGGAGCATTTACATGGGCAGGTCAACTTGGAAAGTTTTAGCCTCTACAAGACTGCTAGATTCTAGAAAACAAATGATAAAGCAGTAACCTGGTGTTCTTAGGGAGAGGCTTCCCTGTAATAAAAGTCAAGAGTTTCTTCTCCAGGTCTCAGACATCAGTGGATTGCAAGCTCCTCTTTTATAGCTAACTTGGACATTTTTCCACATTGCAAATTTCATTCACACAAACATTTCACATTCTGACTCAACAGTTCCTGACTAGATCCAAAGAAGCACAGATCAACCCATAGAAAATGGCGTGTTCCGTGGTTCATCAGGTGATCTCCACTGCCCTCTTGTGGCCAGGATGCTGGCCCCTGCTTCTGTGGAGGTCAACATTGAAATGACTGCTGCTCACTAGTAGAAATTATGGCAATAATTAAAAACCAGCTACTGTACTTTACATCATTGCATAGCCTTCCTGCTAGCCATTAAATATGAAAAAGTATTCGTAACAGAAAGCTATGCTGCCTAGGTTAAAGGAATGGAACTATAAAACATATTTAAATTCTATTTTTATTGATATAGGCCAAAGCCATTCCATCAAAAATATTTATTTATTTAAAGCATTTTTACCCCACCTTAAAAGATCCAAGGCAGCTCCCAACACTGGACAATATGCAAAGTTGGAGAAAATGAGTATACAACAGTTATCAAGAAACATTAAAGACAATATACAATGCTAAGAACAAAGATTGTGAAGAGGCATCTTCCATCATTAAAAATGAAATATTATAGCTAAGAACAGTAAGCAAAAGAATATAGAGGGGAAAAGGTCTCTCTGAGATATGGAAAACTAAAAATGGAAAAACACAAGTAGTACTATAAATCTAGTACAAGTGGTAATATGCCCCAGAGCGCAGAGAGAACTCCTAGTTCCCTGAGCTCCTTGCCCTCTGGTGAAATGTCAAGAAGAAAAATTCCCAGAACATGGCTAAACAGCCTGAAAAACTCACAACAGCTAACAAGCTGTAAAGCATAACAATCAATTTAAAAGTCACATAACATGTAGTCAGTCTCTGAGAGAAGGCTTGCCTGAAGAGAAAGATTGTTGCCTCCTTGTGGAAGGACTGCAAAAATGGGCCAACTCTGGGCTACTGTGGGAAAGAGTTTCAAAATCTAGGAGCAACAACAGAGAAGGCCCTCTCCTGTGTCCTCACCAGAAGTACCTGAGAAGGTAGTGAGACAGACAGAAAAGCCTCTCCTGAAGATATTGGCACCCGGGCTGGCTCATATTTGGGAGATATGGTCTTTGAAGTACAGTGGTACCTTGTATAAAGGAATTAATTCATTCCAAATGAAATTATGTTAAGCAAATTTTCCTTTATACAAATTTCCCATAGGAATGCATTGAAAACGGAGTGATCCCATTTTATGTTGTACGGATTCTCCCCATAGGCGATTATGTTAAGCAAATTTCCCCTATCTCCGGAATTTTTTATGTTGTACAAATTTTATGTTATACAAGCTATTTGTTATACAAGGGTCCACTGTAATTTGGACCCAGACTATTTAGGGCTCTGTTGACTAAAACCAGTACTTTCAACTGTGCCTGGCAACTGATTAGTAGCTATTGGAAATGCATTGGAGAGTATTATGAGATCGTGCTGCTTCTGAATCCAGAGAGTTTTCCTTGGACTATGTGGTGGCCCCACGTAAAGTGTGTTATAGTAATACAGCCGAGAAGTGACTCGGTTGTGTGTCACAGTGGCCAGATCAGATATTTCAAGAAATGGACATACCTGGCACACTAGTTTTAGTTGTGCAAATGCACTCCTGGGCACTGCTGAGACCTTGGCATTTAGGGTGAAGGATGAATCCAGGAGCTCCCCACCCCCATCCCCAAGCTGTGCACCTCTTTATTCAATGGGAGGGTAATCTCACCCAGTACAGGCTGCATCCCTATTCCTTGATCTCCCTTTTGACTGACCAGAAGCACTTCTGACTGGACTAAGTTTTTGTTCACCCTCGTCCAGTTTATTACTGATACCAAACACTGATCTAAAGCCGTAGTAACTTATTTGGATTCAGGTGACAAGGAGAGGCAGAACTGGGTATCATCCAATTCCAAATTTGGTGACACCCAATTCCAAATCTCTGGATAATCTCTCCCAGTGGTTTAAGGCAGGTGCTAAACAACACAGGAGACAAAACAGAGCCATGGGGGGGAGCCCTAGACCAGTGACTGAGGTGTTGAACATGAATCCCCCTAGCACCACCACCCATAGTCTCTCCTCCAGGAAGTACTTGAGCCACGTACCCCCAAGTTCTATTCCAGGTGCACCTGGAGAGCCAGTTATGGAGGATACTATGGTTGATAGTACTGAAAGCTGCTGAGAAGTCCAGTAAGTCAACAGCAACACAGATCCCCTATCCATTTCCAAGGGTAGGTCATCTACCAAGGCAACCAGTGCTGTCTCAGTCCCATAACCAGGCCTGAAGCCAGATCGAAATGGATCTAGGTAATCTGTCTCATCCAGAAAGCCCTGGAGCCAAGTGGCCACAACCCACTCTACCACCTTCCCTAAGAACTGGATATTAAAACAAAGTGTTCTGTTTATATACCGCCCCATACCACTTCAAGTAGTCTCTGGGTGGTTTACAGTTTTTAATTACAGTATGCAGGATGGTAATGATTACTGGTTGGTGTTTATTAAGTCTTGACTGGCAATTATCTTGAAATCAATAATTCTGAGAAGGATGCCGATGATGATGATGATGATGATGATGATGATGATGATGATGATGATGATGATGATGATGATGATGATGATGATGATGTTACCAGGCGAACTTGTGGTACCTGAGTAACATTGGTTGTAAACTAGCAAAGACCTTCTTGCACCGTTCCTTACTGTCAGTGCTATTTCTTTAACATCTGTAGCTTGTAAGGAGTCTTTTAAGAAATATTTTAGATTTGTCTTCAAACAGCTCAGATGCTGAAGGATATGGAAAACACTGTTGTGCCATGACTAACTGCTGTCTAAAACTTAAGCAGCTCTACAATCTTTTTTGGCTTGATAGTGGGTCATTATCATAGGGCACATTTGCTGGGGGTAAAGGTGGTGATGATATTAAAAGCAAAGCATTATTTTTATATCACCCCAAAATGCTTAAAGCCCTCTCTGGGCTTTTTACAATTTAATTACACAGGCAATATACATTGCTCCCCGTTCCCCATCAAGCTGGATCCTCAGTTTACCAACCTCTGAAGGATAGAAGACTGAGCCAACCACAAGCCAACTACCTGAGATTGAACCTGTGCTGTGACCACAGTTTAGGCTGCAGTATAGCTTTTTAACCACTGTGCCATGAGGATCCTCATCTCTCTCCTTGGAATTCACCACGTCTCAGATGCCTTACTACGGAGGGCTTATGTTGGATGGCACACAACAAAACCACTTGAAATAAATTCCAGAACACCACTCTCATAGCCCAGAACATAAATTTGGAGTTGTTAAAGGCCTTGTCACTACCGAGTGATTTAATGGTTCATGAATAAACAATGAAAAGTCTTACAGCAGCTGAAGGAATTTATTATGCAATATTTTCATGCACAAAACGGAACGTATTATTCTGCCACAGTCAGTAGAGCTTATATTGCAACACATACATTTCCATGCAGCTCATTCATTTAATTCCTTTAGCATCCTCAGTAGGATAAGGTCAAGTGCAGCACTCCCTTGTGGAATCTGCACCTCTCCGCTCAAAACAGATCTGCATTCCTTCACAATTACCCCACATTTGTTAAAGGAAACAGGTCTAAATATAGGGTTAAAACTACAGGGGGGAGGGGAACCTTCATGGTCCTTGTATACAATCTGAAATCAGGGGTTGGCAGTACCTTTATTACCAAGGTAAAAGGACTGGAGCATCCACAGACAATGGTAGTATAGGAGAGAACACTCTCAGGATGCTGAATGAAAGTTTATTAAAAGTTTATTAAAAGAGCCCAACGCGTTTCGGCCCAAATGGCCTTCTTCAGGGACTTTTTCACTCTGTGCTCAAAGAAACTCTGGAAACAGTTTAATGTCTTACTTCTCAGTACCTTTATTACACCACTAAAACAATCATGGCCAGGTCTTCTTCAGAATGGGCATCACTGGACTATGTGTGGTGAAGAAAAAGAAAAAGATCCTTTTGTTAAAAGTTTATTTTCAAAATGGCAGCTGCAAACTCAGGTCAGGTGTGCAGATTTCATAGGGGTGGATATTCATTCTCAAAACTCACCTATTCAAGTAATTCTTTTGTGTGTCCATCATGTATATAAATTTTATCTCAGGTATTTCTCTTTGTATTCTTGATTTGTAATGATTCTGTTCCAAAACAGTGACCTTCAAATCCTACCAGGAGTGTCCTGGTGGATTGAAATGGTTTGATACAGGTTTTTGCATATTGCGGTTTCTTATGTCAAACTTGTGTCCATTGATGCATTTTCTTAGAGATTGTCCTTTGTCCAATGTAGAGCGCAGATAGGCATTGTTGGCAAAAGATGGCATAGATCACACTGGTTGAGGAGCAGGTGAAGCTGCCCTTTATACTGTATTTGACATTGTTGGGTCCTGTGATTGTGCTGCCAGAGTAGGTATGTGGGCAATTAGTACTATTACTATGCAATGTTTTACAATATATTATACAATATATTACTATACAATTACTATTCAAGTAAATATATATCTCTCTCTCCGACTTGGTTTTGTTTCGGTATCCACATGCAGAAAACAACACAAGTAGGTATAAGAAACTAAGCAAAAAGAAACGGAAAAGTCTTGCAGCATCTTTAAAGCAAATACTGTAGTTTTTATTCCAATGTGAGCACTTGAAGGTTCTACAGCAGTGGTTCTCTCAACCTGTGGGTCCCCAGATGTCCCTGGACTGCAACTCCCAGACGTCTTGATCAATAAAACAACATGACTGTTAAAACTATAAAATCACTAATTGTCTAAAGCTAAATTGTATTTTATAGTTTTAACAGTCATGTTGTTTTATTGTTTTATAGTTTTAATACAGGGGACCCTCGTATAACAAACAGTTTGTATAACATAAAATCTGTATAACATAAAAATTCTGGAGATAGGGAAATTTTGCTTAACAGAATCGCCTATGGGGTGAATCCATAAAACATAAAAAGGGTCGCAATTAGGGATTACTCTGTTTTCAATGCATTCCTGTGGGGAATTTGTACAAAGGAAAATTTGCTTAACAAAATTTCATTTGGAACGAATTAATTCCTTTATACAAGGTAGCACTGTATATTGCTGTACGCGGCCCAGAGACCATCTGGTAGGGGGGCAACAAAAAAAAATCTTGTAAACAAACAAACAAACATTTCACACACATTGACCTTGACGCCCCGCCCCCCGCCCCCTTCCAAGTCTCCCGTCAGGAAAAGAAAACTTCCGACCCAAGAAACTCCTTCAGCTGGGCTCGCCCGGAGGCTTCAGAGAGCGCGCGCTTTACTTGGAAGCAACCAATTCATCTGCTCGGGGGGGGGGGAGAGAATGAAAACAAAATGGAGCACAGAGGAAAAGTCCTCAAATTGCTGTATTGCGAAGAAGTAACTAACTAGCACGTCTCCAGTGGGGATTTAAAAACAACACCCTTGCGTTCCCACTCCAGGAACGTGTCCACCACCCCCTACGTCCTGGAATGGTTCCGCCCCCATAGCAACCGTCCGAAGCGTCTCGTGGCTTGGAAACGGTGCAGGTTCCCCCGCGCAGGAAGGCGAAAAGCCGGGCGAGTTGGGTGGGTGCGATTGGGGCCGCGGAGTGTGTGTGTGTGTGTGTGTGTGTGTGTGTGTGTGTGTGTGTGTGTGTGTGTGTGTGTGTGTGTGTGTGTGTGTGTGTGTGTGTGTGGCGGGGGGGGGGGTCCGCAGGGCGGGTGAGGGGCGTATGCGAGCCCTGAGTGGGGAAAGTTCTCAGGTAGGTCCACAGTGGCCCCCCACCTCCACCCCCCACCCCCGAGTTCCTATGTATGGCCGGAGACAGGAGCCTAAGCCCACCCTCTCCGGATTGGGGTGGGGGGTGGGGGAGATGGAGTCCCTTCTCCCGATCCAGCCGGTGTTAAGTGCCCACGATCCTCCGGTTTCACACGTTGTTGCGACCCGTGGCCGGTAGGTAGGTCAGAAGCAGAGCACTCGCTTGGCGTCGTCGTCGGCGTCGTCGTCGTCGTGTGGGTCGGTGGTGGCGGTGGCGGTGGCGGTGGTGTGTGTGTGTGTGGGGGGGGGCAGCTGCCCGGCGGGGCTCCTCATCCTCCCCAGACCCTCCAAATGAGGGTTTAGTAGGAGTCCTCTCAGCCTGATGGCTTTGTTCGGCCAGGTGGGGAGGGCTAAGAATAGGCGGAGGGGTCTGACTTGATTTAAAAAGCGGCCTCCGAGGGTGGAATTTGGGTGGAATTGGAATGCGGTTGGTCACATGCCAGGTTCAGCCAACATGCAGGGCTTGGGACATGCTTTTAAAGGAAGGAGTCGCTGGAGCCACCCAGAGCTGAGGCAGTAGCAGGAAGATGCTTTGGGCTCCTCTTGATTTCAGCATCTGTTTTTCTTGAAAGTAACTTTCCAAGCCCACTATTTGATATATGTGACACACACTCTCCACACCTGCCATCATCCACCACTTCCATGTATGTTTGTATAGAAGTATATCGGACATGCAAACTTCATGTCATTGGATGATTTGCACTTGGATTCCCTTCACCTTTCTACAAGTGATGGTATCTGAGTAAACTGCAGTATTTGAAACGTTTTTATTTGAATCTTGCTGTGTGCCATTAAACTGTACAGTATTTGACATATGTTCACCCTAGTGGGGTTTTCAAGGCATGTGAGATATTTAAGGAGTGATTTTGCCATTGCTACCCCCTGCAGTGAATTTGAATCTAGGCATCCTGAGTCTAGTCTATCACAATACCTATTATACCACACTGGCACATAAAGGTTAAAGCCCAATGGGGACTGTGGGAAACACATGGAGAATTTTATTGTCAATGTGCTTTTCGTTTATTTATTTATGGTGTTTGTACTGAAAACTGAGAACTTTTTTCACTTGGAGGTCCAAATTCAGTCTTAGAGAGGAGTACGTTCCTGTGATGGGCAGGATCAAAGGCAAAAGGGTGTTGGGGTCAAACATCCTAGTGCATTTTAGTTTAAAGCTCCTACTGCCAATAACTGAGCTTTGGGAAAGATGTTTTACTCTTCCGGAAGGGGAAAAACCTGTAGAAATGTTGGGAATCTATCCACAGTGGTATTATGGAGAAGTGGTGTGACCTTCTAGGTCAGTGATGGCAAACCTTTTAGAGACCGAGTCCCCAAACTGCGATTCAAAACCCACTTTTTTTCCCCGCAAAGTGCCAATACGCAAATGTAACCTGAATACAGTAGTACCCCAGGTTACAAATGCTTTGGGTGCTACCCTTTGTGAAAATGAGGATCAAAGAGCAGGTTTTTGAATTTCCCGCGGCCACAGCACCCTTGCTGCGGCCATGTGAAATTAAAAAAACTACTCTTTGGTCCTCATTTTCCCGAAGTGTAGCACCCCATCTGCCTCTCTACCCTGGGCAGAGAGGTGGATGGGGTGCTACACCATCAGAAAGTGGGCGGGGGGGGTGAGTGGCGGTGGCTCCTGAGCTTGATCAAAGCCCCAGTTTACTCTCCAGTCATGCCGCCTTGGGCATCTCAAAAGCGGTGTGACTGGAGAGTAAATTGGTGCTACGAAGGAGCCCACAAACCACTGCCTCCCCTTCACCCCACTCTCTTCACAGAGCCATTTCAGCATTCTCCTTTTCCAAGGAGAAAGGCAAGGTAAAAATACTCTAAAATAAATAAAATAAAATTGCCACAGAAACTCATCAAAATTGGAGCATTAACTATTCTACTTTTAGTGAGAGATTTTGTTTTCAGCATTAATTTAAGATTATTACGATCATGAATATTTGGGAGAAGCCATTTTTTTCAGTGGTGTATGTAAAATATACTTGTGCCACCAGTTGTGGCATATTAAGCAGCAGAATTACTTAATGGAATTACTTAATAGAAGTTACAGTACTTAAATTAAGTAGCTGAGTTATATAATAGAAACAAGATCAAGAAGTGAAGACCTTTCCTTTGCATTTGAAGGATAATTTTGCATTTGGAGTTTGAGGGGAGCACAGAGAAATTGCGGGAAGATCTAAAAACCATGCTTGCAGGAGGGTTACCACCTCTTAAATGGCCCCAGGCTCTATTTTTTAAAGCCTGCATAGCAGAGAGAAAGAAACAAATTGATGTTTCTCTCTCCTTTCTCCAAGGAGAAATTACCAATTGGTTTCTAAGAACAGTAGCAGTGGCTGTACCGATAGGTTAAGAAGAGTTGAGCTGATTGCTTCTGTGTTATTTCTTGTTTGTTTTTAAAACTGGATTATATGTGATTGATTTAATCAGCAAATTATTAAGGGGTGAATAAGTGTTTGGTAAATCTTTCTTCTAAAGACACTGTGCCAATTTCACAATAGTCAAGAATTAGCGCGAGCATTTTCCTCCTGTGCATCTGACAGATGGGCATGCTTTTGATCAGGATATGGAGCAGGAGTTTATTTTAATTGCTGAATAGATTTTGGTGATTGCACAGAACTTCAGTGAAGTGCCAGTGACTGTACCAGCTGCACAGTGGTGAAGATTCAGGTGCATAGTGGGTGGATACATTGCTCGCGTTCCCCCACACAGCTGTCAATGGAATACAAAACATGTCCTGTTGGCTCTGTTGTAGGCAGAGCATCTACACCCCCATGTTTGGCTTCCTTCCTAGTACATGCTGTGGATATAGAAATAAAAGGTATTAAAATATAAAACAGTAATACTTCTTTATAAATATGAATATTTTAAAACCCTAATTGTAAAAAGTCACAGGAATAACAACAACAACAAAATTTGAGGCGAAACATGAATCACAGGCTTGGATCAAGTGATGTTCCCATCAGCTTTCTCTTCCAAAGCCACTGGTTGAAGGCCATATAAAACGCGTACTGTATGTTTGTTGAACATATACTTGGCAGGTTGGCCAGAAAATGGCGTTTGAAAGGCCTGCTTTGCTTATCAAATGGAGCATGTGAGGGTCAGCAATGAATCCCATCTTATTTTCTGTTGGTATTTTTTCAACCTTCCATGCTGCTTTTAATAGGTTTGGCTAGAGTGACTATCAGCTGGCCCAACACTAACCAATTGTTTTCACCTGCCTTGAATTCAAAGAGAGCTCCACCACTCTGCTAAGTGCTTTCCCTCTGTCTATTGGAAGAAGTCAAGCCTGTTGAAATCTGTTGCTGAAAGCACTTCTGTCAGTTTGCTGTTGATCTGTAAGTAATAGGACTTCTTATTCTTTCTACCACTCAGTCTCAGAGAGAAAAAGCAGGTGAGGGGCCATGTGGCTATTAAAAAAATACAAATGCGAGACTAGGCTACAGGTGAAACCTTTATAGGCTGCTGATAAAATTAAAAAAGGATGAGTCTCAGAGTGAGTTACTGAGGCTGTAAGTGTCAGTTAATTGGAAAAAGGGGTGGACTACTCCAAAGAACTTGAAGCTATTCCACTCTTTGAAGCCCTATACTTCTGCTGTACAGCTAGCAGAATTTAAACAAAATTTCAAAACTCTGCAACATTTTCCTCCTTTATCTTGGTGCACTATTCTGCTTCAAGATATTTCATCCTTAGTTAAATTTTGAGAACTAAGCAGGTTTCTTGTTTGTTCTGGGAGCAAAATGGAGTGGCCGTGGAGTTTTCATCTCTCGCCTTGCACACTCCATTTAGTGACAAAAGAAGTTCTCCATCGTGGCCTTCGTGAAGCCACACAGATGGGTTTTCCAGGCGCCCCTGCGCCAGAGGTCAGAACTTCCCTAGCAATAGGAAAGTTCGTTAGTCTCCGCCCCCGCACCCAGCTCTATAAGCTTGGTGAGTTTGTATTTAATAAACACATGCACGTCTAGTTCTTGTGATGACACTCAGCCATTGCCTGAACGTGTTGTTGAATATTTATGAATATTTTGTTAGCAGAAAAGGGTACAGGGAGAGAAGGGCAGGGAAAGGGCCCAGAGAAGTAAATGATGTTGAATTTCCAATGTGAATATATTCCATAGGGTGTTTACGCCAATTCCATAAAGCTGGCTGGCATCGGGGAAAATGAACAAAGTTCTACTTCAGTTTGAGATGATGTCTTTTCATGTGTGCAAGATATTCATGAGGCAGAGGGTTGCATTTAAAAATTAGGCTATTGAAATTTTCTGAGCTTTTTTTAAAAAAAATGAAGTTCTATTTGCAGATAACAAATTCCATGGGAGGTTGTCATTTTCAGAAAAAAGACAAGATAGTATTTGTTGGTTTTCTTTTGGAGTTCTTTCTCAGAAGCACAGGCCGTAGAAGGTTGGCACAGTTCATAGTCTTTCCTGCTTCTTGAATAGAACACTGGGTAGACACATCAAGAAAGGCACATTTCTGTCTGTCAACAGACACAAAAAGTCCAGCCGTGATTCAGCAGATAGTCTTGGCTCTAGCTGATTGAAGTCAGCCATGGTGTGCTGCAAAATAGTGCTATATAGCCAAAATAGAAAATATTGCATAAAAATAACTAAAATCACTAATAAAAACAAATTCATTCTTGGGCATGAGCTTTTCACAGCTAATAGAGGTGTGTGGGGGGTCCACAGGCTCTCCATAGGCGAGAGAACACCAAAAAGCCCCCTTGGAACTGTCATCACTAGATGTTGTGTGTTGTTACAGTCGTGGCCGACTCTTTGTGACTCCATGTCCATGGAGTTTTCTTGGCAGGAATACTGGAGTGGCTTGCCAGTTCCTATTTGAAGTGCTTACAGCACCTGGTATTCCCTGGTGGTCTCCCATCCAAGTACTAACCAGGGCTGACCCTGCTTAGCTTCCGAAATCAAGCGAGATCGGATGTGCTTAGGGGTTCTAGGCTGCATCACTAGATGGGAGAGCAGCTTATACTGTCTGCAACCAGGTAACATTTCACTAAGGAACTATTTACAGTTTGTCTATCTGGTCCTGAAGCCTAGCTCTTCTCAGTGGCTGGCCCGGCTACATGGAACAAGTTGCCTAGCAAGACTCACCAAGCTCCATCCCTAGCAGCCTTTTAAAAAGCGGTAAAATACTGGCTCTTCAAATAAGCATCCAGTGATCGCCAATGTTTGTCCTGTGTTCCCCCGTGATTTGACGTTAGTTTCCTCATTACTTTGTGACTCTTGCCAGGTTATTTATTTATTTATTTTCTTTATTGCATTATTGGTTTGGTTTTTTATTTCTTCTGTTGGTTTTAATTGCATATGTGTTGTTTTCTATGTAAATCGCCCAGAGTTCCAATTGGGAAAATTGGTTGCTGTATAGAAATATAAAATTAAATAAATAAATGAAAAATAGGCTTCCTCTTTCCTAATAGTTCAGGCAGGGCAGTTAACTCTCACCCCATTCGTGGGCTTTTGCCCAGGTATACCAAAATGGGGAGTTCACGCATGGGTAGACCTTTCTGCAGGCCTGCCAGGCTCTTGGTTACCCTCCCTTGCGACGCCTACAAGCCCCTCGCTTTTTGCCAGAGCCATTTGACCTGGTGCGGACTCCACCAGCAATATAGTTGGGTCTGTGTCATTTTGGCATGGGTCTTGGGGCTGCCTCAATGATCTCGTCTGGATGGTTTTGCTTCTCCAAAACTGACTGGATTCTAGTCAGGACTAACAACTGATGTTGGAGTGCAGTGTTTTGTGTTCCCCTTCCTCTGAAGTGAAGTAAATGGATCTGCTTTCTCAAAGCTGCCATGTGCACGCAAACATCTGCAAAAAGCTACTTCTAGCTCCAGGTTATTGTTAGGGAAGGGATTTATGTACACATGGAAGTTTCCTTGCTTTCAAAACTGGGTCCATTCAGTTGACATATGTTTGTCCAGAGAACTGTATCTGGGCACCTTTTTCTTTTGTCCTTTCATACAGTGGGCAACAGATTTTCCTGTAGATGAGCATTTTGTTTGGAGAACTGTTATTTCCTGGCTTGGTTTTCATAGAATGCTTATTGAACTACTGTTCCTTGGCATATTATTTTTCTTATTTTAATGTAAACCACTTGTGGAGCTAAAAAAAATAGTATAAGTATGCACTAACCTCTTCACTAGCATTGGGGTCATGTTTCATTCATCTACCCCAACAGATTTCTTCTGCCATATTGACAGGTAAGAGCTATTGATCCTGGGAGTATCCAGGCCCTCCCATTTTTGCGCCGAGAACTGGGTTTTTCTTCTTCGGTGGTTCAAGTATAGAGATTTCACTCTTGAGTTATTTCATTTCCACAGCTCACACTAACACATAGCATGCTTGTGAGGTTCATGCCAGTACCCCATTCAAGCATGGCTGAGAGTTAGTGGGCGTGCAGGCCTGATTTTTATTCTTGTTGGCCTTCCCTGGAATACAAGGTTGAACCTGAGTTATTGTTAGGGAAGGGATTTTTGAAATTCCCCAGTAATGGAATCTGATTCATTGCAAAAGGTTGAAGGCTGTGGTTTTCCTTCCTAGGATTACACTTAAAAACTGCTGGTCATGATTCATCTGGGAGATGGGGTGATGTGACTCTGCCTTCTGGGTTTGTGAATTATAATTCTAGGTAACCAGCAAAAGTCTGAAATAGTTTGACTTTTTAAAACATTACGAAAGAATCTAATCAATCCAGGGAAATTAAGGAGAAAAATAAGAAATCATTTATCTAATACCAGATGGTCCCTGGATTTTCTTTTCCTGTATATGTAGGAACATTTGAACAAGTATAGATCTGAATTGGACTGAGTGGCACTCAAGACCACTCAACCTGATATCTATTACACCAGAATAATTTTGTCTCCATGGCATTCTCACTTAACTCTGGTTTAATATTAATATAATACTGTAGTATATAGATGTAACATTAATCAATGACATCGCTGAAAGATTGGCAGCATAAAATCCAATAAATAAATAAATGAATAAATGAATGAATGAATAAATAAATAAATAAATCTATACAACAACAATTTGTAAGTTTTTCCAGAACAATACCTTGTTTCGTTGGAAGTTGTGTTTCCATCAGTGCGGTCTTGGGCAACAGTCTCCTAATTGTTGATTGAGGTGGACTCTTCTGCCTCTGCTGAAGGTTTGACACATTCGTTCATCTCCATCTTAGTCTTTCAAAGACTAAAGAAATGGTGGTTTCAGTGCTTCCAGGATTCTTTCATTTTCTGCTTTTTTACTTGCTATGTCTTGTAAATTTTCTATAATAGGGTAGAATACTTCTATTCAAAATCTATGGATAGATCCTGATGTGCATTGGAATTCCATTGGATTCTATGCGAGAACAACCACATGCTGCTTTTAAAATGTTCTGTGTTCTTTAATTACATAATGTTAAGTTAGAGATATAAGCATAATGTTAAATTAGAGACAGGGCGGCCTTCTTGAATGAACAGTGCAAAGAAATAGAGGAAAACAACAGAAAAGGAAAAACCAGAGATCTGTTCAAGAAAATTGGAGATATTAAAGGGGCATTTCGTGCAAAGATGGATATGATAAAGGACAAAAATGGTAGGGACCTAACTGAAGCAGAAGAGATCAAGAAGAGATGGCAAGAATATACAGAAGAATTATATCAGAAAGATCTGGATGTCCCTGATAACCAAGATAGCGTAATTGCTGACCTGGAGCCAGACATCCTGGAAAGTGAAGTCAAGTGGGCCTTAGAAAGCATTGCAAACAACAAGGCCAGTGGAGTTGACAGCATTCCAATTGAACTCTTTAAAATCTTAAAAGAGGATGCTGTAAAGGTGCTGCATAAGATATGCCAGCAAATTTGGAAAACCCAGCAGTGGCCAGAGGACTGGAAAAGATCGGTCTACATCCCAATCCCAAAGAAAGGAAACACCAAAGAATGCTCCAACTATCGCACAATTGCACTCATTTCACATGCTAGCAAGGTTATGCTCAAAATTTACAAGGCAGGCTACAAGGCAGGCTTCCAGAACTACAAGTATTTGAAGGGGAAAGAACTAGAACTCGCCAACTGGAACTGGATATGGAACAACATCTACTTCTGCTTCATTGACTATGCCAAAGTTTAGAATGTAGGAAACAAAGTACAAGACTTAAAGGCTGTAGTGCCTGACCACCTTATCTGTTCCTAAGAAATCTATATGTGGGCAGCAAGTACATCATGATATGGAAAAGACCGGTTTAGAATTGGGAAAGGAGTGATAAATCATACTGTCAGCTATTTAACGGAATTAAGATTGCCTGGATGGAAGAAATATGCCGGAAGAAATATCAACAACCTCAGATACGCAGATGATACTACTCTAATAGCAGAGAATGAGGAAGCATTAAAGAACCTCTTAATGAGGGTGAAAGAGGAGAGTGAAAAAAATGGGCTGAAGCTCAACATCAAAAAAACTAAGATCATGGCCACTGGTCCCATCACCTCCTGGCAAATAGAAGGGGAAGAAATGGAGGCAATGACAGAGTTTATTTTCTTGGGCTCCTTGATCACTGCAGATGGCGACTGCAGCAACGAAATAAAAAGACGCCTGCTTCTTGGGAGGAAAGCAATGGCAAACCTAGATAGCATCCTAAAGAGCAGAGACATCACTTTGCCAACTAAGATCAGGATAGTCAAAGCTATGGTTTTTCCAGTAGTGATGTATGGAAGTGAGAGCTGGACTATAAAGAAGGCTGATCGCCACAGAATTGATGCTTTTGAGCTGTGGTGCTGGAGGAGAGTCTTGAGAGTCCCCTGGACTGCAAGGAGATCAAAGCTATCCATTCTGAAAGAAATCAACCCCGAATGTTCACTGGAAGGACAAATTTTGAAGCTGAGGCTCCAATACTTTGGCCACCTCATGAGAAGAGAGGACTCCCTGGAAAAGGCCCTGATGCTGGGAAAAATCGAAGGCAAAAGGAAAAGAGGACGACAGAGAATGAGATGGTTGGACGGTGTCATCGATGCAACCAAAATGAATTTGACAAAACTCCGGGAGGCAGTGGAGGATAGGAAGGCCTGGCGAGCTCTGGTCCATGGGGTCACGAAGAGTCGGACACGACTGAACAACTGAACAACAACAACTAAATTAGAGCTATGCTATAGCTCTAGATCTAGATTCCTCATTAAATTTAGGTCCTTTTGGATAATATGGCTCTACAATACCAATTTGTTGAACCTTCAACTATGAAAAATACCTGCCTATCCATATATTAAGAAGCCCACCACATCTCTACTTGCAGCTTGCTCTTCAATTCCACAAGGATATTTCTTCTGCTGTTTCTTTCTGTTCTTTGCATTCTTAG
Source organism: Phrynocephalus guinanensis (assembly GCA_037367245.1). Taxonomy (NCBI): domain Eukaryota; kingdom Metazoa; phylum Chordata; class Lepidosauria; order Squamata; family Agamidae; genus Phrynocephalus; species Phrynocephalus guinanensis. The sequence continues at coordinate 46,548,535 of CM074734.1, forward strand.
TCTTGGCAAGATCTTGCAAAGGCTTATCCTAAGCATGGGTTTCATCTGAATTAGATATACCTGCTTCTAAGGCATTATTTGCTGGTTATCTCACCTCTGAGATTGTGTTGTTCTTTTTTTAACTCTTTAGTGTGTTTCAAGGGCACTTTCCAGTTTGACCTTAACTCTGTAGTTCTGTCTTTTAACACCAAGATCTGCTCCCACAATGATCGTGCCAAAGTTCAGCCCATCTTTTTTACTGGTTATTTCTCCTCTTTCAATGGAAGTGTCCGTGATCTTAACACTATTCTCCACATTGGTCAGCTCTTCTTTGCCTGTAGTTGACACAAGGCAGCAATAATCTGTCATTACTTGGTTTTAGATTGTTATACCAGATAAAAGTAACTAGGACATAAGTTTCTCAGAGAAATTAGTTTGAACTTTTTTTATGTGTAGAGTGCTTTTCTTGATGGTTAAACACCAAACATAGGCTTAAGCAGCCATCTTGGATGTTAAGTATTCACTCACACCCACGTCCACCCACCCACCCACACCATTTTTTCCCAAACAGTGGGATTTCCTCAGAGATGCATATGCTGGAATTTTTATTTGCAAATTAGACCATGTTTACCTTCAAAAGACCCGTCACAAAAGAAAGCATGGTTAAATGAAACATTCAGACATGCAGGACAGCATATGCTGCCGCAGATATTGGGAAAAGCACTGGTTTTAAATGTATATGCTATTTGTCTCAATGATTCCTGTGTAGTATCTCTCTTCTTCCTATATGCATAATCCTGAACTCTTCTCCTTCTCCAGGAGAGGATACAGTACAGCAGTCTTTAGACATAAGAGCACAAGGAAGGAGTTAAAGGGGGGCAGTTTTTAATCATTTAAAAACATCCCTCTGAGAGCAGAGTGTAATGTGGCAGTTACTTGGAGGAAATGTTAAGTTGCTGAGCCAGCACAGAATAGATTAAACTGACCCCCTCTAAGGTATGTAGATTTTGCCCATGTCTTGAATTTTGCTGCCATTTCACCTTCATAATTACAATGCAGCATATGCTCAGTCACTAGTCACCAAGCCTTATTCGCTGATGCCACTCTACTAGGATGCAGCCATCCATGTGTGGTACCTGCGGCCAATCAGAAAAGATCTTGCTGTGAGAGGTTAGTCTGGGCACATGAAGAATTGCTTTGGGGGTTAAATTTTGCACAACAAAAGGCTCCATTAGCCTCGTGCCAGAATGCTGAGGGCAATGGTTAATTAACACTGTCTTTTACATAAGTATCCTTATCTAGCTTGGATACCCAGGCTCATAATAATTACTTGTGCTTGTATTAAACCTGGCAGCTGAAAAGCAATTGTGAGATGAGAGCATCCCCCGCCCACACAAGGAAAGCAGCAAGGAGATTTTTAGAGCTAATTTTTAGCCTATTTTAATTATCAAAGGGGCTAACTCAAACAATTCAATATTTTCAATGCTGTGGAACTTCTCAATAAAAACTTTATTTTAATCTTTATGCTCTTTATATTTGTGTTTGGTAAGTTAACCAGTATTTCGGCAAGGCTCTGTTTATCTTAAATTAGATCTGGCTACATTTTAGGCTCTAATTTCATTTTATTGTGAATCAGGTTTTTGTCAGGTTTAATATTTTGTGAAATAATTAATGGCTTATATAGCTAAAGACATAATGCCTTTTAACAAACTAATAATGTGAGGAGAAGCCCTTGTTAGATAGTTCTGTGATATGAATATTTGGGTTTGGAGCCAGAGGTTGGGAGTTCGATTCCCCGCTGTGTCTCCATGACAGGGGCTGGAGTTGATCATCCACAGGGGTCCATTCCAGCTTTGCAGTTCCAAGATGATGATGATGATAATGATGATAATGTTGTTGATGATGATGATGAGGAGGAGGAGTAGGAGTCATTTTTAGTCATTTTCATAGACAACTAAACTTCTCAATAGCTGAATCGTGGAATGACAACATAGGGAAGATTTCAGGGAAGATTATGTCATTTGGAGGGAAACTGTTCAACTTCATCATTTTTATTTGGAAAAAGTAAAAAATCTCTCTTCATTCTTTATGTGGGACAATTCGAAATTATGGCCATATATGATAAACAGATAAGATTAAAATGCTGAGGTTATTTTTGACCAGAAGTGCTCAAAAAAGAGATGTGGGCTGAAATATTTTCCTCTGTTTTAACCATCATTTAGGGGGGGTGTCCTTGAAGTGGGTGGGTTTGGTTCTATTCCAGAGGGATTGGCTAGCTGCATGCTATTGCTTGAAAGCACTAGCAATAGTTTCCTACTCTTTGGAGAGGCTTCTTTTATGTATACAGCATGACTCTACCTTTTAATATACTTTTTGCTTCCAACTATGTTTTACGGTTTATCTTTCTTGACTGCAGAGTAATGCTGTAGCATGAGAGTGGATGGAGCCGCACAGTACTCTTGTACCCTGTTAGCATCCTCTCTACAAAGCTTGTCACTCCCCAAGTACCTTTTTCTCCACAGGTGATGTGCGATTAAGTGCATAGAAAGTGATGCCGTCCCACGAGTTCTCCTCACACACTGCCTGTTGTAATCCAAGTCACTGAACTGGGATTCTGTTCTGTATTGATGTGCACAGACCTCCAGCTGAAGAGGTTGCTGTGTTGATTGGATGAGGTGCTTGGATGTCTATCACACGACCGGAAAATGCGGTTCTTCTCCGCTACAGGCCACATGGTATAAGATGCACACTTTCTGTCCTCACGACAGCAGTTTATTTTTTTTTATTAATGTTTTTTATTAAATTTTAAACTACATACAACATAAGAAAATGAAAGTAAAAAAAAAACTACAACAAACAATATAAGTGCACCCCCATCCCACGGGGCCATCCATACATTCTTATTCGTTGCTCCATCTTCTATTCTTCCAGTAGTCTTCTTAAAGTTCTCTTCTCCAGAATTGTTGTTAGATATTCGTGGACTCTTTCCCTTTTCCTTCGACTAGTACATAATCTAAAAATTTACCCCAGATATCGTAGAAAATGTCTTTTTTCATTTCTCCTCGTTTAACCTTTAAACTGCAGGACAGTTTATCGTTTATAGCTATATCCCAAAGTTCATTATACCAGTCTTCCATTTTGAATTCTAGTTTTGACTTCCAGTTTTTTGCTATAATTAATCTAGCAGCTGTCATAAAATTTGCTATTAGTTCCTTTGTTGTAACAACATAATCTTTACTTGTTAACAATGATAATAATGCTATCTCTGGATTACAATCTATATCCATCTTAATCATATTACTTAGCTCTAAAAACACTTTTTCCCAGAACCTTTGGACTATTTCACATTCCCACCAAAGATGCAAGTAAGTACCAAGCTCTTTTTCACATTTCCAACATATCTTAGAGTAAGCAGGATTCATTCTATTTAGTCTTACTGGGGTTAAATACCATCTAGAAACCAATTTGAAGTAGTTTTCTTTTATCCTGACCGATAATGATCTCAAAATTCTCATTTTCCAAATTTTCTTCCAGTCTTCTTTCTCTATCTGTACATTAAGGTCTTGGTTCCAAACTTCTCTCAAGGTGTTTAACTCGTTCATTTCTGATAATTCCCCTAATATTTTATATATTTTACGTGTTATTCCTTTCTGTGAATTTTCCTGTTCAGACTCAAGCGATAATAGGAAATGTTCAAATTTTGTGCATTCTCTGATTTGATTATTCTTCTTTCCCCAGTCCTTCATCCATTTTCCTAGTTGAATATAATTTAACCATGTTAAATCACTGGGTTGCAAAATATTTTTTATATCCTGAATTGTTTTAATCTTGAGCATCCAATCCTTTAGTCTAGCTATTTTCTTAATTTTAAATAACTCCAAATCCTGCTTCAAGTTGACGACAGCAGTTTAATGAGCTGGATTTTATGTGCCCCCACTACCGAAAAGTGCATCAAAGTGACAGCAGTTTAATGAGCCGCATTTTATGCACCACCATTTCTGTAAAGCGCAACGAAGTGCGCCAAAAGGGAGCCAAAAGGGGTGGCCGTGCGGCTGCCGTGAGGAGGCTGTCTGGGCTATGGTGGGACTGGCCCAATCCCCTGCACCTCCCACCTACCCACAGCGAAGCGCTACGAACCCCTTCCCAGTTTCCCATGCCTACGCAGTCACCTGAGCTCACGCGGGGCGGCCAGGAGCTTCTGGAGCAGCCAGCGTGCTCCACTTCTTTGCTGCACTGCTTATGGAGAGGACCAGGGAAAGATGACCAGGGCAGGAGGTGGAGGGAGTGTGCACGTATAAATATGCCCCCCTCTCTCTGCCAACATAATGCTTGGCTTGGGCGAGCTAGCGTTTCTTTTCAGCAGGGCGGGAGGTGGTGAGTATATTGGCAGAGAGCCGGCCAGGGGATGTAGGATCTCCTGCCGAAAAGAAACGCCAGCTCACCTCAGGGTTGCCTGAGCTGAGCCAACCCTTTGGCCAGTGTTCCCTAATCGCCCAGGCGAGGCTTGCTGCAAACTCCTCCAATCTCTCTCCACCACATGCACACACTCACATACGCCTTGGTTTTTTTTAAATTTTATTTTGTAGTGAAGACTTCGGGAGGTGGGTGGGTTGGTGCCCTGCCAGCCATGAAGGGCTAAGGCTTGGTGATTCTTGGTTGCAGGGGGGAGGAGGGGGGAGGAGAGGGAAGCTTAGGAAGGCAAGGTGCTGCTTCAACCAAAGGAATAAGAAGCGGCTCAAATAATTACTACCCCCGGTGCCAGGAACAGGAAAACAGGGTGGGTCATGCTTCACGGAGCATGGTCGAGGCTTTTATTTTTTTTTGAACTGGCTCCTGGTGGGGACAAGATTTTTGAATACAGTTTTTAAAGAAACAAAAAGCAATTTTAAGGGTCATGTGATATAGGTCTTGGTTGCATCCAACCGGCACGTCATCAGATTGCTGCAGCATCCTGGGCAGGAAGAAACCTGTGTGTGCATAACTATCCAAAAGACACTAGCCACTATGTTTCATATTTTAACATAAATTATTGGGGGAAATAGAGGTTGAAGAGGGTCATGAAATATTTACATTTGCAGAGAGAAGAGTACCATAAGTTACAAAAACAAAATACTCTTGTATAGCAACTCCAGGATGAATGAATTACAGTGTGCTATGAGTGTGGTACTTTGTGCTCTGGCATTTTAATAGCAACCACTTGGATGGAGATTCAGTTCAAGTATGTTCTTGCTGTTTCAGAAAAATAGGTCTTCAATTTTTCTCTTAGAATAGATTATACTGGATAACCCATTCCTGGTTTCACAATATGTGACCCATTTAATCTCTTGTGCTAGGCAGATGGCTACCCTTTCATCTGAACGCACCATTCAGTCTCATTATCATGAATCAGTCCATTCCTGTATTATCTAATTCTGTGAGGTTTTGCACACAGAGTGCTTTCTCGTTTCTCGTTTGTAGAACCAACTTCTAACTGAGATCCATTTGGCCCCTACACTGTTGGTCTTTAAAAAACAATTAAAGACATGGCTATTTAGATCTGCTTTTCCTGGCCATTAATTATTTGTTTCACAATTTGACATCTTAATTTGTTCACCACTGCTTTATGTCTATGTAAATGTTAATGTATTAATTGTTTTTGTTTTTGTTTTATTTATGTTATTTTTACACTGCATTGTTTGTTTTGTTATGATATAACCATGTAAACCACCCAGAGTGGCCGTGTTGCTAGATGGGTGGTATCAATCAATCAATCAATCAATCAATCAATCAATCAATATCTTCATCCTCTGCTTGAGAACTTTTAAATGGAGATAGACCAGTGTTCTGACCTACTGTAACATCATAGCTTTCTCAGTACAGGATCTGGGAAATTTGAGGAAATTTACCAATCTGGATTAGAGTTGTGGTAGGGTTAGTTCTGCTATTTGGCAGAGTAATAAGACTGCCTCAGGTATAAAATATTGTATGGGGGTATGACTTGACTTGAGCTGCCCCAAATTATGGTTTCCAGGAAGCTTTAGTTCAATCATCTGAATTCTTATTATACAAATTAAGGATTTAGCATGTATAATTCACCTGATCCATTAGAACAAAATAGATTGTTTATATGCATTAGTGATATGTTTTTGCAGGTTGTACAGGAAATGTTATCATAATACTGTATAAGGCCAAGATACTTAAAGTCAGCAATTACATACAGTATATATGTACATACATACTCAGTAAGACTATGTTGAAAATTATGGTTTAGAAACAATAGACCTTATTTTAATTGCTGCTGCTAAAATTGTTGCAGACTGTGCTATTATCTAATTCAGTCTGCAAAAAGAAAAAGACACGTTATATAAAATCAGGTGGATGGCATGGCTTATTAAATTACAAAGGATAAATTAACTCTTTCTGCACATGTATCAAAGCAAAAAAACAAAAACAGCAGTACACAGCCAAACATTTCAACATCAACGGCACATAAGCATACTAGTACTGCTAAATGCATGCCATTAAGTCAAGCACATAAATAGGCCCTTGCATAGTCAGGAATGATTAGTACTTCTTTGTCACTGTGTAGAAAACAATCATGATTTTGGGGGGCAGATAAATTGTTTCAGTGCTCAGTACTGCTTTATCAGGTTTCTTGTCTTGTCACAATCAAAGGTGAATGTGAAAATTCTAAATGTGAGGTTAAAATGCTAAATACAAAAATGTGTTTTAGACTTAATGGGTGAAATCTTGTTGCCTAGTGTAGCAAGTTACACTAAAGAAGGCCCATTGAATCTGTAGGGATCTGATGAGTCAACTTATATATCAGTCCCATTGATTCAAATGGCCCTACTCTAGTTGTGACTTGTTTTAGCATAATAAGTAGAGATGGGCACGACTTGAAAAAAAATTTTTTTCGAGTTGTCGTTAGTCGGGCCGGTTCCGTTTCGGCTCGTTTCTGTTTTTCGCGAAAATTTGCAAAAATTAGTCGGTTCGTTTTTTCGTTTTTTCGTTGTCGTTAGTACTGGTTTTGGGAGGGGGTAGCGGGCTCCTGGAGGGAGCTGCAGGAGTCAGCCAGAGCCACAAGTGACGGACTGGCAGACTCTTTGCACCCGCTGTGTCTCACGTACTTGCATGTAGTGCAATGCAAGTAGATCTGGCTTAGGGTTAAGACGGCTTAGCGCAACGGCTAGGGTTAGGCGAGTTACGGGTGAGGTTACGGTGAGTATTGGGGTGCATCTGGGTGCCTCTCTGACCCACTTAGAAGGACAGTGTACTGGCGTATGGGTTAGGCTTAGGGTTCGGGTTTGGGCTACGATTAGTGGGCTGTTTATGCCCAATTGGCACATCCCAGAAGTCTCTGTGGTCAACCTGGCCAAGTGGCCATGCGATTGGTGGAAAATTTGCATGGTCTACTCCCATGGGAGAGCCCATCATTGCGAATGCGCAGGTGTAAAAAAAAAAAAATAAAATAAAATAAAATAAAATCAACGGAGACTTTTTTTGCAAGAAAAACCCACTGCTGCTCCTGTAAAAATTCAAGCATTTAAAATAGCTAATTTCCGCATGTTTCTGTGGTGCTTTGGTGGGGTTTTGGGCAACAATTTCAAAAAAAAATATTGCGGTCGCCATTTTGGATCCCCCCCCACCGCATGGCAAATGGATGCGCCCTCCCAGCCTGATACAGTCAGCAAAACCTGGCCATGCGATTGGTGGAATGGCTGCAGAACTTTGCATGGTCCACTCCCATGGGCGAGCCCATCATTGCAAATGTGCAGGTGTAAAAAAATAAAATAAAATAAAATAAAATAAAATCAACGGAGACTTTTTTTGCAAGAAAAACCCACTGCTGCTCCTGTCAAAATTCAAGCATTTAAAATAGCTAATTTCCGCATGTTTCTGTGGTGCTTTGGTGGGGTTTTGGGCAACAATTTCAAAAAAAATATTGCGGTCGCCATTTTGGATCCCCCCCCCACCGCATGGCAAATGGATGCGCCCTCCCAGCCTGGTACAGTCAGCAAAACCTGGCCATGCGATTGGTGGAATGGCTGCAAAACTTTGCATGGTCCACTCCCATGGGCGAGCCCATCATTGCAAATGTGCAGGTGTAAAAAAATAAAATAAAATAAAATAAAATAAAATCAACGGAGACTTTTTTTTGCAAGAAAAACCCACTGCTGCTCCTGTAAAAATTCAAGCATTTAAAATAGCTAATTTTCACATGTTTCTGTGGTGCTTTGGTGGGGTTTTGGGCAACGATTTCAAAAAAAATATTGCGGTCGCCATTTTGGATCCCCCGCACTGCATGGCAAATGGATGCGCCCTCCCAGCCTGGTACCAGCAGCGCAGCAGTAGCAATAGCCAAGGAGAGGGGGGCGGGGAACCCCCCCCCAAATAAAACACCCTTCTGGCCTGGTAGGTGCCCTCAGACAGTTTTCGCCTACTTTTAGGGCCGGGAATCGGGTTTTTTTTTAACTTTTAAAAACTTTTTTTCTGTGCCGCTTGGCATTGCGCGATGCAAGTAACGAGCACGACAAATCAGACCAAATTGTTCGTTCGTCGGTTCGAGCTCGAAGTCTGGGGCAGTGATTCCCGTTACCGTTTCCGTAGAGTAACGGAAACGAGTAACGGAAACGGAAACGGGAATACCGCTAAGTCGTGCCCATCTCTAATAATAAGCTGCCACTAGAATAGGTGCATGTTAGTGAATGGAATTTATCAAGACATTGACTCACCAAATCCCGCTGATTCAGTGGGCCTCCTCTAGTGTAATTTACTGCACTAAGACACAGGACATCATCCAGCACCTTTCATTCATTTGCTGTTATGTGACTCGTGCATAATAAAAGAAAGCACGCCAGAAGGAACTGAATCCAGCTATAGCCAAAGTTAAAGTCAGAAATTGAAGGAATGCCACCTTCCAATCTCAGAGAAAAATTTTGAAGACAGCAAGGTACTGCAATTTGCAAATATTTGCCTAAAAATTTAGACTGCACAGTTTCTATCAGTGTTACATTCATATTAGTATCCCATACAGATATAGCAACTGAGCTAAAGATTTGCCCTCTATAGACTTTCAACACTGACAGTATAAAGTTGTGACCATTAGTGTGGAAAAATTGCCTCAAGATTTGGATGGCCTGTGAAGCCGTTTTCACAACATAGTCCTTTGGGTCTGTTCATGTTCCTGATTCCTGGGAAATCATACCTAGGTACTTGAAAACTGTAACTTGTACTATTAAATATCTATTCAAGAGCCATTTATAGAGTCGGTGGGATTTCACAAATACCAAGAATTTTGACTTGCAGTTCATTCCTAGATGTTCCTTCTGGCAATAATCTGAAAATGCTCTTTGTAGTCTTCTCAGGTCCTATAAAGCTTACATCTCTGGCCAGCCTTCATGAAAAATACAACAGGGGAGCTCATTGATATCAAACCTTCAAGTATTTGCCAGAGAGAGCTCAGCAGATGGCAGGAATTTGGTTCAGAATCTAGCTCCTTCCCTGGCTATGGAAAGAGCTCTCTACACAAGGGAAAAAGTAAAATTTAAAAAAATGCTTCAAGCCTAAATGGCTTAATCACCACCACCACCACCCCGCTTTACCTGGCAACTTTTCTGTTATGTGAAGCAAGCAGAAAGCAATGGTCAGGCTGGATTGTTTCTAAGAAGGAAATAGTTTTTATTACACCTTAAAAGAAAAGAGTATACCTCATCCAAACAAAGTTATAGCAAGGTATTTAAAAAAACACAAACACCTGCCAATGCTTCAGGGACCAGATGTCCCTCGTGGCTAGCTGGAGAGCGGAAGTACCTGGGAGAACAAGGGAAGTGTTTGCTTGATGTCTAAATATCCCTCCGTGAACCTGATTGACTAATACTTGCAAGTCACCATCACTGTTGATATCACAAACTGTTTCTTTGGCTATTAAGCTTTTCCATGTGTCAAAAGCAATGGAATAGCTGAAGAGCTCCGTGGGTTAGGCATCTGGCGGTGTAGTTGGAGGCTGGAAAATCAATTTCCCCACTGTGCCTTCTTGACAATGTATGGACTCGATCCATAAGGTCCTTTCCAGCTTTGCAGTTCTAAGATGATGATAATGATGATTGGTCATTTCCAGAGACTAAACTAGATGGTTCTGAAGCTTCTAAATAGCCAAATAAGATTGCAAAGGGCAAGATGATCCTCCAGTGAAGCCTGCAACATGTATATACAGTGGAACCTTGACTTACATGCTGCTTGACTTGCATCATATTTGACTTGCAGCAAGAAGGGGCCTGTTTGACTTGAGTCGCAGGCTTTGACTTACAGCTCGGAGCCCCGGCAGAAGGCAACGGAATCGGGCAGCAGCCATGACACAGCATCGCGGCTGCTGCCTCCAAACTGCTCCTGCCTTCTTCCTTTCCTCTGACAGTGGCGGCTTCAGCAAGGCCAGCTCCGAACACCTCTCTGGTTAGACAGCCGGCTCAGTCTTGTAAAAAATCTGGCTGCAGAAGTCTGGTACACAATGGAAGCATTTTAGTTGGGGAGCTGTACAGTTGTGAGACTCTAATGGTAAGCATAGGGTTGTTCAGAACTTGAAACGTCAGGTTAAAAATCAGTAAAACTTAAATGTTAGACATTGTTGCTATGAACATTAAAAAGTGGAGGTGTATAACTTGTGGATTATAATTCCACTGCCTCCCCCTCTCTTTGAAGAGACATTTCATTTACATCCCTGGAAGGAATCTCCTGTCCCAGTCAAATTTGTGTTAAATTGCTGTTTTGGGGGGTCTTTTTCATCATCTGGAACTGATTAATCCACTTTCCCATTACTTTCTATGGGAAAAGTTGGTTTGACTTAAGTCATGTTTGACTTATGTCTAGACCTCTGGAACAGATTAATGACGTAAGTCAAGGTTCCACTGTATTTCCTTATTCGTCTCACAGCATTGCAGAAGTTAGAATTATGAATGTATATGAAATGTATGCAAAATTAAAAACAAATTAAAATGTTAAAGATTATCATCACTCGTGGTCCTAGAAACAACTTAGGTCATTTTGCTCATCAACAAATCCACAGTGCAACACTTCTGGAAGGGAAGGGTTGGCAAGCTTTATGCCATTGCCTACTAAGGGATCCCTGAGTGTACTCACAATGTTCCCCTTATTTACGGGTGGTTCCTTCTATGTCACTTAAGATGTCCATTATGCTTTTGACTTATGTTGCTGTTTAATGACACAGATGAATCCACTATCTCAACAGACCCTCTTTAGTTTGAGACAACTGTAGTGCCTGTCCATGCTGCTCATTTTGGGCATGGGGTGGATCGAGCTACAAAAAGTCCGTTGAGGTTGGGGTGGAGGAGCAATATGGCATTTGGCATCTTCCTTGCATCCAAACAGCAAATTTTCTTTTGTAACCTAATCTGCTGTTAATTTAGCATTTCCCTCATGGTCTATGGAGGGTCAGAGGAAGTGAAAGTATTACTTTTTATGTTACTCCTCTCTCCCTCTGTTAGTGCCATTTTGATTTCTCCCTTTCTCCTCTATGCTTCCCTTCCCTTGTTTTTCCATCACTTTCTCTCTCCTCCCTTGGAATCTGCAGCCAGGAAGGCAGAGGCTGCTGAAGGCTGCTGTCTCCAGGCAAAAGAACAATGTGTGCCAAAAAGAATGCATACCCTACTTGTGGTGCAGTGGTTAAATGCCTGTGTACTGCAGCTAAAACTGTGCTCACAACCAGGGGTTCAGTCCCAGGTAGCCGGCTCATGGTTGACTCAGCCTTCCATCCTTTCAAGGTCAGTAAAATGAGCTCCCAGCCTGCTGGAGGGGGGCAATCCTGCATAATTAAATTGCAAACTGCCCAGAGAGTGCTTGAAGTGCTATGGGACAGTATATAAGCAGAACACTTTGTTTTGCTTTGCTTTACTGCTGGTCCAGAAAAGTGCACAATAGCTCTTAATGGGGAAAAATGAATTAAAAGATGTGCAGCAGCACTTGATGGGAAAGAATTAATTGTTCTCAATAGTAACACTTGCAAATGTCTTTTTTCTCATCCAAAACATGCTATTACTGATGCAAATATTACATTTATATGTCATTGTGGATAGACCAATATTGCCTCATTTGCAGGTAATGTTGAAATTGTTTCACACAACTTAACATGCACAATGAACCTCTTAATCTCTTTTTGTGATTAACAGGTTGGAGGTTCTTGCCGGTAGACATACTGAGAATAATTTGGCTTCTCTACCAGCTGTGTCTCATTTGCCTCTTCCCCATATGTCCAATTAAAGAGGAGGATGGACAAAGCTAAGAAGGAGCTGACAAGCACTTTAGGAAGGAGCCCCTATCCCCCACATCCCAACAGCCAGATATCAGATTCCACTCCTGGACTCAGCTCGAGCCCAGGAGAGAGCCCCATCAGAACAATCAATAGGAAATACCCAATGATGAAAGAACGAGGATTTTACTCTGATGTCCTCACACCAGGAGCCACGGAACTCTTGGGGGTAAGCTTATAGCAATGCCTCACCTCTCTCTCTAGTCTCGGCTGATGAATAATTCCTGTATAAACCTCTCTAGTCAATATGAAAAAGAAACAAGTATAAATATGCATCAATGATAATCCATTTCATTGCCACAGAGAATTTTTTTTATTTTTTTCTCCTGTTGTTCCTGTTCTGTTGTTGTTTGTCCAATAATTTTTTAGAAAACTAATACAATATAGGGAGGAATTACAATATATCGAATTTCCTGGAATAATTAGTAGAGATTCATTTATAGTGTCAAGAATATGTGGAGACATTTCACTTCATGACTACTGGAGCCCTCTCCAGGTCTTAATGTTATTCCATACTAGTAACAATCTGCGCATACAGAAGTCTCGGCTTCCATGATATCTCCTTGAAATCCTTCTTATCTTTAATTTCAGGATGTGTGTGCTGGTCCCAATGTATACAGGGACTTACTGAAACAGTCAGAGCTTGAGGAGCACACTCCAAAGGGTAAATATACAGAAAAGGGCTCCAGTTTTGCCATTCCCATCAAAAAATGAGGAAAAATTTGAACTCTTATACTTAAAAGAAAAAAGAAAACACTTAAGGATGTGACTGATTGTTGACAGGGTTGACACAGCAGAGCAGCCAAATAGCATCAAGGCAAAATGGATATCTAAAGACAAATATAGCAGAACTTTCTTAATAAAATGAACCATAACTGTGTTGATAGGATCAGAGAGGAGGAAGAGGAAAGAAAACTGAGAAGGCCTAACAGTTCTAGTTGTTCAATGAACTTTGTATTAAAAGGGAATTGCAGAGGATTTTCTTTCCTTTAAGCATAGGAATATAGGGGTATGTAGATATAACATCTAGAAAAACATTTCTTTAAATCCCTATGCTTATTTTTTGCCTGTGGTAGGACAATTTAAGAATATGATTGCCAGTAAAAATTGTGATAAAATCTGAATGGAATTAACATAATTCATTTTCTGCAGTAGTAAGCAATTGTTTAAATAAAGTGGTGTTTTATTAAAAAAAATACACTTGTAAGCCAGAGCGGCAAAGCATTCTTGTTTACTGTTCAAAACCATTGTAGATGCTTTCATAAATTGCCTCTTGGACTTTGCCAATAGGAGCCTCAGAACTAATGAAAAAAAATAGCCAGAAAGCAAAAATATGGCATTACTTCCAAACTAAGATTTATGGCCTGTTGCTTCCAAGCAAGCCACTAATCCGCCAACAAAGATAAGGTCTGGCTATAGGTTCTGGCCAAATGGAGCCAGAGTCCTGGTTTAGATGCAAGACGAAGCTTCTGCGTCTCGGTTAGCTCCTTGTCATTTCACCTGTTTTTCTGACCCGCTTTGCTGCCTTATGATTACAGAAAGTGCAATTTTTAAATGATTTGATCTTTCTTCATTTTGCTTCTTGCCAGTTACAACGTTTGGCACTCCCGAGAACATTGGGGCTCTCTTGGAGAACCAACGCATTGGACTGACGACAGAAATTATCAAGGAGTCAGACTTTCCACTGCAAGCGTATAAGCCCAAAGTGCAGGTTCCCTTTGCGGTGCTCCCAGGACAATGTCCTCGTAAGATTGAGATTGAAAGGTAATCACTGAAGGAGATGCGGACATAAATAGCTTATTTAGAACATGAACGATTTAGATTTTAGTTTTGGCTGTGCAACTACTTCTGTAAATATAGTAGCCTAGTTCTTTCCATACTTGGGCATGCTTATACTAAAAGTCTGGTTGTGAAGATTCTCCATTATCCAGGTGAGTTTATCTGGAACCTGAGTCATGGCAACTGTCCTTTTTTTCTTGAGAGATTGAAATGTTTTGCTGCAGTCTGACGAAGGTTAGTGATCAGTCCTCCATTTTATAGTTCACCTTGATTTCACATCACCCTGGTCTTATTAGTTGGGCAATGGCCTGAATAGGTTCATAGGTAGACCGTGATCTGAATAGGCTGGTTAGGTGAATAATAGCCTAGGGCAGTGATGGCAAACCTTTTAGAGACCGAGTGCCCAAGCTGCAATTCAAAGCTCACTAATTTTTTGCTAAGTGCCAATACAGCAATTTAACCTGAATACAGGTGGCTGTGAAGGGGTGATGTTGGGTGCCCGCAGAAAGGTCTCCGAATGCCACCTTTGGCACCCGTGCCATAGATTCGCCCACAATGGCCTAGGGTGCATGAAAGTCCCACCTATGCAACCATTCCTGACACCCATTAAGTATGGGTTGTTAGCTATGGCCTTGCTGGCAGAAGTGTGAAGCACTTCTGATTTGTCTAGGGATTGACGAAAGGGCCGCTTGATAAGCAGCACACAGAATGTCTGAATTCCCCACCTCTGTTGAGAGATGTGTTTTCAGTACTGTACACACATGAGTGGCTTCCCTGACCCCTCCCTCGAACCATCTATCTTCTCTGTCTAATATGTGTACATCCTCATCTTTACTAAAGGTCCAATTGTATGATGACATTAGCCAATCATTTAAAGTAGAACTGTCTTAAGAAATAAAAGCGATCTCCTTTTCCTAGCATAAGATTTCCTCAGCAAATTAGACTGTTTTTTTTTTTTTGCATTGGTCATCAATCAGGAGGTAAGTGTAGTCTTAATTTCCTAACTGATTGCTCAGGCACTAGAATTTTGAATGAATTATTACATCATTAATGGCTTGGAAACAATAGGTTTCTAAAGGCTTGCTAAGTGTGCTGTACAGTTAAGACTAAGATATATTATGAGGAGAGTTTTAAGTTATAATACTAAAAAAGGAAATAGCTGCAAAGCAGCCCCGCCTACCTGATGCCCATCTCTTGACAATTTTTCTCTTGCCCCTTTTTCCAACTTGAAGGAAAGTTGAAGAACCACAGGTTTTTTAGTGCCTTGGCTGGGCATCTTGGCATGGTGGCTTCTGAAGCAGCTGCTTTTGCTCAATCTTTCAGTTTCCTGAGTGGTGGTGAGATGTCCAAGGGGGGCTTGGTTGAATGATTGGCATGGCTGGCAGACCATATCTACCCTCTATGTTGGAAGTTTCTGACCTCTGCTGCTGCATAGGATCATGTAGTACTGTATATGGGTTAGCATTAGGGATATATACTGGAGTATAAGCTACTTTTTTCAGCCCTATTTTGGGCTGAAGAAAATGCCCTTGACTTATACTCAAGTCAATAAGATTCCCAGTTTTTGTGGGGTAAAATTAGGTGCTCGGAGGGCAATAGCAGTGCCTCCGCTTCCCATATGATTCCAATGAGTTTTAGGGGTACCCTCTTTGGAGCTTCATAACTCAGCCCCCTTACCCCCCAAATGTTTCCAAATTTCAGGGGGTTCCCTAAAATCACTTTCTGAAGGTACTTCTGCTACTTTGGTGCTCCTGCCCTCCCCAAAGACTCCCACGGCTGCTCCCCTGCCCACCCCCTTCCACCCCCTTGGCATATGCTACACCCTCGTGCATGACCAAACAGACCTGGGGAAGGTGCTTCCTAGAGCGACTGGCAGGTTAGCCTTGTGTTGCTGCCACCGCTGCCACCCAGGACATTTCTGGTAAAATAAATGCTCCGGGACGTCGGCGGGACAAAGTCCAAAAAAACGGTATTGTCCCGGCCTAAACAGGACACTTGACAGGTCTACCCTCATTGCCTCCACACCCCCAGCACACGTTGCCACTTACTACCCCCAGCCCCTTTAGAGCTCGGCCAGTATACCGTATATACTTGAGTATAACAAAAGGAAATGCCCTCGGATTATACTCAATAGGTTTTCCCAGTTTTGGGCGTAAAATTAGGCCCTTGACTTATACTCGGGTCGGCTTATACAGGAGTATATATGGTAAGTTTGTAGCCATCTGTGGATATGAATGCACAGATTCACTGGGTGTTGGTTGACCTAATGCCTCACAGGATGAAAAATTTATAGGATCCAGTTCAGGTCTTCTAGCAGTGCTGTAGCTTTCATGGAAGAAAGAGCCATGAGCAATCACTAGTCATTAGGGGTGTCCATGATGAAAACATTGGGTTTTTAAGGGTATTTTTCAGCACTTATCTCATTTATTTTCATGTACCAGTCCTTTTGCTGAGCACAAAAGGGGCTTGTGCCTTCGGGGTCTTTTGTTGTTGTTTGCCCACTATTTGTCTGCCTGACATTTGTCCAGAGCTGCATCCCACCCACCCCAAATATTAAAAAAAAACAGGGCCAAGGCAGGCAACAGATGTGTGTCAGTTGCTTTGGAACATAAGTTTCTTACTACACTGGTGTCCTGCTTGTAGGCTTCCTATAGGCATTTACTTGGCCACTGAGAATTTAGCTCATCTTATGTTCTTAAGAGGCTCCATAGAGAAAATGTTGCATGCTGACAGATGTGCATGAATCTTGAATGCTGTTCAGACTTCAGAGGATCCTCAAATGTACCCATCACTGGACTCTCTGAACCATCCAGAAGCAAGTGGTGTTACTTGTGCAACTGGAGAGGCAGCAAAGCACATCAGAATCAGCTCTGCTTACTCCAAACAATCATTTATATACGAATCAAAGTATAATTTTTAAAAGAAGGCTACATTCCAGATCATTTAACAATTTCCATTTGCAGTCAGAGTGATAACCATAATATGGTAAAGTAATTTTGAGTTATGGGAAGGACAAATTGCCCGAAACTGCTTAGTGTAACTTAAGGGATAGAAATATGTCCAGGTGTGCATCTTTCAATGTTTAGCTTAAATGAGGAAGCATCGTGGCACAGTAGTTAAATTGCAATCCTTCAGCCAAAGCTTTGCTCAGAATCTGTGTTCAATCTCAGGAGTATCAGATAGCCAGCTGGAGGTTGACTCATCCTTCTATCCTTCTGAGGTCAATAAAATGAGTACTTATGGTATTTTTCTGTGTAGAACACACACTTTCCCCCCTAAAATTGTAAAGCTAAAAGTTGGGGGTCGTCTTACACAGTACATTGTAGGCAGGCGACATGGGCTTGTCTTTCTCGGCTTCAGTGTCTGCTCCTTTCTGTATCCACAAACCAAACATCATTGCAGCATCCAGGAGCTCAGAGGCACTTTTGACAATCCCCCTCTTTTACACAGACAGACAGACAGACAGACAGACAGACAGACAGACACACACACACACACACACAAAACACACAAACACATGCATATACACTTTTAAGGCGCCTGTACTGGTCTGGAAGCCCAGTTGATTTCAATGGAATTTTCCCTCCCCATGGCCGCCTCTCTAACGGACCATTGCCTCACTCACTTGGTGCCCCTTTCGCGTGGGTCCCTCGGCACATGTTAGATTGTGAGCTTCTCCGGGCAGCAGCTTTTAGGGTTGCACGAGAGATTTAAAAACAAAGCCTAGAAAGCCCACTCCACCTACGCCCACCAGGTCCAAGGCAAAAAGATAGGGAGGATCTTTCCAGGACAGACTTCTCTTTCTCAGCTTCTCAGCTTCATTTTTAAATGCCATTTTTAAATACCTGTGTGAAACTTGTGCAAGCCTAAAAGTTGCTGCCTCAAGATACTCCCAATCTAATATGTGCTGAGGGGTCGCAAGGGGCACTGAGCAAGGGAATGGCGCGCAAGAGAGAAGTGGATGCGGGAAGGGAAATCCCATTGAAATCAGCCAGGCTTCCAGGCAAGTACTGGCACCATAAAAGTGTGTGTGTGTGTGTGTGTGTGTGTGTGTGTGTGTGTGTGTGTGTGTGTGTGTGTGTGTGTGTGTGTGTGTGTGTGTGTGAGAGAGAGAGAGAGAGAGAGAGAGAGAGAGAGAGAGAGAGAGAGAGAGAGAGAGAGAGTGTAAGTGAGTGAGTGAGTGAGTGAGTGAAAGAGGATATTCTGAAAGTGCTTCCGCACCCCTGGACACTGCAATAATGTTTGGCTTGTGGGTGCAGAAGGGAGGGGACGCTCCATCCTGGACCAGCTCCTCCTTCTCTAATTTTGGGTCGGAAAAGTGGTGGGTCGTCTTATACTTTGGGGCATCTTATAGACAGAAAAACACAGTAGTTCTTGGGAGGTGGCAGCAATGTGAACCCTTCTTATTTAAATTATAAATTGCCTTGAGAGTGCTTTAGGTGCACTTTAAAGCAGTATGTAAGCAGCACACTTTGCTTTAACTCAGAACTCTATTAATTTTCTGTGGCTTAGATACATCCTGATGGTAATTTATTGCATGTAAATATGAATCATTTATCTTATTTAATTAGGAGAAGACGATTATATCTCAGTCTAGATATCTCTCAGTTGTTGGAAAATGAAGGAGTATATTCCAATGATTTGATGCCAAGGCATCAGGACCCTGCCAATATGCCAACTATTGAGCAGAACAATGATCCCCTTTTCCCCATTTATCTTCCACTAGAGGTAAGACAAAGGTATTATTATAGTAAGATCTGTCCTCTGCTTTAGGAATTCCTAAACATTTAACAAAACTAATTTCCTTTTACCACTAATGATGGCATTTGTTAGCAATACGTGCCTATCAATGAAATTTTCTGTGTGCACTAATAGGTACCAAATTGCTGTATATTTCGTCTAATATTGGAGAGGCTCGTTTTAAAAATATTGGGGGAGTTGAACCAGGATGCAGATGTCAAGAAAAATAAATGTTGTTGAGATTGAATTGATATTTGGGAGGATACTTTGATCTAAAAAGAGATTATTAACTAACGGATGAGCTTTCAAACAGGCCCACAGGCACATACATTGTCATCACACCAAAAGTTTTATGACTCCCTTGTGTTCTTAAAGACTATTGGCAGACTTTCTAGAGCAGTTTTGATTTTGATGCAAGGAACTGAAGTCAGAAGAAGAAAATGGAATTGTCTTGGTGCCAATAGATTTGAATACGGGAACGGATTAATATCCAGTTATTATTTTAATGTTTTACTTATCGCTTGCTTAGATTTTTGATGATGAAGAATATGATTGCCGAACTCCCGAAGAGTGGCTCTTGTTGGGGGTGGAGCCTGGATCTGAAGATCGGAAACCAATTCCAGGAAAAGCACTCCTACCAACAGATGATGTACTAGGGCATGGTAAAGGATAGATGATTGAAACTGAGCTATTGTGATTTGCAGGGAAGGCCAGACCTCCCTCAAAAAGACATGCAGGATGTTTTCTCCCCCTAAAAATATTTTTGTTAGAAAAAAATATTCTAAATGACTTATATTTCCATTTGGGTTTTTATATTCTACACTTTCAGCATCTTAATGACAATGAAGAAAATCCTAGGAAAGACTCAAAGCACAACAGCAACAACAGAAAATGATGAAATAAAAGCCAAAATCTTGTTGCTTATGCCCACTGGCATAGGTACATTGAGGTTAATCTCCAATGTCTTTCATTAGTTAAGTCAATGTAGGCATTAAGTGTCTTGCACCAGGTCACTTGCCTGGTATGTGACACCAATTGGCGATGTTGTTGTCATACCTAATGGCAATTTGCAACTGAAATGTATGCCAGTAGACTTATGCTGGCATAGTTCTTCAGTTAGGTTGCAGCCAAAACATCTATGGTAGCATGATAAGCTAAAACAGCAACTGTCAATTCAGATAGACATCTACATCAAAATGGCTCTGAGTTAAAATGCTTATGTTAACAGTTCTGAAAAAAACTTGAAAAAACTTAATCCCCCCTTCCCCGGATGTATAAATAACAGTGGAAAGGGTACCAAGCTAGCCATCCTTTAGAAGGCTGTCTCTCCATTTCATAGTCACTTCATTTTGGATGTAGGTTCCAAATGTATTGTCCAACATGTCCCAAACGATAAGCTCATTGGATGAGCAAATGGATGCAGAGGAAGATGATTCAGCTGGTATTTGGATACTAAACATAATAAATTTATTTTGTTGTGCTTTTATTTTTGTTTCTGTTGTCATTTAAGTGTGTGATTTAAATGGAATTTGTTGGAAGCCACCTTTGATACTGAAAGTGCTGTATTAGCCTAAACATTTAAGTTAGTAGGATTGAACCAGCATAGTGCTTTGATGATTGAGCTTTCTTGGTTTTTAATATACAGTGGTACCTCTACTTACAAGCACCTCTACTTACAAGCAATTTGACTTAAGAGCAGAAAACTGTTGACATTTTAAATGCTGCCTTACAAATTTTAGATGCGGTCTGCTCTACTTACATTGATTGATTGATTGATTGATTGATTGATTGATTGATTGATTGATTGATTGATTGATTTTTAGCTACTCTACTTATGAGTTGTTCGACTTATGAGCATGCATTTGGAATGGATTAAATTCGTAAGTAGAAGTACCACTGTATTTCATAAGCTATCATATAAACAATAAGTCTGTGAAGATTTTCACTCATCCAAGTGAGTTTATCTGGAAGTTGACTCATGGCAACTGGACTTCTATTCTTGAGAAATTGAAACGTTTAGCTACTCATCCAAGCAGCTTTGTCAGTCTGAGGAAAGTTAGGCCATTGTCCAACTTATGAGCTTATTCAGACCAGGGTGATGTGAAATGAAGGTGAACTATAAAATGGAGGCCTCACCACTAATTTTCCTTAGACTGTAGAAGCTGCTTGGATGAGTAGCGAAACATTTCAGTCTCTCAAGAAAAGAAGTCCAGTTGCCATGACTCAACTTCCATTTAATAAGGTATAGAAATTGCTTTTTATTTGTATCCTATATCCCCCCCCCCCCCCCAAGAGAGAAAGAGAAGTAATTGTATCAGCACCTTGCAGCATTTGGCAGGAATGTTCATTGTGTGAATTATTTGAACTATATATGAGGACATGTATAGGAACAGTATATTATGATTCTGTCTTATTTTAACTAAGGCAAATGTGAAAATGTAAAACCATGTCTGTCATGCATATCTCAGAGGATCCCAAAAGTCACAAGTTGATCTATACATGGATCGATGTTGGTGTCTTGGATTATGACGAGAAGACAAAATTCTATTTAGTACATAAGACAAGCCGCATGGGTCTAGTCCGGGATGGAGAAGGAAGATGTATACTCAATGGAGGAGTGACTGATGAAGGTGGGCTTTAGTTCAGATATTATTGGATAGGGAGGTCATATCAAGAGCAGCTTCTACATATACCCAGTTTCTCTCTCTCTCTCTCTCTCTCTCTCCCCTTGTTTGCTAAGATGGTTACTTCACGTCCTTCCTTGTTCCGAGATGACATTCGTTCCGTGTACCCACGGGCATGATTGATGGTATCGTGACGACTGTTACTGCACGTCCTTGTTTCGTGATAACATCTGTACTTCCCTGCCTTCGTTTGCCCTTTTTTTTTTTGGTCCGACTTTCCATTTTTTGATATTTCGAATCTCCGTAACTTTGCCTTCTATGCGTTAAAAAGCAAAGTTTGAGGTTTTATGTATTTTTATCTCTCTGCACTGCATTGCTAATGCCATAGGGAATGTAATGGTGAATGGCACTTCGTACTCCTGCCACTAGAAGGAGAATGTGTTTGTTCCGCGATGAACCTTACTTCACTGGCTCTCGTCTTGAAATGAGAACTTAGACAAGCACATTCCCGAGGCCAGGGAGAGGTATGGCTCATCACACTTAAATCCCAGTTCAGGGTGCGTGGTCGGGACGAACTCCTGTCGTCATGCAGTGGACGTGCGGTAACATTTCTTCGTACCAGTCCCAAGCGGGACGGCGAACAGTGATGAGAGGGACGTGAAGTAACCGCCTAAGAAACAGAAGAAGAGTTTCTTCCTACTAGTGATCATTTTTTCAGGGACTAGCTGAACATGTGCAAAATCATTTATTAAATAACACCCACTTCTGTGCTAAGCAGTTAATAGTCCCTCTGAGTGATCACACACTTGTCCCACATGGATCAGTGGGATTATTCATGGTGGGGCACAAACAAATGAAACACCAATAGACCTATAAACAGATCAACCACTTAAAAAAAATTAATGGCAGTCACAGGGGATCACAAGAGATCATGTAATAGATTGGCATCTCCCACCTATTGCATCTCCCACCTTTGCACAAAATAAAAATAAAAATGCTACTTTGCTATCTAGTTTCCATATGATAACTGTACATTTTCAACTACAGAGCAAGTAGCAGCTTTGTGGGGTAGTGGGAGTTAGACAGAGTCGAAATTGGAGGTTAATAGATATACAGTGGCTCCACGCCCTTTAGCGATTCATATATTGTGGTCCTGCTATATCGCGGGACTGTAGTATATGAAAAAATGCCCCCTAGGGTAAGGGGGAAAAGTCCTGCTTCAAGCCTCCCATATTTGCTCTAGGACTGGAGCTGCCCTGAACAGGCATGTGAGGGCCTTCCTGGGCCTTCTGGAAGCCCCAAAAGGGCCTCCCTGCGAACCGGAAGTGACTTCTGGATTGCTGAAAATTATTTCTGAGGCCTCCAGAAAGCTCAGGAAGGCTCTCACAGGCCCGTTTGGGGTAGGGCCAGGCTGGGGGTAAACACAAGAGCCCCCAGCTACCCCCCCCCCAGGCCTGACTCAACCTGCATCCCCATATTGCGGATTTTCAATTATTGCGGGTCAGGTCAGATCCCTAACCCCAGCGATGGGCGGGGGATCACTGTATCTGCTTTTGTCACAAAATCATAAGTTTGATCCTAGATTTTTTGCTGTCACATTTAGTTGAAGTGCATTGACATTTCTGCTCAGTCATCCTCTCAGTTATGATTCTCTCATTCCTATGGCCTTGAGAGAGCTGCTAAATTCACTGCTTAACAATTGCATAGACGTATCCACTGTTTCTTCTGCCTAGACCTATTTTTTTAATGTTTTCCCATGGCTCAGTGGGTTGAATTCCTTTTCTGCTCTCTTCCCAGGGAGACCCCCACTGATGCCATGTCAGTACTGGGTGCCCCGTGTCCGTTTGCTTTTTCTTGCTGAGGACCCTCGTGTTTTTGCCCAGCGAGTAATTTCTGCCAATAACTTGAGAAAGAAAACACAGGCACTACTATTGTATAATCTGTATGTGGACTGTATGCCTGTGGATGGATTGCAAAGCATTGAAGACAAGAGTCTGCAGAGGATGAAGCAGATGGCAATGGACACTTCGCGACTGAGGAAAGGGAGTCAGTAAGTATTGCAGTAGGTAATTCTTCATAGATTGTCACTCCATTCTTCACCTTGTTCCATTCCTGTTGGATGTGAGATATCACCACTGCTGTTTTGATTAAAATTATTCAAGTATTGTGGCGCAGTGGTTAAATGCCTAAACCAGTGGTTCTCAACCTGTGGATCCCCAGATGTTCTTGGACTACAACTCCTAGAAGTCTTCACCAGTGGCTGAGCAAGCCAGGATTTCTGGGATTTGAAGTCCAGGAACCTCTTGGGAGCCACAGGTTGAGAACCACTGGCCTAAACTGTGCTCATGACCTGGGGTTCAATCCCAGGTAGCCAGCTCATGGTTGACTCGGACTTCCATCCTTCTGAGGTTGGTAAATTCAGTACGCAGCTTGCTGGAGGGGAGCAATGTGTAGCCTGCATAATTAAATTGTAACCCATCCAGAGAGTGCTTGAAGCACTCTGGGGCGGTAGATAAGCAGAACACTTTGCTTTGCTTTGCTTTGCTTTATGTATTTAATATCCATCACCAAGATTATGCTGGGTCAGTGAGACCCAAAGTAATCATTCAATACACTGCCCACTTTCCTGGTGTGGGTAAATCCCAGGAGGTCCAGATGTCCCATTAGCTGGAGCAAATCTTCCTGCCTGGCACCCCTCCGAGTCCTTGAGGCATGCTATTTTGCTTCAGGGAGAAGCAAAGAAACAAAACAAAACCCACAGGGTTAAGTACTTTTGATCTTTATGCCAATCCTACACCAGAATGCCCACAAAATGCAAAGGCATCCAGTAGGTTAGAGCTGGTGAACCTATGGCACGGGTACCAAAGGTGGCACTCGGAGGCCTTTCTGTGGGCATCTGACACCACCCCTTCACAGCCACCTGTATTCAGGTTAAATTGCTATATTGGCACTTTGTGAAAAATGGGTTTTGATTCGCAGTTTGGGGATTGGTCTCTAAAAGGTTCTCCATCACTGCAGTAAGTGATCAACGCAAGGCCTTTTTATTACCAACTACCTCCATCCCCCCAGAAAACTGCTGAACTGCTGAAAAATAGTCTCTTTTATTAAAGATGTTGAAGAAGTAAATAATAATAATTGAGTGAAGACAAAAAACTCAGAAACAGCACACAGAAAGCTGTGGAGCAAGGAAGCATTCAAAAGAGTGTGAGGCAAGAACACTTCCAGAATAGCTGCCAGAAGAAAATGAGAGCTAGCCATCCCAAGCTAATACTTACATATTGACAGAATTTTGGAGCATACATAGAGTAAGAGAGTATTAGTCAGGCAGCAAAGTAATAGATGAGTATAGCGGTCTCTTTAGAGATACTGGGTTAAAACTAAGTAACTTTTCTCTCAAATCTATCAGAACAATAAGGCACAGATTGTATGACCTCCCAATTAATGGGCATTTCCTACCCTCTAGCCTGCTTCATACCAGGCACAAACTAATAAGTCTGTGTTTCAAAAGGGCAACCAAAACTGTGAGCCATTATTTTCCAGTTTACACACACTCATTTTAGCCATATTGAATAGAATTAGGACTGCCTGACCAATTGGTTACTTATTTAGCCCTTAAGCAGATGTAAAAACATACATGCAAGTAGGAAAAAAACACAGACCATTATAACCTGCTAGTCTCGAGCCCCTGGCTTTAAAAATAGTTCCGAGGCCCCTGGAGTAATTGGATGGCTACACTTGGAAAATAATCATAAAATACCTTTCAAATATCTGGGTCTAAGGGAGAATAAAGCCTAAAATCTAGATAGACCCAAGGAGAAGCAATATAAGAAAGATCACTGAACTAAGTAGAGGCATGCTGTTTACCTACAGCTGTATCCTATGACATTCTCTTTCAATGAATAGCCTTTCATCAAAACATACAAATCCTTTTTTTTATTCCATCCTTCTGAGGTCGGTAAATTGAATACCCAGCTTGGGAGGGGAGGCAACATATAGCCTGCATAATTAAATTGTAAACTCCTCAGAGATTGCTTTAAACACTATGGGGCAGAATATAAGCAGCACACCTTGCTTTGTTTTACTGTGCTATGGCTACAACGTGCCGTGGGGTGGAAACAGGTACACTGCTGTAAATTGCATGTATATTTCCAGCCTTCACAGACTGGCAGGAGCACTGATTTGATCGTAGAATTCACAAACTGCAGCATCCTCTGAGAATGGTTGGTGGCATTTTGGTCTTCTAGAGAGCTCTCTTTGTGTTTAGAGCCCATTATTGGAATTTACTGGAGGTTGGTTCCTCTCCAGGCAGCTATATTAGCAACAGCTAAAGTTTATTGAGATGTTATAATTTATTTATTTATTTATTTATTTTTAGCTTTTGTATACCGCCCTATTCCCACAATGGGGACTCAGGGCGGTTAACAACATAGAGATAAAAACAGATAAAATCAGGCACAGACAATAAGTAACACATTTGCTAAAACAATTAAATCCAAGATTAAAAAGGCGGGGAGGAGGAAAAAAAAAAAGAGCAGAGTCCCTAACCCTCGCCATAGGCCTCTCGGAAGAGCATGGTCTTAAGGCTCTTCTTAAACGCCGCCAGCGAGGGGGCCAGCCGTAGTTCACCTGGGAGTTTGTTCCAAATTGCCGGTGCCACCACCGAGAATGCCCGACTGCGAGTACGCGCTTTTCGGGCTTCCCTCGGGGGGACCGTCCGCAGGGAAAGGGCCACCGAGGCACGGGTGGGTCGGGCCAGGTCTAATTGTCTGGGAAGACGCTCCGCCAAATAAGCCTAATAATGAGCATAATGTATACCAGAATGTGGTACTGGCACGCCTGATAATCTTCAAGAGGCTGTGAGCTAGATGAGTTACTAACCAGAAACTCTGCCAACCTAGCAGTTCGAAAGCATGTACATGCAAGTAGATAACTAGGTACCGCCTAAAAAGCGGGAAGGTAAACAGTCTTCCGTGCACAAAAATGCATTCAGCCATGCTGTCTACATGGCCACGGACTTGCACAACACTGGCTCTTTGGCTTGGAAACGGAGATGAGCACTACCCCTAGAACTGGACACGACTAGCACACATTACCTTTAACCCCCCCCCCCGTGTCATTGCTACTTTGGCCCAGCTCATTGAGTTGTGATCACTTTTACCACCATCATGTGTGAAATGTAATGCAGTTAGTTTTTGAGAAATGCTAGAAGCTGTTAGTAACTCCATAGCCACAGAAAAATATTTCAGTGCTGGACGTGAGAGATACTAGGGTCAATTAATAATAGTTGGATCTGTGCATATAGCTATGTGGGCTATGCCATAATTTTGGAAAACACCTGCAGTAGGTGTTTGGTGAGTTCCACCTCAATTATTCCACCTCCCACATCAATTTACTTCACGTTCAAGATTTGATTTGCAAATGGGGCAGTTATAACCAGCTTTATAGTTACATTGCAGCTAAAGGGAGGCATGAAATACTCTCCTCGCACTAATGCAGTCTTTGAAACCACCCAACTGTGCCACAGTGTCCCTTGATCTTTTAGTGTCACCTCCTGTCTCATCCCAGGTCTCCTGTGAAGCTCCCTTAATGTGCCATGAACACCTTTAATAGAGAAGCAAAGCCTAAGTGAGCACAAGAGACATGAATATGGGATTATAGATGTATGAGTGATGCAGATACATCATTTTGAGAAGTCATTGTTCACTCAGTTAATTAGTTTTTAAATTATGCTTAGAGTTTTGGGTCGGCTGCATCTCCTGGGGAAGGAAGCCTCTCTAGACTTTGAGCGCGCCATGAACAAGATTAATTTTGACAAAATTGTCAGTTCCAAACCTCAGACCTTCTTTTACGTTACTCTGCCTGAGAAGGAGGAGGAAAAAGTGCCAGAAAAAGGTAAGTGGCAGCATTGTAGGAGTTTCCCCCCCCCAAGCTGTAAAAAACTCTGGCCAGATGACTTTGTTGTGAACAATGAAACCTAAATGAGAGAGACCGAAGAAGATACTATAAGAAGACATAAATGGCCAGTGCCATATACCTGTTTATTTCAGCCAGATATGTCAATTCCTTTTTCTGAAAAGACTGAGACAGCTATTTCCCAAGTCTTTGATGTCAATTAGGTAGTTCCATGTCAGTGCATTAAACTCTGAAAGTAGAGCATTTTTATATGTCTGAAGCTTTTTGTATAAAGGAAATTTCAGTGTATAAATGAGCAGCGGCATGATAGCAGCTTGTATGTGCAATCTGCTGTCAGCAAAACCTTAAAGGAAGCACTTGGTTGTGAAAGGGGGGGGGTTTAAGACCATGACGTATGGGTGTTGCTTCTTTGCCTTACATCTGTTCTTTGGAAAGTGACAACCATCAGTTTGTAACAGTGTATTTCACAGTTTTGTTTTAGCATGGAATAACTTATAGGGCATGGTGCTCCTCAGCATACTGATAATCATTCTCCTAAATCTACCCACCTGTCTAACACAGAGTTTGACCCATTGAGTCAATAGGATGTCATAAGAACATAAGAACATAAGAAGAGCCCTGCTGGATCAGGCCAAAGGCCCATCTAGTCCAGCTTCCTGTATCTCACAGTGGCCCCACCAGATGCGTCTGGGAGCGCACGAGACTAGATATCTGTCTCCTGATACCACTCCCCTGCATCTGGTCCTTGAAGTACCCTCTTTTTAAGCCGAGAGGTTACACATCTCCATCATGGTTTGTAACCTGTGATGGACTCCATGAGTATTGACTTAAGATTCAGCAATTGATTCAGTGGGTCTACTCTTATTGAAACTAATAACTGGGTTTAGATAAGAGATTTTTAAAATGCTTAGCCCCATAGCCAGGAAATCATTCAGCACTAACACATAATTGCAAAATATGGACTACTTATTTGCTCTGAATAAAATTCTCCCTTTTATGTCGGCAAAGCTATATTTGAAATGCTTTGTGAAGTCTCAGTTAAAGGAGGTTGGGTAAGATGAACTGCTAGTGGTTAGGAGAGAACATATCAGCATTGGACTGTAGAACTCTGAGCACAACTATGCAAAAAATAACCCCTTAGAACAAGCATGAGTTTTATTTATTTATTTATTTATTTATTTATTTACTGCCCGTCTTCCGAGAGGAACTCCAGGCAGTTAACAACAATTAAAAAAACAATAGAAAAGGATCAAACACATAATAGGACATATAACAATAATAAACATAAAAATAAGAGTATTTGGCAAGATGGCGGAACGATTAAAGCAAGCAAACAAACAAAAAGCTAAAGTTTGCCAAATGCCTCTCTAAAAAGCATGGTCTTAAGTGCTTTCTTTGAAGGCAGGCAGGGACTGTGCCTTTACATACATATGTAAACTTGGTTTATTTTCATATTCTAGACAAGCTTTCAGGTTAAACTTTTGTTCACACATAATGTTGGTTACACCAAATGAGAGCATGATTACATGTGAAAAAAGTGCTTATGTTTGAACTGGGCATGGTATGTTTTGAATTGATATTTAAAACATGATGCACATGGAAGTGAAGGTTTTTATTTTTATTTTTTAATTTTTGCCCAGGAACCTTTTTTTAAAGATTGCAAGCAAAGTCTTTTACTAGGCTGGCAGAATGTGATTTATTTTAACTCAGATATCAAATTGATTTATTTTAATGGTTTTAGCATAGATAAAGATAAATAATTTTAAAAAATTGCAAGATTGGAAGAAAAATTAAAGGAGGAAGGAGGGCTTTTTCAGGCCTAACCTTTCTCTTCAGGCATTTCCTCAGTGACTGGTGGTTTGAGAGGGGTCTTAAATGGCTTGTTGAGCTTTGTTGTTTTAAATGTGTTATTTATTTTAGTTGCCATTTTAATTCTTTTACAAAGATTGTATAGTTGATGTTTTTAGCATTAAAGACTGTCTTGGATTATATATAAGCCACCTTGGATCCTTTAGGGCAGGCATGACCAAACTTCGGCCCTCCTGATGTTTTGGACCACAGCTCCCAGAATTCCAAGCCTGTATTCCCAATGGCAAAGGACTGTGGGAGTTGTGGTCCAAAACATCTGGAGGGCCAAAGTTTGGACATGCCTGCTTTAGGGAGAAAGGTGGGATAGAAATATTTTAAACAAAATCATAAATCATATTTGAGAATAAGAAGAGACAGCCACTTGCTTTGGAGGGTAGGAGGGTCCAGAAAGGAAGGCGTGGGGTGAGGTAGAGCAGCAAAGATGGAGTGGGCCCTGCCTTAAAGAAAGCGAACTTGAAACAAAAAGCTGGTAGGTGTCAATATGATCTAGTTGCCTAAGTTGCTTAAGGGGCAGTTTCTCTACACTTAGCAAAATAAGTAAATAAAAATCTAAAGTATCACTATCTAGAATGGTTATTACTGTATATTAACAATAGAGATCGGCACGAAATGAACTTTTAGTTTGTTTTGTTATTCGTTATTCATTTCATTATGGAACGAAACAAATAACGAACCTCAGAGTGAATTTAGAACGAACCAAACTGAAAAAAAAATGGTTCATTTTGTTTCATTAATGGCGGAGATGTCTCCTACCTGGTGCTGGTCCTTCCTCCTGGACGGTCCGGTCTTCCTGGCTGCAGGGAGGGGGCGACCAGGGAAAAAAAAGCCAGCCGGCTGCACTACAGCTGGTAGGCGGCCGTGGTTGGCAGTAAAAAATAAATAAATAAAAATAAAACATCCGGCCCACAGGCCATCAAAAAACCCCTATCCATTGTGCGGGCCTGGTACCAGCCCACGAGCCCCGGACCTGCCTGCGGAACTGGCCCACAGCCGGCAAAAGTTTTTTGAAAAAAAGCTGACTGGCCTGCGCTGCAGCTGTAGCGCAAGCCACGTGGTCGGCAGTAAAAAAACACCACAATAATAATAATAATAATAATAATAATAATAATAATAATAATAATAATAATAATAATAATAATAATAATAATAATAATCCCCCCAAGGGTGCAAGAAAATTGCTCAGATTGATTACAAACAGCGTCATAATGTAGTTGCTCAAATGGTCCACTGGAATTTGTGTCAGAACTATCATCTGCCCATAACAAAGAACTGGTGGGACCATAAGCCTGAAAAAGTGACTGAAAATGAGCATGCAAAATTACTTTGGGACTTCCTAATACAGACAGACAGGGTTTTGGAGCATAATACCCCAGATATTGTGATTGTGGAGAAGAAAAAAGTGTGGATCATTGATGTTGCTATACCAGGAGATGGTAGAGTCACTGAGAAACAACTTGAAAAAAATTACCCGATATCAGGATCTCAAAATTGAACTTCAGAGACTCTGGCATAAACCAGTACAGGTGGTCCCAGTGGTAATTGGCACACTGGGTGCGGTGCCCAAAGACCTAAGCAAGTATCTAGAAGAAATTGGAGTGGACAAAGTCACCATCAGTCAGATGCAGAAAGCCACCTTACTGGGATCTGCTCGCATAATTCACCGATACATCACTGAGTCCTAAACCCTTGGGAAGCGTTCGACTAGTGATTGGTAATATAAAATCCAGCGTAGATAGTTGTGTGGTTAAATAATAATAATAATAATAATAATAATAATAATAATAATAATAATAATAATAATAATAATAATAATAATAATAATAATAATAATAAAGGAGCACCGATCCAGCCCCCAGGTTGGCGCCCTAAAATAAAGAAAAAATAGGAAAAATAAAAGCAGCGCCAACTGGGCCCCAGGGGCCATGTGGTCAGCGCTTGAAAACAAAATTAAAAAAGGAGTGCCGACCTGGCCCCAGGGGTGGCTGGGTTGGTGTCCTAAAATAAAGAAAAAATTAGAAAAAATAAAACCAGCGCCAATTGGGCCCCAGGGGCCATGCGGTCAGCGCTTGAAAAAAAAAAACCCACGAGGTGCTGGCCCCAAGCCAGTGCCTCAAAAAGTCCCTGCCACAGGGGCCAGGATTGCCCTGCCACCGCTGCCGCCCAGTAAGGATGATGGAGGAGGAGGAGGAGGATGTGGATTAAGAGGATGAGGATGCTGCCAGTCCAGTTTGTGCAGTTGTTGTCAACGTCTATTTTTTGGAATGTTTTTTCCCGCCCGCGAACTGTCAAATGGATTAAATCGCACAAAGCGGGGGGGGAAATGAATAACGAACAAAACGAACCAATGAAATGAATATTTGAAAAAAATCGTTAAAAATGAAACAAAACGAACCAAACCCTAAAACGAAACGAACCAAAATGAATCGCCATTTTTTCGGTTCGTGCCCATCTCCAATTAACAATAAATAGATATATCTTTCTTTGTTTCACCAGGTCTCATTGAAATCCCAGAATACCCATACCATGAGCAAAGAGAAGATTTCATCTTTGTCTCCCTTCTGACACGGCCCGAGGTCATCATGGCATTGTGCCAGGTGCGGGACGAGTGCAATAAAACAGCAGCTATGTCACTCTTCCATTCCACTCTGACAAAATATGGCCGACTGGAGGAGTTTGAACAAATACAAACACAGACCTTTTCTCAGGTATGGCACAGGGGAGACCCTCTTTAGAGGGAAGGGTCTGTGCAAAATGTTACTGGCTATAATTTGTATATACAATAGAGAATAGTGCAGTGTCTGGGTGATGCAAAACGGGCGATTACTTTTCCCGGGGCTCATTACTTTTGTATAGTCAATAGAGAATGCCAGTTGCGGTGCTGCTACTGGATGAGAGGCAGAAAGTTTCGGTTCATCCAAACAGTTCACGATGAAGCAATGAACAGCGAAACGTTTCTATCTCTCAAAAAAGAAGTCCAGTAGCCATGACTCAACTCCCAGTTATTGCAGGACACTGTATATATGTCCCTGGGCATTTTTCTAAAGCAGTACCCTTCATCCTGTATCACTTCAGATGTTTGGAGCTAAAAGTCTCAACCAACATGCTCACCCTTCAGGTGAATGTGGAATAGTCACTCTCTTACCCTATAACTTACCTTGAAAATAATTCTGTAATGGTAAATTTCGAAGGAAAGGGAGAAAAATAAGCATTTGTACTGCACTGATCTCCACAGAGAATGGTACAATAAAGGTACAACGAGATATGGTAATAATGAACATACATGTATTTCCCATCTATAAGACACCCACAAGCATAAGACACCCCCCCCACTTTTCCAACTCAAAATTACAGTTTCACTACCACATGATTCTCTCCTTGGCTTACTTCTGTGTCTAAGGACGCTTTCACACGACCCCTAAGATCCGCTGGCCACTTAAATTCGGACCAGAGATCTTAGGGGCTTGTCGCTCTTCCTGCTTCCCCACCCCTCCGCACTTCCTGGCTGCTGGCTGCGTGAGGGGAGGGAGAAAAAAAAAGGAAGAAAAGATCATGCCTCACCTCCGTTCTGGCTCTCGTTCTGGCTCTCGTAAAGTAGCTCTTAAAGGGGCGGGAGCCAAAAAAACAACAAACAGAAGCGAGGAGAGCCCCGCACTCACTATCTTTACACCGCATCAAGGAATTTTCAGGACGGAAGAGCAGGTACTTGAAAGGTGTGCTGGGATGCGCTAAAGTGGGCGTGGTCGCACCTAATTTCCTGTAAACTTCTGAGCTGGTGGGTAAAACATTTTTAAGCTCCGGAGCTGGGAGCCATTTGCCCTGGAGTTTAGGGGTCGTGTATAAACGCCCTAAGATGACCCTCAATTTTTAGTCTTAACAGTTTTAGGCAAAAATATAGTCTTATACATGGAAAAATACTGTACTTAATATTTTAAGACCTTTGAAGGGGTTGTTTTTTTCCCTTGGAACTATAGATCATCCAACAGTTGTATATCAGAAGTGATGATCATTATTCTGTATAAACTAACTGCAGGTTAAATTTACTGCTGAATCTGCTTTAGAGCTAAAAGAATGAGAAGCTCCTTGAGAATAGGTAACTGTCTTAAAAAGCAGTGTTTTCAGTCATAACTCCTGTTCTCCCACAGTTTTCTGTACTGATACCTGAGTTTTGGTGTGTGTGTGTGTGTGTGTGCGCGCGTTTACTTTTCCTAAGCATATTCTCCAAAAGACCGTAGGTTCTCAAACTTTGCAGGAATCTTCAATCTGTGATCCATGGATTCCAAAAAGCAGTATGGAAGTTGTGGTTGGGTGGTGTGGTTGGGTGGTGTGGTTGGGTGTGAAGGTGAAGAGAAGCTGTGGGGAAATGTGCAGGCTGCTTTTCTCTGAGGATCCCCTGATGAAGCTGTTCTGTGTGGAAACTGAACAAGGTTCTATTTTTGTGAAACAAAGCAGCATTTTTGTCTGGATTTTGGCCAAAAAAAGGTAAATGCATATTGGAAGGGAGAATTATAGTGCTCATGTTTTAGTAAAATTAAGGGTTTTTCCCCCTGTCTGCTTTTAAGTGTAAATGTTCCATATCCTTCGAAAAAAGCATGGTTAAAGTGAGTCTGTGAGGGAAACTTTGTTTGAAAATAGATTGCTATGGGAACAGTTGCTGCCATCACAACCCAACTAAAGTAGAGAACCTCGTTTGCTGCTCACTGGATGGTATTCTGTGGGCATCAGCCACATGTAGTATGGGCTAACCGTGACTGTTTGATTTCTAGGCAAAGCAACTTCAGAGAGGGGATGCTTTGTGATTGAAAAACTGGGGACAGAAGCATTATCCGCAGGCTCTTTCCATTTTTCTGCTGCAGCCCTCAGCCAGAACTACCATGTGGTGGCCGCTGGGCAGAGTTCCCGCTGAAAAGCAGCAGATGGCGGAGCTCTTAAGCTTCTGCCCTGCCTGTTGCTTCTCCGATGCACATCAGCAGCACTTACCCAGGTTTACTTCCATCTGGATGTCCTGTGTTGGCACTGGAGTTGAGGAACTTTGTGGTTTTATTTTCCCCCCCTCTAGATTTCTATGTTTCTCAAGGACACGTGGATCAATACTTTAAAGATAGCCGTGAAAAGCAGCCTCAGGGATATAGGCAAAGGCTGGTACAATTTATATGAGACCAAATGGGAAGTGTACCAGATGTCTAAACTTCATCAGTTGATGGAGCTCATCAAGTTTATGCTGCAGGACTCGGTCCGTTACCTTGTCCAGGATTCGCTGGTAAACTTCACCCAACTCTTTGTGGATGCCTGCTACAGTGTCTTGAATTGCTCTGAAGAT
Source organism: Phrynocephalus guinanensis (assembly GCA_037367245.1). NCBI lineage: Eukaryota > Metazoa > Chordata > Lepidosauria > Squamata > Agamidae > Phrynocephalus > Phrynocephalus guinanensis. Next base: position 46,583,057 of record CM074734.1, read on the forward strand.
ATGGAGTGGGGAAGCGACCTTGTGAACAGTCCATACAAGTAAGAAGAAGCCTAGCTATAAACGTGGAGGACTCTGTTTTTCCTCAACATAAAATTTCATGTACTTTGTAATTTCTGTGCTGTCAAGGGAGGTGGTTTTTATTTCCATAAAAATAGGAAATGCAGTCCCAGGAAAATCTTCTGCCTCATTCACAGTTTGTCTCTCATATCAGGCTACATGGCTTTATATAATCTATCATGTGTGTGTGTGGCCTATGGTCCACATAGCGTCCCTAAATAGAAACAGCCTAAACTACCTCTGATTTAAAGTCAATCCCACCTCATTGCAGGACACTTGTAGATATGTCCCTGGGCATTTTCTAAAGCAGCATCCTTCATCCTGGATCACTTCAGATGTTTGGAGCTAAAAGTCTCAACCAACATGCTCATCCTTCAGAAGGCGAGAGGCAGGGTTTGACATCAAGAGTCTGTGGAATCCACACACACAAGTAGAAATGGGTTTTTGTTTTGTGACCTTTCCTTTGCTTTCTAGTGTTTAAGCACCACTAATGTTTAACGTGTTATGTGCCATGGTTACTGAAATTCTATTCTGTAGAGCAGGGTGAGCATTGAGGGCAAATTAGATTATCTGTAAAGCAATTTCCTGTTCTGAGTCTCAGCTCGGTGAATATTTATGTGATTTTTCAATCCACAAAGATGTTACTGTTAGAAGTGATTTATTCGTAATAGTCTTAGACGTTTCTTGTCTTCTCTCTTCTGCAGGCCACGGAAAAATCCCCTCTTTTTACTTGATCTGGTTCTCGATACTCAGGGTGTCCATTTTAGCACCCCTCTGGAGAACTTTGAGACTTCTCTTGTGTCTCTATTTAATAAAGGGATCTTGGCCACTCACACCATACCGCAGCTGGAAAAAGTGAGTTGTTATCATGAACTTGAGATGTGTGACTAAAGTAACACTATGTCTATTGTGTGAAATGTGCACTCAGTTATACCATTCCAGATTTCTATCTCAGGGATGCTGAAAGCTGCCTTTGTGGGTCCTAATTATTGCTGTACTAAAAACAGAAATTGTTTTATCCAAAATGTAGAGGACTGGCCTTAGAGGTGGGTGAAATGGGTAGTTACTGAAAATGTGGTTCTTGTTACCCCACTGGGTAGGAGGGAACAATCAGAAATGACTCATGGCCATTTAGACGTGCAATTAATTGGAAGATTTACTTAACACAAAGAACATCAAGAAATGGTGAAGGTCGTTTAGTGGTTTAAAAAGGATGAAACATCTTCAAGCAGAAGTCAGAACAGCAGCGTTCCATGAAGAATAATAGATTCATAGAGTTGGAAGAGACCTCAAGGGCCATGATAACATTCAACAAAACAAACAAAAATGATAACATTCAACAAAACCAGTAGTTACAGAAAGCAGCCACCAAAGGCAGCAAGCTAAGCAGAGTAAGAAAGAAGGATAAAGATATTCCTCACCCAAAAAGGTGCTGTTCACATAAATTCAGTTGAGTGCAGAATCATTAGAATCATATACCAGCACTAAAGATATTGCAGCTGTACTGTACGATACACTAATGCAAATGCTTACAGGTAATGCCTGAAAGATATCAGGCAGGTTCACCTTTCCCAGAAGTGACACTGATATTCATCATTTGTCTGGAAATATTTGTTAAGATTGGAAACATTTGAGATGACAGACAAACCATGTTGACAAATCCTGAAGTATTTTTCTGTGGAAGACATGTCATTCTGCAGCCAATGTATATTGAGAACTACGGTAAGTAAGGAAGCTATGCTTTTATTTCCCAGCCTGATATTTTTGGGGATTAGGGAAATGTCAGCTGAAGTTCAATTTGTATGGTAGAGTGACTCGTTCACAGACCTATAAAGCCTCAATGATTTTGATAGTGCAGAGAATAATAGATGATTTTGTGGAAGAATCGTTTAGGTCACATTTACAGCATTGAGGTTTTTCCAGAGAATTCAGGTAACATTTATATCAGTGAGGAAGACATGTCCAATTCAAACAAGATGTGCCGGTAATGGTGCTGATCTTAATGCTATTATACTGATACTGTGACAAAGGCAAGAGAGCTGTCATACAATTATATGTTTATAACACTTCACTTACCATATCTTTATGAAGTAATGGTCAAAATCCTGTTGTGCACATAATAAGTCAGGCTAGAGTGGGCCTGTTGAATTAATGCAGATTTACTGAGTAAACTCCTCCATAAGTTTCATTGATTCAAATGAGTCTGCTCTGCATTAATTACAACTCATTTTAGTGTAGTAAGTTGCAACTAGAATTAGACGCATTTAAAACAGTGGAATCTGTGGAGTTTTCCCCATTGATTTAATTCTGACTTATTGCCCCAGCAGCAGGATATTAGCCATTGTGTGGCATATTTTAACATAAGGTTCTTTCTTTATATATTAACATTCAGATGAGACATATTGGACATATACTGCTCTTGATTTTGTCTAATGTGTGTGACAGATTTTTTGTGTGAAGAGTTTTCTTTGGCAGGCGTGGGGCCCAGTTATTTTGTGCTGAAACACTTTAGGGTTTGCATAGTATTTAGAAATCCTTCCCACAAAAAGAAGTGACTGCAAGTCCACTTCCACTTTGGAAGGTGGATATTTTGGAAAGTTAAATGGTGCAGAGAGGAGACTAGGAGCTATTTAAAATGAATTGCTGCTTTTTAAAGGCAGTTCTCCATCGTGGCCTTCGTGAAGCCACACAGATGGGTTTCTCAGCCGCCCTTGCGCCAGAGGTCGGACTTCCCTAGCAATAGGAAAGTTTGTTAGTCTCCACTCCCTGGCCCCACGCGTGAGCAAGGTGTTCCCGCATAAACGCCTCAGTTCCTCTTAACCGCCAACGGCTAGAGGTTTGCTATCATTGGTCTCCTTTGATATTCACCGTCTTTGGAAATATTTTTTGTCAGATATTTTTTCTATGTCATTCCTTCAGCCTTTCAAGAAGTGCATGACCTGCGGTAACAAAATCCTGCATTCCAACAGGCACTTGAGGTGCCTATACTGCCTCGGGGAAGGCCATCGACCCGAGGCCTGCTCTATCTGCAAGGGATTCAGCACGCAAGCCCTGAAAAACCACAGGAACCGCTTAAACTCCTATCTTCTTGAGAAGTCGCTGCGTCCTCAGGCTATGGAGCTGCAAAAACCTTCCTCGGATTCGTCCCGTAAGTCCTCCGCATCGGGACAGACGTCCAAGCCTAAAAAGCTCCCCGTCCTTGAAAAGGTTTCGAAGCCAAAATCTTCTTCAAAACCTTTAAAGTCGCCAAAACCGGAGTTGTCTCAAGCTAAATCCCCAGACGTTCTCCTGGTCGAAACCGAGTTCCCGGGTTCGGCGCCCGCCATTTCAACTCGACCTCAATTCCAGGAACTCTGTCCATCCGCCTCATCAGATTTGTCTTCGGAGGAAGACGCCACCATGTCGGGGTACCCTCAGTTCCGTTGACCACGTCCGTACCGGGCATATCAGTTGCCACGGCTGTGGCCACCGCACTGGCTCTGTCTCGATTGGATTCAGCGCTGGCGGTCGCTTCGAAACCGCCAAAGCAGCACCGAACCACACACCACAGGTCACCAGTCTCATCCATCTCCATATCGCCTATCCCTGCTTTCTCCCTCCATTTCGATGGGAAGCAGTGGTCCGTCCAGTCATCCGATTCTTCCCAACTGGAGAAGCGGTCTCCCGTCACCTCCTCTGATTCGTCTTCGGAGTCGGATGTCACGGATGTCGAATCCGAGGCTTCGGATTCAACCCAGATGATGGCCTCTCCGGATTCAGAGGTGGAAGAGCACTCTCCTCCATCTTCCTCAGAGGCGATGAGGAAGTACACCAACTTCCTCATCCGAATGGCCAAAAGAATCGAGCTTCCGATTCATCATCTGAAGCCAAAGCACACCTCTCCCATTTTTGGAAGAATCTCGTCAGAGGACACTGCTCCAGTGCATCTGACAATGATCCCTTCATTTATCTCGATGGCCGAAGAGTCTTTCCAGAACATGAGTTCCACATCGGTGTCAAGAAAGATCGAATCCCTATACAGGGTTCATGACGAGAAGACGGACTACCTAAACAAGCATCCACAGCCAAACTCTGTGGTGGTTGCTGCTTCTCAGGTACAATCTCGTATTTATATTTATTTATTTATTATTGAATTTATATCCCGCCCATCTTCCCAACGGGAACTCTGGGCGGCGAACATAACAAAACAGATCAGGAAATACAACAATCGGGTACAGTAAATCTCAATGGGGACATAGACACATAAACAACATGAATTAATAAAAACATATTAAGAAAACTGCAGCAGGGGCGCACCCTCAATACAAACCTCACCGCTGCTATGTCAGATAAACCTAAGTATCAATTATCGATGGCGGATGGGGGAGAAAAGAGGGGGAAGAATAAGGTAAGCTAAGCTAGGTCACCAAAGGCCTCGCGGAATAGGATGGTCTTCACCGCTTTACGAAAGGCCAGCAGGGACTCTGCAGAGCGCACTTCGCTGGGGAGGCTGTTCCATAAAGATGGAGCAGCCACCGAGAAAGCCCGGGTTCCGGGTGCGGGACCGCCTGGCTTCTCGGAGAGATGGAACCTGAAGCGAGTGCGCCCGCGACTGCCGAACCGGTCGGGCCGATGTTGACCGCTGGGCGATCCGCTCTGCCAGGTACTCTGGGCCCAGGCCATGGAGGGCTTTATAAGCTAAAACCAAGACCTTGAATCTGATCCGGGAGGCAACGGGTAACCAATGCAGCCGAGATAAAAAACAAAATACAGAACCGGGGTGATGCGGTCATAGCGACGCGCACCCACCACCAGTCTGGCCGCTGCATTTTGCACCCGCTGCAGTCGCCGGAGGAGAGTCAAGGGCAACCCCATGTAGAGAGCATTACAGTAGTCCAGCCTCGAGATCACCAGCGCCTGGACCACTGTCCTCAGGGAGTCCCCGTCTAGATAGGGGCGAATCTGGGCGATCTGGCGAAGGTGAAAAAATGCGGTCCTGGCCACGGCCGCCACCTGAGCATCCAGGGACAAGGCCGGGTCCAGGATACAGGATGGATACCTGCATGGATCACGCCCAGATTCCGGACCCTCTCCGCCAGCTGGAGGGAAACACCCTCCAAACTGGGGAGGGGGCCCCCATATCCAGATGGGGAGCTCCCGAAGAACATCACCTCGGTCTTCCCAGGGTTGAGTTTGAGCCTGTTGGCCCTGGTCCAAGCCATAACCGCCTCCAGGCACTGGTCGAGGGACCGGACAGCTTCCACTGCAGAGGTGGAAAAACAGAGATAGAGCTGCGCGTCATCAGCGTACTGATGACAGCGCAGCCCAAATCTCCTGATGACCCCCGCCAGCGGCCTTACATAGATGTTAAACAGCATGGGGGAGAGAGACGAGCCCTGCGGAACCCCACAAGGGAGTGTCCACGGGGCCGACAACTCTCCTCCATGCTGCACATACTGGGGCCGACCCTGAAGGAAGGACCGGAGCCAACTGAGAACAGTGCCCCCGATCCCTACCTCCAGGAGCCGGTCCAGTAGGATACCGTGGTCGACGCCTAGATTATCGAAGGCCGCTGACAAATCCAGGAGAACCAACAGGGTAGAGCAACCCCTGTCGGCCGCCCGGATGAGGTCATCTTGCAGCGCGACCAGAGCTGTCTCGGTACCTCGGCCAGGCCTGAAGCCAGATTGGCAAGGATCAAGGCACCGCTGTTCCTCCAAAAATGATTGAATCCGCACCGCGGCCACCCTCTCGATAACCTTGCCCATGAAGGGAACATTGGCGATCGGTCGGTAGTTTGGACAATTGGTCCGACGCCAATCCCGGTTTTTTCAAGATGGGCTTAATCACCGTCTCCTTCAGACGAGAAGGAAAAACCCCCTCGCTGAAGGAGGCGGTGGCGATGGTAGCGGCCCACTCGGGCATGCTCCCTCCGGCAGATTTAATGAGCCAGGATGGGCAAGGGTCGAAGGGGGTGGTCGCGGGACGGCAATGGGCGATGGCCCTGGAGGCGTCCACAGGAGAGACAGGCCCAAACTCAACCAGTTGAGAAAGAGCGGGGGGGTGAAGGAGCTGGGGATGGCGGGGGAGGGCTAGTGTTACTGGAATCAAAGTCGGCACGGATGGCCTCTATTTTGGATCTAAAAAAGACTGCGAAATTCTCACTACTGAAATCAGTAGGAGGAGGCCTAGCCAGACTAGGATTGGTGAGGTCCCGAACCACCCGGAAGAGTTCTGCCTGACGGTTCGAGGCCTCACCAATTCTCAGGGAGTAAAAAGATCTTCTGGCCTCCCTGATCGCTCGCGAGTAGCGCCTAGTCTGGATCACAACGGCAGTCTTATTATTTGCCGTCCGACTCTGTCTCCAGATGCTCTCCAGTCTCCTCCGTTCCCGCTTCATCGCTCGTAGCTCCGCCGTGAACCACGGCGAAGTACGAGCTCTGCCACGGAGGAGACGCTTGGGGGCGATTCGGTCGACGGCGTCGGCAGCTGACTCAAACCATTGGTTGGCCAAGGCCTCGGCCGAATCGTCAGCCAGACCACCAGAAAACTCCCCGAAGGCTTCCCGGAACCGAGCCGGATCAAGAAGCCTTCGGGGGCGGGCCCAGACAAGGGGCCGTTGGTCCCCGCGAGGAGGGGCCGCCATTGCCAGGGAAAAAGACAACAGGTAATGATCTGACCATGACACGGGTGTGGGAACAATGTCCCGCACCTCCAGATGAGAATCCCCCGACATGGAGGTAAGTACCAGATCCAGGGTATGCCCACTCCTGTGGGCCAAAGGGCAAAAAACATGCTGGGATAGGCTCATGGACGTCATGGTTTCCATGAATTCCAAAGCTGCGCCGGCGACCTCACCGCCAGCATGCACGTTAAAGTCCCCGACGACCAGAAGCCGAGGGGACTTCAACAGAGCAGCGGCGATGAACTCCGCGAGCTCTGGCAGGGATTGTGCTGGGTTGCGGGGAGCACGGTAGCCCAGCACAATGCCAAATCTATCCCGCTGGCCTACCAACAGGTGGAGGCATTCAAGCCCCGGAATCACCAATGTCGAGGCCCTGGTCACTTGAAGCGATTCCCTATAAACAATGGCGACTCCTCCACCCTTCTGGCCCTCCAACCTGCCCACTCCATGAACCAGGAACCCAGGGGGGCACAATCAGGTGTCCATTACCCCTTCTAAGGAAGGGCGGAAACTGGACAACATGGGCAGGAACATGTACAACTTCGCCGCCCTGCTGCATAAGCTGCTACAGCCAGGCAGTATACTGCCCCGGTACCGACGTCCTCCATACCAATGACGACCATACATTCCGCCATTTTGCCCCAATTGACAATTACTTCAGCTTCGATGGCCTCAATACCGATGCAAGGACTTGCATCGTCGGCGGTATCGATTTTAACTTTGGCGCAGACTATGTGCACCTTATTTCCGACACTGCCTTTCCCGCCTTCATATTCCGTCGGGATGCAGCAACCTCAGGCAATGCCCCCAGTGCCCTTCGCTACACCCCATCCGCCTCCATGTCAACTTCGACTGCGGTTCAACCTCCTGCTACCTCGGTTCCAATTCCAAAAAAGAAAAAAATGTAAGCACCCTTTTTAGCGAAACATCGACCTCCGAACTCGGTGGTAGTTGTCTCATCCCAAGTACAGTCAAGATCCAAGGAGGTCCCAATCCCCCCTTCCCACGAAGGGCGTAAACTCAACACCCTGGGCAGAAATATCTACCCCTTTGCGGCGCTTCTCTTCAAGATAGCCAATTATCAAGGAGCAATGGGAGCGTACCAACGTGAGTTACTTTCTCACCTTCAACCTCTACTTGAGCTGATTCCGGAGGATAAACGTGCCGAGGCTATGACACTAGCAGTGCAACAGATGCGCGCTTCAAGACACACCTTTGACTGCTCTTCAAAAGTTCCATCACACTATGCCACCATGCCTGGCTGCGCTCCACAGGCCTTCCAGAATAACATAAGGCTTACATAGCGTGTTTACCCTTTGAAGGTGAAGGCCTCTTCCATCCATCTATGGACAATGTTATGGAGGATCGGCATAAAAAACAAAATATGGCTAAACGCCTCAACATCATCCCTCAGAGAAAACCACAGCCCTTTTTGTTTCCATATCAGGTGTCCTTCATTTCGTTCAGGCTACCAATTTTCGTATTACAACAAACAAGCCAGGCATAACCTCCACTATTGAACTAGCATATCAACTGGCTAAGCGCCCAGTTCCTGTCCCTCTACAAGCACATTCTACTAGAGCAATGGCCTCTTCTGTAGTCTCTCTCAAAGGTGTTTCTTTGACTGACACCTGCAACACTGTGAAGTGGTCTACCCCGTCCACCTTTGTGAAGCACTACAGGATGGATACCTGCGTGCGGTCTTCTGCTGCCTTTGGAACCACTGTCCTATTATTTGTGACAGCATGACTACCCTCCATCCTGTGAGTATGCTTGTAATCACCCATCTGTGTTGCTTCACGAAGGCCACGAAGGAGAAGAACCAGTTACTTACCTGTAAAGGCTGTTCTTCGAGTGGACCTTCATGAAGCCACACAGCACCCACCCTCCTCCCCTCGATTCGTCACGCTGTGGCTGGAACTTACCTGTCACACTGGCAGTTACGAGGGAACTGAGGTGTTTGGGCGGGAGCCTGCTCGCACATGCGCAGTGCGAGTGGGAGGAGACTAACGAACTTTCCTATTGCTAGGGAAGTCCGACCTCTGGCGCAAAGGCGCCTGGGAAACCCATCTGTGTGGCTTCACGAAGGTCCACTCGAAGAACCACCTTTACAGGTAAGTAACTGGTTTATTTCCTCACAGTCCAGGAGACTCTCAAGAGACTCCTCCAGCACCACAGCTCAAAAGCATCAGTTCTGTGGTGATCAGCCTTCTTTATAGTCCAGCTCTCACTTCCATTCATCACTACTAGAAAAACCATAGCTTTGAGTATTTGGACCTTTGTCGGCAAAGTGATGTCTCTGCTCTTTATGATGCTGCCTAGATTTGTCATTGTGATGAAATCCCTGCAGTGAAGTACATGAATATGCTAATAGGCTGCCAATCCCAGAATGTGGGTGGGGTTGAGCCGTATAAAAAGAGTGACAGTTGAACTGAAGAGAGAGAGAGCAAGAGGCAACAAACAGGAGAGCAAGGAACATCCCGGGAGTAGAGAGCAGTTGGCATCAGGGCAACGTGTTTGTCAGAGATAGGGACTGCTTAGGAGCTGATTAAGGAAGTTAGGGACTGATTGAATATATATATATGAAGAAAACTTTAAAGTGCAAATGATTTATTTTTGTATCTTTATTTACTTCAATAAACATTTTTGTATTTGGAAACATTACCAACTGTGTCAGTCCTGCTTCTTCTGAATAGAAATAAGAACATAAGTTAATGAATGGTGGCAGCAGAAGATAAAGAAGAGTGTTTTTACAAGATTCACGTATGGATTGAGTCATCAAAGACTCAGACCCATCAAAAATTGGTGGCACAGCGCTCAGATTCTTGAAAGTTATCTAGTGTGCCTCAGTAAAAGTTGCCAGTCTATAGTTCGACCAAGTATCCCTGTACTTTTGAAAGTTGCCAACTGAAAGAGAGAAGTCTTAAGGACAAAGAAGACTTCAGTTGAGAAAACTACCTTTCTAGAGTATAAGTGAGAGTCCTGTGGAGGTTACCTGAGAGTTGGCTTAGGTCTGAGAAATGGGAAAATGTACTTCTAATTCCAGTCTGGGAAAACCCTAAAGTATGAGGGAATTCAGGCTCTATCCTGATTTCGGAGGGCCTGTAAGTTGTCTGGTGCCAGTTCTCTGGGGTGAAAGTAGGTCTGGCTGAGATCAGAAACTGAAGGTTCAGGTAGAGAACTCTGAAGGGGTGTAAAAAGATACAGTTTGAAAAACAAAGCTACTAGTGGTGGTTTAAACACAAGAAAGTGCCAACTTGAGATACATCTGTTTTGAAATCAAGCAGCAGAGAATAGAAGGCTGTTGGGACAAGTTGAACGTGCTTCCCTGGTTAGTGGGTTAGGACCTGGAGCGTTTGCCCTAGAAATAGAAAGTTTGAAGGGAGGCTTCAATAAATGTCTGGAAGCAAAACCCTGATTTCAAAAGGGAAAAGGTTCAAAAGTGATAACTGTGTATGGTATATGTAAACTATTCGCTCTGAAAGAACCTGAGAGATTTATAGCTGCCCACATGTTTGGTGAAAAGGAGAACGAGGCTAGCTGGTGAAATAAATCAAAAGGAACTGAAGAAAGAAAAGCAGAAAAGATTTAGGTTTGTGTCCTTAAAAGCTGAGAAATATTGGCAATGACCTAAGATCTGAGGTCTGGGCAGTGTGCTGAAGGGGTTCTTACATTGTAACTGCCATAACGGTCAGCCTCTGAAAGCTTAATAATAAAGTATCTACCATATACTTTCTCTGCGTCAGCCCAAGAAAAACCCTGAGAAAGCACAGGGAACATAGACAGATCTTTTAAAAATAAAAATCTGGAAATATAAGAGTCACAGTTGAATAAAGAATTGATGTCCATCAATAAGGCCACTAATAAAAAGGGGGGAAATGGAGGCTCAAAAAGAAAGCCTGATTGAGCAGCAGAATCTTGCTTTTGAGGGGGAAATGGGGGAAGCTCAGGGACATCAGAGTCACATAATTGCCCAGGAAACTGATAAAGCCCAAGATCTGGAAAGATGGAGGATGGAACAAGAATATAAATTAAAACAGACAGAAATGGAAATGAAACTAAGAGAAATTGAATTATAAGCCAGGGAATGAGAAAGGGAATTCCAAATTGAAATAAAGAAGTTAGAGCTAGCTGCATTAGCTAATTCCAGCAACAATAATAACAACTGGGCTGAAGGGCCAAGCAGAGTTGATTTGAAGAGATTCCCTAGTTATAAAGGGTGGTGGTGTAATATTGAGGCTTTTCTAATGTCTTTTGAAAGAACATGTGAGGATTTGTCAGTAAGGGAGGAAGATTGAATGTCCTACTTACGTCCTTTAATTTGGGGGATTTTGGAAGAGATATACAGTGGTACCTTGTATAAAGGAATTAATTCATTCCAAATGAAATTCTGTTAAGCAATTTTTTCTTTATACAAATCTCCCATAGGAATGCATTGAAAACAGAGTAATCCCCAATTGTGACCATTTTTATGTTGTACGGATTCGCCCCATAGGTGATTCTGCTAAGCAAATTTCCCCTATCTCCAGAATTTTTTTATGTTGCACAGATTTTATGTTATACAAACTGTTATATGAGGGTCCACTATATGCTCAAATGGATAGTGAGGGGGGGGGGGCTAAGGATTATCAATGGTTAGTTTTTACCAGGATTGGGATATCATCAGAGCAGCTGAGAAGAAAGTTCAGGTCTGTGAATAAAGCTGCCCAAGAAACATATGCACAACTAGGATACAGATTAACAGATTTGTTGTCTAGGTGGTTACAGAGTGAAAAAGTAACTACTGTTGAAAAAAATCAAACAAGTGTTTGGTCTGGAACAGGTTTATAACCTGTTGCAACCCGATCTGAGGTTCTTAGTATGTGATAAGACACCTAAAACTGTCATAGAAGCAGCAAAAATTGCTGATGAGATAAGTGTTCTAGAGAGAAACCAAGTTTTCAGAAATGAAATATAGAAATTGGGATTATATAAAGAAACAGGGGCAGGGAGATTACAAATACTTTAAGCAAACCCAGAATAAAGGAGGAAAGGGGGAAATGCCTGAATCCCAGTCTTCAAAGTCGGAGTAGGTGAAAAACCCAATAAATGTAGTGCTGGAAATAAACAGAAATTAATGTGTTGGGAGTGTCTAGAGGAAGGACACATGAGGCAATTTTGCCATACATTAATGAACAGACAAAACCAGAATGAGAAAAAGGTGATTTATGTTCATAAACACCAAGAGGAAAATACAAATCCCAAGGTAGAAAGAAACTCAGAAGCTGAGGAAGGAAGGATGGAAAAGACAGAGTTACTTATAGCTGAGGTGGTTCACTGTTATTTAATCAACCCAGACAATAGATTACTAGCAAAATCTGGAGAACCAGTAACCATAAATGGGAAAGCTTATATGGGGTTGATAGATACAGGATCCAGTGTAACTCTAGTATATCCTGAGATATTGAAGCCTGAGGATATCCTACCAGGGGAAAAATTAATAGTAAAAGGAATTGGAGCTCCAAAAGTGGAATTACCCATGGCAAAAGTTCAAATGCAGGTCAGAAATTGGGAAGGAACATGGGATGTTTGGTTGGGATAGATATCCTAGAGTATGTACAGAGTGTTTTTGCTGTGACAGGGGGCTCAGACAGTCCAAAAATCTAAAAACAGTGAAAATAGTACACTTATGGATAAAATCTCCTCAGAAGATATCGAAAGGGAAAGGAAGCAGGCAGTAAAGACATTTCTTGGCAGTTTAACAGACATTCAGAATGGGCTGGGGCCATCGTTTGCAGTAGAACAGCAGCAAGATGGCAGTTTAAAAGAATGCTTTGAAGCAGTGGAAAAAAATAAATCCCTGTTAAGTCCAGAATGCCCTGAAAATTTATAATAGAAACCCAACTGCTATATAGAACATCAATGTTATTGCCAAAAAGAGGAAACACTGATGTGAATAAACAACTGGTTGTGCCTTTAAAATATTGAGAGCAGCTGTGTAACCGGGCTCACAGTGATGTGTTTGGAGGACATATTGGGGGCTACTAGAACAAAACAAAGGATTAATCAGAACTTTTATTGGCCAGGAATGAGAAAACAGATTAAACTGCTAGTAAGAAATTGTGATGGGTGTCAGAGATTGGGGACAAATCATGACAAAACTAAAACCAAGTTGAACCCCATACCTGTAATTGGCATCCCGCTCCAAAGACTCTTGATAGATATTGTAGGTCCTCTAACTAAACTCACAAGGAGAGGAAATAAATATATACTATTATAGATTATGCAACAAAGTATCCAGAAGCAAATCCTTTAAGAAATATTAAAACAGATACAGTTGCTGAGGCTTTAATTAATTACATGTGTCAATTAGGATTTGCCTTTGAAATTGTTTCAGATTTGGGAAGCAATATTACGTCAAAATTGATGAAAAGAATATGGCAAGTGTGTGGTGTTGTGCACCTAACTTCTTCTGCTTATCACCCTCATACCAACAGTTTGCTGAATCAAACATTATTGAGAATGATAAGGGGTATGTCCATGAACACCATAATGATTGGGACTTAAAGCTACAATTGTTACTTTATGCATATAGATCTATTCCTCAAGAAAGTGTTGGATTTTTCTCCAAAAGTATTGGGTTTAGTCCCTTTGAATTACTATTTGGTTGACACATCCGTGGTCCTTTAGATATCATCAGACATACATGGGAAGGGAGCAAGAATACAAATGATCCTGTGAATGTGATAGAATATATTGACAATTTAATGAATAAATTGAAAACATCAATGGAAGTTGCAACTAAAAATATGGAAAAGGTGCAGCAGAAACAAAACGTCTGGAATGACAAGAAAGCCAGGTCCAGAATATTTGAACCTGGAGAACAAGTGCTAATGCTAAGACCAATTAGAGGAATTTTCACCATTGTATCCAAAGTGACTAAGGTGAATTATATAATTCAGGAGACAGACTGAGGGACCAGATTAGTCCACTGTTGTTGACTATGAGGGCCACTCCATTTATTCTGTGGGATTCTTGCTCACTGAATTCACCCATTCTCATCCATTTAAGGTTGCTGATGCCCAAGGTGTCAATGTTTATTCTGCCATCTCATGTTTGACCACATCCAGCTTACCCTGGTTCATTGATCTCACATTCCAGGTTCCTATGCAGTATATTTCTTTGCAGCATTGGACTTTCCTTTGTCTTTCAGGCACGTCTGCAGCTGTGCATCCTTTTGGCTTTGGCCCAGCCACTTCATTAGCTCTGGAGCTATTTGTACTTGTCCTCTGCTCTTCATCAGTAGCATTTTGGATGCCTTCCGACCTGAGGGGCTCATCTTCCAGTATCATATCTTTTTAGCCTTTTGTTTCTGTTCATGGGGTTTTCTTGGCAGGGATACTGGAGTGGCTTGCCAGTTCCTACCCCAGGTGGACCACATTTAGTTAAACTCTCCAATATGACCTATGGGATCTCTCATAGCTTTTCTGAGTTGCTCAAGTCCCTTCGCTGTCACAAGGCAGTGATCCATTAAAGGGGATTAATGGCTAGACCATATTTGGCAGCTTTACAGGTTATTTCTTTGTTTCTGTCTGCTAACAACATCCAGAGACAGCCCTTCCTATCTCTCCCCTCCATGTCTGCTATTGCAGGGTTAATGTACTGTGCCCAGAATCAGTATATAGATTTTACACTTGGAAAATAAAATGTTCTAATGCTCTTTCTTTCCCTTTCCACACACACACAGTCGCTCCGGATAAGGAGTTTTCTTATATCTTCCTTTCAGTACTGCTGAGGGTAACATATCCAAACACATTAATGTAAATTAGGGCATTATATCACCTCTTTAAAATAGACTTTGGTTGTTTTGTTTAAAGGCAAGAAAGTATAACCTAAAATACTTAGTTTTTCTGCAACCGGGGTGGAAACATTGCAATCATAAGTAGCTCATAGAAATAATCAGGAGTTACGGAAAGGAAAAAATAAAGGTAAAAGAATGAAGGGGACAATAAACTGGTTTTTAGAAGATGTTGATAGAAGAAGAGGACCAACAAGATGTTTTTAAAATGTAATGGATAGTAGACCTGGGAGTGAAAAATAGTATTGAGATGTGGAATTATATATGGAATAAAATAATTTAAAAATGTATGTCGGTAAGGATAAAATAAAATTTTTTAAAATTAGTTTGGAGATGGTGCTTAACACTAATGAAACTGAATGGTATGAATAATGAATGTTCTAATTTATTCTGGAGGTGTGGTTAGGGCATAGGCAGTTATTTTCATATATAATTTTGGAAGTTTGTTTTTTGAGAAATGAATGAAACAGTGAAGTTCAATTTCAAAACAGGTCCTAACGTAGCACTTTTATCAATATTTGGGGGTGAACAATGGAATTGAACAATGAAATAATTGATTACAAATTTAATAACAGTAGCTAGATTAATAATAGCAAAGAATTGGACAGTTAAGTATGATTTCAATGTATTTATGAAAGGGGAATTGGGCTTTGCAAATGGAGGAAAAACAGTATCTTCAGTGATCCTAGTGGGGGGCACATTGGGGCATATGTGCATTGATTTTTATGTATGTCACTTTTTGTTTTGGTTAGTCTATTTAGTGTTTTTCTTTAATAAAAATAAAAATGTAAAAAAGAAGGCAGATAAAAATGTTGATGCAAATTACACATAACATAGGTGTTTCTTTTAAGTCCTATTTGTATCTTACCTTTTCTGCAATGAACCGAAGACAGCATCGTATACATGACTCAGGACTAGGCCACTTGAACTTCACATCAACTCTATTGAGTTTCATAGCTCATTGGAGACTAGGGGCCTTTATACACGACCCCTAAGCTCCGCAGGAAATGGCTGCAAGGTCCGGACCTTACAAGTGTTTTCCCACCAGCTCCGGACTTTGCAATTAAGTGCGACCCCGCCCACCTAAGCGCGACCCAGCTGCACTTTCTTGTACCTGCTTGAGGTGGGTGAAAATCCCCAGGTCCGGATTTAATCTGGTCAGTGCGGGGCTCTCCTGGCTTCTGCTTGTGTTTTTTTTGCCTCCTGCCCCTTTAAGAGAAGAGGTGGGAGGAAAAAAAGCAAGCAGAAGAGAAACGGAACAGAAACGGAAGAGAAACGGAGCTCCGGGAAGCTCCTCCAGGTGAGCTGCATTTTTTCCCCTCTTTCTCTGGTGGGGAGGAAGGAAGAGCAACGAACCCCTAAGATCTTTGGTCCGAATTTAAGGGACCAGCGGATCTTAGGGGTCGTGTGAAAAGGCCCTAAATGCTGGAGTTTCCCAAGTTCCAGTTCAACTCTCCAATTACTCCATCACATGGGCATGGTCAGGAACTCAGAGAGGACATCTGTTGATGGGTTTTGATATTTTGAATCCTGAACTTCTAGTAATGTGAACTGCAGCCTTTTTTATGATTAAGACTACTACTCCTTCAAGGGGGATAAGCTTCTATTTTTGTGAGATATAGTTTTCCCTAAAAGGGAAGACCATGGCCATTGTGTGTTAGCTAGCACCCTTCGGATATGTTGGACTAGGCTCCAATCAAATCCAGACAAAACAGCCAGAGGTTATTCTCACTAGAGTGATGGAGGTTCTTTGCCAGCACGTTGGGAGGATATCATTGGTGATGACTGCTATTTACAGTAGTAGGCAGATTTTAATGTTGTCCAACTGTATTGTTGGAGTAAATGGCAGCAGTCTGTAACTCCGTTTTATGATGTTTCTTTCTTTCCCCTTGCAGTACGTGCTTGAAAATATCTTTATCTGTGGCACCCCATTGTTGGAATCTGTGGGCCTCAATGAGCCGGCAGTGGTTGAATTGCGCAACACCATTGCCACGTGTATCTGCAAAGCACTGATCCCACTCCAAGCGTATGCCAAGAATTATGAAAAGTATTTAGAACTGAATAACCGAGATATCCATAACCTCCTCAAGTAAGTGATGTTCAAAAGGAAGATCAGGGAATAGTGGAAGAGGTTTTGAAAACTGGAAGGATCAATTGACGAACACGTGGCTCTGTTGGTTCCACCATTGGCAGTAAATATTTCTAGGAAAAGAAAAAGAAAACAAAGTCAAATGAAAGTTGATGTCCCAGTCCTACCATAAATGTGAAAATGTTTGTTTCTGATTGATTCCAAATTAATGAAATGTGTGTGAGGAGGAAAATTGAAGAAGCATTGTTCCTGTATGTGGAACCCAGACATTTTCAAGTTGAGATGAGCCACATATGGGTGGAGAGGCGACTGGTGGAAACAAGGAAACATCACTTTGTGAGACAAACCAAGAAACATCATGGATTAACACAGCACTGTACTAAGATCCACCTGAGTAGACTGTTCACATGAGCAGTGAGATAAATGGATATCTCCAGTTAGCAAGAATAAAATTCTACCATCACCTAGTGGTAGTTTAAAAAAACCCAACAAACTTGAATATTAGCACAGTGCTGTTTTTTACCCCAAGCCTGCTTTCCATGGGTTAGGGGTGATCTCGGGGATGTCAAATCTGAACCTTTGCATTCAATTTTGTGTCATGTTTCTTGCATGGGTGATAGCTCTTCTTTTATTTGTGCATTGCCTGTCTGTCCTAAGCCGCTTTACTTAGAGATATTTATTTCTTTCTTTCTTTCTTTCTTTCTTTCTTTCTTTCTTTCTTTCTTTCTTTCTTTCTTTCTTTCTTTCTTTCTTTCTTTCTTTCTTTCTTTCTTTCTTTCCTTTTCTAATTATCACCAAACCATCTATCATTGATTCTGCACACCTCCCTTCTATCTCAGTTTCTAATTTCTTCTTTCATGCTTCTTGCCTATCTTTCTTCATTCCAGATAATCTCTTTGTCAGGTCTGCTATAGCATTACAATGGAACTGTGTTCATCATAGGAATCATGGCCCCTGTAGCAGCAATTTGCAGATAATGAAGCTGCTTTGCACTGAAGGAGCAGAGCAGTCTTGGGCCAGATGTAAGATTCCATGTGAAATGGTCACTAGAATTGGATGTCTTTTGATCTTCGAGTAACTTCCATTAATATCAGTGGATAACCACTCAGTGCACCTGCATGACACATGGTTACAAAATCTCTTCTTTGTTCCATGGCAATGCATCCTGAATTTTTAAATAAGATGCAGGATCTGAAGGCTTTTGAAAGACACCTAAAATGCAATCTTATGCACATCTGCTCAAAAGTTGCTATTGAAGTTCCCCATGTAGATTAATTTGAATGATTTAGAACCCTTTTTCTGGAGAGGCCTGGTTGGACTTGCTATAATTGAATTTTGTCTTCCTTCACATTATTTCCCAAACAGATATGCCCATCACAAGGCACAAGTATGCTATAGAACAATGTGTTATATCAGAGTCTTTATTGTTAGTCTGAGTCACCTTTTAATAATATTCCTCTCTATTTATAGACAATACGAGGTCCAGTGTCCCCCTGCTCAAGAAGTGAGAGAGATAGTCAACATGCATTTAGCAGAAAAGGAGGTGCTTGACAACAGTCTGCCTGGCAGCATCGTCATCGGCCCCTTTCATCTCAGTGTCGAAGGTGTAAAGCAAAACCTCTCCAAGAAATGTAAAGCTTTAGCCACTTCTATGCTGGATATACTGGCTAAGAATTTACACCGCCAAGTGGAAGATGTGAGTGTCATACTTGATACGTCATTTAGGGAATTTTTGTAAACCTTTCCAAAACATGCAGTTACAGGACCATATTTTAATTGCAATCATACACATATTCTCTAAGTTTTACTATCCTGTTTATGTAATAAGATTATTCTACTCCAAGATGCAATAGCTGGTTGAAATGAATGATTTTGCATGAAACAGTCTTGTTAAGGAATGTATCATATAGAAATACTGATGTATTTCTATACCTTTCCATTAATTATTTTTCAACGATAGTCATATATAGCCCTCCTTTTATACATCCATGCCTTTTTGATAGTCACAGTTTGCTCATTTATTTACTTGTGTGCTACCTTTCCCCAAAAACTGTGGCTCAAGCTTCCCAGGTGGAGATGAAGACCAACTTGGCTGGCGTCAGGTTCTGAAACTCAGACTGACCATTACTTGGAGTGCTTGGCTTCTCTGACCTGCACTTTTCCCTAGCCTCTCTATAATCAAAATGCCTTTCGGTTATAATCATGTACCTTTAGAAGCAGCTCTACTTCCAGTCCACTTGATTGGCTGTTGCTAGAAGAGGCAATCGTGGAAAAACATAGAGCATGATGAGACACATCCTTAATAGAATGGTACCAAAGAAGTAAGAGAGGATAATTGAGTGGGGCTACACTTCTGGGATGCAGCCATGTAGTTCTCAGAATGTATTGTCGAGCCTGATGGCTACTTATATTTATTTTGGTTCAGTGGACCAAAGTATTTTATCTTAGTGTCGGCGTTCATGGTTCCATCACTTTTTTTTTTTTGCTGCAGATCTGTGAAGCTTTTAAAGCCATCAGTCGAAAAATTTATGAAAAACCCAACAGCATTGAGGAGTTGGCTGAGCTGCGGGAGTGGATGAAAGGAATCCCGGAGAAGCTGAAAGTGCAAGAGGTAAGAGGGAATTCAGGCTGTTGACAGAGCCTGGGTGTTACCTTTGTGGGGGTGGGGATAATTATAACATTAATGGGTGGGGTGGGGTGGAATGTTGCATAGACCAAACACAAGGTTGGCTAGAAAAACAGGTAGCTAAATGTTTTGTAACAGAACTCATTACAAAACCAAATGAGCTGATAAGTTAAGTGGATTAGCTATCCAGTGCTTCATAGAGAATATCACATTTATACAATATATGCTTTCTACTTAGTAGATATGTTGGCCAGAATCCTACTGGTGTTTGCATAAAGTTTGTGCCATGAACTGCAGCTAATTGCAGCTTATTGACAAGATGACAGGGTACCCCATGTTACAGAGACCTTATGACAACATGAATTGGTCTTGGGTCCTTTTCCAAGGAGAACGGCAGGGTAAAAATACTCATAAAGAAATAATAAATAAATAAATTGGATTGCAACCTATCACAATTAATAGCATGGGCATCAGAATGTATTTAAATAATAAACTCTATAGATGTTGTCAGACCCACCACCTTTTATTAAAATTGTGTACACATAGACTGTTAGGTAAGTGTAACAGATGTTTGCTAGTTATTTGCATGTGAACCTAATCCCTGACACGTTAGTTTTAAGGCATCACATGAAATGCTAATAAAATACTTTTCATGAAACACAACGGTGGTTATCTGGAAGTTGAGTCATGGCAACTAGACTTCTTTTCTTGAGAGATCAAAATGTTTCACTGCTCATCCAAGCAGCTTCGTCACTCTGAGGAAAGTTAATGGCAAGGCCTCCCATTTATAGTTCACCTTGATTTCATATCACCCTGGTCTGAATAGGCTCATTAGGTGGACAGTGGCCTGAATAGGCTCATTAATTGGACAATGGCCTGAATAGGCACGTAGGTGGTCAGTGTCCTGAATAGGCTCCTTAAATGTACAATGATATAGGGTGCATGAAAGTCAAACCTATGCAACTCTTCCCAACACCCATTAAGTATGGGTTGTTAGCTATGGCCTTGCTGGTGGAGGTGTGAAGTGCTTCAGATTTGTTTGGGGATGGTTGAAAGAGCAGCTTGATAAGTAGCGGACAGATTGTGCCCGAGTCCCTCACCTCTGTTGAGAGAGGGGTTTTCAATGCTCACATGAATGGCTTCCCTGACCCCTCTCTCGAGCCACCTATCTCCTCTGTCTAATATGTGTGCATCCTCATGGTCCTGATCTGTTACCTCTCCTGTGCTGGGCCATCCTCCTATTTAGTGGCTGTATGGTTTCTTCAATATAGAGCTCTGCACACTCCTCCCTGCATTGTACTACATATACTATATTGCTCCTCTTGTGCTTTGGCGTTGGGTCCTTTGGGTGGATGTGTCTTTGCCTTAGTGTGTTTGTGGGTGGTAACTTATTCAGGGTGCTTACTTGCTGAGCAGCTCAGTGAGGAGACAGCAGTGATGATGGCTGTGATCCCGGAGTACTTTGCAACCCTCAGAATGTGCTGGGAACAAACTTTTCCAGCCAGCCGTAACTGGGCCGGGCTGGGCGTTGGTTGGCAGTTTTGTCAACTGATGTCTGGCTCTGTTCACCTGGGATTCTGCTACCGTGAAAGACTGGCAGTGAATTTTGTTGCTTGGTTCTTAGGTTACAATAACAAAAGAGGACCCAAAGGACACATGGAAGTAGCAGAAACCATTGAAATCTGTTCAGCCATGACTGATAAATCTGTAGCCATTTATTCAATAACATGAAAGGAAGGAAAGCTGACCTGTCTGCTTCTTTTTCTCTCTATGCCACTCTGTAGGAACTGATAAGTAAAGTCATGGAAGAATACGAAATCATGGAGGAATTCCTCTACAATTTGACTCAGGATGACTTCAATGACAAGTAAGCACAGACACACAGGCACACAGACACACCAGCTTGCCCTGCAGTCAGAGCAAGACCTTTGGCTTCAGTTACCACATTTTCTGCCTGGGGCTTTATTTACACATCAGAAGGCTTCAGCAAATCTCTTCAGGCAGCTGGAAAAGATGCCACTGAGCTACCTTATTCAAATGCATACCCTGCAGTGGTGAGGTAATACCTGGGCTTCTAACCTTTCTAGAAGACCGGGGGCCTTTATTTTGCATTGTTTCTCATGAAGGGGCAATGAACTTAGTTTCTGCACAGTGTGTGATTTTTAGGCCTCATAGTCCTGTACAGAAGGAGAAAGTGTCAGTTGCCTATCAGCTAGTGCCAGGGAGTCATGGCTGATATATCACATACTGCAGTAAATCTAGACACCTGATCTGTAAGACACAACAAGTCCTTGCAAGGTTGAAATAATCAAATGCCGTCCGTGGGCCTTATTCAGCCTATCAGGGCCTATTTCTGACTCCTAGCCCTTCCCTCAGGGAAACCCATGCCTGCTATTAGAGATAGGCATGAACCAAAAAACAAACCAGGACGTTCATTGAAAACCATTGGTTCAGGTTCGTCCAAACTGGAGAACTTGAACTTACCTGTACCTGCAAACATTTTTGCAACTTGCTGAACTTCCTGGTTGGTTTTCCTTGCCCCCCACAGCCTGCCCCTTTCCCCTTCCTACTGCCTCTGATTCGTTGTTTGTTTGGGAACAATTTGGAAATTCATAGTTCATGGACTTCACCGAACCATGAACCAATATGAACCGCCATTTTGCTGGTTCATGCCCATCTCTGCTGTTGTTAAAAACAACATCAGCACATGATAAAGAGATAAAGTTCCAAGATATGCTAAATGATTTTTCCCTGGAATAGATGGTTGAAGACCCAACTAGAGTAATACACAGGATCTGGTGCAAAATGTAAATATGACTGATCCAATAGAGAACAGTGACCACAACAAAATGACTTTTAATTTAATTAGAGATTGCCAATCACTGATAAAATCTAACACAGAGATCTTAAATTTTCAAAAAGGAAATTTCCCAAAGATGAGGAAATTGGGGGGGGGGGACCTGAAAGGGAAAATTTAGAGCAGTGTTCCCCAACCCCCAGGCCGTGGACTGGTGCCGGTCCGTGGATCAATCGGCACCGGGCCGCCCGCCCTGACCCTGGCCCTGGCCCTGAGGGGGAGCACCGTGATTGCGGTCCGCTCCTGGCTGGCTGGCTGGCTGAGGCCCCAGGCGGGGAGAAAGGAAGAGAGAAGGGAGGCCGCTCTGCAGGTGGACGGCCGAGAGCCCCTCCGACGGCCGGGTCTGCTGTGGTGGTTCTTCTGGCTGCAGAAGGGAAAGGGCCGGCCCTGCGAGAGAGAAAAGGGACAGGACTTGGCAGGACCCCCATCGAGGAGGGGGGGAAACATCTTAACGGGTCTTCTTCCCCGCCCCCTCCCCGCCATCCCTTTCCCCCGCCCCTGTTTCTTGTTGTTCCAGGCTGGTTTTTGGGACCCTGTACCTGGCCTATTCTTCTTACAAAGCTGTATTTTATTTTGAAGGCATGTTTAAATACAATTAAATTAAAATTATTAAATCAAAACAAGTGGGCCAGGGAAAAATTATCAAACATTTACCGGTCCGCGGCGCTAAAAAGGTTGGGGAGCACTAATTTAGAGAGTCCAAACACTCCAAGAGGCAAGGAGGCTACTCACAAAAACAATAACAGAAGCCCAATTGGAATGCATACCCAAAAGGAAAAAGGGCACTGCCAGGTCCAAGAGGACTCCAATGTGGTTTACAGGAGCTGTTTGAGAAGTGATCAAAGCAAGAAAAGCTCATTAAGAAGATGGAAGGCTTGCCCAAATGAGGATAACAAGCAGAAACATAAATTCTGGCAGAACAAATGCAAGGCAACAATCAGGAAAACAAAGCAAGAATTGGAGGAGCATACAGCTAAAAACACTCAAAGAAATAACAAGTTCTTTAGGTACATTAGAAGTAAGAACCGAACTAGGAAGGCCATTGGACCATTGGACGACAATGGAAAGCAAGGGGTTGTTAAAGAGGAAACAGAGATTGCAGAGAGACACAATGAATTCTTTGCTTCAGTATTCACTGAAGGAGACATGCCGAAAACAGAACCTATCTTCATAGGAAGGGAAACTGAAGAATTAAGCCAGATAGTAATAACCGGGGAGGAGGTCCTTGCATGTCTTGTTAAACTACATGCTAACAAATCACCAGGATGAGATGGCATCCATCCACAAGTTCTCAGGGAACTTAAAGATGAAATTGCTGATGTCCTAGCCAAAATATATAATCTTTCCCTCAAATCAGGCGTTGTGCGTGATGAGTGGAAGGTAGTGAATGTAACACCAGTTTTCAAAAAAGGATCCAGAGGTGATCCAGGAAATTACCAACCGGTCAGTTTGACATTTGTCCCAGGTAAAGTGATGGAAACTATCCTAAAATATAAAATTAATAGGCACATAGAAGAGAAGGCACCGCTGAAGGAGAGCCAACATGACATCTTCAAGAACAAATCATGCCTCACTAATCTGTTAGAATTCTTTGAAAGTGTCAACAAGCATGTGGATAAGGGAGATCCAGTTGACATTGTTTATCTGGACTTTCAGAAGGCTTTTGACAAGATCCCGCACCAAAGGCTCTTGAATAAACTTGCCAGTCATGGAATCAAGGGACAGGTCTTGTCCTGGATCAGCAACTGGCTAAGGGACAGGAAACAGAGAGTAGCACTAAATGGACACTTCTCCAAGTGGACAGCTTTAAGAAAGGATTTGACAAGAGTGGGGTCCCCCAAGGTTCAGTACTGGGACCCCTGCTTTTCAACCTCTTCATAAATGATCTAGATAAGTAGGAGTAAATACCAAGGTAGCCAAATTTGCCAACAACACTAAATTATACAGGGTAGTAAAAACTGAGAGAGATTGTGAGGAGCTCCAGAGGGATCTGTTGACTCTGGGGGAGTGGGCAAACCAGTGGCAAATGAGCTTCAACATTAGTAAGTGCAGAGTGATATATGTTGGGGCAAAAAAAAACCCCAATTACGTTTATAAACTGATGGGGGTCTGAACTCTCTGCAACAAACCAGGAAAGGGACTTTGGTGTCCTGGTGGGTAGCTCAATGAAGCTGTCAACCCAGTGTGCTGCAGTGGTGAAAAAAGCAAACTCAATGCTAGGGCTCATTAGGAAATGTATAGAAAATAAGTCAGCAAGTGTCATTTTGCCTCTTTATAAATCTATGGTGAGGCCCCATCTGGAGTATTGTGTACAGTTCTGGTCACAATACCTCCAGAAGGATATTATGGAAATGGAAAAATTGCAGAGGAGGGCAACCAGAACGATTAGGGGATTTGAACACCTTCCTTACCATCTGAGGCTGCAACAGCTGGGCCTCTTCATTCTTGAACAACGGTGCCTAAGAGGTGACCTGATTGAAGTTTATAAAATCATACACTGTGTGGACAAAGTAGATAAGGAAAAACTGTTTTCCCTGTCGCACAACACTAGAACTCGGGGGCACTCCATGAAACTTTGGGTGCTAGATCTCAAACAAATAAGAGAAAGTACTTTTTCACCCAGAGGATCACTGGTCTGTGCAACTCCCTGCCAGAAGAAGTGGTTACAGATGTCAGCCTTGACAGCTTTAAGAAAGGATTGGACAAATTCATGGAGAACAAGGGTATCAATGGGTATCATGATGGATGCCTAAGGACAACCTCCGGGTTGGCAAGATAAGCAGGATATCTCTCCAATGCCATTTGCAGGGAACCGTAAGTAGGTGAAAACATCTGCTTGGGAATACCCTGAAGCAAATGATGACCCGCTGTGTGAGACAGAATGCTGGACTGGATGGGCTGTGGCCTCTTCCAGCAAGGCTGTTCTTGTGTTCTTATGTTCTTGTGTTCTTATGTTCTTGTTTAAAATGCCAGTTGCTGATCATGGGGTCCATTAAGAGCAGTGGGTTTCACATCATGCAAGTGGAGGGCCATGCGCCTACTCCATTACAAAGGAAATTCAAAAATGGAAACTGGAAATGCTCTTTTAACCATTTGTAATTTTGTTTTCATTGCCAAAATAAAATGTTGGTCATTTCTTGGTTCACTGCGTCCTCTAGCATGGTCTGGGTAGGAAAAATTGGCTCCTGGTCCCAACAAAGTTCCCCACCTGTCTTATTAGGAGACAGAGTTTTTGCTGCACAGTAATTAAGCTCAGTAAGAGAATGCGCAGTGAAAGAAATGACCTGTTCAGGGTGACACAATAGGACTGTCCCATTTTTTGGCAGAGGACCCAGGTATGTTCTGGAATGATATTGATTCTATGCATGCACACCAGATTGTGATGCTTCATTACAGTTTTTGAGGGTTTCCCCCCTGCTTTCTTCAAAATGAAGAATTATGAAGAGTGACATGGTAGCTTAGGAGGGAATGAGAGCAAGAGCTTGATAGAGAGGTTAATGGCAAAGATGAGGTACCTAGGGGAGTTTCTGAGAAACAGAAAATTGGGAGCAGTGTTTGTGTGCATGCATGTATGTGTGTGTGTGTGTGTGTGTATGAAGGTTCCTATTTATAGTTTTCATCCTCCTGCGGTACTAGAGTAATATTGATTTAATGGTGAGAAGCAATTTAATACAGCAAGGACAACTGATAAACATAGTTTCAATCAAGGTCTTGGAGTGTTCATAGCAAAAGTTTCATGGTAAAGTTAATATATCACAGACCTGCCCAACAGGTAGACTGGGGGCTACGAGGGGTTCAAAAGTAGCCCGCCAGCCATCATTAAAAATGTGAGGAGATAAATTCTCCACCTCTACCTCTCCCATCCTAAGGACCACCACTGCCCCAGCAAAGCTCTGGGTCTGCCAGCCCACTCTCTCAGCCAAGCGGGGCAGTTCAAGGTCCATGGCACAGTCCCCTGCTCTCCCTACTGGCCAGATGATCAGCGTGCCACTGCCTCATGACCAATTGAGCTGTTGAGTTGAATTCGTAAGTAGAGGTTTTAGTATAGTAGCCCTCAGGCACTTTCATCCGGAAAAAGTAAACCTCGGCCTGTTCAAAGTTGGACAGCCCTGATATACCACATAAAATTTTATTGATAATGGACAATACCAAGAACATTTTGGGCAACTAACACTTTGTTTTCCATAGTACATATGGGGGTGGGGGAGGACAGAGTGCACTGACACAGGTGTGAATTTGCCTTTTTTTCTCCACTCTTGCAGAAGACGCTGTTGGTGCAAAAACCCAATTTTCCTTGAGTCGCTTTGATTCTGCCAACTCCACTCTATAGCCTATTGTGATTTCCTAGTTCTTTATGGGCAATGACGGTACCTATTCACTAATCCTTCCAATCCAGAAGCACAACCATTAGGTGGCACCGAGTCTTGAATTTCATCTCTAGGCAATGATAGTGTCTAATTATGTTCTTTAAAAGTTTTGTAGTACCTTCAGTATGCAAAATAATTCACCTGATATCACCTGTATTACATTGAAACATAATCTATGGACAGAAGTTCCAGGATAAAGCACTTACAACTTAACAAGTCACAAGTTACAAGTCAAATAAGTTTATGAGTCCTTGAAAACTCTTCAGGAGGGAAAGATGGTGCAAATGTTGGACTTAAGCTAAATACAGTACTGTAGTTCAAAAATGGGCCAAATGGAATGCCCTTGGCTGATGAAGCCAGACTGCCACCTCACCTAGTAGACAAGAGGCTGTTCTGCTCTGCAGATCTGCCAGATGCTGTAAGTGAAAACACAGAGGACTGTTTGTAGGCTTCCAGCAAAAAGACCTGAAGTAAAGGCTCAGTCTTTACATCGGAATAGTAGGTTAAATCTTGATTTCACAGTAAGTGTACAAGTCCATTGCAGCCAATTCCTACTTTGAGTTTTTTTGTTTGTTTCTGATAGCCAAAGGATTTGTCTTAACCCCAAGTTTTATACAATCACGGGACTTGAAAAATTCTGGAGAACTCAAAGTCTTGTCCTATTTCTAACATTTAAGTCACCTTGTTGGCCTGCCAATTTTTTTTTTGAGAATTTGTAGTCTTCTCCTAATTATAACATTTTAGTCATCCAATAAACACATTACTTTGTTGCTATGAATGCACCAGATGGCGATTCTTTGTCTGTATTATGAAGTAGGTTATTTTAATTATTCCAATTTTATAGATTAGGAACTGATATAGTGCTAGTATCATTCTTTGCCCTCCATCTCTCCTTTCAATGATACTACAATATAATCTGTAAGGTGCTGTAGATAATAGTTATGTTTTGCTTTTGGATAATGTACATGTCGTCTTTAATTATTGACTGCATTTCAGGGTAGGATGGTGGTTTTCGGAATTTAATGGGGTTAGTCTGTTTTGCTGCTTTCATTCACAATTTTTGCTTTCATCTGGTACTAAGATTGCTTAAGCATTTATCCTGTGATGCCCTTAGGAGTGATTTGTGTAATTTTCTTCGTAATATCAGGTGGGCTGCAAGCAACTGGCCTTGGAAGCTCACCACACAAATTGACCTCATCAGACAACAGCACATTGAGGATGAAGAGAGATTCCGCAAAATTCAATTCATGGATCAGAACAATTTCTTGGAACGTCTGGATGGTCTTCAGGTACTGAAATCTGGCTCAAAAGGTCTCCCTTATGCCCATTTTACATATAAGTAGTTGTCAGCAGATAGCTGGGAATGAGTTAAAGCACAAGTAAGCTGTCTCTTTAATTTGAGACATGGTGTTCTGCAACATGTAATACCGTGGTCCCCTGCCATTTTGCGGTTCATATACTGCGGTCCCAGTATATTGCAGGACCACAGTATATGAAAGGCAAGGGCCCCTGGGGTAAGCTGCTTGGGCCTGTTTGAGGCCTACTGCACTTAACCCAGGCCTGACAGGCTGCCCCAAATGGGCCTCCGACAGGCTTCCTGGGCCTGTCAAAGGCCCCAGAAATGTTTTCCAACAAACCGGAAGTGACTTCCAAAACAAATGGAAGTGACTTCCGGATTGCAAGAAACCACTTCTGGGGCATCTTCTTAATTAGCCACAGGAGTTTACCCAAACCTCACCTGAACCTGGCCAATGTTTTTGATGAGGATAACAGTTACTGAGATTTATGCCATGTTTCTGTAAGAAGTCTGTATCCAGAGCAACTTTAAATACTTCTTAATAATAACATTTAAAACATCCAAAGTCAGTTTAAAAAATCCCAAACAAATAGGAAAGTTAAGTAATCTCTGGGTGATCTTTATTTTTACTATTCCCTATACAGTACTTTTGCCACATATAAGCTATATATATTTGGCCATACTTAATGTCTTCAAGTTATATTGGATGGCAACTCCCATAATTTTTGATCAGGTAACTCCCATGATAGATAGTGGGAATGCTGTAGATGTAATATATCTTGACTTCACTTCAGGACACTTAGTAAAGCTTAAGTGCAGAGAACCCCAATTTAGGCTGAATAGAGGGGGGGTTCTTAACTGTAAGAGCAGAATGGCAGTGGAATCAACTTCCTCAGGAGGTGGCAAGTACTCCAGTGCTGGAGGCATTTAAGAGAAAATTAGACAAATATCTGTCAGATATGTTTTAATTTGGAATCCTGCACTGAGCAGGGGGTTGGACTTGATAGCCTTATAGGCCCTTTTCTCTGTGGTTCTGAGATTCTGTGGTTCTATCATTTGCCATCTGGCATAACCGTAGTTGTAGTCAAGCACATTAGAAAGGAAACAGAATGCAGAATAGTGTATTATATTAGGTGTGTCATTTCATCTTTTAAAAGTGGGCTAGGGACGTATAGAATTTAATCTTTTCAAAAAACGGCAGCAGAGGCATATTTATCGTCTTGAATATCAGGATTCCATTCCTCCCACATAGCGTTCCAAAACAACATGCAGACTGCAAGGACCTAAAACATGTCCTTTCACCCTTACCCGTTGGAGAGCTTGTTCTCTCGGCAGCTTGACTCATTTCATTAGCTTGTCTGACTGTGTTTTCTTTCTTTGTATTTTCACTCCCTTCCCCACTTTGTGACTTGTTTGTTGGCCTGATCACCTTCATGCAGGCTGGGGGGCTCAGTGAGTCAGAGCACTTGGGGGTGGGTGGGTGTTGGGATTTCAACCCGCCCACTGAGCCTTGTAGGGGAAGAACCTCTGTGGCCTTGCAAAAGCCCCCAAATCCCAGGATGCCCCCAGAAGGAGGGAATGGTAAAACCACTTCTTCCGAGTACTCCGTACTCGGGTAACCCTGGAAAGGGTAACCACAAGTCAGATTTGATTTCACAGCACATGGTTATATGAAGCTGGATCACCATAAGTCAGAAGCGACCTGATGGGCGCATAATTATTAATATTTTTCTTCTCAGTTGTCTCAGCGGGGGTTTTGCCATTTCTTTTGTGCCGCCATGGCTCTTCCTTCTTTTGAGGCTGTTCTGGTTTCCCTGGATGTGAGATTTATCATTGTCACGCTTTTAAAGTTTACTTACTCATCCCTGATTGTTAAGCTTTCAAAAATGCTTTGAAAGGCCTGTCGTGGTGCAGTAGAAAGTCCAAGTGCCTTTTGAAGGAGAAAACACTAGAGGTTTGTCATGTGCTTGTAATAATCTTTTAAATTAGGGACACACAAGCAAGTAAAATAGTATGACAGGGAATATCAATCTAATGCTTCCATTTTTTTAAGCCAAATGACTCTCTCAGAATTTCTTAGTTCTGCCCTAGTGCAGGCTACAGCACCTAGAGACAAGGAGATTATTACAACAACTAATTGTGCATTAATTAGGGTTAATTATTTCTTCATTAAGTAGCATGTTCTACCATGACCAAAAGATGAGAATTTTTCTGCTTCATATGATAGAAGCCAAAGTACATTGCAATATGAAACTTGGTTTTCCCAAGAGTTTATCATGGATTTAGGACCATTAAATGGATGTTAATTTTAAATATAAGCATCTTTTGAAATACAATAGGACCCCGGTATCTGCTGGGGATTGGTTCCAGGCCTACCAGTGGATAATGAAGTCCATGGATAAGACAGAACACCAAAAAAAACCCCCTCAAAACTGCAGTTTTGAGACAGTAGCTTGCTTTCTGGCTGCAGTTTTGAGACAGTAGCTTGCTTTCTGGCTGCAGTTTTGAGACAGTAGCTTGCTTTCTGGCTGCTGTTTTATGAGAGCAGTTTGCTTTACAGCTGCTGTCTGTGACAGTAGCTTGCTTTGCGGCTGCTGCATTATTTATTTATTTTTTCCTGTAAACGGTGGATAACCGAATCAGTGGATAATGAATCAGTGGATATGGTGATCCTACTCTACAGGTTTGTGTCTCATGGGTTACAATCCCATACATGCAATGCTTTCTCCTTTCTCACAGCTTGCTGTGGCTGGGTTTTCTGCGCATTCAGACATTAACCGTGCTCATGAGATAGCCAATGAAGCAAGAAGAATCAGGAAGCAGTTGAAGGAGTCCCAGCAAATGGCACTTCTCTACAACAATAGGGAACGTATCTTTGGTTTGCCAGTGACAAATGTAAGTATCCAGGTTACGCCTACATTGTGTTTTGTACTCCTTAGTAAACTGAGAGAGAGAAAATATGTCACCACCTACTACCAGCCTTCTTTTACATTTCACCATGTTGGTCATCTATAGTTGACCTAATATGCTGGTTTTCCATTAATATCTTCTATGTGTGCTGTGTAAAGTGTTTTTGATACCGACTGAATTTTTGGTTCCTACTCTAGGAAGTCACACTAGAGTGTGACCACTGAATCATGGAGATTTGGTGAATTAGCTCCTATGTAGGCTCCATTGATTCACACGGGCCTTGTCTCGTTTCAGCTTACTTCAGTATTGGTCATATTCTTTGCCATTGTGAGGCATGGTGAGCTTCTGATGGGTGGTCCACTCAAGACAGTATTCTTAGTGATAGGTTATTTAATGCAAAATTCTTGTAAGTTTGTTATATCTCACTAGTGTCTTATTTTTAAATAACAATGTCTGTTAAAAAAAATCCAGATACTGTGTATGCTTCTTTTTTGTTAAAAATAAGGCATGATCCTCATCTTTGTGATATTGTTGATATGATTCTCAGTGGAGTACTGTAATGCATGGGAAATAATGTAATGAGAAGAAATGTAAGGGAGACACATATTATGTGTATTAATAATTAATTACCTCTAGCAAGTATTGACATGCATTGTAATCAATGGTAAGGAAGGCTGTGACATGCAGTGCTGCTCGTCTCCTACCCTGTTCAGGCTTACACACGGTGGTGAATAGTCCAAGGTTGCAGGAGTCATAGTCCAGTGTTGGCTGGAAGGCTGAAAGTTGACGAGTTTTTGTCTAAAGCCCATTTGAAAGATATTTTCCTTTCTTCTTTTTCACTGGGAAAGGAGAGGTCTGGAAAGTGGCGAGCTCTGAGATTAACTGGAGCCCAGATTCTTTGTTTCTTCTCTGCTCATATACAGGGTGCCCTCATGTATAGTACAGTTGGAGTAATCTAGCACAGCGTTTCCCCTGCTTTTTATCTGCTACACCACTGATTCCCAGCCTTGAGTACCCAGGTGTTCTTGGACTGTAACTTCCAGACCCCTTCTCTACCATCTCTGTTGGCTGGGGGTTTCTGACAGTTGCCCTGCAAAAACACCTGGGTTACCCAAGGTTGGGAATTACTGGTGTTGTGGATAAAAATACAAGACAGGGAGTCCCTTGGTCCCCATAACTTCAGTCCCAAATTCAGTAGTTGATGCTTTTAATTTTCTGAGGACAACGTGTGAGTGTGCAATTAATATAATGTGTGTGTTTGTGTGTGTTTCCCCTCCCTAGTATGATAAATTGTCCAGGATGGTTAAGGACTTTCAGCCCTTCTATGATCTCTGGACTACAGCATCAGATTGGCTTCGCTGGGCTGACAGCTGGATGAATGATCCCCTCTCTGCTATTGATGCAGAGCAGTTGGAGAAGAATGTAAACGAGTCCTTTAAGACAATGCATAAGTGTGTGAAACAGTTCAAGGATATTCCAGGTAACTTCAACTGATTGATTCCTTGTTGCTCCAGAGAGAGGTGAGATGGAACACATAATCTCCTTTGTGTGGCATTTATTCACTTGTTCAGCATGTGGTGACATGATAGCTTTGCTGATATACTTTCAGAGAATTGGAAGAAACTATGAAAAAGAGTTTACTCAGCTAATGCTATCATAAAGATATATCAGGATTGCAAACTGTCTCTGAAACTCTCTCTACTACATACACACATTGCAATACATTCCCAGTGGGATGGGGGTCATTTCTTTTTTCAACTTGGTTTTTGTTCGAAACAATGAATTCTGTTCTGAATGCAGGTGAATCAGCTTGCCAGAGGAGGAGATAAGGGAATATGTATGAGTAAGGTTGAATCACTCAGAGATGGGGGATTAAAGATACACATTTGTATAATGGAGACATTCTTCAAAAACTTTGGATTTTCCTGTATCACAATGCTCCATTCTTGTCAAAAGCAGTGCTGGATTGAGTATTGTTCCTCCATCACAAGAACAACCAGAGGCTATGCAGTAAGGCATCCTGGTTTGCTACATCAAACCATTTAAAAGTAGACAGGCATCACTTACCTTTTGCAAAGACACTGCCTTTGTCGTGAAGGTGATTTGGAAGAGAACATATATGCATATCTAAGAACTTGTGGAACTTAGGGAGCCGGGAATGCTTAGCCTTACAAAAAGAAGGCTGAGAGGCGATATGCTAGCTATGTTTAAATATTTGAAAGGCTGTCACATTAAAGAAGGAACAGGTTTGTTTTCCATGGCTTCAGAGACTAGGACACGGGGCAATGGTCTCAAACTACAGGAAAAGAGATTCACTTTAAATATTAAGAAGAACATCATGACAGTTAGAGCTATTCAGCAGTGGAATATGCTGCCGTGGATGGTGGTGGAGTCTCCTTTTTTGGAGCAGAGGCTGGATCGCCATCTTTCGGGAATCCTGTGATGGGGGTTCCTGCATGGCAGGGGATTGGACTGGATGGCCCTTGAGGTCTCTTCCAACTCTATGATTCTATGTTTCTAAATAGGAATAAAACTCGTAGTCAACCCACAGAGCTTCTGTTTTGACAATGTAATGTTGCATTCAGCTTGGCTCCTTTCTTGACTATGGCTATCAATGACTGCCCAGAATCCTATTTCTAATAATATGCTTTCATAAGGCATCTTACACAGGTCTTGGCAGCAAATTGCCCCTTATTGGGTGTGTTTCTGGGCACACACTTGTGTAGCCTTGCAGGGATGCGAACAGCACCCTCTCAATGACGTAAGACACTTTCCTTACACAAGAGCAAATTGGCAATAGGATTCTGACCTCTGAGCTTCTGCACCCAGTGCTCTTGATTTGTCCTCTATTTTGTAGCAGTATCAATAGGTCTCTTGATTAATGGGACACTCTTCTTGTTTTGCAAAGCCTGCCAGGATGTGGCCGTGGAAATACGGGGAAAGATTGAGGAATTCAGACCGTACATACCCCTGATTCAAGGGCTGCGCAATCCTGGCATGCGCAACCGCCATTGGGAGATGCTTTCAGAGGAGATCAAAATCAATGTGAAGCCCAAGGCCAATCTCACCTTTTCACGCTGTCTGGACATGAAGCTTCAGGATCACATTGAAATCATAGCCAAAATAGCTGAGATTGCAGGAAAGGAGTATTCAATTGAGCATGTGAGGAGACTGTTCTATCGGACTTTTGTTTATGTTATAAATCTCTCTATACTTGACGTGCTACAGAAGATAAAGAAAATGATATAAGTTGCCTATGAACCCAGAGCAACCTTTAATATATGTACAGTGGTCCCCTGCCCTTTCGCGGTTCATATACTGCAGTCCCACTATATTGCAGGACCACAGTATATGAAAAAAGCCCCCCTGGGGTAAGGGGCAAAGGCCTGTTTCAGGCCTCCCATACCATAGGACTGGGGCTGCCCCACAAGGGCCTGCGAGGGCCTTCCCAGACCTTCTGGAGGCCCCAAAAGGGCCTGCCTGCAAACCGGAAGTCACTTCTGGGTCGCCGAAAATAATTTCTGAGGCCTCTGAGCCCCCAGTTAGGCCCCCCAGGCCCAACCCAACCTGACTGTTAGGTCAGTCCCTAACCCCTGCAATGGGGGGGGGTCACTGTAATTCATTTATTAGGTTACCTAACCAAAGGAGTTCCTGTAGTAGAAACGAATATCCATTTCCATTTTTCCCCTTCAAATTTCAGCTGGCCTCATTCTGTTATCTACTGCCACTAGCTCCATTATGTTTTTATTCTTGCCATTCTTGCGTCAAGAAGTATGTTGCAATGTATGTTCAGTGCAGAGTAAATATTCCATTGGTTCTCAATTTCTAGGCCTTGGATAAGATGGAGCATGAATGGGAATCCATCCTGTTCAATGTACTTCCCTACAAAGAAACAGGAACATTTATTCTGAAGAGCCCTGATGAAGCTTCCCAGCTTCTGGATGACCACATAGTTATGACCCAAAGCATGTCCTTCTCGCCGTTCAAAAAGCCATTTGAAGAGCGGATCAATACATGGGAAAATAAACTGAAGATGACTCAGGTACAAAGGTTGAGAGTGTTTATGTGTGCTCAGAAGAAGAATCAGAGTATAAAAAGAGAATACCCCAATGTGTTTACTGGGGCAGTAATGTACTGGAGATATCTCTGGGTGTATTTCCTGTACCTAGAGATCAACCCGGCTGATGTGGATTCGTTGTGTACGGATTGTTGCTTTCCCCTAACAGGGCTTTCAAGATAGTGAAGTTTCAGAGAAGGTAGCCGTGTTAGTCTTTTCAAGAATTTCAGGCAAAATTCAAAGAAAAACAAAACAGAAGAAAACAAAAGACACAAACATGTGGCACCATAAAGACTAACTTTCATATTTTAATGTGATGTTTTGTGCACATGTGCACCTCTTCAGACATATATAGCAGCCTATCATATCTAGGCCACAACCCATGAATATCTGCTATAAAATGTATATCTCAGCTCATATTATATCTTACACCTCACATTAAAATATGAAAGTTAGTCTTTAAGGTGCCACATGTTTGTGTCTTTTGTTTTGTTTTGTTTTGTTTTTCTTTGAATTTTGCCTGAAATTCAAGATAAGTGAGATGTTGAAGGAGTGTTTATACCAGCACCACTCCCCCAGGGCAGTTTCCATGGCTGAGTAGGAATTCAAACCCAGGACTACTGAATCCTTCTCCATCATTATGTACACTATAGCACACTGGGTATCTGGGTATCATAGTCTAACTCTAATGAGGGTTCATAGCTGTCAAGCTTGCCTTGTGGAGCCTTGTGGCACAGTGGTTAAATGCCTGTACTGTAGGTAAAACTGTGCTCACGACCTGGGGTTCAATCCTAAGTAGCAGGTTCATGGTTGACTCAGCCTTCCATCCTTCCGAGGTGGGTAAAGTGGGTAAAATGAGTACGCAGTTTGCTGGGGGAGGGGGCAATGTGTAGCCTGCATAATTAAATTGTAAACCGCCCAGAAAGTGCTTGAAGCACTATGGGCCGGTATATAAGCAGAACACTTTGCTTTGCTTTGGTTTGCCTTCAGTAAATTTAATAGAATTTAATTTTCACCTTTTAAATACCTGACATATTGAATAGCATCTTTTTTAAAAAAAATCCTCCATCTTTTAATCATACTATTGCTAAATTTCAGCTCTAAAGGCCTAGTACTACAAGATTGACTCCTAATAAGTATAGGAGTAGTTTCCAGCATCAAACGCATGAATGGTCCACAACCAAAGGAATTCAAACATGACAGTGGAAAATCTATGCTAGAGAACTACTATCACATTTCTATAACATTTGTTGAAGCTGGTTGGGTGGGTGCTCCCCGTTCCCAAAACAGCTTTAAAAGTAAACATGAAATTAGTTGAGACTGATACAAAAATGGAATGTGGCACATTTATTTATTTATTTATTTACCACCAAGTTTCAAATAACAACTCCAGGCAGTGTACAAGTAAAGTTAAAATAATAAAATAAATAATAATAGGGAAACAAATAATAATAGGGAATCAGGTAGGTGGCGCACTGCCAAAAGCCTCACGGTAGAGCCAGGTCTTCAAAGAATTCTTAAACATTGCTACAGATGTCAACTGGCAGTTTGTTCCAAAGAGCTGGGGCAGCCACTGAGAAAGCCTGGTTTTTCTTAACAGTCTCTTAGTCTTCCCCAGGAGTGGCCACCCTAAGTGCCAACACTAAAGAAGATCTAGTTGGACGGGCATTCATTAATTTAAGGGACAGGCACTCCGTCAACATCCAGCAGATTATGCAAAATGCCTACAAAAACAATGTTTCTGTATGTTTATATGACAATTTAACATGCATTAGGTAGGATAGTGCTAGTTGATGAACCTTCCCAATGCTTACTGTATACTGAAAAGTACTCATTAAAATGTTATTCTCATGATGATGGCTAAACCTGTAATCTTCCTGGAACAAGTTTCTAAAGTAATTAAGCATTTTACTATTTTGTACATATTGCTGGACTAGAACTATAGGATGCAAAGAAATATTTTAATTATAGAGGAAAACAGGCAACTCCTTTGCAGTGATTGGATATTATTGGGGTGCTTCCATCAGTGAAGTGCTTTGACAAAATAGGCTTCTATTTTATTATTCTTTTGTTTTATTTATGGTCAACACTAGCCAGCCATCCTTATATCCTTGACCCAATCTATTCTGGTTACCTCAGGATGAGAGGGGGAATGGAATCAGAGGCCCTAAGGAACCAGGTGATGTGCTTGTTATGTTCCGAGCACCCCATGTGCTTTGAGTGTGCCCTTGCATGTGGCTTTTCTGCCTTCTCAATTCCCTTTATCAAATATACCATTGGAAACAGGTTGAGGGTTTCTAAGATCTATGTTCTTTTTAACCATACAAAAGAGTGTCCTAATATGTCAATTAATAATTTCAGGTCTCACAATACTTACTTCATGGTCTTCAAGACATAAATGGAGTGCAAAATGCAATGGTAGAAATAGCCACTATGAGTTTTTCAGGCTGTTTGGCTGTGTTCTGGAAGCTTTTCCCCCCCTGACTTTTCGACAGACTCTGTGGCTGACAACTAGGAGTTCTCTCTGTGCTCTGGGGTATAGAGTGAGTACGACTGTGTGGTTTTAAAGTTGTGGGAAAGAGGAAACGTGTCTTATGCAGGAGAACAGGTGTTAGTCATTGTGCATTGTGATGGAGGGATTAAGTTTCACTACAATCAGGGGTGGAAGCAATCCTTCTCTGTAGTTGATGGGGGTCGTTAGCCGCTCTATTGTGTGAACTGATCAATGGTGTTTGTGGCCGGATGGGAATAATTGGGTGGGAATAACTTTTGCAGGCTGTAGTTCAGTACTGGAAGCCAGGCTTTGTTGATTTTTAGACTTCTTTTTTGTTGAAACTGTGCTTATGTTTGTGGATTTCAATGGCTTCCCTGTGTAGTCTGACATAGTGGTTGGTAGCGTTGTCTAGTACCTCCATGTCCTGGAAGAGGATTTCATGTCCAGTTTGTTCTGATTTTTCTGGTTGTTTTTGTCTGCAATGTCTTTCATGGTCTTTGATTGTGATCTGGATGCTGTGCTTTTTGGTCCCAATATATACCTGGCCACAACTACAAGGTATCCGGTACACTCCTGCAGTGTATAGCACCAATCCAGCAGATCTTCCCAGAAGACAATAATGCCCTATTCCAACATAGCCTAATAACCCACTATTTCCATTGGGATAATGACTTCTGTGAACAGGCAAATGGAGTTGCCATGGGGAGCCCCATCAGCCCGGTAATAGCAAACTTCTACATGAAACATATCAAAAAACAAGTTCTAGATGCGTCCCTTTACACCCCAGTCTGGTTCTGATACATGGATGACACATTCATAATTTGGAGCCATGGTGAAGATAAACTGGAAGAATTTCTAAACTACATCAACAATATCCATCCAAATATAAAGTTGACAATGGAAAAAGAAATAGAGGGGAAACTCCCATATTTAGGTGTCATGGTCATATGCAGACCGGACTTCCAATTAGGGCACAAGGTCTACAGAAACCCACCCACACAGACTAGTACCTACATAAAAATTCCAACCACCCACCATGGCAAAAAGAGGCATAATTAAAACACTTTTAGAGCGTGCAAAATGAAACTGTGAAGCTGAATTCCTCAACACTGAACTCAGCCACCTGAATTGGGCCCTACAGGCATATGGCTATTCCAAGAATGAATTCAAAAGACCCATCCAACCATAAAAAAACACCAAACTGAAGAAGAAAAACAGCCCCCAACAAAGAAAGTATTTCTACCATACATAAAAGGAGTCACAGACTGCATGACAAAGTGTTGAAAAAATACAACCTACAAACAGTGTTTACACCCACCACAAAAATACAACAGATGCTACGGTCAGCAAAGGACAAAAGGAACCCACTCACCACTGCAGGAATATACTGGATACCTTCTAGTTGTGGCCAGGTATATATTGGACAACAAAGCCCAGCATCCAGAGCAGAATCAAAGAACATGATAGACGCTGCAGACTAAAACAACCAGAAAAAGCAGTAGTAGCTGAACATACCCTGAAACAAACTCGACATGAAATCCTCTTCCAGGACACAGAGGTACTGGACAACACTACCAATCACTATGTCAGACTACACAGAGAAACCATTGAAATCCACAAACATAAGCACAGATTCATCAAAAAAGATAAAAGTCTAATAATCAACAAAGCCTGGCTTCCAGTACTGAAAACTACAGCCTGCAAAAGGTCAAAGTTCAATGGTTCCCACACAGCTATAAGCACCCTTGATCAGTTCACACAATAAAACAGCTAACAACACCCATCAATTACCGAGAAGGATTGCTGCCACCCCTGATTGTAGTGAAACTTCTTAATCCCTCCATCACAATGTAATGACTTGTTCTGCATAGGACAAGTTTCCTCTTTCCCACAACTGTAAAACTACACAATCTCACTCATTCTATACCACAGAGCACAGAGATAACTCCTAGTTCACTGAGCTCCTTGCCCTCTGACGATGCTGACCACAGAGTCTGGCGAAACATCAGGAAGAAAAACTTCCAGAACATGGCCAAACAGCCTGAAAAACTCACAACAGCTCCCAGATCCCAGCTTTGAAAGCCTTTGAAAATACAGTGGTAAAAATGTCTCAATAAAGATCAAAATTGGCTTTGAAAACAGGATGTATCACTATCCCCATTTATTGCAAGATATAACTTCGGGAAAGACGGGCAAGCAAAAGGTCAAGAGGTGAAAGAGTTAAATTGCAAGTCCCATTATGTTGGGAC
Organism: Phrynocephalus guinanensis; assembly: GCA_037367245.1. Lineage (NCBI taxonomy): Eukaryota > Metazoa > Chordata > Lepidosauria > Squamata > Agamidae > Phrynocephalus > Phrynocephalus guinanensis. Next base: position 46,622,561 of record CM074734.1, read on the forward strand.
TGCAGACACGTACACCAGCATGGATGTTTTGAGATGCCCTTTACTTCAGTCTCAGAAAATCTCAACACACATTTATTTTTCTGTATGGCTTCTTGACCATCCACACAAGTCTCAGTGCTGCCTGCTTTGGAGAAGACACTTAATTACACACCTGTCTGCCCACGAAATCTGAAGAGCAGAGAGCAAAGTAATTTCTTAACCTCCAGCCTGACTCTGAGAGATATTGTACGCCTGCCAGTACCAATGAGACTAGAAGAGCTCAGAGCATCTTTAGTCAGGCGTCAAAGAAGTGGCGTTTTGAACCTCACTAAGCCACCATACTTCAAAAAGTGTTCCTGAAATAAATAAATAAACACATATCAGGGACATTCTGCAAGTAATTACTGCAACTCTTCATAGGGAGCACTGTAGGTCCATAGCATTTGGAACATTAACTAATTTAACATGAACTAAATCAGACTTCTGGAGCCTAACATTCCACCTTTAGCACAGTTGGGAAGTTTTACGTTTCCTAAATAATCAATTCTAATTTCAGTGACACTAAGTATGTGTTGATTCACAATTTTCCTTAAGTCTTAAGAAGAGTTCTCCCTTATCTGATCACTTTTCAACTTTGGCCCAAAATACAGATTAGGAATATATGGCAGTGTACTCTTCAGTGCCCCTCACCATTAGTTGTGCTGCTCAGAGCTAAAAATATCTGGGAGGCTATCGTGACATGCCTGCTGTCTAAAGCAGTGGTTCCCAATCCAGGGCTCCATGATGTTCTTGGACTACAACTCCCAAAATTCCTGGCCAGCACAGCTAGTGGTAAGGGCTTCTGGGAGTTTTACTTCAAGACCATCTGGGGACTTAGGCTTGAGAACCAGTGGCCTAAAGGAACATCCTTGCTATATGTCAGCATTATTTGGGCCGAGGAAACATTTGAAAGGTTACCACAATAAAGACTGGTTCATTCCTAACAATGAGAGGTCCTTTTGTTTGCCGTCTTATTTTTCATGCTGGGGAGAAACAGTGCACCATTATGGCCCAGTCCATTCATTCAAAGTTCTTCCTTATAGAGTGGTCCATTTGCTGGTGCCATGCAGGTAAAGTAAGACATGCACTGGGTGCCCTGTGCTGATACTGAGGTGTGGTTTCTCCATTTCCTTTTGAGAAAGAAAAATCACATGTGCTAGGTTATTCCTTGTTAGCAGGAATGGGGATATTTGGGCTTGTAGACTTTTGAACGTATGGTATAATTTTGATATAATGAAAAGCATCTCTCTGATCTTTCTTGAGTTCAGAACCTAGATTTTATTGATTAATCATCCCATAACCAATGGGAGACCTATTTCACCAAGTCATTGTGGGGATCAATGGAGCCTGTACATTGTCTTCAACTCACTAGAAGAAAAGTAAGATATAAATAATACTGCATGAGTCTGCTTGGAGTGGTAGAGGTTGGCATTGCTTCACTTTCTTGTCCATCAGCTCTACTGAGGATTGCACTGCCATTCATAATAACCACAGCCAATCAAGACGTAGATAATAATTCTTGAACTGCATGGACATTATCACATTTCTAGTTTTTAATTGTGATAATGAACCAACACACCTGTTCACCCACTTCAAGTATTTTAGTATATCAGCATCATTGCCACAGCATAGCAAGCTGTTATCTGGAACAACTCGGTGGCATATCGTATCAGCTTTGGGACTATGTCCCTATCACCACATAAATCCTATCGCAACAACAATTTCCATTTCCTAAATAGTTCAGTATTTTCCTAATTTTAGGAGGTGTGAAATAATTTAACATGTGGGCCAAACAAGTGAACTGAAGTCGGATTTAAGCAGAAGGACAGCAGATAGAATTTCAGCCAATAGCCCTTCATTGTATCTGCAGTCCCTGATACATGGCTGTCAGCTGTTGGGAGATTCCGATACCCTTGGACGTTGAACATGTTGTAATGATTCTTCAAGGGCTTCAGGACTTGGCATAGACATGAATTTGCGCCTACAGAAGTTAGCTTGCTTTTTCTCTCCATTCTTTTGATTTTGCTGTGCTTTTTCTGTCACAGACCTTTGGATTCCTGTCCAGATAGTTGACTTTCCGTGCATGTTCTGTACCATATGGAAATGCTGGACACCACAAGGCAGCACTTTTGCCCATTATCCCTCTCCAGACATGGACTTGTTGGAAAGGAGGCCCTTTAATACACTGGATCGGTTAATCAAAGGCATTGTGTCTTTGAGTCTGAGAAGGAACATGCCATGCATTATCTATTCAGCTGTCCTTTCCATACCCTCCCTTTGTGGTATATTTCTTTCTAGTAAGGTACATCACCTTGCCAACAGGCCAAGCCTAGAGCAGGCCTCCTTTTCTTTTATGGGCAATTCTTTGCTACATTAAAACATGCAGCATTTGTTTGTCCTGAAAGTTGCATTCTTTTAATGTCTTTATGCACAGCAATCCATATTTGAGACATATATCTTTTTAAAAAGCTTCAAGTTATTGTTCATAGCATGTGCTTGACCATTTATTTTTGCATATAATAGTGTGTGGGTTTTTTTTCTTGTAGCATATATGGCCTTTTCCTAAATATTGAATCATTATTTTATTCTGTTTACATGAAACCATTGATTTATAGTTTCAATTCCATTTGTCAGCTGCTTGTATAAGAAAACAGAGCTATTCCAATATCCTTAACATTAGCAGGTTTCATTTGTAAATATTTTAAGTCTCATCACAGAACATTAATAATTGAGCTAATCCTTTCAGTTAGTGTGGCTGGTGCCCCTTAATTATACAGTATATAATTTCCATTAGGATGTCTTGGAAGAATGGCTGACCTGCCAACGCTCCTGGCTTTACCTGGAGCCCATTTTTAGCTCTGAAGACATCAACAGACAATTGCCCGTGGAAAGCAAACGCTACCAAACCATGGAGAGGATGTGGAGAAAGATCATGCAGAATGCCGATGAGAACAGAGAGGTGAGGTGATGTCTCTTCATATTGTGGTGGTGCTCTGGCTCAGGGGATCCTTCTCTGGCCACTCACCCATTGTACCCTGTTTCTCTTAGCATAGGTGGAGTCAAGGAGAGTCAGTTGTGGCAGTGGTTATGGAACCCGCTTGGTGCCACTATTTCTCCTCTTGTGGGACATATGCTGGCAGGGGACAGAACCAAAGTCAGTCGCGGGGAGAACCAGCAAGGGAGCAGTTCCAATCTTCTCCCGACTCATTTGTCAACCTCTTCCCTCCCTCCCTCTCTTTCCCACTCACTAGTGGAGGAACAACTCTCTCTTGCCAGAAGTCCATACTGGTTGCTGCTTACAGAGAGCTTTTGCAGTCAGGCCACAAGCTGCAGGCTGCATGTTCCTTCCATAGATGGGAACAGCCTCACGAACCAAGGACTGCTAGGCTAGCTGATAAGGTCACTAATAAAATAAAGAATGCAAGCTGAGCTTTTGATTAGTGACCTATAAAGGTATCACCTAGACTAGTATTGCATTTGTTGTTGTTTTGGTCACATGGCTCAACCCCTCCCCCCTTTTTAACTTCTACAAACCATGGACTGGAGATTAATGCTGAACAAAGTAGCCATCACTCTTTGAACCTCATTCCTTTTGGCAAGGCAATGCCATTCTCCTTCACTGTGTTGTTCCTAGGCCCTGTCTTTCATTGTGTAATGCCACTATTCCAATGATTAGTGGCAATCCTTGGCCACAATACAAACTTTCATACCTTTGTAGATGTTGCTCGGCTTTTCATCTGATACTTTCCCGTGACTTATTGATCAGGTTCTGTAAGGGCTGAGTGATATTTTCCCAAATTTTTTCCAGGTAATTAATGTATGTCCTGATCCCAGGCTTTTGGAAAAGCTACGGGAATGTAATAAACTGCTGGATCTGGTACAGAAAGGCCTCAGTGAATACCTGGAAACCAAGAGAGGAGCTTTTCCCAGGTAATTGTGCAGCTTCAGATAATTCAGTATGTTTTCAGGGACACAAGGAAAGGAGCAGAAAGTTTTTTCTAGGTATAGTCTCCCCAAGGGTTTCTTGCCATTCGCATTTGACAGCATTTAGGTTCAAACTTGGTTCCACTGAATTTTTGTATCTGAGAAGAGACGTGAAATTCAACGTGGTGACTCACACTTTCAGCAAGAGAATTCTAGGAATGGACATGTTTGGAAGGCTTCACAGGAAAGCTGCATTATTTGAGAGAAAAGCATCTCAGAGTGGGAGGAAATGAGTGGGTGGGGGAACAGACAAATTTAGGGCCGGTTCTTTGAAGAAGAAAGTGTGTGGAAATGCTATTGTTAGATATTCAGTCTAGCAGGTAGAAATCAATGCAGAGTACAGGACAGCAGTATATGAAATTCACACACACACACACACACACACACACACACACACACACACACACACACACACACACAGAGAGAGAGAGAGAGAGAGAGAGAGAGGACAGCAGTAAATGAAATTCTGTATATAAGAAAATGCCGAAATAGTTCATAATAAAAACAAATACAGTATTACAGAGAGAGGGGTAGGCCTTCAATGAATAAATGTACAATCCATAAATCATAAAGGCACCATCAGTCACGTCAGACCCCTTGCAGTGGCAGCTAATAAAATGATTCTGCTCAGAAGTAAGTGCTTTCATAATTTTAGCCAATTTTAGTTTTAGAGCTAGTTTTCTACATTTTCATTTTGTAAGCTAGAGGACAGAACCAACAGGAGCCTCCTTTCTTTCCAGATTTTATTTCCTGTCCGATGATGAACTGTTAGAAATACTGTCTCAGACAAAGGACCCAACAGCTGTACAGCCTCATCTTCGCAAGTGTTTTGAGAATATTGCCCGGGTAAATAATCGCAAAATTTCCTAAAGGCGGGTAGTACTTCCTCTTGTATTGTGGAAAGTCAGGAATGTATTTTTTTCCTGTGCTGGCATGATTACTATAAGAGTTTCAGTATACAGTACTCAGATACGGAATTGGACAGGGCATGGGTAGAAAATATGTCTTGAAGTGACAGCAATATAGTGCAAGATTTTCTGCTTGGAATATTATCTTCACATTTGCAACAAGTGACACTAGGAAGACATAGACAATCTGTTCTCAGTGAAGGGTAGAGCTTGCAACCTGTTGGTCCGCATCAGACTGAATCACAAGAAGCCTAAACCAATCGATAGTCGGGCAGTATAGTCAATATTCGCTTTGTTCATTGATTTCAGAGGACTTAAAACACACCTAACTATGTAGGGTTTAGGTTTTTAGGGTCTCATTAGATAATAACACTCTTTAACAGAAAAAAACGCTCTCTGTTTTCCTTAACAGGAAAATACTGCCTTGGAATCTTTTAAGGAGAAATCTGGGGTCAAAATATGTTTAAATAAATAGATAAACTTTTTTGCTTCAATCTATATTAATAACTTGATTTCCTTTGCTTTGTAACTGGTCATTTGGGGCATAGCAACACTTTATTTACATGTCTGCTATCTCAGGCATGTAGCTATAAAATACCATAGTGGCTGGAGGGATCACATTTTAAGAACAACTGTGATCTGAGGCTGCAGCCTCCAATGGGCAGTTCATCTGCTCTGGCGTTAAGCCTGAACTTTAAAAGTGCTGTCCATTGTGCTGATGCAGTTTGAGTTTGGCAGCATGGCCCTTTCCTATAACATTCACTCCCTTATTTTTCATGTGCACCTCCTTTTTCTATGTTGAAAAAGATCAGTGTGGGGTAGGATACATACCATAATGTTTTTCTTTTTATTTTGTCTTCTTTTTTATTTTTTTTTTCCTGGTCACATTCAGGGATGAATCTCTTGGAATCTTAATTCAGTGTCTTCCACCAGCAACAGGGCCTCGAAATACTGACAGTTGCTAACTCATTAGCATTAGACATTTCTACAGTGACTATTATGTGGTCATACTGGTTGAATTCGGAGCCTAATGCATTTACAATGTGTACTAGTGCATTCATTTTAAATTATTTCTTTCTTTTAAAAAAAGAATTAGAAATCAGTGGAAAAATTGAGGTCAAAATGATTCTCATCATAAACTGATGTTTGAAATAACAAGTAAGCTTTACTAGTTAATAAAAATCCATTATTACATTAGTGTTAATTTTCAAGTGCAAAAGAGAGAAACAGAGAGCATCCTGTAATCCCCAAATCCAGTTACATTTTAAGATTATTCCCTTTAAAAGTTAACTTCCAAACTTGGAGTAGCAAAGAATCTGCATATGAAAATAAATGTTTCATGGCTTTTACATATGAATTAAACATCTTGGGAATCCATTAATAGTTATATGCCAAGTGAATTTCAATAGCTTTGAATTTGGTCAACCCTTCTGGGGAAATAAACTTGATGTTATGGTTTTATTTATTGCTTTTGCCATTTTATGATATTGCCCTCTGTAAGGCAGGAAAACTTCAATTACTCTCTGCAAAGTTATCTCATGCTGTGTTTCTTCTCACTAGCTACTCTTTCAGGAAGATCTCAAAATTACACACATGTATTCTGCAGAAGGGGAAGAAGTGAAGCTTTTTGTTTCTATTTACCCCATGGGCAATGTGGAAGATTGGCTGCTTGAAGTTGAGAAGATTATGAAGGCTAGTGTCCGGGACAACATCGAAAGAGCCATCAGAGTTTATCCCAGTGTAAGTGTATTACCTGGTGTGGAAATATTTCATCATAGGATCCTGTTAAAATACAAGCACTGTTGCTGATTGATTACTATAATCTTTCAAAAAAAATCCTTATTGCTTTCCAACAATACACCCCAATACAGTGGTACCTTGTATAAAGGAATTAATTCGTTCCAAATGAAACTATGTTAAGCAAATTTTCCTTTATACAAATTTCCCATAGGAATGCATTGAAAACGGAGTAATCCCATTTTTATGTTGTATGGATTCACCCCATAGGCGATTCTGTTAAGCAAATTTTCCCTATCTCTGGAATGTTTTATGTTGTACAGATTTTATGTTATACAAACCGTTTGTTATACAAGGGTCCACTGTGTTAATAGTGGGTATAGCTGCATTTCTTCTTCTAGCTCATAGTGCTAATTAATCTTGCGGCTTTGTGGTTAAACTGCTGTATTGTAGCCAAAATTCTGCTCATGACCCAGGGTTCTATCCTTGGCAAGCAGCTTAACATTCATTCAGCCCTCCATCCTTCTGAGGTTGGTCAATTGAGTGCCCAGCTCACGGGGGGGGGGGGCAATGTGCAGTCTGTGTAATTGAATCGTAAACGACCCAGAGGGTGCTTTAAGTGCTATGGGGCAGTATATAAGCAGCACATCTTTTGCTTTATTTTGGAAGAAACCTTTTTCATCTTCTCAGGACATTCTTTGAATATGGCATGCCTATTGAGATTGTGAAAGTGAGCCAAATGAACCCCTTCAGTTTTTCAGCACAGTTACGGTGTACAGAAGCACAGACGTAAATAAGACCTCAACAAATTAAGACTGCCTGTTTCATCTCCTTATTTTTGGACTTCAAGCACCTCTTTTTTCTAACCAAAGTCTGGTACCATTTGTGGAAGATGTTTCTCCCTCAGAGAATGGCATGGCTAAAGGACAGCCCCGTCTCTCTGTGACATGACGTGTGATCAAACTAAAAGAGTGTGCAGCAGACCACAGGCAAAAAGAGGAAGGCCAGAACCATGACCTTGAAGACAATGGATATGCAGCTGCATAGAATTGTGTTATCTGCTCCTAATCAAAGTTCCCTCTAAGATGCACCTACCTCTGCCCCTGCCCCCACCCTGTACAGGGCTTTTCCTGTACCATGCATCCACAGCAACTGTTTTTCCTCTGTCCCAATGGAACCTGTGCCAGGAGGGGGGGAGGAATCGTGTGTACACGGGACAGGGCCCTGCCCAACAGGGCCAAAAATTAAAGGGAACATTGCTCCTAGTAATATCTCTAATACTCTGGAGATATGAAGTTTTTAGAAAGGCCAAACACAACCATGCTCAGAATGTATTGTAATAATCTGGGTTTAAGTTTACAGAGCCATGAATGACAATGGCTGGCTTAGTCAAACAGAAAAGGTGATGCTCTTGTTATAATTTATTATATTGGGTTGTTTATTTATTGTATGGTTTGCCAGTTATGGTTTGTAGTTTCATATTTGTTTACTTTTGTAAACTGCCCAGAGTAGCCAGGTAGCCAGATAGAGCTGTATATAAATTCAGGTTTATGAAAGACTCACTGGGTAGCAGCTGCAATTGTGGCTTCTATAACAGTGCTGGTGAATCTTCAGCACTCCAGATGTTTGGGACCACAACTCCCACAGTCCTTTGTCATTGGCAATACAGGCTTGGAATTCTGAGAGTTGTGGTCCAAAACATCTGGAGTGCCAAATGTTCGCCACCACTGCTCTAAAAGTACTCTAAGGTGCATGGTGGCCTGAATTTGGAAGGTTAAGTTCATAGATAATTTCAGATTATGGCGTCCCTAACTTCTCCAGGTCCTAAGAACCACTTGTCATCATTATTTTACCTTTTTCTCAATGTGTTTTCAGTGTGATCAGTTGGATTAGAGTGATTAACTGGAATCTGAAAGGATCAAAGACCACATCCGGGAGGTCCAGTAGAGCTACCATCTCTGTGGGACCAATATAGGAGGTTGCACCTGACCGTGGTTGGCTATGGTCCCAAAAAGTGCAATGGAAAGGGGGAGCAAGTACCACGATAACCAATCTACTCTTGGAGAGGGCATGAGTTGGGAAACAGCTGGCCACAGGAGGCAGCAGAAGGATCAACAGAAGCAGTTGGCCATTCTGGTGTATCAGAACTTGAAAAGCAGTGTGTTCATTATGTGTTCACAATCTATTTGCTAATATCCACAGTTTTCAGTGTCCGCAGGGGGAGGGGGAGGTGGGCTTGGAACTGATCTCCCACCAATATGGCCACCCTTCTGTAACAAATAATGCTGTCATTGTCACAAGCCCAGTGAAATTATTTAAAGGAAAAATTAACTTTGGAGGGCTTGATATCTTCCTTCCCCTTGATATGGGTTTCCAATGTAAGAATCTTTCCGGTACTGCGCATTCTGCATATGGCATGCACCAACAAGTGTTATGTCATTATTCAAGTTTTTTGCAGGGAACAGTGGCATCTCATATAAAATTGGATAAATCATAGCTATACATCAGTGATGAAATAGAAAGCTATCCATTGTACTAACTAATGAAGTAATATGTTTTTACTAAAGACTCCACGGACTACCTGGGTCTTAAATTGGCCAGGACAAGTGACCATTGCTGGATGCCAAACGTACTGGACAAAAGAAGTATCAGAGGCCCTAGAAGCTGGGGATTTGGCCACCAGACTTTTCCCACAGCTAAGTTCTCAGGTAAAAAGTCACTGAACTACATACCGTAGTTTGTAGTTTTCCTGCCGTGAACCCTAACTCTAACCCTAACCCATGACAGCAGGTTTCCCCCACTTGGGTTTAGGTCTTGGGTGTTTTAGATTTCAACTTGATCATTCTTAGCCATGCTACCTAATCCTGATGCAAAGTCAAACGTCAGGAGCAACCTATGATATGGAATCCTGCACTAGTTTAACAAGAATTCCAACTTAGGTCAGACAAAAGTTAGAAATGGGCCAACTTGTGTCAAAAGCAAAGTAGTCATAAATAGATATTAACAAGTTATCTGCTGTCTTTATTTTCCTACTTATCTGTGTCCTGTCTACTTCAGCTGGTCCCAAAAATGTAATGATCAGATTTCTTTTTGTCTGATTTCAAGTAGCCAGAACCTGTAACATTTCAACTGCATTGGTTAGTTATGCATTCATACCTAAATGGAAAGTGCTTTTCTTGGTGTGTAAAGAATGAATGGTTTTGAACTTAGCTACCTTGAGGTACCTTTGCTCTCAGACAGATCTGCCTGGGCATTAAGATCTGTTTCAGAGGCCTTTCTTTAGAGATCACTGAGGCCAAGAGGTAACCATTGAAAGCCAAGATGTGGTATAACATCCTAGCGGAGATCTCCGCAAATCCCTATATACTGTACTGTAGACGGATATGTAAGATGGTTGCATTACATCCACCTCTTCAGGTAGACTTCCATGATATAGGCTAACTCAGCAGGCTGATCCAAGGTCACATCTTGGGTTGCAGCATGTATCCTCCTATGTCAGAACAATCAGAAAATTTTGAGCTTGAAGGAGAGCTGGGAAAGATCTTTGCTCCTCTTTAAAGCCAGTTGGACCACTACTCTCCTGTTGGACCACTGCCTATGAAGTTGTGAGACCCGGTGCCTTATCTCTTCCTCCCACGAATGTATTGAGGAAGTAAATTTGAAGAAGAAAACGTGGAGCAAAAATGTATGGTTATAGGTTTTTGTTTCAAGGAATAGCAGGTTCTCTTCATCTCCAAAGCATGTGGTTGGCTAAAGAATACCAAGTAGATCTATTTTCACCAGGGAATGGACTGACTTTTCTTCTTTACCTGCACAGCTCAGTGACCTAGTAGCCCTTGTAAGGGGGAAACTGTCTCGGATGCAGCGGACAGTATTATCTGCTCTCATTGTGATTGAAGTTCATGCCAAAGACGTGGCAGCGAAACTCATTGAGGAGAATGTCCAAAGTGAGAATGATTTTGAATGGATTTCCCAGCTCAGGTAAGAGACGTTCTGCTTTCCATGACTGCTGTTATAAAGGCTGATGACATGGGGAGATGGTGGTTGTAGAGACTTGGCCTTACCAAACCATAGCCTTAAATAATAAGAATATTGGTATCGTTGCCATCTTGAACTTTTACTTGCTTATAATTCTAACTTTTTACTCAGATGATTATACTAGAAAAACAGCATGCTCAACTTAAGAAATATTCATACAATATTATATTTTTCCTGAGTTATCTACTTTTTGTTGAGGCATCATTACCTTTATTTCCCCATAGCCATAGAGGTTATGTTGCTTTGTTTTATTTCATGGGTAAAATCCTCTAAATTGTACATACCAGCATAAATAAGTGACTCATATTTTCATATTTGCGTAAAAACAGCTCCAGCAGTGGATGGTGCCATGGATATCTGACAAGCCACTGGCCACCTACCCTGCGGGACCATCCCTTCTTCCGAGTGCTGCCACAGCATATGCTGTTGACATTCTGGGCTCACAAATGTTGCATGGGACACTGTGTATTTAACTGTGAAGTACAATGTTTTTTCTGTAATATGCAGACAAAACCTTCACCTTATCAAACCATAAACACTGGCCAGAATCTTACCAGTGATTTATGCTTGTGTAAGGAAAATTGCATGGTTGGGCACCTGCCCATGAATGAAACTAGTGTCTTGTCAATGAGCAGCAATTTGCTACTTAGACTTCTGTGATTTTCCTCTGAACTATGGCTACTACGATCCTGGCCATTGATTACATGACCAAAATAGAGCCAGATACTGCAGTAATATAAAATAATGTTGATTTTGATGCTTAAAGCAACCCTTTATTAGCTTCTTTTATTTTCTTTCTGTATAGATTGTCTATTTCAACTTTTTATTTATTGTCAGATACTACTGGACGAGAAATGATTTGTATATCCGTGCAGTGAATGCTGAATTTATCTATGGCTATGAATACTTGGGCAACAGTGGGCGCCTGGTGATCACACCACTTACTGATAGGTATAGTTACTTATATATCTAAATATTGTTCATGAATAGTATTATATATTTTTAATTCTTTGGTTTGGGTCAAGTGAATGAGCAAGTAAAGAACAGGTCTTTTTGTGATGTACTGTTTGCAAAAAGTCCCCGAAAGAAGGAAAATACATTTTAAAACATGCCAGTGACAGCAGCAACTTGAATCTTTTGTGTTTTGATCAGGAAGTTCAGGATAACTGATATTGTATAGGACAAGGTGATTGGTAGCAGCCTGAGATCAGAGTACGGGAAAGAGGGTGCCTGAGGAAGGAGCCTAAAACTGAAGACATATGTAGTAGGAGAGACACATTCATAGGGCAGTAAAATGTCAGAAGCCCTTAGAGGCTGATGGCAGCATGGTTTCAAAAAGAAAGAGGAACTCAAGATGGAAGATTGTGTCTCAGTATGTGATTGTCCAGATACATAACCTGCATTGTAGACAAGAAGCTACCATTTGGACAGAAAAATGGAGAGACAGAATGGTTTCCTGTTGGCAAAGGTGTCAGACAAAGGGTGCATCTTATTGCCTCATCTGTTCAATCTGTGCACAGAATTTATCAGATAGAAAACTGGATTAAATTCAGTTGAAGGAGGAAGGAAGGAAAATTGGTGGAAAAACATCAGCAATTTAAGGTATTCAAATAGCAACTCTTACTGGCAGAACACACAATCATTGGCTAGAAATTATTTCTATTAAAAGTGAAAGAACAAAGTACCAAAGCGAGACTGAACATTAATAAGACAAAACTTGTTAGTAAAGAAGATCTACATATCTTCAATGACGACCGTGAAAAAATTGAAATGGTTCAAGAATGTTGTATGCCTTGGTGCTGTCACCAGTCCAAAGAGAGCCTAAAGGCAAGGCATCAGAAGACTGAAACTCAGAAGGGCAGCTGCGAAGAAATAAATGTAAGGAGGTACTGTATTATTGCAGACTAAGATCATCCAGCCTCTTGTATTCCCAATCACTATGTATGAGGGTGAAAGCTGGACTGAAGAAAGAAAGAAGAAAGCTCACAAGAAAAGTGTTGATCCATTTGAAATGTGATGAAGGAAGAGATATTTATAGATTCCCAGGACCACAAGAAAGATGAACAAGTGGGCCCTAGATCAAATCAAGTCTGAACATTCTTTTGGGGTTTGGGGGGAAATACAGATGCTGAGGTTGTCCTACTTTGAATGAGATAGGTTTGAATGAGATAGGATGAGAAGATAGGTTTCTCTGTAAATGACACTAATGTTGGGAAGGGTTAGAGGCATCAGGAAAAGAGGTAGATCAAATATGGTTTGAGTCCATTAAGGAAGCTACAGGCTTGAGTTTACAAGAACTGAGCAGGGCTTTATGAGGACAGGACATTTTGAAGGTCACTTGTTCATAGGTAGCCATTAGTTGGAGGCAATTTGATAGCATGGAACAGCCACATTTGTCAGGCAAGAGCTAAGATCCAAGCCAAAACTAAAGACAGGTTTACAAGGAGTAAGCCAATATGAAGCTACATATAGAGTAAGGGGACTACGCAGTGAGAGGGCTCAATCATATGTGATAATAGGACTCCACTTATACCAATTGTTTTTATTGACGTAAAAAAGGGGGGCATGTAGCCATTACAAAATACAAAAGCAAGACTAGGCTATTGGTAATACCTTTATAGGCTACTAGTAAAATAAAGAAAAAAAAAAAGAAAATTGCAAGTTTTCGAGGGCATGCCCTCTTTTTCAAAGCATGTACCAAAAGTTCATACATGGCAAAAGATGTGTTTTGCCAGGAAATCTTTCTTAGATGTAAAGTTCTTGGCTAGATGATATAAGCCAGGCTGGTCTTCTTGGGACGAGGCAGGAAGCACAGGGGTATTATTAAGCTGCATCTGAAGTCACCTATTGGGTTTCACACCCCAGTCTTTCAAAGAGGCACAGGTCAACATTTCTTTTGCCATGTTTGGACTTTTGGTACATGCTTTGTAAAAGAGTGAATGCCCCCCCCCCCAAAGCTTGATTTTTGTTTTGTTTTGTTATTTTACTAGTATCTTATAAAGGTATCACCAATAGCCTAGTCCTGAGTTTTTTATTTTTTAACAGAGCCATGAAAAGAACCAAATTGGTCTGGTTCTTCTGGCACGTGTCATCGAGCCCTGAATCTGCTGGAGCATAGCCATAGTGAATGTACAATATCTGCGTAATTCAATTGCTTGTATGCATATACTAACTACAGTATATAGTTAAGTGTTATGAACAATGGGAGATTTACATATATCTCACAGAAACACTAGTCAGAATCTTACATGTGTGTGAGATAAATTGCATAACTTACTGTGGCAAAGTGCCACCAACTAATGTGATGCTGGTCACATTATACTGTGTCCCTGATGTGCGTACTGGGTGCATGCCTTGCAATCTGACCAGTTCCTCATTAGTTAGTAGCAATTTGCTGCAGTGAATTACACATTTTAACTTACGTACATGTAGGTCAAAACTGGATTTTGGTCAGTATTTGAGGAATATAACTACAGTATTTAAAAATTGTCTAATACAGGAGCAAACCACTGCTTGCATATGTTTAGTTCATTATGACAATGTGGTTCATATTTACATGCACAGAAGATGGATTTAATTTTCCACAGACTGAACAGAAAAGCAGCTTAAGTAAGTGATTGTTTGTGAAAAGTATGTAATGATGTGAATTCATAATTAAATAATATTAGGGCAGTTGTCTGAGAACAATACCAGAAGATCTACATTTTATGCTTGATTAGTATTGATTATTGCTGCTTTGGCACAGTTGGAGAAGGGAATATTAACCAAATAAATCAAGGACTATGCCAATTATGTTCCAAGAGCTTGTTGGGTTGACCTAACTTTCTTATTTTAAATGTAAGAGAAAATTAAATTCCAGAAAGGATGTTTAGATTGGGCAGGCTAGTCAGACTTGCTTAAATAGCTGTTGTGAGTTTTTTTGGGCTGCTTGGCCCTGTTCTGGAAATTTTTCTTCCTGACATTTCACCAGACTCTGTGGCTGGCATCTTCAGAGGGCAAGGAGATCAGGGAATTAAGGAGTTCTCTCTGTGCGCTGGGGTATAGAATGAGTGAGACTGTGTGCTTTTAAATAATAGAACAGCTAACAACACCCATCAACTACAGAGAAGGATTGCTGCCACCCCTGACTGCAGTGAAACTTATTAATGACTAACACCTGTTCTCCTGCATAGGACAAGTTTCCTCTTTCCCACAACTTTAAAAGCACACAGTCTCACTCACTCTATACCCCAGAGCACAGAGAGAACTCCTCGTTCCCTGAGCTCCTTGCCCTCTGAAGATGCTGGCCAGAGTCTGGTGAAACATCAGGAAGAAAAACTTCCAAAACATGGCCAAACAACCTGAAAAATTCACAACAGGTATCAGATCCTGGCTATGAAAGCCTTCAAAAATACTGTGGACCCTCATATAACCAATGGTTTGTATAACATAAAATTCTGTACAACATAAACAATTCCGGAGATAGGGGAAATTTGCTTAACAGAATCGTCTATGGGGCGAATACAACATAAAAAGGTCACAATTAGGGATTACTCCATTTTCAATGCATTCCTATAAGAAATTTGTATAAAGGAAAATTTGCTTAACATTATTTCATTTGGAACGAATTAATTCCTTTATACAAGGTACCACTGTACTTCTTTAAATCTTTCCCTGTGTGTAATTTTCATGCATTGAACAGAGTTTTATTTTACCACAAGTGATCCCGTTTTTGTAGAATTGATGATTTTACAACTTTCTGTTCTTCTCATGGCATACCATAGTTTGAATTATTGCAAACTGAGCAAATCAGCAACAGTGATGCTGGAATTATAAATGTCTCACTGTGTAGGGTCTGACTAGGTGATCTGGGATTACTTGTAGGTTAAAAGTAATTTGGTTCTTTGTTATAGGTGTTACCTAACCCTTACGGGAGCGTTGCACTTGAAATTTGGAGGTGCCCCTGCAGGACCTGCTGGAACAGGCAAAACAGAGACAACAAAGGATCTTGGGAAAGCTTTAGCTATCCAGACCGTTGTGTTTAATTGCTCTGATCAGCTTGACTTCATGGCAATGGGAAAATTCTTCAAAGGGCTAGCCAGGTACACTCAAATGCAACACTGTACCTGAATATGTTATTGTTAATTTGAATTTTGGCCTAACATGGTAAATGAGTGGTTTGGTAATCATGTTTTCTGAATCAGGGTAGTAGTGTTGCATCTGGCAAAGAGTGGGTGGGAGCAAATGAAGACCCCCAGCATTTTACCTCAGCACATTTTACTTCTTATACAACCTATTTATGAAAGCCGTAGTGAGGTGTTATGTTTTCATTGCATTTGATTCCACAGAAGGAAGACCATAAATACGTAAGACAACTGTTGAATTGTATTAGTTGATATGGATTAAAATACCAGTGTTATCTTTTGGCTCAAGACTATTTTTCATATTATGGATGGAGGGCAAATAAAATAGATCCATGCAAACACTCATGTTATCACAGCAGGGTTTCTATAAAACATAATTTACAGATAATACATTTTGATGACAGTGCTTGGAATTACTGTTAAGGTTTTGAGCAGAAATATGGAGAAATGATTTTTCTAATGGTAACAGGCATCAAGCTTCCTCGTGTAAACCAAGGCTCAACAGAACCCATTTCAGCTTGGTTTTGAGCTGAGCTTCTGCATGGAAGCGGCTTTAGTATGGCTTCATAAATACTTCAGAAGAATCTGTTCAGGTGCCATCACTACAGGGATGTTGGCAAATCTTGAGGTCTGAGTCCCATCTTCACATCCAAGGCTTTGGTACCAAGTCCTAAGTTTGACTCTTTGGTGCCAAGTCCCAAACCCCAAACCCCTTGCAACATATCTCAGTAAAGGACTTGTCCGTTTGATCGATCATCATGTTCATCAGGCATCCTGTTGCGGTCTTGTACCTTTGTCTTCTATTGGACACAGTGATATAACTTGATGTTGTTATGTTTAAAGAGAGGGCATACCGTAGGAAATGCTGTTCAAACAAATGGCTTTTTATTTGTTGCTTTTGACTTCAATGGTATAATTAATAGTGCCTAATTGAAAAAAGATACTGGAGTACATTTTGTACCAGGTGTTACACTGTCACTCTACAATTGCAGGTGTTGTGTGGCAAGGCTTGGGATTTGACTTGCTCAGTCTTTTAATCTACATAAATTCATGGTAAATATAAAACAAAGAGGCAGCCTTTGTGTGTTCTGCTGGATATACATTGTATTTTCATTTATGGTCTGCAAAGTACACAAATACTTGGATAAAAATTCCTAAAACCAAAGCAGAGGATTGCCATATGCTTCCTCTCACCATGAGCTCTCATGACTTTTAAGGCTAACCGAATCGCTGTCATCACTGAGTTTTTGATTACCTCATTCTCTTTTCCCACCTTAAGCTCTGGCGCCTGGGCTTGCTTTGATGAGTTCAACCGCATTGACATTGAAGTGTTGTCTGTCGTTGCCCAGCAGATCACAACAATTCAGAAGGCTCAGCAGCAGAGGGTGAGCTGTGGGAGGAAATCCTAATAAAAAGTGAAAGAACTGGCCTTTTTGATGTCCCCTTTTCCTTTCTCTTCGTATGTTTCTCACGTAGCATCAAAGTGGCTGTTCACAGATACGCACATATGGAAATATTATCTTATGTGTTGCAGGCAGGCAGTTAGGCAGGCAGGAAGGCAAGTAGGTAAGTAGGTACTGTAGATAGGTACATGTATGTGTGTATGCACACACAAACATACATAATATTAAGGTTGTTAAATGTTCTGTTGCATGTTTGTATGTTATTGATTTTATTTGAACGCACTCTGGTGTAGAACACAGTATAACTAAATAAGCATGTTATTGTTATTGCTACTGTTATTGTTAGAGGTCCAGATTCCTATGGCAATATTAGAATTTCATTTCAAATGCTAAAGCCAGTACAAAGGCATAAAGCTTATTTTAGAACCATTGTTGTCAGAACACCCCCATGTTCTGACTGATCCAAGACAGACTGTAATTTGCCAACACAGTAATCCTTTTGCTAGAGTGTATTTTTAAGAAGAAGGAGCTTGTATCCAGTAACAGAGGGGTTTCTGGACCGTATGGATGGGAGATATGTATGGCTAAAGCAAGGCACAGGCAAAAAAAAATCTGTTTGTTTTGAACCCGACATATAACAGTCTGAATACTCTTTGGACAAGTCTTGCGTTGTTTCACTTCTCTCAATAAATGATCTTAAGTGAATGAATCTCTTTGAGCTCTATTCTTTACTAAAATCCTTTGGACTTTAATACTGTACATAATTTTAAACAATTTAAACAGTTACATATTCCAGGATAAAACTTCTTTTTATGCTTGACTTATTACATGATCATTTAGTTACTAAATTTAAAGGATGATTATTATTGATGGATCAATGTCTTAATAATGAAGTGCATAGTGAGCAATCAGTAGCTGAGAGCCTGTTCTTATGAGCGAAAGTTGTTATATGCCAGAATGGATTCCAAGGGTTTCTTATGTGACTTGCAAAGTAATTCTGGAATAATATGCATTTTTTACTGGCCCAGTAACGCCATTTTGACAGGCTTTCTAGGATGAGCTTCACCAGTGTTGACGTGAAATAGATTCTTTTCCATGTGGAATTGAAGATGGCTTTCTTAATGGCAAGTCATTTACTATGAATAACTGTTTACTAAGAAATGTAACACAACACAAAAGAAACATATTATGGCACTTTCATTTAAGCTTTCATGGACCATACCCACTTCCTCAGGCATAAGACTACATGAATTTTTTTCCATGTAATCTCTGTATTCTAATTCTTGTCTGGTGAAAAGGGCATGTTTCACAAAAACATACCCTAAAATATAGTGATTAGTTTTTAAGACACTACAACTTTTTAATTTTTAAAAATGTTTTAAAATTATTTTTATTTATTTGATTATTTATTATTTATTTTTATTCACTTTTGTTTGATTTGTGTTTCTTGATGAAGTGCTTACATGG
Source organism: Phrynocephalus guinanensis (assembly GCA_037367245.1). Classification (NCBI taxonomy): domain Eukaryota; kingdom Metazoa; phylum Chordata; class Lepidosauria; order Squamata; family Agamidae; genus Phrynocephalus; species Phrynocephalus guinanensis. The sequence goes on from CM074734.1 coordinate 46,641,239, forward strand.
CTACAGCTTCAAAAACTAGCTTTTTACTGTATCCAGGTGGATCGCTTCATGTTTGAAGGAGCTGAGATTCCACTGGTTCCGTCTTGCGCAGTCTTCATCACAATGAACCCGGGCTATGCTGGCCGCACAGAATTGCCAGATAACTTAAAGGTAACTAAATGCTGATGCACAATGCAGGGTGCTGTGCTTGGCTCACTTGTAAATTGCGGTTCCTTAGGTATCTATAATGATACAAAATGAGATACCTGTGTATTGTTGAGTCTGCAGCAGGCTATTCCTGCTGTATGCTGCTGGGCCTCAGAATTATTCCCAATAAAGAGTCCAGCAGGAGAGAGATCCAGGAAAAATACTGCTTTTATTGAGCTCAATAAAGGAGACAGTAGGCGAACACCCCTCCAGGACAGAGTGGGAATGTTCGACCCCGAAGACAATGGTGCAACACATTTTATTCCCCCCCTTCCTTCCCTCCCAAGGTGGCACCTCCCCTGGGGGTGGGCAGGGGCAGTCTTTGGGGATTGTCCAATGGATGCAGTCCGGAGGCTGGTCCAGGGGTGGTTCTAAGGCGTTCCTGGTGATGTGGGGCTGGGCATCTGCCCAGGTGTGCCTGGCCTAATCTGTCCCTTCATGGGCCATCAGGAGTGTGACAATGATAAGAGGGAGCAGGGTATTGTTTTGGGGTCTTGGCAAACAGAGAAAATCAGTAAATCAATGGGAGGGGGAGCAGCGAGTCAACAAGCAACATGAACAACTCAATGGGAAACCAAGGTATCAATAGAATAAGCCTGGAAGCTGCTAGACAGAGTTCCTGGTGGATGTGGAAACGACAATAGACTGCCTCAGGCTGGGGTTAATCTTTGTTGCCTACGTGCCAGTGATGTCTTGGAGAAATGGATTCCATCTGGAGATTCGGCTCTCTTGACCTGTGGCTTCTGGAAGATGCAGCCATGCCAAAGAGTCACCATTTTCCTCCTTCTCTCCCCATGGTTCTTGCCCAAGATGGTGGTCCCAAGCATAGAGAACGGGGGGGGGGGACCCAGGAAAACATGGTGGGGTGAGAGGTTAAGAGGGGAGCGGGGGGTGACCTTCTAGCTCAAGGTGGCAGGGAGCGGAAGGCAAGAGAAAGAGGGGGGGAGAAATGTAGTGGAGGGGGAGAAGGAGAATCCAGGTGTGTATGGAGTTTTGTCGGTAGCTTAGGCTCTTCAGGGTCTATGGTGAATGATGTTGTTGTATTTCAATTAATCAAAGCCTCCTGGTTCAGCAACAGTGCCGCTCAGGCTGGGAAAAGTTCCAATTTGTTTGGGGTTTTCATGTGGTGCTTGTGCATGGTATGGGGCGCGGTTTTGGGGTGTTGGGAACCCCAAAAGCATCTCATAAAATATTTCATTATGCCCAATTATGACTTAACATATCTTAATGTATCTACAACTATATAAAGAAAACCGTGGTCTTCCCCCCCCTTGTGGGGAAATTCCTTTGTGGATTTCTGTTTTATTTTACCAAAATCAGCAAGATTTAATTTTTTTAAAAAAAAAATAAATTCCATAGACCTTGTCACATTGCCACAAAGGGCTAAGTTTTTTTAAAAATAAATAAATAAATAAATAAATACATACATACATACATACATACATACATACATACATACATACATACATACATACATACATACATACATACATACATACATACATACATACATAAATCCAACAGTATTTTTGACCTGCATCCCAAACATAAGTACTTGGTATAGAGCTGACTACCTTCAAGCAGGCTTTCCCTGAATGAGGGACTTTCTGCTATGTGACTTGTATATGGATTACCATACATGATTGTATTGGCTGATTTCATAAGAACACCAGTGTTCTCCATGTTGCTTTTCACCCCTCATAATGGATTTTTTTCTGTTCTTCTTGCATGCTCTTGTAGCTCTAATGTTGCCTTTTAGTGTTCTAAGATGCCTCTTCAAACTCCCTGTTCTTAATTTGAACATGTCTTAAATGTTCTGGGCAGTATATTGTCCCTCATTATTCTATTCTATTTATTTATTTATTTATTTATTTATTTATTTATTTATTTTTACAACTTATATGCCGCCCACTACCCAAAGGTCTCTGGGCGGCTTACAATCAAGGAATTAAAACAGTTAAAAACATCAAACAACAATAAATAATTAAAACAACAATAAAACCCTTATACTAAAACATCACACTAAAATTGCCATCAGAAGACCCACAATCTAAATTGTATCAATTAAAAAACTTCTGGAACAGGAAGGTTTTTACCTGGCGCCGAAATGTCATCAGTGTTGGCGCCAGGCGGATCTCACTTGGAAGGGCATTCCATAGCTTGGGGGCAGCTGCTGAGAAGGCCCTGTGTCTGCAAGCCATCCCTCTTACCTCCTTGAGGGATGGCTCTTTCAAGAGGGCCCCCTGGCTTGATCTTAATTGCCGGGTAGGTTCATATGGAAGGAGGCGGTCCTTCAGGTATCCAGGTCCTAAGCCATTTAGGGCTTTATATGTCAAAACAAGCACTTTGAATTGGGCACGGGCAGCAACTGGTAACCAATGTAGGCTACGTAGAATCGGTGTGATGTGATCCCTTGCGGCTCCACCACTTACTAGCCGCGCCGCACGATTATGAACCAGTTGTAATCGCCAAACCGTCTTCAAAGGCAGCCCCATGTAGAGCGCATTGCAGTAATCAATACAGGATGTTACCAGTGCATGTGTAACTGTTATGAGGCTCCCTCCGTTCATCCAGGTAGGGGCGTAGCTGATATATTTTCCGCAGCTGGAGAAAGGCACCCCTGGCCACCGAGTCCACCTGGGCTTCCAAGTTAGACCGGGGACCAGGAGCACCCCCAAGCTGCGGACCCTGTCCCTTAGGGGGAGTGCAACCCCGTCCAGAACAGGGAAGTGGCCCTCTAGCCTGTCAGACGTAGCACCCACTAACAGCACTTCCGTCTTGTCTGGATTGAGTTTCAATTTGTTAACCCTCATCCAGTCCATTATCTGGCCCAGACACGAGTTCAGCACAGAAACCGCCTCACCTGGATTGGTGGAAAACGAGAGGTAGAGCTGAGTATCATCAGCATATTGAGTCCTCAGCCCAAACCTCCTGATGACCTCTCCCAGTGGTTCCATGTAAATGTTGAACAGCATGGGAGACAGTATAGAGCACTGAGGAACCCCATGACATAAATGCCATGGGGCAGAGCAACTGTCCCCCAGCACCACCTGGCTGACACGGTCAGCCAGGAAGGAATGGAACCACCGCAAAGCGGTGCCTCCGACTCCCAACCTGGCCAGCCTATCCAGAAGGACACCATGGTCGATGGTGTCGAAAGCCGCTGAGAGGTCCAGGAGTATCAACAGGGTTGCACTCCCCCTGTCTCTCTCCCGGCAGAGGTCATCATACAGGGCGACCAAGGCAGTCTCTGTACCAAAACCCGGCCTGAAACCAGATTGAAATGGATCCAGAAAATCCGTTTCATCCAGCAGTGCCTGGAGTTGCCCAGCCACCACCCACTCCAACACCTTGCCCAAATAAGGGAGGTTCGCTACTGGACGGTAGTTAACCACCAGCCCTGGGTCCAGGTTAGGTTTTTTAAGGAGTGGCCTAATTACTGCCTCTTTTAAGGCAGCAGGGACCACTCCCTCTCTTAATGAGGCCTTTACAGCTTCCTGGACCCAGGTGCGAACTCCCCTGGCAGATCTTTCAATTAGCCAAGAAGGGCAAGGGTCGAGTGGCGTAGTGGTAGCACGGACAGATCCAAGCACCCTGTCCACATCCTCGGGTCTCAATAATTGAAACTCATCCAATAATACTGGACCTAAGCACAGCACACTGGACACATCCCTTGATTCTGCACCAATAGTGGAGTCCAATTCCCTGCGAATCTGAGCGATTTTTCCCCTCAAAGTAGACAGCAAACTCGTCACAGCGGGCTGCTGAGTGGTCCAGAACCTCCATCGTATTTCTCGGTTGAAGAAGGTCCCGGACCACCCGAAACAGCTCTGCTGGACGGCACTCTGAAGAAGCAATACGGTTTGTGAAATTTTGCCTTTTCGCAAACCGTATCGCCACGGAATAGGCCCGATAATGGGCTCTAAGCCGTGTTCGATCGGACTCACAGTGATATTTTCTCCACTTGCGCTCCAGCCGTCTCCCCTCCTGCTTCATTGCCCGCAGCTCAGATGTATACCAAGGAGCTATCTGGGCTCTGCGTAAGGGGAGAGGGCGCTTAGGTGCAATCGTGTCAACCGCCCAGGACATTTCCCTATTCCACAGGGTGACCTGAGCTTCGACAGGAGCGCCGACCATATCAAATGGATAATCCCCCAGAGCTTTCAGGAAACCATCTGGATCCATTAGTCTCCGAGGGCGGATCATCTGAATAGATCCCCCACCCTTGCAGAGGGTAGAAGAAGCTAATAGCCTAAACTTGACCAGAAAGTGGTCTGACCATGACAATGGAATTAGAACCAACCCCTCCACATCCAGACCACCATCCTCCAATCCGGTTGAGAAGACCAGGTCTAAAGTATGGCCCTTCTCATGCGTTGGGCCGTTGACATATTGAGACAGCCCCATGGTTGTCATGGCGGCCATGAAGTCCTGAGCTGCCCCATTCAAGGCTGCCTCAGCATGGATGTTGAGGTCCCCCAGTACCAACAGCCTGGGGGTCCGCAACACCAGGTCCGAGACAAGCTCCGTCAGCTCAGGCAGGGAGACTGTTGGTACGCAGCAGGGTGGGCGGTACACCAGCAGAATCCCCAATCTGTCTCGTGAGCCCAACACACAGTACAGGCCCTCCAGGCCTCCTCCCAAGGGGACAGGAAGTCTGGTCAAGGAGATAGAACTCTTATAGACTATAGCAACTGCCCCTCTCTGACCCTCTGGGTGACACTGGTGCTGGACTGAGTACCCAGGTGGGCATAGCTGGGAGAGGGGAACACCACCCTCCTCTCCCACCCAGGTCTCGGTAATACATGCCAAGTCGGCACCCTCATCCATGGATGAGGGGGGTCTTATTTTGTACCGACCTGGCATTCAACAACAGCACCGTGTGGCTTGTGGGCTCGCTGATATGGTCACCTGATTCCTTCTGGCTAGGGGTGGAACCAGAAGAGGGGATAGATGTAAGGTATCTAAACTCTCTTCTCCTAGGCGGGCATGTTCCACGCCTACCACCATACCTTCCCTACCCAGCACAATTCCAATGGCTGCCCCATCCATTGCCCTCCCCCCTTCCTGTTCCCTTAGTTCTATTGTGGGTCCTATCTCTTATACTTGATGGCAACAGGGACTCCAAGGCCAAACAGCACCCGCAAGGAAAAGCTGCAAGCAGCCCCTTCTGGCTCTCACCCAAAAGGCGTGGGGGTGGCAGATGTTGTTGGAGTCTCCCAGCACAGGAACGCTGGTCCGACAGTCCCTGGCAGCCCGGCCTTTTCAAGCCCTTTCCTCCCTGGGCCAGGCGGCAGATGTTAAGCAGGGAGGTGTGGGGAGTCCAGGCAGCCGAGCCCCAGGGTCCTGGTCCTGAGGAGACGGCAGGGACTCCAAAGCCAAACAGCACCCACAGGGAAAAGCTGCAAGCAGCCCCTTCTGGCTCTCACCCAAAAGGCGTGGGGGTGGCAGATGTGGTTGGAGTCTCCCGGCACAGGAACGCTTCTAAACCACCTTGGGTCCTTTTCCAAGGAGAAAGGTGGTGTGTGTGTGTGTGTTGTGTCGTTACAGTCGTGACCGACTCTTCGTGACTCCATGTCCATGGAGTTTTCTTGGCAGGAATACTGGAGTGGTTTGTAAAAATATTCAAAATAAAATAAATAATAAAATAATACTTTTGTAGATTCTGTGTATCACTATAAGGGGGCTGCCAAAGATGATGGTGACATTTTAAAAGCAGTTTGCCACCAGACTGCTTCGTATCCACATGCCAGGATGACTATTGAGAGCAATGGCCTCACGTATCTTCCCGACTCATGGTGAACGTGTGCATTCCAGGCTCTCTTTCGCCCCGTGGCTATGATGGTTCCAGATTACTCTATGATTGCTGAGATTTCTCTGTATTCCTTTGGATTCAATGAGGCCAAAGTTCTGGCCAAAAAGATCACCACCACTTTCAAACTATCCTCTGAGCAGCTCAGTTCCCAGGTCAGTATCTCTCTCTATCCAGCCTTTGTAACACAGGAAGAATTTCTAAAATCCTCTGTGGGTACCTCTTGCAATTCAAATCTGTAAGGATTCCTAATGTACTGAAACACCATATTCTCTTCTCCTTTTTCAGTCCTACTGCTGTCCCTTCCTTTTTTCCACACTGATCTTATAGACAAGATCTGATGTAGTTCTAGAAACATTCTCGGTCATATCCTGTTTTTGATCTGTTGTAATTACCAACAAATTGCTTTATGAGGGTTACAGGGGCTAGAGGTGGGGAAAAGATTGCTACAGCTTCTGATGCATTGTTTTCTGCCACTCTATCTTTTCCCTTGGTCACATTAAAAATATTGAATCACAGCATTATCTACGCAATGCTTCTTTCCCCCCACGACTTAGGAAAGTGGCTGGGCTGCCCATGGGGTGGAAGATTGGCAGATTGTTCCCATCTTTGGGACCAGTTTGATGCTTGCCTGTCCATTTTGGTGCTTCCTTGCTCGATTGTCATTTCCCATATCTTTGCTACAGGATCACTATGACTTTGGAATGAGGGCTGTGAAGACTGTGATTTCAGCTGCTGGCAATCTTAAAAGAGAAAATCCAGACATGGATGAGGTGAGTCTTTGATAGCCTCACATGAAAGGGCTTGTGTGTGCATTGTTGCATGATCACCAGGGTGCCTGTTTGGACTGCACGAGAATGACAAGAAAGAAACGTCTGGAATAGTTCAACACACTTCTGCTGTCACTTTCATGTGAACTTGAGCTGATAAGGAATGTGTACAATGGGTTGCATATTCCACATCAATTTTAATATCTCCCCCCTTCTTATTCTCCTCGTTCTTCGGTAGAAAATTCAAACATAACAGTAAGCACAGCACAAACAAGAAAATAAAAAATAAAAAGGAAAAACAATGCAGCAAATCCACTAAGTTCATATTGTCATCAGGACTGCTAATAATTCTTTGAAAGCATCGTAACAGCTTACATCCATGTAGCAAAATATCTACAAAACTCAACAAATTTCAAAACATTTCACTTCAATAATCATTTAAAAAATTAACTCAGAACAATAGGAGATCCTGAGTTGGTACTATTTCTTGTGCAGTACCTTGCTGTTCCTCCATGTTGTTCTGTCTTTCTAGGGAACAATATTTGAAACATTTTACCCTTGTATTATTGTAGTTAGAGGAATTAAACAAACCAATATCTAACCAAAGATTTAAAAAGGAGGAGTTAAAACAGAGAATGGGAAGATACAAAAATAGGCTCTCTCTACCTTTGCAATAAAAGATCAAGATTCTAAATTATTTACCCTTATTAGGGATTAATTCCTATCAAATTCAATAAGATTCACGGCACAGTAAATAGATATTAAATTGCCTTATTACCTACTTTCCTTGATTTATTTATCTTGGCTAATGATTGCCAAGCCTTAGTGGTGGTGGAGGGAAGGAGGAGGGGGGGGAATTGACGGAGGTGCTGCTTGGGGAAAAAAGTCACCTGCTTCCCTCTCCTCCTTTCCCTTGGCTAAGGATCGCCAAGCCTTAGCGGGGTGAAAGGAGGACTGCTGGTGGGATGGCGCATGGCTTCCTCCTGCTGTTCCCCCTGCAGGCGCCCCCAGATTGCTGCATGCCCCGGGGTAAATGCAGTCTTCCGCCCCTCCCTAGTTACGCCAGTGGAGGGTGGTGAAACTGAGAGAAAGGCCTCCCCTAATTATCTTAAGACTCTGGGCAGGGGCATAAAGTAGTAGTATTTTTATTTACAGTCTTAGACCAAAGTAAATATGCAGGGGCATAAACTGCAGTGGTTCTCAACCTGTGGGTCCTCAGATGTTCCTGGACTACAACTCCCAGAAACCCCTTCCAGCACAGCGAGTGGTGGAGGCTTCTGGGAGTTGCAGTCCAGGTATATCTGGGAACACTAAGTTGAGAACCACAGGCATAAAGGAAGATACAGTTTTTTGAGATACCATGGCCCAAGGCTTTTTAGGACTTTATAGGTTAAAACCATTACTTTGAACTGTGCCAAGAAATATGATGTGTGTCTAATCTGTCTGTTCTTTATTATTTACAGGAACTAATTTGCCTAAGGGCCATCAAGGACGTCAATGTTCCTAAGTTCCTACAGGATGATCTCAAGCTTTTCAGTGGTATAATTTCTGACTTGTTTCCCATGATCAAAGAGGAGCCTATTGACTATGGCATCTTAGAGGAGGCCATTCACAAATGCTGTCTCAAAGACAATTTGAAAGATGTTGATGGTAAGCGGCAAAGGAAGATCAGCTTCTTTGCATTTTCTGTCATCATATTGGATGAAGTCCTGTTGCTTAGCATAATGCTATGTGTTCAGATAACTGGGCTTGGGTCCCTCACTGAAAAAAGGAGACCTACAAATGACACACACACACACACACACACACACACACACACACACACATATATAAATGATAATCCTGATGGCCAGATGTTCATCTATTATGGTGTAATTCCAGAGACCTTCGGATAGTGGGAGGCATATAAGCTGAATAAATAAATAAATAAATAAATAAATAAATAAATAAATCCCAACATTCTCTAGATGAAGTCATTTATAGACAGAATGATGTTTCTTTAAAAATGCCACTTTGACACAATAGCGCAGGTCCTGCTGCTTAGCAGAGGAAGTTGTACCAGAGTAGGCCCACTGACTCATGGGCGATGGGTGAGCCAACTGTAGGATGCTAAGAAAAAATTAAATGACTGGCATTGAATGGTGGGCTATTCTGTCATCTTTCTAGGGATATCTGAGGAACAAATGGATGTGGTCCTCCAATGCATTTTGAGGACATAAAGCTTTAGCATTGGGTTTAGTTGCTTTCTGAGCCATTTCGGTGCATTTGTTGCATAAACATACCTGTGAGTCAGTGAAAGCGACCGTGAGGCCTCCCCATTCTAAATCTCTTTTGCTCAAGGTTTTGTGACAAAGTGTATCCAGCTGTATGAAACCACCGTGGTGCGGCATGGGCTCATGCTAGTGGGACCCACAGGCTCCGGAAAAACCAAGGTAAGGGTTCCAGAAGACCTTTTGTGATATTTGTCGATAAAGAGAACAAAATAAATAGAGCGTTCCCTTGACACTAGCACCCATGATGTGAGTACTTCCAGTGTCTGTGTGCCTAATATGTTGGTGTTAGGATTTTGTTCAGAGGCAGAAAAATCCTTTATCACAACCAACAGTAGCAGCCTGTGTAGGAGAGCTTTCAAGTAAGAGCACCAGATTTAAAAGGTAAGCTTTCAAGTAAGAACACTGGGTTTAAAACTGAACTTACATGAACTGTAGAAGAGCCTCATTAAGGCAGACATGGGCGATTTTGAGTTTGCACGGCTTTAGTGGGATTTCTGCAGTGTGGTGTTTGCCGACATTCCATCAACACTTTGAAAGAATGGAGACTATTCCCATTTCTATTTGTGTGATCAGTGCTGGTGTTTTATAGCGCTCTCTCTCCCCCTTAATAATGAGAAACCCTTGGGTAAAGTCTTTTGTTGCTGCTTTCCATTCTTCTTTATTGTAGATTTATGGTGAGTTTGGAATAGCTTTGTTTTCAGTCTTAGAGTAGATGTGATGATGCCCTCTTGCACTCTTTCCCCCTTATTCCCTAACACCCTTTTTCCCCCTTCAGTGTTACAAAGTTTTGGCAGCTGCAATGACATCTTTGAAAGGTCGGCCTTCAGTCAGTGGTGGAAACTATGAAGCTGTCAATTACTATATATTGAATCCCAAATCTATTACAATGGGCCAGCTGTATGGAGAGTTTGACTTGTTAACTCATGAATGGTAAAGTACAAAACTTTCCTTCTTTACCCTCTTATCCCTTTTCTGGAAATCGGAAACCCTGTATCAGTTAAAATATAGAAGCCCATGTGGGGTTTTAATGATTAGTTTAAAAGACGTGTGGATGATCTAGCCAAAGCTGCATTGACCTCTTTCAGATCAAAATTCATAGGAAAATCAATAGGTTTTGAATAGTACATTTTAGATAGAGCATATTTTTTTTAACTTTGCATTTTGGGGATTATGGTGGTGAGTCTGTAGTCACATCATGAAACAGATGTACAGGGCCAATCTAGTGTCTAATCTCAATTTCCGTCTGCAAATGTCTCTTATTTGTTTATTACCTGGCTACTGTTTTATTCTGGGAACTTCTGCATGAAGGAGTTTCCTCTTTTTTCTTCAGCTCTTACCAATTTACCACATTCTGGATTATATAGCTGGATTCTGCAGATCAGTTTACTTACAGATCTCCCTTCAGGAGTAAAGCAGTTTAAACAGCCATGAACTGAAAGCCTTGAGAGGAATGCCACTACTGTACTGCTTTATTTGTATATTTATTTTGCTCTACCATGTGTATAGAGTTACACACCTATATCAATCTATAAATGTATAAATATCATTATAAAGACCATGAAAGGAAAGCTCTGCCAGACATTCCTCATGTTTTGTCCTGAAATTTCCTAAACATGGGCTAAAAGTACACTTATGGTTTTTATTTGTAGCAAATTCTACCTACTTTTAATAGCTTATTTATAATATGGTGTTTGTTCAAAGGACAGCATCCACATGCAGCAGAGGAGGGAGGGCAATACAGTGCCCATAAAAAAATGTTCACAGGCGTAAAACCATCTGTTCTCTCCAGCTGGGCTTTGGAGGGGTTTGTTTTCTTTTGATCTTGTTCAAAAGACCTTGCATGTCCTCGGTGTCTAGATAAACAAAAATGAATGATAATTATCAGAGTTTCACACTGATGACAATGATGATTTATTGGCAGAGATAAATGTTGGACTACATCCAATGGCCATGGAGGCCTTTGCATTTCTGGCAAAGAGTTGTCACGTGTGCTTGTATTCCTTTGCACCTACCCGGATATCAGATAGAAGATTTTTTTCTTGAAGGAGGGGAGATTTCTTGGCTATAATCTTTATACAGGACATTTTAGACCTATCCAGTATAATTTAGGGGGTGCACGTGTCAGTCAAACAGGATGTGGTTAGATGAGTAGATGCAACTAGCTGATTGGCTCCCCCCCCCCCGCCTTTCCCCCTTCCACATAACAGGACAGATGGGATCCTTCCTGCACTCATCCGGGTGGGAGCTGCAGCTGCTGATAACAAGAAGAAGTGGTACATGTTTGATGGCCCAGTGGATGCTGTTTGGATTGAGAACATGAACACTGTGCTGGACGACAACAAGAAGCTGTGCCTTAGCTCTGGAGAAATCATTAAACTAACAGAGGTACCTTTCTCATATTCCTTTCTTTGTCTTCTGACACCCCTGTTTGGCCTTGTTCTGGAAGTTTTTCTTCCTGACATTTCACCAGACTCTGCGGCTGGCATCTTCAGAGGGCAAGGAGCTCAGGGAAGGCTCCTTGCCCTCTGAAGATGGCAGCCACAGAGTCTGGCGAAACGTCAGGAAGAAAAACTTCCAGAACACGGCCAAACAGCCCGAAAAACTCACAACAGCTATCACTCATTGAAGCTTTCTGTCCTGTCTATTAGGGATGAGCTCCTTTTACAATCTCTCCCAAAATAAATGGCTATCTTTTAAACATAATTTGGTCTTGACATTTCTGATTTTGAACATTCGTTGACATAAGGGATTTTTTTTTTGGTCAGTTAAAAAACTAGGCTAAATCACAGCACAGGGGTGCATAAAATACACCCCTGTATTTTACTGAAGATTCTTCTTTATTTTTAAGGATAGGCCACTACTCTGTTGATCTTCTGCTATGTGGAAACTCCCACGAAGGCAGTATATGGGACCGTGCCACTAGCACAGGCATCGCCATTGCACTGCTGAAGGGTGGGTTTTCTTTTGGGAAGATGACCACCTATACAGTGGAAGCGCATCTGCATGAAAGGTGGATCCCATGTAACCTGGCATAGTTTGTTCTATTTTTTTCTGAGGAAGGGGTCCTTAAAAGTTTTGGTCTAAGTTAAACAATGTGATTTTAGTGAAATATGGTTGAGTCAATGTGCTTAAAATCAAATTTCTAATATTTCTGCTAGCTTCTGCTGTCCAGCAGTGTGTTTTTCACTACTGGCCCAGTTTTCGGGGGATTATAAAGGGCTCATTTTAGGGAACCATTATTTTATTATGAAAACCACCCAAGTAGCACAATTTTTCTGTTGCAGCATTTGAGAAAAGCCACACAAAACATCTCACTTTCAATCTCTTGGTTTTTAGGCAATGACCATGATGTTTGAAGTGCAGGATTTAGCCGTTGCTTCCCCTGCCACTGTCTCCCGGTGTGGCATGGTATATCTGGAGCCCAGCATTTTGGGACTACAACCCTTCACTGAATGCTGGCTGAAGAAGGTCCCGGATGTTATAAAGCCATTGGCACAGAAGCTGGAGTCCCTTTTCAGCAGATTCATAGAGGTGAGTGAGAACAAGATTGCTCATTTTTTGATTCAGGGCAAAATTTGTAGCTCAACCCAGTTTCACGGCCCAGAGTGAGACTCAAGGTGAAGACCTCCCTCCTGTTCCTCCTGGACTGTAGTCACAAGCCAGATGCCGTGTCAACTCAAAACCCATTGCATTGGCTTTTCACAGTTTTATGTCAGCAACTAGGTACTGTTTATTCAGTATTGGGAAGTTAATTTGCAGCAATTAATTTTAACTGGGGTTATGGTTGGAGAGTTTGCAGTAAATTGAGACCTGTGTCTTGTTGATACGAAAGTGAGCGGAAATTTCCCACACAGAAAAGTTGGAGTATTTATAGTAGTGCAGTTGAATATATTCATATGAAAGAAAGAAATTACTAAGCATTTGAAGCGTAAAGTGGGTGTTAGTCTTAAGTGTTTTGTAATAGTATTCATAAAAAAACCTACATTGGCTGGAATGCCAATGCTCATTTGGAAGCTCCTGTCAACTTTCTTTTCAAATGAGCCTGAAGTCTCTCTGGAGAGGAAAAGGTTGAAACTGTGTCTGTTCTACTTTGGGCACCTCATGAAAAGGTAGGATTCTCTGGAAAAGACCAGAATGCTGGGAAAGGTGGAAGGCGACCAAGAAAAAGAAGACGACCAAACATAACATGGATCGGCTCCTTAAAGGAAATTACAGGCTTGAGTTTACAAGAGCTGAGCATGGCTTTTGAGCACAGGACCCTCTGGCAATCACTCATTCATAGGTTCACCATGGATCAGAGATGACTTGGCACCAAGGAAGGACAATAATACTCATAACAGAAAAGCTCAATAACAGTATAAGGCTTATATGAACATCCACTGAACCTCCTGAATGTAGTCGATAGGTTCTTCTTTTTTCATGGGAACGGTAGACAGTTTTCAGAGGTGGAGCACTCTGGCCCTCCTAAACCCATTCCATTTCTCAGCTTCGGTTTATATCCATTCTCTAGCTGAGGTGCAGAATATTTTAAGAAGTCCTTGAAATAGCAGTGATTTGAGAACTATAAGCTGCTATGAAATACGAGGTGTGGAAATACTAATTATAGTAAAGAATAAACTTTATTTCTATGCTGCCTTTCCACCCGAAGGGACCCAAGGCGGCTTACAACAGTGCAATTCAAAACAATATGAAACAGTAAAAACAACATTTAAAAATAACTATAAAAACACTATAAAACAACTATAAAACTATAAAAAACCAATACTAAAACAGCAGCAGCAGCTGAATTTAAAGGGGGGCCCCAGCCGATAAAACTGAACATTAATATGTTATAGATAAAATTTTTGTAAAGGGCTGGAGGCTCAGAAGTCTTGCCTAAATAAAAAAGTCTTAAGGCCCCGTTTAAATGTTTCCAGGGAAGAGGCAGTTCTTAACTCAAAGGGGAGGGCATTCCATAGTGTCGGTGCCACTACTGAGAAGGCCCTATTTCTTGCCGCCGCCCCTCGCACTTCCTTCGGTGGCGGTACTCGTAGAAAGGCCTTCTCCAATTACCTAAGGGGATGGACCGGGTTGTATGGAAGTAGGCGGTTTCTCAGATATCCTGGTCTCGAGCTGTATAGAGCTTTAATGGTCATAACCAGCACCAGAAGCGGCCCAACAGAGTCGAATTGCCTAGCTCCAGTAACTACACGGGCTGCTGCGTCTAGATAATTAACAAGGCATCTTTTTGATCCTTTCAGGAATCTATCAGATTTGTCCGGACTGCAGTAAAGGAGATAATTGCCTCCACCGATGCCAACCTGACAGGAAGTCTTCTCAAATTATTAGACTGTTTCTTTCAACCCTTCATTCCTGTTGAGGTAGGATTGTTGCATGATTGAGGCTCAAGATCATAGAGCAGTGATTCCCAACCTTGAATCCCCAGATAATCTTGGACTACAATTCCCAGAAATCCTGACTAGCACAAATATTGGCAAAGACCTCTGGAAGTTTCAGTCCAAGGACATCTGGGGATACCAGGTTGGGAACCATCATTAAAAATTATCTGGGAGGTTCTAATAATGATACGTTTGTACCAGGGAATGAAAAAAATTCCCCCAGAGAAGACCGCTCGTATTGGTGAACTGATTGAGCCGTGGTTCATCTTCTCCTTGATATGGAGCGTCGGTGCGACTGGGGATGCCCAAAGCCGTGTGTACTTCAACAAGTGGCTAAGAATGAAGATGGCCGAGGAGAAGGCAAGTTGATGGAAATGTGATGTTATTTGTTCCTAGTGGCATCTGTGGGGCTCCTGCATTTCCAGCAGATGTCAGATTTCATTGTTATTATTTATTTTATTTTATTTATATACCCTTCATCTACCTAGGAGACACTCTGGGTGGTTTACAACATTATTAAGACAAATCATTGTGTTACTTTGGATAATTCATTTGTGGGATATGAGAAAATACACTGATCTCAGCATGAAACTGGATTAAATCACTATGAAGTTATATTTGTTATAAATTCCTTAAGGAGTTAATGCATGTGCATGAACACACACACACACACACACACACACACACACACACACACACACACACACACACATTTTACACTCCCTACTGCTGGCTGGCTGGCTGGGCCAACAAGTGGCCCTGGCGGATATGGGCACGCCTTGATGTGTCTGTGGGAGCCTGTTCTAATAAGGTCCGCAGTCCTCTTTCTTTTATCGGTATTTTCAACTTTGGGATTCTCATCGCTACCATATCACATCTTCTGCAGCTGTTTTCCTTTGATTCCTGTTTATGTCGTTTCTAAAACCTGTTTACAGATTCTTCTCTCCACCCACTGGACATTTAGCTTGCACTGTACAGGCACCTTTGCCAGGAAAACAACCCTCTAGTGGTCCATCAGCAGAGCATCTGCTGGCCTGGCCTTATCCTAACATCATGGTTGTCTATGATGCTTCATTCTATTGCCTGTGCATAACATCTCACGTTGTATTAACCTCCTTAGAATGAAAGAAAGGTTGTTCATTCGACACCTTCTTTCTTCCCCGCAGGTGGAGTTACTTTTCCCAGAAGAAGGGTTGGTCTATGACTATAAACTGGACGATGCTGGAATTAGCAGCGTGGAGGAAGATGAAGATGAAGATGTTGTGAAGACGGTACATACAAAGTAATGTGTTGGTGTTTAATTAGCAGCCCTGCACACGTGTTGAGAGGAGCTACCTACCAACACGCCTAGCAGTCACGCTGTTCACACGGTCAACTTGCCTGTGTATGGACCTTTATCTGAATACTTGGAGCTTCTCCATGAGACGTAGAGGATTCTGATTCAGTTAGCCTAGTAGTCCTTCTCATAGTGCTCTATACAGTATATACCTGTTCATCTGTAGGGTTCCTGGATATGTCTAGCTGACACATGACTGCTGAACACGTTATGTAGTAAGGGTGCAGCTAAATTGCAGTCTCTCCCCCAATGCAGGACGGGCCACGTGAATTGCTGTATTGTCTTTGCTCTAAACTTGGATTCTTACTTTGCTAAATAAAAAGGCAAGGAGGGAAGGATAGTCCGTCCATTCAGAACACTGATTAATATGCTGCTGGTTGCAAACATGCTGCTGGTTGCATATCGGAAGAAGTGGCTTCAAAAAGTTTGATATGTTATGATTGCGAACATAATTATAGCAACAGTTCCTACATACTTGGGCAGACTCCGCGTAATTCAGACATTTCTGAAAGATTTGATCATGTAGATTACTGGGAAAATAGATTTCTACAGGATTGTACAGAGATTAAAGTCTTGGCTATGTCATAGACGTCAACCCTAATTTAAGTAAATGGCAGATTGAGAGCAATTACATTACTTTCCCCCCCTTTGGAACTACTGTAGATCTAAGCCAAAAGTGTCTAATATTTCTTCCATTCAATGAGCATATCTGATCTCTATTCATTTAGTGTCCAACTACTTCACAGTCTTTTTTTAGGTCTTAGGGATGGGGGTAATGCAGAACTCACGCTTTACTGCTCCTATTTCTTCATCTTCCATAAAGATTTGACAGGTTCTTTTACACTGTTATTGAACTGTATATTATATTGACATATTATAATTATTAGCTGTTACTAATATTCTATAGAAAAAGGAAGCTGGCTACTTTCTTTAAAAAAATGCAGATCAATGCCTGTTTCTCTCAGTGAATTCTTGACTGACAATCTGTTCTTCCTGAAGCCAGCTATGCAATCAGTCATTTTGCAGCCAATAATGTGCTAAGCAGCAGCCTGTTAGTTATACTGTACTATTCTGAATGTCACTTAAATCATGTAAAAGACCCACCTGAGCCAATAGAGGTCGCTTCTTCAAAACGTCACAGAACATTTTTGTTGCTCTCCAGAAGTCCATGACCAGCATACAATCAGGACTGTTAGCTTTGCAGTATCAGGAGGGAAAAGTGTAAAATCCATATATTTTTGTACATTTAGCAGAAGCAGATGTTTTGTTTGGGCATAACTATAGAAAATTCTCCTTAATAACTATGCTCAGTGACTCTAAGACGGAAAGATATAAAGACTGGTTTTGAGGGACACATTTGTAAATTTTATTCCCAAGTATGTCTGTATTTCCCTACATAGGATCTGAATTAATCAAAACAGTAAATGTTTTGGAGAGGAACATAAGAACATAAGACGAGCCATGCTGGATCGGGCCAAAGGCCCATGTAGTCCAGCTTCCTGTATCTCACAGTGGCCCCACCAAATGTGTCTGGGAGCTCACGAGACTAGATATCTGTCTCTTGATACCACTCCCCTGCATCTGACCCTTGAAGTACCCTGGTTTTAAGCCTGGAGATTACACATCTCCCTCATGGTTTGTAACCTGCGATGGACTTTTCCTCCAGGAATCTGTCCAATCCCCTTTTGAAGGCATCCAGGCCAGATTCCATCACCACATCCTGTGGCAGGGAGTTCCATAGACAGACAACACGCTGGGTAAAAATATATATATTTTCTTTTGTCTGTTCTCACATGCTGAGAATTTGAACACAGATGCTTGATTTCTGTTTCTACTCTGGAACAACATAGACAATCTCCTAGAGAAAAGAGGTGGTTTTGTAAAGCCACAGCACCAGTCTATGGTCACCTGAAAGGCTTAGGGCAGTGGTGGCGAACCTTCGGCATGCTGGATGTTTTGCACTGCAACTCCCAGGATTCTGAGCCTAAATTGCCAATGACAAAGGACTGTGGAAGCGCCAAAGGTTTGCCACCACTGGGCTAGGGTAACTAGATCATTTTAATGAATAATTTCACAGACTAATCTGAGGAAACAGAGTAGAGTCTGGTTAAGAAGTCTTTTGGCTGGCATTATATGCTTTGTTATTTTTACTGCAGCAAATTTATATAGAATTCCCTCTGGAAACCATAACAAAATTCACAGAAGATGACATGATGCTATAGTGGTTGCAAGTCAGGCAACAGTCTTTGAATTTTTGAAAGAATTGAAGCATGGGCATGGAAATCATAGTAAAAACCCCTGGTCTAAATCAAGTCATAATCCTAAATAGATTAGACTCACTGAAATGAGTAGAATGTTATAGGTAGAAAATGTCCATTGGTTTCAGTGAGTGTATTCCACTTGTGGCTAATATTTGGGTTAGTCCCTCAGGTTATGATGAAAACACACCAGATTTCTCCCCCCACCCCTTGTGGTTGCATTAGTTTAAATCCAGTACTAGTGCTGTGGTAGCCAATACCATATGAAATGTACTGCAAGGATAGTATAACTGTAGAGAATAGCCATAACAGATTCACTAGTTTAACTTAAAATTGGGAGTAACATGCACGTAGGGAACTCAGACTTCAAAATAATATACAGTATAATGTTTTGGGCAAAAGATTTATAGCATGCAAAACATTGCTCTGAGATGAAGAGTGCAGCCATACTCATATTTACCATGTTTTTAAAGGCCTAGGTGAATTGATATAGTAAGTTGGTTAAGAGTGAGTATTTGTAAGCTGACAATCTCTGTATTGGAAAGAGGCTTTCCATCACCTTCTTTCTCAATAGCTCACCTTTTAAATCTTAGTTCCACTCCAAATACACTGGAAGTGTAATCTTTAGGAAGCTATTACTTCTCAGCTCCATCTCATAAAACAGAAATACTGTATATGAATAATAATTGTGGCCTGTCACTGAATGTTGTTTTAAGGACCATGGAGATAAAAAAAATCGTAGCACTTTGGGCAAGTGCTGTACAACTATTACTTAATCAAACTGTTAAAATGTCACCAATTGTGTGTGGTAAAATATTGCTATTTCAGTTCCCAAGAAAATGTGGCATGTCCACGGCAGAAGTGCTGCCATAAGGCACACAATAAATAAAGTGTTCAAAAAGCATTATCTAGAGTGGCTTGAAGAAAAATACTTATCTGGGTCCCGGCAAATGGAAGGGGTAAAACAAAGACAGATGACTTGACTAGCAATACTTAGAAGAGCTTCTGGCGAAAAAAAATCACATAAAAATAAGAGGTTTGACACTTGTCACGGTTAATAAATTCAGTTTAAGTGCTCATAAAAGCCACATAGGGGATCGTGTTGTTTCAGCTAGCAAAGGTGAGCCCAGGGAAATGTATAACCTAATTCTACTTCAGAAACCATGGCTTTAGTTAAAATAAAGTCAGTCAAAGCTCACATCTTGAAAGCAATGAGGCTACTTAGTAACATGTTCCATCACGTTATGTGGGACGCCCCAAAATGCTTTTCCTCATGTTTGCCATCTGATTTGCAGGGAGCAGGAAAAAAGAGTATTATGTTCCCTTTGAGGAAGGAGTGAAACAATTTCAGTTGTTTTGAGGTTTGTGGGTAATTATTTGTTCTGGTAGAGGTTGCTCTTCATTTTGTTTCTCTTAGGGCAACAGCAAGCCAGAGCTGAAACGTAGCTTTGACTGCCATTCCACCACAGAATGCGTCTTGTCCTAATATTTGGGATATAAAAAGAAAAGTCGGGCAGAGGGAGAAAAGAGTTGCTGCAGTGCTGCCATGGGGCCTTTGTACCGCCTGCATTCTCCTTCAAAATAATCCAAATTGTTTGGCTCTTCAGCCATTCCCAAATGGAACCTCTTTGGAATGGGGCCAGTCTTGTTGTTCAGTCGTTCAGTCGTGTCCGACTCTTCGTGACCCCATGGACCAGAGCTCGCCAGGCCTTCCTGTCTTCCACTGCCTCCCAGAGTTTGGTCAAATCCATATTGGTTGCATCGATGACACCGTCCAACCATCTCATTCTCTGCCGTCCCCTTTCCCTTTTGCCGTCCATCTTTCACAACATCAGGGACTTTTCCAAGGAGTCCTCTCTCCTCATGAGGTGGCCAAATTACTGGAGCCTCAGCTTCAAAATCTGTCCTTCCAGTGAACATCCGGGGTTGATTTCTTTCAGGATGGATAGGTTGGATCTCCTTGCAGTCCAGGGGACTCTCAGGACTCTCCTCCAGCACCACAGCTCAAAAGCATCAATTCTGCGACAATCAGCCTTCTTTATAGTCCAGATCTCACTTCCATACATCAATACTGGAAAAACCATAGCTTTGACTATCCGGACCGGGGGCCACTTAGCCTACCTTGTTTTAGGGAAAATATCCATTTTCACTAAGACTGTCTAAGCTCTATTTCTCATGAGACTTCGTCAGGACTAATTTCAACTTGGTGATGGCCAGGGCTCTTATTGACAATACTCTGCTTTGTCATCAGATCATATAAATCTTTTACTGACATTAGTGAAGCAATGGTTTGTTCCAGGGCTTAGGACGCGATCAGACAGCAAGAAATATCACATGTGGTCCCACTGGAAAGGGTTGCATTGTGGAGCAATCTCTGTTGAAGTGATCCTTCCATCCTTGCAGGAATCAATCCAACCTGGCTCTCATAAATATTAGCCAAAAATTGGATATGGATTACAGTCAGGCTGGACCATAATCTCCTGGGTATTGTGCGATTACTGGGAAACATCTCATACCAGAGATGTTTGGACCACTGGCACCCTTGATCCAGAGTTCAAGCTATTTCCCTGTCTGATGACATTCCTATCCCGAGGACTACAGTGGCCTTTGATTGCTTGCAAACCAACTTGCATCCCAGTTCTGTATTGTAGACATTTGCAGACTTTCATCAACATTTCTCTGTCTCTTAGGTTTGCTGGGTAAACTGGATGGACTCCTCTACCGAGTTTAGCATGGTGCCTGACACCAGTTTTTGTGACATTATTGTTCCCACCATAAACACTGTCCAGATGGCACACCTGCTGGAAATGTTACTCACCAACCACAAACCTGTAAGTTTTCAGAATTTCAAACAGAGTTAATCTAGCATAGCCGACTAATGTGTAAACATTATGTGGTTTAATCAAGTGCTGGTCCTTTGCTCAGATAAACAGAGGAACATCTCTTTGTTCACTGGGATTTTGTTGCCATTGTCTCTGGTTTGTGTTGTTTATTTTCCGATTTAAAAGATTCTTTATGATCTGGTCAGCTTCACTTTTTCTTTTTCTTAGCGTTTGTCCCCCTTGGTGGTGGAGTACGCTCCTTTTTTTTTTAAACTGGTTAGCTTTACCAGTTAATAAAATGATTTTGAGTACTCGGTTTGAAAACTCTATCAAGTCAGAATGGTCACGTCAGGTAAAAAAAATGGGCATGTGCGTTGATCGTCTGTGAATTTTTCCAATGATAAGAGGTCTTTCTTCCTTCCAAATGTAGGTCCTTTGTGTTGGCCCCACAGGAACTGGGAAGACTCTCACCATAGCAGACAAGCTTCTAAAGAACCTGCCACTAGAATATGTCAGCCACTTCCTGATGTTTTCTGCTCGAACCTCAGCCAACCAAACCCAAGATCTCATTGACAGCAAACTCGATAAAAGGCAAAACTTTCTCTGCTCCAGGACTTCTGTTCTTGATGTAACATTGTATTAGAGATGTTTTCTTAGCATTTGTTAACCATATATTAAGAAACCTAAGATTTGCTTAAGAGGTTGAACCCAAAACAGAAATATAGCTAAACAATTTTTTTATTTTATCTACTATTTTAAATAAAAAGCTCCTTGTGGATGTAAACCTTAATATGAAGGGGGACAGGGCTCCTCAAATAGCCAGAAGAATAACTATAAAGTGAAATAAAGGGAAGCTGACAGCAACATTGTGGGAAGGTTAGACTTCAATGCAGCCCTTAAGATTCCTAGCAGAATCACTCAAAAGGTTGGGACTTGAAATGATTACTGATTAAGGTTAAAGAAAAAAAGCAAAAGGAGAATTAGAGTTGAACGTAAAGAAGACAAAAATAATTAAGAAGACCAACATAATTATGGGCAAAAATGATCATGTTGAGAATGACAAAATCAAAATAGTTAAAAGATTTTGTCTACTGTGTCCCAGTTACCAATCCAAATTCAGGCTGTATCCAAGGAATCAAAAGACCGAGATTTGGAAGAGTAGTTCCGAAGAAGAAAAAATCCATGAGAGTAAGAATGTATCACTGGGGACCAGTAAGGCCCAGGTTATCCATATTGTGGTATTCGTGATTATTATGTAGAACTATGAATGGTGACTGGGGGGAAATCAATCAGTTCAAAATATGGCATAGGCTGAGAGCTTTTTGGATACCATGGTCCTCCAGAAAGACAAGCAAATGAATTCTAGGCCAATTCAGGCTGAATGGCTAAAATGAGGCTAATACATTTTGGACATCTCTTGATAAGACTCACTAGAAAAGACAATGATGCTAAGAAAAGTAGTAGGCTTTAGGGTTGGGCAGAGTTGCTAATGAAAGGGCCTTTTGGAGGCCGTAAATGCATGGGGTCTTTGTAAGTCAGAAGCCACTTGATGGTATTCGACCACAAATGGGGGTTTTTACACTGCTGAGTTTCACAACACTGAAGAGCATAATATCCCTTTGAAATACAAAACATTTCCATGATCACATCAATGGATTAAACCCAGAGTTGCTAACCGAGCAGCAGAGTCACTGCATTGCATTTTATTTATGATGACTGCCTTATTAGACATCTATATTTCCAGAGGCAGCATTTGCTGTGTGAAGCTCTGAGCGTATCCCAGATCCCTGTAGCAGGTGCTGAGGCTGCTTTATCGGAAAATGAGTGGGACAGATGTACTGTAGATGGTTGTTCTCTCCCCAGTATCTGCTTTTAAATGATCCTGAAGATTATAGCTGGAGCCCTGGTGCGTGTTCCACTCTGTAATTGTTCTTCTTGTCTGGATATGCACAGGCGCAAGGGGGTTTTTGGCCCTCCCCTTGGCAGGTACTTCATCTTTTTCATTGATGACCTCAACATGCCAGCCTTGGAGACCTATGGCGCTCAGCCACCCATTGAGCTTCTTCGGCAGTGGATGGATCACAACGGCTGGTACGATCGGAAACAAATCGGTACGACATTTAACTTTTGCATGCTAAACCTCCTTTCCAAACCAATGAGGCTAATTCTCAAGGAACATTAATCCAATATGCAATTATATTTCTTTCCCGCACCCCCCCACCCCCACCCCCACCCCAGCCATTTGTGGGGAGGCGTTGCACTCACCGTTCCTGTTTCCTCTTCTTCTTTGGAATCTTTTGTCAGGTGTTTTTAAGAAGTTGGTAGATATCAATTTCGTGGGTGCCATGGGTCCGCCTGGTGGAGGAAGGAACGCCATCACCCCACGTCTTACCCGCCACTTCAACTATCTCTCATTCACTGAGATGGAGGACAGCAGCAAGAAGACGATCTTCTCCACTATTCTAGGCAGTTGGATGGGTGGGTTAGGAAAATGCAGCACTCCTTCCTTCCTTCCTTCCTTCCTTCCTACCTACCTACCTACCTACCTACCTACTTACCTACCTACTCTTCAATTAAGAATTCCATATTACTAAGAAATGTTTGATACCAGTATGTACAAAAAAGGGAGCCTAAAACGTTTTGCCTGCCTTCTCAGGCCCTGAGCTTGCACAAGAAATTATACTGACTTGTGTCGGTGGCCTAATATCAACATGACGACGATGGCTCTCAATGCCAACACAACAAAGCGGTCTTCCCCTTTCCTCATCCATCAGCGCTGTCGAAAAAGCAGCACGGGAGAGGTTCTAAGCCCAGTGGAATAGGTTTTTTTTTTGGGGGGGGGGGTGTTATGGCAGGCTGAAGTGGAGGGTGCCCCCTCTCTACCAGTTACACTCATTAAAGGAGGTTGATGGATTTTAGCCATTGGTAAGAAATGTTGCCTGTAACGTAGCAAGCGGGGCAAACCGCATGCTAAGTTCATGCTACAGTCATACTAATTACGTCATTGTAACAAATCATTCAAAGTTCAAGTCCAGAATTTTTCCTGATATAATACCAGAGCTTCACTGTAGCGGATTTAAAGAGACCTTTGGGTAGTGGGCGGCATATAAGTTGTAAAAATAAATAAATAAATAAATAAATATACCAGGCGCCTCTCAGTTTGGAAACAAATGCTTCTTTCCACATTAAGCTGCCATTTTCTAGGCACTTGGGCAGTTGCTTCGCTCTGCTGTAAATATCCATGGTTGTAAGGTAGCAGATAGAGACCGAAACCCGTGTTGTAGCTTTATACCCAAATCATAAGTGTAATGACAGAAATAGTGGTGGCATATTGCAGGTACTTAATAAATTTTCATGTGACTTGTGGCAATGCGTGCAGTGTTAGAGCATTCCATTTGTGCCATTGGAAATCTATGGTAGGATCTCAGTCATAACCCCCCTCCCCCCAAAAAATATAATAATAGTAAATTGGATCAGACCCTCCAGGTTAAGGCCCTGCAAGGAGATAACATTTCCCACGGGGTTTCCAGTTAACAAAACTAGCAGCATTCTTAAGTTGGGACTATGTCTCCCAGGCTCATTTTCAGCCATTGAAATAGAACGCTATTAATAATCTGAGGCCGGAAAAGCCACCAATTACCCTCACAGGTATTTTAAACACAGCCAGAAAAAGTGAGTGTGACTGGCAATAATATTCCAGTTTGTTCCCTAACAATTCAAACTCTATCAAGATTGTATCTTCTTGCAGCCCTATAATCTGCACTGGAGGGCCTGGCATCCAACCTACTGTTCACACTGGGTGCTGGCACCAAGAAGATCCTTTTCCAGGGAGAAAGGTGGGGTAAAAATACTCTAAAACAAATAAATAAAATAAATAAATTTCCTGTTGAGTCACTGCTGACCTCAAGTGACATGGATAGTGAGGATGCACAAAAATGCTGCCGATCCCATCTTTTTTACTTCCCATGTGGGGGGGGGGATGGTGCTCAGAAAAGTCCGTGATGAGGGCACCTTCAGTGTTTTTTATTTATTTATTTATTTATTTATTTATTTATTTATTTATTTATTTATTTATTTATTATTATATTTTTATACCGCCCATCTTCCAAAAGGAACTCTGGGTGGTTTACAATGGGTTAAAAGAGTGAAAAAACACCAGAAAGAGAAAAAAGCAAACAAAACAATTAATAAAAAGAGTCATTGGCAGGAGGCATTAAAAAAAAAGGAAATGAATGTTAGGAAATGCTTGTCCTGTGTCAACATTTGTATATTTCTCTCTTGATTTTTTTTAGCTGGAAAACTAGGAGAAATATGCTACAGAGAACCAGTCCGTAAGTAGTTTGAGGGGTAAGGGGTAAGAAATAAGGGGTAAGAAGTAAGAAGTTACTTTTGCCTGAATTAGCTAAAGGGTTAAGGCCACACACAGAACTCCGTGCTGCCATAACTGACTATAACTGCAGATCAAGCCGGCAGAAACTTGATAAGATTCAACAAAGAGAACTACTCTTCTCGAACTGGGAGGATCTCACTACAAGGCTCAGTCCTGGGCCGGGTGCACCTCGACGTTTTTATTCACGATGTGGGTGAGGGAGTTCAGGTAATGCTTCTTGTGGCTGGTGCAGAATAAAATGGAATTGGTGATGCCTTGGAAGGCAGAAACAAAATACAAAAAGACCTTTTCAGGCTTTAGCACAGGCGTGTCCAAAGTTCGGCCCTCCAGATGTTTTGGGCCACAACTCCCACAGTCCTTTGCCATTGGACATACAGGCTTGGAATTCTGGGAGTTGTGGTCCAAAACATCAGGAGGGCCAAAGTTTGGACATGCCTGCTTTAGCACTTTAAGAGGGATAAAGTGCAAACCTCAACGCCAGGCCTGGGGGAAGGGGACCAAACACACACTTACAAGATGAGAGCTAATCCCATGAGATCTGCCTATCCTACATGATCATCCCAAGACAGGAAGTTGCAAATATTGATCCTGAGAGAGGCCCAGAAAGAGAAACCAAAAACTGGGCCTTCTTGGTGGTTGCTCCTTATCACTGGAAAAATGTCCTGCCTCCCGGCCCTTTCACCGGGAGTTTTCAGATGGTCCTTGAACGTTTGGCTCTTCAGGCAGGCCTTCCTGGAGCCTATAACATCAGAACACAGTAGTTGTCTCAGTGTTCATATTATCAGATCTACCACCATGCCTTTAAATTACTTTTAATTGTTTTTAGTTAATTTTATGTTGTTTTGTGTATACATAGTAATGTTAATTTTGACTTTCTTTAGCAATTGGGCTATTGTTTATGGTTACTGTTTTTAAGTTGCTATTGATTATGTTATTGTGTGATAAACCAGAGTGGCTTTGGGAGCAGATGGGAAGTATAACAGTCAAATAAAAAAATAAAATACATTACGTACCTCAGTAATACTATGAGCAAGAAGGCTGTTGGAATCTTTGTAGATCAAAAGCTAAATATGAGCTCAAAGTGCAATGTTATTGCAAAAAAAAAAAAAAAAGCAAATGCCACTTGAGGATTCATCAACAGAAGTATAGTCTCCAATTCCTGTGAGATACTAGCCCCCCTCTATTTGGCACTGCTTAGGCCTCACCTTGAGTACTGTGACCCGTTTTGGACCATGCACATCAAGAAGAATGCTGACAAACTGAGACAAGTCCAGAGGGGAGGGCAAAAAGTATGATTAGGGGACTGGAAGCCGAGCCCAATGAGGAGAAAACTGGACATACAGTATTTAGTCTTGGGAAAAGAAGCCTGAAGTGATAATAGCACTTTTCAAATACAGTGGAACCCAGACTTACAAGATTAATGCGTTCCGAGAGAATGCTCGTAAAGTGCTAATCTTGTAAGTCAGGCAGAGGTTTCCCATAGGAAATGCATCGAGAATCAATTAATCCATTCCAGAGGAACGGATTTCAGTGCAGTCCTATGGGAAAGCGCTGTAGATCACCTGCAGCTCCCCCCCATCAGAGGGGGGAGCCATGGGTCATTTAAAATGTCCTTGGCTTGGTTGCTTAAGGACATTTTTTTTAAAAAAAGCCACTTCTCTTCCCCCCCCCCCCACACACACACCATCGGATGCGTAGAGGGAGAAGCGCTTGCATCGGAAGAGAAAAAAGAAAGAAAAAACCTCTGCATCTCCCTCTAGGCGCCTGATGGGGGTGGTGGGAGAAGCCGAGGATTTTTTATTTTTACCCTTTTAAAAAAGGGGTCTTTGAGGCACTGATGAAAGCTGTCTTTTAAAATAGAGGCAGCTTCCCTCGTTGCCTGAAAGACCTTTGAAACAGCGTCCGCTCCCACCCCCCACCCCTGGTGAGGGGGAAAGTGCTCACTGTTTCAAAGGTATTTGTAACAGCCACCACCGTTACTTGGGGGGAAACCCCACCTTGCTCGTAAGGCAGCTGGGGGGGGGAGACAACTGAAGCCCGCTGGTAAGTCGGGGCACCACTATACTTGAAAGGCTGTCAGACAGAGGAGGGGCAGGATCTGTTCTCGATCAATCTGGACTACAGGACACCCAACAATGGGGCTCAAATTACAGGAAGCCAGATTTGGTTGAATGTCAGGGGGGAAATACCTGTTGGAAGAGTGCAGTGGAACCAATTATCTCAAGAGGTGGTGAGTGCTCCAACGCTAGAGGCATTCAAGAGAAATATGGACAACCATCTGGTAGATATCCTCTGAATTTGTATTCCTACACTGAGCCAAGGGGTTGAACTTGATGGCCTTGTAGGCCCCTTCCAACTCTATTATTCTATGATTCGATGACATCTACAGACATGGATGGATGCCAGACAAATCTAGTTTTTGGAAGCTATCACACATATAGGATACCATAACCCAAAATACTTGTCTCTTCTGCCCTCCCAAAATACCTCTAGTGGCAATGAAGAACTTCAGAAGTTAACTGGATTCTAGAATGGGCTAGTATTAAATCATTAAACGCTTTCTCTTCAGACAAGCTTTCCCTGAATGACAGACTACCCATTATGTGTCTTTATATGAATCTACCATACATGATTACATAGACTTTGTTTTTATAACCCCTTACAACTTTGTGTTTGTATCTGCTTTTTGGATGGTCTACCGTGCATGATTACATAGAATTTTTACTCTCTCTTTAACTGCTTGCATTCTCTTGTAGCTTTAATGTTGTCTTTTAATGCTGTAAGATGTCCCTCAATTCCCTGTTCTCAAACTTGAATACAGTATGCCTTAGTTGTACTGGACTGTATATTGTCCCTAATTACTGTAAGCCGCCTTGGGTCCTTTTCCAAGAAGAAAGGTGGGGTAAAAAATAATCTAAATAAATAAAATAAAATTTAAAGTTCAGAGCTGGCATCTTGAATAGAGCACAGAGAAAATTATCGGTATGTTAATCAGTAAACGTGATAAAAGATCAGTATGAGATCCCTTCTGCTGTCACCAGGCAGATTGTTGTATATTCAGCAACACTATAGGCTGTGAATATTGATTATATATTCTATTAGATCATTATTCTGATCTATTTTTGTAAGCCTTGCTAATTTTCAAGAGACCCTATCATATTGTCATGAGACTATTATTCTTTCCTGTCTTGAAAAGTGGCCATTGGAGTGCTAATTCACAACTTCTGGGTATTTTAGCTGGATGCCCTGAGATGGAAGAGCTGAAAGAGCCTCTCGTTGATGCTACCATACAAGTGTATTCAACCATTACTTCTCAACTGTTGCCCACTCCAGCAAAATCCCATTATACATTTAATCTGAGGGACCTCTCCAAGGTTTTCCAGGGGATGCTTATGGCAGAACCTGCAAAAATTGAGGTGAGTGCTCCTCTCACTTGTATCTATTGTATGGTGGGAGACCAGCTGAATAGAAATTGCATATCATTTTCTGATCAATGAAGTGCCTAAGTCATTATCCCTTTTTATACATTTAATACCACTCAGTGCAAGCAATAGGTATTGTGTTCTCATCTGGGAGTTGTAGTTGAAATCTATATGTAGTTGTAGTAGAGGTAAAATCTGTGGATAGCTTTTACCATGTTCGGTCTCCATTCCACAATTTACTCATAGTCATCTGACTCCTAGGTACTGTACCAGGCAGAATCCGATGAACATCCATTAGACATCTAGCATCAAAATCTGAGTGCATGGCTTTATCCACAGAATCCCACTTCTTCCACAGTGTTTGCTTGTTAGTGTAGAAGGATTGATTAGATTAAAAAGAGGTTTCCAGTTGTAATTTATTTATTTATTTTATATAGCTTGTATGCCACCTACTACCCAAAGATCTCTGGGTGGCTCACAATCAAAACAAACAATTAAAACGTCAAAATTACAATAAAATTAGAACAATAAAAACATATAAATACAATACAGTATATTAAAACACAACACTAAAATTGCCATCAGGACCCACAATCATCAGTTTAAAAACTTCTGGAACAGGAAGTTTTTTACTTGATGCCGAAATGTAAAACATAAGAGATTTTCAACTTTGTGGGAGGGGTTATTTGGTTTTGGGGGTGGTGGGTTTTTGTTTGTTTGTTTGTTTAAGGGGGGGAAACTGTTCTGTCTTCCTTCTGCAGTATTCCACTAAACTTCCATTTCCCCCCAGAAATGGCAAATTTAAAAGTTACCTCAGTGAATGCAGAGTCAGAGGCTGTGAGTTCAAATCTCTGCTGTGCCTCCTTGACAGGGGGTGGACTCGATCATCCACAGGGCCCCTTCCGGCTCTCCAGTTCTAAGATTAAAATGGTGATTGTGATATGGGGTTTGGGGGGGGGGGGTCTGAGTTAAGCTGTTCCTCGAATTATTTTCTAGGATAAACTGCACCTGCTGAGGCTATGGTACCACGAGAGCTGCCGTGTGTTCCGTGACCGCCTGGTTAATGATGAGGACAGAACTTGGTTTGATGATCTTATGAAGAACATGATGTTGGAATGGGGGACTACCTTTGATGAAGTTGTTCCTTTTCAGCCCCTTCTCTATGGGGATTTCATGATGCCTGGTGCTGATGTGAAGCTTTATGAACTGATTGATGACAAAGATAAGGTAATAAGGATCCTTCACTGCCTGCATATTCTTTTCTTCTTTGTTTCATCAGCCCTAATGTGGCTGTAGTTAATAAATACAGATGGTATCCTGAACTGGGCTTCCAGAATGTTGTGGCTACAAGAGATTAACGTAGCTGGTGTCTGTCCAAAGCATGTGTGATTTCCAGTGCCAAAAACAAAAACAAAAAGGCTGAGGTTGTATAGACTGAGTTTTAGAAGCATGCTGAGAATGATAGATGGAAGAGGGTGGAACAGCCCTAGATAGACTGTTTTCTCCTATGGCCCCCTGCTTCTTTTGGTGTTCAGCAAGTAATAAAGAACAGCTGGGAATCTGTTATGCAGACGACTTGAGCACAGTACTTAAGCTCAGGAAACGCAATAAACTAGGAAGGAGAACAAGTTTTATGTTCATAGTACTGCAGTGAATGCCATTAAAATCTTTACAGCTGACCTTTGCAGGTGATTATCCTTCCTACAGAACTCCCAAATGGAAGGATATTGCGCATACTGAGAAAATGTTAATTAAGCAAAGGATAAAAATATACAGATTTTAATAAGCAGCAGTGTACTTTCCATTCACTGCCATGAAGTCAAGGATAATTATAATAGTATGCTTTCTTTCATGATCACTCAGTGAATAATAGTAATTAATTATTCAGGCCTCTTGATGGCCAAAAGTTTGTCACACCTATTACTCAGATGGATAAATTGTGACTAATTTAAGCAACTTCATAAAATGACATAGTAGCTGGCCCGGGACTGGTGTTTTTGAAATCCTGACTAGTCTTTTGATCTAATCCTTTTTGGGGTCACCTGTGATTTAGAGCAACGATCAACAGGACAGTTATTATTTCATTTGTGCCACATATTGTTTGAAGAACCAAGTTTTCCTTTTCCTTGCCCTTCTAAATCAGGTGTGCGGGAAGGTGATATCTCTCCCCCACCCCCAACTTGGAAAACAACATTCTCCATGACTTTTCTTCTCTTTTTGGCCGTAGCTGATGCACGTCATTGAAGAGTACATGGAGGAGTACAATCAAATCAATACCACCAAGATGAAGCTAGTGCTCTTCATGGATGCTATGCAGCACATTTGCCGCATCACCCGAATTCTACGCCAGGCATTGGGCAATGCTCTTCTCTTGGGTGTCGGTGGCAGTGGACGGCAATCGCTCACCAAGCTAGCATCCCACATGTAAGACATCAATGTATGCCACAAATTTCTAAGCCAGCCTGTAAAGCGATTACCTGGTGGGAGGTAATTTCAAGTAGTTTCTCCCCCTTGCTAGACATTCCTTATTCCTGCTCTGAAGCTTAGCTTACTTGCATCTTACTAGGAAGAAATACTGGCCATGTTCACCCAAGATTACAAACGTACAGAAAGCAAATGCAGTGGTGGAGCACATTTGTGTCTGCCACCTCATCCCATCTAAGGTACTGGTATGCTTTCAGGTCTATCTGGTATCCACATGTAACACTGGGGTCAAGACCTAACATGAACTAGAAAACCTAACATCAATGAAGGAAGCCCTAGCCTTTAGTTTACAAGAAATGAGGAGGGCTGTTAGGACCTTTAAAGGGTCATTTAAGTCATCACAGTGAGTCGGTCACATAGGATTTAACAGCATTAACAAGACATGTGCACAGAAAGCATGATGTTTATAGGAGACTAGGACTCGGGGCAGTGGTTTCAAAATACAGGAAAAGAGATTCCATTTGACCATTAGGAAGAACTTCCTGATGGTTAGAGCTATTCTGCAGTGGAATATGCTGCCACAGAGGGTGGTGGAGTCACCTTCTTTGGAGGTTTTCAAGCAGAGGCTGGATGGCCATCTGTCGGGGGTGTTTTGACGGAGTTTCCTGCATGGCAGGGGGTTGGACTGGATGGCCCTTGAGGTCTCTTCCAACTGTGTCCAACTCTATGATTCTGTGATTCTAGGAGCAGTCTATGTGACTGTTGCCACTCAAAATGGAGGAGCTGCTGTATCATGCTAATGTGTGTTAGACTTTGGTCCTATCAGCCATATTTCATAATTGGACTAAACCCAGTTGCTGGTCTCAACTAAATGTATTGAATCACTTGAATGTTAACATTTTTATTACTGTGCTAAGGGGCAATGCTTAGCCTATATAATTAAATTGTAAACCACCCAAAGAGTACTTTAAGCACTATGGCGTGTCACAGAAGCAGAATATTTTTTTTTTTAAATAAATCACACTAATACAATCAATCAGCTTGAGATCAGCCTAGGAACTGAACTAAGGTCATTCTGTGTCTCAACAAAGGAACAGGTGCATCAGTTAGATAAGCAGGTGCAGTCTTGCTCCTCCAGCTCTGAACAGAAGCGACATTGCTCTGGTGACAGAATTGCCTCCTTTGATCTGTGTGTGTTGCATTATTACAGTCATGACCAACTGTTCGTGACTCCACATCCATGGAATTTTCTTGGCAGGAATACTGGAGTGGCTTGCCAGTTCCTACTTGGAGCGCCTACAACACCTGGTATTCCCTGGTGGTCGCCCATCCAAGTACTAACCAGGGCCGACCCTGCTTAGCTTCCGAAATCAGGAGAGATCAGATGTGCTCAGGGCATCTAGGCAGCTTTGTTCTACTCCAGGGCTGTCCAACTTTGAACAGGCGAAGGTCTACTTTTTCCAACTCAATGTGCCTGAGGGATAGTACACTAAAACCTCTACTTATGAATTTTATCCGTTCCGAGCACATGCTCATAAGTACAGCAGCGATTTCCCATAGGAATGCATTGAAAACCAATTAATCCATTCTGGAGGGAACAGATTTCAATGCGCCATGGCCTTGAACTGCCCTGCTCAGCTGAGACAATGGGCTGGCAGACCCAGAACTTTTGCTGGGGCAATGGTGATCCTTGGGATGGAGGAGGGAGGGGTGGAGAACTTATCCCCTTACTTTTTTTAATTGATGGCTGGCAGTCTACTTTTGAACCCTTCGCGGGCTACCAGTAGCCCACAGTCTACCTGTTGGGCAGGCGTGTTCTACTCAGCATTATTAACTTTAATTCATATCAGTCATTCTCTGTTTTTACTTAGGGAGTGTTTATGGGGTTTAGATTTCTGATATGAAATAATGTATATTGATCATGTATGTACATATTTTATTTATAAAATTATTTCTGGGTCATCTTCCCTCTTTCAGTCTTAGACCTGAACACTGTTTGAAAACTTAAAGCCGTATCATCACACAGCAGATTAAAAACAGGATGGAAACACTCTTGTTAAAAGAGAGATAACAGAATTATCGGTAATAGAGAAATCCAGGGTTTAAATTGCTCAAAGAAGACTAAATATGTGCATGTTAAACACTCTTCCTAAAACTGTGTGCCAGTCAAACCTGTTTACAGAGAGAATGCTATGGCTGAGGTGCCGTCAGAGCAAATTCCAGTTTCAGGTTCTTGAATCCTTTCCAGGGGACATAATAAAAGTGCCCTTTAAGCTAATTTTAAATGGGTATAAGGGTTACATGGACGGAAGCAATATTTGAGATATCAAAAGCAAAGTGTGCTGCTTATATCCTGTACCACAGTGCTTCAGGCACTCTCTGGGTAGTTAACAATTTAATTATGAAGGCTACACATTGCCGCCGCCACCAGCGAGCTGGGTACTCAATGTACCTGTGTAGGTACATTGCAGGCAATCTGTAGCCTGCATAATTAAATTGTAAACCGCTCAGACAGTGCTGTAAACGCTATTGGGCAGTATATAAGTGAAGCACTTTGCTTTTTCCTTTCGCTTTTACCTACCTCAGAAGGATGGGAGGTTACTTGGACCATCAAAATCAAACTCAGATCATGAGCAGAGTTTTGACTGGCGTACTGCAGTTCTATCACTGTGCCACAAGGCACCTTGGTATCCTAGTTCCAGACCCTTTAAGATATTTACAGCTAAGAACCAGCCCCTTAAATTTTATCCAGAAGGAAATTGCTAGCTAGTTCATTTGATATGATGTGATCAAGAAAGCACAGAGCAGAAAACAATCTAGCTCAGTGGTTCTCAGCCTGTGGGGCCACGATTTCCTGGACTGCAACTCCCAGAAGCCTCTACCACTTGCTGTGCTGGAAGGGGTTTCTAGGAGTTGCAGTCCAAAAACATCTTGGGACCCACATGTTGAGAACCACTCCTGCATTTTACACCATCTGTAGTTCCGCACATATTTGAAGAGCAGCCCCACACTGTGGTATTTTAATCATGAAAGGACCAAGCCATGTTCATTTCCTCAATAAATATTTCAATGAAGGCCCAGAAGTAATTCTCTTCGTGGACCTTAATATGTCTATGAATCCACTAAGTGATGTGTGTACACAGAAGAGAACCATGGTTTGTGTGGAATATGCTTTAGGTGCTGGTGTTTTTATGGCTGCAAAATAAGTCCATTGTTTGATTTCCCAAGCACTTTGTTTCATTGGTAGTCAGAATTGATGTGAGAAAAATACACACGAAAATGGTAGCCGCATATATAGGGTTTGCTTGTGTGCACATATTAACACGCTCTGGTTCTTTTGCTTTTAGAGCTGACTATGAATGTTTCCAAATTGAGCTTTCCAAGAACTATGGGATAGCTGAGTGGAGAGAAGACCTCAAAAAGATTATGCTGAAGGCTGGTCTGCAAAGTTTGCCCATCACATTTCTGTTCACTGATACACAGGTAATGAGATGGTTTGCAGACTTGAAAACTAACGTCCCTTCATCTGTTAGGAAGCTTGCTCCTTTATGTAAAGATTGAAAGGGTGATCGGATTTATCTCAGCAGTTCTTAACCTCTACTACAGTCCTTCCTTTTTCTCTTGTCTATCCCCCCCCACCCCAAACACACACGCACATAGTGTCATGTTTGAATGCGCTGGCCTTTTCTCTCTTAAAATAATCCATGGTGTGTGTGCCAACGGAATGTGTCCCTTGATATTATCACGAATTCTTGCTACTGAGATGTTTCATGATTACTATATTTAAGACGACAATGGAAAACATACAGCCTGTAGACTGTATTTGGGCTCATATGCAGCCCCCAGGCCACTCATTAGAAAAAAGAAACAATTTGGCTTCAACTGTGTGTGTGTGTGTGTGTGTGTGTGTGTGTTTGTTTGTTTGTTTTTTTCTGTCTTGTTGACCGCCCAGTTTTCCCGCGAGAACTCTGGGTGGTGTACCACACACTGGAAAAATAACTTGTCCAAACATATAAAACCCCAGACATAGCAAATCAAAATACAACTTATTATTATTATTATTATTATTATTATTATTATTATTATTATTATTATTATTATTATTATTATTATTATTATTATTATTATTATTATTATTAATAATAATAATAATAATAATAATAATAATAATAATAATAATAATAATAATAATAATAATAATAATAATAATAATAAATATTTTGATTTGCTATGTCTGGGGTTTTATATGTTTGGACAAGTTATTTTTCCAGTGTGTGGTACACCACACACTTTATTATTAGTCTGTATGTCTGTTGGTCCCAGCCCTTTATTGACGGATCCTGCTTATGTTATATGTTTGGTGATGTGCTATGTCTATTTTTATTTTTATTTTTAACCTATTTTATTATTATTATTATTATTATTATTATTATTATTATTATTATTATTATTATTATTATTATTATTATTATTATTATTATTATTATTAATAATAATAATAATAATAATAATAATAATAATAATAATAATAATAATAAAATAGGTTAAAAATAAAAATAAAAATAGACATAGCACATCACCAAACATATAACATAAGCAGGATCCGTCAATAAAGGGCTGGGACCAACAGACATACAGACTAATAACAAAACCGCAGTGTGCTCAAAGGTCACCTAAAGCATTCCTTGAAGAGCCAGGTTCTGGGGCAATTTTGCCATGCCTAGAGGCTCCCAGAAATCCTGCCCCCTGTTTTTGTAAGTAAATGGAAGGTCCCCACAGAAATGTGTGCAGTCCTCCAAGGTGCGGGGATAAGTATGTATGTCTTGCAAACATTTGGAGAGTGCACCTCCCCGATTTAACACATGAACTGGAGTGAGGTTTTAGCTCCCCAGCAGTAGTTTTCCTATGGACACTGGATTTGAACCTGTGCTTTCAGTCACCATACCCAGCACTCAGGTCAGTTTTGTGGCTCTCGGGGGGGGGGAAGGGGGGGAGGCTTCTCAAATAGCTTGGACAGCCATCTGGCAGATATCTTTTGATTTGCATTCCTGCATAGAGTGGGTGTTTGGACTCAATGGCTTTGTAGTCCCCTTCCAGATTCATGATTTTATGATTCTTTGATTTTCAGAGGTCCATTCCTCGTCACCGCCACACATACACATCAGACCTTGGAGGACCAGGCTCATTATTGGCTCACATGGCTGCCCACTCCCAAAAATATTTTTTTAATTTTTTAAATGGAAAACATCCCCTGCTGGTGTTACTACTAATAGCTGTAGAAACCACTGTTGTTTGCTGTTCCTGTACTGTTCTAGTTCATTTTTAGTTTTTGAGGGAAAGACCCCTCCTGGGCAATAAATAGCTGGTAGCGAGCTTGGTAACGTTGTCCCTCATGCTTCCTAGAGGGCACAAAATGATGGGGAAGAGAGAGAGAGAGAGAGAGAGAGAGAGAGAGAGAGAGTGCTAGGGAGATAAATTTGAGGCCCTGGGAACCACATGTGGCCCACAGGCTGCGCTTGAACCAGTCTTGTTCTAAAGCAGGAAGAATTCTGCTGACAAGGAAGTAACACTTTTAAAAGTTGTGGAAAGGCATAAATAACGGTGGTAATACAGACAAGCAAAAAGGTTTGCTGCTCTTCACATTCTCGTTGTGAAGAGTTTCTAGCAGATGTCTTTGTGTCTCAGCAGCCGTAAATATGCTACTGGGAGTAAGGATATATTTTCCCAGGTACGAAACATGGCACATCTAGTATGGAAGAAATGTGATCTCATCTGAACAGATGTGGAATGTTGACAGGTGACATCTGGAACCCCAGTAACATATAAACAAGCACCCATTTATAGTCCTACATCGGCAATGTCTGGAAAGGTTATTAGATGGTAGGATTTGATCTAAACAACAGGATGCAAATTTCAAATGTTACTTCAATAAGTAATCTATTACTTCACACTCTTGTGGAGTTTGTAAGTCTCATTGCAACTAACCAGTCCTATATTACGTTTTTTGTGGCTTAGATTTTTATCTAGCAAATCACTGAACTGTCTCCTTTAAACCAGGGAGATGAGTTGATCATTGGTGATATAAATATATATTAAACCGGTAGGTGCAGCATTAGAATCGCCAATGAAAACCAGCCTTATTTTCTCTTTAGATTAAAAGTGAATCCTTCCTTGAGGATATCAACAACCTGCTCAATTCCGGAGACATACCCAACCTTTATGGCCTAGATGAACAGGACCAAATTATGACCACCATGAAGCCCATTGTTCAGGACCAGGGGCTTCAACCCACCAAAGCAAACCTGATGGCTGCCTACACAGGGAGGGTCCGCAGTAATATCCACACAGTTCTGTGCATGAGGTATGAGTTTGCCGAATCTATAAGGCCCAGTTGCTGCCTCCTTTTTTTTTCATATCAGATGCAGATGTTGACCTGTGGGTTTCCTCATACTAACGGGTTTACTTGAGGGGTGCCATATAAAAACAGGAGTGGATAGTAGATACTGTATGTTGTTTGTATTTTGTGTGCTCACAGTTGTGCAAACTCTCACCTGATTATCCCCTGATGGAATGGAAACAGTGTTATTTTTGTTGCCATGCTGTGTCTTTTATTTAGAACTTGGAGAACTGTGAGAGAATGTCCTTTTGCCCATGCGTGGAAGGCAGTACTGTATTATTCCTCTCTGGTTTAATTTAGCTCACACGAATGGAGCAAAGCTTGTATTTCCCCTCTCATATGAGATGCAGAGCCTGTTCTTTCAGCTATGATGACACATATTCCATCTGGGCTACAGGAGACCCTGTAACCTTTGAGACCGGTGTTCTTGTAGAAGAGATTGTTGAGCTCCCTGTTTTCAATATCTGCTGTTGCAGTAACCCAGGCCTCATGACAGATTTAGTAGGTTTCAACCTTCAGACGGTGAGGTGATCTGTTCCCCGAAATTTGTAGCACACTGTATTCATATACATTTTAACTGCAGTGTTCTCTGTGTATTCAAGACAGCCTTTCTTACCAAAAAAAAGTGCTCACAGTGCAGCCAAATTGGTAGCAAAGGAGGTTATTAGAAGTTTATTCTAATCAATTATTTTTTTTCCATTCGTTGCTGCTGCTTCACTCTCTAGTCCCATTGGAGAGATATTCCGAGCAAGACTCCGGCAGTTTCCTTCTCTAGTGAACTGCTGTACCATTGATTGGTTTAATGAGTGGCCTGCAGAAGCCCTCGAGTCTGTTGCGACTTCCTTCTTTCATGAGATCCTAGATGCTGAAGCCACTCCTGAAGTTATACAGGGCATGGTAAGTCTCTCTTCTATAGCAGATGTGCCCATGACCTCAGGCGACACATATATACTGGCTGAAATCCTTGGCCGAGTGGAGCAAATCATGTTCAAGTAGATTTGGTGAGTCAACTCCCCAGTAGTGGTTGAGTCTCCTTCTTTGGAGGTTTTTAAGCAGAGGCTGGATGGCCATCTGTCGGAAATATTGTGATAGGGTTCCTGCATGGCAGGGGGTTGGACTAGATGGTCCTTGGGGTCTCTTCCAACTCTATGATTCTATGATTCAGTAAGTTCCATTGATTCAAAGGGGGCTCCTTGAGTTGTGACTCGCCATTGCTAAGCAACAGGATTCCTGCCACTCTACCAGATACTTGAAAAAGAACGTCGTTGCCTAATAATTGCATACAGTTCATTATTTGAATTTAGAATGTTTGACACACTCTGACAACGTTTCAGAGAGAGTTGCCCTGTCTCCATTTGATCCATGTCCTTTAGGGAAATGCTGATTTCAGAAGCATCTGAATTACAGATTTCAGCTTCCCTGCACCTGCACGGTAAATCAAAAGGATCAATTACTGGCTGAGGTCAAACACAAAGAGATTTCCTTCTCTAAGGCAAAACATTTCAGAGGCGTTGCCTACTTTTGATTTACCTTGGGTTCTTTTCCAAAACAAATCTTCTTGAGGCCAAGTCATCTTTTTACAAAAGAAAGTTATACTTGCAAAAAGATTCAAAAAAGATAAAAAAAACTGTCAGACCCCAGATACAAACTTATTTCCCTAAAATAACAATAAAAAAGCTAAGTTATTTTCTCTAACTGGTTACACTGAGTCATTTTGACTGATCTAAATTAATCCTAACTCTACTGAACTGAAGCAAGCATAATTGCTCAAAGCAATCCTCAGCAAAATCATGTCTCTTCTCCTTGTCTTCCCAGAAGCTTCCAGATGTTACATGGTGTGATTGGCCAATGGTAGCTCTACCCCTCTGCCCTAAGAATTGTTATGACTATATTCCACATGCCTTAGATAAGAGTGTAATGCAAAGCCGAAATGTGTAGTTAATATCACAGCTTAGGGAATCACACTATGTCCCATTATCCGTAATTTCCTTACAGCACCTCATCTTTTAGACGTGCTCAACCCCATTTTAGTGTTAAGCATTTTCTAATCTTCTGGTTCCCACCTCTTCCAGATTGAGATGTGTGTAGAAATCCATCAGAGTGTAGCAGTCAAGTGCAAGGCATATCTGGCAGAACTAGGAAGACATAATTATGTCACTCCTAAAAGTTACTTGGAACTGCTCGGCATTTTCACCACCTTGATAGGCACAAAGAAGCAGGAGCTCAAAGTTGCGAAGATCAGGATGAAGAGTGGATTGGACAAGGTGAGTACTTTCCAATTTTGTTGCCTCTGTCCCTTGCGATGAAGAATGCATTTAGATCCAAAAGCAAAAAAAGCAAAGTGTTCTGCTTATATACCACCCCATACCACTTCAAGTAGTCTCTGGGTGGTTTACAATTTTAATTATAGTATGCAGGCTACACATTGCCCACCCCCCAGCAATCTGGGTACTCATTTTACCAACCTCAGAAGGATGGAAGGCTGAGTCAACCATGAGCCTGCTACTTGGGATCAAACCCCTGGTTGTGAGCACAGTTTTACCGACAGTACAGGCATTTAACCACTGTGCCACGGGGCTCCACAGAGATCTATGTTCGTATGCCCTTTTTAAGTAGCACTTCAGAAAATTGTAATGAATCCTTGGAAAAGACTGGTCATTACAAGGGCTCGAAGTAATTATCACTACATTGGATAGCAATTACTTTACCAGCCACCACAATAAATTTGGAATAGTAGCAGTTACTTTGGTCAAGTGACCATGTATAAACATTGTGATTGCTACTAAAAGAGCAATTGGAGACTCTGAATTCATATGTTTAGCTCAGGGTGCTTTTATTCCACTTTCCTATTCTAAGGTACTGAAAATGTCTAACAAGGAAATAACACTATAAATGGCCTCTAATACTACCAAAATAGACCAAAAATACTGTATACTAAATGCATACGGAGAGCATAATCATTCCACAAAAAAAGAATATAATTTAAAAGTGCATTAAACGTGTTATCTTTTTAAGACATGAATCTGACCAGTGAGCAGTTCATCCCCAACATCCATTCAGGCAGAAATCATTCTGGTTTGAGGCCACCCCAGGAAAGATCCTGAATGATCCAGGCCCATTTGCTGAAGTGGGCTGGATCCATCTCATCACCCAGCCCTGCCTTCTCTCAGAGAGCTAGTATCTGAGAGTGCTCTGATGGCAGGTGCTGAGGTGATTCCACGGAGAACCGATGGCCAGCAGGGCTGCAACTGTGTCCTAAGCCAAGGCTGTTCAACTTTGAACAGGCCGAGGTCTACTTTTTCCAGCCCAAAGTGCCTGAGGGCTACTACACTAAAACCTCTACTTACGAATTTTATCCGTTCCAAGCACATGCTCATAAGTTTTAAAAAAATTGTTAAGTAGAGCAGCAGTTTCCCATATGAATGCATTGAAAACCTATTAATCCATTCTGGAGGGAACAGATTTCAGTGCACCATGGCCCTTGAACTGCCCCGCTCAGCATAGACAGTGGGCTGGCAGATCCAGAAATTTGCTGGGGCAGTGGTGGTCCTTGGGATGGGGGAGGGAGGGGTGGAGAACTTATCCCCTCACTTTTTTTATTGATGGCCGGTGGGCTACTTTTGAACCCTTCATGGGCTACCGGTAGCCCGCGGTCTACCTGTTGTACAGGCCTGCCCTAAACTATTCCTTAGCTAGAGCTAGCAATGCAAGATTGAATAGTTTATACATACACATAATCCTTATTTTGCTCTCATTTTGGGAACTTCCTAAGAGGATGTTTCCACCTAACATTCACAGTACAGCCAGCCAAGATCATCGCTAGAACAGAATCAAGGTTTAAGTACTGATTTAAAATAAATGAGACAAACCTAGGTATTTTTGAGCAAAGCTGAAATTTTGCAGATATTTAACATGCCCATGTATGCTTGTCCACATAGGAAAAAATGGTGGTTCCTCAACAGCTGAACTTAACATTTTCGTATGGAGGACAAACCTGAATTTGCATGACTGATTCATTTTAAAATATTTTCACCCCGTCTTTCTCCTTAAAAGGACTCAAGAACTGCTGGATAGCTCAGAGATGTTTAGGCATCTGGCTGCAGAGTCAGAGGTTGAACGTTAGATTTCCCATTGTGCCTCCTTGAGAAGGGCCAAACTTGATAATCAGTAAGGTTCCCTCCCAGCTCAGCAGTTATAAGATGAGGAGGTGGCTGGGTACATGGGAAAAGGATACAGTTAAAAAAACAAAGAAGGCTGTTGAAAAACATGAACATGATTCGTCTGTGAAGATTCTCAGTCATCCAGGTGAGTTTATCTGGAAGTTGAGTCATGGCTACTGGACTTCTTTTTCTTGAGAGACAGAAATGTTTCGCTGCTCATCCAAACAGCTTCATCAGTATGACTGATGAAGCTGTTTGGATGAGCAGCGAAACGTTTCTCTCTCTCAAAAAGAAGTCCAGTAGCCATGACTCAACTTCCAGATGAACATGATTCAAACAATGAGACATGTACCCACACCAGTGGGAGGTAGCACCTCTTCAGCAAGCGTTGATGAGGACAGGAAGAATATGTTGACCAAAGTGCACTATGTGTTTAAAACAATTTTACTGTTTTAAATGAGCAAAATGTTCTCTAGATGCCCAAATGTTACCTTTATTTAAAACAGCAATGCGTGCTTCTGATTTCAAAACTAGAAGGTAAGCGTGGTGTGTACAGGGAAACCTAGCACAACACGTTGGTAGGATGTAGGGATGTCACTCCTTCAGAATCACTGCCAGAAGGTGAAGGGGGAAATCTTGCTGAGATCTTTCTGCACTGGAGAGGAAAAAAATAATCATGGGATTTCTGACAATTCTGCTGTGTTTTCGCATTTAAAAGCAACCGCACATTGGAACAAACTTCAGTCATAAAGTGCTACATGATGGAATGCTGAAGTCTACAGGTGAGAAGTGTCTAGGACTGTAAGAGGATCTAGTGATACTAAGGCCAAAGCAGCAAATGCCCGACTGTGAAAAGAGTTGATTCTAAATGGCGACGTGTTTCTCTCCCTTCTGCTGTCTCCACATTGTTTTCATGTTTTGGTGGCAACATATTATTCTGCATTTCAGTAAACACTGCATGCCAGGATGAACCTTGTTTTCTCTGCTCCTAGCTTTTGCGAACAGCAGAAGATGTCGCAAAAATGCAGGAAGAGCTAGAGTTAGCACGCCCCCTGCTGGCAGAGGCTGCCAAGGACACCCTGGTTACCATGGAACAAATACAGGTAGGACTCAGAAGACGGTGCAAAAGAAAGCAGTGTTGCCAGGATGAGACCTTGCAGGCGCAGGAGCTGATCAATGGATGGTTAACAGTCACTTCACTTTGGTAGTGTTGTTCCGGAAGAAGCAACACTTATGTTGTATCTTTACTTTGCTGTCCCCAGATACCACCCCTACTGTTGAAGTAGTGGGGCATTGCATCTGGAATGTCTTTAAATAAGTTATCGATCTGCTTATTTATTTACTGTGAAAGGAGAAGCATCATTAGGATTTTGAGTTGGACACCAAAAGGACTTGAACTGGCCTTGTTTCTGTTCTCAAACACGTTTACCCCAATTAGGAATGCATTGTGTGCCATTGTGTATTGATTGTACTTGGCTTTTATATGTGTGAGGAATTTAATAGTTTGGCTTCACTGTTTTTTCCAGTGACACTTTCATCAACACCTTGCTGTCTCTCCTCCGTCCTAAAAGAAGGACTCATTCTCTTCTGGGCTCTAGGCAGCCATTGCTCCCCAGAAGAGCATCCTAATCCCATCCCACTTTTCCCATTGGATGCTTGGGTCCTCATTGGACTGTTACAGGGTGGGTTTTTAAAGCATTTTCAAAATTTTGACCAATTGATTGATCCCCTCAGTTTGGTTCCCCAAGAAATCTATGCTGAGGTATACCTCCATTTCGTTTCCACGAACTAAAGAAAGATAATGTACATGTGAGTATGATTGACCTTATGGAGGCTGAGTCACACACACACAAAACTTGCTTCTCATTTTGTTCACCCACCCAGAGTGCAATCATGTAACGAAGCAAGGTGTTTGATTAGAGTTGTTATACAAAAGGACACAGGAACCTTTAATCCTTCAATTGTTGCTGTACTCCCTCCCTGCTACCATGACCAATGGCCAGAGAAGACAGGAGCTGAACAGCCACAGCTTATCCCAAGTTTACATCTAATCGTTTTAACTGTTGTATTTCTATATGAAGGAGACTGAGGGAGTGGAAGCTGAGCAACAGAAATAGGAGAAAAGTACTGTAATGTACTAGCACCTTTACATTATTTTGTTGGGGTCCAGTTAATTTAACAGTAAAGATGGACCACAATATCACAGGAGGATATCTTGACACAAAGGCAGTAACAAGGTGTGTGAGAGAGAGAACTACAACATTTGCCATAAAGCTGAGACCCTCTAGCTGAAGAAAGTTCCTCTGGTGGCCCGTGGGCTGATGGTGAAAAGCCACTTCCAGCAAGACCTGATGGAAGCCCGTGTATGATGCGAATCCCCTCCATGTTCCCTAGGTAGACACCGCTGTCGCAGAAGAGACACGAAACGCTGTGCAGGCTGAGGAAATGAAAGCTAAAGTCAAAGCTCAGACCGCACAGGCAATCGCTGATGATGCCCAGAAGGACTTGGCAGAAGCCCTCCCAGCCCTGGATGCTGCCCTCGCAAGCTTAAGGAACCTCAACAAGAACGATGTCACTGAGGTAAGGGAAAAGGCAGGGGGTGTCTTCTGGCACCAGCATAATATGGCCGGAACTCTTTCTCTGGCAGCCTCGGCCTTTTACGACCCCAATTCAGCAGGCCTGCCCACTGGACAACAAAAAATACCCCACACATTC
This sequence comes from Phrynocephalus guinanensis, assembly GCA_037367245.1. Lineage (NCBI taxonomy): Eukaryota > Metazoa > Chordata > Lepidosauria > Squamata > Agamidae > Phrynocephalus > Phrynocephalus guinanensis. The sequence goes on from CM074734.1 coordinate 46,685,582, forward strand.
CGATTTCTCCAGTTTTCCTTGCCCAGGTCGTTATTGGATTGGAATGGCCTTCTTGCTTTTGAACCAAAGGGTTTTTAAAATAGTATTACTAATAGTCATTGTATTGCTACTAATAGTATTGCTACTATTTAAAAATCCTACTACACGGAAGGGTACCTTTGACAGGAAGCCACCTGTTATTTGTTCAGGGGTTCCAAAACATTTAGAATGACTCTTGTAGATTGCAATCCATATTCAGGGAACAAATGCATAGTATCAGAGTAGATCCACAATTATCTAGTTGCCTTTCCTGTTGATGATGTTACATTCTGTCCAGTTGCCTCCCCGTTATGGTGCCCCTATGAAGGAGTAGCCCAGTTAGTTTGATATCTGACTATGTAGTCAGAGAGGGGGAATTCATTTCCCCCTGTGTGTCCCAGGAGAGGAGCTACCCTGTGTAGCTTTGGGCAAGCTGCCCAGTTCCAGAATGAGTGCAGAAAAAGGGAATGGTAAACCACTTCTGAATGCTGTCTACCGAGAAAACTCTGGAAGGGGTCACAGGTGGTCAGAATCATCTTGAAAACATGCATTCATTAATTATTGTTAATGAATGAGGGCCCTCCAAAACCATCCCATCACTTACGGCCCTGCTCACCTCTTGCAGACTCACTAGTTCTCATTCGTTTGACTCACCATATAGGGCAGCAGTGGCGAACCTTTGGCACGTCAGATGTTTTGGAGCACAACTCCCACAGTCCTTTGTCATCGGCAATACAGGCTCAGAATTGTGGGAGTTGTGGTCCAAAAAACCTGCCGTGTCAAAGGTTCGCTGCCACTGGTCTGGGTTCTTGAAGTGGCCTTAGATGAGGATATATGCAGGTTGACAATGCTTGGTTTTGCCTGGCTGCTTGCTTTTGCGACACGTGCAAAGGTGTTAGGATTGGTTGTTGCCTGTACCCATACGCATCTATTCATATTCCCCAGTCTTAGTAACAGACTTTTACAAAATAACTCATCTATATTGCTCCATACTAGAAGCATGCCACCAAATGTCATGAATGGCAGATCTGTTTATTTGTGTGCACATTATTGTCTGCACATGAAATATGCATTTGTAATATGAGCAACGAGCAAATTCATAATAATAATCAGTTTAGCTCACGAAGGGCTTCTGGACTCTTACTTCCAAATTCTGAAAGGAGTCATATAGATCTGTTTGCTGGGGATCACAGCTCCCTCCAAATGTCTTTGCACCTTGCTTTACTCTCTAAGAAATGTCAAAGAGATTCTTCTGTGATAAAAATTGCTGTGATGAGATGTCAACAGGATTCTACCACTTCAACTGCCATCTCTAAACTGATAAGGAACATGTTACAATAATTGTACTTTTCTTGGAGAACTTGAGTTGTTGGTTTTTGTTTCTCTTTTTTGTTTGTTTTAAGTTAAAATTCCAAGACCCCCAAAGTACTGTACTTAGTTACTAGGATAGATTTGATTTTTAAGTGACAGCTCATAGTTTCTTGTTCAAAATTCAGGACTGTAGTTAGTTGTTTTCAAAATGTATCAAGCTGCTAACCCGTAGTACAAGATATCTAGGTGGTGAGGCTACATGCTATATAATTATAATGAATTAATTGTAATTTAAAAGGATAAGGCTGTGAACCCAGCCTTAATCTTTTTTTAAAAAGTAGCTAAATTAATTGTAGTTACACCGCAGGAGGAAATATGTTATCCCTCATTACGGTGTGATTGTACCATAACCTTGTTATTCCTTTCCTATTGTGAAATGTTGATCGGAATATCTGTGAAAATTCTCAGTCATCCAGGTGAGTTTATCTGGAAGTTGAGTCATGGCAAGTTCTTTTTCTTGAGAGATTGAAACATTTCACTGTTCATCCAAACACCTTCATCAGTCTGGAGAAAGATAGCTGCAAGTCCTCCATTTTATAGTTCACTTTGACCTCTTGTCACCCTGGTCTGCAATAGGCTCATAAGATGAACAATGGCCTGAATAGGCTTGTTAGGTAGTCAAGAGTATCCATAGCCTTAAGGTGAACAATGGTCTAAGGTGCTGAAACCCATAAAGTATGGGTCGTTAGCTATGGCCTTGGTGGTGAAGGTGTGAAGTATTTTTATTTGTCTGTGTATTGTTGAAATCTCATTCTGATAAGTGGCAGATAGACTATGCCTGAGTCCCCCACCTCTGTTGAGAGAGCGGTTTTCAATGCTCACATGAATGGCTTCCCTGACCCCTCTTTGAGACCACCTATCTTCTCTGTCTAATATGTGTACATCCTCATCTTTGATTGAGTGCCCTTTGTCCTTCAATTGGAGGTGTACTGCTGATTCTAGTCCTGAGCTGTTACCCCTCCTATGTTGGGCCATTCTTCTTTTTAATGGCTGTTTATTTTCTCCAATGTAGAGATCTGCACACTCTTCACTGCATTGGACCACATATTCTATATTGCTCCTTTTTTGTTTTGGTATCGGGTCCTTTTGGGTGGACGAGTCTCTGCCTTAGTGTGTTCATGGGTTTGAAATAAACAGGGATGTGGTGTTTGCCAAAACTTCTTTGAAGCTTTTCTGACACTCCAGCCATGTAGGGAATGACCAGGTTCTTCCGTCGGCTCTGGATCTCAGGCCGATCCATTGTTCTTCTGGGTCAGCACAGTGCTTTGGTGAAGGCCCACATATTTTATTTATTATGTTGTATTTTTACCCTACCTTTCTCCTTGGAAAAAGTACCCAATAATAAGTATATAAACACAAAGTCTATGTGATCCTGTAGATTCATATGAAAGACACATAATAGCTTGCCTGAACAGAAAGGTCTTTGCCTATTTCCGGAAAAAAATCAGACATGGGGCAGTCCTGGCCTCCACTGGGAGGGAGTTCCAGAGTCTGGGTGCCACAGCTGACAAGGCCTTTCATGGGTTCCCGTGAGACGTACCTGTGAGGGTGGCGGGATGGAGAGAAGGGCCTCTCTTGATGACCTTAACACCCAAGCCGGTTCATATTGTGGTATTGAATCTTTGAGGTAGCTAGGACCCAGGTCATACAGTGCTTTGTAGGTTAAGGTCATCACTTTGAATTGTGCCCCAAAGCTGACTAGCAGCCAGCGGAGCTGCTTTAGTAGGGGTGTAACGTGGTGTGGGGGAGATAGAGGATGTGGCTCACTATCTATTAAATTGCCAGCTTTATCATAATCCAAAGGGCTAGTCTTCTAGGAAACATCCTGGCCTCCCTGCAGGCGCAGAGTCCCCCTGGCTAAAGTGGGCCGGCTGCTTCCAGACGGTGACCCACACATCACCCATAGAGTTGCTAGGTTTGCCAAAGCCACGGGGAACATTTGTGCCAACTTTCTGAGAACAATTGCGGTAAGCTGTGCAGGGGAGGACTCCCTGATATGAGGTGGTATCAATGCTCTCTTCTACCCGCTTCTCCCTGGCAAGACAGGTCAACTCCTGAAACCCTCACCGATACGGCTTCAGTTATCATAGGTTATTCTATGCCATGTTTGTTTCATCAATCTCCTTTTCTCTGTAATCCTTGATTGTGATGGCTTTGTAGCCAAGACAATAAAGTTTCTATGGTGATGGCTGCCACCTTGCAATTCAAGAGGGTACTGAGTAACTAGACAGAGTTTAATACTAATTAATTAACAGATTAAATGTTTTAAAAGCAGCTGGCTGGATAGGCCTGTGGATCACAGGATTTGACTGACAAACCAAGGGTCAGGAGTTTGACTACCTATGGTGCTTTCTGGGTGAAAATATGCAGGCTTGGCCATCACTGCAAGGAAACACTACTAAATCTGATAGCTGTTGTGAGTTTTTCGGGCTGTTTGGCCGTGTTCTGGAAATTTGTCTTCTTGACGCTTCGCCAGACTCTGTGGCCAGCATCTTCAGAGGGCAAGGAGCTCAAGGACCTAGTAAATCTCTTTGGGTACTTGGTACCTAAAAGACTCTGAGAGATCTGCACACAATGGCAGATTGTGATTAAACCCCAAGGACATAACGCCACTAGCTGTCTCCAGGCCCACATCTCTAGGTTTTGCAGTCAAGGAGCTATGGTATAGGCAAACATACAATTATCTACCATATTTTGTTTTCTTATAAATTTCCATATACTTTTTTTAACGCAAGGAATTGCCTGACATTATTAAAGAATGTGTTTGGAGTACTGATCTACTTAAGCAGTGACAGGAGGGGAATAAAAGAGAATGTGACCTTGACAGCCACACTTGATGCTTGTGCTCTTCTTTTATTCCAACCTTCAAAATAGTGAAGACAGCTGAAAGAGAAAAACAAGTAGACAGGAGAAGTACAAAAGATATTCATATATTTAAGAAAGGCAACAGCTTTCTTAAAAATATGAACAGTAGCTTTAGAACCTTCAGAATATCTCAGCCAGCCGTTCAGTCCAGTGTTACCTCTATCACATGGCCCAAGCTCAGGGTCAAAGGCCTGATTTCTCATCTCATCCCCACCCCAAACATTGTAAAGCATGTAGAATCCTTTCTCGACCACATTTGTTTCTGAAGTGCTTAAAGGTAACTGATTTGCCAATAACTTCTTTCTCCAACAAAGAGAAGCTCCACCCAACCAGTAGAAGCTTAGGACCTATGAGGAAATGGTCTGTTCTGGATAGAAAACATGTCAATAAATAAAAGCTTAATTTGTTACCAGTATACTTAAATATGATTTTTATGTGAGGTCCAGATAGGAATATCTTGGACCAAGCCATGAGGTTCATTTTTTGCCCAGCTGATATTGTTCTTTTCGGAGGACGACAACTAGAGTTCAGCACTTGAAGATGCCAGGGTCTGCTTCTCGGCTGCTTCTACCAGCTCCTTCAGGCGATCTGGGCTGTTGAAGAAGTGCATGTAAAGGCTGCGCTCGGTCTGCTGAAAGTGGCTCTGCAGGGATTTGCGTTTGGCCTTCAAGTCACTCTGGGTATCCATTAGCAATTGGTAGAGCTTGGCCTGTGTGACCCGGAGCTGCTCCAGAGGTTCGGACAGTTCCTGGAAAGAACAAAGGTCAATAAATGGTTCCGCAAATTGGAATGGGAAACTATCTTCTCTGATTTTCATTTGGGAAATTCACAGGGAGGAAAGTTGCCTACTCAGTGTATATAGCCTGTGGATAATCAAGAGAATCAAGGCTAGGAAACATGGTGGTACAACCAAACCAAACCTTCTTGTGTGATAGAATCATTGGTCTTTTGGTGTCCTCTTAGATAAGGCATGTCCAAACTTCAGCTCTCCAGATGTTTTGGACCACAACTCCCACAGTCCTTTGCCATTGGAAATACAGGCTTGGAATTCTGGGAGTTGTGGTCCAAAACATTAGGAGGGCTGAAGTTTGGACATGCCTGTCTTAGATAATAGTATGCACACATAGGCGGAATGGAGGAAGAAAAGCAGCTCTTTTAAGGCTGAGACTCTGGCATACCTGTGCATGAAGCATTAGCTGATTAGAATCACCATACATCATACTGTGCAGGGCATTCTTTTCCGTCTCCAGCTTAGGGAGCTGCAAGAGTGGTGTTGCTAGCTGAACTTGGAGCATCCTGACCTCCTGGCACAATCGTGAGGCCCGGCTTGCCAAGGTCTCATAGGTACGGAAGAGCTGCTTCTCTTGACTGTGCTTGTCGAGCATTTCCCAGAGCCTGGGAGAGACAGAAAAACATGCCAAACATTTAGGGCAGTGGCTCCCAATCTTGGGTCCCCAGAGGTTCTTGGATTACAACTCCCAGAAATCCTTGGCAGCATCTGATGTCTTTCCAGAAGCAGGCAAAGACCTTCCTCTTCAGACAAGTTTTCCCTGAATGAGGGACTACCTACTATGTGAATTTTATAAGGATTACCATGCATGATTACATTGACTGATTTCATAAGAAGACCAGTGCTTTCCATGTTAATTTCCACCCCTCATAATGGATTTTTTTTATTTTGGCGTGCTCTTTGTATCTTTAATGTTACCTTTAATGTTCTAAGATGCCTCTTCTAATTTCCTGTTCTTAACTTGAATATGTCTTAAATGTTCTGGGCTGTATATTGTCCCTCATTTTTGTAGGCCACCTTGGGTCCTTTTCCATGTAAAAAGGTGGGGTAAAATATTTAAAATAAGTAAATAAATAAAATAATAGGACCATGGCCATATAGTGCAAACATGCCCACTCATGATGGAGTTGAATGACTGCAAGATTTCCTTAGGAGGTCCTCATACTTCTTTTGGTTCTGTTGGTGTAAGAGATGTTGAACTCTTTGTCTTGGACTTATAATGAGGAGACCTTTCGAGACTTGATGTTCACTTCAGCTGTGAACACTTGGACCTATTGATTCATAAACATAAATATTTATAGTCTCTCTATAAAAATTTAATGTCATAACATAAGAAACTGAATAATCTTTCCTCCTCTTCAGTTTCACATGTGATGCATAACAGGGCTGGGCAGGAAAGCATTTGTTAGGATATTATTTGTTTGGGATTTCAGTTCTGTGTTTCCTTATTCTTTTCAAACACTCCTCATCTTAAACAGGGAAAGTATCTCCTTGGTTTTAATGGCTGTCAGAGATCTGCAACAACTCAGCCCTCCTCCCCAAACATGATCCCGCCAGTCCTTACCGTAAGGTGGTGAGATCCGTTGGGTCTACCAGAGTCCGTGGGCATTGCTTAATGGAAAACCTGGAACCTTCAGAGCACGATTCCCATTCCTGTAGTTTCAAGTGCAGTCCATTCAGGATAGTTGCCATCTCCTCCAGTTCACTTCCCAGGTTTTGCATATTCCTCTCCTCCAGCGTCAGCAAGAGCCTCAGCAGCTCTGAGTGGCTCTGTTGGCCCAAGAGTCGGCCAATAGCTTCTTCCTGCATTGCCTCAAGATGCTCAAGTCTGATGGCTTCCAAGTCAAGTTCCCCACTTACTATAGGCAAGCAAAGGAGACGGGTAGTGCCCTGGAGTAGAGGCACAAGCTCTTGGGTCTTTGTCTGGTCTACCTCGTTTTGGAGGATGCATAGCTGCTCCTGGCAATTGGCTATCCGTAAACACAATTCATTCTTCGCTTCCACCACCTGTAGAAGACACAAGCTTTACATTCCACACATTCCTGTGGTAACTGACATTCTGCTTGAACTTGGTTTCTTCCTGTAACTATTTCATATTTTATGTTTTTCTGTAAAAAGTACAAAAATGTATTCTCTATCACCCCAAAAGTTTATACATGCCTATAAAATTATGAACAGGAGCAGTGATGAGCCTGGCCTTGAATGTGTTACCTAGGGTCCCAGTATTTGGGGGTGGGGAGCAAAAATACACCTTTTTCCTCAAAAGAAACATGCATATTAGGGGGACGCAGGAAAGCAAAAGATACACCGACATTCTTATAGTCTCACTTCAGAGAGAATGACTTCAGATTAATTGGTGAGGAAGTGAAATGAGTAACAACTGGTTTTCTATCTACTCAGATATTGTAGCTGATTGTTGTTCCTTTAAGAACAATCTTTAAATATATGACGGAGTGCCTGCCCCTTAGATTAATGAATGTCTGTCCAACTAGATCATTTTTAGCGTTGGCGCTTATGATGGCCACCCTTAGGAAAGCCCAAAAAACTATTATGATTTGTTTGCTGTATTGTGTGTTTATTATGTTTACTTAATATATGTAAAATGTTATTTTTATTTTATTGTCTTAACTTTACTTGTACACCACCTATAATTGTTCTTTGAATTAAAATTGGCAGTATATAATTCAAATCAATCAGTCAATCTCAAAATTCATCCAATTTACAGGTTCCACAACCAGTTACTGCTATTGTCTTTTGAAGGCTAATGACCTACCTTGTTCTCCTCAGCAGCCTTCAGTGCCTTCCTTGCCCATTGTAAAGTGCTTGATATCCCCTTAATATTGGCTGAGGTCATGACTATCACCATCTGGGTCCACCTGTAGGCTAATTCCATGTGCCTCAGTTCTTCTGGATAGTTGAGCATGACATCATCTTTAAGGACCACCTTTTGGTCATCATCTTCTTGCTTCAGCTCTTGGTAACTGTCATGAACAGTCAGCGCCTGAGTTTTTGTCTGGGCCACTTTTTCTGGAAGGGCTCCTTGAGCACACGGTGCCTGATTCTTGCTACCCAGCTGCCCTTCATAGAGCGCGTGGCTCTCCAATACGTCTGTGGCCATGTTGTGACCTTCAGAATGTTGGGCCGAGATTATAGTCTGATCTTTTACTAGCATTTCTTGAGCAAGTCTTTCAATAGACCCTGCATTCAGCTCTTCCTGAGAGCCTGCCTGCCCGTTCCTTGCCAGAACTGTTTTATCGCCCTCCCTATCACCTACAATCCCTGGCATGGCCTTTGAGAAGTACTCCTTTAAAGCCTTCGTAACTGTTCCATCGGACTCCAGGTAGCACCTCAAGTCTGCTGTTGCCAACGAGGCTCTGGCTTGCTCACCCCCACGGTTCTTGTGCCAATGCAAAAGTTCCTTTGCTGTCTTCCCAGCCTGACTGAGAACGTCATTGCTTTGAAAATTCTCCAGCTCCAGCTTCAGCTGTGCTTTCTTCAGCTCCTTGCTTGCTTTCTCTTTCATCTCAGTTGAAAGGCAGAGTTCCTGCTTCAAGCTAGCTGCACGGACCTGAAGCTTGTTGTGCCGCTTCACCAGGCAAGCATACTGGCTCTTCAATAGCCGTATCTCTTGTTCAAGAGTCTCAAGGGGCAGGATTTCATTCCCCTGCGGGGCACCTTTTAGCTCTGAAGATTGGTGGCAGGTCTTTAATGCCTCCTCCAGTGCTTCTCCTTCAAGGATAGGCTTCCCAGAAACTAACAGCTTTTCATAGCTCTCCAGTTCAGGGAGAGTCAATATGTTCTCCTCACCCACTGTGTTGCAGAACCATTCCAGAAACTGCTCCGTCTGAGGACAGTCAAACAACCAGTCAAAGTCCTTCTCCTGAAGGCTATCCGCCTTAGGGTAGACCATTTTCAAGATCTCCACAAACTCAGTTCCTCTATCAATGGTATCCAGTAGAAAGACTCTGGAGTGTCTCCAGGCAAGCATGCTTTTTGGCTGTTCTTCTGACTCCGATGGCCAGGGAACAAACTTGTTGAGTGGGTAGTGCAGCAACATGTGCATGTCGTCCACCTATAAATGTATCTCTGGTCTCAGGATTCCACACATGGAGAATCCCAGGGTTCATTTTCCACACCTGTGTTGGTTAAATGTCACTTGTAGGCCTTGGAAGCATGTGAACAACAGATGGGTTTTAAAGCCCTAATAGGTTTTTGTTCTATCCTGTGAATGCTGTCACATAACCCCATTTTCCCTCTTCACCTGTTCACCCAGCCCTTGTCCTATATTTCCAAATTCTTTGTAATATTTGCCATCCCATGACATGAGGGTTAAAGAGCATTTGTTCTTTTAAAAAAAACTGGAATCTGAACTTCACAGGGAAGGGATTCTGTATGAAATGAAGGACCATCCTGCTTGCATCAGCTCCAACCAATAAAAGAGGACTGACTATTTCTTATTTACAGGTTATATAATATTTTCATCAGGGTTGCCTACTGTATTTTTGAAAAAAAAAACTTTTCAGCCTTTTAAACTTAACACTACTCTTGTGTCTTTTGTTTCTACAGAAATAAGTAGGGGGAACTTTTCACAGAGTAAGATAAACCGCTGTCACAGATTTGTTTTTTATGTTAACAAGCTTCTCTATTAAAGCTGCAGTCATGAAGGCCTGATGAAAACATGGCCATCCAGTATTCCTCTATCCAGACTAGAGCCAATTTACCTGTTTGCTGCTTTCAGTTTCTCCTAGGCAGAATACTCTGAACAGGTGAAATTTATCATGTAAACTATACCTGGGTGTGATTCCTTCTTATGCAGAATGCTTAAAGGTGCAATTGCCCCATCCTATTTTGAACCTTTCCCTCCTTTCTACTACTCTATATTGTACTCGGCAGTTAGAAACTGCCTGTTGCTTGCAATCATCTCCACCTAGCCTATTTATAAACTGTATGGATAATGATGCATAAAGGCCAGTCAGTTACACCAGCACTGCAGTTCTACATCCCATTGCATTCTAAACAAGCATTCTTGGGATTTCTCTGCAAGCAGTACATCTCTGTTAGCAAGCAAGGAGGTGACTATTTTTACTGAACATCAGATGGTCTTATCCAGACAAGGGCATTTTAAGTTGGAGGTAAATTTCATTGAATGCAGCTTTCAAGTAAATACATAGAGCCATTAACACACAACAGCATAGCACAAAGGTTTCCTTTTAAAGAACAAGTTTAAGCATGAGTGTTCTTCACTCATTCAGGGCAATTGTGAGCTAGGGTGATAACGTCCAGATGTGAACCAGCCATCCAGTAAAGTGAGCTGCGTTAGTGTCTCTTCACATTGCTGTGAGTGATTGAGTTAGGAGACAATAAGTCTTGGGGGAGGACACAGCTCTGTAGCTTTTATGGCTGTACAGAAAGGGAAATCGAGGTGATTGCAGCTTTTCATGGGAGTGGGGAAAACAAGCTTCATTTCCTGAAATCTGCTCTTCTACATAACTCAAAGAGACAGGCACACTCTTCTTTCCCTTTCCCTCTGGCCATCGTAGGCATGTATAAAATCAAACTAAAGCAAGCAGCATTTCAAAGGTGTGTGTGTGTGTGTGTGTGTGTGTGTGTGTGTGTGTGTGTGTGTGTGTGTGTATTTCATCACTTGTTCTGCCATTTCCCAAAATGAGTTTCTATAGGTGGCTGAGGATTCCAACTCAAGTCCTTCTTGGCTCCTTGTTGATCACTCTATCCATTACACCACATCAGGTAAGCCCCTAAGAGAAGTACAGTGGACCCTTGTATAACAAATGGTTTGTATAACATAAAATTTGTACAACAAAAAAATTCCAGAGATAGGGGAAATTTGCTTAACGTAATCTGTACAACATAAAATGGGATCACTCTGTTTTCAATGCATTCCTATGGGAAATTTGTATAAAGGAAAATTTGCTTAACATAATTTCATTTGGAACGAATTAATTCCTTTATACAAGGTACCACTGTACAGGCAATCTTTCCAAGAAACAGAATTCAAATGCCATCTGGCTCTGAGGGAACCTCCTCCTTAAGCCCCTATTTGTTCTGGGTTACAAACCTTTACAACCCACCATGTACCTTCTTGTGTCTTTACTGTTGTGTTTTGACACATCCCTACCTGTGATCTTTGTATAGCTTGCTCTCCCCCTCAAGAATTCAAATATCTTCTGTTCTCTGAAATGGCTCATCCCTTTCTTCTCTACTGCCATGTGGGGCTGCCACAAATATCTCCATGCTACCACCTATCTCCCTCTTCCAAGAACAACATATCAAAAAAAATTGTTTCCCCCACCATCTGCATAACCTGTTGTAAATATAAGTATGTGCAACTAAAATAACTACATTTTCCTCCCATTTTTGCCACTTGCACATTTCTTGTTCTACCTACATGTGAGGGTTCGAATACAGGGCATCCCAGTTCCGAGTGTAAATGAAGAGTGTTGAAGTCATTTATATCATCTTGAAATAAACTTTTATTTTTAACCATACATTTCTCTTTTCTTCTTACAACTTCTTCGCGCTCTGTCTTGGTAATCGTTTCATTTTCAACACTTCCCGCCAACGAATATTTCTTCTTTTCTAAGCTATCAAACAAAGTGCCCGGAACATGCTCTTCAGGTGAGCTTAACGATAATCTTGCGTACCCCGGCCGTAGCACTGGCTCCCACAACACGGGTGCCGAGCCCATTGTGCCACCGGGTTCTCTCTTGGCGATCCCCTCCATCTCTCCCTGATCCTCTCGGTGTTCCCCAACCACATTACCGGTTGCACCTGCACCGACCATGAGAGAGGCTCCATCGCCCTCCATTCTCCTCCTTTCCCTTCCTCTCCCCTCAGGTCCTTCTCTGTCTGAGTCTCAATGGTCCTTAATAACGCCCCCCCCCTTTTGAATGACAGCTCCCCCACGCGCATTCCTCTTCTTCAGCCCCGCTGTCTGTCATCCAATAAGCCTTGGCCACATGACCTGCCCCTTCCACCTTTTGCTCTTCTATTTCCATTTCTGACATTCCTTTTATTAATGACATATTTTGTGTTTCTTCCTGTCCTTCTTCTATCCTTTCGTCTACAGACGGCATACTCTTTTGTCTTTCCTCTTTCTTTCCCATCTTCTCACACTACGATCCTTCCACAAATCAATTTCTATTGTAACCTCTTTGGGGCTAGGACATAGCCACTCTTCATTTGTAAAGTGGCAGGTACATGAATAGTTCTCTTAATAATCAGAACAGAGGCTGTCATTCTTATGACTGCACACAATGTGATATTGTATTAAAACCTTAGATTTAAAGTTCTGTGCAGAACTGATGTCTCATTTTATTTCATGTTTCAATACTGAAGCCCAGAGTGGTTATGGATTCTCAACAACATGCAGGATGCCATTTCTCAGCTATTGATTCACCTATTTTCTCTGTCTTCTACTAGGTGCGAGCCATGCAGCGTCCTCCGCTTGGAGTCAAAATGGTGATTGAAGCTGTTTGCATTATGAAGGGAGTGAAGCCCAAGAAGATAGCAGGAGATAAACCAGGTTCTAAAATAGATGACTATTGGGAGCCTGGCAAAGGTCTTCTTCAGGACCCAGGAAAGTTTCTTGAAAGCCTGTTTAAATATGATAAAGTAAGTGTGACAGTGAGAACTACACACACACACACACGCACACATACACACACACACACACACCACACACCACACACACACACTCTCTCTCTCTCTCTCTCTCTCTCTCTCTCTCTCTCTCTCTCTCTCACACACACACACACACACACACACACACACACACACACACATGCTGTTCTTCTTCATGACACCTGTGAATCACACTCTGGGTGTCATCACGCCTGCGCGGGACAGTTTCAGTCATTTTGAAGCTCTTGCACTTTAAGCGCCTCCTCCTCTCCATTGCGCATGCTCCTCCCTTCCCGCGCTCTTCTCCTCAGTTCCTTTTTACCGCCGCTGCTAACGGTCATGTCTAGAGCTCCTGCGGACAAGGAAAGGAAATTCTTTAATTTTTCTATCCCTTTTCTCTCTTAACCTTCTTCTAACCTTCCTACCTCCTCCTCTCTGCCAAAAAACAAACAAACTTATCTTTCGTTCTCTCGCTTCTCGCTTTCGGCTCCCCCCTCCCACCGCCATTTTATGGCCTTGTTTAAAAAGTGTGTGGCTTGCCCAAATAAAATACCCATATCAGACGGCCACAGCCAGTGTCTTTATTGTTTGGGTGAGCAACATCAGCCCTTGCACTGCCCCGAGTGTAAGAAATTCACTAAACCAGTTTTGAAACAGCGTTTTGGGCGCCTTCAGGCTCACTTGTGAGAGAAGTCCCTTAAACGGATGGATACCCACAGTCAGTTGGAGGCTGTGCAATGGCAGCCACAATCACGTTTGACATCAACGCGTCCGACACCAAGCGCTCATCCTCAGAAGCGTTCGCCTCCAAGAAAACCATCACCGGAAAAACAAAGAACGGAATCCCCCACTTCACTGGACCGCTCCGTGCACTTCAAGGATTTCGGGATCGGAGGATCGTTCGGATCTCTCCCGCCAGTCTTCGCCCAACTTGTCCACTCCTGGTTTGGACGTAGCTGATAATCAGCCGCCTTCCCCAGCAGAAGACTTCAAGCGATATTCATAGATGATTCAAAAGATTGTGAAGATTATGGAGCTGCAAGTGCAACAACAGGAGACTGATGATTCCTGCAAATTCTTCGGACATTTAAACCTTTTCTTCCTCATGATCTCTCTGCATCCTATCTAGAGATGAGCATGAACCACTCGTTTGGCAGTTCATGTGTGTTGGTTTCCTGCCACAAGAGATGTTCTCTGGCTCGATGCCCTGCCCAGTCCAGCAGGTGCCCACTCTGAAATAGTGTCCCTGGTTTCCTGCCCTGCCTCCTCCGGGAACTGCTTCTTAGTGCGCGCCCACCAGAGGGGGTGGGGCACCAAACTGCAGAACACCTTTCGCAACGGTATGTGAACCTGCACATACTGCCAAAACAGCTCATACACATCTCTAATTCCATCTAGGTATCTGTGCCTGTGCAGAGCCATGCTTTAAAACTTATTGGAATTAGAATTTTGGTAGTAGCCCTTCCAAACCCCTACAGTGCATAGATGTGGAAGCTTTCTCTCAGTTCTGCTTTGCCTACAACAAATAATAGAACACCTGGTGAAAATTTCTTTAATATTCAATATCAGCCTTGTTCTTTTTTCTGTTTCTTTTATTTTATTCCATATTTGCATGGACATACTGCCTGCTTCTCCTCTCCCCCACTCCTTCTCCCTCTCCGCCTCCCTCTCTCTCACACAGAGCGTTTTCCCTTTATTCTGGTTAATTTAAGTTTTTCACTTCCCTTACAACCTGTGGCTCCAGGGATGTTCTCCAAGAAGTGTTTTGTTTTCAGAATGAAGGTTCCCTTCACAGACAGGCACAGTAGGGCACCTTTTCTGCCTTAGAGAAGAGCATAATGTTTCTTTCTGACCGTCTTTTCCCAACCAGAGTGAGATGTAACTGGAGTGCCTCTTTAAAATCTCTATTTCCCTTGAAAAGGCTGTCTTGGCTGTTGATGGTACTCCTCCAAGGCCTTCCATCTGTAAACCCCCTGGAATCCTCAAAGTCCTTCTTGTACCTGTCTCTTCATCACATGCCATCTGCCTTGACATTTACTTCAACACCATAGTTGGCATTGTCTGTGACACAAATTCAGTATATCTGTTTTGACAAGCTGCAGAAGGCGAAGTGATCAAAATTCTTTGGCCTTCTGAAGAACTGAAAAAGTTGTTTAAGCATCATTGCTTAAGTTGTTCTACCATCATTGACACTTCTAGGATAGAAGTCTTCTCTGACCACCAATGGCAGCAGTCAAGGTGATCTTCAGGATACCCTCTTGTGCTCACTACCATTTACACTTGTTGAAAAACAGTCATAGAACTGCATAGTAACTGAATTATAAGGGGCCTATACAACCATCAAGTGCCTACAACAAATAATAGAACACCTGGTGAAAATTTCTTTAATATTCAATATCAGCCTTGTTCTTTTTTTCTGTTTCTTTTATTTTATTCCATATTTGCCCCTGTGGCTCCAGGGAATGTTCTCCAAGAAGTGTTTTGTTTTCAGAAATGAAAGGTTCCCTTCACAGACAGGCACAGTAGGGGCACCTTTTCTGCCTTATAGAAGAGCATAATGTTTCTTTCTGGCCCCTGCTCCATGCAGGAATGCAGATCTGACAAATGGTTGTCCAGTTTTCTTTTGAATGCCCCCATCATTGGAGTGCTCACTACCTCCCCATGTAATCAGTTCCATTGTCCTATAGTTGCAACAGTTAAGAGTCCCCCCCCAATATTCAGCTGAAATCTGCAATGACAATTGCCTTACACTTGAGTAAGAAGTGTTTAAATGGGGTGGGGGGGAGTCAGCTTCTAGGATTTTCCCTTTCTTGGTGTCCCTTTGTGAATGGTAAGTGAGTACAGAAGGGTATCCTGTAAGTCATCTTGACTGCTGCCACTGGTGTCAACATTCAGTCTGTCCTTTGCTATGTAAAGCTTGGCATCCTTTTGTCATGCTGGCAACATGTATTGTGTAGTGATATCAGGTGGTTCGAATATTGAGAAGCACAATATGCCATATTCATAAACCTGGGGCTTTTAAAAGAGTGGAATGTTGCATATGTTATGATTGTGAGTCTATCCTTGTGAGTCCAGCCTTTCAGAAGGCTTTAAAAACGATGCTGTTCCGTGAGGCGTTTGGTGACTTAATTTAATTTTTTTTCCTCCGCCATCTGCTTCCCATTTTTATGTTAGGGTTGTATTTTATGCTGTCTGTTAACTGTTGTTATTTGTTTGGTTGATTATTTTTTGTATGATTTACTCTGTTGTGAACCGCCCGGAGTTCCTTCGGGAAGACGGGCGGTATACAAGCCTTAAAATAAATAAATAAATAAATAAACAAAATATCGGTATGATATAGGAAATCCAGCATTTGTGAACGATTTAAAAAACATAATACCCAAATTTGGCATCCCCCATATATTAAAATGGGCTTAAAACCACCTTGATGGAATGCATAAGCTTGGCTTGAGTCAGTGGCCAATTGGGTAGGGTAAAGTAGAACGGAGTTACTGTTTTGACTGATAAAGCACTGTTGTTGTTTTTCTTCTGCTGTGTCTCATAGCTGATTTTCCTGAATTCTGAGGCCTTCATGCTCCCAATCCATTTGACTCGTTTCAGGATAACATTGCAGATGCTGTCATTAAATTAATCCAGCCATATATCGACAGTGAAGAATTTCAACCCGCCGCGATCGCCAAGGTGTCCAAAGCCTGCACGTCCATCTGCCAGTGGGTCAGGGCAATGCACAAGTACCACTTTGTGGCGAAAGCCGTGGAACCAAAGCGGGTAAGAACTACCGCAGTGCTCTTTCTTTAGAGTTGTCTAGCACATGCAAACTCAGAATGAAAGAAGCCTATTGTCTTTTTTTAATGGTAGAAGTCAATTAAGAAACGTACAGGGGTAATGACCAGCCTCTGGCTTCTCCTCCTCAGTGCATCTCTGTTTCTGCAGCAAGCCCTGAGGGAAGCAGAAGAAGACCTCCAGGCCACGCAGAAGATCCTTGACGAAGCGAAGGAACGTCTCCGGGAAGTGGAGGAAGGCATCGCTCACCTTCAGGCCAAATACCGGGGCACCTTAGCCACCAAAGAGGAGCTGGAAATGAAATGCGAGCAGTGCGAGCAGAGACTGAGCCGGGCTGACAAGGTAACAGACAGAGACCGTTGGTAATAGCGATCCCAAATAAAGCTTTGGCATCCAGCTGCAAAATATGGCATCTCTTCTCTTCTGAGCTAGCGTGGGCTAATGGGAAACACCACTGCTCAGGTATGGAAATTAGCAGAAATTTCCTTTCAGTGAAGCCCCGAAGACTTCTAGCCATGAGTCTATGTCCATGTAAACATAGCAAGGCATGGACTAGAATTCCATTTTTAGTTGCAGATGAAATGCCTGTTTTCTGAAAAGTGATTTGCAAGCCAAAACAAGGACATCTGTTTGTTCTGTGGATCCAACAGTTGGCAAAGAAAATGCAATAAGGCATCTCTCTGCGTTTCCCCCCCCTCCTATTTTGTTCCCCATCCTCACTGTTTGGTTTGGTGGGTTGTCGAAAGCCTCCTTGAAAAAGAAGGTGAATGGACATTGCCATGTGCTTTTCTTCTAGTTAATTAATGGTCTGGCTGACGAACGAGTGCGATGGCAGGAGACTGTTCAGAATCTGGATTATTTGATCCACAACATTGCAGGGGATGTGCTGACGTCAGCGGGCTTCATTGCATACCTCGGCCCTTTTACGGTGAGCGAGATGTGTGTTTTTTTTCTTTCCCAGAATATTTGAGCTTTGGTACAATTTAAGGGAGATTCAGGGTCAAGAGATTCAAAGAAGAACTCTAGATGAAATTCTTCATGTCCTCCACATCATCTTAATTAATTTGATCTTTTGGGTGCACATTCTGGGTATTTCATTGCACAAGCGTTGAAATAACTTGGTTGGCCTAATTTAGAAGCTATCTGTTTCTTTATGTCTCATCATGATTTCCTAGATCAAGTTGCATGTTCTGACTTTCTTCTGCAAGAATAGGAAGAATATATTAAGAAGTTCTCAAGAGCATCAAAAATTATTGTGCGTGGACTTCTCCTCCTCCTCCATCTTTCCTGTTGAGTCCCATTTGGAATCAACAATTGCTAGCACTAAGCCCAGTTCACAAAGTGTTTTCAAATATTTGCAGAGTACTTCTGAAAGGATTTCTCATCATAAGCTCTGAAGTGGAAATAATGGCAATTTGTATTTATGGTAAATTATGAAGGACGCCGAAATCCGTGCATCAAAGTGAAACAATTACCTCTCCAAGGTTGTTCTTGTTAGGTGCCATCAAGGCACATCCAACGTATGACAATCCTATGAATGAGATATTTCCATTATGTCCTTTCCTCAGTCGCCCTGCTCTGTTTTGGTGAACTCAAGCCTGTGGCTTCCTTTAGGGAGTCGATCCATCTTGTATTTGGGCTTCTTTCCCTGCTGTCTTCAACCTCTCCTAGCATTACTGTCTTTTCCAGAGATTCCTACCTTCTCATGGTGTGCCGAAAGTAGGACAACCTCATCATTTTTGCCTCCAGAGATAGTTAAGGTTTTGTTTCCTATAGAATCTTGTTTATTTTATTTGTTTGGCAATCAAGGGTGTGTGCAAAGCTCCCCTCCGGCACCATATTTCAAACAAACCATTGTTTCCCCTTTTAGCCTTCTTTACTGTCTAGCTTTCACACCCGTACATACATTGTGACTAGGAGTACAGGAATGTGGGTTATGTTGGTCTTGGTCTCCAGTGATACATCCTTACACTTCATGACTTTTTCTAATTCCGTCATTGCTGCCCTTATGAGTTTCAGTTGCACTAAGTAAAAAACTGATATGTGGATTGGGCTTAGCATATTTGGAAACTATTTTTAAAGGCGACTACACAACAAACATGGAAGCTCTGATCCACACACACCCCCATGAAGCATGATTTTTGTTAGGTATTTTACTAGACAGCTATTGTTTATTTTAACTCACTTGAGAAATCAATTTAGTTTGAATGGTTTGGTTGGTATATGAGAATGCCCCTGTCGATGCAAATTGTATCTTCTGTGGAGTTTGCCACTCCCACCACTCACTGCTGTGTCTTTTCTCTCAACAGGCCCTGCTGCTCATCCTCCCTCCTTCTCCACTGGCCTTCCCTCTTTGTGTATTTCTGTGTGCCTCTCTTGCGCTGCAATCTGAACAATTCCCCCCCCCAATCTATTAGAAAATATATAATATAATGATATGCCAGTTTGAAGAGTAGCCAATGCGGGGGGGGGGGGCAGTGTTCCCTGCTTCATAAGCCTAAACATATGTCACTCACCAGTTTCTCTTACCTTTTCTCTTGTCACTGCTGGCTGCTTCGCTGTTCTCCACCTCTCCCTCCGGACATCCTTCTTTTTCAAGGAAAGAAAGGTGCTGTCACTAAAGATTTACCGAATGAAGATCCTCTTTCTGGCTTTCACAGTCTGCAGGAAAGCTCTGTGTTATTATTTCCATCTGTAATATTGACATGTTGTTATGTCAGTCTGAAAGGGGGAAAATATCAGTTGCAACCATTTTAAAAGCTCATGCAGCCCCTTCAACAACACAGCTGAAAAAACTGGTTAAAGGCTTTCCCAAGAGGACACACACCCCGACCCAAATAACTTATACCTAATTTCAAAAAAACCACAATATACCTCCAGATTTCTCTTTATAACGTAACCAGGTCCTGAGTCCGCTGACCTCTAAGCTGCAGTCTCTCTTTGGGTTGAGGATTAAATCAAGATCTTCAAATCCTTCATTCATAACATTAAAGTTGTGTCCTTCTGTAGTCATGATTCCTGTTGTCTTAATGTTCTACTTTGTCCTACTTTGGCACTTTCACCTTTCACTTTCACTAACGGTGGCATTTAACCCCCAAAGTCCTGATAAATCTCCCCCAGTGGTTTCATATAAATGTTAAATAGCATAGGAGACACCTCAGGAAACCCTGCTAGGAAGGAATACTGGTTCAGAATGGATTCTAGTCTCCTGATGGTATTGTTCTCAGCTTCATTGACAAATTCAAACCCCTTTACCGTGCATTCAAGAAGATGACTCCCTAAGGAAACGTAGCTAAAAGAGCTAAGTATGTGCGCTTTCTGTCAACATCAAGGTCTAATCTTCAGGCAAAGAGACAGAGTTAAACATAAATAGTTGGAGAATAGTTCAATTTAACTTTAAATCATGCTTTTAAATACAGTGGTACCTCGTATAAAGGAAATAATCCGTTCCAATGAAATTATGTTAAGCACATTTTCCTTTATACAAATTTCCCATAGGAATGCATTGAAAATAGAGTAATCGCTGATCGCGACCATTTTTATATTGTACGGATTCGCCCCATAGACGATTCTGTTAAGCAAATTTCCCTTGTCTCCGGAATTTTTTATGTTGTACAGATTTTATGTTATACAAACCCTTTGTTATACGAGGGTCCACTGTATTAAGAGTGCACCATTTTCCTCTGCAGGGTCACTACCGTATATCACTTTGTGAGGAATGGGTCCGTCTGCTAGAGAGACACAATGTTCCACACACCAAGGAACCAAATCTGATAGCCACCTTAGGAGACCCCGTGAAAATCCGATCGTGGCAGGTAACGTGTGTGTGTGAGAAAGAGTTGTGTGCCACCAAGTCACATCCAACTTTATGGTGGTCCTTAGAGAGTTTTAAAGGTATGTTAAGATCTTTAAAGAGTGTTTCACCATTGCCACTGCCGCCACCTCCCCCAGTGAGTCCCCATGGCTGAGTGTGGATTTGAAACCAGCTCTCCTGAAGCCCAGCTCTTCGTATGATACTGAAGGAGGTCCATTTGAAGCAGTGAAACTTCTGGCGGAGGTGACTCACGAAATCTTCTTTGATGCGGTGAAGATGCTCTCGTGTAGTTTGCTAGTTTACTTCACCTTTGGCTACTATAGCCTTCGCTATACCTGTGTTTCTTACAACGCTAAGAAGATTGGCAAAGAGCTCTACTGTGGGAATTCCATTCCCCCGATAGCTCTGAACCCCCCAAAAAGTGGCCAGCACATCCTGGTGGCCCCAGGAAACTGAAGGCCTGGATGACCTGGATTCCCAGAAATTCCCAGAGCCGAGCAGAAACCCGGTGTGCAATTAAGCTGACGCTGATCTGACCATAGGTCAGGAGGCCAGGAAAACAGGACCATCAGGGCCCATCTGCCTTTGTGAGCTTCCTTCCCCCGGTCCTTATCAATAGCTAGCCAAATATGCTCTTCCCAGATAAGGAGCATCTTTCCCCCACCAATGGAATGTATACTGACTGTCCTTCCTCTGTCTATTGTTCTCTGGTCTTAGGCAGCGCACGCGCGCGCGCGCACACACACACACACACACACAGAGGGGGGAGAGAGAGGGAGGGCGTTTATACACGACCCCTAAACTCCGGGGCAAATGGCTCCCAGCTCCGGAGCTTTAAAATGTTTCCCCACCAGCTCTGGAGTTTACAGGAAATTAGGTGCGACCACGCCCACTTTAGCGCGTCCCAGCACACCTTTCAAGTACCTGCTCTTTGGAGGTGAAAATTCTTTGATGCGGTGTAACGATAGTGAGTGCGGGGCTCTCCTCGCTTCTGTTTGTTGTTTTTTGGCTCCCGCCCCTTTAAGAGCTACTTTTACAGAGACTAGAACGTTGCCGGCAAGAGCGAGAGGCAGAATGGAGGTGAGCGGCATGCTTTTCTTTCTCTTTTTCTCCCTCCCCTCACGCAGCCAGCAGCCAGCAGCCAGGAAGTGTGGAGGGGTGGGGATGCAGGAAGAGCGACGAACCCCTAAGATCTCTGGTCCGAATTTAAGTGGCCAGCGGATCTTAGGGGTCGTGTGAAAAGGCCCAGAGACTCACAGGCAGACACACACGCATGCAGCTGATGCAAACACAGAGAGAGAGACGCAGCCTGAGGACCAGAGATGATTGCACCCCAAAACTCTGCGTACGCGTGATTGATAATGCTACACTCTACCTGTCTTCATTTGCTCCAGCTGGAAACTACCACCTCTGAAACCCCAGTTGTGGATGTCATGGGAGTTGGTTGCATGGAAACAACATCTTAAATCACATAAATAAAGCTGTCTGTACAACCCCAGTTACTGCATAATTCAGTTGTATGCAAACCTCAGTGTTGTTCCTATGAATAATATCATACTATGGATTGCAAAATGTTTTACATATCTTGTTACCCTTCCAGCAACTACTACAGAAGCATAAATAATTTAAAATAAAAGAAACAGTGCTAAATTACTTGGTTTACATAATTTGCAGATATTATAGTTATTACAGAGTATAAGTGTTCCAAGTGCATTTTTGCTTAGGACACAAAATGTAGAGCTCTGCATTTATGGTAATAAATATATCATGTATTTCCTTCTTAAACAGATTGCAGGTCTACCCAATGATACCTTGTCTGTGGAGAATGGAATGATAACTCAGTTTTCTCAGCGCTGGACTCTATTCATAGACCCTCAAGGACAAGCCAACAAATGGATAAAAAACTTGGTAAGGGACTTCTGCATTTGACAAGTAATCAAACAAACATACTAGCACAGGGGAAATTTTGTGGTGTCTGGTGTTAAAGGCACTTGCTTGCAGAGTTGCTGTTACATGCCATCAAGTCTCCTCCAGTTTACAGTGACTGCATGTATGATCTTATTAGGTATACAGTAATCCCCCACTTATTGCGGGGGTTAGGGCTCCGACCTGACCCGCAATAAAGAAAAATCCATGATATGTGGATGCTGGGTTGGGTTGGGACCGGGGGCTTGTTTGGGGCCTCTTGCACTTAACCCAAGCCTGGTGCTGCCCTGAATGGGCCTCCAACAGGCTTCCTCAGCCTGTTGGTGGCCCCAGAAGTGGTTTGGGGTGATCTGGAAGGCACTTCCGGTTTTCGAAAGTGACTTCCGGTTTGGCAGGAGCAACGTCTGGGGCCTCCAACAGGCCTTGGAAGCCTGTGGAAGCCCCCAAACATGGTTTCGGGCAGTCTGGAAGGCACTTCTGCTTTTTTGGAAGTGACTTCTGGTTCGCTCGATATCACGTCTTGGGTCTCTGACAGGCCCAGGAAGCCCATCGGAGGCCTGCTCAGGGCAGCACCAGGCCTGGGGTAAGTGCAGGAGACCTCAAACAGGCCCATCCATCTTACCCCAGGAGCCCTTGCCTTCATGTACTGTGGTCCAACAATATACCAGAAACCATAGTATTTGAAATGCAAAAAGGTGGGGGACAACTGTATCTCCAAAATTCCCAGCTTTCAAATGCAGCTGTAAAAGATGATTCATTGATTCCTTTTATGATTTTTTTAAAATTAAATTGTGTGTTGATTTTCCTCTCTGTATTCGTCTAATGTCCTCTGCATGCAGAATTTGCTTGCTTGAGAATGATGAAGCAGAAGGACAAAATTCCCTTTTGAGCAAAGATGTAGAGAATTCATTTTATAATGCAAAAAGGAGTATAAAGCAAAAGCATAGGAAGGCACTGAACTAAAATCATGAAGACATACCAAGAGTGAGGGTGACTCCTTTGCTAACCCTACAGGCATTGTCTTTATGTTCACGACCTGGGTTCAATCCCAGGTAGCAGGCTCAAGGTTCACTCAGCCTTCCATCCTTCCAAGGTCGGTAAAATGAGTACCCAGCTTGCTGGGGGGGCAATGTGTAGCCTGCACACTGTAATTAAAAATTGTAAACCGCCCAGAGACTACTTGTAGTGGTATGGGGCGGTATATAAGCAGAACACTTTGCTTTTTATGGCTGAAGAGGCTCCTCAGACTTCACACTGGCCTCATTGCGGGCGAACTTCGAAATAGGAAGGCGGCCATGTTTGGTTGATTAGCCAACTCGGTTAATACATGGATTACGTACAAAAGGAGAGAAAGAGATGTGTCACACATCGCACTTATCTCCTGAACTGCGTTTCTTTCCACCCTGCTGTTTTTCAGGAAAAAGATACTGGGCTGGATACTTCTAAATTAAGTGACCGGGACTTCCTGCGCAGCTTGGAAAATGCTATTCGTTTTGGAAAGCCATTTCTTCTGGAGAACGTAGGAGAAGAATTAGACCCCGCTCTTGAACCTGTCCTTCTGAAACAGGTGCTTTCTCTCATGGGTGTTGGGTGGGTCTTTTTAAAAATGTAGAATGGATATGTTAAAACCAAAGTTGTTGACTGTTACTTGGGAAACAGTTGATGGGGCTCAACATCATTACTTTCCAACATTTTAGGGGTTAAAAATAATATTCCAGTCTTTGCACAATGAATAACATTTGCTTGTTATTTTGGAAAGGTTAATTCTGGAAGATGCGACTGTTTTAATGGTTTTTTTTTCATGAAATAAATAAATAAAAACACATTTTCAGAGTAATGCATGAATAATGCATTAGATTACTCAATATCGTAGCTCATGGATTATGCATTGCTCTTTAAAAGGGGACAAATGAGTAGCTCGTTGCTTCTGTAAGTAATATTTCCAAGCGGTCACTTGTGAAATTCACAAACATAGACAACAACCCTGTTGATGATTGGGAGCTTATTCTTCTGCCCGTACTGGGTGACCCAGAGAAACATGCTAGTTCGAGACCTCACCAATCCTGGTCCGCCGGGGCCTCCTCCTAGTGATTTCACTAGTGAGTCATTCGCAGTCTTTTTTAAAATCCAAAATAGAGGCCACCCGCTCCGATTGGGACTCCGGTTGCACTGACCTGCCCTCATGTGTGGCCGGTGCCGCACCCCTCGGTCTCCCTGGTTTGCTGAGTTTGGGCCTGTTACTCCAACTGAGGCCTCCAGGGCCCTCGTGCATTGCAGGCCAGCGGCCTCACCGTTCAACCAAGACCGCTGGAGGGAGCATGCCTGAATGGGCTTCATTAATTGCCACTGCATCCTTCAGAGACAGGGTTTTTTCCCCCCGTCGGCTGAAGAAGACAGGGGTGAAGCCCATTCTCAAAAGATCAGGCTTGGCTGTAGACAATATGTCTAACTATCGCCCTATAGCCAATGTTCCCTTCATGGGCAAGGTGGTCGAGCGGGTTGCCGCCCTGCGGCTCCAGTCATTCCTGGAGATGAACCTTGTCTTGGATCCTTTCCAGTCTGGGTTTAGGGCGCGTCCTGGGACTGAGACTGCCCTGGTCGCACTGCAGGATGACCTTTTGAGGAGGGCTGACAGGGGTTGCTCTACCCTGCTGGTCCTTCTCGACCTGACAGCAGTCTTTAATACCATCGACCACGGTATCCTCCTGGGGCCGGCTCTCTGAGGTGGGGATTGGGGGTCTAGCCTTCGGCTGGCTCCGTTCCTTCCTTGAGGGCTGTGCTCAGCATGTGAGCTTGGGGGGTGACTTGTCGTCTCCCTGGACACTCTCTTGTGGGGTGCCTCAGGGGTCGGCCCTCTCCCCAATGCTCTTTAACATGTATATGAGACCGCTGGATGAGGTCATCCGGAGTTTTGGAGCTTGCTGTCATCAGTACACTGATGACACACAGCTCTATCTCTCCTTCTCCACCTCTGCAGTGGAGGCTCTCCAGACCCTGGATTGCTGCCTGGCTGCAGTACTGGAGTGGACCAAGACTAACAGGCTCAAACTCAATCCCGGGTCAGACTGAGGTTCTGACCTTTGGGGGTATCCCAGATGGGTACAGTGGCCCTCTTCCCATTCTGGGTGGGTCCTCCCTCCAGCTGGCTGAAAGAGTGAGGAGTCTGGGCGTCGTCCTGGATCTGGATCTGTCTCTGTGTGGGCAGGTTTGACCGTATCACCCCCATTCTGGCTCCCCTGCACTGGCTGCCTGTTGCCTCCCGAATAAGGTTCAAGGTGTTGGTTTTGGTTTATAAAACCCTCCATGGCCTGTGTCCTGACTATCTGGCAGAGTGTATCTCCCTACGATCAGAGCTGGCCCGACCCACCCAATCCTCCATGGCTCTCTCGCTCCGGGTGGCCACCCCCAGGGAGGCCCGTAGGGTAGCAATGCGTAAACGGGCCTTCTCCGTGGCTGGCCCGGTGCTCTGGAACAAATTACTGAGCGAGATACGCCAGGCTCCCTCATTGGCATCCTTTAAAAAAGCCGTTAAAACCTGGCTGTTTAGGGATGCCTTCGGCAATCGCTAGGGCTTATATCACTGTGGGTTTTTTTCCTAATTTGCATTTATTATTCATCTTATGTCTCTTGCCAATCACCTTTTTACTTGTTTAATTGTTGTTATTTTTAAAATCATTTTTATTGTCTTGTGGATTTCCTGTGCTTTTTGTGTGAACCGCCCAGAGTTCCCTTCGGGAAATTGGTGCGGTATATAAATATAAAAATAAATAAATAAATAAATAAATAAATAAATAAATAAATAAATAAATAAATAAATAAATAAATAAATATTATTAGAACTAGTATAGAATTAACATTCCTCCTCAGTGCTGCCTCTTTAAAGCCTGACCTACAACTCACATGGGGATCACAACCAGGAAGATGCAAACTACATCTGAAAAACTTTGGGCAAGAGGTAGGCTTGGGGCCTTTGATCTTCTGCAGGTCCCCCCCCCCCCCAGGACCATTCTGCTAGATGATTTTGACCTCATGCTCATTGGCCTTAAGATGGAGGAGAGGTATATCCCATCCAGTCTGTGGTGTGATCGACACAAGTTTTCTCATCTCATCTTCTCTCTGTAGGCTGTTATCAAACAAAATACGTTGGACTGAATTGTTGTCCTCCTTTTGCACAAAATTATATGCATTTTAAACTTCTTTCCCTGATATGCAGACTTTCAAACAGCAAGGAAGTACAGTGCTGAAGCTGGGCGACACAGTGATTCCATATCATGATGACTTCAAGTTGTACATCACCACCAACCTACCTAACCCTCACTATACACCAGAGCTATCTACCAAGTTGACACTCATTAATTTCACCTATCCCCCAGGTAAGATCAATATTCGCAGCTCTTCTACTACTATCCCATGTCAGAAGTTAGCCGCTGTTGTGATCTGTGGACGCTGAATATCATAAAAACACTTCTTTGAGATTTTGATTGTGTAGCTAAGGTATGCTTTTTAAAATTTGGATATTTTCCATCTGCCGTGTGCCGTTCTCTTCCTTTCTCTTCTCCTCTAATCATGGTGGCACTTAGCCCCATCACTAATATCCCCAGGACTGCTAGACGTGCAGTTTTGCCACTGTGAAAACTCAAAATTATCAATGTGTAAAGCTTGTTTGCTTGATTCATTTTTGCAGTGGCTTAGAGGACCAGTTGCTAGGTCAAGTTGTGGCTGAAGAGCGGCCTGACTTAGAAGAGGCTAAGAACCAGCTGATCATCAGCAATGCCAAAATGCAGCAGGAACTGAAGGAGATAGAAGATCAAATCCTGTACCGGTTGAGCTCCTCTGAGGGGAACCCTGTTGATGATCTGGAGCTTATCAAGGTGTTGGAGGCATCCAAGCTAAAAGCAGGGGAGATTCAGGTTGGTGACTGATTTGTATTCTACCCAAGTTCACTTTTCTTCTTGGGAAAATACAGAATTTTGCATTCAAGCCTATTTATGAATTTTCTGCAGGCCAAAGTAAAGATAGCTGAGCAGACTGAGAAGGACATTGATATCACTCGACTGGAGTACGTGCCTGTGGCTGTCCGCACCCAGATCCTTTTCTTCTGTGTCTCAGACCTCGCCAACGTTGACCCCATGTACCAGTATTCATTGGAATGGTTCCTCAACATATTTCTGGCAGGAATTGCAAATTCAGAGAGAGCAGGTACTTCCAGTAATTATAAAGTATATGGTGGAGAGACCCTTTCTGCCCTGAAAACCTTTGGCCATCAAGAAAGGGACACGTTGTGTCTTTTTCTAACGTTTAGAGGTTTTGAAAAAGTTATCTGTATAATGAAACAATAGCTGTAAGTCTTGGTGTGAAGGAAAGAAGAAAGGATCAAAGATGGAGTCTATATGGTTCAGTTATATGTCTTCTCATTCAGGCTAGAACACCAGCAGTCAGCAAGAAGCAGTTTCTATTTCTGTGTGAGAATGTTTTGCCATGTTCTGTACAAGCAATTATTTGCAGGTGTCTTATCTACTGGGAACTAGGAAGCCTTTGGAAGAGGACCCAGGACGGTTCCTTGACACTTGGCAAAGAATGTTACTCCTGCCAAAGAGCTAAAAAGGAGCATAGTGTGTTTATCTCCTTAGGAGAAAGAAAGGACGAATGAAAGTATTTTAAAGAAACAAGCAAACCAGTAGGAGAAGATTATCCTAGAGTTCTGTTCCGGAAGATGGGCGGGATATAAGTGTAACAAATAAATAATAATAAATAAATATTTAGGATTTTGCTTCATTTTATATCTGGAAGTTGAGTCATGGCAACTGGACTTCCTTTCTTGAGACTGAATGGTTTCACTGCTCATCCAAACAGCTTCGTCAGTTTGAGGAAGGCTACTTGCGAGTCATCAATTTTATAGTTCACTTTGACCTCATGTTACTCTGGTCTGAAATAGTATCATAAGATGAACAATAGGCTCATTAGATGGACAGTAGTCTCAATAGACCATTGGGTGAGCAATGACCTAAGCTGCTGAAACCCATAAAGTATGGGTGATTAGCTATGGCCTTGGTGGTGGAGGTGTGAAGTATTTTTGATTTGTCTAGGGATTTGTCTGCAGTCAAAGTGAACTATAAAATGGAGGACTCACAACTAGCCTTCCTCAGACTGATGAAACTGTTTGGATGAGCAGCGAAATATTTCAATCTCAAGAAAAGAAGTCCTGTTGCCATGACTCAACTTCCAGATAAACCCCCCATGGATGACTGAGAATCTTCACAGATGATTCATTTTATGTTATTTGAAGTCTTCATTCTGGTCAAATCCTAAAAAAAAAAATCAAATACCACACTAAAAGACAGGAAACAAAAGCAACACAAAAGCAATATTCAAGGAAGTAAGACACAACCATCCATATTAAAACCCCATCCAGTCAGCCAATTTGAAAATAACGGTCTTCTTGTGTTTGTGGAAAGGCAGCAATGATGGGACCAGCCGGGCCTCCTATGGGCGGGAATTCCAGAGCCTTGGAGCAGGAACAGAGAAGGCTCTCTCTTGTACCCCTGCCAAACATACTTTCAAGGTAGTAGGAAGAAGAGAAGGGACCCACTGAAGATCTTAACACCCAGGTTGACTCATAAAGGGAGAAATGGTCCTTGAGATAGCCTGGACCCAAGCTGTTTAGAGCTTTGTAAGTTAAAACTCTTACTATTGTAGCAGATGATTTTATCTATCTCTTGCAAATTTTATGATCCATCCCAAGATAGGTCTTGCTGATTTTCTAAAGCTCAAGCCTTTGCTTTAATTCAGGAGACTGGATATATATTATATCAGTTGCGTTGTAAGGATGCAGTCGAGTTCTTCTGCAAGTGAATGGCATTGCCTCTCAAATCTGTTCCAGTGGGGAGCTTACCTTTCTGATTCCATATCATAATCAGATACTCCTAGCTGATTGCCAGAATCACAGAGCCTCAATGTACTCAGGCTTCCTCTAAAATTATAATTGTCTTGGGTTCGGGAGACAATTTGAGCCTTTCGGGAGCAAGGTTGGAGGTGATGGTGGTGTATCGTGGCTTGCACGTCTCGGTGTCCCTGAAGCAAAACTCAGTGCCCTTTGCTTTCTCTCACCAGTACTCGAGGGAGAAGCGTTATTTCAGGGCATTCACTTTTTCAACATGAAATCTTTATTAGCTGGAAATCTGTTTCCATAAATGGTTTTTTTTAAGTGCCTTCAGATCTCCTCCCACTCTTGATCTGTGCTGGGAGTGCTCAGCCTGCAGCCATTTAGAGGGGAGGCGGGGGGGGCGGCTCATTAATGGCCTCTGTCACCCTGACACGACGATGTCCCCTGTGACAGCGTGCTCAAGACTTACCCCACTTGGATGGGCTCTCACCAATTCCTCCTCACTCTTTGGCCTCGTTGCTTCCTGCCCATTTCAGACACGCTCAAGAAGCGGATAGCAAATATCAACAAGTACCTCACCTTCAGCCTCTACAGCAACGTCTGCCGCAGCCTCTTTGAGAAGCACAAGCTCATGTTTGCCTTTCTGGTCTGCGTCCGGATCATGATGAATGAAGGCCAAGTGGACATGGTGAGTCGGTGAGCCAATAAGAACCCCAGGGGAGCGTCCTTTAATGAATGGTTATCTTCTTAGGAAGGCCACATAAAAGAACGCTGGAGTATGTAGCTCAGTCCTCAACCCACGCGCTTCTGTGAAATCGTTCATCCCCCTATGAAAAGGAGGGTGCTCAGCTGCTTCCAGGGGATGATTTCTTAAAACTGTTCAGGAGAAAAGGAGATCTTAGTTTCCTTGGGATGACTGAAGTGAACTCCATCGTTAGCTGAAAAGCTCCTTCAGAGCCTTCATTTCCCAGAATGCACCAGCCAGCATGGCCTCGGTGTCAGTTCAAAAAGTAGTTTTACAAACTCTGCAATATGCATGGATAGTTGGATTTAAAACATGGCTGTTTTCATTAGCAAAAGGTCCTGCCGTCTCTTTAAAATTCAAGTCAAATTCTTAGAAATCCCACTCCCCCAGTCTCATCACCCGCCCATCCTGAAAGTTTAACAATGTTTGGATGAAATGTTTGGGGTTGAGTCTACCTGTTCTTGAAACATCTGAACACACTACAGAAATAACACATACAGTGGGGTCACAAGTGGCTCCTATGGAGTTGATTGCTGCCACTGGTCATTAACAGCACTGAGTGACACACACACACACACCCTTTGCTGAGCCTGTAGAAGTTTTGACCAGTTTGGCATTTATGGAGCAAGATCTCTGTGTATTAGCGTTCCTGCCCAGGAACCGTAGAAGAAAAATTCAGAATAGAAGGCATAATTTTCACCGTGCATTCTTTCTGCTTCTTTCAATATACAGGATGAATGGCGATACCTTATTTCTGGTGGTGCTGTTAAGGTCATGCGTGATAATCCAGCTCCTGAATGGCTGTATGAAAGAGCCTGGAATGATATCCTGGCCTTATCCAACCTGCCCAATTTTTCCAGATTCTCAGATGATTTCGTGGCAAATCTCCCCTCTTTCCGAGTAATCTTTGACAGTGCTGAACCGCACAGGTGATTATTTCCCCATTAACCCCTAGTATGATAATAGCTGTTGGTGTTTGCTGGCCTTCAATATGCTTTCGGCACCACCACCACCACCACTACCACCATCCAATTTGTCAATGAAGAAAATCAGCACAGAGTACTAATTCTACCAGAAGAGCTCTGAAGGGGCGCTATTGGCCTTGACGGTGCCTGCCTTCCTGTTTCTGAGACGGCTCGCTCTGTCTTCCAGGGAGCCTCTTCCTGGCATTTGGAACAAGAAACTGGATTCGTTTCAGAAGCTGTTGGTCCTGCGCTGTCTGCGTGGAGACAAAGTCACCAATGCCATGCAGGACTTTGTGGCTGCAAACCTGGGGCAGAGCTTCATTGAGCCACAGGTAGAGGGTGGGACAGATGAGTCGGGGTCACGTTGGGTGGAGGGGCAGCCGTTGACATGAAAAGCCTTGGTCCATTTATTTATTTTGTTTTTATTTTATTTTGACAACTTATATGCCGCCCACTACCCAAAGGTCTCTGGGCGGCTTCCAATCAAAGAATTAAAACAGTTAAAAACATCAAATAACAACAAATAGTTAAAACAATAATAAAAAACCTTACACTAAAATCATTACACTAAAATTGCCATCAGAAGACCCACAGTCGATATTGTATCAATTAAAAAAATTCTGGAACAGAAAGGTTTTTAACCTGGCGCCGAAATGTCATCAGTGTTGGCGCCAGGCGGATCTCACTTGGGAGGGCATGCCATAGCTTGTTGAGATTACCCCATTCATCGTCTTTCCTAAGCCTTTTCCATCTCCTTGCCGTGCTTACCTGTAACCTCCCCACCCCCTTGGAAAGGGAAGGGCTGCCCCTGATGGTGAGCAACCACTCTCTTCCGCTCTCAGCCACCCCGTTCTTAACATCCAATTCCCCGCTTTCCCTTGCATTTCAGACTGCAAATCTCTCCGTGGTGTTTAAGGAATCTGCCGCCACCACTCCCTTGATCTTCGTCCTTTCTCCGGGCACAGACCCGGCTGCGGATCTCTACAAGTTTGCTGAAGAAATGAAGTTTTCCAAGAAACTATCTGCCATTTCTCTCGGCCAGGGACAAGTAAGTGCCCAGGGCAGGGGCACCGATCCTTTTAAGCCCAGCTTATGACGAAGGGCTCAGGTGTGCTTCCAGCATGCAGGATGTTTTCCGTGTGGTGGTCAGCTTGTGACCCTTCAAGTGTTCTGGTCTTCCCAAGCCAGAGTGGAGGCCATGACTTCACAGTTATAGGGAGAGTGATAATTTGTGTGATAATTTGATACCTCTTCAAATGATATTGGCCTGGATCCATATAAACAGTGGGCCTTTGTGAAAACTGCAGGCCTTTGCTTATGCTGTGTAACGTCATCTGCATCTCCTTAATACAAAGAGTTGGCAAAGAGCTACCCAAGCCCTTGAAAAAGCACACCCTCAGCGACTAGAGTCGTGCCTGATCCCACTGTTTTGGTCACTTGAATCTCACTTAGGTTTCTCCTCTGCCTCATTTTTGAAACAGACAATGAAGATTAAGAATCTCAGGCTTCTTAATTTTCGTCCTAGTCGCTAACTCTATGTGGACAAGGTGAGCACATATTTGAAGAGCGGACCTGATTCTCGACAGGGGCTGATGGTTTAATTCTGCCATGCTTCTCAGGGTCCCCGTGCGGAAGCCATGATGCGCACTGCCATGGAGCGTGGAAAATGGGTCTTCTTCCAGAATTGCCACCTGGCGCCAAGTTGGATGCCCTCTTTGGAGCGACTCATCGAAGGCATCAATCCGGACAAGGTGACACATTCATGGGGGCAGGGGGCTTGCTTGGTTTTTGTTTTTAAGTTGAGTAATTTGAACGCTGAAGATACTCCAGTGGGAGGATTGTGACCCTCCAGCTCAGCACAAAAAAAGCTCTGCGGTGACTTATCTTGTCTGCCTTGTCCCAAGAATAGAGACACTCCCCTTTCAGGCAAGGCTGAAGGTCGCATCTACCTCTGTTGCCCTTCCCTCGACTGACTGCTTTCCAAAACTGCAGAAGCACTAAAGCAAAGTATCCTGCCAGGGCTGTTTGGAACTGTTGGAAGTACCCATAGCAGTAGGAGGGCAATGGTAGGCATAGTACCTTTCTAGCACTCTCCACTTCCATTACAAAGACATCATCTATTGTTAACAGGAAGTTGGGGGATGTAATCAGGAAAAGGCTCGTTAGTTCGGGACCCAGGCAAAGCTAGTGGGAGCAACAGCCAGAGTGAGGCCCCTGCCTCTGACAGTAAACATCCGGGAGAAGAATGCAGCAGCAGCTTGCCGGGGGGCCAAATTGTGTGTGTCACCTGCCACACGGCCTGTCCTGGTTCTCCTCAGCTCGATTGGTGCTCCGGAGTGCAGCGACATATACCCTCTTGTCACCAGAGAGAAATACAGTTACGTAGTGAGAGACTCTTGAACACGAATTATAGGCTGCTGGCTTTTCTGTTTGCTCCGGGCAACAAAAAAGTCTTGAGCCTCTGTACTGGAGTATGACTTCAAGATGAAGTTGAATCTCCACTTCAAGGAAGTGACAGTAGGCCAGATGAGTGGATGATTGGAGAGGGAGGCCCAGATGTAATGCCGGAATGGTGGGGAAACTGCAAGTGGTAGCAAGGACTGTTTAGCCAAAGCGTCTCCTTCCCTCTCTCACCTTGCTCTGCCTCGGCCCACCCACCCCCCACAAAACATATTGAATGATCCATTTATATTGTCCCTCATTACTGTAAGCCGCTTTGGGTCCTTTTCCAAGGAGAAAGGTGGGGTAAAAATACTCAGAAATAAATAAATACATTTACTCTAGACAATGGTGATGGAGAGGCGAAAGGATTGTTCAGCTGATCCCTTTTGCTGCTAAAGAGAAATCTCACCTTTTCCTTTGTCCAGGTGCACCGGGACTTCCGGCTTTGGCTCACCAGTTTGCCCAGTAACAAGTTTCCAGTGTCCATTCTCCAGAACGGGTCCAAGATGACCATTGAGCCCCCTCGAGGAGTCAAGGCTAATTTGCTGAAGTCATACACGAGCCTGAGCAATGACTTTCTGCACTCCTGCAGCAAGGTAGGAGACCCCTGGTTTCCCCTGACCCTTCCCACCTTCCAGGATCTCTCTGTCCATCACAAACATCCCGTGAACTGCCGGAGAGGCTTCGGTCTCTGGCTGGGGAGCCAGAAGGGTGGGAGTTCAATTCCCCACCCCCACCCCACTGTGGCTCTTTGAGAGGGGCTGGATGATCCACAGGGTCCCTTCCCGGTCTGCAATTCAAGGTTATTAGTATTATATAACATATAATGATGACCATTAGGGTTTGAATCAATGCAGGGCAGGCCTTAGCATTTCCCTCCAGCTCATTCACTCCCCCCCCCTTTTGATATGTATGGATCCCATTTTAACATGTGACGCTGAGAATCATAAGTGTCGACCGCATTCTGTCTCCTCTCCGTGCCTCGCAGGGAACGGAGTTCAAGTCCTTGCTCTTCTCCCTGTGCCTCTTCCATGCCAATGCCCTGGAAAGGAGGAAGTTTGGGCCACTGGGTTTCAACATCCCTTACGAGTTCACAGACGGAGACCTGCGCATCTGCATCAGCCAGCTGAAGATGTTCCTGGATGAATACGAAGACATCCCCTACAAAGTAGGATCCCGGTGCTGGGATGTGTTATGAAAAAATGGGGAGGAGAACATGGGTGGCTTCCTTTATATCGTTAAGTCCCAGAGCGGCTCACAGTTTTGAGAAGCGAGACAGCACAATTGCATGTAATCTCGCCGGTTATGACATCCTTATTTGCTTCCTAAACTCCGTTATGTCATCATAGAGAAGGAAGTATGGTGCTTTCTGTGGAACTAAGGACCAAAATGCTGCAGGGTCTTTTTGAGAGCTCTGCAGCTTCCTTGCGTTCTTCAGTCTAGCCAAGTTGCCTCTTCTTCCCCGCTTCACGACAACCCCCTTCCAGCTACAGTGTTGGGTTGTGGGGTCAGAAGCCTTTAGACTGGGTCTTCCATTTCAACTGTTCAGACACTTAAAATGGATTAAATTTGAGCTGTTCCAAATAATCTGTATTTCATGCAGGCCTGGCTGACTCTGAAAGTGTTTTTTTTTTCACTTCAGTTACCTACATTCAGAGTTTGTAAAACTGTAGTCTTGTGTTCCCTGACTTAGTACACTACCAGTCTGACTTGAGCCAATCTATTAATATGCTCATGGTCTGAGCTGCACAAAGGGGAAACGCTACATCCCTGCAATCCTCAGGAGAATCATGGAATCCTGTGTGCAAACCCGCATCCCCTTGGGTGAAATAAAGATCCAGTCTAGAAGATGGAGATCTGACGTCTGGGATCTAAACCTCTACGGTTCTCCAGATCAGAGCCTGGAAGGTGGCATTTCAAAAGGAACACATTGTGTTGCTCATTCCTTCTCAGCTGCCACTTTGCCATGGCCGTGGCTCCATGCAAGTAATTTGTTGCATGGTATGTTATTGATTGAAGGCAAAAGGAAAAGGGGACGGCAGAGAATGAGATGGTTGGACGGTGTCATTGATGCAACCAATATGGATTTGACCAAACTCCGGGAGGCAGTGGAAGATAGGAAGGCCTGGCGAGCTCTGGCCCATGGGGTCACGAAGAGTCAGACACGACTGAACGACTGAACAACAACGACAATGTTATTGACAGCACCAGTCGTACTTCCACGCCCAATTCAAAGCATTGGTTGTTACCTATGAAGCCTTGTGCAGCTTGGACCCAGGCTACCTGAAGGACTGTACCTCCCCATACGAGCTTTCTTGGCACCTAAGGTTGTCTGAGGAAACCCCTTCCTCTCGGTCCCATAGTCAGCACAGGCACACGTCATGGAGGCACACAAGAGAGGGACTTCTCTGGAGCTGTTTCTAGGTTATGGAATGCTCTCCCTCGGGAGGTTAGGTTGACCCACTCCTTTTTATTCATAACCTATTGTGTTTTTAATTCTGTTCTTTTTAATACCATGAGCTGCTTTGAGCCCCTTTATTGGGAGAAAGGTGGCCTAAAGAAAAGACAGGCAGGCTGGCACGCAGATGCTTTGGATTTTACCACCATGCCAGAAGATAGGGAGAACTACAGAAGACAGAAAGAACTATCTCTGACACCCCGTAGAGATCAGTTCTGATACAACACTTTGGAAATATGTGCAGTATAAAAAGTAAAAAAACAAAGCAATATTTCCTTTGTCACTTAGGATTGATAAGAGAATGGCATTCAACCCTAAAAACCCCTGCCAAAATGCCTTAAAATGCCCCTTAAAAGTAGCCAGGCATTATGAGTTACTGAGATATTACTTATAACATCTAAAATGAGACTTTAGATGTAGCCAGGGCAGAAAGAAAGAAAGGGAAAAGGCCCTAGTCCCAGTCTTCTGCCCTGCCACCACACGCCTGTCAAAGCATAAGAAAAGAACCCACTGGTTTGTCTTTGTGGGCTCTGTAACTCACACACAAGTTGTTCTGTGCCTGCTGAGGGATATTTGGAGTCTTCCAGAGCTGAGCTCGAAGGCTTTGGCAAGAGCCCTGCCTACCTGACTCCAGTAGGGTCCCCCCACCCCCACCCCTTCCGTTCAGTTCCCTGGTCCTTGACAAGAAAAGCAGGAAGAAGAGACAGGAAAGAAGAAAGCGATGAAGGAGAGGGAAAGGGAGAGCAGCTGGGGAGAGGAATGACCACCCTGGGAGCCACTGCTCCAGGTGAGCTACCCACGGTCCTCCTTTGTGGTCCCCGTAATGCTCGCAGGAGTGACTGGGTAGCTGGTTCACCAGGAGGAGGGAGCGTTATCCTGGCAGAAGGGAGCTGAAAACCCCAAGGATTCCTGGGCAGGCACAGAACAATCTGTGCATGAGAATGTACACGAACAATCGGAGAATCACAAAGGTCTTCTTTCCTGGCATGGGATTGGTATTTCATTCCCTGCCCCAAGATAACATTTCACACACACACTGAGGCACTTTGTTTTTAAATGGCTGACAGGGTCAGCCATTTAATCCTCCCTTGACTTTTTTTGAATCATTTTATTGTCATGCTGTTTTTAGCTGCTTTGGGCCCCATCTTTCCTGTCCTTCTGCAGGCAAAGACCTTTCTCTTCGGGCAACCTTTCTGTGTGTGTGTCTGACTGGCAGCCTGAGCGGGACTTTTTTTGTTGTTTTAGTTTTTAATGAATTGTTGTAGCTTACAGCTCTGAATGTGTCTTAGTGTTGCCCGTGTTTTTTGTACGGTGGTGGTTTGATCCTTTTTAGCATTTGCGTCCTCACTGTTGTTAGCTTTCATATTGTGTTTTAAAGATGTGTGCCACCATGGGTCCTTTTGAGGAGAATGACCGGGTAAA
The DNA here is from genome assembly GCA_037367245.1 of Phrynocephalus guinanensis. NCBI lineage: Eukaryota > Metazoa > Chordata > Lepidosauria > Squamata > Agamidae > Phrynocephalus > Phrynocephalus guinanensis. The sequence goes on from CM074734.1 coordinate 46,722,705, forward strand.
AATATTTTAAATAAATAACTTTTAGGCAAAGGTGGGCCATAGCTAGAGTGATTTCTTTGCCTTGGTCCTTTGCAGGTGCTCAAGTACACTGCTGGTGAGATTAATTATGGAGGACGGGTGACAGATGACTGGGACAGGCGCTGTATCATGAATATCTTAGAGGATTTCTACAAGCCAGATGTTCTCATTCCAGAGTATTGTTACTCAGAGTCTGGTATCTACAAGCAGATTAATACCACTTATGACCTCAATGTAAGTTGAAGAGAAAAACTTGTAAGATGTGAACCATATGAAGGCACAACCCTCTCCATGGCTCCAGGCCATACATATTTCTCTACGTAGTTCCACAAATCATAGTTTCAAATATTTTTATGGCTATTTGTAGCAATTTCTCAAGATCTCTTTTAAATGAGACTGTTCTTGGAAAACACAATGTATATATGTTGTGACAACTTCCAAAATACAAATTTTGGCGGCAACCTTTGATTCATAAGTCAACCAGGTAAAGAGATATTACCGTAATAATGTGCCCTTAATCAGACTCTGCTTGGCCAGGAAGCTGACTAGAATGTGGGCTGCGGATGGAACTACAGTATTTTGGTTCTCTTCTTTCCCCTTTCTGTATGGTGTGGTCTTTTAGGGGTGGGATGGGTCTCTGCCTTGCTGTATATGTTTATCTTTTCTCCCCCATAGGGATACATCCAGTACATCAAGAGCCTTCCCCTCAATGATATGCCTGAGATATTTGGACTGCATGACAATGCAAACATCACGTTTGCTCAAAACGAGACCTTTGCTCTGCTTGGAGCCATTATTCAACTTCAGCCAAAGACGTCTGCGGCAAGAGGACGAAGCAGGGAAGAGGTCCGTAGGTTTGTTGCCCGGGAGTGCCGGGGTGGTGGTTGCCAGTGTAGTGCCAGGCATTCTAGACATCCGTTTTAAAAGGCAAAGAAGATAATACTGAGCACAAGACTCTTCTTTCTGGGCAATCTCTTTCTTCGATTCAAAAGCCCACAAGTTTCTAGTCCTTATGGCTGAGACAATGTTATTAAAAGGCATGTGAGCTATGCTTACTGGGGGTGCAGCCAAAACACAGAGTAATATTGCCAGTGGGCAGTAGTAGGGATTCCGTGGTTGACATAGCTCTTCTTCATGGATAAAAGAGTGCAGAACAAGCTCTGCAAAATGAAAGACTGTAGTAAGTAAAATGCATAATTTACATACTTGGTCTGAAACTTTTAGCACTCAGTTTTAGCACTTCAAGTTTCCTGGCCTCGAAGTATTACTTTTTTTGCCAAGTACACACAATCCTGATTCTAGAATTTCTCTGTCAAGGGAACATCCCTGCAAGTCCCAATAAGAGAAAGCTTGAGTTGCGGCCACTGGCGGGCGGAGAAACAGCAGTACCCCGTGGCTTACGTGAGCCCCCAAAGCCCGACTACTATCAAACTTTATGTGGGAGCCTTGACAGGCATGTCCAAACTTGGCCCCTTCAGATGTTTTGGACCACAGTCCCACAGTCCTTTGCCATTGGAAATACAGGCTTGGAATTCTGGGAGTTGTGGTCCAAAACATCAGGAGGGCCGAAGTTTGGACATGCCTACTTGAAAAGAAGCTAACTTCCAATTGAGCAACCACCTCTTTTCTGTCATCTAGTTTAGGCACAAAATGGCCTGTAGGTTGCTTCCCCGTGAAGTTTATCTGTTTCTGTCCTTTTTCCGTCCACGTTCTAGATTGTGGAGGAGACCTCAAAAGACATCTTGGATAAGGTGCCTCCGCCCATTGACCTGCATGAAGTCATGCTGAAATATCCTGTGCTATACGAGGAATCAATGAACACTGTTCTGGCACAAGAAGTGATCAGGTATAACTCCAGCCTGAGCCCCACTTTGTACAGGGCTCCACGGAGTGCCATCTTTCAGCATCTGCAAAGCTCTAATTGAAAACTGCACAAGAGCACAAAACTAGGGGCATGAAGATACACCAGGGAAGCGGGCAGGTACATTTAACGAGGCGGGAACAGCCCCTGGGCAGGGTTTTGTTTTGTTTTGTTTTGTGGCAACAAGTTTCAGAGTGCCTCGAAGTACTGCCAAGTTCGCACACAATCCTGTTCTACAGGTCGAACGTTGAACAATTCAGAGTAAAAAGACGCATTTGCACTGCTTGCACAGATAGACTTGGCTATAATTTTTTTCACAGAAGAATAAAGATAAGAATTCTCATTTATCCAAACCCGGAGAGTTTTCCTACAACTTGAACCATACTCAAGAGGGCTGTTAACACTCAGTTAATTTAATGAACTGGCCTAATGGATGGTGATTGATGGTCACCAAGGACCTTTGGTAAGCATCATCCTTAGTTCCTGTGAAGAGCTGCCATGCTAGAGTGAAAAATGGGAGCCCAAGGAGGAGCCAAGCAGAAAAAGCTAAGAAGCGACTTCCTTACTAGAACCCTCAAGAGCGCTCTTAAAAAATGAAACATTTTTGGATGTGCCCCAGATTGAAAAGTTGACTGAAAGCAAAACAGTTATCAAAAATGTTCTTCTGTGGGGTCTCTGTGAAGTCACACGTGTGGGTGTCCTGCGCCTTCGTGGTTGATCTCAGAACCTTCTGCAGCCTCAATCTGTCTGAATGCTCTCCCACCCTTCTAGACATGCCCAGTTGCCTTCTTAGTGTTGTTGACACAAGGAGTCCTTTTAGAAGGAGTTGTTTGCTTTGAATCCATGTTAAGATAGTAATGGGAATGGACCATGGCTAATGGACAAGGTGCCACTTGCAGGCCTAAACCATGCTAACTCCCGTTGTTAGTCTTTTACAGGTGTCAATAGTAAATGGGATTTTGGGGCCCTACGTTGATCTAGTGGTTGTAGGTGTTTGTAATCTGAAAGCCGTTTCTAGAGAACTGTCCGAGTCACACAACTGAATGAGTTTGCTTTGTTCACCTTGATTTTATGCAGATACAATCGCCTGTTGAAAGTGATTGCGCAAAGTTTGAAAGACCTGTTGAAAGCTCTCAAAGGCCTAGTGGTGATGTCGTCCCAGCTGGAACTGATGTCCAACAGCTTGTACAACAACATTGTGCCCGAGATGTGGAATAGCAAGGTACGCCCGAATGCCAAGCCATGCTTTTGCATGTGCAGCAGTCTAGGTGTTCATCAAGTCATCTTAGATCAGGGATGGCGAATCTATGGCCCGCGTGCCAAAGGTGGCACGGAAAGAGCTTTCGCCTGGCACGCAACATGCTCCTTGCCCCCCCACACACACACACACTTCCCCCTCCGCTGGACCAGCCATGAGGAATTTGTGGAGGGGGAAGTGGGGGAGGGGGGGCAGGGAGCATGTCGGGTGCCAGTCCGACCCTGCCGTTGCCATCCCCATCCCCATTGCCATCGCCATGCCCTCTTCTGCTGCCGACCCCACCTCCGCCGCTCCCAACGCCTCCCTGCCCCTCCCGCCGCCGCTGATAACCCTAACCCCGTCGCCCTTGCTGCCCTCGAACTCGCCCCACCCCTGACCCCCGCTGCCGCTGATCCCAACTCTCCCACTGCCGCCGTCCCCATCGCCATCGCCCTTGCCGCCCCTGCCTCCACTGACCCAACCCTGCCTCCGATGCCATCACCGCCGCCATCCCTGCCCCTCCCACTGCTGACAATGATGACCCTGACCCTGACCCCGCCCCCTCCGTCACCCTTGCTGCCCTTCGCCCCCCCCCCCCCGCTGCTGCTGCCACCGCCGAGTTTGGGCACTCAGTGGCAAAAAGGTTTGCCGTCCCTGTCTTAGATATTTGAGACACATACGAAGTGTACATCTACTTCAGCTGGCTTTTCAGCCTTTTCAGGATTGTGAGCTTCACAGTTGTTCACAAATAGAACCAATGAGGGTCAACCTCACAAGTACTTCCTGTTGGATATACTTCAACTTCACAGGTGCTAGTTGCAGGGAGGGAAGGGTTAAACCAGATAACTAATTAAAAATGTCTGAGCTCAGGGACTCTCTGGTGTATGAGGCACGAATCAGAAAAAATGTGATTTGTTTAGATTCATCAAGGTTGATGAATCACAATAAATTTATAACTTTTTTTCTGACAAATTGACAAATCAATTAGTTTTTTTTTTTTTCTCTTCAAACCCTGAGCAACCTAAAGTCTGGGTGTAATAAATATTGCAATAAGCAAAATTGCAGGTAAGCTTCCTCTTAACTCCCTCTACAAACCCCACAAGCTTGGTGATGTTTGGGTTCTGAGTGTCTGAGGTATATACCGCAAAACAGAACCTCCAGGACAGGGCCCCCAGGCACCTAGAGACATCAGACTTACTGTTTCTTCTAACTCTCTTCTACAAGCCCACAAGGTTTGGTGAAGATTAGGTTTCAGACCTCTAAGTTAAACACCCACAAATCCCACCCTCCACCCCACCCCGAAAGTGCTGATTAGCAACTGGCTTGGGAAACCCAGTCTTCACCAAACACGGAGGGATTGTAGAAGAGAGTCAGAGGGATCAGAAGGGGAAACCATGTGCCTGCGTCTCCTTTCTTTGTTTCTATGGTCCCTAGTAGAAGTGCTTGCCGGGTGGCCTCTTGAGTGTCCTGCATCAGAAACTGGAAGGAGATGGGGCCCGTGGGGATATTCGGGGTGGGGGTGGGATGGCAGGGGGATGGTCAAGATCCTATGCCTGGTGAGAGCTTGACCTCTGATGGTCCTTCAGAGTTGTGGGGGGGAGGGGGGGCTTGGCCAGTAAATAAAGGAAGCCCTGAGGCCAAAATGTTTTGGAACCACTGCTAATCGGCACTTGACAAGCCTTGCTTACAGGCCAGCCTACGAGAAGAGTGCCCTTGAGTCTGTTCTTCCCCACAGGCATACCCATCCCTGAAGCCCTTGGCCTCCTGGGTGAATGATCTGCTGCTGCGTATCGAGTTCTTGCAGAAGTGGATTGCTAAAGGGATCCCTCCTGTGTTCTGGATAAGTGGATTCTTCTTCCCCCAGGCCTTTTTAACAGGGACGCTGCAGAATTTTGCCAGGAAGTCTGTCATTTCTATAGACACCATCTCTTTTGACTTTAAGGTGAGTGAATCAGGCTGTGCAGAATGGTGAGCAGTTCACATTAATCGGTAAAATTCAGTCCTGGGCACGTAACACCGACACTGCTCCAGGCATCTAATACTCCACCTCGCTGATTTACTACCTATTATATCTGTCCTAGTAGAATCTCTGCAAACAGTCTTGCTTTCTTGCTTCGAAGTGGCAGATTCCTGTTGATTGGCATTTATGTGAATTCTTATGTTTTTCCGCCTTCTCTTTAGGTGATGAGGGAGTCTGTTCATGAGCTAACTCAACGCCCACCGCAGGGGTGTTACATCCATGGCTTATTCCTGGAAGGGGCTCGATGGGACCCCATTTTCTTCCAGCTCACCGAGTCACGGCCAAAGGAGTTGTACACAGAGATGGCGGTCCTCTGGTTAGTTCCTGTACCCCACCGCAAGCCTCCGACCACAGGCATCTACCTCTGCCCCATCTACAAGACGCTCACTCGGGCAGGTAAGCATTTCCTTCAGTGGATATATTTTTAGGAGGAAGATTGGGTGGAATTGCTTTCCACAAGTTTGCCAACAGGGCCAGAAAACATTTGAGCCATTCTCATCACTGATCTATGCGGGGTTAGAAGAGGCAGACAATTATTTCAGCTGAAAAACCTGATTAAGCTTTAATCAAGGGGAAGGTGAACCTTTGGCCTTTCAGATGTTTTGGGCTACATTTCTCACAGTCCTCTATCATTGGAAATATAGGCTTGGGATTTTGGGAGTTGCAGTCCAAAACATCTGGAGGGCCAAAGGTTCCCCTCCCCTGACTTTAAACTCCACCTTGAAAGTATGTGCCACTATTTTATTGAGGTAGGTATGTCTTTTTCTGAAATAATCTGATATCTATCAAGTACTGTATCTCTTATATATAGACAGAATCCTATTGCTTAGTGTAATACTGTAGGACCCCTGTATCTTGGGGGGGATTGATTCCAGCCTGCCATGTGTATACGGAAATCTACAGGGTGGCAGTGGCAGCGGTGGCGAGGAGGCAGTGACAGCAGTGGCAGGAGTGGGATGAGGGCCCAAGCAGTGGTGACACACGGCTGCTGCCCCCTTGCGCCACCATGGCTGCCAGCAAAGTGCTCCCACCACTGCACTCCGCCGCAGCCACCAGCAGAGCCCTTGCCCCTCGCCATCCACGGATAACTGAATCCGCGGATGGCAAGTCAATGGATACAGGGGGCTTACTATACGTCACACTACCCTAGGCCCACTAAATCAATGAGGCATCAGTAAGTTAACTCCAAATTAATTCCATTGATTCCAATGGGCCTGCTCTAGTTGCAACTTCATTTTGCGCACTAACTTGCAGCTGGAGTAAGCCCATTTGTGAATCTGCAGCACACAGTATGCTGCAAGAAGCCACATTTTAGCTGTAGCACTATCATTCTCTGATCACACAAGCATCTTGTTTTCTGTGGACCCTCTAGCACTGTTTTTATCTGTCTGCCTTAGGGACACTGTCTACAACTGGTCATTCTACCAACTATGTGATTGCAGTAGAAATCCCCACCACTAAGCCTCAGAGGCACTGGATTAAACGGGGCGTTGCCTTGATCTGCGCCTTGGACTTTTAAGCACTGGCACCTGTCTTGAGCAGCTTCACATTTCTGAGAACGGAATGATTCTGCAGTTCAGACAGCTTGTTTGATAAAGCCTCATCTGAAGAAGCGGGACTTGCATAACATGGTACAAGAGAAATGTAGGTCTTTCCTTCCTGTACATTTAAATATTTCATAAGTTAGTTTAATAAAATCATATCAGCCTTGAGATTCACAGCTTTCATAGTGTCATTCATGGGCACAGATCTCAATATGATGAAGGGAAAGAGCCATGATTGAGATGTATAGCAAGAGAACTTATTCAGACATATATTGGTTTTAAATTTACCATCTCCATTAGTGCATAGGGATGCCAAGATGATACGGAAGCACTCTGAATGCTCCTGGCAACAGGCTGAAGGGTAACCATGACACTGGGGTGGGGCAACGTTCATGGATCTGAGGCCTGGAAAATCCCACACCTGGAGGCAGAAGTGCTGCAACCGTTCTTCTTCTTCTTTTTTGAAACGGTCCTCTTAGGCCCTGTAGTAACTCTCTCTCTCCTTGCTTTTGAGAGGGCACAAGGGGCGTTCCTTGAAAAATGTTTGTTTAAAAGTTTTCATTAGCAGTTCTGGGAAGACTGCACTTTGCCTGTCCCAGACTTCCAGCAAGGGTGAGGAAGCTTTCCACCTTTGGGTTGAATTCAAAACCAGGAAAGTTTTGGGGTGGGGTGGGGGAGTATTCTAGTGGTGAGCAGGGGAAAAGAAATGGGACTGAACACCTCAGCATCTTTTTGCTTAAACTGAGCTGCGTAGATGCCCTGAGCACATCCGATCTCGCCTGATGTTGGAAGCTAAGCAGGGTCGGGCCTGGCTAGTACTTGGATGAGAGACCACCAGGGAATAATACCAGGTGCTGTAGATGCCTGGAGTAGGAACTGGCAAACCACTCCAGTATTCCTGCCAAGAAAACTCCAGGGACATGGGGTCACGAAGAGGCGGTCACGACTGTAATGACACAATTACTACCCTTAAGTAAACCTCTGGAGAAAGGCATCTGTATGATGAGAAGGAAACCTAGCCTTCTGCAGGTTCTCAGGCAGAGACAAAAGCAAGCATTGCTCACCACTGACCTCCATACAGTCACCCAAAGACTTCAACAGCAGCCCTAGATACTGTAGCAATCCGGACCAGAAGGTTAAAAAGGTATCTGGCATCCTTTCCAATCCAGTGTAATTAATAAAGGTTTGCAAACAGAGCCTTGTTTAATTATTGTGACTGCCTCTTCATGCTGCAGCCAAAGGGGCTACGCAGAAACAGACCTCCCCACCAGGAATCTAAAACTATAATGCAGCTATTCTGTAAATCATTTCAAGCAATCCAGTTCCAATCAATCAGAGCAATCATGGGAGGCAAGAAGTATACATTTTTATTTTAAAAAACAGAGTTTGTATTTACAGCACTTGGAACTGATGAAGCAAAAGACAGACGATTCTGTCAATAGATAGAAAAAGCCTTCTGTACATATTTGGAGAGAAAGTAAATGCAGTTCTGCATCCAGCTCCATGATTACCCTCTCAGGAGCCACCACTCTGGCATCTTGCAGCTGTAGCCTTCCTTTGGATGCCTCTAACTATTTCCTAGTAAACACAAATGGAGAGCCTGATGGAATACCATCTTCCAAAAACATTGATGCCCTGTGGGTGCCAGCTAGTAGAATTTAGAGCAGGGCTGGGGAATTTTGGCAGACCCACAGGAACCACTATTCTGACAGAATGCAGGCTGAATTAAAATAACAAAACTGGGTATGACCTGTACCATAAATCTGCAATGTACCTGCAGATTGGAAAAACTGGGGCTTTGATGTGTCTGAATCAACAGGGCAAGGGGAATCTGCAACCTCCTTTAAAAGGTGAACCACCCCCAGAAGTCGCCAGAAGCAGACTTATCCCCTGCTCTTTGATGGTAGGTGAGGTATAATGGCTGCAGGAACAGCCTTGGGAACCACATGTGACCCTAGGACCGCACATGGCTCACCCCAACACTGGGGAATAGGTGGATCATTGTATGCAACCACAATGACCACTTTCACAGGTCACAGACAGAGAGGGGCACAAACTGCCAGCTCAGTGTTTTGGCACAGTTAGCTGACTGCCTCAACAGCTGATCCATACTGCTGTGTTTTCAAATAAGTTATAAGGGGGGGGTGATGACTTCATAATATAGTGCCAACGGAGAGCTTTGTAAATATCATGGGCTGCCAAAAAGATGAACCGTTAATTGGGTTCTAGGTCAAATCAAGCCTGAACTCGCTAGATGCAAGAAAAAAAGATGGAACTAAGGTTATAGCCCATGAGAAGGAAAGACTTTTGGATGAGACATTAAGAAAACCTTGAAGACAGTAGAAAAAGAGGAAAACTAGTATGTGGCCTGACTCCAAAGAAACCACAGCCTTGACTTATCAGGAGCTGAGCAGAACTGTCATTAACAGGGCATTCTGGAGGTCACTCATTCCTAGGGCTGCCCTCAGCCAGAGGCAATTCTTAGACAGCACATACCAATGATAAATCTCTTGGTGCCCGTGTTCCAATGCCTGGCTACTTCAAACATCTGCTTCAGTATTAAGAAGCAAAGTAAAGGACCAGTTACTGACAGCAGCTCAAAAGCTGCGTTCCCATGGCTTCTTCCTACCTTTCTCCTAAAATACAGAAATGAAGGGATTACATGAAGGGACCACTACCATGATTCCTTTCCACCTAAACAACCCTCCATCCTGATACATTTTTTCAAATGTCATTCTAACAATTTTGTACAAGCAGACAGGGGACAGAATACAGCAAACACCACTGTGTGACTTCTAACGCGTATCTATAATAGGGCATCAGATGACACCCACTTGTCTCAGATTGTTTAACTTCATAAAAAAAGGTTTTAATGCAACAGAATTTGAGCAAGAGCAACTTTCTGAGGTTCGGGTTTATGAGCTCCAAGATCAAATCCGAGAAAACATCTCAAGTCCTTGCTCAGATTATTTTGTGCGCATGGTTTCCACACATACAATACACTTGAATGCAGCACTTGCAATGCAAGGTCTAAAAAAATGTGTGCAACACCCCCACCACAAGGCCATACTTTGGTTGTAAGGGAGACCCCCCCCCCCCCTGGCTAGCACAACACCCAAAGAAACTATTAGGAGAAAAGTTAAGATGACTGATAACCAAAAAAACCCCTGAAGAACACTTGCAAAGGAGTCCCACGGAGAACTGGACAGCACCCCTGCACACAGAGACAACAGCAGGAATCACTTGTATTCTCTTCCTGTGGATACTACAGCTTGTGGGGAGATGGGAGGAAGGGACATTTTAATACAAAAACAGACCTTACAAACCCAAAAGCACTGGGAGGGGGGGGGAGGTACAGATTCCGACTTTCTGGGAATATCCAACTCAAATGGTACATCATCTCCAGCTGTGATGCCTTCAAGAAGAGGACAGTAGCAATTTGGCTTATCCATTTTTGAACAGTCTCCACAGCCTGTGCAGACAGTTCCTGACTGCTGCAAGATTGACTGCAGGTGGATCGAAGACCCCCCCCAACAGTAGATCCACGAGCGGTGCCAGGAGATCTGCCGAGTGGTCCTGCTCCTTTTATTAGAGATCTTCCCTCAAGGAGAGGGGGTGTGTGTCACAGTAGGTTGAAATGAGAAACATCTAAAGACCGGTTGAATGCAAGAGGATTTACACGTAACCTTATGCTAATACTGATGATTGGAGCCGAGAATTTCAGTGTAATACCTCCCTCGTCCTGAGCGCTGCCCTAGTAGGCAAGTTTCTGAAATTCGGAGCATCGCAGTGGCAAGCAAAGCACAGAACAGTCCAAAGGTTGATGCTACTGACGCTTGGCTTTGTAAGGCCGGGAACGTTTCCGCCGGTCAGGCTTCCGCTGCTTGTGGAGACGTCCAATACTGACCCCTTGTCGTCGACGCACAGAGATGTTCTGCTCTACAAGACTAGCCAACATTCCTGCCAAGGGGGGAAAAGCAGATGTTTGCAAGGCTGGCCAAAGAGAAATACCAATTCTACGCTAGTGCTCTCTCTTCCCCTTTCAGCCATTCCAAAACACTGATTGGCAGCCAGAAATATTAGCCTTTAAGCACTTAATGGACTAACATATTTATTGTGGTATATGTTTTGTGACATATAGATATAGAGATGAGATTGTGGCACAATAAACACTCCATCTTGAAAACGTGATAAGACACTTTTTAAAAAAAGGAAAAAAATTCTTCCCTGATTAATAATTACATTTTCAAAAGTTTATACTGCCAAGGTAGATTTTGTCCACGTCAAAAGCATCAAATTCAGTGTGACTATAAAAAGAGCTTAGAAAGATAGAACAGAACCTTGAATCAGAATCTCAGGCTAAAATCCTAAACATATACATCTGGGAGCCTCACCTTCCTGTGCCAGCATGGAGATAAAGGTACATATGAATTCATCATAATTGTGAGTTCTCCTCTGGTCATCAATCTAAGAGTAAGAAAAGTAGAAGATGAGCACCTGTTCAGCAACTCTTATGCTGAAGCATGTCAAAACAAGGGCTTGCCTTCATTAACTCGCTTTTGGTTGGCTGGAAAGCTAAACACAAATTAAGCCTGCACTGCACCAAAACACATCAAGATAAGCATTGGCAATAACAGCCAGGAGCACACGCCAACTAAAGAGAGAAGATGTTGTCCAATTTTAAGAAGAGGCATAAGATGTAAGATACCAAAAGGGTTGAGGCTTCAGGCAAGATATAACTATGGCTCAGAAAGAGGTGGCAACCTTGCAAAAGGAGTTGGCTTTTTGTGTAAGGATGCAGTCTGCTAATGTTGCTAATTGGAAGGCTTACTCTCCTGTCAGGAAGTACAGTTATAGTAAAGGAAATCTATTCCAGGGTTCCCACCACCCCAATACGCCATTAAGCGTACCTTGAATTTCTTCCTTTTCTCCACTTCCTCCTTCAGATAAGCTTCATAGTTTGCAATCTCAGCCTCTACACACTTGAGCAGCGCCAACAGCTCCTGCCAGAGCCAAACAGGGATAGTATGAACCTTGCAGTGGACCACATTAGTGCAATCAAAGGGCAAGCCACAGCCACCCGAGGGAAACTTCTCATATCCGCTCGAAGCATCGAGAACGATGCAGAGAAACTTCTGTACAAACCTGGCCCATGTTTTAAGGGTTTGATGGGAAGGCTTACACACTCCAGAAGGACTATGGTGCTTGTAGATGCTGCTAGAGGGGGAAGCAGTGCTAAGAAAGTCGAGTGAAACACAACAGTTCATGAGATGAACTGCGAACACCAGAAACAGAGATACATTTAAGAAACGGAAAGCGTTCCTCTGAGCTAAATTGACAAACTTTAGACTATCTTGTTCTTGAGTACAATTCAACTGCCTTTCTGGCACTTTTTTCTCCCATCTGCATCTAACAATGATGGAGAGGGTGCAGTCCCTTGTATGAATAAGGAGCTATTCACTGAAGACAGATCGATATGTTGGTGGGAATTCACACAACTACATTTCCTATCCCCAGGTGAGTCTCCTCCAAAGCCTTCTAGTGTCAGGTGCTCCACACGTTTCTCTGCTTCTGAGCAACATGAGCACTTACTTTAGGGGAATACTTTTCCCCACCACCAGGGGGATCACAGACCCGGGCAACGGCAGCCTTCTCCTTCCTTTCCTCTGGCTCGTTCGGGTCTCTTTCTTCCAGTTTTACAACAGAAGGAACCTCTTCGCTGGCTTTGCTAGCAGGAGAAGTGCTTTTCCCACCATCTGTTCTCCGTGGAGAAAACAAACAGGAAAACAAGAGAAGATTAAACACAAGGTCTGGGTACAGAAATGTTATGCAATATAGTGAACAACGAGCTATTTCTTTACACTCGCAGGCCTAGCCCCGGTCCCTAAAAAGATCAGCCCTATCCTGTGAGCTGAGCTCTAGGCAGCTTCTCCTCACAAAGATTAGGAGACACACTTGATGCAGAGTTCTGCATGGTTGCCTTCACATCAATAGTACATGACTGGGCACCTTGGCAAAAATTCCTCATACCTAGATGCCTAATTTCATGCTCCCATAGCTGAAAAATTTATAATGCTGCTGAGTCACCCCAATGGCATCACGTGGGATTATCCCACTTCTTTTTAGTTGTGCTTCCCCAAGTTCAGGAAGCCACAAATCGTAGGAGTGGAGAAAGCTCTCTTGGTGAAGCGAAGACTGGATCCCACTGCTGTCACAAACCGGTATTGTGGGAGTTAAGCCTTTTCTTCTCTCCAGAGTGAAAGGTTATGCTTGATTCCTGTTGAGTAACCATTTTCTGAGCCCAAACAGCAGAGGACTTCAATGCATGTGAAAACTTCATCCTGCATTATCTTGCTTCACGTCGTATATCAGAACATACTAGCACAAAGATGCAAACAAGACATATGAACCCAAGCTCAACCGCTCTTCTGCCATTTCAGGTCCCTTCCATTCCACATCCAATGGGTAACTAATCCTCCTGCTGATCATGGCATTAGACCTTTCAGGACAGCGCAGTAACTACCAGCCTCTCACCAAGACACAGCGAATAAGGCCAAAGCTTTGAACGGAGCAGAGAGGCTACAGGGGCCAAGTGACCCTATTCCTTCCCCCGAAACCTACCTGCAACACTCAGGGAGCCAAAAACGCCATCCTCGGTGAGGTGCAACAAGCCAGTGCTGATGATGGGCCCCAAATCCCTCACGGCCCGATTGTAGCGGATACAGTCCACGCGCAGCAGGCTGTCCTCCTCCCCAAAGAGCACCTTGGAGATGTGGGAGGTGACGGGGCTGGAGGGTCGCGTGGGGTTGGCCGAACGGATCGGGGAGCGGAGCGGAGAATTGAAGGCACTCCCAATCTCTGAGGCAGTGTCCGTGCTCTCGTTGCTGGGGGTAGGCGATGGCTGGGAATGGGCAACAACCGCAACCGCAGCGCCAGCACTGCTGGTCTTGATCGACAAAGGGATGGAGAGGTCCTTCTGGGTCTCCTTCAGCTTCTCGGCAAGGACATTGATTGTGTTGGGCTGCAGCATAGAAAGCTGGCCGTCCGCGCTTCCCATATGATGCTCCTGCTTCACCGGGCCTTTCCTCTTGTAACTGTCCAAAAGCAGAGAACAAGAAAGAGCCACCTGAAAAGGCAGGTGAGGGCCATGAGGGCAGCAAGGTGGAACTCCTTCTGCTGGAAAGAGTCAGCAGAACCAGGATTCACCCCAGCTCAAATCATGTCGCTGCCTTCCCAGCTATGAGTTGATCAACCCATAGCTGAGAAGGAGAAAGTGTCACTGAGTTCCTAAGCCTGAGTCATTTGCAAAGGCTATACATTTCCAATGATACAATCAAACAACTAATTAAACTACAACCTATTAAACTACACCTCTCTCCTCAAGAGGACCCAAGTCCATTTATCAGAGTACTCTGAATTTTGAAATCAAAGCCCAAAGGTTTTTTAGTGGAATCATCTTCAAGATGACTCAGATGAGAAGTCCCCAGATGTGCATTCAGCCTTGTAGCTGCACTTGCTATGAATGAGATATTCTAGAACTAAATTTAGCTTTTCATTATTTTTTGTCTGTAATTTTAGGTGCTTCATGGCCCAGGACTGACAATCTTTAAATAGAATATATTCGTATCTAATTCCAATTGTCTTTAAGGCCATTCATTCATTCATTCATTCAGAATATTTTTACCCTGCCTGTCTCCTTCGGAAAAGACCCAAGGCGGTTTACAATACTGAAGGACAATATACAACCCAGAATATTTAAGACATACTCAAGTTTAAGAACAGTGAATTTGAAAAAGCATTTTACAATGTTAAAAAGCGGCATTAAAGCTAAAAACAGAACACAAACAATTAAAGGAAAAAATCCATTATGAGAGATGGAAACTAACATGGAAAACACAGGTGTTCTTATGAAATCAGTCAATGCAATCATGCATGGTTGTCACATATTAGGTAGTCTGTTGTTCAGAGAAAGCTTGCCTGCAGAGGAAGGTCTTTGCCTGCTTCCGGAAAGGCAGAAGAGACGGGGCAGTCCTGGCCTCCAATGGGAGGCAGTTCCAAAGTGTGGGTGCAGCAACAGAGAAGGCCCTGTACGGGAGGTGGGACAGAAAAAGGCTCTCTCCTAATGACCTTAACATCCCAGCCAGTTCATACTGTGAGCTTTGATCTTTTAAGTAGTTTGGATCCAGGCCATTTAGTGCTTTGCAGGTTAAAACCAACATTTTAAATTGTACCTAATAACTGATTGGCAGCCAATGGAGCTGCTGTAATAGGGGTGTAATGTGATCCCTATAGCCTGCCTCAGACAGCAATCTGGCTGCTGCGTTTTGGACCCGTTGCAGATTCCTGAGATGTTCCATCGGTAGCCCCACATACAGGTCATTCCAGTAGTCTAACTGGGATGTCACTAGGGCTTGTGTCACTGTGGCCAGAGCAGGTTTCTCAAGAAATGGGCATAACTGATGCACTAGCTTCAATTGTGCAACTGAACTTCGGGCTACAAGCTGTGACCTGGACATCTAGGCTCAAGGATGAGTCCAGGAGCACCCTCAAGCTGTGCATCTCTTTTTCCAATTGGGGAGTAACCCCGTCCAGTACAGGTTGCATCCCTATCCCTTTATTTCCCTTTCAACTGACCAGGAGCACCTCAGTCTTGTCTGGGTTTAGTTTCAGTTTGTTCATCTTCATCAGGTTCATTACTGAAGCTAAACACTGATCTAAAGCCGAAATACCTTCCTTGGAATCCTGAGGTAACGAGAAGTCAAGTGGGTGTCATTGGTATACTGGTGACACTTAACCCCAACTCCTGATAATCTCCCCCGGTGGTTTCATACAGACGTTAAATAACATAGGAGACAGAAGAGAATGCAGAGGGACCCCACAGGTCAATGGTCATGGTGTTGAACACGAATCCCCTAGCACCGCGTGCTGTGTTCTCTCCTCCAGGCAAGGACTGGAGCAAATAAATGCCAGACAGTGCCCCCAAGTCCCATTTCAGAGAGATGAGTCAGGAGGATACTGGGATCTTTACTCCAAATTCCTTTTATTTAGGAAGACTGTCATATATTACGTTTCATGGGTAACTTTTTACAAAATGATTTTCTTCCATATAAGTTCATCTGCTCAATCTGTTGGCATCTGTCTAAGTTAAAGGGCACAATCTCTGTTGCTACCGTATTACAAAGGCCAGAATCCTATTGAGTTTGTGCTGTATAAAACCAACCCTTCTCAATGGGGGACCTGGAGCCCCTGGCACATTTGAAGGTGGCCAAAGGCTATGAAATAGGAGAAGTGGATTTTCTGTGCATTTGTTTGCATTATGTCCTTGCTTGCCATGGGGCCCTGAAACCTGAAATGAGCTCCTAAAAGGATTGTAGCTAAAAATAGGCTGAGAACCTTCAACTGCATAACTCTTGTGCATGACTGATCCAGCTGCTTATTACATGGCCAGACATACCCGGACACGTACCCGGTTGCAAGCCCAATTTCATGATGGGGATGTGTGTTGTGTACCACCATCAAATCGGAACCGACTTGTAGTGTGCCCAACAATATTACATCAACCATTTGCACTACAGTCATCCCCCACCATTTTGGAGTTCATATACTGTGGTCCAGGTACAGTGCGGGACGGCAGTATATGAAAGGCAAGGCACCCTGGGGTAAGATGGATGGGCCTGTTTGAGGCCTCCTGCACTTACCCCAGGCCTGACAATGCCCTGGGCGGGCCTCTGATGGGCTTCCCAGACCTGTCGGAGGCCCCAAAAGTGATTTCTGGTGAACCGGAAGTGCCTTTAGGGTTACCCGAAACCACTTCTGGAGCCTCTGACAGGCCCGGAAAGCCCATCGGAAGTCCATTCAGGGCAGCACCATTAGAAGCCCGTTCGGAGTAAGTGTAGGAGGCCCCAGACAGACACCACCACCACCCAGTCCCAACTCAACGAGGCATCCGCATATTGTGGATTTTCCTTTATCATGGCTCAGGATGGCTTGGCTTGTGCATGTTTCTTATGTTTTGTTTTGCACTGTTGTTTTAACAAGGTTCCCTGAATTTAGATGTAACTATAACATTATACAAAACATACAGAAGGGAATGTTCACAAAGCATCAGTAACAGTATTCTATATAGGAAGAATACTAGAATTTTTAAGTCATACAGTATTAAATATATGCCTTGTCTGGGAGCGCCGTGTGGTCAAATGAACCCTTTCAGTTCCATTCCAGCCCTCAAGATCACAATTCTGCCAATAGTTCAGAAGCCTTAATCTTGTGGACTCACTGCCAGATGGGCGGTATAAAAATCCAATAAATAAATAAATAAATAATAAATCAAGGGCCACTCAATTGTTACATACCTTCAGCTTGCATCCCCCTTTTCTCCTCAAGCCCCAAATCCTGGCAAGGCCGTAGGCTAAAAACAACAGCATGTCTTTGTCCCTTTGACCACTGTTGGCCAGAAAAGCCCTGGCAATGGGCAGCAAATAAGTTGTTGGGTGTGTGTGTGTGTGTGTGTGTTCTGTGTTGCTCTTCCCGACAATGGCATTTAAAAAGTAAGCCATGTTACATAATCCTTGTTTACTATGCTAAGGATATTTCCAAGGGCACTATAATTTCACACAGGAATTATACTGCAGCTCAAAGTCAGGTGGTATAGGGACCTACACATCTACAGTCATGAATTGCAGCTTCCAAAGAATGACCTTCTGTTTGCATTGCAAAGCCCCCTCTCTTCTGGGCTATTCTCTGACTACAGAAAAGCAAAGAGAGAAAGAATCACCACTGGAGACCAGATGGCACTACCATTACCTTACGGCAGGATTAGCACTGCACACTTCCTCTTCCTCATCTTCCTCATAGTTGTCCTCATCATCAGAGTAGTGTGGGTGATGTTGCACTGGGACCCGGCTCCGACCCACCCCAGCGGCAAGGTCCTCTTCCTCCTGAAATATATATTCACAGGACTGCCTCCAAAACGCATCCAAGGGTCGCATCTGTAGGGACCCCCTAGCCTTGAAACCCATCTCTGACTACAGCTGTAGCAAGGAGTATCCACAGTTGCATTATTCTCTCAAGAATCCAGTTCCACTAGTAACAAACAGTTTCTATAACACAAAATCTGTACAACATAAAAAATTCCGGAAATAGGGGATATTTGCTTAGCAGAAACGCCTATGGGGAAAATCCGTACAACATAAAAATGGTCGCGATTAGGGATTACTCCTTTTTCAGTGCATTCCTATGGGAAATTTGTATAAAGGAAAATTTGCTGAAAAGAATTTCATTTGTAACAAATTAATTCCTTTATACAAGGTACCACTGTACTACCAAGTGACTCATGGCAACAGCTCAAAGGAGCCAGGAAAAAAAAGCATCCTGGCACTGTAATAACTGCACAGACTGCAGCTAATTCATTGTAACTATTCTATTTCAGCCTCCAACTATTTAAGAAGATTCCAAAGACAGAATGGTCAAGATCTGAAAGGGATCAGATCCTTTTCCCACAAGCAATTAGGGAGACAGAGTCATTTTACTAGAATGATTTAGCTCGGGAAGATGTTAATGCTGGCCACAGAATGCTTTTTCGCTTGATACCTTGAAAGAAGGCCTCTCTTCTTAATACTTCTTTTTACAATGAGACATGCACTTTTCTTCATTGTGAAGATTCCCTCAATAAATGTTTATCGGATTGGGAGATGACTTCATGCGCTACTTGTGGCAGAGGCATGGGATTAAGACCTTGACCTTCTACCTCAAGTTAGTAATCTTTAGGTGTTGGACTTAAAACCGTCATACACAAACACACACACAACATAACTACACTGAAGTGCAACACACCTTGAAGGCATGAGATTAGGGGGAAGCGATCTCCTTCTAGACTGACAACCTAAAAGGTGCAGAGCAATGGTGCTGAGCACCTTGAAAGGTTGTAACAATTTTTTATATTTTAAAAAAAAGCTTTAAAAATGGAGGGATAGCAGACACTGAAGCAGTATCAAAGAAATGAGGTGTGGACACAGGCATACCAACACAGTCCATGAGAGAGTCAAATGCTAAGAGAGGCCTGAATGAGTCTCCGGAAAGTGGTGTGCCATGCTCTTTTTAATTCAGCCCTGCCCAAAGTGTGCTTCCTGTAGCTTTCAAGACCAAGTATGCCTCCGAGTGACACACCTGCCAGTTTGGTTAACTCGGTCAACGGCTAAAAAGCAGAGGAATTCTGCCACAGCCTTTGAGACCTCCTGAAGCAAGTTTGGGCAACGTGTGGTTCCCCAATGACTCAAGGAGAACAGCCTCCCAGAACCACAAACCCTTTTCTTTAAAATTAAAGTGGACTCCAAAATCCCCCTTCTTCCCTCTAACAGATGCGAGGACCATTTTGCCATCTTCGGTGAGCCTGTTTTTCCTTCAATCAAAACCAAGTTTGTAGGAAAGAAAGAAACAAGGGTGGAGTCCCTGGAGTAGGTGCAGCCTTACGAAGTAAAAGGCTCTGCATGTCCCGTCCCCCCCCCCGCCATCCTGAGTTCCACAGCCTGCCCGTGCTACCCTAAACTCTCATTCCCCAGGTACGGGCTCCTTATGAGGTCCTCTCTAAGAGGAGAGAGAGCAACATACCTTGGACCAGTGAGGAAGAACTCTTGCCTCTAGAGAGCAACAGCGGCACAACTGATATGACGGGTGCTGTCTCTCGAACCGATACGAGCCCAAACTGACCACCTACCTGCATGGGGGACTTGGCATAGTTGTGATTATCCAGGAAAGCCGGCAGCCTCTGCACAATGGGATTGGGGTTTGGCAGTGCTCCGTTGAGAGCGCTCACAGGGGGTTTAATTCCCAGTTTCGACTTGCTTGTAGGACTCTGACTTGGGACGGGACAATCCTGCCCTCCTGAATCCTCCACCCTCTCTGCAGAGAAGACAGGGACTTCAGATTTTGTGGCAACTACGGCAGCTGTCCCCTGACATACTTAATGCTCATTCCTCCAAGAGAGATCAGATACTTCCACGTTCATTGATATTGATATTTGTTTCTTATTGGTTGCTTGCCCTCTGCTCGTCTTCGCCTAGCTTTGGGCTTCTCAAAGGACAGGAGAGAAAGGGATCTGAATTGGAGGCTGTGTTGTGCTTCAGTTGGGAAAGCAAACATTTATCTGTAAACATTGCTAGATGGTACGGTATAAAAGTTTAATAAAATAAATAAAATAAGAGACTGTTTTCCTGGACGCCATTCCTTCCCTCAAAACTATTTAACTGAGATACAAATGCCTACATTTTGCAACCTTAAATAATACACGAAGAATTGCAAACTAAGGATCTTGGAAGGAGGCAAAAACTTCTCTCCACAAAAATGTCTTCTCCACAGAGAGCCGCAGAGGAGAAGCAGTTGTCTTTGCCTGCTGTACTCAGTAGCGAGCTATGAGGTACAATTGGTTCAAATCAACATTTATTTATCATTTATTTATTTTTGCATTTTTAGACCTCTCCGGTTTTCCCAAAGGACGTCTGGGTGGTTTACACGAAAGCCAAATAAGTAGGAACAATTAAAATCCATGAACAGACCAATAACCATCAAACAAATGAAATAAAACAATAGCAAACAAAAGCAAACAAAAACAAAAGCCCGACGAGAGGCTAAAAGGCTAGCTAGAGGGTAGCAAAAAGGACAACAAAACCAGGAGGAACAACACAACATTAGCTTCTTTAAAAAGCCAAGTTTTTAATGCTTTTTAAAAGGCTGTTAGGGGCTCAGCTTAGCCGATCTTGCTAGGCAGTTTGCTTCACATAACCGAAGGCCCAATTACTGGTGGAGAACCTTATGGGCCTCCCAAGGAGTGGCCACCAGGAGCAAGAGTGCCATAGAGGCTCTGGTGGGCTAGGCCAAAGCTGACCATTGAGAGATTTGCTCTGCCAGATACTCAGGTTCCAAGCCATGGAGGGTTTTGTAAACCAAAACCAATACCTTGATCTTTATGGATCTTACATACAGTAAGATCCTCATATTTATAGGGGATCTGTTCCACAATGAACTTCAAATGGCTGAAACCACAAATACTAGGGAAACCTATATACAACACACAAGGAGGTGGGACAAAGGCCATAAGACCTGTCCCCTTCTATGCTATATAGAAGTATAGGCCTGCAGAAAACCCATCGACTATTAAAACCACAGATACCAATCCCACAGATGCTTGGATATTATTGTAGCTTTCCCTTGGAGCCTAACAGAAATAAAGCTAGAGGGATGTCATGTACAGATAAAGTGCACAAACTTAAGAAATTCGGGTGAGAATACTCAAAAGGAGAGAAAAATAAGCCATCTGCTGCATTACATTACACAGCTCGAATGAAAAAGTTTTTGGGTGTAAACAAGCATAATCAGTGTGTGGAAGAACCGCGAATTCTGTTGTGTTCTGGTACTCAAAACAAATTCCTAAGCTCAGAATCATTTATGTCTTTTGTTTCAATCTCCGAACGGTGAATCTCATAATTCCAGTAAAAATAAGAAAACAAAAGTAACCTAAGAAGGCTGCTTTGCCTACCCCCAGATGAGCACACCAGCAGGCGCACACCCTTCGGCATCACCCTCCGAGTATTGGTCTTAGTTCACACTCCTCCTCTACATGTTCCCTCCCCCACCTACCTACCTTTTCTAACACAAGAAGCCCCCTACCTGTCTGTGAGCCCTCGGGCACCAGTGGCGCTCGACCCGGATCCGCTGCAGCCGTAGAAGTCTTGCTGTTGGCGGACTTGGACTCCTCGGAAGCCTGCGATTCTTGAGCTTTCTGGGTGTGGACCAACTCTGGCTGAGTCACTCTAATTAGCTCATGTGGAGAAAAGGAAAACAAAACTAAGGAATTCAAAAAAATGGAAACCAAACACCTTCGACAAGGACACCTTTCTTAAAAACGGAGAGCAGTGACAATGTTGGTGGTGGCTGAGGAGGGAGATCCTCATCAAATCTTAAGTAGCAGAGCAGCATCGTACCGTTCCCACTGTTAGTTATGTTACAAAAATTTGTTCAGGAAATCATTTGAAAACAGGCCAGATGTTTAAGCTGAGCTTTAAGGAGCCTATCTCCTTAACATGCCTTTGACTCTTAAGTACTGGCTTAGTACCCTTGGGCCTTTCTCCACCCTTCGGAATCCAATTATTTCCACCTAGCATGTATGTCTAGAGCACAAGCCATTTAAAAAGCAATTTACAAAAAAATAAACACCGAAAAAAGAGTAAAAAAATACACATCACCAAGGCAATTCAACTAACAAAAAATCAGTTTTCAGTTTCTGAAATGAAGTTTTTTTAAAATGTTGTTTACATCCTAGAGCAGTGATGGCAAACCTTTTAGAGACGGGGTGCCCAAAATGCGATTCAGAACCCACTAATACTTTGCAAAGTGCCAATATGGCAATGTAACCTGAATACAGGTGGCTGTGAAGGGGTGGTGTCAGGTGCCCACAGAAGGGGTTCCAAGTGCCACCTTTGGCACCCGTACCATAGGTTCACCAACACTGTCCTAGAGCTTGCAGAATTTCAGATGTGGGGCAGTGATTCCTTTTAAAGCTGAATGCAGCTGGGGAAGAGCTCTAACCACCAGTCTCAATGGGGATTCCTGCATGGCAGGGGGTTGGACTGGATGGCCATTGAGGTCTCTTCCAATTTTATGATTCTATGATTATTTCATCCCTTACCTGCTGCAAAGCCTCTAATACAGTCTGCCGGTTCATTTTCAAGATCTGCAGCTTGGATTCATACTTCACCCTTCTGTCAGGCACCACTGCCATCAAGTTAAAACGGATATCATGATATGGCTCCCTGCAGAAAGATAATATCAGGTACTCAACATGCCATTCTTAAATATAATGACAGAATCCATACCTCTATCCCTCTAATGCCAGCTGCATTCTAGTTTGCTTTACTGGCATAACAAACATGCTGGCATATGCCCTTCTATGAATTTATGCACATGCAGCAAGTCTAAGGATCACAACATGCTTTTTGCAACAGGAACTAAAACTCCAGATAAAACATCTGTCTCTTCTTAAGTATACATCCAACACTGCCATATAACATTTACCCTGCTGTGGCAAGTCCAATCCGCTCCATTATTACTCTTCTAGCTTTGTCTGTCCATTCCTCATCTTCTGCCCAAGGCCCTGAAAAAGCAAAGAACTGTAAATTTAGAAAAGCAAGGGAAATGTTTCGTAGCAATAGACTGATTTTCTCATTAGGTTTGAACAGCATGAAACAGAACAGCAATAGTAAATCCAGTATACTAAAGGTATACATCATACATTCCACCCAGTACATCCCTTTGAAATTAACTAGACAACCACAGATACTGTTTGCAGAGTTAATTTATAAAAAAGATGTACCTTTAAATTGCTTACCCACAAAAGGGGATCCCCTTCCACATACGGGGGGGGGGATGACACACACCAGAAACACATTCAAATTTTGAAAAACAAGATTGCAAAATAGTGCTAAATACATCTAAATATTCCAAAACACCAGTAGGAAATAAGCAACCACCCAACTAAAATAAACAGAGGTGCATACTATAATAAACTCTAAGAAGCATCAAATATCAAAATCAACAAGAAACAACATGAGGAAAAACAGACTTGATTAAAATGCCTACAAGAAACAGAAATGTATCACCTGGTGCCTTTGTTCAGAATTTTAGATTCATGATACACAGATCAAGGACTGCTAGTTGAAAGTCTACCACAAACAATTACTTTTCTGCAGTTCCCCTCCAACTTCTACAAGGAGAATTCCACACTAAAGCCACCTTATTAGAAGTAACTCAAGGCTTCATGTCTTCCATGTGTCTGTCTCATTACCTCCTTGATGCTGCACACTGTGGACCTGAGGATGGAGTGAGGATGGTGCTGATCTGGGTGCAAAGGAACCCTCTGTAATTTTATTGGACAGATCAGTTGCTGGTGGAGTCTATACTCATTGAAACTGATACCAGGGCAAAAATGTTTAATTAAAAATAAAAGGATGAAGCTGATGATGTCATCAGCCTTTCAATACTTTTATCTCTGAGCAGTAATATAGCAACCTCAGAGTAAATTCTTCACTATTTATTTTGAGATTTTTTTTTTTCTATCTCTGCTTATTGGTTTTGATTTATTTGGTTATAATTTGTTACATTATATTGCTTATATTTTCGTTATTTAACTCTGTTGCTATGGTTATGTTGAGATTTTATGTTGTAAACCACCGAGAGTAGCCCTAGGGCTAGATGGGTGGTATAAAAGTCAAACAAACAAACAAACAAATGTGCAGAACTATGCCAACAGGTTTTCAGGCACTGTGCTTTTAGTTATACGTATAGGTGTTCAATTATTTTGTCTTGGCTCCCTATACCTGAAGGAAACCAGCAGAAAAATAAAATAAAGAATAATTCTCCCCATTTGATAATCATATTTTAAAATTAAAATTTTACTATAACAATCCTTCACATTACAAACAAAAGGGAAAAGACAAAATAAACCTTAACATAACATACAATGTAATCTTATTAGCTTACCATCTTAGGCACCAGCTATTTACACAGTTTAACAGGGTAACATTTAGCCTCCCAATTCACTTTTCCATTCTAAAACTAAGAGATCAATCCAGATTATTTCCTAAACCATGTCTTTTCTCAATTAAGTCATTCATATATTTTAATAAGGCTTTCCAGTTTTCCATAAATTGACCATTCTTTAGTTCTCCTTTATATATTATAATTTTATTTATATTATTATTTTATTAGTCAGTTTCTCCATCAGCACTGTTTGCCGTGTCCGGAGCGCTTCTCCAACTTTTAGCAATCTCACACCTTGCTATAACCCTATGAGGTTTGCAATTAGCTCTTTATTGACCAGCTTCTCATTTCCCTCATAAAAAATGAGAGTAATAGTAAAGTTTCATTCGTTTTTTTATTAGTTAAGATCTATAGCCAATTACTTCATGCCAATATGTCTCTATTTGGGGGCAGAAAATCCACAGGTGTTCCAATGTCTCCTTTTGTCCACAATTCCTCCAAAGATAAAATAAATTCAGAGAAAAACACCTGCTCTCAACGGACACAGAGAAATAAAATGAACCAAAGCCAAATCATTCATAGCTTCCAGGGCATTTTGTTAAGAAATTCTGCATTTTTAAATCCAAGCGGCAATCTTACATTACTATCTTAAATGTATATTAACATGTGAAAAACTAAGGGCAGATTTGCATGCCTACAAACATCAGGACAACAAGCACTGCCTATCCTTCTCTTGATCTTCCCTTCACATCAGCATCGTATGCATCGCTGCTGCCTGGATTTCCAGTTCAACTAATGGACTGATTTCTTTTGGAAGCGCTCAGGACAGTAAGGTAAATGTGCACAGTGTAATTCACATACAGGACACATGTGTTAGCCTGTAGAAACACTGTACAGCGTTAACAGGTGAGCCACTGTTTTGCAGTTGCAAAACCACAATCTCCATATTCTGAGCAAGCTTAATGCAGAAGTGGCCGGGGTGGGGTGGGGTGGTCTCTTACCGTGGTCAATGGGATAAACCTTCAGCCCATCCAGCTCAAAGAGCCGTCCTTTAATGGGCACATAGCTGACAAAGTGAAAAGCTTCCATCGTCCGCACGGCACTAATCCCATTCTGTTTTTCCGGTAAATGCCGTGGCTCGGGCCTGCCCAAGGAGGAAAGATCCAAGGTGGTCAGAGTGTGCACGTGGCCTATTCTTTGCAGCACGCAACAGGGCTGCTGTCATCCAACCTACCTCGCGTGGCTGTTGTGCGCCTTGGCCAATTCCGGAGCATTTCCAATGGCATAGCCTTTGCTCTGCAGGGGGCAAGGGAGGGAAACAAAGCAAGGACACCTTCCGTCAGAAGGACATTGGGCTTCGCTTTCACAACAGCTTCCCCTATGGGAGATTCTCTGCCCCAGACAATAACTCACTCTCTCTCCCCTACAGCAAATCAGGCTGCCATTTTCCTTGATTTCCAGGTGATGTAGCTGTGAAACCACAATGGCTAGCCAAAATAACTGCTCTCTCGCTCTCGCTCAGCTGTCACAATGTGTGTAATGCTTTGCTGCATTTGTTTATTTAAAGTTATTTCTATCACAGCTTTCCCTCAAGGCGGATGATATAATCTAAAATAGTCTTTAAAAGCTGAGAGTAAAAAGTATACAAACAAGCACTATATTGAACCGGCAACTAAGATCAATATTAAAACACATTTAAAACTACAAAGCACAACAATCTATTTAAAGGCACTCAATCCACCATAGTTAAGGGAAAGCCTGCCGGAAGAGAAAGGTCCTTGCCTACTTGCAAAAAGACAGCAGAAATGGGGCCAATCTAAGTTCCCATGGGAGAGGGTTCCAGAGTCTCGCAACAGGAGCAGTAAAGAAGGCCTTTTCCCATGTCTCCACCAAGGGCAACTGTGAGGGACGGAGAGAAAGGCCTTCCTGATGATGATCTTAATGGCTGGGCAGGGTTTTAAAGGGAGATGCAATCTTTCATGTCGTTTGGCCCCAAGCCTTTTAGAGCAGGCATGTCCAAACTTCGGCCCTCCAATGTTTTGGACCACAACTCCCACAGTTCTTTGCCACTGGCAATACAGGCTTGTAATTCTGGGAGTTGTGGTTCAGGAGGGCCAAAGTTTGGACATGCCTGTTTTATTGCTTTGAGAGTTAAAACCAGCACTTTGAATTGTGCCCAGAGACAAACCAGCAGCCAGTGGAACTTTTGTAACCAGGGTGGTGGTGGTGGTTATATGTTCCCTGTAAGCAGAAAGGTTTGACCACACATGAACGCACGCACACAAATTGTGCCCTGTGGTTCAGTGAATCAGTTTTTCCCAAGCAGCCAAGAATTGTAATCTACTATTATGCTCATCAACTGGATGTGCAGAAGGATGGTTAAACCAATCAGCGATGGCATCCATATCTCCATGTGGCAGTTGTGTGTCATGGACAGAAGTACATTCACTTTCCAAGTGTGACAGTATTTCTAGTCCCCCCTGCCTCTAACCCCCCCTCTCTGCACAAACAGATACAAGCAAGTATGTTTCAAGAGGTAACAAAAGGGAAACAAAACAATATGGGAATAAAACAATGCTCTCAGCTTGTCCTAGCCTGCATGCATCCTGCTACATCTTACCTCTGGACTGAAGCCCTTCGTGAACTCCTTCATGCGGCTTAGAGTAGGACCCAGTTCAACACTATTGCAGTTCAGGAGGACACTCAACAAGGCATGTGTAGCACAAGAATTGGGTATCAGCTACAAAAAATATATGTGAGAGTTATTTAATGCAGTTATGCCTTGTGGAACTGATCCTAAAAATGGCTTCCCCTGCTAAGGACGACATTTGTTCACATTAAACACTACCTCCACCCAGTCAGATATATTTTTTCTTCAACCAAAGCTGCTTACCTGATGAGCAAAAAACATGTTATTGACAATGTCATCATCAATTACGGATGTCTCATCCACCAGAGTAGAGACCTTCCGTCGAGATCGGCGTTCTTCAATCCATTTGAAAAGGAAGATAAACCCATAGACTGGCCTGTTTTAAAAGAATGGGAACAGTAGGCCCAATACTGTAACTCCATTACTTTTGAAATAAGCTCAGCAATTCCTCTGAACTGCCATCAGCTTGTTCATCATGTCTGTCGTACTCTGGATGGCAGCAAAAGTTTTGGAACACACAATCACCGCTAGTTGCATAGGCTCATGCAGAAATTTGAATGAGGATATCTAGAAATCACAAAATTTTAAAAGCAACAGAAGTATAACTTTCTTCTGCTTTTATCATACATGCATAATGAAAGGTTAGATCATAATGACTTTCTTTGTAAACAGGATTTTTCGGCCTGTCAGCTAATTTCTACCACTGGTACTATCCATTACAGTGGTACCTCGACTAATGTTTTTAATCCGTTCCGAAGGCATGTTTGGAAGTCGAACAATTCGTAAATCGAACAGCGGTTCCCCATAGGAATGCATTGAAAATCAATTAATCCATTCTGGAGGTAACAGATTAATATGTTTTCAATGTATTCCAGTGGGAAGGCTGTCCCAAACCCCCTCAATCAAGGGCAGCCAACAGAGAGCTGAATTTGACAAATCCAACCTGTCAAAATCAGCTGGGGGGTTGGGGTTAGGGTTGCAGAGAGCAGCCTTTGACTGCCCTTGATTGAGGGAAAAGCCCAGGCGCCTTGGATGGGAACAGCTTACCTGCGAGTAAACGCTTACTCGGAGGCAAGCACTTCCATTCCAAGGCATCAGGGCAGCCTTCTGCTGCTTTCCACTTTCCCGCAGACAGATGACTTTGACAAGTCAGACCTGTCAGAGTCACCTGTCGTGCAGAGCGGTCATTGCCACCACCTCCTCCTTCTTGGTTGCTTCCATCTCTGCAAAAGAGATCAAAACAACCAAGGAGTAAGAGGAGGAGGAGGCCATTATGCCTCCCTTCCAAACCGCCCAGGCTGGCCAAAGTTGCATCGTTCCCGGAGGTAAGCGCTTCCCTTCCAAGGTGCCTGGGCTGGGAGAAGAGCACAGGGACCATTGATCTTTGTGCAGCCTGGGCGCCTAGCAAAGCAAGTGGCAGTGGCAGATCGCCACCGCTGCTTGCCTTGCAAGCCTCCCGGGCTGGGCAAAGATTAATGGGTCGGCGTTCCGCCCACCAATTTGGTGAGCAGAGCACAGAACCATTGATCTTTGAGCAGCCCGGGAAGCTTATAAAGCTTGTAAGATCAATGATCCACCGCCACCACTTGCCTTCCAAACTGCCTGGGCTGGGCGAACATGCACCCACCCCAAGAGATCCCTGGGACGGATGCATGTTCACCCAGCCCAGGCAGTTTGGAAGGGAAGCAGTGGGGTTGGATCACAACCACCACTTGCCTTGCAAGGCACCTGGGCTGCATGAATATCAATGGTCCCTGTGCTCTTCGCCCAGCCCGGGCAGCTTGCAAGGGAAGCGATAGCCACCACCTCCTCCTTCTTGGTTGCTTCAATCTCTTTTGCAGAGATGGAAGCAACCAAGGAGGGGGAGGAGGTGGTGATGGTCAGAAAGCTCCCCGCTCCGCAGGACAGGTGACTTTGACAGGTCCAACCTGTCGAAGTCAGTTGTCATGTGGATCACAGAGCAGAGTTTGTAAGTCAAATTATTTGTTTGTTTGTAAGTCAAAGTACCGCTGTATATCCGACTTATTACAAAGATTCATGACATTTTTGGACAGAAATGGAAAAATAACATTATTATTCACATATGTCAATATGCTTAGCAATATCAGAGATTCTTTTTCTTGTTACTAAAATGGCTAGCAACTTACCCTTGGCATTTGCTCTGTAAATCATAGATTTCTTCAACCTGTACTCCCTTAACACCTAGAAGATACAGAACATTTAGCACAGGGGACAGGTAGGCCCAAACAAATTTATCAATTTCCCTATTGTCATACTCACCAAAATCCTCTACTAAGAGTGTAAAGAGCCCTGAAAAGTAACACATGAGAGAACATTACATGCTGAGTATATATTGTACAGAAATAAACTTCTGACATTAATTAACTGAATCAATCTATTACAAGTTAAATGCAAAATCAAAAGGAGAAGTTCTGCAATCAAAGTAGTGCAACACTTGTTTAAAATAAAACATTTAGAGGTGCCTTCTTTGCCTCTAGGCCAGTGTTGGTGAACCTATGGCACAGGTGACAAAGGTGACACTCAGAGCCCTTTCTGTGGGCACCCAATATCGCCCCTTCACAGCCACCTGATTCAGGTTAAATTGGCGCATTGGCACTTTGCAAAAAATAAATGGGTTTTGAATTGCAGTTTGGGCACCTGGTCTCTAAAAGGTTCATCATCACTGCTCTAGGCCAACCAGAAAGTACAGTAAGAAAATGATTAAGGTGTGTGTGTGTTGTGTCGTTACAGTCGTGACCGACTCTTTGTGACCCCATGTCCATGGAGTTTTCTTGGCAGGAATACTGGAGTGGTTTGGCAGTTCCTACTCCAGGCGCCTACAGTGCCTGGTATTCCTTGGTGGTCTCTCATCCAAGTACTAACCAGGGCTGACCCTGCTTAGCTTCCGAAATCAGGCGAGATCGGATGTGCTTAGGGCATCTAGGCAGCTCAATGATTAAGGTGGCTGGGCTCAAAACAGTGGGCACCCCATGTCTCCCTTTTTTTTTATTCTTTCCTGGCTAAGGGCTGTGGAGAAACAAAGGCCTATGTAAGAAGGCTCACCCTCCGTTCACAGAGCCTCCTGCCAGTGGTTCCCAACCTCGGGCCCCCAGAGGTTCTTAGGACTGCCAACTCCCAGAAAGCCCAGCCGGGGGAGGCTCCTGGGTGTGGTGTTGGAACAAGGTTGGCAACCACAGGCGGCAGGAGAGGAGGGCATGGACGGACCAGCAGCCCCCACAACGACCACCAACACCCACCAACACCCCTTCAGAGGGGGCTGCCCGCAGGCAGGCAGGAATACTCCAGTATTCCTGCCAAGAAAACTCCATGGACATGGGGTCACAAAGAGTCGGTCACGACTGTAACGACACAACACACACACACCTTAATCATTTTCTTACTGTACTTTCTGGTTGGCCTAGAGCAGTGATGATGAACCTTTTAGAGACCAGGTGCCCAAACTGCAATTCAAAACCCATTTATTTTTTGCAAAGCGCCAATGCGCCAATTTAACCTGAATCAGGTGGCTGTGAAGGGGCGATATTGGGTGCCCACAGAAAGGGCTCTGAGTGTCACCTTTGTCACCTGTGCCATAGGTTCACCAACACTGGCCTAGAGGCAAATAAGACTCCTCCGTGTCCTCCTCCAGGCGCCTACTGGGCTCCGCCACGGGAGGTGGGGTGTCCCCCCTTCCGGAGGCCTTCGTCCAGGGTGCGACGCCCCTTTTCTCCCGGCCGCCCCAAGGAACCTGCCCGCCCGCCCTGCTCCCTCGCTCACCGGGGTCGCTCTCCAGCTCCAGCCAGCCCTTATTCATCTTCCTCCTGGGTCAGGTCTCAGCGCCATGACCGGCCCCAGGGACACCCCCCCTTGTCCCCCACCTCCCCTCCCTCCGCTTCCGATTAGACGCCCTGAAGGAACCCCCACCCCACCCCCCACCCGGCGGCCCCAAACAACCGACTACACCACCCCAGAAGCCCTCCCGTTCCCAGGGACCGCCGCCGCCGCCGCCCCCCTCGCCCTACGTCATCTCAGCGCGCCCTTCCCGGAGGAGGGAGGGCCGGCGCATGCGCACAGCGCGGAAAGGGAAGCCGGGCGAGAGAAGTCCCGCCCGCGCGAGAAAAGTCCCGCGAGAGAGAGAGAAGGGTGGATTCTTTCTTCTTTCTTCTTCCGGGTTTCCGCTTGTGGGCGGGACTCCGCGGCGTTGCCCAGGAGACGTCGCGGCCTTCTTCCCCCTACCACGCCCTACGGCCTCCTAAGGCTGCTTGGCGATCTGTAGCTGTGGCTCAAAAGCCACCGGGAGGAGCCCAAGGAAAGGAGTTTCCCGCTTGGCAGGCCCTTTTCTTGGATCCCGAGCACGGCTCGCGTTCCCTTCCTGGAAAAAAAAAGCCCCAACTTCGTTTGAGAGACCTTTCTTGCAGTTATTCCCTCCACCACCACCACCACTGGCACGCTGCTAGGGACAAGCAAATATGCTAAGTTTATAAAAATGCTGGGTTTTTTTTTAAAAGGCGGTGGGCGTTGTCATTTTTGACGAAGCCAGGCTCGCGTTTTGGGGGGGTCTTTCGAATTAACTTTTGAGCCTTCCCGCTTGCACCAGACGTTTTTAAGCGATCAAGGAGATCACGGGGATGATTGTGGTCAGTTTTTTTTTTTTTGTCTTAAGATTTCTGGCTAAGAGCCTGGTGACGGTGACAATATTACCAGTCCATAGCAGCCGTCTAGCCTAGATGCCCTAAGCACATCTGGTCTCGCCTGATTTCGGAAGCTAAGCAGGGTCGGCGCTGGTTAGTACTTGGATGGGAGACCACCAGGGAATACCAGATGCTGTAGGCGCCTGGAGTAGGAACTGGCAAACCACTCCAGTATTCCTGCCAAGAAAACTCCATGGATATGGAGTCATGAAGAGTCGGTCACGACTGTAACAACACAACAACACATCTCCATGGCCAGATGAGACCTCTTCAGGAATGGACACAGCTGGTGCTCTAGCTGTAACTGTGCAAATTAAAATATACTGTACATTAGCTATTATAACTCAGTTGGGTAAACTAATTTGGTTGAACATGGAAACATAAAAATTGCCATATTTTTCCATCTATAAGATGCCCCTATGTTTAAGACTACCCCCATTTTTCTAACCCAAAATTATAGTTTCATAACCATGTGGTTCTCTCCTTGGCTTACTCCCATGTATAAGACAGTTTTAGACACACAAAAAAGATCCCAGCATCATTTGTGCTGTGGTGCCTGAAGCACATCTGGTCTCGCCTGCTTTCGGAAGCTAAGCAGGGTCGGCCCTGGTTAGTACTTGGATGAGAGACCACCAGGGAATACCAGGTGCTGCAGGCGCCTGGAGTAGGAACTGGCAAACCACTCCAGTACTCCTGCCAAGAAAACTCCTTGGACATGGAGTCACGAAGGGTCTGTCACGAGTCTGTAACGACACAACACACACACAGCAGATAATGTCCCGGGCAAGGGACTCGGAAGGGTAGGCTTTCCCAGTGGTTGCAAAACCCAACCCATGGAATCACTTTGCCTGTCTTTGGCACTACTACTAGGTCAAAAACGGCTTGTGCCTTTACACATCTTTCATCTTATTTTTATTGTACACTTAATCTATTAAATTAGAGGGTGTTCTTATTTATTCATATGGCATAGAAGGAGGCACGCTTGTGCAATACTTCGCAAAGGCCATTTAAATACAGTATGTATAAAATGCAAAACATTAAAAGAATAAATTCTATGATATTTTTAAAATGTGCAGTTGAGTTGTGAATGATTAGTGAAATAAAGTGTATGAACAGTTACTAATGCCAGCCATCGAAATCATTTAACCGTCAAAGAGCAGTGCCACCAAGATGGTGCAATTCTTTCAGAGCCAGGGATCCTTCTAAAGGGGCTTCTAATCACAATCAGAATTATCAGTCAGCCCACACTTATGTTTCCAATACTGTATTGGCACCTGCCACTGTTTGTTCAAATCCAGGAGATCAAATCCATAAGGTTATTGTACACTAAATTAAACAGATACAGATTAGAAGTTGCCCATTGTTCTAATGCATTCATATTTTTATCCTGGATTCTGTTCCTACTGCATCCTAGTTTGAGAACTGAAGTACATTGTATATTATTATGTAAAGAAAAAAGTGCTTCCTTCTGGATCGATTTCTTTTAGAAAATTAAAAATAAAAATTGCAGTGTTTACTCTTTTACAGGTACCTCTAGAACAGTATTAATAAAATGTACTTATTTTCATCATTAGTTTTAAAAATTAATAATAAACATGTATCTTCCACTCCAAACAATGCAGCAACATTCTGAGACAAAGGCCAATAGAATGATGAAGCTTTCAAATCATAAGGCAGTAGAACAAAGTTTTTTAGAGATGGGTACAAAACAAAAAATGACACACTGTTTCATCGTGTCATTAGATTACAAAACGTTTCGTAACGAAACAAAAATGGCACAGCGTTTGATTACAATATGAAACGAATCACCGCTTCCCCGTCTAGACTGAAACAATTCGTTCTAGAGGAAATGGCAGGGGAGCTTCCTCAAGCTTTTCTCTGTAAGCCCCTGAATTTTGGAAAGGTTTCGGGCTCAGGGAGCTGAGTTATGAAGCTCCAAAGGGGATACTCCTAGGGGGGGAAAAATTCTACTGGAATCGGAAGCTGATCAGACGAGTGATAGCGCTGCCGTCACTTTCCAATAATTTCAATTAGAAATATTTTTTCTAGGGGCACCCCCTTTGGAGCTTCATAAATCAGCTCCCTGACCCTCAAACCTTTCCAAATGTCAGGGGTTACCTAGCATTGTTTGAGGAAGCTCCCCTACCATTTTGATCCTTTAGGACCCAGAGAAGCATAGTGTTTCATTTCATTTTGTTTCATTTAGTAACGAAATTACTTTAAAAATGTGTTACACATGAAACAAAACGAAACTACTACTGAAACGAAACACCATTTTTCCATTTCGTACCCATCTCTAATGCTTTTTCATTGTTATTGATGTCTGACAGTTTTTTGTAATGAAGGAGAAAAACCCTGACTCGAATCTCAATAATCCAAAGAAAATTGATTTAGAAGTTAGTCATGATTCATGCAAGCTGCATTGACTTCTGAAATATTTACAGTGCAGTGCTGTACACATCTGCCAAGAAAACTTCAACAGAAAAGAGTCATTTAAATCAAGGGATCTTGTGCCCTAGTAAGCAGGTATAGATTGTCATTCTAAAGCACAGCTGACTCAGTAGATTTTTGCAATAAGCAGCATCGGTTAACCACTGGATGGCAGTATAATCAAATAAAATATATCTATTATCCCATGCCATTTTTTTAATTGTCAGCATTTTTTTATTTTTTACATCCATCTTTACTTAAAATTGTCATCCCAGCTGTTTTATACAGTACTGGTGATTTATTTGAGCAACTGTAGAATTGTAGAATTGTTTTTAAAAAGTCATGTGGGCTCATAAGAAAAATACCCAAATCCATATTAGTGTCAAAACACCACAAAATTGTGGACAAACATTGAAAATCTCTAGAAGTTTTTGTTGGCCCAGGTAAGCAAAGAAAGATAGGGCAAAGCAGGCTGATGAAGAAGCTGCAGAGTTGGCATTTGTCAATGTCTTAAAATGAAAGGAGAGAGTGGATATTCAAAATTAGGGTCTACCAAGTAGTATACAGGCTTCAGCCTGCAACTACTAAGGCAGTTACTTCACGTCCTTCTTTGTTCCGCGACTAGTTTTGTACCATGACAGCATTGGTCGGGATCACGTGGTTTTGTCCCTGTTTCAGTGTTCCCATGGTCATGATAACTTGTCTCATGACAAGTGTTACCTCACGGTCTTGTACCGTGACAAACATTGAATTTGTCTAGCTTCCTTATTCCTTTTTTTTTGGGGGGGGGGGTGTTTAAATTTCTTTTTCGATTTTTTTGCTTCTGAAAAGTCAAAATCTTTGCAGGCAGGGAAGGAGTCTGCGGCTTGTCTGGCTAGCTTTCACTTTCTCCACGTGGCCGCATTGGAATGCTCCGGGTAAAAGCCTTTGGGCTTTCTTTGTTCTTTATTCCTTTTGCTTGCTCATTAATTGTCTGTCTGGTGTCCCTCTTGCCTGGCTTTGAAGTTTGGTATATTTTATCGGTATTTAATGGAGGAGGACATGGGGGTGGTGATCATGTGGGGTGGGTAGGCACTTTGAATATAACACCCTACCCAGTACCTGGGACACAGTTTTCTGAGAGAAATGAATGTTTTGTTGTGTGACAGTTGTTACCTCACAGTGTCTTGTCTCGGAACAGAAACTGGGAACAAACCATGACAAAGAAGTACCATAACCCAGCGCCAGGTACAGATTTGTCTCGCTTTAGCACCCGTTCCGGTGGCATGGTTGAGACAAATTTCACCTGTTGCACGACAGACGTGAAGTAAGATTTTTTTGTACTGCTCCAAAGCTCAACACTTGGAGAGTCAAAATGGACGTGAAGTAACCGCCTAAGATGAAATGTTGTAAACTGATTGGCCCACCTACTGACACCCACACATCCCGAGGGGGGGGGACAATATTAGCAGGAATAATCAGCATTTAGATGAAACACAAGCTGACTGGTAGTTGGAAACAAGTAAACAGAAACTGTTTTCTTCTTTTAAAAAGAGAGCAACTGTTAAATCCAGAAAGCTGGAGTTATGTCGTGGGTGGTATAGATTGTTAAAAACATACACGAATAGTAGAAGCTTTATTGGGGTAGCTTTACGTAGCAGCTAAAGAGAATGTACCTAGAAAATAAATCCACATCTTCAGACAGTATGAGGTCATCTTTCTTGAAATCCTCCTGTTGAACATGCAAAAACTGAAAGGTAGCTAAGTTGATCCATAAGAAGATTTCGGTGTCACAAAAGAGATGCCTGGGCTTTTACCAAGTCTTCATAGAAGACTTGAAAATTCTCTGAATCACACCAAAAGTAAAACATAGCCAAGCTGGTCCAATTTCTAATTTTTCTAAAGCAAAGAACACAAAAGGTATGGCATCGTAAAGACTGCTACATCTTTAATGTGTTTCTTGTAATCAGCTCACACAGACACTGCTATAACATTGAATATGACAGGTTGTTTCAGGTAAACCAAGGAAGCATATGAAATTACAAGGGCTTCTTGTATGACTAGATGTAACCATGCTCCCAGAAGATTTGTGGGCAGGTAAAATAGAAAAGGCCCTTGTGAAAACACTGCAGAACAAAGAAGTAGATTTTCTTACTCAGTACTTCCATGTACAATGGAAATAAACTGAGTTGAGTGCATGTAAAAAGATAAGTTTATTATTTTATTTTATTTCATTATTTTCATTTATATCTCATTATATCCCATTCTTATGTCTCAAGTCACTCCATATACATCACGATTCAAACTGCTATTACATATATATAAACATAACATTCTAAATAATCAAATATTACAAATTGGTTTTAAATAATAGAAATTGGCAACCATCAAAAGTCTACCGAACAATTTAATCTTTTATACATTTTGGGATTCTGGCCCAAAGGCTATTGCTTAGCATCATAAATTGCACTAAAGTAGGCTCACTGAATCAATGTGGATTTTGTGAGTCAATTGTTCTGTAATTTCCATTGATTCAAATGGACCTGCTCTAACTAGGAGTTATTATGCTAAAGTTAAGTTAGAACCAGAATATCTGCCAGCTGGATTGATTGATTGATTCACCTCCCCACAGAGGTGGCCCCTAATCCCCCACTATCAACAGGGTGAGGTTCCCGGTTCCCCAAGGGTGAGGGATCTGCAGGTCCAGGCAGTTGCTGCGCCCTATCAGGCTCTGGAGTGTCTAGTTCTTCAGGGTCATCCTCACTGGAGGACTCCTCTGCTGAGGTCATAGCTAGAGATGCTCACCAACCTGGTAGCTCATAGGCGAGCCCTGAACCACAAACTAACCAGAAAACCGTACTGGTTTGTGTCCAAAAGGAGGGTACTGCCTACTCCTGTTACACCGCTGCCATGTCACCACATCACTGCACTGAAATCAGCAGGGAGTCAGGTGCCTGCCCTGCACAGAAGCAATGCCTGAGCTCCTGGAAGGGAAGTGATCCACTGGGGATCCGGTGCCCAAGCAAGGCCTGAGCTCCTCGCCATGGCTCCACTTTCCCAATTCTGCCCTGTTACCATTGTTACTCCATTACC
Source organism: Phrynocephalus guinanensis (assembly GCA_037367245.1). Taxonomy (NCBI): domain Eukaryota; kingdom Metazoa; phylum Chordata; class Lepidosauria; order Squamata; family Agamidae; genus Phrynocephalus; species Phrynocephalus guinanensis. The sequence continues at coordinate 46,759,757 of CM074734.1, forward strand.
GAACAAAAAACAGTGCTTTGTTTCATTTTGGTAAAACAGGATCTCCAAACTGGGGCATAAACCAAATCACGAACAAGCCCCATTCATCGATTTGGTTCATACCCTGTCTCTAATCATGACAGAAGATCAGACATCAGATATCCTTTTAAAACAAAGGAGGAACATCTGATAAGTGTTACGCACAGTCAATCCATCTGTCTTAAGTATGCAGTGCATCTCTCATCTGACAGTAGGCATTATGTGATGGCAAGAGGAATGTCTTTCAGTTATGTCACACTTCAGTCATCTGTTTCCCCACCTTCCCTGCAGATTTCTGTGAAATCTTCCCAATACCTTCAATGTATTTCCCCACATAAGCAAAATATTACTTTCACAATCATTTCAGTTTGGAACATGTGCTTGGAATTACACACATTGTTGAAAAACAAATAGGCAATCGCTTAGGGACAAAACCAGCACTAACCATCGTGTCTTGGCTCTAGCAACACATGCTGATCTCTCTTTGCAACTCAGCAGAAGCCTCACTTGAGGCTTACAGCTGTCAGGGCCATATTAAATCCAACCAAATCTCTTAAATGAATCTGTTTTGTAAAAGAGGTCCTCAAGGATTGGCTGAAAAGGCAGATGTGATCAGACCTTCACAAGCAAGGGACTCAAGAGTCTGTGATGCATCAGCACAGGAGCCACCTTAGGGGCCTACTACAGAGAAGACCTGGCTGTATTTGCCTGCAAAACATGGACTTTAATTTTACCTCACTGTTGGCCAGCCTGTTGGGTTTCTTAGCCCTATCGTAGTCCTCAAGGATTGCCTACCTAGCATAGACTCACAAGATTAGGCAGATTCACAAATTGCTCTTCAGATTTTGACAGAAGAAGCCACATCTAGATTAGTACCTCAGACATTGCGCTCCCAACAATTCTGTGAAATAGGTCAGCCTGAGAGATTGGTACTGGCCCAGGATTGTCAGCTGAGTTTCACAGCCAAGTGAACCCAGGTCTCCTGAATCACACATCAACTAACAGGTGTTAGCTCTGGTTGGAGTCAATATCCCTTGCCGGGGGGTCCCCTCCTGAGTCTACTATTCCATATTGATATATGATTTTCATAATTCTACATTTCTTTATCTGCCAACTGGATTGATTATCCCTTCAAATAGAGTTCTGGCCACCCTAAACCCCTCCATTCCACTGAGATCTCTGGCAGGAAACAGATCCTTGTTCTGCCTGGGATCTTTAATAACAATTTCTTTAATTTATTAACGAAGGTACTTGAAGGTACAGGGAAAAGGCTGATCAATTAAAGACAACATCTACTTTTACCTTCTATGTTAATTATTGGAGCCTGGACGGGCACCAATACATTTGTGCTCATAGCAGCATTCTGCATTCTATCAGCCAACTCAAATAATACGATGTTCCAAACAAACAAATTATAGCAATAAAACTGGACCTTGGATCAGTACCAAATTTGTTATGGATGTATCAGAAAGGCTACTTTTGCTCTATGAAAGCTGAGAACTTCAGTTTCCCAAGCTCTGAATTCTGCTGTCTTGTCAAAACCTTGAACAAAGATCCAATTTGTAATATGTGGTAAAATGCTTGTAGTATTAACTGAGGCAGTTTCAAGATTTAAATTTCTAGGACAAACTGTCCATTTTCCAGAGGCTGTGTGAGGAGGAAAACACTTTGAATGATGATGCTGTGACTGCTTAAAAAGTGATACATATACTCAGCTAAATCAAAAGTATTGTGACACTTTTTAGAGTAAACAGATTATTTCAGCGTGAGCTTCCTGTATATTGATATGTCTGAAGAAGTGGTTTGTAATTCACAAAATGTCATGGTGAAATGAAATTGTCAATCTTGATTTGCTCCGCAGTAGTTCTCCTGTTTTTTTGTTTTCAACCAAACAGACCAACGTGGCTAATTTTTGACCAGACCAAAGGCCCTCCTAGTCCAGGATCATGTCCATGCAGTGCCCACTCAAATGGCTCTGAGAAAAGGTGGAGGAAGACAGGGTACAAAATGGCTTAGAACCTTTTCACGTAAATGGGATTTTAGAAAAATGGTCCCAACATTCCAAGTCTTCCTGAGGTTCAAAGTCCTTCAAACGTGTCTTTGGTGACACCAGCAACAGGGGCCTTTGTTCTTCAGGAAGTCTCTCTCCCCAAGTCCATTGTGGGTCATATTTGAAAAGGTCCCAGGCTAAGTCTCTTTCTTCCTATCCATTTATTGGGAGATTATCCATTGAACCCACCCTCTTCTCTCTCCCCTTGAACTTCCCCTTGAACCTTACACCTCCATTCTCTGGTCTCTTTTTCTGCCCAATAAGAAGATTCCTCTGTCTCAGCCTCCCATCTTCTCCTGTCAGCTTCTTCTCTGGGCACCATCAACCGTTCCCACTTCTGAGTCCAAGGATTTTTTTTTTTTTTTTACTCAGATCCACTCCCAACCCTGGGATAAATTCTCGGTTTTATTCTCTCCACTGCTTCTCCTGTCTTGGACATCCTTTCCTTCTCTATCTCCCCGCTTTCCTCCTTCTCCCCTTCCCCTTGGCCAATCCCCATTTCTCTGCTTTCCATCATTTCTTTTGAGCCAATCCCTATCTCCTCTACTTTTGCCTCCCTTATACGATGTGTCAGTTCCTGTATTATCATCCTGGGCAAGTCCACAGTTTTGTGGTGACCTTCCATTCTTCTTTCAGGACCAGGTCCCCCCTCCCACTCTTTACAGTCCCCGTTCCTTCTGCTCATTCCTTGGGCAAGATGGATGGCGCTCAGCCAGAGAGGCCTTCCAAACTGCACCGGTTTCCACAGGCAATATCAAAAGGAAGGGATGGTGAGCACAGGTGGGAGCCACAGCGGATCTAAGGGACAGTGTGGACATTGGCACCAGAATCACCAGGGCCCCTTGTGTGGTAACCTAAACCAAATGAAGTCACAAAAATACTGCATCCAAAACTGTGCTCACAACCTGGGGTTCAATCCCAGGTAGCTGGCTCATGGTTGACTCAGCCTTCCATCCTTCCGAGGTCGGTAAAATGAGTACCCAGCTTGCTGGGGAGAGGGGGGCAATGTGTAACCTGCATAATTAAATTGTCAACTGCCCAGAGAGTGTTTGAAGCTCTTTGGGGTGGTATATAAACAGAAGCAGAAAAGAGACAGCAAATCAAGCCAGTGTGAAGCTGAAGGTCACCAGTTCAGCTTACCAACAGAGATGCACTCTGAAAGACACGGCACCTCTTATAGTATCTAGCACTCAATACTAGAGGACAGGAAGGGCTTTTTTCTTAGAATGCATTTTCTAATTACCTTTTAAATCGACTTTGATTGCTGGCCATCCTTACCATCTCATAGGAACTGTTTTCACGGCTTCTCAACACTGTTCAATTTTTGTTGCGCTACTGTTGATATTTTTTATTAAAGAAGCAATAGTCCTCTTAGCATGAGACATACGAGAAATATTAAATAATCTAGCATTCTCAGTTTCTTTTTCTCCATATAAGCTGAGTGCTCCAAACGGCTGCTGGTCACACTTTTTCCTTACTAGAAGTTGTACATCTTTGTAAACTGGGGAAAAGTCAGCCATCTATCTCAAACATATGTTTGGCAAACCTCTCCAAAGCTGGCTGGATAATGCTATGCCTCAGATATGCATCTAACTATTCTGCAGTTTGTTATTTTCTGCTATTAATAATTGGGTTGATTATAACAATAAAAATGGTCTATGAAGAATCCCATCTGAGGATGGAGTTTTCAGTACTATGATATATAAACATGATGTACTCTTTCAAGAAACACTGACTCACCATATTCAGCTGGATGTGTTGTTAAAATACTGAATAAATGTGACACTGAATCAATATAACATTTAAAGAGAAGGAAACACATAATTACATGGAGAGAGACTGTATTTTTCTGTCTATAAGATGCCCCTATGTATAAGATGACCCCCCAAAATTACAGTTTTGCAACCATAAGTTTCTCTCTTTGGCTTTCTTCCATGTATAAGATGACCCACAATTTTTAATCTAACAGTTTTAGACAAAAACATAGTCTTATACATGGGAAAATACTGTATATAAAAACAAGAGTGTGTCTACATAAACAGGTCTGGGCAAAGCAGGGCCTTTTCAAGGTGAGGCATAGGAACAATTGCCAGGGACCTCACAAATAAAGGGCATGTCACATATAGAAGGTCCCAGATCAGCTGACACAAGGGGATGGAAGAAAGAAATACCTCAAACAGCCATTCTTTTTTTTTTATACTTTTTAATTTACTTTTTAATTATTTTTCTATTTGAGGACCAAGAACATACATCTATATTTCCAGCATCTATTCCCATAAAATTTCCACTGACTTGTTAACCCGTCCTCATTAATCCTCCCCCTCCCACCCCAGCAAGCAATTAATTTCAGTTCTCTCTCATATTATACATTGTCAAAGCATGCTGAAATAGTTTAGCCCATTTCTCGTTCTCAGGCTTTCCTTTCATCCATTCTATAAACTTCTCCCACTCCTTCAATTTTTTATTTTTCCCTTCTATCTTTCCTTCTTGCATTATTTGTATCCAATCATTTTGGGAAAATTCATATATATATTCTTTCCATTGATCATATTTCTGTTTCTCTTCATCCTTCCATCCAGTTATTAAAACCATTGTAGCTGCTGCTACTCCATAATACATAGTATTTTTTTAATTTCTCTCCAATTGCCTTCTCTCACCAGCAATCCTAAAAATATATGAACTATTTTAACTGAATCCTTTTTTGTTGTTTCTGTTAACCAATTTTCTATTTTATTCCAAAATTCCTCACTTTCTCACAGCTCCAAACCATGTGCTCAAAAGTACCCTTCTCTTTCTTACAATGCCAACAAAGGGGTGATTTTTTTTATCAATTTGACTTAATTTATGTGGAGTATAATACAATTTGTACACTTTCAACTGCATTTCCTTAATTTTTTCCATTCTTGCATCTCTTACCCCCCTTAACATGGCCTCAATCTTTTCATCTAAATCCAACTCATCTTCCCATATATTTTTAATTATATATTTCTGTCTGACTGTCCAAACTAACCAGATATTTATAAATGGCTCCTGCTCCAATCTTTTTCTCTGCATATTTTATATACAATAATTCCCATTGCTTATCTTCACCTACCATTAAAGATTGGAACGTTTGATTGTATCCCCTTTTCACTCTTCCTGCTACCAGCCACTTTTGGTCCCCTAGGATCCCTTTTAAATCTTTTCCCCCCATCTCTTGTTGGCATTAAAGGATGGAGAGCCTTAATTTTATAATAATCTTTTTCTTTTAAGCTCTTTATATCTTTTACTGATAAAATCTTCCCCTCTTTGTTTACTTGTTCTATTGGGCCCCATTTCGACACTCCTCCTATTTTCATTAAACAGCCATTCTGTCCTTGGTTTCTCAATATTCTTAGAAAGACACGGCCAGAATGTAACTTGTGGGATTTAATGGATGGTCTCTTGGTAGTCTGTGGTAGATGATGGTGGTCTCCTGACTCCTGGCTATTTAAAATAGCAAGGAAATGGCAGGTGCAAATTACTCACTATGAAAGCTAGCCTTGGGATGGCCTTTTATCTGTTGTCAGATGCAGGGCTCCCACCTGTAAAACAGAGATTGCTTGTTTACCGTTGCCTAGGTCCTCCTGTAGCTTTGCTGGCCGGGTGTGGATCTTTGACTCCTGGCTAATTGGATGTACATTTAGAGCAGTGTGGGCAAGTGGTCCATATATATGGTTCATGACATGAAATAATTAATCAAGTATTCTTTGGGAAGTTTGCATCTGCCTGTCTCCCCCATGGCTCTGGTTTGGCACCTTGGAAGTTCTAGTACTGTTGTGTATTGGGTTGTGTATGTAATAGTTGTGAGTTGTGTGGGGTTACGATCTAGGAGTCCTCTCTTGCCTGGGGCAATACCCGACCATTTGGAAGCAATTAGGATAATGGCTTTAGAGTGAGTGTGTATTTAGGGCAGGGTGTGGTTTTGTCCTCATCTTCGTCCACCCCTTTTTCTTGGAAGCATGCTGCTGGTGATTCTGGAATAAATGTCTGTTTTATTACATCCGTCGTAGAAACACAACAAGTACAACCTAAGATAAATATCTTTGACTCCTGAATGGCAAACTTTCCAAAGAAGACTCGATAATAAAGCTAGAAGATCTGCACAGAGTCCCCGTCAGATGGCCATCCAAACTCTTTTTAAAAACCTCCAAGGTAGGTTTCCAATCCTACCTTGGAGGAAACTACAGATCTGCCATCAACCTCCATGTATATATTTGAAGCTGAATAAGGAAATTCGCGTACAGCCAGGTACTGCTGTGTTATGGTTCCTGTGATTCTTCTTCTTCATACTTGAACCCGTTGTAAAAGGGATAGCAATGTTAGTTTGTGCAAGCATTGCGTGTAATCCATTGTGTGAAACTGAGCCTTGTGGCGCAGTGGTTAAATGTCGGTACTGCAGGTAAAACTGTGCTCACTACCTGGGGTTCGATCCCAGGTAGCCAGCCAGATCATGGTTCACACAGCCTTCCATCCTTCCGAGGTTGGTAGAATGAGTACCCAGCTTGCTGGAGGGGGGTTGCAATGTGTAGCCTGCATACTGTTATTAAACTGTAAACTGCCTAGAGATTACTTGAAGTGGTATGGGGGCGGTATATAAGCAGAACACTTTGCTTTGCTTTGATTGGATCACTTGGTCTCTCTCTGTTCCACAGACTATGCTAAGATCCAGATGGGGACTTGTAAAGCTGCTTTATACTGAAAGAGATCAATGCTACATTTAACTTGGCAGTATTGAATATCGGCTGTCCTACAGATGTCTTTCCTATCATATTCCATTTGATCACATGCCTAGAATAAAGATGGGGTCTTCAGGATGCAAGACAAAGAGTTTGGGCCCTCTCCTCTATACAGCTATCTGCCACATGGACACTTGATGGTAGACGCTTAGAAAGCACCATAGAGGGGGGGAAATGATCACAGTGATACCTCTTAAAATGAATTTCATTCATTCTACAGGTCAATTTGTTTTAAGAAAAATTGTCTTAATGAAATGTGGTTTCCCATAGGAATGTATTGAAAATGGATTAATCTGTTCCGGAGGCTATGGGTCACTTCATTTTACAAAACTTTTGTCTTACGAAATGTGGTTTCCCATGGGAATGCATTGGGAATGGATTAATCCATTCTGGAGGCTAGAATAAAGACAAAAATAACCAAGTTTTTTTTCCTGGGTATATCCAGAACGAGTTTTTCATCTTGCGAAGCATCCCATAGGGAATTTTTTGTCATACAAAGCATGCCCATTCCTGGAATTTATTTTCCTACAGTTGTTTTTCTTACGAGGCATTTGTCTTAAGAGGTACCACTGTATATGGGATAGAACACATGAAAGGGCCTTCTTGGCTGCTGCGCCCAGACTCTGGAACTCCCTCCCACTGGAGGCCGGGACTGCCCCGCCTGTGCTGTCTTTCTGGAAGCAGGCAAAGACCTTCCTCTTCAGGCAAGCTTTCGCTGAAAGAGGGTCTACCTACTATGTGACTTTTATATGGATTACCATTGTGTGTGTGTGTGTGTGTGTGTGTGTGTGTGTGTTGCGTCGTTACAGTCGTGACCGACTCTTCGTGACCCCATGTCCATGGAGTTTTCTTGGCAGGAATACTGGAGTGGTTTGCCAGTTCCTACTCCAGGTGCCTACAGCACCTGGTATTCCTTGGAGGTCTCCCATCCAAGTACTAACCAGGCCCGACCCTGCTTAGCTTCCGAAATCAGGCAAGATCGGATGTGCTTAGGGGGCATCTAGGCAGCATGGATTACTATACATGACTGCATGGACTGATTTAATAAGAACACCAGTGTTTCCATGTTTACTTTCCACTCCTCGTAATCAATTATTTTTCTTTTTGCATGCTTTTTGTAGTTTTAATGTTCCCTTTTAAAGTTCCAAGATGCCTCTTCTAATTCCCTGCTCCTAACTTGTATTTGTCTTAAAAGTTCTGGGCTGCAGCTTGTCCCTCATTATTGTAAGCCAACTTGGGTCCTTTTCCAAGGGGAAAGGTGGGGTAAAATATTCTAAATAAAATAAATAAAATTTGGTCATAAGTAGAATGACAGTGAATGCACTGAGGTTCCTCTCATTGCTCTCTCACTGACCCAGGCCTTGCTTTGCACTTTTATTTGCCAGGGTTAGAACTGTGAAAGGCATCGATGGCTTTGTGGAAGCGTTGCTCCCTCTGTGGAATTGGTTCCCCTTCCAGTACAGTTCATTCAGTACTGTTTATTTCTTTGCCATTACCTTGGAGTCTTCTCTTTTTGCAGAGGCTCTGGTTCAAAAGATAACCACAGGCAGACAGTCTTCATGTTTTATATATTCATATATCTTTTGTATTTTCAACCCAGTTTACCTTGGGCTGGTTTTTGGTGTCATTTGCACTTCCTGGAAAACACCAATCATTCTGTTTCTGTGCTTCTGTTTCCCTCATTGCAGGCACGGTATGACCGGACAAACCAACGCGATGCCATGTTTAAATGCATCCAACAAGGCTTCCTGCCTTGTTCCCTTCCCCACAGCAAACACTAGCTTAAACTCCATTTCATTAAACAGAAGACAAACCAGTCCCTTGGTGGCATTTTCCACTATGTTTCCCCGCTCTAATGAGCGGTGAGATTCCATTGCGTTGCTTGGCTGCATTCCCTTCTCCCCATGGAAATCACTCCTGGCAAAGTGTTTTACTGCTCTGAGCTGAGGTACAATTTAGCTCCAGTGACAAGTTGGGCAAGGGAGAGGGGTGAGGGTAGCTGGCACTGGCTTCCAAAGGAAGAAAGAACAAGGCTTTTAATGTTAAGTGCACTCGAGATTGTCTTCCAGATAATGGCAGTCGTTAATTGGCCCTGAACTTCCTAGGGCATTTATCTTTCTCTTGCAAAGGACTTATTTTAATCTCTGCCAAGGCATTGTTGACAGGTTCCATCTTGGCAACAACCGCCTATTTGAGAGGTTCCACTGCTTTTTCCTAAAATGAACACAATGGATTCATGGTCAGAGGGAGAGTTTTTTCCCCCTTTCCCCTGTACCCACCTTATGGAAGTTAGGAGGAGCATATTCATTAGAACAGCCTAATCTACGCAGCCCAAGGAGAACACCACCTGTATGAAGGTGTTCTGTTGAACATGCACTTCATACTCTCAGGTCTCTCTGTTTTAACAAAAGTGGCCAAGGGGGTAGGATTGTCCAAGCCGCAGTGGGCAGGGAAGCAGGGGAGACAAGTTGAGGGGGGTGGGGAGCAAAGGTCTGGGTTAGTTCAAGTGCTGTGGGGGAAGAGAGGGTGCCCTAAAGGGGCTTGTGATTACAGGTCCAGCCCTACCATTAGCCAGAATGAGGCAACCATCTCAAGCAGTTGTGTTTGAAAGCCATGAAAGAACAGGGGATTGTTGAACTTTATTGCTCTGTTTACAGAAGCTGGTTGTGGGATTTACTACAAACAGGAGGCCTAGTTTTGTTACTTTACACTTTGGAACTGCACAAATATAGAACACGACTTGCTGTGCGGCCTCAGGCAGCAAAATGTCTTGGACTGCCTTTGTGTCATTGTCCATGACAATTTCCACTGAGTATTTCTAAACACAGCTATTCCTTGAAGCCATCTCAGCAGCTTTGCTTTGCTTCAACTTGCTTCAGCAAATATGCATTTCTTCTGTCATACTGATGCTTGTCACGTGTGATCTGAAGCCAACAAGTAGAGAATATTTGCTGATATTTTGTATGTGTTCCAAAATATACAGTAGCATACTGATGTTTACCTTTTACAGCTAAGCAGCCTCAGAAAAGAATTTCACATGTAGTGTCTTGCTGCAAGGAAATTCATTCAGGAGTTGGCAGAGACAGACTTCCTGCAGAGCCCATCAAATTTTGTATATAAAGTAATCCCATCAACGGACTTGCACAACACTGGCTCTTTGACTTAGAAACAGAGATGAGCACCACCCCTAGAGTCGGACACAACTAGCATGCATGTGTGGGGGGTGGGGGGGACAGTTACCTTGTGGCACTTGAGCAGCTGCAGGTTTTTCAGAAAATGGGGAGGAAGCCTATTGATGTGACGTGCAATGCTGCCTCAGTGGTGTGGCTGTGATTTGACTGGTATCTATGGCATACACTCTGGAGACAGCACCATTTGATCGTCACATGTAGCTGAGATTTCTAAAATAACAATGGTCCCTAAAGTACTCTTTCTACTTCTCCTGGTGGACAAAGAGAGCAATTTCCTTAAGTGGGTTGTAGAATCATCAAATCATCGTAGGGTTGGAAGGGACCTTGTGTGTTGTGTCATTACAGTCGTGACCGACTCTTTGTGACCCCATGTCCATGGAGTTTTCTTGGCAAGAATACTGGAGTGGTTTGCCAATTCCTACTCCAGGCGCCTACAGCACCTGGTATTCCCTGGTGGTCTCCCATCCAAGTACTAACCAGGGGCGACCCTGCTTAGCTTCCAAAATCAAGCGAGATTGGATGTGTTTAGGGCACCTTGGAGGACTTCTAATCCAACTCCCCTGTCCAAGGCAGGAGACTTCATACCATCCCGGACATATGGCTGTCCAGTCTCTTTTTGAACCCCCCCCCCCAGTGGGTGCCCACAACATCAGGAGGCAAGCTGTTCCACTGTTTGATGGCTTCTTTATTTTTGGAGAAATACAACATTTGCATCACAGAAGCTCAGCAGGGTCAGCCCTGGCTATTACTTGGATGGGAGACCACCAGGGAATACCAGGGGCTGTAGGCGCCTGGAGTAGGAACTGGCAAACCACTCCAGTATTCCTGCCAAGAAAAGTCCATGGACATGGGGTTACAAAGAGTCGGTCACGACTGTAATGACAAAACACACATTTCTTGCTTAAGCGCCACTGCCAGACTTTCTAAGAAATGGCTATATAGCTGAAGAATATTTTCTTTGAACATTACCATCACTATACATTTATTTATTTATTTATTTATTTATTTATTTATTTATTTATTTATTTATTTATTTATTTTAAAGTATTTTTACCCCACCTTTTTCCTTGGAAAAGGATCCAAGGTGGCTTACAGTAATGAGGGATAATATACAGTCCAGTACAATTAAGACTTGTTCAAGTATTTGAGAACAAGGAATTGAGGGACATCTTACAGCATTACTGGACAACATTACATCAAAGCTACAAGGTTATAAGTAGACACGGGCACGACTCGGCGAAATTGTCGTTTCCGTTTTCGGTTATTGTTTCCGTTACGTAAGGGAAACGGTAACAATAATTAAGCCGTCAGAACTCGAACTCGAACCGAAAAAAGAAAAATTTGGTCGGGTTTTTCGTTTCCGTTTGTGGCATCGCGGCGATTGCGCGATGCGAAGCACAGAAAAAGTTTTAAAAAGTTTTTTTTAAAAAAACCGACTCCTGTCCAAAAAAGCAGGCGAAACTATGCCTGCCTGAGGCTTTGCCATCTACCAGAGGGGTGGTTTCTGGGGGGTCCCCGGCCTTTCCCCCCCTCTTCTCCTGTCCTGGTGTGCTTGCGCCAGGCTGGGGGGGGGCGGTGTCATCCTCGTCGTCTGTCTCGCTGCATGCCATGCGGTGTGGGGGATCCAAAATGGCAACCACAATTTTTCTTTTGAAAAACTCGAAACATCATTTTTTCTGGTCGTGCCCATGTCTAGTTATAAGAAGTTATAAACACAAAGTCTACAGTATGTGAACCTATAGATTCATATGAAATGCACAAGCTTGCCTGAAGAGAAAGGTCTTTGCCTGTTTCTGGAAGGACAACAGAGATGAGGCAGTCCTGGCCTCTAGTGGGAGGGAGTTCCAGAGTCTGGGCGCAGCAGTTGAAAAGGCCCTTTCATGGGTTCCCTCCCATAATCATTGGGGAGAATCATCTGTTTCTAAATGTAGTTGCTTGCCTGGGAAGTGGTGTAATATATTACTAGACTGGCTGTCATCCATTTTCTAATTCTCTTTTGCTCCTTTACCATTTCCTGAGGTAACTTTAAGGCCTGATTCCAGATTATGTCTCTGTTTATGTGCAGAGAAAGTGTGGGTTCTGAAGTGAAAAACTAAAGTAAGGTCCTGTTTATCTCAGTCACAGATATAACTTTGTTTGAGTCTCCAAGTTGCCTCACTCTGATCATTTCTCGTTTCCTCTCTGTCCCTCTGCACACACACACACACACAAGGAGGAGCTTTCATCTCCTGCCAAGCAGCATCACTTGTGATTGTTTAATGCAGTTTGTGGGATCCTCACATCCTGAAGGAAATGGACACCAGTAAACATGGAGCAGTTCAACATTGTGTCACCCTTTGTCTTTGTATTTTTAGCAACGCAACACCCACTCGGAAGCCGCCACACTTCATAAACAGCCTTCTGATTTATTTAGTCCAAGCAAGACGGTGGTTTTTGTCTGTATGTGTGACTGTGGCTGTTTCATCCTCAGTTACGTTCTTCCCAGCAGGGTCCCTCGTTCACACTATTGTGTGACGCCTGGTGGGCTGCAGGAGGAAGCCAGATTCTTATCAGCTGGCCAGCCAGCTGGGGAGTTTACTAAGCAAGTGAGATCACACTGTCCCCATAAAAACATATCTGCCTTTTCCAGCCAGGACTCGACTGGCTACGTTTTCCTCTCTGTCTCTCTGCAGTGCTACAGAATTCCCCTTCAATTTATTTGCTAATGTTCTGTGTATACTCGTTTGCTGCATGGCTCCCACATCTTCAGTACATACTGGACAGGAATGAAGCTAAGGCTTCATACGTGGAGGGGTAAGAGCAGAATATGAAGGTCCCCGGTTTATCTTCTCTGAAATATTGTATGCTGCATGCTATAATTTTACTACTCTAGTTGAAATATGAAATCCTGATGCCCCTCAATTCCTTGTTCTGAGACTTGAACATGCCTTAAATTTACTGGACTGTATATTGTCCCTCGTTACTGTAAGCCACCTTGGGTCAATTCCATGCTAGGGATTATCAAAAAGGGGATTGAAAATAAAACAGCCAACATTATAATGCCATTGTACAAAATGATAGTAAGGCCGCACCTGTACTGTGTACAATTCTGGTCACCGCATCTCAAAAAAGTCATAGTGGAACTGGAGAGAGCGACTAAAATGATTACTGGGCTGGGGCACCTCCCTTATGAGGAAAGGCTAAAACATTTGGAGCTCTTTAGTCTGGAAAAAAGGCGCCTGAGGGGGGATATGATTGAGACATACAAAATTATGCAGGGTATGAGTCAAGTGGATAGAGCAGGGGTCCTCAAAGTTTTTAAACAGCGGGCCGGTTCACCACCCCCCAGACACCACTGGGGGCCGGACCACAGTCCCACCCCCCCAAAAAAAAACCTAAGGCTGACATAGAAAAAGGGGGAGGAGCAAGTGGTTAGAGCCCCCCCCCCCCACACACACACACACAATCAGCTCATGATCAGTGTGTCCCTTGGATCCCAGCATTGCCTCCTGCTCCGGATTGCCGCCCTGGGGTGCCGCTGCTGGGATCCCTCTGCTGCGCCTCTCCCTCCTCCAACTCCTGCTGCAGTGGCAGCGGCTGGAGTGGCTCTCCTTCCTTCCTTCCTTCCTTCCTTCCTTCCTTCTGTCGGGAAGAAGGAGGCAGCCCAGGCCAACTTAGGCCCCTCATCACCTTCTAGGCAGCTACTCAGGATAAGGAGCAAGAGCCATGGCAAGGGCAGCAAGGCTGGCGCCACCGCGCAGATCCAGCCATGTGCCCTGGCCATCACGCCCTCGCTGCACTCCGGAGGGAAAGCTGCTTCCTCTCTTGGCCTGGCCCAGCCCGGCACAACTTGGTGCACTGCAAGTGAGGGAGGTATGAAGGCCTGCCCAAAGCCACCCGCAGCCCACTCACTGGCCGAACCCAGCCAGGCTGCGGTGCTCTGTTGGTTTGCCAGCCCACCCATCACCAACCGGGGACAAATGCAGCCCCGCCAGTCTCCTAGGTACCAGGACCGGGCCACCACCTTTCTCTGCCACCACCTTGCTGGCCTCTAACCCGGTGGTGGTGGTGGCGGCCTCGGCCTCCGGCCATGGCTGGGCTCCCTCCTCCCCTCCCTCACTCCATGGAGCAAGGCAGCAGCTCGGAGGGGACAGGGTGGGTGGGAAGTAGCTCCGTTTCCCCCTCGGTCACCCACCGTCCATCCTTCCGTCAGTCCACTGCCGTGGCTGCTCCAGCTTGGAAGACTGGATGGTGCTGCCTCTGCCTGCCCCCTTCCCTCCTCACAACCACAGTTACACAGGTGGAGGCCACACAAGGAAGGCAGGCGAGCAGGGTGGAGCAGGAGCAGGAGCAGGGGCAGGGCCTCAGGGCTATGGAGAGAGTGGGAGACCTTGCCACAGCCCTCCCATTTTAAATTGCCCTGCTCGGATGCAGCCGGTGCCCCGACCATCTGGGCGGTGGGTGGGGGGGGGCGGGGGACCTTACCATGGCCCTCCCACTTTGAACTGCCCCACTAGCCAGGATGCTGATAATCTGGGCGGTGGTTAGAGGAAGTGGAGGAAGCAACGTAGCCCACCACTTTGAACTGCCTCAGAAATAGAAGCAGCTGCGGAGGCTGGCTTGCTCATGAAGCAGGGGGGTAGGTGGGGGGTCTGCAGTTGGTGCTGGGGGCCGGATTCAGGACCCTGGGGGGCCACATTCGGCCCCCGGGCCTTAGGTTGAGGACCCCTGGGATAGAGGGACACTCTTCTCCCTCTCACAAAATACCAGAACTAGGGGGACATACACTGAAATTGAGGGTTGGGAGTGTGAGAACAGATGAAAGAAAATGCTCCTTTACCCAGTGTGTTGTTAGTCTGTGGAACTCCCTGCCACAGGATGCGGTGATGGCATCTGGGCTGGATGCATTCAAAAGGGGATTGGATAGATACCTGGAGGAAAGTCCATCACAGACACCTGTATTTAGGTTAAATTGCTGTATTTGGCACTTTGGAAAAAATTAGTGGGGTTTGGTTTGCAGTTTGGGTACTCGATCTCTAAAAGGTTTGCCATCACTGGTCTATGGCCTGCCAGAAACAACTTCCACTTGACCTTCCATAGGGTTCTGGGAGCTTAGCTGGGTAGGCCTCAGGGGAAAGGAAGAGTCTATGTTACACTGGAGAGGAGGAGGGGGAACTCTTAAGTTATTTAAATATCTGGTTATTATTGTTGTTTCTGAGCTTGTGGCTGCTGTGAACTTCTAGGACACTGGTGGCCAAACTTCGGCCCTCCAAATGTTTTGGACAATTCTGGGAGTTGTGGTCCAAAACATCTGGAGGGCTGAAGTTTGGCCACCACTGTTCTAGGAGAATGCTTTGACCAATAATAAGGAAATTATTATTTCCTTTGGGAAAAATTGATTCTACCTATATTTGTCTTGGTATGACTCTGTGGACCACTCATTAATATATACAGTGGTACCTTGTATAAAGGAATTAATTCATTCCAAATGAAATTATGTTAAGCAAATTTTCCTTTATATAAATTTCCATAGAATTCATTGAAAATGGAGTAATCCTATTTTTATGTTGTACAGATTTTATGTTATACAAACTGTTTGTTATACAAGGGTCCACTGTAATGTATACTGTATGCTTCTAGATGGGTCATAGTGCTCAGTCAATATGTGTAGGAAAATGATATATCTGTACTTAATAGAAAGCAGAGATTAATTGGCAAAGTTACTTTCTTAGATTACTGTTCACAGAATCTCCTGGCCAACATGGTCAGCGACTAGCATGGCTGGAAGATTCTGGATGGTACAACCCCCAAAAGGAAGTTTTCAAGTTCTTACTCCCTACTACAGTATGGCCCATGGCCGTTAAATAAAATAGCCCCTTATGTGTGTGTAGGAGGTTAGAAAGGAGGTACCACATTGGATGAAGTTAAATTTGGAGAACTAGAATATGGCAGTCCTATGAAACTGGCGTTTTGAAATGTCTTTTGAATGAGCTAAAACTTATCCCTTTGAAAACATGATGCAAATATGGGGGAGGAGGAGTGGGATTCAGGTCTCTCTCAGCTCTTTTGTGATTTAAGAACAATCCACCGGCAGCCCCCTCTGCTCTGTTACACCTGTGCCAGTGGGAAGGATTACTTACCAAGAAAGCAAGGAGGTCTTCTCCAGCCATATGGCATAGTAATCATGTGTGACCTGCTGCTTCTCCAAACATAGTGGAATGTAAACTACCCAGACCAGACACCCAAACACATTTCCCACCTCCAAAGTGGCTTTGAACACCGTGGTGACAAAATGAGGGCACACAAGCTTTCCTGTTGCGGCTCTACCACAGTAGGGAGCTTTGTGTTGAGTTTCACATCATCCAAATTAATATGATTTATTACAACAACAGTAATGAATGCCACAGGGCGCACTGATGTGTTCTACATATATAAATATAATTAATCTTGAAATTCAGTTCACAGAATCTCCCAACAGCATAAGGATATGTAGGTGAGCTGTGTTATAAATGAAGGCTTGCATCACTGAAAGTTTGTTTGTTCGCTTATATGTTTGTTCCCTTTTATCCCAAATAACAAAAAAGTTGCTAATATTTCAAGTGCGTCACCCTCGGAGGAAGAGGGTGTCGCCCTTGAAATATTAGCAACTTTTTTGTTATTTTACTGGTAGCCTAAAGGTATCACCTGGTCTATTTTTGTAGCAAATACTTATGTGGCTCTTTTATGACTAACAAGTTTATTGAGCCGGGGGCTTTGTGAACATCTTCAGGTCTCTGTAGTACCAACAAGTTGGCAAAGAGCTGTTTTTTGTGCTGGTTTGTTCTGAAAGATTATTCAAACAGTAAGAGCTAGAGAGACAAAATTTAGCACCGATACTGATTTCCAAAATGGTGACATCTGAAGATTGGGCACCCTTTTATTTGCTTGATTGCACCCAAAGTGTGTTAAGATTTTCCAACCCTGGTATCCCTTTTAATACTAATCTGAAACAAGCAATAATTTAGCAAACATACCAAATTGGATAAATACAGTGTTACCTTGTATAAAGGAATTAATTTGTTCCAAATGAAATTATGTTAAACAAATTTTCCTTTAAATACATTTCCCATAGGAATGCATTCAAAACAGTAATCCCTAATCGCAACCATTTTTATGTTGTATGGATTTGCCCCATAGACCAGTGTTGGCGAGTAGAGATGGGCACGAAATGAACTTTTTTCATTTCCGTAATCCTTCCCACTGGCACAGGTGGAACATTGTGATGAAATTGGAACGAACCGAACAGAACCACGAAAATTAGGTTCGTTACATTTCGTTTTTTGTTAATGGCGATGCGCAATGAAATGAGCTGTTTTAAACGTTAAAAAACGCCCTGGACATCCATAAAAATGCAGCAATAATTATTTATACTGTCTGATAATACCTACCGGGGGGTGTCCTTAAAACGTTTGTTTTTTGTCTGCTCCCACCATGATGTATTTTTCTTTTCCCTTTAAGGATGACAAAATGGATGTTGCCAGCCACAAAATGGAGGCAAGCCATGTGATGGGATCATGTAAATTCTTGGACAACTTCAACCAATAGCATGCCCAGGTTGCAGACTGGGCAGGTCTGGCAGCCACATAGGGCATAAAAAGCTCTGGCAGCCCCCGTCCTCCTTGCAGTCTCTGGTGGGAGTTAGGGTGGGATTGCTGTCTCTGCGACTCGTTATTTTCACTTTAGGCCAGCTAGGCAGGTGTGTCTCTCTGTGTTCCTGCTGGCTGCAGCCTGGCTCTTAGGGGAGAGAAAGAAGAGATTTCTCTTGCAGCCTCCCTGTGTGTGTGCGTACCTCTCAGTGAGTACCCTCCCCTGTCCCGCAGTGCAGTCACTCCGCGGCTGCCTTGCACCCTGGGCAATGCCCGCCGCTCCCTTTGCAGCCTCCCTGCGTACCTAGTCTATACTGTGTCTCTGCCAGCATCCATTTTTTTTAGTGTTTTCCCTCTGGTCTGGGGCGCTGGGGGACACCTGCGCACGGAAATGCTTTAAAAATTGCGCAAAAGCGGGTAAAAATGAAAAACAAATAAACAAAAACAATTTTTTCAAAAATTTGCAAAAAATGAAAACGAACCAAAATGGTCCCCTCAATGAAAAACCGAAATGCCATTTTTTCGATTTCTGCCCATCTCTATTGGCGAGCCTATGGCACAGGTGCCAAAGGTGGCACTCGGAGCCCTTTCTGTGGGCACCCGACATCGCTCCTTCACAGCCACCTGTATTCAATTGCTGTATTGGCACTTATGGGCACAAATTAGTGGGTTTTGAATCACAATTTGGGCACTCAATCTCTAAAAGCTTCGCAATCACTGCCCCTGTTAAGCAAATATCCCCTATCTCTGGAATTTTTTATACTGTACAGATTTTATGTTATACAAACTGCTTGTTATACAAGGCTCCACTGAACTCGTAAAGTATCTGAATGATGGGATCTTATCTCTTTTGTGCGTGGGAGGGGAAAGACAATAGCAACGCAAGAGAGAGCAAGCCAAGGCACCAAAACGCCACAATTTCAGGCCCCTTCGGCATGTGCATGCACGGGCACTTCCCGGCTCATGTATCCAGTTTGTTATTTTACCTCATATTATGCTCATGTTCCACTTTGTGGGCCTTTTGCAAAAACAAACTCTGAGCAATTACTCTCCAGCAGAGGCAGGAAAGACATTTATTGTCTGCCTGTCTTCTCCCTTGACTCCATATACAGCTTCAAAGGCCTACCCTGTGCATTAGCTCATGGGACTGTGGCTGACGACCACACGGAGCATAAAGGTGGCAGTCTGTTCAGAGAGGGTTCTCTTGACACCGGATGTCTCGGGTATCGCATTGAGCACTACACACAATGCTCAATTTCCCATCTCTCTTTTTCCCAACAAACATAATAATAACCCCCCTCAGTGGATTTAGTTGTGCCTCAAGAATCTTGGCATGCTTTTAACAGCTTGACATTTCTATTGCAAAACGCTCTCATCAACAGGCAAAACAGCTTGAAGCAAAGGAGAGAAGGGATTCTTTCCCCACCCCAAAACCCCTAACTGTGATGAGTGCAAAGACCCAGCCACATTCTATGTGAAAGAACTGAATTGTTACAAAACCAGCTGCTTAGATGTACTTGTTATTTTGCTATAGGACATGCGGCCACGTATGCACACCGTGTGCATCATCATTTAGTTCTCCACTGCAAATCCCATGAACATCAGAGGGACCTCCCACCCTCTGGGAGGTCCCTGATGTGTAGACATTTGGAAAACACATTTTTGTACAAGGACAGAAGACGTTTCCACATACAGTCCATTTGCAGGGGCTGCAGGGTGGCACATGAAGCAGAACGGCAGCACCACCTCTTGAATCCTATCTCCATCCTTCGTCCAGTCCCTGGACGCAAAGGATTCATCATCAACACTTGATTGCACTGAGAAGGAGGAAGCACTCACAGGGAGCAAGGCAAAGAGCCACCATAAGCCGTTCTGGGATTGAACTACAGAATTTTAAGAAACAATGTGCATTTAACAATGTATAAAAATTGACATTCTTTTTATTTGTTTTAATTTCAGTAAAGAAAAGAGGTGTAAATAAACATTGGAATATGTTGTTGTTGATCCCAATTCTAAGCTTTGAGATACTGAGGCCATGTCACATCCGCAAGTGACACGGGAATGTGCCAGGAATTGTGCTGATCTGCCAACCGGGGATCTGCCACTGAGGAGCCAGTGAATATTTTCCGTACGGATTTGCCTAAGAGATGCTGCAGCTCCATAGTCCTTATCTTGACTCGTTATCTCTAGTGGGGAGGTGAGGGTGGTACCACTTCCTGGAACTGCTCATCCAGTCCAAGGTTACATTGCATAACCAAGAGAGAGAGACATATACAAAAAAGAGGTCTTGCCTGCCTATTCATCAGAAAACGGATTATGCGTATAGTGTGTTTCCCTGAAGTTTGTCATTCACAGAACCCCCTATTACCGGACAGCCATGCATAGCTACACCTTCCCACTACCACAAAATTGTAGTACTGTAACTTGGACTTTTTTTCTCTAGCACCCAAATAAGTATGCTATATTGCTGAAGAATTTCCAGGAGCTCATCCCAAGAATGAACTGGCATTTCAAGAGCAAAAAAAGTTGCATCTGGCCTATTCTTTGGTGGGCTGCAGGACCCATGGTCACCTCCTTTGACCAAATAAGGCCCTTTGTACACGACCCCTAAACTCCGCAGCAAATGGCTGCCAGCTCCGGAGCTTACAATTGTTTCCTCACCAGCTCCGGAATTTGCAGGCAATTAAGTGCAACCACGCCCACCTAAGCGCGTCCCAGCGCACTTTTCTTGTACCTGCTCTAGGAGGGTGAAAATCCCCAGGTCCGGATTTAATCTGGCGAGTGCGGGGCTCTCCTCGCTTCTGTTTTTTTTAAGAGAAGGGGCAGGAGGCAAAACAAAAACAAAAACAAACAGAAGAGAAGGAATCAGGATGACGGGGTTTCGACCGGCTTCGGAGGCGAGCCTGCTTTTTTCCCTCTTTCTTCCTCCCTCCCCTCACACAGACAGGATCAAGGAAGTGCGGAGGGCTGGGGACGCAGGAAGAGCAATGAACCCCTGTGAGGCTGAGCAGGAAGCATCTATACAAATGAGTAGTGTGCCGTCTGGGGTAACGGATGATGAGAAGAAGGACGACAGAGAGGATGGAGATAAAAGGGACCAAGACCCGCCCATACAGGGAATGAGGGAAATAGTCATTGAGGAGGTTGGGGGTGCGCGCGGAACGGAGGAACCAGCTGTGCTGTGGGCTATTGAGGACATGAACGATGAATGGGAGGAATATGAGAGGTCGGGCACGCGCGGGGTAAAGGAGGAGACCGACGGTTGGGAAAGGAAGGCTGTAACCGTTGGGACTCAGACGTTGGAAAGCCGGGTGAGGGAGAGGACGGGACTAATCCCTCGGAAGGGGAATGAAGAGATCACTTGGGCGGTTACCGTAAGACCCCTAAAGTGGCCCGAAAACTCTCCCCAGTTCCAACAGAGATGGAAGAGGGAACAGGAGAACCGCAACATGCCACTGTGGGCGAGACATCCATGCTGTGGCACTCCATGTCCCGGCCGAGAAAAGGTCACTCTCCCTTTCCCTTAGAGGAGATGAATATTTCAAATAACCCCTTTGAGTTAGTTTTTCGGGGAACCTGTTATGTTAGATGATGACGTTAACAAGTTATGTTCAAAGTTGCCTGTTATTGAAGATAAAAGTCCTAACAACGAAGCATCGTACTTGAGTAATAAAAATCCTTTTATTGAGAACATCGAGGTTGCCAGTCTCGTCTGTGATAGAGAAGCACCTGGGTTATACCGAGAACCCTCACAAACTGGCGCCCAACGGGATTTCCTACACGTCACGGACGAGAACAATATCAACCGCCAAGATAAAATACTACTAGAAATGTTTGGCAGAACAAAATCGGCTTTTTCTAACTCAGCTCACAAGGAATACAGAACAAAATACTAATAATTCTTCAGGGAAAAATATCTGGGTGTCCAACCCCGCACCAGTACGAATGCAAAAAATGTCGAAGGAGGATGATCCAGAAGCTTATTTAAATACCTTTGAACGGGTGGCCCGAGCAGCCTGTTGGCCCCAAGAACAATGGGCGCTAATTATCACACCATGTTTAACAGGTCCATTACAAGAAATAGTCGACGCCCTAGATCCAACAGAAGCATCGGACTATGCCAAAGTGAAACAAGCTATATTATTAACTCTAAACTTAACTCCAGAAGCATACAGGAAAAGATTCCGCGCTCTTGAATACAAAACAGGCACTCAACCCCGCACATGGATTCAAAGACTAAAGGCTCTTGCAACTAAATGGTTACGTCCAAACGAATCGACTAAGGAAAACATGCTCGATAACATCGTAATAGAACATGTCCTTAAATACAGTACCACATAATGCAGCTATATGGGTTCGAAGGAATCAACCATCGTCGGTAGATGACGTCATTCGCTTGTTGGAAGGCTACGGAGTCGCTGAAGAGAAGGGTCATTTCCGCGAGACAGCAACTGACAAAGTCTCGTCGCACGAGAACAAGTCCTCCGAGAAATATCCAGATATCGCGAGAACACAAACGAAGATGGACTCCGGCGGGCAAACCGGGACGAAACACGCGCCTACCTCGAGCGACAAAATGATGCAAAGGGGACAACGTGGACTAACAAGAGCTACTTTTCAAGCCAGGGCTATGGGCGCAAAACCAGTATGTTATGGATGCGGATCACCGCAACATTTTATACGTGACTGCAAGAAAAATGACTGTGCGTGGGTTGGGGTGGGTCAAGAAAAAATGCGACCTCAGTCACCGATATCACAGTGGGAGGTAATGGCGTTGGTAAACGGGAAAAAACTAAACGCTTTCATTGATACGGGATGTGCAAAAACGTTGGTTCGAGAGATGCCAGAAATTCAGAGAAATAATATTGTAAATATAAGATGTATTCATGGAGATTCGAAACCATACGGAACTGTAAAGGCAAATGTAAAAATTAAGGGGGTATCACATGTGATGAAAATCGGGATCGTCCCTAACTTAGCACATGAGATGTTGATAGGTAGGGATTGGCCTGATATTAACAATTTATTGCATGCACAGGAAGGACTGTGGGGAGAGGACGTCCAAGAGACAAGTGCGGTACGCGAAGAGATGTCTACAGCCAATCGAGAACGGGTGAGATTTTTACAGCAAAATGATGAGACCTTAGAATGGGTAAAAAAGAAGATTGCTGAGTTATATTTCAAAAAAGAAACACATCCAGGGTTTATAGAAAAAGATGGACTGATGTATTATGTAGATGCTCACGGGATGGAAAAATTGATAGTTCCTACCCAATGGAGAAGGGAAATCATGCAATTGGCACATGATATTCCAATAGCTGGCCATTTGGCTTTACAAAAAATGTCCAAAAGAATAGAACAAAGGTTTTGGTGGCCGAAGATGTTATTAGATATACAAAAATTTTGTAAGTCTTGTAAAAAATGTCAATTGACTCAAAATAAGCCACCACCAGGGGCGCCTTTGGTTCCCATGCCTATAATAGACCAACCATTTGAAAGAATAGCACTAGATTTGATTGGACCCCTCCCCAAATCTGCAGGTGGACATTTATATATTCTAGTAATTATCGATTACGCAACACGGTATCCTGAAGCAGTACCTCTTAGGACTACTTCCGCAAAAAATATTAGCCCAAGAGTTACTCAAAATATTTTCGAGACTAGGATTCCCCAAAGAGGTCCTAACGGATCAAGGCAGTAATTTCATGAGTACTACCTTTAAACAACTGTGGAAATTACTGGAAGTGAAACCTTTAAAAACTACGGTATACCACCCACAGGCAAATGGACTAGTAGAGAGGTTTAACAAAACCTTTAAAGGGAATGTTGAGGAAAATAAGTTTAGACCACCCACGAAATTGGCATGTCCTGTTAGACCCCTTAATGTTCGCAATTAGAGAGGTACCACAATCTTCAACAGGATTCTCGCCATTTGAGTTACTTTATGGTAGAACACCACGAGGCATACTAGATCTCATTAAAGAAAATTGGGAAACAGGGAATGATGAGGCAAAATCTTCTGTGAAACAAGTGATGGAAATGAGGGATCATCTGATAAAAGTTCAGGACTTAGTTAAAAAGAATCTGCAAAACGCTCAAATAGGTCAACAACGCCGCTATAACAGGAGAGTAAGAAATAGACAATTCACAGTAGGACAAAAAGTCCTCCTTCTCCTACCTGTGGAAGGGAGTAAATTATTAACAAGATGGCAGGGACCATACGAAATCACCAAAAAATTAAACGAGGTAGATTATGAGATTGACATGCCAGATAAACCGAAAGGCAAAGGAATATATCATGTCAACTTGCTGAAAGAGTGGCATGAAAGGGATGTATTATTAGCACAGACAGTGGAGGATGAATTTGGATCTGGTTGGGATGAGATATCATCAACAGAATCTCATGTCCAGATATGTCAGGAATTAACGGAAGAACAAAAAACCCAAATAGATGAATTAGAACAGGAATTTGCGGACACATTCTCTAACACCCCAGGGACTACAAATTATTGTGTCCACAACATAAAAACATTAGAAAATACGGTGGCGCGAGATCATGGTAGGAAATGGCCGAGACACTTGATACCGGTCATTGAAGAAGAAGTAAAGAAGATGTTGGAATTAGGAGTTATAGAGCCATCGAATAGCCCGTGGAGGAGCTACCCAGTGGTGGTTCCCAAGCCGGATGGCACAATTAGATTTTGTGTAGATTTTAGAAAATTAAACTCGGTATCCAAATTCGACGCATATCCCATGCCACGCGTAGATGACCTGTTAGATAAGTTAGGAGAATCTGCATATCTGAGCTCTATAGATCTTACAAAAGGATATTGGCAGGTCCCATTAAACCCCGATGACAGAGAAAAAACAGCATTTGGAACTCCGATCGGTCTCTATCATTTTACAAAAATGCCATTTGGCCTCCATGGCGCTTCAGCCACCTTCCAAAGACTCATGGACAAAGTTCTTTATCCTGTCCGAAATTTTGCTGTAGCATACATCGACGATGTAATTATTTTTAGCAAAACCTGGGATGAACATCTCAACCATTTAAAGGCCGTGTTATTGGAATTAAGGAGGGCTAACTTGAAAGCTAACCCTGCAAAATGTAAAATAGCTCAAACAGAAGTGAAGTTTTTAGGCTTCCGGGTAGGTCAGGGCAAAATACATCCGGTTCAAGATAAAGTGACTAAAGTTACTGGCTGGGCCAGACCGCGTACGAAAAAGGAAGTCCAACAGTTCTTGGGATTAGCAGGTTATTACCGTCATTTCATACCCAACTTCGCAAGTATCGCAGCTCCACTGACAGACCTCACACGGAAAAAATATGCCAAGAATAGTTAGGTGGTCCAGGGCTGAACAGGAGGCATTTGAACAACTCAAAAACAAATTATGTTCATACCCAGTCAGAATAACACCAGATTTCTCAAAACCATTTATTTTACAAACAGACGCCTCAGATAGGGGTATAGGAGCAGTACTATCTCAAAAACGCGGGGAATCAGAACATCCAATACTGTTTCTTAGCAGAAAGCTATTAAAAAGGGAACAAAAATACTCCACGATAGAAAAAGAGGCTTTGGCAGTTAAATGGGCAATGTCATCATTGAAATATTATTTGTTAGGGGCACCTTTTACCCTCATAACCGACCATGCCCCATTAACCTGGTTGAACCGCATGAAAGATGTCAATCCAAGATTGACGCGCTGGTATTTAAGTTTACAACCTTTCTCCTTTGATATCAATTACAAAAAGGGACGCGATCACCTGAATGCTGATTATTTTTCCCGACAGGGAACCTGGACCCAACAACCAGAGGACCAGACGGCCCACTTGAAGGGGGGGGGTGTGAGGCTGAGCAGGAAGCATCTATACAAATGAGTAGTGTGCCGTCTGGGGTAACGGATGATGAGAAGAAGGACGACAGAGAGGATGGAGATAAAAGGGACCAAGACCCGCCCATACAGGGAATGAGGGAAATAGTCATTGAGGAGGTTGGGGGTGCGCGCGGAACGGAGGAACCAGCTGTGCTGTGGGCTATTGAGGACATGAACGATGAATGGGAGGAATATGAGAGGTCGGGCACGCGCGGGGTAAAGGAGGAGACCGACGGTTGGGAAAGGAAGGCTGTAACCGTTGGGACTCAGACGTTGGAAAGCCGGGTGAGGGAGAGGACGGGACTAATCCCTCGGAAGGGGAATGAAGAGATCACTTGGGCGGTTACCGTAAGACCCCTAAAGTGGCCCGAAAACTCTCCCCAGTTCCAACAGAGATGGAAGAGGGAACAGGAGAGAACCGCAACATGCCACTGTGGGCGAGACATCCATGCTGTGGCACTCCATGTCCCGGCCGAGAAAAGGTCACTCTCCCTTTCCCTTAGAGGAGATGAATATTTCAAATAACCCCTTTGAGTTTAGTTTCGGGGAACCTGTTATGTTAGATGATGACGTTAACAAGTTATGTTCAAAGTTGCCTGTTATTGAAGATAAAAGTCCTAACAACGAAGCATCGTACTTGAGTAATAAAAATCCTTTTATTGAGAACATCGAGGTTGCCAGTCTCGTCTGTGATAGAGAAGCACCTGGGTTATACCGAGAACCCTCACAACCCCCAAGATCCCTGGTCCGAATTTAAGTGGCCAGCGGATCTTAGGGGTCGTGTGAAAAGGCCCTATGTTGCACTTCCCAAAAGCTGTTGCTAAATATAATTTGCTTGCCTTTGATGCCACTATCCCGTTTGGCATTCTTTAATAAAGGGCGGCTTTGGGAGAGAATAGCAGATTTTACTTCTGTACTGACATCCCAGCAAGACATTTTACCTAAAAAATCTCAGTCCCAGAGAACAGCTTGCTGTAAGACCATTTGCTGCACTGATAAACAGCAAACCACTGAAAAGACGGAAGGGAAATGTGACTCATAAGGGTTTGTTTTATCTGGTTTTTTTTGGGGGGGGGAGGGGGTCATTCAGTTGTTGTTGATTAAAGCTGTTTAATTGAAAAGGATCAACACAGTCACAGAGACATGGGACTGACAGACGGAGCACACTTAAGGTAAACACCCTTCTGCATCTGGGTAAAATGAGACTGCATGCACCATGGGGGAAGTTTACACACACACGGTTGAGGGCCAAGGTATATTTGTCCTGTAGCCATATACTAGGATCATCATCACCATCATCACAGTCATTAATCAGTTTCTATACCATGTCTCATATCTACTGATGTGGTGGTGTGCCAGCAGCATAATGCTTGCCTGGTGGCTCTTTGGAGGGGTCACTGGGCAGGATAAAAGGATAGGGTGAGAGGAGTGTTTAACTTCTCCTGCCACCACCTCCATGCACCCATCCCAATATCTATAACCCCACCCCCACCCCCCACACCCCCTCACACACACCAGCCTTGTGGCTCAAAAGGTACTACCAGGTACTGTTTATGTTATAAACATTCAGTTGTTATTCTTTTGAAACAGAAAGCAAGAGAAGGGCATTCGTAACGCAAATAACTGTTCTGGTTACCTGAGTCCCTTTCAAACACAGGAAGCCCCCCCCCCAATTCCTAAGACAATGCTTTAGATCTGGGAATAATATTTGCCTGCCCACGTCCAAAGGCAATGGCACCACTGGCTCAGGAATCTGTTATTCATACACACACACAAGTCTATGGAGCCCACTTGCATCAGGGATCTTCTGTTCTCTTCAAAGAGATGATCCTGCCCCTGCCGTCTGCCTCTGTGACATTCAATCATTGGACCCACCAACCCTCCATCCCGTTCAGGGTTCCAAGCAGGAGACTGGCAGATTGCTCTCCGGCCAGCCACATGCTTAGATCCTCATGCTTTCTTCTCTGCTTTGCAGGGCTCCAACATACCGAACACGGTGCCCAGTGTGGGCCGCACTGGAGGTACACAATTGTACTGGGAGATAAAGGCCACCCAATGCCATCCCAGATCCAATACCAACTCCTCTCCCCAAGTTACATATTTTGAGACAGGGCGGCTTGGATGGCAACAGGGGTGGCTAGCGTCTAAATACTTGCAAACACACCGCGTCCAGTCCGTACAGTTGGATCCGCATCTGCCAGGAAATAAATACGCACTCAGAGAGATCAAAAGGAAGTGGGTGAGGCCAAGGGCTGGGTCTGGCTGAGAAGCATGTGGCCCTAATGCCTGCCAGGCGGTCAACCCCGCTCCCCTAAGACAGTTCCCTACAAGGCACTGGTTCCGTTCAGGAGGAAGGTGCTTGGTCCACAATGATCTTTCTCCTCTCCTGTTCTCCTCCTGCCATGGTGAGCTGGCTCCTTCTCCTCTTAGGTGGCTGCTGCTTGCCTCGGCACCCGGTTCCTCTCATTGTGCGGCTTCCCTTTCCCCTTTCGGCCCCCATCCAGCATATTCTTGCTCTTAAGGGGCCGGCCTTTGTGCCTCAGCTGGCGGTCGCCGCACCACATGCGCTCGCAGTACTCCTCCACCTTCTGCAGGTTGCCGTAGCCAATGAGGTGCATGATGTCTTTGAACCACATCCTTTGCCCGTGAAGGAGTCGGGGGTCGGGACCTCGGCAAGGCGGGCGAGGCGGCTCTTCCTCCTGCTCCCGCTGGAAGACCTGCTCCAGCTGCTCGCTCTCAATCACCTCCAAGACGATTTTGGTCACCGTCTGCGTGAAGCCATGCTCCTGAGCCTTGCAGTAATACATCCCCGCATCCTGACGGAAGACCTTACGGAACAGCAGCCCTTGCTCCGTCTTCATGATCCGGTCGTCTGTTTTCACCTGGAAAAGGGGGGGGGGACCGGGAAGGAAAAGAGGAAACCGGAAGCTTAGCAGGAGGACCACGTTTCTAGCTTTCTCAAGGCATCACAGGAGTCAAGACAAATGGCTAGCCAATTTGTCATGGGGAGAGACTGGTAAGGTGCTTGCACCACCCAGGAGCAGAACCGTTTAGAAATGAAGCACCATGGATGGTTGCAACCCTGACAGCTTTGAAGGTATGTTCAACATCACACCGCCAGTTCTTCCTCAAGATTTAGAAAGGTGTGCGTGCTTCTCTCCATCAGCGATGCATCTCTGCCCTCTTCATGACGAAAAAAGATGCAAATAAATCATGCAGAACAATTCATAGAAGCCACAGGCCAGTGTCCCATTGACTCAGTATTTCAGTAATGGAACTCCAAATACAGAGGCTTCCGCAGCTACCTGGCAACGTGCTGGTCGTGTGCCAGGTTGTGCACATGATGGCACTCTCTGTCAGATCACTGTGGCAGCTTCAGTAGTTGGCACTCAGGCAGCAGATGCCTCGGTACTGAGCAAGATACTAGCTGGGATATTTCATTCCAAAGGCTACACATTCCTAGATCCCGGAGTCACTGCACAAGACTGAACCAAGAAACAATTCAGACAATGAATGAAATCACAAAGAGGGACGTCGGGCATGTCGGAACAATTCCTCTGGGCTGGGGTTCCTGTTCATTTAATCCATCAATGCCCTTTCTGAAGCATCAGGTCCCACTTCCGGAATGACACCGAGGCGACTTGACAGTCCCATTCTAAGCAACGGAAGCCTCAGTCCTTCCATCATGTTTGCCCAAGACTGGCCTAGCCAGATCCCTTGGCACAACGGACCGGATGCAAACGGATCTGGGGGCTGCTTCAGCATTTTCTTCCGAGAAACAAGCTCTTTTATTTAAAGCTCCCAGTTTCTGTAATGTTCCCAGTCCTTCTCTGCAGTTAGATGGTGACCTTCTTCTTCTTCTCTGGGTTTCTTGCTCCTGCTTATGTGCTTACATGTTTTGCAGCTCACACTTTCCACAACTCATGAAGAATCTTTCCGGGAATGTGGCTCTCGCCTATGCTTTCTGCTCCACCCAAGAGGGCCACCCAACATGCCAGATGGATAAGATGACTGTGTGTGTGCGTGTGTTGGGGGTTGGGGGTTATTGTTATGCTTTGTTTAAAAATCCTTGCAAAGGAACAGCACAGCAGGCTCAGTCTTGAGGGGAGCCTTTTCTTCCCCTGATGACATCTTTCACCTGCACAAATCCAGCCCCACCCATCAGGTCCTCTGATGCAAACTTCAGCTCCTGATGGAAAGCTGCTGCACCCAAAGGGTAAGCCGGCGAGAAGAGGGCAGAGCCACGTAAGGATCCCTTTTTTAATTGATGCTCCTTTCTTTCTGATGAGTGAGTTGTATTTATTTGTCTGACATTGGGAACAAGGAACCCAGCAAGAACAATACATTCCATTGCTCTGTGTGGTCCTTTTAAAAGCTATTGGTGGGGGGGGGCTTAACGGGGTGGATAGGAGAGAGGTTTGACACTACTCTGCTCTTTGTACAGCACCCATGCAGTCCTTATTAGCAGCTGGCAGGAACCTCCCAGCTGTGTTTACTGGTCTGTCCCACCTTCTATGCCTCTTTTGCTCCAGGGAATCCCCCTTTTAGACCTTAACAGGACTGCCAGTTCTTTCTTAGCCTAGCTTCCTGGGAAGTGCCCCAGCCTCCTAACTATGGCAAGAGAGAGTGAGACCTCACACAGCAGGCCTCTGTGGGCCTCTCTTGTTTTTGGTTTAATTCAATAATTCCTAATGGAGTTCCTTGGAGGAGGCAAAAAGTAAGAAACGAAACAAAGAAAGGTAATCTAGCAGGGAAGAGGTACAAATGGCAACAGAGGCCAAGGCCAAGTACAAAGCAGAAGTCTTAAGGACTTTGCAAGCATCTGGACAAGACCTCAAGCTGAGTCAACTGAGCCTCACATAAGACTCTAATGCATCTTGGGGTTACTCCAGACGACTCTCTGAGGTCACCTGCACTATGCATAACCAGATGGACCACCTGCCTTCTGTTCCTCACATGCTTTCCTTCATTTTGGGAGAGCACCACTGTGTGTATGCATTTGGGGGAGGGCTGGGACCAATTCTTACCTTCAACCCACTGTGTGCTGTACCACCATCACCCTTGCCGTAACCCCTCAGCTCAGGCCTTCAGGGTCAGTTCTAGACTGCCTGACTGATGGTCTGCAAATATCCCTGGACCAGGGACCTTTTGGACAGAACAGGAGGCGAGACCAAACCTTAAGAGTGTCAGAGTGTCGATATGCCTTTCATGGCTGAAACTCAGCTGCTGAAACACAGCCAATAAAGCCCTTCCCATTCTCTTCAAGGAGGTAAAAAGCTTGAATTCCAGAAGCCACCACTGTCATATAGGCAGATGTGTCATATAGAGATGGGGAGGACCCATACAGAGATTGGGTATGGCGACCCAAGTAAGCAGCAGTTATAACCATTTTCCAAGAAGACCCATGCTCTATAAGCAGTCAAATGGGGGGGGGGGAATTAAACATCTTGATTGAAACGGAATCAGCAGAAATGGGAACATGGGGGCTGTGGAGGGAGAAGAAACCAGCCCCTCACCTCATCTCTTAGCTCTTCGGGAGACCGACGGACAAACCATTGCACGGCCGCCTGGGGGGACTTAGGGATGCATTCCAAGAAGGTGCTGTTGTGCTCTGTCCCGTACACCACTTTCTCCTCTGCTCGGTCAAAGTCGTCCACTGTGGAAAGAAGAGAGTGTCTGTATCAAGAGGCCAACGGCTCAGCAGAGACCATCTGCTTCCTTACCAAAGAGCCGGGCCCAGCGTTACTGCTGAAAAGAAGAGATCTGGTTGAACTCCTGGACCAGCCAGGGACTTGCCTGGTTCCTCTCTACGGCACAGAGACTAAAGACAGAGAGACTACGCTGTCGTCCTCTCTTCCCCCTCAGGTTTTCAAGAGCTTTATATAGGGCAGAAGTGTCCAAACTTCGACCCTCCTGATGTTTTGGACCACAACTCCCAGAATTCCAAGCCTGTATTGCCAATGGCAAAGGACTGTGGGAGTTGTGGTCCAAAATATCTGGAGTGCCGAAGTTTGGATACCACTGATATAGGGCATAGGCAGATCCCCTTGCTGCCCCTTCTCTGCAGTCCAAGGCGGAGCTCAGAGAAGTTACTTTTTAATACTACAACTCCCAGAATCTCCAGGTAGAACGTTGCTTGCTCTCACACTGAATCGGAGACTCTGGAAACCTTAGTCCAAAAAGAGAGCAATGTTTCTGAGTTCTGGTCCGCAGCCACTGTTGGCCTTATAACCTTCCCACGGACATCACTCACCTGTCAAGTTTTGATCCAGGCACTGGTGCATGGGGTTCCCATTCCGGATGTCCTGACGGCGGAAACGGCGCTTGCCAGACGGTTGGTACCGGGTACAGGTGAGGCCGTCCCAGGCGCAGTAAGGATCCCGCGCCAGGCAGCATTCGGCACAGGCTGTCCCGTAGGTCTCACACTGGTGCAGCTTCACTTGGGCCACCCCCACTCGGGAGCCCACATAAAGCATTTGCTGTGAAAGCAAAGGGAGGCAGGGAATGACTTCGGGAAGTTGAGAATCAACCTGCATTTTCAAGTGGCATTCCCGGGACAAATGGCACAAATCGGCACAGACCTGAAACCGATGCGGCGCTCGTGCTTGACTCCTAACTTGGCAGAAATTTTCTTCCTTTCCCCCTACAGCCCTGCCACACTGTCCTAAAATTGGCTCCTGAAGCTTTTTTCCACGGCATTTGGGTTTGCAGCAGAAACGGCTCAGCATTCCCCGTGAGGAGCTTGAGTTCCACTCAAAACCAAGTGTCAGAAGACTAATTGTTCTTTGTAACAGCCAGCATTTCCCCACGTGCCAAATTCCCTACTGAAGCAGTAGGCAACACATTTGCTAGGACTGGAACAAATGCCGTCTTAACAGCCAAGGTGAAGCATTACTGACAGTTCTAGGCAAAACAAAAAACCCAGTGGAACTGACACGGAAGGGTCTCTCGCAACAGAATTGCATCAACAGAGCTGCACGTGAATAAATGGAGTGTTACCGGTCATGAGAAGCGAAAGATGTATATAAAGCAAGATGAGAAATATGTGATGTGAAACCCTGGATTTAAATATACATATTGTTTACTTTCATACAGCCGCCTGAGGCTCCAGCTTTCATTGGACCAGTAGTGCTAAGGGAAGAGAATGTAAACTACATCCTACCCCACTGAGTTAAAATACCTGCGGCTGTATCAAGCTGATTTCTCACATATATTTTCCAGTTGAAAAAAATTAAATACAAAAAGATTATGGAACTCTTGCAGATCACCAAAGTTGAATAGCTGGGTGGATAGTAAAATGGTTTAGGTTTTTGTCTGCAGAGTCAGCAGGTTGGTGCTTGACTCTCCACTGTGTCTCTTGGGACAGCCACATGCAAGCTGTCCAAAGGGTGCCACCAGAAGAAGGGAACAATAAGCCACTTCTGAGTAAGAACTGTTAAAAACATGGCTATTTAAGCAGGCATTCCCTCAAATATAATGCAACTTCCGTGTCCGCCCATTAAATCTTGATTTTAACTGATTAGCCTGCCAATAACAATGCATTGTTTTATGTCACTTTATTATTATTTTTATTTTTATTTTATTGTGTTACTATTTTATGGTTTTATTGTATGAATAGTTTGAATTGTTAATTGGTGTAAACCGCCCAGAGTGACCTCGCTGCCAGATGGGCGGTATAAAAATCCAATAAATAAATAAATAAAAATAAATATTCTCTACCTAAAAAAAATCCCAGAAAGGGTTGGCAGAAGCCAGAATCAACTTGACTGCACAAAATGATGATGGTGGTGGTGATTAGAGATCATTAGATATTGTATTCCAGCCAAACGGTTCGGCTGAATTATTCGCTCCTAGCTTTGTAGGAGGAACTGCTAGATATTATACATATTCAAAACAAGGACAATATATTTTCTATAGATACAAGAAGATAATAGAGAATTGTTCATACGGGGAAGGGCCACATTTTGCAATGGCACATTGCAGGAGCATCCAATGCTATGCATTGTTTTTTAAGAGACTAGTGGCCTCGATGTTTTAATAAACACTGAAATATTCATCATTGCAGTGAGGCATTATGACAGCAGTACAGTGGTACCTTGTATAAAGGAATTAATTCGTTCCAAATGAAATAATGTTAAGCAAATTTTTCTTTATACAAAATTCCCATAGGAATGCATTCAAAACTAAGTAATCCCATTTTTATGTTGTAGAGATTCTCCCCATAGGTGATTGTTAAGCAAATTTCCCCTATCTCTGGAATTTTTTATGTTGTACAGATTTTATGTTATACAAACTGTTTGTTATACAAGGGTCCACTGTATCTGTATATTTTCCATATATATTATGTGAACAATGGCATTTGCCTCTCCTGGCAAACAAGTATCACTCTTAATTTGGAGATCCAAAGAAAACAAACAAACAAACAAAGGCTTTGCAGGTGGTGATCAGAGTCTGTAAGAGAATCAGAGAAGCAAGCCCCGTCTTTCTCAATACATTTCAGGTGGGGCTTCCTCTCAACAGCCCACAGAAGTCTGTGGACTGGACAGTAATTTTTTGGACTTCTGTGCTGTGATTTCTTTGCTACCACATTTACTGTCCCATATAAAGAAGCCATTTATTACTCACACGTTTGACAGAGATTTCCATTTCGGTGATGGGGATCGGCATCTGAAGGGAAGGGCAAGAAAGTCAGTAAAGTAAACAACACCGCGTATTTCATGTACAGAGAGGACTTCTACAGACAGAAGCATGGTTGTGCCATGGGTTCCCCAGTGTCACCAACTGTTGCGGACCTATACATGGACGAAGTGGAGAAGAAGGCACTCAACACCTTCCCAGGGACAACACCTTCCCACTGGTTCAGATATATAGATGACACCTGGGTGAAAATCAAGACTCAGGAAGTACAGGCCTTTACAGACTACATCAATGCGGTGGACCCTAATATTAGGTTCACTAGGGAAGACACCCAAGACAACAGGCTGGCTTTTCCGGATTGTGCAGTCATCATCAGACCCGACCATGGCCTGGGAGTAGCAGTTCACAGGAAACCCACCCACACAGATCAGTACTTACTGTTTGACTCCCACCATCCATTACAGTGGTGGCGAACCTTCGGCACTCCAGGATGTTTTGGACCACAACTCCCACAGTCCTCTGTCACTGGCACCACAGGCTTGGAATTCTGGGAGTTGTGGTCCAAAACATCTGGAGTGCAACAGGTTTGCCACCACTGCATTAGAAAACAAATTAGGAGTCACCAGGACCCTAAACCACAGAGCAGAGAGCATCCCCACCTCCACAGAAGCCAAGAAGAAGGAAGAGAGGCAAATGAAGACAGTACTTAAGGCAGGCCTGCCCAAACTTCGGCCCTCCAGATGTTTTGGACTGCAACTCCCACAGTCCTTTGCCATTGGCAATCTAAGCTTAGAATTCTGGGAGCTGTTGTCCAAAACATCAGGAGGGCCGAAGTTTGGGCAGGCCTGACTTAAGGCCTGTGGATATCAAAACTGGGCCTTCAACAAAGCAGTGTCCTGACCCAGAAGAACAAGGGAGACCCAGACCCTACATGGCTAAAGTGTCGGAAAAACTTAAAAGGATTTTTGGCAAACACCACATCCCTGTTTATTTCAAACCCACAAACACACTAAGGCAGAGACTTGTCCACCCAAAGGAACTGATACAAAAAAACACAAAAGGAGCAATATAGAATATGCGGTCCAATGAAGTGAGGAGTGTGCAAACCTCTACACTGGAGAACAAAACAGGCATTAAACAGAAGGGCGGCCCAACATAGGAGGGGCAATAGCTGAGGATTAGAGTCAGCAGTACACCTCCACTTGAAGGACAAAGGGCACTCATTCAAAAATGAGGATGTACACATATTAGACAGAGAAGATAGGTGGTTTGAGAGAGGGTCAGGGAAGCCATTCATGTGATTATTGAAAACCTCTCTCTCAACAGAGGTGGGGGGCTCAGGCACAGTCTATCTGCTATTTATCAGGCAGTAATTTCAAGAATACCCAAACAAATAAAAATACTTCACACTTCCACCATCAAGGTATTAGCTAACGACCCATACTTTATGGGTTTCAGCTCCTTAGGTCTTTGTCCACCTAATGGCCTATGAAGACCATTGAGTCACTTAATGACCATATTCAAGCCATTGTCCTTCTTATGAGCCTATTTCAGACCAGGGTGACATGAGGTCAACGTGAGCTATAAAATGGAGGACTCGCAATGAGCTTTCCTCAGACTGACGAAGCTGCTGGGATGAGCAGCGGAACGTCTCAATCTCTCAAGAAAAGAAGTTCAGCTGCCATGACTCGACTTCCAGATAACCTCACCTGGATGACTGGGAATCTTCACAGACATGCTATACAGAAAATATTATGACCAGGAGCTGAAATGATGGGGTCAGCACTGACTGCACCACAGTGGGAAGGGTGTCCTTCCACTGGAGTACGAGAACAGAGCAGGCTTTGTGTTGATGTTGCACACTGGAGTTCAGCATTCGACAGCCCCCTAGTTCCTTAAAGAGGCACCCTAGTTAAGAAATATAGACAGGGAAGGGCCATAGCCTTCTTGTAGAACATGTGCATTAATGATGCCCCAGGTTCGGTGTGAG
Organism: Phrynocephalus guinanensis; assembly: GCA_037367245.1. Lineage (NCBI taxonomy): Eukaryota > Metazoa > Chordata > Lepidosauria > Squamata > Agamidae > Phrynocephalus > Phrynocephalus guinanensis. The sequence continues at coordinate 46,795,882 of CM074734.1, forward strand.
GTGCCTTCCTGTGAGGGATTCTGTGAGCCATGATGGGAGTCTATGCCTGAGAAGCACTGACCTACATGGGTCAGTTGTCTCAGCAGGTCCAGGGGGATCTTATCATCCAGAACCTCTTCCTGTCATCCCACATGGAAATGTGAGTCCACGAAATATTTAAACGTAAGGCCAGGTCAAGAAGCGGTTGACATATGCAGATCTTGACCACAAGCATAGATCAACAGAAGGTGATCGACGGTTCTGTATTTTATCTGTATATGACCAAATATGTGATGGGTGCCTTTCATATGCAGTCCTTTGAAAACTTTACCAGCAGTTGCCAGTGTTAAAAACACTTGGATTTATGGCTTGAAACATTTATGGCCTACCCACCCAAACCACTGAGGCAACTAGGCAGCAACAGGCCTACTTTCCCTGTAACATAAACACACATTATAACAGGTATGGTCCATTAGTGGCCCAATATGCTTCACCTTAAACATGAAATATACTTTCATGCTTCACCTTAAACACCTGCAGCTCCTCCAGAATGACTTCTTCAGCGGCCGCAAAGTTCCCTTTCTGAAGGGCAATGACTTTCAGGACGGAGCCAGCATCTGGAAGGGAGGGAGGGAGGGAGGGAGGGAGGGGTGAACCCAAGCTGATACAAGCCAGGTCTGCAAAGTCACATCTGTCATCGCACCAAGAGCAAATTATTCTGCTTCACTTTGACTGTCCCCTCCATGGGGAGGCACCTGTAAACAACATGCATTCTTCAGAAACGTTTTCCCCACTTCAGTCAGCACAACAAGAACAGAAACTGCACTCTGGTACAGCACCTGATGTATATGTCAGTGGTTCAGGTATCTGGCTGGGAAGCCAGAAGAGCATGATAGTTGGATTCTGACTTGTGCCTCCCTGGCATGGCTTGGCCTTGATTATTCATAGGGTCCCTCTCGCCTCTGCAGTTCTCAGATGGAGCAACGCAAAGCAAAACGTGTTCTGCTTATATATCGCCCCATAGCGCTTCGAGCACTCTCTGGGTGGTTTACAATTTATCTATGGAGACTACGCATAGCTCCCCTCCCTTCAGCAAGCCGGGCACTCGTTTTACTGACCTCGGAAGGATGGAAGGCTGAGACAACCATGAGCCGACTACCTGGGTTTGAACCCCAAATCGTGAGCACAGTTAGAGTTGCAGTACAAGCATTTAACCACTGCGCCACAAGGCTCTTCAAAGGTGATGGTGGTGCAGTAATCTGCTATTTGATTCTTATTTCACATCTAGGACTAGATGCAGGATCATCAGCATCCTTCATTTTTTACTCTTTCTGCCCTTGAATTTTGTTTTAAAAAGTTTATAGACTATTTGACCAAATATTAGGGCCTTTTCACACGACCCCTAAAATCCGCGGAAAATGGCTCCCAGATCCAGAGCTTAAAATTGTTTCCCCACCAGCTCCGGAGTTTACAAAAAATTAAGTGCGACCACGTCCACCTAAGCGCGTCCCAGCGCACTTTTCAAGTACCTGCTCTCCGGGGTGAAAAATTCCTGATGCAGATGTAACGTAGTGAGTGCCGGGCTCTCCTCGCTTCTGTTTGTTGTTTTTTTGCCCCCTGCTGCTTAAAGAGATACTTAAGAGATTGGGGTCGTGTGAAAAGGCCCTGGAATGCTGCCGGGATCAGAGTGATACGGCAGAACGGAGGTGAGCCGGCATACTTTTCTCCCTTTTTTTCTCCCTCCCCTCATGCAGACAGCAGCCAGGAGTGCGGAGGGGGTGGGAACACAGGAACAGCGACAAACCCCCAAGATCTCTGGTCCGAATTTAAGTGGCCAGCGGATCTTAGGGGTCGTGTGAAAAGGCTCTTAGATGACATAAGGACAATGATTCCTCATTAAGCAAGGGAGTGTTTCCCCCAGTTTTTACCAGTTCATGGGGACAAAGCAAAAGAGAAGCATCTCTTCGTATATATCGTGTCTCTTTCTCTAATCTTGGACAAGAAAAGCATTTTCCCACTTAAATTTTACCTTTTCAAAAATGCACTTTGACTCACTCCATGTCCAAAGATAACCACAATTCATAAAGATGGACTTGGAGAGAGACAAAATGAGAGAAATGATGGGGGGGGGGGGTGAGATACCCCAAAATGATTCTTGTATTCAGAGAAAACTAGAAAAGGAGGTGGCAAAGGCAAATTTTGGCAGAACAATTCACAAGAAGAAATTAAGAAAAATGCTGCGAATCTGCTCCTGAAGAACTGAAGTCTTTCAGAGGCCACTGAGGTTGTAGCTACAGGTTCATCAGTACTCAGCCACACCCTTCTTTTCCATGAATATCGGAAAATCCAACACATGGGTTGTAAGTGCACACTTACGCACACACACCGTCCCCTTCCACCCTAGAAACCACTACCTCCTGCACATAGGAGAGATCAGACAGAAAAAGGATTTGAGCTGAGAAGAACCCGGGCATCACACTCTTCACGGATCCGTTTTTGGCGCCGCACCTGTGCCAATGAATATCACATCGTACTGCCCGTCCTCCGCTTCCACGCGGTCCACCGCTATCTGTCGCAGACGATGCTGCAAGTTGGTTTTCACCAGTACAGGTCGACGATGTAGCGGGTATACAGATTTGCTCATCAGCGGATGGGCCCGGGCAAACTGTAGAACTTCATCCGGGTAGTCCTTGGTGGAAGAGTACTGCCGACTCGGCTGGTTCGTGGTTTTGCTGGGGCACTGTCCGGGAGAAGGAAGGACTTCAGTCACCAACAAACGCAGCCCAATGCATGCTGCTCATCTATGCAGGAGAGGGAATCTTTGGGGCCGTGCCATTTCTAGTATGAACTAACCATGCTTGGCAAAACTGATTCTGACCAGAGATGCTATAAATCAGTGGTTCTCAACCTGTGGGTCCCCAAATGTTCCTGGACTGCAGCTCCCAGAAGCCTCCACCACTCGCTGTGTTGTAAGGGACTTCTGGGAGTTGCAGTCCAGGATCATCTGGGGACCCACAGGTTGAGAACCACTGCTGTAAATGCTTGGAAATGCCTTGGTGGGTCGGGTGAAATGCTTGAGCTGAGTGGCTTTGTCTTCACCCAAATATTGGTTAGGAGTTAATGTGGACACTGACTGGCAGCCAATCTCAGGTGGGGTGGGGTGGGGCCAAAGGTTTTCCCAGCTCTACTGGGAGGTGCCAGAGATTCTACCTGGGAAACCATGTGCTCCACACCTTGGTTGTTCTTGGAACTTGGGTCTGTGTGGACCACCATGTTATAATGTGAGATATCTTTCGGTGGTAGAGAAGGAGAGGGCCTTTTGTTCATCTGAAACAATGCAAATGTTTAGGACTATACATTAGAATTGTCTGCTTCCTGACCAGAATGTTGAGACTCGGAAAATATAATCGCTTGCAGCTTTTCCACTTGGCATGAGCCTTGATGCTACTTCACCAGAAGAAATAACCCGTTTGCATATGCTAATTTTTTCTTTCTTTCTTTCTTTCTTTTTTCTTTTTTTTTTTTGGAAAAAACCACAAAAAGCTTCCCCCACACCCACCCCTGTAAATCAATCTGTTTGTTTTGTATTTAATTCCCATCTTCCCCCTCCCCCTGTGCTAGACACAAAGTACCAAGATGATAATCAGTAGAGTGGTTTGAAGATGTCCGTGAACACATAGTTTACAATACCCAAAAAAAATCTTGATCCAAAGCCATATGTTAAGTAACTTTGGGCTTCCATCCTATTTAAAAGGAGCATCATGATGGTTGTATTGATAACTAAAGGAATAAGATAAGCTAACACAGTATATATTGAGGTGCACATGAGGTGAAATCATTTTATTTTATTTTTAGTTAAAGGCAAGGTACAAGGGGGGAAGTGCAGATAGAAAAGGGATATTTACATATTCTCTTTCTCTAGCTGCGATCTTGCTTGAACGTATTCACCTCCTGAGTGGCGATTAGTGTTAGGGGAAAAATGCACCTTAGGAGAACAGGATGGAACTGTGGAAGCACCCCTCGACACATGTATTTAATTTTTAAGCATCTGGATGTGTTGCTAATCACACTATCAATGTCACATGTAACAAGGCTGTCACCTCCAATGTTGTGTTATACAATGGGGATTTTAATGAAGGGGGGTAAGAAACAGTCTGTCGAAAACAGCAGACTAACTTTTCAAGGTCATCACTAAGCCTCTAACATTCAAATTTAAAATGATGGAGACAACAGTAAGCAAGATTATCAAACATACCTTGCTCCCAATTTATATTGAAAACATCAGTTTCTTGTCATAATGTCTATTTCTCCAGCCACATACAAATATTTTCACAATATAAAAAATATGTATTACTTACTACTCCTGGCCTTGGGTATGGCACCTTGCCTTCATAGGCTGACCACTGATGGTCAGGGCCACCTTTGTGAGCAAACGGTCCATTAAAAACCTCCCAGATATCTGCCATACGATATACGCAAATGGCAAAACCCTGAAACACATTGCTGCAACGAGAAAGGTTGAACCCTATTAAGAGCCTGTTGGGGAAAGAAAGACCCAGCTACCCCACGCTTCCCTGTACGATATGGTACAGTGGTACCTTGTATAAAGGATTTAATTCGTTTTCCAAACGAAATTCTGTTAAACAAATTTGCCTTTATACACATTTCCCATAGGAATGCATTGAAAACAGAGTAATCCCTAATCGTGACCATTTTTATGTTGTACGGATTCGCCCCATAGGCAATTCTGTTAAGCAAATTTCCCCTATCTCCGGAATTTTTATGTTGTACAGATTTTATGTTATACAAACCATTTGTTACACAAGGGTTCACTGTACATGTTATTTTAATATGTACCGGGATATGTATTCAAATCACATTATATTCGGAGTTGAGATAAAGTGACATTTCAAGCAGCAAATGATGCAAACCCAACTTCTCAGACATCATGAAGAAGTTTGGGCCAGCCCATGATTCAGCATCCCAAACCACGGTGTATCTTCTCAAATCTAAAAAACTAACAATTCAAATTTGGAAGAATTGTCACAATTCTCTCTCGACTAATGAAAACCACCACCACCACCACCGCCACATTGGAAGGGACCCTATGGAAAGGAAAACTGTCAAGGAAAACTAATGAAGAAATCTAACTCCCAACCTCTGGTGCCACAGAAAAATGTCTAAATCACTCAACTATCCAGCAATATCAGAATCAAAGAATCACATAAGTTGGAAGGGGGCTCCAAGACCATCGAGTCCAGTACATCAGAAGAGGTCAGGTTCATTCCAAATGTTTATATTTTTATGGAATATAAACCAGTCTGTTCAACCCAACATGAGGGTGGCCTTGGGATAAGGTAGAGAGACAGCAAAAGCAGGGGAAATGGCAGAGGCATAACTCCCCCCCCCACATCTAACAGCTGACCTGCTCCCATTAGGGCAGTGATGGAGAACCTTTTAGAGACTGAGTACCCAAAACTGCGATTCCAAGTCACTTTTTTTTTTTTGCCACGTGCAAATATGGCAATATAACCTGAATACAGTTATACTCCAGGTTATAAATGCTTCCAGTGCTACCCTTCAGGAAAGTGAGGCTCAAAGAGCAGGCTTTTGAGTTCCCCATAGCCACAGCACCCTCCCTGTGGCCACGGGAAATTCAAAAACCTGCTCTTTGATCCTCTCTTTCCTAAAATGGCTCCGTGAAGAGATCCAGGCGAAGGGGAAGCAGTGGTTTGTGGGCTCCTTTGTAGCCCCAGTTTACTTTCCAGCCATGCTGCTTTTGGGATGTCCAGAGTGATGTTGCTTGAGAGTAAACTGGGGCTATGAGCCACTGCCTCCCCTTCACCCGGCTCTCTCCCATGGCTGTGAGGGGGCAATGTTGCATGCCCACAGAAAAGGCTACGCATGCCACCTCTGGCACCCGTGCCATAGATTCGCCAACACTGCATTAGGGTGCGGGAAGGATCCTATCCCACTGAAGGAAAGTACAACTGCCAACTCAGTTGGCTTCTGTACATGGCGTGGAGACGTGTATCACCACGTCCTTTGCCTCTGGCAAGAAAATGTCTTGGCTGCAAGGCGGCGGGGGGGGGGGGTGACACAGAAAATGTCACTAGTTAATCTTGTTCTAGGCATGAAGCTTCATATACATTTTGTACAATGGGACAAAAAAAAAGGTTGAGCCTTGTAATGGGGAGAGATGACTGCCAACACCAGGTGTGTGTGTTGTGTCGTTACAATCGTGACCGACTCTTCGTGACCCCATGTCCACGAAGTTTTCTTGGCAGGAATACTGGAGTGGCTTGCCAGTTCCTACTCCAGGTGCCTACAACATCTGGTATTCTCTGGTGGTCTCCCATCCAAGTACTAACCAGACCCGACCCTGCTTAGCTTCCTAAATCAGGCGAGATAGGACGTGCTTAGGGCATCTAGGCAGCTATACAAATACAAAAGTGAACTGGATTAGCAAGCTTCCTGAAAAACAGCAGGGGCTGTTCTGACTCTTTTGTGTTGCGCAAATAGACTGCCTGCCAATTGCCACAGGGGGATTCCTGCACATGCATATTGACCCCTACTATTTAGGGAAACGTTTTGGCAACAGAGTCAAGGGTGCAGCATAGTCCTGGGGTACCTAAAATTGAAGACAAGGTATCTAAATGGAAACAAAGGAACAGCTTTCTGCTTAATTCTGTCCCACAAATTAATGCTGCAGATGATTCAAGGACCCAGTGGAGGAGAACTCTCTCTTTCACACACACACATACACACATTCCCTGCTTGGTGGTATTGAGGACTCAGGGATGCCCCACAAGGCACAATCTTCCCCTAAAACCACCACCGTGCAAGGACTAGCAGATCCAAGGGAAATGAATCCATTACAGGTATAGCACCAAGGGTTCGAGAGAGACGGACACAAATTCACTCCCACACTCTTCTGCCCCAAACGCCTTGTGTAGGACAAAAGAGGAAGCTCAGAAGAAACACTGGAGAACAAGGCAGAGAAACATTCAAGGACCATGGGATGAATCCACTCTTCATTCTGCTCTGTCACTCCATTGTCCCCCACCCCCACCCCCAAAAGATCCTTGAGCATAAGTGCTTCACCTATTTCTAAAACCACAGAGGATCGCATCAAACAATAAAACCATGAACCTCACCTGATGGTGCTAAACAGTGCATAGACGTCGGGGCTCTTCCCATCTTTACTCCTCAGAAGAAAGACGTCCTCTGTATAAAAGAGGTTTGGTTCACAGCTTTTATTGGACTCTAATGATTGCCTGTCAGTATAGACATCTCAAAGAGCCAAAGGCCAATTCCTCCCTTTATATTTCTTTATTTTCTGTCTAAAACAGGGATTCATAGAAAGACTACCCATGTCTAAAGACATGTAAGCTGTTAAAATCAATGAGTTCTGGTACCAAATATTACACTAGTGAAATGATGAGGGAAAATCTTTGGGCTTTGCTACAGTGAGTTCCAAATATTCTGCTAATGGGAAATTACATCAGAGAGAAAGCATTTATATGATCTATTCTGCTGGTCTGCTCCCAACACTCAACTCTTGCAAACCTGAAAGCCCATCCAGGAAACAACTGCAGGCAATACATTTGTAGGCCTCACCCTACCACCGTACTACCACCCTGAAGACACCAGTCTTGTCTGGAAGTGACATACTTGGTTAGCATGGTTGGAAGACCTCCAGGTAGCTAGGAAAGAAACCTAAAGAAACTTGCCTGAAAACCTAAAGTTCCTGCAGGTCAAAGGTTGACAATACTGGGCTAGATGGACCAGCAATCTGACTGGGTATAAGGCAACTTCCTGGATTTCAAGTTCTTATATAACTAACCACACAAAGGTTTATCTTACTTGGTGACTTCCTAACACAAGTATTTGTCTTCATCACTTACTCTTGAATGAGGATTCCACTGGGCCTAATCCATATGAGGTCCCAATCAGATCTGCACTTGCTTTGTTCCATCCCATTTTTTTAATGCTGGATGCTCCCTGCTCATTGGCCTTCTTCCCAGATCGTTAAGGGAAATCGATCCCATAGGGCTCAACTTTTCGGTGGCAAATGGGGAATCCTGCAATTAAAAGGTGCGATTCCCAAGCAGAGGGGGAAAAAACATCTCCCTTACCCAGTTCATCAAAGTATGTGTCAATCCCATCTGGTCCTGGGACAGAGCACACCAGTCGGGCTTTGTTGAAAGTGCTCCACTTGTTAACTAGCACCCGTTGTCCCCCTGCGTCGTTCTGGAAAGAGAAATGGGAGGATGGCTCAGAAACGGAAGCAGTGGATGTTTCGGATAAACAGGAGGTTTATAAGTGTTATTTATCAGTTACACACAGCTGAGGAATATTATACAGTATCTAGGGAGCCAGAGAAGGACAGGTACCGAATCTGTTTTCATTTCTATAAAAACGTTCCTACTTTCTTGGAGCATTCTGAATTTTATCAGTCAACAGACTTTTAATTTCTGTTCCTTAGAATAAAGTTCTGTAAGTGTTTAATTGCCAGGGAGGGATAAAAGTATGGGTCCATGTGGGCCACGGCATCTCAACTCCCCACCCCAGTAATCCTAGATGTATTTCTTTGTTAAGATGTATCTAGATTAGACATGGGCACGACTTGGCAAAATTTCCGTTTCCGTTTCCGTTCCTCGTTTCTGTTACGCAACGGAAACGGAAACGACAATTAAGCCGTCAGAACTCGAACTCGAACCGATAAAAGAAAAATTGGGTCTGATTTGTCGTTGTCGTTCATGGCATCGTGGCGATCGCGCGATGCCAAGCGGAACAGAAAAAAAGTTTAAAAAAAAAACCCCGATTCCCGGCCAAAAAAGCAGGTGAAAATATGCCTGCCTGAGTGAGGGCACCTACCAGAGGGGTGGTTTCTAGGGGGGTCCCCGGCCTCCCCCCCCTCTCCTGTCCTGGGCTGCTCTGGTGGGGGGCATCCTCGTCGTCTCGCCATGCCATGCGGTGCGGGGGGGGTCCAAAATGGCGACCACAATATTTTTTTTGAAATCGTGGTCCAAAAACCCACCAAAGCACCACACAGAAACATGCGAAAATTAGGTATTTTAACTGCCTGAATTTTTACAGTAGCAGCAGTGGGTTTTTCTTGCAATAAACCTCTGTCTCCAATCCCATTGATTTTATTTTATTTTATTTTTATTTTTATTTTTTTACACCTGCGCAATGATGGGCTGGCCATGGGATGGGACCATGCAAATTTTTGGAGCCATTCCACCAATCGCATGGCCACTTGGCCAGGTTTTGACTGAGACTTCTGGGATGTGCCAGTCGGGCATAAAAAGCCCACTCTAACCCTAGCCCTAACCCTAACCCTAACCCTAACCCTAACCCTAACCCATACGCCAGTACACTGTCCTTCTTAGTGGGTCAGAGGCACCCAGAGGTGCAGCCCACTAACTCACCCTAACCTTACCCGTAATAACCCTGAGCCTAGTCCTTGCCCTAACCCCAACCCTAAGCCAGATCTGTACTCGCATTGCACTACACGCAAGTACACTGTCCTTCTTAGTGAGTCAGAGGGCGCCCAGCAGAGGTATTCTTCTCTCACCTCGCTCACCAGTCCAAAGTTCCAGAAAACTCTGTACGCCAGTATGCTGTCCTTCTTAGTGAGCTAGAGGCACCCAAAAGAGAGGTGCCTCTGCCAGTGCCACTTGGTACGCAATGGCTACACGGTCATGTACCCTTCCTTTTCCCTTTGTAGGGGGCCAGAGGAGGCATCCACCCCAGAGAGGTGCCTCCAGGAGCCTGCTAAATGCCTTCCCTTCGTAGCGGGCCAGAGGAGGCACCCACCCCAGAGAGGTGCCTCCAGGAGCCCGCTACCCTACCCCCCCTAAACCAGTACTAACGACAGCTGACAAACAAAACGACAAATTTTTGAAAATTTTTGTGACAAACGGAAACGAGCCGAAACGGTCCGGCTCCGACACATGACAACTCGAAACATAATTTTTCCTGGTCGTGCCCATCTCTAATCTAGATAGAAAAAAAATGCCCCAAATAATCAGAAACCTCTGAGAGTGCATGACATTGTGAATGGATTGATAAAGCCTTATGCTACATAATGAAAAACTAATTTCATGATGAATAACCTTTGGACTATAATGTATCTTAACTAGAACACGGTCTTTAGAGAGATTTTTTCCTCTAAGAGCATTTAATTTTTTTAAAAAAATCTGATCTAAATTTAAAAAATCCGATTTAAAGAAAAAAAATCCAATTTTAATATATTTTTAAAAAATCACTGATTTTTATCCATCTTGGACAAACATGCTGTCACATGCTGCTCAGTCACTCTTCTTGGCATCTGGGACAGATAAACAAGCCACAAAGCACTGCCTGGCACTGGGCAAATGGCATGTTCCTTTGCAGCAAACCAGAGGAAGTCTCAAAGGTTTGTTCCTACCTTCTTTTCTCTTGCAGAAAGGAGAAGCCACTCACTCACAAATGGTGTGGGTACACCAAGAGCATCATGAAGCTCTGTGCACCCCTCCCCCCCTTAACTTGATCCCAATGTGAGAGGTGTGTGAAGCAATTCCAAGAGGCGAGAGAATACTGTGTACACGATTATGAGAATGCCATAAAGAAAAAGATTGTGGCCAATTTAAACAAAATTGTATCACAGATATCACTATAATAATTAACTATTTCTCAAGAAAACTATCAGTCCTTATTTTTAATTTAAAACATTAAGATTTTGGTGTTTTTAAAGTTCAATTTTTTTTTTGTTAAAACCGTGTTGCATTACAATAAACAAGAGGTGGGGAGAAGAAAAGGCTTCTCAAAAAGTCTTATAATAATAATAATAATAATAATAATAATAATAATAATAATAATAATAATAATAATAATAATAATAATAATAATAATAATAATAATAATCAAAAGACTCCGAGCAGATGCAAGTAACTTAAAAAACCTGCAGGAGGACAAATTAAAGAATGGTAAGTTCAAGAAATATTTGACTAAAAAATACTGGCTAAGTACAAGGAAAATTGGAGAAGCATTGGAAATAGTGAAGCAGCAAATAACAGCAACAGCTAGAAAAATTGAAAGATATGATGCTAGATTTACTCAGTATAAAGACAACCAGTTGTTTCAATCAGATCAAAGAAAGTTCTATCAGAGTTTAAATCAGAAGATAGGTAAAAGAGATGAAAAGCCTGAAAAAATGGCAACCATTCAGTTTTGGAAAGACATATGGGGGACTGAGAAAGACTATAATAGAAATGCTGGATGGCTCCAAGATTTTGAGAAGAAATTCTCCAAGTGCACAATGGACCAACTAGAAATAACAGCTGATATGATCACCAAAAGAGTACAAAGAGTCAAAAACTGGACATCACCTGGCAATGATCAACTGCATGGGTTTTGGCTTAAACACCTGACCAGTCTGCATGGAAAAATGGCCCAACAATTTAATGAAATGTTGAGAACAGGTTATATTAATGAGTGGTTAACAACTGGGAAAACCTATTTGATTCAGAAGGATCCAACAAAAGGAGCAATACCTGAAAATTACAGGCCAATAACATGTTTACCAACTATGTATAAACTGCTAACAGGCATCATAGCTGATAGAGTCCAGGATTATTTGGAAGCAAATAACATCATGCCAGTAGAGCAGAAAGGGAACAAACGGGGAAGTAGAGGCACAAAAGATCAGTTACTCATTGATAAAATGATCCTAGACAATTGTAAAGCCCGGAAAACTAATTTATATATGACTTGGATTGACTATAAAAAAGCCTTTGACTCAGTACTGCATAGTTGGATTATTAAGTGCCTGGATGCCATTGGAATATGTAAAAGTATTAGTGCCCTAATTGAAAATGCGATGAAGAACTGGAAAACAGAATTGTTTGTCAGAGATGAAAGCTATGGATTGGTTAGCATCAAACGAGGGATTTTTCAAGGTGACTCTTTGTCACCTCTGCTATTTACTATTGCCCTGATTCCCCTCTCAACAATTTTGCAGAAGGCTGCTGCCATGACCTGGATTAAAGACTGGATTCTGATGACAAACAAAAGAATTTTGCAGCTTGAGAGTTATGGCCTAGACAAGGGCTGGCATTATTACATGTGGTACAAGGGCAACATACCTACTCTCTTCAAAAAACACTGGATAAGGAACGCCCTAGTTAGAATATGGTTATTGATTAAAAAACAATTCTACCCTAAAGCACCACTGTGGCTATCTCCGCTGGGAGCGACTTATAGCTCCCATATAAGTGAAACTCCAAAAGTTATAACTTATAGATACCTTCTGAATGTTGACCTCTCATTGAAACCATTAGGGAAATTAGTATCAGAAGGTTACAATTTAGACTGGTGGAAGTATCAACAAATATATTCACACTTCAAAGACCTCACCAAAGAGGGGGGATTCACGACTACTGATACTCCACTTGATAAAATACTTTCTTCTGGCGATGCTAAGCTGCTTAGTAAATTTTACACCATACTGTTAAATGAAAAAAATGATTGATACACTGGTCAAAGACACTATGATAAGATGGGCAGAAAACTTTGGTTATCCTATTCATCTAAACAAATGGGACTCTCTGTGGAATACAGTTAAAATCTTTAAATCTATTTCTTTTAAGGAAAACTGTTATAAGATGTTCTATAGATGGCATCTTGCACCACACCGATTATCTAAGATGTATAATTGCTCACACAAATGTTGGAAATGTAAACATGACTGTGGTACTTTTTACCATATGTGGTGGACATGCAAAGAGGCAAAGGCATATTGGAAAATGGTAAAACTATTTTTAGAAAGATGTCTGAAAAATTAAGATAGAGCTTAGACCAGAACTTTTCTTATTAAATATAGTAAATATAAATATTTCATATGATCAGAGATATGTACTTCACCATGTAATTGTTGCTGCAAGGATATTGTATGCGAAATTCTGGAAACAACCAAACGTGCCAACAGAGAAGAATATCCACGAAAAGATAAGAGAATGTATCGAAATCGATAGACTCTCCGGCTATTTAAAGGGAGACTATGATGAGATCTCTCGGAAAAGATGGCAAGAAGTAACAAACTTATTAGTACTGTGATAATATTTGGCAATTTATCAATATGTTATATTACTTTTCTTTTACTTTGCTTGACATATTCAATGTAAATTTTAAATTCTATCCCTCCCCTTTTTTCCTTTTCCCTTTTCCCCCCCTCAAAAACCCAATAAAATTATAAATTAAAAAAAAAACAATTTTGCAGAAGACAAATTTAGGTTACCAAACTGCTAAAAATTCAGGGAAAATTTCTCATCTATTGTATATGGATGACTTAAAGTTGTATGGAAAATCAGAAACTGAAATACACTCACTGACCAACACTGCCCGAATTTTCAGCACCGATGTTAGTATTGAGTTTGGACTAAACAAATGTGCCACAGTGGCACTGAGAAAAGGAAAAATAATTGAGAGTGAAGGAATTGAAATGCCAAATGGACAAGCTATTAAGTATCATCAGCCTGAAGCCTATAAATATCTGGGCATACTGGAATTAGATAATATAAAGCATGGGCAAGTGAAAAATGTGGTCAGTAAAGAATATATCCAAAGGGTCAGAAAAGTATTAAAAAGTAAGCTGAATTGTGGTAACACCATCAAGGCCATTAATAGCTGGGCCATACCGGTCATCAGGTATACCGCTGGCATTATAAACTGGACTCAGACAGAGCTAGATATTCTAGATAGGAAAACAAGAAAACTTATGACCATTCACTATGCATTACATCCACGCAGTGATGTTGACAGGCTGTATTTACCTAGAAAATTAGGTGGTAGAGGTCTTCTGCAAGTGAAGCAGACAGTTGAAGAAGAGAAGCATGCGTTGGCAGATTATGTAAAAAATAGTACAGAGCCAACATTATTGGAGGTTAAGAACAGGGAGGTGTTTAAAGTAAATCAAACAAAGGGTCAATACAGGAAAACAACAATGCAAATACGAGCTGATAGCTGGCATAATAAAGCGCTGCATGGGCAGTTCCTCGAAAAAGTCAAAGGAAAAGTAGATGAGGAAAAGACTTGGTTATGGCTCACCAATGGAACACTGAAAAAAAAGAGACAGAGGCCCTGATTTTTGCAGCTCAAGAACAAGCTATCAGAACAAATGCGGTTAAGGCTAGAATAGAAAAATCAGCTGAGTCCCCCACATGTAGACTCTGCAAAGAGGCAGATGAAACTATTGACCATATATTGAGTTGTTGCAAGAAAATTGCTCAGACTGATTACAAACAGCGTCATAATGTAGTTGCTCAAATGGTCCACTGGGAATTTGTGTCAGAACTATCATCTGCCCATAGCAAAGAACTGGTGGAACCATAAGCCTGAAAAAAGTGACTGAAAATGAGCATGCAAAATTACTTTGGGACTTCCGAATACAGACAGACAGGGTTTTGGAGCATAATACCCCAGATATTGTGATTGTGGAGAAGAAAAAAGTGTGGATCATTGATGTTGCTATACCAGGAGATGGTAGAGTCACTGAGAAACAACTTGAAAAAATTACCCGATATCAGGATCTCAAAATTGAACTTCAGAGACTCTGGCATAAACCAGTACGGGTGGTCCCAGTGGTAATTGGCACACTGGGTGCGGTGCCCAAAGACCTAAGCAAGTATCTAGAAGAAATTGGAGTGGACCATGTCACCATCAGTCAGATGCAGAAAGCCACCTTACTGGGATCTGCTCGCATAATTCGCCGATACATCACTGAGTCCTAAACGCTTGGGAAGCGTTCGACTAGTGATTGGTAATATAAAATCCAGCGTAGATAGCTGTGCGGCTAAATAATAATAATAATAATAATAATAATAATAATAATAATAATAATAATAATAATGATGATGATGATGATTGATGATGATGATGATGATGATGATGATGATGATGATGATGATGTGATGTCCAAAAGTGTGCCAACTGCTGGTCTAACTCTTCCCATTTCCAACTCCCATAGATCTTTAGGGAGTTGTCTCAAATGTACCTTTACTCGCCATATTACTAGCAAAGATACAATTAGCTATTGCAGTTTCTCCTTCCCTTCCTTTTGGGACAGTCTTATCCCCTATACCAGAGGTGGTGAACCTTCAGCACTCCAGATGTTTCGGACCACAACTCCCAGAATCCTGAGCCTAGACTGCCAATGATAAACGACTGTGGGAGTTGTGGTCCGAAACATCTCAAGTGCCAAAGGTTTGCCACCACTGCCCTATACCATTTAGCTTACTTCATGAAACCTTCTATGCAAGCGTAGAACATAACGTAGGATTTGGGTCAATTATATATCCTCAGCTCTGAAAAAAAATCAGAGCGTCCTCCCCAAAGATCCACCCATATTGTGTCAGCTTCGGGAAGGCATCTAAAAAATTATTCTAGCAAAGATTTCTATTTTTAGTGGTCACATTTCATCAACAATGGCTTTATATCTG
This sequence comes from Phrynocephalus guinanensis, assembly GCA_037367245.1. Classification (NCBI taxonomy): domain Eukaryota; kingdom Metazoa; phylum Chordata; class Lepidosauria; order Squamata; family Agamidae; genus Phrynocephalus; species Phrynocephalus guinanensis. Next base: position 46,811,346 of record CM074734.1, read on the forward strand.
AGTAAGAGTAGAGAAGGTACAGCTTCCCAGATGTTGTTTCACAAAACTTCTACTGCCCCTGACCAGGGAGGATAGGAAGACAGAGTCCCATAACATGTGGAAAGTCCATAATCCTTCCCACCGCCATCCCCACCCCCAGTACCTTAGGATAGGAGTTCAGTCTGTTATTATTTCAGGGATTGGGGTGGTGCCCTTTCTCCCATGTTCTCGTGGTGCAATGGTTACGCTGTACTGCAGGTAAAACTGTGCTCACGACCTGGGGTTCAATCCCAGGTTCAATCATGGTTGACTCAGCCTTCCATCCTTCCAAGGTCAGTAAATTGAGTACCCAGCCTGCTGGGGGTGGGGGTGGTGGGGGTGGGGGTGGGGGTGGGGAATGTGTAGCCTGCATACTGTAATTAAACTGTAAACTGCCCAGAGACTACTTGAAGTGGTATGGGGCAGTATATAAGCAGAACACTTTGCTTTCTAATTTTCAGCTTTTGCCTCTGGGCTATTTATGTCTGGAAGCTGATCATATTTTAAATGATCCCACAACATATGTTTTATATCTTTCCCGCCTCAAAAATGTGTTGGAACATAGTTTGGGGGTATCATTTAACTATAGAATCAAACAGAACATTCCAAACATGGGAGTTGAAGCTTCATTTCTTTGACAGAGGCTGTTGGGATTTATACTATTTCTGCTTAAGGCTGCTTTTACAAGCTTGCCCAAAGTGAAAATTTCAGACCCCTAACAAGAGGTGGCATTTTTATTTTATTATTTCCCTCTACATGTAGTTCTTAGGTAGCAAAAGCTAATCCCTTTTTCTTATGTTTCTTAATCCCACATTTATCTCACAGTTGCAGGATGATATTCCAACCACCTTGACTTAGAACTCTATTTTAGCTCTCATATACTATTTATTTCATTTTAACTTCATGTTTTATCCTGCTAAATTTTCAAAGTAAACTCATGATTATTTTTTTTTAAAAAAAAAGTTAAATGAGGTGCAGTGGGGAGAATATATTTTTGGGGTTCTGTCCCCAAAAGTCTACCACAACTTTGGTTTCTTCACCTTCAAGATGCATTGTTAACATTCAGCCCTTATGTCTTTTAAAAGTAGCTGCTAAAATATTGGGCATAATTTTATTGTGTGTTTATTCTGATGTAAGAATAACTGCAAAAATCACAATAGCGAATTGCTGCTAATTAATGAATTGCCACTTGCATGCCCAGTCATGTGGCAGGGATAAGACACAAAGTGCCTCCCAACTATCCAGTTAAGCCCCCCCCCCAATCCCCAATTTTCTCCCCATCACATTTGGTGACATAAAGCTTCTTCTGAGCCTACACTGTGAAAATCTTCCCTTGCACTCCTCCCTGGCCGTAAAGGAACCAAACATGGTTTGACCTGCCTTTTCACCATTGCAAACCAGCAGGTTCCAGTGACAGTGATAATCCAATGATTGGAAGAATGGTGTCACAGGAAGGTGTTCTTTTCCTTTAGACAAAGCCCAAGAACTGCAAGCTAAACACAGAAATTAATTGAGCCCCGAATCTCCTAGGCACGAGACCAGGGTAGGTGATAAGACTCCCGAGAGATTTAAAGGGTGGGTGCAACAGCTTAACCTGCTTGTTGTGTGTGTTTTGTGCCTGCCAACAACACTGGAGAAGATGAAACGGCAGATTGTCTTGGCTACAGGCAGCAGAGGATCTCCTTCTGACTCATTGGGCAACTTGCCACGGATGGAAGCCAAGACCGCAGCCTCCCAAACAAATACCGAATCCCTCTCCGTGCAAGGATTGATTAATCCAATAAATAAGGGCTTCATTTCAGTGTCTTAATGTTTATTTCTAGGATTAGGGGGAGAGCAAGGAATTCACAGCCAAAAGAGCGGTTCTGTTTGTATGGAAAGCTGCCATCTCCTCTTCTCCAACCACGGCCTGGTGGTGCACAGGGCTTGGTGCTTGTCTCCAGAGAAGCTGAGTTATTGTAAGCAGGCGCCACCACGATAATTTACAGCTGACAAATGCTTCTTTCCAATGGCTCCACAGCCTGCCCTAGGAGATTTTTCTATCATTCTTTCAAGAGGTGAGCATCTTCCCTCTTGGACTTAACAGAGGCCCAATACCTCCGGTAACAAGCCCCGGGCTCCAGCTGATTGGCGCTGGGGTGGGGGAGAAAAACCTTTTGTTTCCCCACCCCAGCGCCAGTCAGCTGGAGCCCAGGGCTTGGAGAAAGGGGGAAAGGTTTAAAAAGCCCCCAAACCATCCCCCCTCCCTCAAGCCCTTTCTGGGTCTTGTGGTCCCGCAATATCGTGGGACCGCAGTATATGAACCGCGAAAGGGCGGGGGACCACTGTATACACAAAATGGTGATGATGATGATGACGACAATGATGATGATGATGATTGAAAAAACAACTAGATTTCTCCAATAAGCATGCCAGTAGCAGTGGCAGTCCAGGGTTGCTCCAGCCTCCCCTCTGGAGACCCTAAACTTTATGCCCTTGTTCCATCAACTATGGTAAGTGCACATATAGCTAAAGGCATGTGCATGAGCCAGAAGACAGAATGAGGTATATAACATAGGATAAAGTATGCAGCTGCTAAAATACAGGTTGTCTTATTAATAACATATTTTAGAGCAGCTTCTTATTTCAAAGGTATCTTTAACCAAATACATCATTACCCTGTTGGCTTTTAAATCAATGTATGATAGTATGTTGCAGAACAGGCCAATATCCTGAACAGCATGCAACCAAGAGCCTTCTGGAATGTGTGTTGGGAAAGGAGCTCAGACAGTGGTCTTAAGTGCCGAGTGTTTCAAACGTGTCCCTGTACTCAGCTGTACAGTGAGGGATAGAATGCTGTCTTGCACTACACATATTGGTGGTAACATCAGAAGACCTTGTCACACGGTCCAAGGCAAGGCTGTTGCAAGCTAAAAATGCCATCGGCATGCACCCAGATTTAGTATTTCAAAGGCACACAAGAATGAGTGGCATTCTGAAATGGCACCCAGTGGACCAAACCCCACGAAACAAAGGTAGAATCAGAAGGATTGTCACCGAGCAAGAGCAGAAGGGACCCACCTGACCCGTCATCAATGAAAATCTGTGATATGCAGATGCAGGTCGGGTGGGGGGGCACAATTTTAAACATCGTGCACCGCTTCTCAGCACCTTGGGGGGGGGTGGTGCTGAGTGGCACATGATATTTAAAAAGGGCTCTTGGCCGTGGAGCCAAGCGCTCCGCTCAGCGGCCAAAAGCCCTTTTCGCATCGCGTGCCACTCGCCAGCACCCCGAGGGGGTGGGGAGAAGCAGCACGCGACACCTCCGGAGGCAAGCCCCAGGCTCCAGCTGATTGGTGCGGGGGGACTTTTGTTTCACCACCCCAGCACCAATCAGCTGGAGCCTGGGGCTTAGGGAAAGGGGGGAGATTTAAAAAGCCTCAAACCTTCCCCTCTCTCAAGCCCTTTCCGCATCGTGTGGTCCCATGATATAGCGAGACTGCAGTATATGAACCGGGAAAGGGCGGGGGACCACTGTAATAGAGGAGGCTGTTTTGCTTTTCTCCCCTTTATCATCACAACCCAAAACCTTGTTAGCTCTGGTAATGCTTTCCAAAGCTCTATCTGGGAGCAAACAAGCCATCTGCACAGGTGTCATAAAGAGATGATCAGTAGTGCTGTGAACTATGCCAAAAAGCCAGAAGCCCCTTGCCCTGTTTCAAAAAAGCAATGGGCCAGCTCTTTGAGGAGGAGGAGGAGGAGGAGGATGGGTCAATCTAAGTAGAAACCTGTGTGGACGATGCAATTTCGTTCACACTAAACCACACCAACAGCAATCCAAACACTGATCTATATACTCATCTGGACAGGCCCTTAGAGGCAAAGCTGGCTTAAGTAGTATAGCACCTGCTCCTCCTCCTCCTCCTTCTTTAAGTGCCATGTCCTTGTAGAATATTGGCAATCAGTAGCATGATCCAAGTTTTATCCAAAGCTATTCTAAATAGAGAAACTATGCTCACTGCAAACCACTGGCTTAAATTCTTAAAACAGAATGTTAAGAGTTAAGGAAAGTATGCAGGATTGTATTCTAATGGCTTTTACATCTTTGAAGCTGGAAATGAGTTTGCTTCTGTTTGCAAGGAAAAGACTGGCTTTGTTTGCATATTACTTTTGCAAACAAGGCAGTTTTGCAGATGAAAGGGATTAACACAATATCACCTTCAAAGGGGAGCCATATGATTGTTCTGGAGTGTAACCCAGCTGGAAAGCTATAGTTAAAGACTTTTCTCTAGTAACCACAGTGTGCAAGTGAAACATCATTCAGATTCTACCAGACTGCAATTTCCATACAGAATTAACTATTGTAACAAAGCGCAATTGCCTGAATTATAAAAAAATGTTCAGTGCCATCTACTCTTTATTTTACTTATTGGAATAAATCCTGATTGCCTGGGAGGACAAAATATTTCACTTGCATTCCATTACGATAGGTCTTCCCACTTACTAGACCAACACTCCTGGTTACTGATGAATTCATCATGACATTGTAGCCAAAACTATACACATATTTGTAATTCATGCTTTCAAAGGCAATGCATCATGTGCAGCATTGAGAGGGCTGTAGATAGAGGGCAGATTCATTTTGCTTTGCCCCCAGGTCATGTCTCTTCACATTGCCAAAGGAAAAATCTACACTACTTGTAGGATCATGTCTAAATCTTTTAAAAGGACGTGGCCAACTCTCTTTACCATATTTTACAAGGCATTCCCAAATGGTAAAAATAGGGGCAATGAATTAACAAAAATAATTTCCCCAAAAGAAAAAGAGCTGGGAAGAATGAGAAGGAAACCCACATTCAAAGACTATAGACAGTGGACAGTGACCTCTTATTCTCACACACATGCACACCAAGGACAAATCTAGGTGGTTTAATAAATCAACATAGTTGGCCATCAGTATTGCAATGGGACATCAATAGCTGTAAGACCTGATGACATGGAACGGTGAAGCTCATACATCTCAGCATTTATCTGGTGATGTCCCCCCCACAGGGAACACAACAGATGTAGGGTCCCAGCGGACAATAGGAGAAAGAGGAAATGAAAGGGCATGCTTTAGACATACTTTTATCCAACATTACTGGAGTAATCCCAACCAAACGGAACTCTAACAGAATGAAAAAAACAGGTAGTGGGTTAAATCTGCACATCTTTAAAAACAACTCAAAAGATATGTAGTAAAACCACAGGACATAATTTAAGGCCTTCTCATAGACCAATCAGGAAAACCCCCACTCCAAAATTCCTTGACCTTCAGTCAAAATCACGAGCCATCTATAGCATACGTATTAATGTATTATCTGCCATCAAGCTATTTATGCATTATGGAGACCTGAGTTGGGTTTCTGAGATACATGAACATTTAAGGGATGATTTTATCAGTGCCACACATACATGAAAAGAGGGGACTTAAGCCTAGGACCCAGAATCCCAGTTTGTAACTCTCTCCAGTATACTTTACTGGCTTTTAAGTTTTATTGTACTAGTGCAGAATGTCAATAAAAATATTTGCATAAGTGCTACAAATTAATTGAATGACAACCTTACTCACATGTGAACACTGATAATGTTACATTAAGTTAGTTGTTGTGAGTTTTTTGGGCTGTTTGGCCGTGTTCTGTAAGTTTTTCTTCCTGACGTTTCGTCATACTCTGTGGCTGCCATCTTCAGAGGGCAAGGAGCTCAGGGAACTAGGAGTTCCCTCTGTGCTCCTTGCCCTCTGAAGATGCCAGCCACAAGGTCTGGTGAAATGTCAGGAAGAAAAACTTCCAGAACAGCCAAACAGCCCAAAAATCTCACAAACAACTATCAGATCCTGGCTGTGAAAACCTTCAAGAACTACATTAAGTTCATAAATGACCTTTGTACTTCCCAACTTTTAGAAGCTAGAACAATAATTCACTTAGGTTACCCTCTGAGGTACCAGATAATCACAAAAGTTTCGAAGTTGTCAAAACCTGTAAGCAACCAATTCTTTTAAGGCAATTTGTTTCCTGTCTGGTTCCCAATAATGAAAAAATATTAATATGGGAGAATGGCAGGTGACCCCAAGGCTACCAATTTCCATACGCAGGCAAAGCTCTCTCTACCCCCCCCCCAGTTTCTTTCCTTCCTTCCTTCCCATCGCCCCAACGAGGAACTGTACTCCTTGCTCAAATTTGCTCAATAAGAACATTTGCTAAAAGGAGAAGGAATAGTCCTAATTAATAGCTCCATTGTCCCAATGGGATAGAGGACCTGAACACTGCCCTGTGTGTCATGCTGGCCACCTACCCCATCTGGAATACACAGGCAAGCACAGTGTAAAACAACCCAACAGCATATCCATAAGAAGAGTACAGTACAAAATGGAGGCAGGGGATTACCAAGGTCCTATTCATAAGGCTATTAGCAATACGGCACTTTGGAACTCACAGGGTCACTGTATGTCAAAAGCAACTTGACAACACAGAATGACATATTTGTGAGAAAAACTGTAATCTGGAAAGGGGTCCCTCTGAGACTAATATACAGTATTAATATTTCATCAGATTAATGAACATATAGGGGCTATGGAGAAAGGAAAATCTTCCCCTAGTATCAGCATCAGCTCCTTCGTTATTCGTGCAGCAAGATTGTTAAACTAAACTATCTCAATTCAGCGGCATAGCAGATGGACTGGAATCTAGAAGAGACCACTGGACTTGGTGTCAAGGAACTTTGCTGGCGTATTTAAATGGGCGGGCTGTGTGTGTGTGTGCTCTTGAAATAGCTGTGGAGAGAAAAATTGGGGTGGGTGGGTGGGGGAACTGAAATTGAAAGGGACTTGAATGGATATCTGGAGAATTTCCACTTGGATCAAAGAGTGAAGACTCCAAAGGCTTCAAGAGACTCATCCCCCTCCTTGCCTCCTTCCTTCTGCCAACCACATGAAAGAGAATCACGAGAAAGAAGAAAAACCATGCCCCTCCCCTTTGGCTGCAAAACAGCCACAGTTGCGAGAGATTTATGGAGTCCTCGTGAGCCAAGCACCACAGATGATGAGGTCTTGACTGAAGTGCATTTTTAAAAAAAGGTCTATGTGCCAGACAGGCTTCTTATACTGTACAATGTCGTGCAAAAGGAACCAAAGGCAACGGAGGAACAGCTCTGGTTTTAGAGCTCCCTGCGATAAGACATCAGGCCTGATATCCAAAATTGGTCAGACCCTAGCTTTGGCATTTGTAAACATTCAGTCCCCTCACCCTCATCCCCCACCCCAACTCTGCAAAATAAATCCTCTTGATTTGGCTGATCTTCAGGGCGGGTAAGCTGTGGACTCTTCAGCAGGAAGTTATTGGGTTGGTAGGAGGAGGTTTTACATTCAGACATTATGTGAAGATCACAGAAAGCACTGGAGAGAACTTCACTGAGAGTCCTTTGCACCCAACAATTGCTATCCAGTGCTCCACCTCCCAGCCGCTCTGTGTGTGTGTGTGTGTGTGTGTGTGTGTGTGTGTGTGTGCGTAATAAAGACCTAAAAAATCCCAACTGACTGTGGGGCGGAGAGAGGATGTTGCAGCTACACCCAACTGAACCAAAGAGTGATTGTGGTGGTAACAGGAAGTAGAGGGGCTCTATAGGGAAACAAAAAGTTCCTTTTAAACTATTTTCATGAGCTCCAAAACATTCAACAGAGATTGTTTTCCATCCAATCTTAAGCATACCCAAGACCAACACGACAGATTTGACATGGTAATATTCTGTGTATATCAAGGTGAATGCATTTGATAGTGTTGAAGTGATATTTTAGAAACAATGTGCAAATGTTACTTTCAAAACATTCTTCATCAGATATAGTAGTGAGTGAATTTCATTATGATCTTGATGTTTAAGCACTCTAAATCTAAGTTATTGCTTCCAAGATCTAAGCTCTCCCAGGGGCAGCAGATGTGACTGGGCTCTGAGGTCTAGGGTTACACATTTGCTCTGCTGCTTTGAACTCCCAATGACACACTTTTCAAAGGCCCTTTCATCAATGCTACAGAATGTGTCCTTTTCACTGACAAGCTAAGCCTCTGGGGTAATTTCTAAGGCGATCTAAATAGGACCCATACAGATTCCAGTGCAAGTCTGTTCTCAAAAATAGCCCCACAAACTCACCACACAAATCCGCCCTACGCGACTGAAGATGGCACGTCCCTTGCCATCGGGCTCCGCGGCCTTCTCGGTGAAGAAGAAGTAAACTTTGTCATTATCCCGATCGTCATTGTCTGGGATCAAATAAGCAGCGACAAACTTGGGGGCTGTGTGGCAGAGAGATCACAGGGCAAAGAAGTGTTAGAGAAGGGAACGGCAGAAGCATTTTGAAGTTTGGCCAAGTCCAAAGAATGGGTCTTCAAACATTATTGAAGTACAACTCCTACCATCTTTCATCTCTTGGCTGGGGTTGAGGGCAAACGGAGCTCAACAACATCTGATGAGCCAGATGTTCTCCAGCAGTGCCCAAGAAGATGCAAAGATGCAGATCTTTGCAGATTCAGTTGAGGTACAGAGAATGGAGGCTACTGCCAAGACTGAATATAAAGGTTTCTTCTTATTGAGCACACACCCAAAGAGGTTTAGTTGTATAAGCACATCTCAGCATCATCCCTAATTTCCAAGCAAGAGTTTCTTAGAGCCCTGACCTCTATCACACCTCCCATTCTTCCTTTCACTCATAACCATTCTCTTTTGTATTGACTTTTGTACAGGATATAAGTGCTTCAAGCCTCCTCTTTTCCTATGTCCTCCTCCTCCTTTCCATTTGGACCAGACTTCCTTTCAATGTTTGTTATGGCTGAATTCTCCAAACAGGTAGATGAAGACATTTGTCATTCTTTTGCTTCAAAAAAATCATTTTCCTTCTTCCCGACAGGAATATGTAATAAGCCCAAAGCCATGTGCTCTTTGGTTGGATGAGGTTTACTGAAATTTCTCCTACCATTAAGCAGCCTCTGGTCCATCTCAGTGCGGAGGGAGGAGCGGTACCCCATGGTCCGGAAGATCACGGGGTCTCTGCCCAAGAAATCTGCTGTTAGTCCAGTGTACAAATCGCCACCTAGAAAATAAAACCCACAGAAACAATTAGGTCTCACATGCAAAATCCCTGTGCTTACAAGAATATTGAAGAATTCTATTTAGCACTAAGAAATAAATATTCAAAAATAATTTCCACATATGGTTATTACCTTATTACATGTCAGACACTATTGATAGAGCAAAGGTTGAGGCATGGTAGCAATGATTTTCCTAAAGCAACTTAGCTAATTAGCAGCAAGCATTGAATTTGGGTCCTACTCAGCTCCCTGCTCATGTTTGTGGGTACTATACCAGTTCTCCAACAGCATGGGGACTGTGTGCGTGCAAATCCAGTTGCAGGAAATCTGCAGAACCTAGTAGCGCCTTAAAGACACATTAAAGGCTTAAAAATGTATAATGGCCCAATTCATCATGCAACTGCACTCTAGTCCATGAATAGACATGTATATTGTCATAAGAAACATGTTGGTATTTAAGATGCCATGAGACTCTGCATGTAACTACGTGGACTCTTTTGCAGCAAGCTGGTGCAGGATAAATAAGGTTGCTTGAGGGTTGGGTGAAATTGTGATTAAACCATTTAGTGCAGTCCTTACATCCAAATGGCATATTGGAAGTCAATCAATACAATTTGGCCTGGCTCCATCAATTTCCAATATCACTGATGTGGCTTAATAAATGAAGCACTTCAGAGTATTGACAAATCAACTACTTCTCTCAGCAGAGGGTAGGGGGAAGTGAAATTATTTTTTGAGACTGTGTAATAGACTTTCATTGGTGCACTGCATCAGTTATACAAGTGGTATGTGTTATCTTAAGTGGATTGTCAATAAAACTATTAAATTTTTTTTAAAAAAAAACTCCATCAGTTACAGTATATAAGGAGGGGAACTTTTCTTTGTCTCACTTTAAAGGACAGTCAAGAAGCTGTCAGCAGTTGAATCTACAGAAGCGGACTCAATGGTGGGCAGTTTTTCAACTAGCTTTTTAACCGATGGTCTATTACACCGTCTTATGAAAAATTTCACTTCTTCTGCCCCTCCGCCAAGGAGCAGAGGAAGTGATTAAAATTTGCCTATATCCTGAAGTCACTCACTTATTAAGCCTTTCTGATATTGGCAAATTCAAACCAAAAGGCTTACGTTGGATTGATTCCATCAGTCAAACACACAGGAATCCACCCAAACCAGAGCAATCCAAAATCCTATTTAAAAAAAAAGGCAGAAGCCCTGGTAGGGGCTTCAGAAAGGTATGAATAGGTGAACTTGAGCAAAGACATCATCTGATCACTGCAGCAGGTCAAACAACAGGCTAAACTCCCATGTAGCCAGCCTCTCAATTTCTCCTGAGGGTCACTTTGCATGTAATTTCATACATGTAATGAACATATGATCTGGCTGGTAAACTCAGGTGGTTTAGATATGTGGAGCTAGAGGTTGGTAATTTGATTCCCCACTATGCCTCCTGTGAATTGAGGCATTGTGGAGCCACTTGCAAACTGCACAGTCCAAAGGTGCCCTCAGAAGAAGGGAATGGTAAACCACTTCTGAGGGCTAGGAAACCCCCTGATAAGGTTGCCATGTCAGAAGTGACTGGAAGGGCTCATAATTATTATTAATGAGCATATAGATTAGCTAGAATAAAGAAGCTGTCATGCTGTGGACATAAAATAACTATCTAGTAGTACAAAAAACAAGCTTAGAAGGAAGGTAACTCCAGTCCAAGGTGCCACTGAGAAAGGGAAGGCCCTTATCTCAGTCCCACCATCTTCACAGATGTCATTGATGGGGACACAGGAGAGGACCTTCTATGTTGTTGCTCATAGACTTTGTCACTTCCTCCCACAGGATGCCAGCCGTGCCCTGACTTGGGTGTCCTTCAGCAAGCAGCCAGACCTTTCTTTCTCTTCAGGCAAATTTCCCTCACTGACTAGCTACTAGTTAATGTGATTTTTAGATGGATTGTTATGTATTACTGCTTGGCCTGGATTTGTAATACTAGCAGGGTTTTCCATTTCTCAGACTGGCATCCCCCACCCCCAATTATATTTGTTTACTTAGTTTTCTTAGCTTTAATCTCTTCATACTCATCGTTCTTAGCTTCAAATATTTTTATGTTGTTAAAAATTGTTGTATACTCATTTTCTTCAACTTTAAATATTGTCCTTCAAGGTTGGGACCTTTTCAAGGAGGTGGGGTAAAAATATTTTAAATAAATAAAAATTATAAATAAGATATCTTGCCTGCCCTCCTCACAAGTTCACCCCTCTCCTTTGCAGGTCAGTGCTTGTGATGAAGATGTAGGAATGCAGAACTGTGTGCTGCATAGCTCTAGGATCCTTCCTTCCTTCCTTCCTTCCTTCCTTCCTTCCTTCCTTCCTTCCTTCCTTCCTTCCTTCCTTCCTTCCTTCCTTGCATTTCAATGAGCATTAGGAAGGTATTCATTTTGAAAAGGTCACGAAAACCTGATTAGTGATTCTTCTCCACTGCTGGCTGAGAACTATCATTTCTCTTGCCCTGCCAACCCGGAGTAATGTAAGGGGTGGTGCCTTCCAGCCATCCCTTGACATTACTGGACAGATGGGAACAGCAACAACAGCAACATGGCTAGCTAGCCATGAAAGACAGCTACTATCAATTAGTTCTGAGCAGAAATTTGTTTTGATAAACATGTTCCTTTTATTATTCCAAATCGTAACATGTTTTTGATGTCTTGCCCAACAACAAGAATAAATAACAAAAAAGTAACCATAGCAACAAAGGTATCAATATACTGGTTCATGCTGTACTATTACAGTGCAAGGCCTCAGTCAATCTATTTGGCACCTACCGATGAAAGTGCTTGCAAAGGCTCTGTTGGGCTCATGAGGACATCTGCCCCGGCCACTTTCTATGGTTGTTGGGTCCAAACTGAACACATGCTGGGAAAAGAGAGAGCAGAGATATTAAATGAGGTGACAGAACAGAGCTAAGAGAACCAAGAACTTCCTGTGCCTACACTGATTGAGGGGGCAGTGTTTTATCTTGAAATGACTGCTCCCAGAAGCTTCCAAGTTCTTTTCTTGCAGAGCAGCACAAAGAGAGGAGGCTTGCAGAACTATAGAGCGATCACACAGCCTAGGGGTGGAGCTTCTGAGAACTTCCTGTCCCTACACTGATCAAGGGATGAAGTTTTACCTTTAAATAACTTCTCCTTCCCAGCTGCCTAGATGTCCTAAGCACATCCGATCTCGCTTGATTTCAGAAGCTAAGTAGGGTCGCCCCTGGTTAGTACTTGGATGGGCGAACATCAGGGAATACCAGGCGCTGTAGGCACCTGTAGTAGGAACTGGCAAGCCACTCCAGTACTCCTGCCAAGAAAACTCCATGGACATGGAGTCACGTAGAGTCGGTCACGACTGTAACAACAAAACACACACACACACACACACACAACTTCTCCCTGATGGCGTGTGCGGGGGAAAGGACAATTCTTTGTCATACTAATTTCTTCTGGGTGTGTTCCCAAGGAGAGGTACTGCTGAGGAGAGCCAAACAAACAGGAGCAAGTCACCACTGGTAATTTTTTAGGGTGCTTGCATGCGGAGTAGAGCTGCTTTAGAGGCCCGTGCTCCGTTAGATTTAAAATAAACAAAACAGAAAAATATCCTTACTAGATAGAAAGGTAGTAAATGTATACATTTTTGAGGCCCAGAATACTGCACTTGTTAAACTGGAGTCTGAGGAAGCAGCGTAGTTACCTGCAACAGTTGTGCCATGTTTGTCATCTTGCCAAAGTGCATGGAGAACTACACTTGAAGCAAATGTAAGCTGCTTGCACTATTAAAAGAGAAGGTCCAGTAGCTAGAGGCCCACATATCTAACCAGCGATAAATTAAAGAACTTGAGCCATTCTTGGACACAGCAGAGCAGACTATCCTGGACAAAGAAGAGACAGGGCAGACTTCTGAGGAAGAAGTCAGTTCACTAACTCAGGAGGTAGATGCATGGAAGAATGTGACTCAAAGACATAGAAGGCCAAGGGATTGCTCTGAGAGTCTCAAATTACAGAATCAATTTGGGGCTCTTTCCCTCGTCACACCTCATGAGGAATCCACAGGGGAACAACTGGTTCTACCTGAGGATCTCTCCCTCATCACACTTGATGAGATACAGGAAGACAAACAACAGGAACAAACCAAAGACCTCTCCCTTAATATAGTTGATCAGGTGCATACTGAACAGGCTGCAGGAGAGATGCTCCTTGTACTAGGTGATTCAATTATTAGAAATACAGAGGGATGGATTTGTGCTGCACATTATAACAATATGGTGACTTACCTGCCAGGTGCAAAGGTTGCAGACATCATGAGAAATCTAGATAGTTTGTTAGAGAGAACTGGGAAGGAGCCAGTGGCCATGGTACATGTTGGTACCAATGATGTTGGGAAGCCAAATTCAGGTTGTTAGGAAGAAGATTGAAGTCCTGGACTTCCAAGATTGCAATTTCAGAAGTGCTGCCTATTCCTCATGCAGAACCCACTAGGCAAGCAGAGTAAGGAAGCCTCAATGTATGGATGAGGCGATGGTGTCGAGAGGAGAGCTTCAGATTTGTCAGGAACTGGAGAACGAATTGGGACAAGCCAAACCGGTTCAGAAGGGATGGGTTGCACTTGAACTATGATGGGACCAGATTGCTGGCATTCAACATGAAAAAGGCTGCAGAGCAGCTTTTAAACCGATAACTGGAGGAAAGCCAACAGGAGCTAGGCAGCATCCGGTTCGGGAAAGTGTCTACTTGAGTAGTGAGGATGATGCAAAAATTACTGAGCAGAGCCAGGAGCTAGTCACCAGCACTCCAGCAGAAGGATCTAAGAGGCAGGCTAATGATGTAACTTGACTCAAAAGACTGCATCAGAAAAGCATCTATAAATGCTTGTATGCAAATGCCCGAAGCCTCTGAAACAAAACAGGGGAGCTGGAATACTTAGCAGTAGATAAAAATATTGATATTATTGGCATCATTGAAACCTGGTGGATGAATGATAACCAATGGGATATAGTTAACATAGGCTACAAACTGTACAGGAAGGACAGGAAGGGGCAAACAGGAGGTGGTGTTGCCTTGTATGTCAAAGAAGTGATAAAATCGTACAAATTGGAATATCTAGGTGATTTGGAGCCACCATTAGAAACTCTGTGGGTAAGAGTAGCAGGCCAGAAGGATGGCCTAACAGTAGGCATATGCTCTCGGCCTCTGACCCAAGCCCCTGAGGGAGACTGGCAGTTGGGGAATGTTGTAAAGGAGGCATCCAAGAAGGGAAACCTGGTTATAATGGAGAACTTCAATCACCCTCACATAGACTGGGTGAACTGTTGTTCAGCACATGATAAAGAGATAAAGTTCCTAGATATGCTAATTTCAGGCAAAAATTAAAAACAAAACAAAACAAAACAAAAGACAAAAACATGTGACACATTAAAGACTAACTTTCATATTTTAATGTGACGTTTCGTGCACATGTGCACTTCTTCAGACATATAGCAGCAGAATGAGGTGTGAGATACTGTATAATGTGAGATATATATTTCATACCAGATATTGATAGGCTGTAGTCTATATAGCCATTGGCTGTAGCATGTAGAGTTGGGGGGGAGTGGAAGGGGAGAGGGGGGGGAGGAGGGGGGGGAGAAGAGGAGGGAGAGTTAATTAGGAGAAATGGTGAGAACATTAAATGGTGAGAAGACTGAGTTAGAGCTGTATAGTTTTATGGTTTTATGGCTCACACCAAACCCTGTTTATGCTGAAGTATGGGAAGTAAATTCCTCAAGTGACAGAAACCAGATCAGATCAGATCAGAGAGGTAGTGGAAACGACAGGGTGGGGGGGGGGAGAGAGAGAATGGGAGTTTTTAAGTTAGAGTCCATGAAAAAATGATAATGTAGACTTTTTACCTTAGAGTTCATGAAAAAGTGGCAATATGGTAATATTACATTTGATAATGACTCAAGAACCCCCGACTTATGTTCAATCCCTTATTGTGTGTGTCCGTCATGGATATAAACCTTATTTCAGCTAAAATGATTGTTCCCTGTAACAGATGGTTGAAGACCCAACTAGAGGTACAAGAATCCTTGACTTGATCCTGAGTAATACACAGGATCTGGTGCAAAATGTTAATGTGGCTGATCCAATAGGGAAGAGTGACCACAACACAATTACTTTTAACTTAATCATAGACTGTCAATCACTGATAAAATCTAACACAGAGACCTTTTCAAAAAGGCAATTTCCCAAAGATGAGGAAACTAGTAAAAAAGAAGCTGAAAGGGAAAATGGAGAGAGTCCAAACACTCCAAGAGGCATGGAGGCTGTTCACAAAAACAATAACAGAGGCCCTATTGGAATGCATACCCAAAAGGAAAAAGGGCATTGCCAGGTCCAAGAGGACTCCAATGTGGCTTACAGGAGCTGTTTGGGAAGTGATCAAAAGCAAGAAAAGCTCAGTTAGAAGATGGAAGGCTTTTCCAAATGAGGGCAACAGGCAGAAACATAAATTCTGGCAGAACCAATGGAAGGCAACAATCAGGAAAGCAAAGCAAGATTTTGAGGAGTGTATAGCTAAAAACACTCAAAGAAACAACAAGGAGTTCTTTAAGTATATTAGAAGTAAGAACCCAACTAGGAAGGCCATTGGACCATTAGACGGCAATGGAAGGCAAGGAATTATTAAAGAGGAAACAGAGATTGCAGAGAGACTCAATGAATTCTTTGCTTCGGTATTCACTGAAGAAGACAGAGACCACATGACCCCAAACAGAACCTATCTTCATAGGGAAGGAAACTGAAGAATTAAGCCAGATAGAAATAACCAGGGAGGAGCTCCTTGCATGTTTTGTTAAACTAAATGCTAACAAATCACCAGGACCAGACAGCATCCATTCATGAGTTCTCAAGGAACGTAAAGATGAAATTGCTATGTCCTAGCCAAAATATATAATCTTTCCCTCAAATCAGGTGTTGTGCCTGATGACTGGAAAGTAGCAAATGTAACACCAATTTTTAAAAAAGGATCTAGAGGTGATCCAGGAAATTAAAGGCCGGTCAGCTTGGCATGTGTCCCAGGTAAAGTGATGGAAACCATCCTAAAATATGAATTTAATAGGTGCATAGAAGAGAAGGCAATGCTGAAGGAGAGCCAACATGGCTTCTGCAAGGGCAAATCATGCCTCACTAATCTGTTGAATTTTTTTTGAGTGTCAACAAGCATGTAGATTAGGGAGATCCAGTTCACAATGTTTATCTGGACTTTCAGAAGGCTTTCGACAAGGTCCCGCACCTAATGCTCTTGAATAAACTTGCCAGTCATGGAATCAAGGGACAGGTCTTGTCCTGGATCAGCAACTGGCTAAGGAACAGGAAACAGAAGGTATCTGGGACCTCTGCTTTTCAACCTCTTCATAAATGATCTAGAAGTAGGAGTAACTAGCAAGGTAGCCAAATTTGCTGATGACACTAAATTATACAGAGTAGTAAAAACTGAGAGAAATTGTGGGGAGTTCCAGAGGGATCTCTTGACACTGGGGGAGCGAGCAAACCTGTAGCAAATGAGCTTCAACATTAGTAAGTGCAGAGTGATGAATGTTGGGGCAAAAAAAAACCAATTTTGTTTATAAACTGATGGGGGTCTGAACTCTCTGCAACAAACCAAGAAAGGGATCTTGGTGTCCTGGTGGACAGCTCAACAAAGGTGTCAACCCAGTGTGCTGCAGCAGTGAAAAAGCAAACTCAATGTTAGGGATCATTAGGAAGGGTATAGAAAATTGCTTCTTTTTAAATCTATGTTGAGGCCCCATCTGGAGTACTGTGTACAGTTCTGGTCACCATACCTCCAGAAGGATATTATGGAAATGGGAAAAGTGCAGAAAAGGGCAACCAGAATGGTTTGGGGATTGGAACACCTTCCTTACCATCTGAGGCTGTAACGGCTGGGTATTTTCACTCTTGAACGACACTGCCTAAGAGGTGACCCATAAAGCAAGCTACTGTTACAAAACAGCAGCCATAAAGCAAGTTACTGTAACAAAACAACAGTTTTGGAGTTTTGGTGTTCTCTCTTATCCACAGTTTTCATTATGCACGGGAAGGCCTGGAACCAATTCCCAGTGGAGGCTGGGATCCTATTATACTCTCTATAACCTGTCTAAATTGGTGATCATCAGTAATCACAGGAAGGAATGTCACTTTTTTCTAGCTCCATGTGAGGGAACCCTTCCTTTGGTCAGCTCTGATTCTTTCACCATTTGGTTCCACTGATCACCTTGGCTTTTAGTATTACAAGAGTGAAAGGAACAGCTGCTTCTGATTATGCCTCATAGGACATAATGGCCAAAATCCTGAGGCAAAGTTACACAAAGGTGTAAGTAGTTGGGAACTGTTGTTAGACAAGAACATTCCCTTAGGCATTTCCTGTTACATAGTGAGTCTCTGACTTCGAACAACAGAGATAATGCCTAAGGAGCATTCTTAACTTGGCCCAATTCACCACTAAAACATACACCTTTTGCGTGACTGCACAACAGGAATTTAGCCAGTGATAGCAAAGAAGGCCCATTTCAAAAGGGTCATATGTGATATTGTAGGCCTAAAGGTGCTTTAGAGTCTTCATTCTTCCCCCCTTTCTTAGTAATATTTATACCACATGTGTAGTCTCTAACTATCTGTTTGCCTCACTGCCAGTTATCCAGTTGGCTAGACAAAGCAACCGCTTCAAGCTCCCTCGTTAAATGACTTCATCAAGCTTGCAACTTTTAACCCACACCCAGCCCCGATGGAGGCCATGTTAAATTCCTGGGTGGTTGCAACACCAAAACACAGGACCTTGACTGTGTTTTTCTGCACACGCCAATACCAGTTAAATAAGTAGGAACTTTTTTGGGGGGGAGGAGACAAGATGGCAGATATGGTGATGACGCAAGCAGAGGTAGCCGGGACAGCTTGGTCATCCTTTTTGCTCATGATAAACAGTTCTGCTGAAAGGTCCTTTTCTCTCATAGGCTCACTAAAAGCTTCTGAATCTGCCAAAGTGAGTGGGGTGAGAGGGATGACCTTTCCACTTAGGCCAGCTTGATTTATGAGAGTGACTTCGAGGGAGAGCAGAACAAGAAATGCCACCCACAGAATTTTATATGTATCTGTTTGTTTACCCTGGCTTTTTTAAAAACATATGTGGGTGGGAAGACTGCTTCGAACTGGTTTTAACTGTTAATTAAATGTACATTTGTTTTAAAGAAGTAAAACAAATCGTGGGTTGAAAAACAATTTCAAAAGTAGGCTAGGTGGTACCTTTATTGGTCACTACTAAAACAAAAAATAAGTAAGCTAAGCTTTCAATAGCAGCTTGTTATCTTTATCAAAGCATTGTACCAAAAATGCAAGCTTGATAGAGGATGTTGTCTATCAGGCGCTGAGAATCTTTTTGGTGAGATGGAACACACCAGATGATGGTATCAGGAGGCAAGGCTGGTGTTAAGACTGCTTCAAAGTCCTGGATACGGTTTAACACCCAGCATATCAAACAAAGCAGCATAGTTCTTGAGCACCACCCCCTTCTTCCCACCCTCAATTTGGCTGTATTGAGATGTATTATGGGTATTGGGGCTGAAAATTTTGAGTATGCTTCAATGCTAACATTTATCATTGTTTTATAATATTGTTACATATTATTGTTGTACACCGCCTGGAGTTCCCTTGGGAAGACGGTGCGGTATATATATAAATAAATAAATAAATAAATAAATAAATAAATAAATAAATAAATAAATAAAGTATGATGGTTTGTTTATTTATTTATTTATTTTGCAGACACTGTCTTGAGATGGTTTTATGCATATAAAACTTTTTTATAATGTGCATGAGCACTCACAAAAACAAACCAGTAAAAAGCAAGACTGCAAGACTTCAAGGGGATTAATACAGAAAAAAGTCATCAACATTTGGCTGGCAAATGAGATTCATATCAGAGAAGGTACTTGTGAGCCTTTTTGCCATGAAAGAAGTTTGACTGTTCCGTGTCATTGTTCCACATCACTTTCTGACCAGTGATATACGGGTGAAAACTGGTATCTTCTGAACTCCCCTGTGTTAGTCAGCTGTGCTTGCAAGCTCATATACAAAACAGCTAAAAACCATGTTTTAATAGAAGAATGTAGCTGATATTGATGTCTGTTCCCTCGTAACTGCAAAAAAGACACACCAAGGAGAAGTGAAAAGGCTGCAGAAGGAAAATAAAGCTTAAAATGTAAAGGTATCCAAAGAAAAGGAAAGAGACAAATAGATTTAATATTAATCTAGTAGGCAATGTATGGGTCTCAGTTTCATTTGTCTCTTCTTTTTGGATACCATTCAATTTTAAACTTTATTTTCTTTATGAAGCCTTTTCACTCCCTTTTGCCTTCAGTACCACCTGGGGCTGACAGCTTATGCTCAGAATGCCTGTTCAAAAGGCAATTTCTTTAAAAGGAAGGGAGAAAGAACAATTGATACTAGCTGAGTAGATATACAGTGGAACAATATATCAATTAGCCTGACAGCTTAATAGATCCAAAATCCATTTCTTTCTTAGATGCTTGTAAGTTTGGACAAATTCCATAGGCCAGCCATCGTAACATGTAGTAACAAGAAGGATACGTGCAGCCTGCCTTAAAGACGGGTTTATTGAACGGTGAGCTTTCTCTTTCCAGTTTAAGGAAAAATAAGCACTTAAATCAGCCTTTCTGCATTTCATATGGCACTATAAACATATGATGAGGGAAGATTTTATGTTGACGAAATGCAAATCCAATTTCCTATGTTCCTCGTGTGTGGAAACTTTTATCTTTCAACCCATGACAGAGCATTTATTGGATGAGTTGGATTACAACATTAAAGACCCCCATAAAAATAACATTTCTAGATCAGACTAAAAGGTTATCTATTTCAATATCCTGCTTCACTGGCCACTGTGGGAAAGATGCTTAGCAATGTCATCTGGGTATAATCTAGGACCACTCTTGTTTTATGTTCTTTATAGCAGTTTATTTAACCTTGTTTGATAAAGCAGACTGGCTTGGATTGAATATTAAACTGCACTTTAGCATTCTGAAAATGAGCCTCGTCATTTCCAAAGTCGCACACGTCCCCCTTGCTCACTAGAACGGTTTCATTCAGGAATGTGGAAAGATTTCTTTCCATTTTTGATTAACCACAGCTTGCACTTCCAACCACCATCTCCAGTTCGCGTTCACTCTACAATTTGTGGAAACAAGCCAGCTTAAATCCATTGTTTATGACGCTGGCTTGTTTTCAACGAAAATCAGCAATTTCAGGAATGGATAACATAAGCTATGATTAACCTAAAATGGAAGCCTTCTTGCCACTTCAGCAAGAGGAGAGGAGAGGTCTGTGAAAGCCCAGGGGAGACCAAGCTTGTGGTTATAATACAGCCGCTGTCAAAGGATAAACAATAACAATTGCCTACAATCACCCAGAGTGACTTTCTGCCAGATCGGTGGTATATGAATGAATGAATGAATGAATGAATGAATGAATGAATGAATGAATGAATGAATGAATGAATGGTTCAGAACTCTTTAGCTTTGCATTTCCTTTACATCAGATCTTCCTTCTCCCTACATTCCTTGTGCCGACAGAGAGACAGATTCAAAAGTCCATACCTCTTTTAACAGAAAAAGAGATTACGGACTGGCACCCAAAAGGGAGGGCTGTGGGATATGATACCTATTAATGCTGCTCTATAAGATTCTAGTCTTCATGCATTACACTGAAAAAGTCTGATCCTTACTACTCCCTTAGATAGCACTGTAAACTGCAACTGAATTTATAATAGCTATTTGTAAATGCCCAAGTGCTTCCATTGCATCTGTGAGGGTTCGAATGTGGGACATCATTTCAAGTCTTACCTCTCCCCGATGTCCTACATAGATGAGGGCACAGATGGGGTGGAAAGCTCCAGTTCCACAGGCAAACAGGTGTGTCCGATTCAAAGGGTAAAGTACTCGGATATAGTTGGCACATTCTGTCTGGAAAATAAAGCGTAAGCCCAGTTGACAACGACACTTTATTTCTCGCTTCTGAAAATGATTTTTTTTTTTAAAAAAAGGTTTTCTTTATGAGGGGGAAAAGGGAGGGATGGCATAATAAGAAAATGGTTATCTAGACCAATGTATAAGTATTGCAATACAAAAGGACCGCCTCCTTCCATACGAGCCTCCCCCTACCTTAAGATCAGTCCAGGAGGCCCTGCTGAAGGTGCCATCCCTTAAGGAGGTCAGGGGGTGGCATGTTGAAACAGGACCTTCTCAGGCCCTTGCTCCCAAACTTTGGAATGCCCTCCCAACAGAGTTTCGTCTGGCTCTGACACTTTTGGCCTTTCGGCGCTAGGAAAAGACCTTCCTATTTAGCCAGTAATGTTCTTTTAGCTGGGCGCATGAGTAGCAGGATTTTATTATTTGTATATTGATTGTTTTTAACTGTTTGTTATTTTGATGGTTTTAACATGTTTTATTGTTTTCATGTATTGTTGCAAGCTGCTCAGCGACCGCTTGGTAATGGGGTGGCTATTTAGCCTGTAAATAAATAAATAAACAAACAATAGGGAATGGGTCTGGAGTCTAAACTCCTGGTACAGCACTGACCACTTAAAGGAGGAGGAGGAGGAGCAGAACAGAAGAAGAAGGAGGAGGAAGAAGGAGGAGGAGGAGAAGAAGAAGAAGAAGAAGAAGAAGAAGAAGAAGAAGAACAACAACAACAACAACAACAACAACAACAACAACAACAACCCAAAGTGACTGAAAAGGCACTTCCAGTTTTGAAAAATGGGTACGGGGAGGGGGGTTTAAATGGCGTAGGTGCCACTGACCTATTTAAAAAGTGAATAGTCTCTCCTGGAGCTGCAAGAAGTAGAAAGGTTATACTGTGTAGTTTAAATAAGGGAAGTTAGGGCAATTTTGGAATTGACAGCACTGTTTTGGGGACAATGCAAGTACAGTGGTGCCTCGGATAATGACGGTAATTCGTTCTTCGAGGTTAGTTCTTATCCGAAACACGTCGTTATCCAAAACACAGTTTCCCATAGGAATGAATGGGAAACCGTTTAATCCGTTCTGGAGCCTAGGAAAAAGGCACAGACACCTGGTTTTTTGCTCAAAACTCTTTAAAAAGTGCACTTTAAAGGTACAGATGCAATTTCACCTGGGATAACGTTTTTACTGATGCATGCAGGAAATTCATTATCTGAGACAGTACATAGGGAAAATTCCTTATCCGAGGCAGCCCATAGGAAGATTCGTTATCCAAGGCAGCCCATAGAGAAAATTCGTTCTCCAAGGCAGACCTATACCTAGGAATTGCGATTCGTTATCCGAGGCAGCCCATAGGGAAAATTCGTTATCAGAGGCAGCCCTATACCCGGAAATTTGCAGTTGTTATCCGAATTATTTGTTATCCGGGGCAGTTGTTATCTGAGGTACCACTGTATTACGATCAGTCAGCCCTTTCCCCCACTCTTCCCTTGAACCAAAATAACAGGAAGAGATGTGTGGAGGTAATCCATTGGTGGTGTTTTTTTCCATTCTTCAGAGGTTGACATCATTCATGGACTCCAATTCCACATACAGTCACATAGAACAATACATGCATACCTCTACTGTCTTCGCCAGCCAGACGTTTTCTGCTTGTTTTGAAAGTTATTCACCCATTTCCTTTCATACTACCTCCAACCAGGCAGCAAGTTCTCTGTGCTACTGCAGAAGCAAGCAGCAAATTCCTATTGCCTTCTAGGAAGTTTGGCACACATCTCTCACCCCCCCCCCAACACACACTCTATACCCAGTACAGTATTAGTCCTAGTCCTCATCAGACTGTACATGATGTGACCCTGCCTCAATCCCATTGTATTTTCATCTCAGGCCAGGAAGGAAGGCCTCCGTATTGCCCCATCCGGTCATTTCCTGTATTAACCCAGATATATATGCACCATCACAGTGCTGTGTTAGGTCAGCAGAAAACAGGAAGAAACAATCACAATAGGCCCCCCAAACAACACCTTTATTTAGAAATTCCAAGAATCTGGTTCAACAATGCTTCATCTTAAAAATGACTGCTTAGTCTTGTGCCAAATCATGAGATATTCTGATAATCTTAATTTTTTTTTTTAAAAAAAGCTGGCCCTCTCCCTGTTTAGTTCCTTGACTTGCTTTATAGTCTATCAATACCATAGTCCCTACTTTAGCAATCTTCTTTTAAAAAATATAAATATGTTACTAAGGATTAACTTTATTTTATTTATTTATTTATTTATTTATTTATTTATTTATTATTTAAACTGTGAGAATTTTTTAAAAAACTATTGACCAATGTCTTCAAAAAGGAGAGCTTGATGATCATTTTTAGATGATCTGCAGAAGGTCCCTGATCATTGTTAGACCTGCAGAAGGTCCCTGAACTGAAATCCAAGTAATGTCAGCTTTATTTGATCCACTGCCCTCTACTTTCATTGATGATAAAAACATGAGGCAATCAGCTTGAAAGGAAGACAGATTCGATCTTTATTTCCTTCCCAAACAAATGTTCAAAGAAGTATATCTGGTTTCCTGATTGACTTTTATCCTCACAACCACCTTGCAAGGTAGCTTTGTTTGACCAAGTGTAACTGAGTCAAACTTTACAATTACAGTCAAGCAGGTATTTTAGCATGGGTCTTGCCACTGAATGTTCTACGCTTTACATACTGTACCGCATGGTCTCATAAATAGCACAGTTACAGGTTGTTAAAAGGGGGTGTGGTAGTTCAGCAGGCTCCAAAACTATTGACCAATGTCTTCAAAAAGGAAGCTTGGCTCCAAAATCTGTTGACCTGCAGAAGGTCCCTGAACTGAGCTGCAAAGTCGGCAGCTCGGTGGTTCGAATCCCAGGTGCAATGCAGTGTAAGTGAGCTCCCACTGATAACCCCAGCTCCTGCCAACCTAGCAGTTCAAAAGCATGTAAATGCAAGTAGATAAATAGGTACTGCCATAAAAAGTGGGAAGAGAGCGACCAAAATGATTACTGGGCTGGGGCGCCTCCCTTATGAGGAAGGCTAAAACATTTGGGGCTCTTTAGTCTGGAAAAAAGGCGCCTGAGGGGGGATATGATTGAGACGTACAAAATAATGCAGGGCATGAGTAAAGTGGATAGAGGGAAGCTCTTCTCCCTCTCACAAAATACCAGAACTAGGGGACATGCACTCAAATTGAGGGCTGGGAGAGTAAGAACAGACAAAAGAAAATATTTTTTCACCCAGCACGTTGTTAGTCTATGGAACTCCCTGCCACAGGATGTGGTGATGGCATCTGGCTTGGATGCCTTCAGAAGGGGATTGGACAGATTCCTGGAGGAAAAGTCCATCACAGGTTACAAACCGTGATGGAGATGTATAATCTCCAGGCTTAAAACTAGGGTACTTCAAGGGCCAGATGCAGGGGAGTGGTATCAGGAGACAGATATCTAGTCTCATGCGCTTCCAAAAGCATCTGGTGGGGCCACTGTGAGATACAGGAAGCTGGACTAGATGGGCCTTTGGCCTGATCCAGCATGGCTCTTCTTATGTTCTTATGTTAAGGTAAAACAGTGTTTCCTTGCAGCCGTGCCAGCCACATGGCCATAGACTTGCACAATACTGGCTCTTCGGCTTGAATATGGAGATGAGCGCTGCCCCTAGAGTCGGACACGACTAGCACACATGTGCAGGGGAAACCTTTACTTTTACCTAGATTGTTAAAATCTACAGTGTTATTCCTTTCAGTTTTATGAAATGATGAGAGTGCTTAAATCCCGTGCTAACTTCACAACCACAATTATGGACTGGGGGAGGGGGGGTTGTCTCTAGGAGGAAAGACTGCTTCTGCTCAGTCCACCAATCTCCTCTGATTCCAAGCAGGAATTGGGGAGTTTACTACAAGCTGCAGAAGAGAAAACCCCGTGAATTCTTGCCAGTGAACATTCACTTGGCAAGATATCTCTACAGAAAAGGGAAAGTCTTCCAAAGTGCTTCATAACAGAAACACACATATTACACAGAGTAGTCTACTCTAGTTTATCAGATTTGTTTCTATTTTGTATCAGTTTTAATCTTTTTTTGGTCTGTGTGGATAAATTGATTCTGCACAAAACTTAGTAGATTTGAAATAAAATAAATACTTTGAGGTGCCATCATTCCTGCTCTCTAAGACATCATGCCTGGCTAAGTACATCATCAACATAACACCCACAGTCATGCTGTACAGACTGATTCAAACTGGCCTTTGTTTCATGTGATCCTGATCAGTACAACAAAAGCACATTCACCCATTTTATACCCACATCAAATCTCCCCCTATTTGATCACGGAGTCGTAAGCCTCACAAGATGCTTCACTCTATGGAGAAGCATGATGCTACCACGTAACATGAACATCAGTTTAGTTCTTTGCTGTGTCATTTCTTTAAATTTAAGTTATATGGTGTTTACTGATTTGTTGTTTGTACAGTTGATATTACTGTTTTGTCTTGGTGTAAAAAAACCAGTGGTCTTGGTAGCCAGATGGGTGGTATATAAATCAAGTAAGTAAGTAAGTAAGTAAGTAAGTAAGTAAGTAAGTAAGTAAGTAAGTAAGTAAGTAAGTAAGTACGTAAGTAGATTATTCAGATGTCTCAGTTACCAAAGAGAGGCTCATCTATTTTCCTTCCCTCCATGGAATAAAAATTAAAGCTCTGGTATTGACAAGGGCCTCCTTGCAGCTGTCCTCCAGTTCAAATAAAGCTGAAGGAGAAAAAAAATGTGGAGGGAGGGACAATGGCAGGAAATGAAGGAAACACACAACCATGATCTGGGCTAAGTGGCCACAGAAAAAGGAAATGTAGGTAGTTACACATCAAGAAGACGAATGGCCATTTAGGAGTTTGACCTGGATTAATTGCTCCCTTTTCCAGAGCAAGGATCACTGGCCGATAAGCATAGAGATGTCAGGGAGGCTATTGGAGGAACCTCCGGATTCCAATGGCCTCTAAAGATCTATCCATCTCCCAACACACAAAAATAAGTCTGTGTATTGCTGTAGAAAAACAGGCTCTCAGGGACTCCCACTCTTTACCCTGGCCTTCTCGCTTCCATTTCTCTTTCTGCGTCACCTCTTCAGATAGTATATGTACTATATCTTAACTTCAGTCCCCAGTCTAGCTGCATCACTTTCTTTTTATTAATTGTATGCACCGAAGGAACCAGATAATGAGTTATATAACCCTTTGCTTTTAGTTCTAGGGTTCAAATCCAGGTCAGAGCTGGTACCCACTTTAGGACTAAACACATAATAATATGAAGCAATAAACAGATCTGATTCATAGCAAGGTGTCATGTATCACAAAAGCCATAGTCACAAAAAGACTGGGATCTTAATGCACTTAAAGAAAATCTGCTATTCCTCAGAACACCTCCCCCAAAAGTGAAGTCTAAAGCCATATTTATCTTATATACTTAGAAAAGAGATTTTGATTATAATTCAAATTTTATCATCATGTTTTTAATTTGATTTACTTCCTATTTTATCAAGTAGATAATTAAAGTGACAACATTATTTTCATCTCCATATTTTTATTCATAGTTGACTCATAAGCAAAAAAAAATATTATCCTATCTATGCAAGAACCTGGAGCATCAGCACCAACCAGGCAGAGGCCAGCATTAAAAGAAAAAAAGAGTCCAGGAAATACCATTCAAACCTTTTGAATGGAACAAATTTCTCATTCCAAAAAAAAAAAAAGAAGCCAGTTCTACCCACCCACAAATGATTTTGTTTTCACACCTCTTCAGCCCCTAAAGATTAGTAATTTATTCAAAGTCTTCCACTGTTTACCAATTTCTGGCTAGGGTTGTCCAACTCCAATGACATACAAGAACAGGGAATGAATTAGCAAAGCAAAATTCCCTGGGTATTAATATGCTATGAAGGATTTGCTTTTATGCACTTTATTTTTGTTTGTTTGTTTTTATACCATCTTGCTCCTGTTTGATGCTCAGATAGATATTGTTTTATTTCTTATTATGTTTTTATTATTGGATTGTGTGAGGAAAGGAGAAAGGATCCAAGATGGAGTCTAGATGGTTCTGTTGTATTGTCTCTCATTCAGGCTAGAATACCAGCAGTCAGCAAGAAGCAGTTTCTATTTCTGTGTGAGAATGTTTTGCTATGATTTGTACAGGCAGTTATTCGCAGGTGTCTTATCTGCTGGGAACAAGGAAGATGGAGCTTTGTTGTACCATCCAAGAAGAATGAAGCCATAACACCAGTGCCAACAATTAATTAAGGAATCGCTGTGAGATGATTGCATGGGAACCTAAACAACATGAACTATCATTAAAACTAGCCCGATGATTTCCACTGAGTTGGAAAGGATGGACAAAGGAGGGGGGTGATTTGATGAGACTGGGAATGCTTTTTAAGTAGAATTTAATAGAGAGCTTTTGTCTTCAATATATTGTCTTCAAATGCTTGCATAAGCTTGGTTGGAATATGCTAGGCATAGTTCTCCCACAATGGAAAGTGTAACTTAGAATTAGTGAGATAGTTTCTTTATTTTACTGATTGCCAAAGACTGACTATTACCTGTATTTTGAATTGACTTATTTTTCAATAATTCTTCAACTAACTATTTTAAATAAAAAATAATAATTTTACAACTGGTTTGGTTTTTGCCCAGGGGTGGAAGAGCTAAATCCAGAGTATTGGTTTAATGGTGGCAGTTTGGCTGGTGTATTTTAAAAGTACACAGTCTGTTTAAGTATTTTACTAAACCCAGAGGTGATCTTAGGAAGCCTTTGGGAGAAGGACCCAGACGGTTCCTTGACAGATTGTTTATTTATTGTGTGTCTTGATTGATATTTGTGCAACTTTATAAACCGCCCAGAGTAGCCATGCATGGATAAATAAATAAATAAATAAATAAATAAATAAATAAATAAATAAATACCTTTGTTTATAAGCATAATTCGTTCCAGTCCAGAAATATGCTTGTAAACCAAAACACATATATTAAAGCAAAGTTTCCCATAAGAAATAATGGAAACTCAGATGATTCGTTCTGAGGTCCTATAGAACACATACCGTACACACAAAATGTCAAAACTCACAAAATAAGTTGGCTAGAAGTCCATGTCTCCACCATGGTTTAGGTCAGGGGTCCTCAACCTAAGCCCCCGGGGCCGGATGCGCCCCCCCCAAGGTCCTGAATCCGGCCCCTGGGACCAATTGCAACCCCAACACCTACCCCCTTTTTTGTGAGCAAGCCAGCCTCCACAGCTGCTTTTGGACTGTGATCCAGCCCCCAGTGGTGTCTGGGTGGTGGTGGACCGGCCCGCTGTTTGAAAACTTTGAGGACCCCTGGTTTAGGTACTTGGCTGTGGAATCTGCTCTGTTTGTGTTTTTAATGTGACAATAATAAAATGCAATTTGTAGCCCTATACACATTTGACTAGCAGCCCCATGACTAGAAATGTTTTGAAAAATAAGAAAGGATGTTGAAAGCAAAGTAAATAAAAATATAAAGAAAAATAAAACAAATCCCTTACTTGCATTCCCCTTTGAACAGATTCCTCTCCATTCCTCTCTCTCCTCCCTCTGCTTTGGAGGCTGCCTGAGACAAAACTTCCAGACAATCACCTACAGTCCAGCAGAGGGGGGGGGGGAGAGAGCGCCACCACTGGCTCACTTGTGATCATGTGACCTGCTCCAGTGCTTGAGTTGCAAGACACTGCTTGTTAATCAAGGCAAAACTTAGAAGAAATTGTCTTGCAAAATACCCTTAAACCAAGGTACTCTTAACCCAAGGTATTTGTACTTTATCTGAGGAAATGTTATTTTCTCACAGAAACTCCAGTAGTATATATGATTTGCATTTTATTGATTTGCATAGTTAATAGCTGATGAATTATATACTGTACGGTAATCACTCTTTAGCATCAGGTTGGATACACCTGGATTTTTTGAACAAACCCCGAAAAATTTGCTCCACATTTTATCCCATTTTGCCAGACACTGAGATTATTCCCATCTAACTTTCTGTTTTTCAGATACTTAACATTTTATGAATTGTGAGCAAAAGTTTGCAGACCTAATATGGCAGTTCTATTATACTGGTGCAATTTGATAAAATAAATTTTCATATGCCTACTTGTTCCTTTGCTTGGTGTCTTATCCAACATACTGAACAATCAATAAAACGTAAAGAAAGATATTGAAATGGAGAAAAGCTAATGTTCCTACTTTGTAACACTGGATATGGGGAATTGATTTGTAAGAAAGTTACATAAATACAGACTGAATTTTTTAGGATCCAGACTGGCAAATGCTGTACTGTATAGAACAGTATTCCAACAATACTCTAATAAACCTACAGCTATGTTAAAAGCAAATCAGAGGAGTTGGGTTACAAATTACCTAGATCCTTAGTTCAGATAAGCAACTCAAGTCCGCTACTGATAATCTAATTGCTTTCATACACCATTTCTCTTCCTCTAATAACAAGAAAGTTGGCTCTAAATCTTTTGCTTCCATTTCTTTAGCATTTGCCGTGTCTGTTTTTCTAGTGTAATAAGTCTATTTAATCCTGTCAAGCATGATTAATCTCTGTTTCCATTTAGCTGAATTATGGCATTTAGAGAAGCCTTTCAATACCCCTGGTCTTGCAGGCATATTTCAGGAGCACCTGGTTTTTCTCAGCCAAAGGGGCACCACATTTCAATGGAGGAAACCCGAAGGGCAGCACCTGAAAACTAACAACTCTGATTCCAACTCCTATCGCCCTGTTTGCCTTTTCTCACTCTC
Source organism: Phrynocephalus guinanensis (assembly GCA_037367245.1). Classification (NCBI taxonomy): domain Eukaryota; kingdom Metazoa; phylum Chordata; class Lepidosauria; order Squamata; family Agamidae; genus Phrynocephalus; species Phrynocephalus guinanensis. The sequence goes on from CM074734.1 coordinate 46,841,314, forward strand.
CTTGTCAGGCAACAGCCCCCTGTGGCACCTTATTATGTCACACACTGTTAAAAAGGGGCAGAATATGGCTGAAATGGAAGGAGGAGGCAGCATGATAAGCAACAGCTTATTTACTGAATATAGTAGGAAACCAGTATCTGCTGGGGATTGGTTCCAGGTCTTTCTGAGGATAATGAAAACCGTGGATATGAGAGAATGTCCCCCCCCCCAAAAAAAAACCTTCTGTTTTATGACAGTAGCTTGCTTTACAGCTTCTATTTTTGCGACAGTAGCTTGCGTTACAGCTGCTGTTTTACAAAGTAGCTTGCTTTACAGCTTCTGTTTGTGACAGTAGCTTGCTTTACAGCTGCTGTATTATTTATTTAACTTTTTCCTCTCGCAGCTGTGGATAAATGAATCAGTGGTTAATGAATCAGTGAATACGGGGGCCCTACTTATTTTTATACATTGTTTGTCCTCCCAGCAGGGCCAGCAATGCAGTGTCCAATACAATCATAAAACTGTGTTCATGACCTGGGGTTCAATCCGAGGTAGCAGGCTCATGGTTGACTCAGCCTTCCATCCTCCCGAGGTCAGTAAAATGAGTACCCAGCTCGCTGGGGGAGGGGGGCAATGTGTAGCCTGCATACCGTATTAAACTGTAAACTGCCCAGAGACTACTTGAAGTGGTATGGGGCGGTATATAAGCAAAACACTTTGCTTTTATTTTAAAAAGAAACCCAAAAGAAAATGAAAAATGAAAATTGGTCGGGTTTTTAAAATTTTATTAAACATTTATTCTAGCATTTTTAATTAAAATATCCTAAAATATTTGTAAGGAAAGGCACAGTGGAATATCGTTATGTTGACCCTCCTATCGAAAAACTCAGTAAAGATGAAGCTGGTCTGATGTCCTGCAAGAAGGAACTATTCCGAGCAAAGTTCTGCAACAGAAAAAGCCTTATTTCATGTAACCACCAACTCTGGTCCAAAAGTAGGAAGGCATGTGCCTCCACTGAAGATCTGAAATTATGGGCCGATTCCTATAAAAGACTTGGTCGGTTTTCCTCCCTTTGCGCTATAGGATTGGATAGGAGTGGAACTACCCTCTATCAAGTGTTGTATCCAATGACAGAGTCAGTCAGTCAGTAAGAAAACAGTACTGGAACAAACAAACAAAAAAGATTTGGTACTGATTAAAGAATTCTTTTTTGTTTGACTAGAAAAACCAGGGTCTTCAGAACGATCCCTTCTTCACCCACATGGTTCTGCCACATACTGTATACCATAGTGGACAAAAGAACATGATTAAAACGTATATCAGATTTATTACACAGCTTTATTTTATACAACCTTGATTCTCTTTGCATCTTAAAGCTACCAAATATCTACTAAGGCAGGGGTCCTCAAAGTTTTCAAACAGCGGGCCAGTCCACCTCCTCCCAGGCACCACTAGGGGCCACACGACAGTCCAGAAAAAAAGGCCGACATGAAAAAAGGGGGAGGGGGAGGGAGGGGCAAGTGGGCGGAGCTCACACACACACACACAATCGGCCCATGATTGGTGCCTCTCCGGGGCCCCAGCAATGCCTCCTACTCTGGATCGCCACCCTGTGGTGCCGCTGCTGGGATCCCTCTGCTGCACCTACTCCTCCTCCTACATTGGCAGCGGCTGGAGCTGCTCTCCTTCCTTCCTTCCTTCCTTCCTTCCTTCCTTCCTTCATTGCGTCAGGAAGGAGGTGGCAGCCCAGGCAAGCTCAGGCCCCTCATCACCTTCTGGGCGGCCACTCAGGATGAGGAGCAGCAGCTGCGGCAATGGCAGCAAGGCTGGCGCCACTGCATGCGGATACAGCCGTGCGTCCTAGCCATCACGGCACCCCAGAGGGAAAGAGCTGCCTCCTCTCTTGGCCTGGACCGGCCCAGTCTGACTAGGTGTGCTACAAGTGAGGGAGGGAGGGAGCAAGGGCTGGGAAGGAGGGAGGGGAAGGCAGGAAGGCCTGTTGAAAGCAACCCGCCTTCTGCTCACTGGCCAAGCCCACACAGGATGTGGTGCTCTGTTGGTTTGCCAGCCTGCCCATCACCAACCGGGGACAAATGCAGCCCCCCCCAGCCTCCCAGGAACCAGGCCCGGGCCACCATTGGCCTTCCCTTCCCTTCTCTTCTTTCTCCGCCACCTCCTCCTCACTGGTCTCTAACCCAGTGGTGGTGGTGGCGGCCTCAGCCTCTGACCATGGCTGGGATCCCTCCTCCCTTCCCTTGCTCCACAGAGCAAGGCAGCAGCTCAGAGGGGGCTGGGTAGGCGAGAAGTAGCTCCATTTCCCCCTTGGTCACCCGCTGTACATCCCTCCACCAGTCCACTGCCATGGCTACTCCGGCTCGGAAGGCTGGCAGGTGCTGCCTCCGCCTGCCCCCTTCCTTCCTCACAACCACAACAACACAGGCGGCGGCCACACAAGGAAGGAAGGCGGATGCAGGGTGGAGGAGGAGCAAGGACAGGGCCTTGGGGCCATAGAGGGAGTGGGAGACCTTGCCACAGCCCTCCCATTTTAAATTGCCCCTGCTCGGCTGCAGCCAGTGTCTCGACCATCTGGGCAGTGGGTGGGGGGAGTGGGGGACCTTTGCTGTGGCCCTCCCACTTTGAACTACCCCACTGGCCATCGTGCTGATCATCTGGGCAGTGGGTGGAGGGAGTGGGGGAAGCGACATAGCCCACCGCTTTGAACTGCCTCAGTGATAGAAGCAGCTGCGGAGGCTGGCTTGCTCCCAAAGCAGGGGGTAGGTGGGGGTCTGCAATTGGTCCCAGGGGCTGGATTCAGGACCCTGGGGGGCCACATGTAGCCCCCGGGCCTTAGTTTGAAGACCCCTGTACCCCTGAATCACAATTTGGGCATTTGGTCTCTAAAAAGTTTGCCATCACTGGCCTAGGAGAAGCTTTAAAGCCACTAAAATCCACAGAATAAAAATCCAGTGAAATCAGGACATTCCAGTAGCTATACTGTTGTTGCTTTAAGCTAAATAAATAAATAAATAAATAAATAAATAAATAAATAAATAAATAAATCTTTTAACCATCAGGTGGGATGATGGAGGCAGACAAACTCATTTTATCTTCCTGAGATAACACACCTTAAGTGGCCCAAATATTCCTGGAAGCCGCTGTAGCTGTGCCTTCCCGGGCGTCATTGGTCAGGTTCTCACTGATCTTGCTGAAAAGCAGGATTATTGTACTACCCCTCAATGTAGTTCAGTGGTCCTCTTTATGGATTCTCTGTTATGTTTTCCTAAAAACATATCCCCTAAAAGAGCAAGGAGTGGGGATTTTAAAAGCCTGCTCCAAAGCCTGCAGCCATTGGTGAAAGATTGCAAAATAAACATGTGGAGGCTGAACCATGAATGACAGCGACTCTTGGGAGCAATTACTGTGGGATGGACTGTCAACAAGGGGTTCAGATCACGTCTCAGGCCTCCTCCATTTCCCCATTGTCTCAGCTTACGTTTCAGAATGACTACTTCCAGGGCTGCACAGCAAAGGGATTGCTCAAGAAACAACAGACATGGCTGGGAAGTAAAAAAAATCTGCAGCAAACACTTCCATCAGTATTTTCTCTTGCTTCGTTGGTGATAATCTACTGATGTCATGAGCAGTCAGAATGCAGGGAGGGAGATTCTGGGCTAGGCAAGAAGCAAAATGGATTGCTTTGCCAAAGTCATTGTTTTTCATTAGAGAACTAATAGTACTCCCCACAAATAAATGATGAGGAGCAATAATGTAGACAGGAGAGCACTGCAGCTACATGGAAAAACAAAATTACAGTGTGTGTGTGTGTGTGTGTGTGTGTGTGTGTGTGTGTGTGTGTGTGTGTGTGTGAGAGAGAGAGAGAGAGAGAGAGAGAGAGAGAGAGAGAGAGAGAGAGAGAGAGAGAATAGGCCGCTATCCCACAGCCAGAAAATCCGGATCAAAGTAAAATGCGGATTTTCCCTCGGAATGGTCACATGGTTGAAAACGCTGTTCCTGTGTCCCCACGGGCACAGTTTAAATAACCACATCTTTTGTGTTCCCACAAGTGGGAACTGCAACACAGCAGAACGAAAAGGTTTTGATGAAGATTTTCCGAGTCCCCACGGATTCAAGTACCGGTTAAAAATCTGCCATGAAACTGAGACAAGCTTTGAACCACCTCGAGACCAGGTACTTGCAAAACTCACTGGGTCACGCTTAAGTGGGCATGGTCACATTTTTTCCCTTTAAAGTCTCCTGGTTGTGGGGACACAATTTTATTAACCACATCTTCGAACAGTTTGAAGTAGTTTTTAGTGGTCATGGGACAGCAGTCTAGGAACAACTATCAGTGCCACAACCTACCCTTTCGAAGAAGGTCCATAGTTAAACCTGTCCTTGGAAGGCGAAAGTTGAATGGTCAAATGACAATGAGAGCCCTCATCACAGTGATTCTAAACAGAGAACTTCCCCCAGGACTGGCTCTACTCTCAGCAATACTACAGCATCTGTCTGCCAGTCGGCATGGGGAAATTGGATGCAAGACCAGATGGATTTTTAGGGTGTTATCCAGCCCAGCTATCTATTATCAGCTGAAGATAGCTTCAAAGTTACATAACTTGCTTCTTTGCTAGGAAAGTGTGTTAAATCCTTTGTTGAATCTCAGGCACCCCATGCCTTCAAGTTTGGCACCCAAAATGCAAGGAAACACCCTCTGGCTGATTTAATGTTCTTCCTTTCCTAAGAAATCCTTTACTTACTCTGGAAGATGAGTCATGGCTACTGGACTTCTTTTTTGAGAGATAGAAACATTTCGCTGTTCATCCAAACAGCAGCGAAACTTTTCAATCTCTCAAGAAAAAGAAGTCCAGTAGCCATGACTCAACTTCCAGATAAACTCACCTGGATGACTGAGAATCTTCACAGACCTTTACTTACTCATGCCTGCAAAACTAAGCATATGGAAGCGACCTGTTGTGCCTCTTACTACATAATAATAATAATAATAATAATAATAATAATAATAATAATAATAATAATAATAATAATAATAATAATAATAATAATAATATCTGACTGTGAGAACAATATCAAGAAATTTCATACAATATTACGAGCAGTTGCCAATCTTAGATACAGTATAACACCATCAGAGCTATAAAAGCAGCAGTATTACAAACAGCATACATACTACACTATTTAACAGATACATGGGGGGTTGTTAAAACTAGTACAGTATCTGTTATATAGTGTTGCCTAGATGCCCTAAGCATATCTGATCTCGCCTGATTTCGGAAGCTAAGCAGGGTCGGCCCTGGTTAGTACTTGGATGGGAGACCACCAGGGAATACCAGGTGCTGTAGTTGCCTGGAGTAGGAACTGGCAAACCACTCCAGTATTCCTGCCAAGAAAACTCCATGGACATGGAGTCACAAAGAGTTCGGCCATGACTATAACGACACAACACACACATCTGTTATATAATGCCACTCAATGTTTCTAGACTTTTGTTTGACTGTGTCCGGTACAGTATTTTTTAAATAGCAGACAAACAAACAGCTATATGGACTGATCTATAATTAGAAGATGCTGACCCAGGCCCTTATAATGGCAATTCCTTTTCTTTTCTTTTTTCTATTGGTGTCTTTTCATTTGATAAATGCAATGCAGATCAACTTCTCCATACATCAGCCTTTCCAGGGTGGCTACCTGAAAAACACTCATCCCAATGAAATGTTGTTAGAGAGAAAAAAACTGAACTTCTTTTCCCATTTGCTTTCCCCATGTTCTTATTCCTTGAGTGCCTTGAACTGCGCTAAGTTTATTTAGTCTACAGAATTTATACCATTTCCAGGGGTTGGAAAAGAACTACAGAAAAGTCCTAAATAATGATCAGGAAGACAATAAAACCATGCAAAAACAATAAAAATCATGCTGCCTTTACAAGGTATTCTGGGAACCTTTTAGCTACAGGGTACAACGTATAGGGCATATCCAAGTAAATAAATACACGTTCAGATTTGTGTTATATGGGTTGTGGGTTTTTGTTTTGTTTTGCTTTTGAAAAACTAAATAAATTCCTTGCTACTTTGCTCAAGTTAAAAAATGCACACACTGTAATTTCACGTAATACTCCCTTACAGAAAATAATAATGCAATTAAGAATCTTGGAGCAGCCATCCCACCAAAAGAGTAAGGAATTATAGAACGAGGAGGAAGTTTTAAGATAGCTGTGCTCTGACTGTCCACATTTGCAGAGCTAGCTCAGAACTTCCTCTTCCCTTCACTCTTTCTCTGCTGACCCTTTTTCACTCTTTTTCCCTGCTTTGGTTGTCCTATACAGGCACTAGGAGCCTCTCATAGAAACAGAAAAGAAAGATTCAAATGGGGAGGAGGTTACAAGCGGACCCTGCCACCAGGCGTTGGAGAGGAGAGGATTCAAATGGTTTATACGGTGCAAACACAGTGAGTTCCTCTCTTCCCTTGGCTGACTCTGCCTAAGTGATGAGCTGAAGTCTGTAAAAAAATGTGATCTCTGTGTTTGGGATGGTACGTGCTCTGTGTAAGAGAAGGAATCACCCAAGAGAAAGGCAGGAACAAGTCTTCAGGAAAGGATACAAGTTCATTTCAAATCTCATTATAATAGGAGGTGAAAAAGTCACAACAAGTCTATCAGGAAATACTTTTGCAGCAGAAATGGGGTGTCTTACCACTGGGTCTTTTCCTTTCTGAAAACATTCTTCTTTCTGCCCAGGGAGAGGTGGCCAATAAATCTGAAAAGGAAGGAAAAAAAACATGAGTGCCAGACATTTAGTAACCTAAAGGTATGAGGGTTTTTTGGGGTTGATAATAAAATCTTCTAGTTGAGGCTTTGGAAACATTTAAATTTAACATTTAAATCCTTGTTATGCTGCCATTCATTACCAGAAAAGCAATTGTCTGTGAGGTTTTTGTACTTAGTTAACCACAGTTCAGAATCCATGCTGGTGCCTGGAGAGAGCTAGGCAGACAAGCACTGAACTCGGCTTAAGTTCTATTGTACTCCTATGTGACGACATCTTCCTTTTAAATGTGTAATTGTGATGAAAATGTAAAGTGTAAGGAACCAAGCTATTAATCTTCACAGGATCCTCTTGGTAATGCTGCCACCTTTTAAATCGACGCCTTATGAACTGGGACAGACTCAGACGTATAATATAAAAATAATAATGATGTTTATTGAGAAAATAAATAAATACAATAATGACTGAAGTTGGTATGCGTTGCCTTAAGCATAAAATAGATTAAATCAAATCTTCAAGCCTCCCTGTCTTTAATAACCAGTAAATAGCAAAGCCTTCACACCTAACCTGCCTGACTGAATTCTTAACAGAGCTGTGCCCTCTCAGCTCACAACTCAAATCTTCCTCACAGACCAGGCTCCACCCTTTTTATACCATACAATCCCCCACCCTCCTGCTGGGATTGGCTGATGATTTACATATGTATTTCTCCTGCTTCCAGGGTGTTGTCACAATCTATCCCCAAGAAATACTGTTCAGCTACTTCTCTAATCAGCTTAGAGAAGTAGCTGATTAGAGAACAAGCAAACAAAATGGACAACCGAATCCAAAACAAGAAGGGTATCTGATGTGCATCATGGCTGGGCCTAAGTAGAAGAAAACCTATGAAGTTAAGAAATAAAAAGATGAGACATGGATTAAATGTTAGGGCTGAATAGATGAACTCTGAGAAGATCAGGTGGAAGAGAAGGACCAACAAATAAAATCTTCATTAAGAAAGATTAAGAACAAAAATAAGCATCAGTATTGTAAGAACAAGACAGCATAGTAGGAGTTTACGGGGGGGAAACAATGTTGTAATCAATATTAAGTATTTATTAACAGTTTCAATAGTCTTCAGAAAAGATGAGGAGGAGATAAAGAAGGAAAGAAGAAGCAAGAAAGTGATCAGGCACAGGAAAGGGGTCTATACAAAACTCAATAGGGAATATAAATATGTGCCAGTGTGATCTGCTAATGAGGTTGGAACTGACCAAGGATCACATCAGATTGCACCAGAAAGGGTCCCATTGCTGTGAGAGATTTCCTTACCCCAACTCTCCTATCTATGTGCAAATTGCTACAGCCCAGCCCCCAACAAGAGTAGTCCTTCCGCAGAACCAACAATGTCCAGTTTGGGCATGGATCAGGGCCAGACTCGGTTTCTACTGGCTGTCTATAAGGTTCCTTCAAAGGTGTGCGGGCAAGTGTACATACAGTGGACCCGTTCATATAACAAACAGTTTGTATAACATAAAATCTGTACAACATGAAAAATTCCGGAGATAGGGGAAATTTGCTTAACAGAATTGCCTATGGGGCAAATCTGTACAACATAAAAATGGGATTATTCCATTTTCAATGCATTCCTATGGGAAATTTATATAAAGGAAAATTTGCTGAACATAATTTCATTTGGAACAAATTAATTCCTTTATACAAGGTAGCACTGTACCTCTACCCCGTCCCACCCCTGTACATGGCTTTTCCTCCCCAGTGCACACGAAGCAACAGTTTTGAAGCAACTGTTTTTGTTCTGCTCACAAGGACATCTGTATTTGGGGTGTGTGTGCATGCATGTGCACCTGGAAAGAACCCTGCACAGCGGGGCCAAAAATTAGAGGGCATATTGCCTGTGTGTCATGGGATTGCCTGGAAAGAGCTCCCACTCAACTGTGTCTCAAGCAGTCCCAAATGTGAGCCACTCAGATGTCTAACTACAGCACTACAGGGCTTTCAAGATATGTTCCACACTTAAGGATGGTTTTACCGATTCCATTCCCTCAGTGAGTTGCTATGGCGGAGTGAAAATTCAAATACTAGTTTCCTGGGTCCTAGCCTATTATTCCGTCCTCTATACAACACCAGGCATGTAGAATGCAGCAATATAATAATGGGAAGTGTAACCCAAGTTTTCAGATATTCAGATGACACCCAACTTTATCTCTCCTTGCCGCCTAAATGCAAGGAAGCTTCTTCAGCTTTAAATCAGTGTTTGGTGTCAGTAATAGACTGGATGAGGGTGAACGAATTGAAACTTAATTCAGACAAGACAGAAGTGCTTCTGGTCAATCGAAAAGGAGATCAAGCAATAGGGATGGAGCCTCTACTGGGTGGGATTACCCTCCCATTGAAGAGGTGTCCAACTCAAGGATGCTCCTGGACTCTTCCTTGACCCCGAAAGGCCCAGATCTCAGCAGTGGCCAGGACTGCATTTGCACAATTAAAACTAGTGTGCCAGCTACGTCCATTTCTTGAGAGATGCGATCTCACCATTGTGATACATGCACTAGTTACTTCCCAGCTGGATTATGGTAACATGCTCTATCTGGGCCTTCTGTTGGAAAGTGTTAGGAAACTTCAGCAGGTCCAAAATGCAGCAACCAGATGGCAGACTGGGGTTGGTTACAGGGATCACATAGCAGCCCTGTTACAGCAGCTTCACTGGCTCCCAATCATTCACAGAGCACAATTCAAAATGTTGGTTTTAATGTATAAAGCCCTAAATGGCCTGGGGCCCAGCTGTCTCACACGACTGTATCCCCTGTTGTGAGCCAGCTTGGATACTAAGATCATCTGGAGAGGCCTTCCTCTCAGCCCAGGCACCCTCACAGGTGTGTCTTATGAGTGCATAAGAGAGGATCCTTCTCTGTTGCTGCTCCCAGATTTTGGATCTCCCTCTCATAGGAGGCCCGCCCCGCCCCATCATTGCTGTCCTTCAGCAAGCAGGTAAAGACGTTTCTCTTTAGGCAAGCCTTCCCTCAGTAACTAGCTAACTATTATGTGATAGATCGTTATGCATTACTACTTGGCCTGGACTAGTAGTACTATTTGTGCTTTCTATTGTTTGTATATCATCTCTTTAGCTATTATTCTTAGTTTTAATATGGCCTTTTTAATTATTATTATTATTTTTTATTATTTATTTATTTATTTATATAGCTTGTATGCTGCCCACTACCCAAAGGTCTCTGGGCGGCTCACAACCAAAATAGACAATTAAAACATCAAAATTACAATAAAATTAGAACAATAAAAACATGTAAATACAATAAATATGATACATTAAAATACAACACTAAAATTGCCATCAGGACCCACAATCATTAGTTTAAAAACTTCTGGAACAGGAGGGTTTTTACCTGGCACCGAAATGTTATCAATGCCGGCGCCAGGCGAGTCTCACTTGGGAGGGCATTCCATAGTCTGGGGGCAGTTGCTGAAAAAGCCCTATTCCTGCAAGCCATCCCTTTCGCCTCCTTAAGAGATGACTCTTTCAGGAGGGCTCCGTGACTTGATCTTAATTGCCAGGTAAGTTCATATGGAAGATAAAAGAATGCCTCTTCATACTCATCGTTCTTAGCTTTAAAGATTGCATCTAGTTTTGTTAACTGTTGTATACTCATTGATTCCAATTATATATAGTGTCCTTCAATGTTGTAAGACGCCTTGGGTCCTTTCCAAGGAGAAAAGTGGGGTAAAAATATTTTAAATAAATAAAACAAATAAATATTCCCAGCAAGTTTAGTAAAAGATACAAAACCCCCAAAAGTATTGGAAGAAAAGACAAATACCAAGGAGATGGATTAGGAGATAGAGCAGAATGAATTTTAAAACCACCCAAGACAATAGTAAGAGGACAACAACATGAAACTGAAAAAGATAAAGTACTTCTGTGAGCAATGAAACAAACTCTTATTCTGTTGCCTATAATGGATGTTTCAGTTCATTTATTCTGATAAAAGGAATGTAAGATGCTATTTCATTTCATTTATATTTCAAAAATAAAGAGGTCCCCGTGGTTGCTTTATCTGATACAAAAAGGCATCCATTATGCTATACTGTGTTGCTGTTTCATAAATTAGGAGAGAATGAAGAGTTATCCTTTTCAATACGGGACATCTGGTTAACCCTAACCTGGTCTTACAGCTTGGCTCTTTATACATAACTTGAGCAATTGTTTATGCAAGTGAAGGACTGATTTATAAAGTTTATTTTACAGGCTGTTGTGCAGGCAGAGAATTCTGGGGAAACATTCTTTTTAATTTAAAAAAATGGGGAGAAGGGTCTCCTTTGACCTGTCATTTCCCTTTTGTGTGGTCTCACACCCTCAAGGACACAGCAGTGCACAAACTGACAGTTTGATCTTCTTGAACCTTCTCAATGAAAGCTAAAAATTCACAGCTGGCTAAAATGTCAGTAGAATTCATTATTGTAATGCTCAAAAATCTTCCTTCCCAAAAATGGATTCATGAAGGGGGGGGGGAAACCCATATTTAATTATAATAAATTTGTTCTTTTCTCAACAACTGTTCCCTGGCCTGTTCCACTGACTAGGGGTCACAGTGGATGGGAGTTTCTTGGCTCAACAGGATCAGTGAACCGTGGCAATTTTAGCTATAATAGTACATTGTAGGGAAATATGGTAAGGAGTCTTGTGATAGTTTAAAGACTAACAAGTTATGTGTGTTCCAACCTTTTGAAGACGATATAGCCCACTTACTCAGATGCAAGAAGTAGGGTATAGTCCATGGAGAACTGTGCCAAATAAATTTTGTTCCTCTTCAAGTTGCCACAAAAAGGACATCTAAAACCAGAACCAACACAATGTCCTTCCAGTTCAATTTTTAAAAGCAGATGCAGCCATTTTTAAACAAACAAACAAATACAGGACCCACTGGACCTTAGAATCAATTCCCATCCTTCCTGCTCTGGATCCCAAACTCTTTTATACATCCCTTCAGTGCATACACATCTTCCTCTGAAAAGAGAAAGGTAGTCTAATGGCATCCAACTACATCCTCATGGGTTTTTTTTCTCACATTAGTGAGTGTTCACTATGGAATTTCCATTTGGCATGGAAAGGCCAGTTAATGAACACAGCAGAAGGATAGTTTTCAGGATGCCACTTTCTAGACCACATGGACGAGGGACAACTGGACCTCCAGATGGAACTGGGCTAAAAAAATCCCACCAGGATTAGCCAACAAAGTCAGTGGGGAGGAATGATAGGAACTGCTGTCCACCAACATGTATGCATGACACCTTCCCCACCCATGAGACGTACAAAAGAATGCAGGGCATGAGTAAAGTGGATAGAGGGACGCTCTTCTCCCTCTCACAAAATACCAGAACTAGGGGACATACAGTCAAATTGAGGGCTAGGAGAGTAAGAACAGACAAAAGAAAATATTTTTTCACCCAGCGCATTGTTAGTCTGTGGAACTCCCTGCCACAGGAGGTGGTGATGGCATCTGGCCTGGATGCCTTTAAAAGGGGATTCGACAGATTCCTGGAGGAAAAGTCCATCACAGGTTACAAACCATGATGGAGATATGTAATCTCCAGGCTTAAAACCTGGGTACTTCAAGGGCCAGATGCAAGGGAGTGGTATCAGGAAACAGATATCTAGTCTCGTGCGCTCCCAGATGAATCTGGTGGGGCCACTGTGAGATACAGGAAGCTGGACTAGATGGGCCTTTGGCCTGATCCAGCATGGCTCTTCTTATGTTCTTATGTTCATACCTTACTGAGCACCTCTTCGTTTTTATTTCTCTTCGGGGATAAAAGAACACGTCAAGTCATGGGAGAAGGATGGTGCACCCCCATACACATGCCATTGGCCTGTTAACTCCCTCCGGTTCTAGTCTGAAAAGCTAGAGCTGAACTAAGAATCACAGAATCATTGTAGGACTGGAAGGGACTTTGGAGGTCTTCCAGTCTTGAAGGTCTTCTTCTAAGATGAGAACCTGCAGCCAAACAACATTTGGACAGCTACGTGGCCCCCACGCTTGCTGCACCAGATATTAGATTCTTTGCTTGAGCTGTAATCTCACAAGGAATGCAATAAACAACGTTTTTACGTGAAATGTGACACTGCCATTCTATGCAATTAGAAATACATCCCACTAAACATATTCAGTGAGACCTAAAAAAAGGTAAGGTAAAGGTTCCCCCTGCACATGTGTGCTAGTCGTGTCCGAGACTAGGGGTGGTGCTCATCTCCATATTCCTGCCAAAGAGCCAGTGTTGTGCAAGTCCACTTGGCCAGCATAGCTGCAAGGAAACACTGTTTTACCTCCCAGCTTTTTACAGCACCTATTTATCTACTTGCATTTACATGCTTTCGAACTACTAGGTTGGCAGGAGCTGGGGTTATCAGCAGGAGCTCGCTCCGCTGCGTGGCATCCAGGATTCGAACCGCCAAGCTGCCGACTTTGAAGCCGACAGTTTTCGGGGTACAGGATCTGCCTGCATGAGTGAGGTAGACACTTATTTCAGTATGAACAATGTAATACAGGCAAGGTTGGACCATCATGGAGGAGAAGCTCTGGAGCTCTCCATTGGACAAGATTTTTCTAGGTAGGCTTGTTGCCTGTCCGTCTGGCTGTTTACACAGCCTCGTTCTCCAGAGGTACAGTGATACTGCTAGCAACCTAACTTACAAAATTACAAGAGGTAGGAAAGGAACAATTGGTGCAAAATGATTTACACACTAAAAAGTATGGGACTACTAGACCATCCTGTCAAATGTCTCATTTCCTGTCAAACTTTGCCAGGCTTTGCCCCAGCAGTTGATTTTATCATATGACATATATGACAGACAGATCCTTCTGGAAACTTATATTAATTGCTCATAACCTAATCACAAGTCTAGACTTCCCACGCTTCTGATTACATTTAATTGCAATATAATCTCTTTGGGGCTGGAAGCCTCCTTACACAAACTTCCCACCCACCTCCCACTCATTTCTAGCTTCTATTTAATCAGGTTTTCTGCCCTGGGCTCTAAAGTCATTTAAGGCCTCGCTTTGCTAAGCTCTTTCTGTTCAGCTCAAGTTTCAACTTTAAGGGAGGACAAGCATCTAAAAAAGGTGATTTAGATATCTTTACAGAGGCCACTGACAAATGCTGGCTTGTGCTATTGAGCACAGGCATGACTGCAGCAATAAAATTAAAAGATGCCTGCTTCTTGGGAGGAAAGTGATGGCAAACTTAGGCAGCATCTCAAAAAGCAAAGACATCACTTTGCTGACAAAGGTCCAGATAGTCAAAGCTATGGTTTTTCCAGCAGTGATGTATGGAAGAGAGAGCTGGACTATAAAGAAGGCTGATCACTGCAGAGTTGACACTTTTGAGCTGTGGTGCTGGAGGAGAGTCTTGAGAGTCCCCTGGACTGCAAGGAGATCAAACCTATCCATCCTGAAAGAAATCAACCCCAAATGTTCACTGGAAGGACGGGTTTTGAAGCTGAGGCTCCAATATTTGGCCACCTCATGAGGAGAGAGGACTCCCTGGAAAAGTCCCTGATGTTGGGAAAGATTGAAGGCAAAAGGAAAAGGGGATGGCAGAGAATGAGATAGTTGAACAGTGTCATCAATGCAACCAAAATGGATTTGACCAAACTCCGGGAGGCAACGGAAGACAGAAGGGCCTGGCGTGCTCTGGTGCATGGGGCCACGAAGAGTCGGACATGACTGAATGACTGAAGAACAACAACAATAATGCTTCAGAGGAGTTTACCCACAGCAGGACTGATCACCAGTCCAATTGTGAGGGGCATATGGTGCTAAATTACAAATAACACACATACATGACTAATATAAAGAGTAGGGCAATTGAATGATACATACATCATATGGCACATCAAGATGATGGATACCCCTTTAACATCAGTCTTTTCCACAGTGATGTCAGTAACTGCTAGCCAACAAGAACCATGGGGTTCTCCACAGCCTAAAACACTGAGCAGTTAGAGGCCAAACAATACACTATGGACAATACATCGCTAGAGGCTGAAATCATGTTAGTGATCTGGAGGATTTCAGGCAGACCTGCAGACAAAGGCCTTGTATCTGTCCAGAAGACCAGTCAAAGAACAAAACATGCTAATTTGCAACTACAGGAGGTGAGAAAAAAATGCAGGTTTGACATTAGAGATGGTTTCATTGCTACAGGAATTTTGCATCTAATGATGCACTTGCTACATCATCATCATCATCATTATCATCATCATCTTTTTCTTTTTAGTCTGGAAAAAAGGTGCCTGAGGAGGAACAGAATGAGACATACAAAATTATGCAAGGGATGGATAAGGTGGATAGAGGGAAGCTCTTTTCCCTCTCACACAATATCAGAACCAGGGACCATCCACTCAGATTGAGGGTTGGGAGACTGAGAACAGACAAGAGAAACTATTTCATTGCCCAGCGTGTTGTTAGTCTGTGGAACTCCCTGACACAGGATGTGGTGAAGGTATCTGGCCTAGATGCATTTAAAAGGGGACTGGACTGATATCTGGAGGAAAAGTCCATTGCAGGTTGGAACTCATGATGGGGATACATGTTATCTCCAGACTTAAAAAGAAGGTACCTCAAAGTGCCAGATGCAGGGGAGTGGTATCAGGAGACAGGTATCTGGTTGTCTCGTGTGCTCTTAGAAGCATCTGGTTGGGCCACTGTGGGTGAGATACAGGAAGCTGGACTAGATGGATCCTTGGCCTGATTGAGCAGGACTCCTCTTAAGTTCGTATGCTATCATCATCATCATTTCTAATAAACCCTCTTGAAGAACTATTATTTCCAACCAGTAAGTTCAACCCATCTGTGGGTAAACAATATGTACCTCCATATGTAATATGCTGCAATAACCAGAGTTTTCAACCACAACTTCATTTGAGCCTTAACCCACTTGGGTGGCCTTGAATGTGCTACTGTGTCTTGGCAGCTCTCTTCCCAAGTAATAAGTTAAGGTGAAAGCTGCCCTCCTTTTCAGTAATCACCATGAAGGAGATGTACACGGAATGCTCTGAGTGCTTAAGAAATGTACCATATAAATATAGCCCAGCGCGCAGAAATAAATTAAGTCATTATACAACCATGACTGTAACATTAGATCCGAGAGTCTCGCGAAAGCATTACCTCCTTGGCATCCATGTTGGCTTGATCCAGCCGGAGAGAATAAAGTGTATCTTTCCCTCCAATGAACAGCCGGTCACGATATTCATCAAGGTACAAGGAGCGGAAGTCTAAAATTCCTCGGTGCCCAAAGAACAGGAGTGAACGGTTCGTGGCCAAAAGATCTAGGAGATGGAAATCCAAAAACAGAGGAAAACTGTTGGTGTGGTTAAACAAACCGCCAACAATAAAGCCCATTTCCCCGAGTAAAACAAGTTTCCAAGTTACCAACAACCACTCCAGTCCCCGCCCCTCACCTGCCTGATCAGAAAACCCGTGTATGTGCGAATAATTGCCCACCTATGTAAGTGTTTGGGCGAGTAAACCTCTGTGTCCATATACAGTTTGTATACAGCCCTGCCTACCAAAAAGTACTGCAGCTCTTATCCCACGAGCTACAGTGAGACAAACCACATGTAAACAGGGACAATATGTTAATTATGAAACGCAAACCACATGTAAACAGGGACAATATGTTAATTATGAAACATGGAGCTATGTGTTCTTTTTCTTTCAGTATCAAATCAAATTATATGCTACTTTAAATACATGGTGTGCAGCTAATTATGCAGTACTGATCATGTAGCGTTAAGCGCACAAATTGCATTTGGGTCATTTTCACCAGGCATGGGCAAAGGGAGGTGTTACTCTAAACTTCCCTCATCATTTAGGAAATAAAACCACTGTTGCCAGCACAGTCCCCTCCCCACTTCTTTTAGTGGGAGAATATTACCTGTGAAATTGATCTGGGCATCTTGGTGGACCACAAATTCAACGCGCGTTAGCAGTGTGACACAGTGGCCAAGAAAGCCAATGCAATTTTTGGTTGCATCAACAGAAGCATAGTTTCTAGAGCAAGGGAGGTGAGAGTACCACTCTATTCTGCTCTGGTCAGACCCCCAACTGGAGTACTGTGTACAGTTCTGCACTCCTCGATTTAAAAAGGATATTGACAACCTTGAACGGGTCCAGAGTAGGGCGAAAAGGATGGTTAAAGGTCTGGAAGAAATGTCTTATGAGGAGCAGCTTAGGGCTCTGGGAATGTTTAGCCTTACAAAAAGAAGGTTGAGAGGGGATATGATAGCTATGTTTAAATATTTGAAAGGATTTCATATCGAAGAGGGGGGTGGCTTGTTTTCCATAGCTTCAGAGACTAGGACTCAGGGGAATGGTCTCAAACTACAGGAAAAGAGATTCAATTTAAACATTAGGAAGAACTTCATGATGGTTAGAGCTGTTCGGCAGTGGAATATGCTGCCACGGAGGGTGATGGAATCTCCTCCTTTGGGTTTTTTAAGCAGCGGCTGGATGGCCATCTGTCGGAAATATTGTGATGGGGTTCCTGCATGGCAGGAGGTTGGACTGGATGGCCCTGGAGGTTTCTTTCAGCTCTATGATTCTATGACTATACGGGAGATTGAGGGTATGGGGAATCTGGCGGGTCAAAGGTTCAAATGTCCACTGCCCCTAAATAGAAGCCCTTGATGATCCTTCTGCCCAAGCTGGTCTGCAAATAAATGAAAAGCCCCAGCCACATGCTAGGTGATCAATACACTGTTGTTGTTGTTGTTGACATGTGGGGCAGGACTGAGGGGGTTGGGGGTAGTTTGAAGGTTGGGAGGTACAGTACCCCAATTGCCCTTAGCAATGAATCACCAGAGGTAGTTTATCCAGCCTTATTAAAAACAAAAGACTGGGCATGCAGAGTGAATGGCATGACAAAAACCAAGGGGCAACTTCAAGGTTTTTACATCTTCTGAATGAAGGCTGACTGAGCCATCTGAAATGAGAGGTGCCCTAAAGTTTGCCTATTTAAACCCCACAGAGTTCCACCTTGGGTCCTTTTCCAAGGAGAAAGCTGGGGTAAAAATACTCTAAAATAAATAAATAAACCCTTGATTCAACGAATACCAGGCTGAGTGAGGTAGGGAATGAAGAGTCTCCTGACACCATCTCTCATTGCTGTGATATTTTCTACTGCTGCCTTACCCTGAGTTCTTCTGCACTTAAGTTTCATGATTTTCTTTTTCCAAAGAAGAGTCACTGAAACCAGACACAATCGATACAGATCTAAACCAGAGCTCAAATCTTCTCCAGCAACTGTATCATGACAGTGCACTCTGACTTAGAACCAGGTCCAGAAAGCTATGTTTTAGCCCGCCCAGTTCTTTGTAGAACTGAGGCTTGGGTTTAAATCTGATCTATTGGAGATTAATCTAGTCAGCCAATATGTCTGTGAAGATTTTCAGTCATCCAGGTGAGTTTATCTGGAGGTTGAGTCATGGCTACTGGACTTCTTTTTTGAGAGATAGAAACGTTTCGCTGCTCATCCAAACAGCTTCATCAGTCTGGAGCAGGACCCCATATTACACCCGGACTCAAAGAGATTGGGGTCATCAACTATTTTTTTAACTAAGGAACATGCCATGTTCTGCCTGTAGTGGTGGAACGAGCTGTCATTAGCTTGGAGTGAAGACAGCAGAGCTCTTTACTGCTGATAAAAGGCTAAAAGATAAATGCCCTATAAAACAGTCTATCAGTGTGCGAAGGATGATAGCTCCCTGACATTTGTAGAATGCTGTTTTATCAGTGGTTGCTGAAAGCTGGAGTGGACTTGAGGTCTCTGTGTATGCAACCATGAAGGGGGGAAAAAAAGGTAAGAAAAGCAACACAATGGGAGAAAGACAACTTAGGCCCAAAACGTATAGTTTCAAGAGACAGCAAAAACAATATTTCCTGACTTGCTGCCTTCCAGTTATGTTGTTGAACTACAACGGCCACCTTTCCCACACACAAGCTGAAGTGTAAGCCCTGTATAGCTGCTTCTTCCTCTTAGTCCCTGTTCCAGTGTTTATAACAGTTAAAGGCTAAACTACACATAATGAATTTCAGGGAAATTCACAAATTTTAGTACAGTATTAGTCTTTCAAGGAATTTCCAGAACTGGCTCTGGAAACATGTTGATTCAAGATCATGTCCAAGGACACACAAACACAAGGCTTCAAGTTGTGGGTCTAGAGAAGCAGAACGAAACCACCACATGCAACGATTTGGGCAAGGTAGCTTCTATTGGATTATACAAAAAGACTCTCACAGAAGAACAGGGCTAGTTATGGGAAGGAGAGGTCTGTACAAATAGAGAAGCAATGCAGTTGCTAACATGGGCTAAGTCCTGGAATACGTACCTGACAATAATTTTCATCAAACAAAAGAATGAGTATACTGCACTGGTTCCTGTAATTTAAAATGCAAGGGGTGTGCAGCTTCGGTAAATTGGTCACATACGAACCAATCAGATAACTGTTCATGGACCACATTTCCTGGGTCTCCCAGATTTAACCTCACAGCCATCTCCACATGCAGCAGGTTGAGTGGCATGAAGAGGTTGCTGCACTGGAAGAGGCATCTTAGGGCTCTGTCACACTGCCATGATTATAATTTTTATATTGATTTGTTTATATTAATAAACTTTATATAAACTTTATACATCAATATAAACAATATAAATTTATTTATATTGATGTAAATCATGTGATATTTAAATTGATATGCACGTCCACTTTGATTTAAATTAATTTGATTTCAGGTAATTTGAATACGTTTGGGGGACGTACACTTGAATGTTGGTTTACCTTCTTGCCAGGCTCTTTTTCACTCCCCATCCCCTTGCCTGCACCTCCCCTTTGCCCTGCCACCTTGTGCTTATATCATGACTAGAGATGGGGACATTTTTTAAAAATGGTGGTTTGTCATGATTTATGTCTCGGAAGCTAAGCAGGGTCAGGCCTGGCTAATACAGTATTATTCTAGATCTGAGGTTTTCTTCTCCTTTCAATGCAGAAAACCATTCTTATTGCATCCCTACTAAATGGCAAACCAGCATTAAAAGCTTCCCTATTTCCTGAACAGCTTTTACTTTCTGGATGTATTCCCTAATTTTAACTGAAATGCCTTTGCATTTTGAAGCATTTACATTAGAAGGATTTCCTACATATACATAAATAAATTGCACATTTCAAAATGCACAGTTTTCCTCAGGTTATCTATCCCTGCTGCTCAACCCTTACAGCATTTATACAGTTATAAGAATATGAGTTCAACTTGTGTAAAAATGTATTGAAATAGATGCAAAAGAAGTTTAAAATGGCCAAACCGATTAGGTTAAGTTCTCATTTAATGACTGTGTCTTCCGGAGCAAAATCTGAAACTTGGGCAACCTGAGCGAGAATTAAATCCATATAGCTAATCCTCAGTTAGATGCACCATGGTGCAGTATAGAAACCAAATAAATAAATAAATAAATAAATAAATAAATAAATAAATAAATAAATAAATAAATAAATAGACCTTTGGGCAGTGGGCAGCATACAAATTATTAAATATTAAATAAATAAATAAATAAATAAATAACTTCCCCTGAATGATGATTGTTGTTGTTGTTCAGACATTCAGTTGTGTCCGACTCTTCGTGACCCCATGGACCAGAGCTTGCCAGGCCTTCCTGTCTTCCACTGCCTCCCGGAGTTTGGTCAAATCCATATTGGTTGCATCGATTACACCGTCCAACCATCTCATTCTCTGCCATCCTCTTTTCCCTTTGCCTTCAATCTTTCCCAACATCAGGGACTTTTCCAAGGATTCTTCTCTCCTCGTGAGGTGGCCAAATTACTGGAGCCTCAGCTTCAAAACCCGTCCTTCCAGTGAGCATTCGGGGTTGAATTCTTTCAGAATGGATAGGTTTGATCTCTTTGCAGTCCAGGGGACTCTCAAGACTCTCCTCCAGCACCACAGCTCAAAAGCATCAATTCTGTGGCGATCAGCCTTCTTTATAGTCCAGCTCTCACTTCCATACATCACTACTGGAAAAACCATAGCTTTGACTATCCTGACCTTAGTTGGCAAAGTGATGTCTCTGCTCTTTAGGATGCTACCTACTAGGTTTGCCATTGCTTTCCTCCCAAGAAGCAGGTGTCTTTTTATTTCGTTGCTGCAGTCGCCATCTGCAGTGATCAAGGAGCCCAAGAAAATAAACTTTGTCATTGCCTCAATTTCTTCCCCTTCTATTTGTCAGGAGGTGATGGGACTGGTGGCCATGATCTTAGTTTTTTTGATGTTGAGCTTCATGCCCTGAACAATAAGCGGGGCCAAGTCTTCCCCTTCGCAACAGCAAAGAAATTATGTCAGAAAAATGTTGAAAATTGATGACACAACACATCCTAGGTGGGAAGAGACCAGTTTGATGCCACACCCTAGGTGAGAAGGGGCCAGCGTGCTGGGGAGGAAGATTCCATTAAGTCCCCTTGAGCTCTCCCATAAGCAGGAGGCCCCCAACCAGGTCAGATCGCTTTGTGTCAATGCTGCAATGTATTTGTTCCACTTTATAACACAAGTTTAAAATATGAGCCCTGGGAAGATAAATCCCCAAAGGGATTGTCTGTCTGGGACATATGCATAAATCTATTTTTTTTCACCCGCAAAGACAACAAAAATCCTAAATCCAAGGGTGGAGCCAGGTGCCAGTCATTTTGAATAATTTCCCAGCTGCTAATGGGCATACCAATACAGAAAGGGTCCTTGGGGCTTTGCGATCGGCTCCCAAGGCACACACACCCCCAGCTGTTTCCCAATTTTTCTGGCTGGACTGCGGCTATTAAATGAAACCGTGGAGCATAAATTTCGAGCCATCACTATGTTTAACGGAAAACCTAGTCTCTATACTTTACATCTGCTCTCCTGCAGAAATCAGGCCAAGGATTTCTTTCTTAAGGCACTGCCTGTGGCATCTCAGAATCATTACCCAAGTCTGATTACTTGAGTTTCCTGAGCTGCACACTGTTAGATGCTCTTCATCCATTTAATCCCAATACTAAATTTTAATAATAATAATCATACACATACAATTCTCTTGCAAGACCACAACTCTATACTAGGTGCTTTTAATCTTTATTTTGACTTTCCTCCACCACAAGATTAATTATCTCCAGGGTGGATAAAATCAATGATTTCTTAAGAAAATATCAACTTAAATCATGGTTCGAGTCATTATTTTTAAATGGTTTTTTTACTTTTAAACCTTCAAAAAAATTTCTAATTTTTAAAATTTAAATCCCGATTAAAATCACAATTTCAATCCAGTCTGATTTAAATAAAATCCATCCTGATTATTTCCCAGTGAAAATACTCTATTTCACTGTATGATTTTCCAAATAATGAGAAAGATAAAGCAACAAAGAAGGGAAGGGAAGAGAACGGTATGTGAGATACTGTTAAGCATTCATAAACCAGATGGCCAGGCAAAGAAACTAGTTCTGAAGTTGAAAAATACTTTCTCTGTTAATTATCCAGTTTGGGATAAATTATAGAAACTTTATATTCTTATTATACAGCTGTGTTTTTCTATAAATTCTTACTTATCCCTCTGGGATATATTAAAGGTCAAATGCTGTATACAAATACATGAATACTGTAATTTTAAAATAAATAAAGCTACACCTAATAAAATTAGTATCTCTGGGAGTTTTCACTTCACTATCACCCCCCCCTTTTTTTTTCCTTTTTAAAGAAATTGGTGCTTAAGCCTTAATAAGCTATAAACGGAACCATGGAAGTGTGACAATATGTGAATGGCAGGATACAGGGCAGACTTAATCTATAGACCTTGAATACCATCTGTAGGCCTTCTGCTCTCCCACGGTCACACGGAATTTCCAAGCCAACTGAAGGAGAGCCATAGACCCCATCCTGTAAGCTAACCTGTCTTCCAGGGATGTTCTCCGTAGATGCCAGACCCTACAGTTCCAACAGCTGGCCCTATGTCTCTGCTTGGCTTCCCTTATGCATGGGTTGCATTTTTGTTGAATGCAATTGTCCAAGTTAGGGCAGAAAGCAAAGATAGCTCATTAAGCACCATATCATCCCTCTCTATTCCCTGGATTCCACACACACACACACACACACACACACCAATGTGCTTGAATGTGGGCCCCTCTCCCTAAACTCCCCAGTTGTATAGCTGCCTCTCCAGCACACATCTGGAACGGGTTTCATTTGTCTCCACACTGTAATTTCCAATAAAAGGAAAGCCATTTCATGCTTTACTGCCAAGCCTTGTAAGACACACTTCTCTACTTTTATCCATGGCTGTCAAGCTAGAATTAGGCTATAATAAGGGGGCAGTCTGTTAAAACAGTAGAAAAGACACATGGGTGACAACTCAGTGGGGGTCTTTGCAAACCTCTTCTCTATATCATCACTTCTCTTATCATCACCTCTTCTCTATATTAAAAAAACACACCACACTAGAGTGGATTTAGACATCACTCTTCCACAGTCAAGTGGGAAAGCATGTGCTTTTATTGCCTGCTGAAAAACCCTAGGCTCCTTTATAAGTTAGTAGTTAGTGTATTTTTAAAATGTATTTACAGTATTTTCATTTCATGTTTACATTGCCTTCCCCTAGTGAAGCAACTCATAATAACTTCACATAATTAAGGACAGTGGTTAAATGCCTGTACTGCAGCTAAAACTGTTCTCATGACCTGGGGTTCAATCCCAGGTTGCTGTCTCTAGGTTCACTCAGCCTTCCATCCTTCTGAGGTTGGTGAAATGAGTACCCAGCTTGCTGGGGGTGGGGGGTGAGGGCAATGTGTAGCCTGCATAATTAAATTGTAAACTGCCCAGACAGTGCTTGAAGCGCTATGGGGCGGTATATAAGCAGAACGCTTTTGCTTTTTAAAAGAGAATAAACTGAACCACTAAAAATAAGTTAAACATAGTAACGTAACTTGAAGCAATTTAGAAGCATGAAAAATAATTAAAAGGTTATAAAGCTAGCTATCACCTATGCCAAAAATTAGTTGTTAAAAACCTGTCTGAAAAGAGTGGCCCTGTTTGTTGCTGAAAGGACAAGAAAGAGGGGGCCAGCCTCATCGCATGAGGAAGGGGCCTTGCATAATCTAGGGGGCAACCACCAAGACTATATATGTACAGTGGACCCTTGTATAACAAACGGTTTGTATAACATAAAATTTGTACAACATAAAAATTCCGGAGATAGAGGAAATTTGCTTAACATAATCGCCTATGGGGCGAATCTGTACAACATAAAAATGGGATCACTCTGTTTTCAATGCATTCCTATGGGAAATTTGTATAAAGGAACATTTACTTAACATTATTTCATTTGGAATGAATTAATTCCTTTATACAAGGTACCACTGTACTGTATACTGTATACTGTATATGGCATCTGAGGAAGTCTGGCTGTTTCATTACAAAATCAGCCACTGTTAAGTACTGTATGAGCATTACAGCACACTGCATGCTTTCTGTTGTTGTTGTTGTTGTTTGTTGTTGTTGTTGTTGTTGTTCAGTCGTTCAGTCGTGTCCGACTCTTCGTGACCCCATGGACCAGAGCTCGCCAGGCCTTCCTATCCTCCACTGCCTCCCGGAGTTTTGTCAAATTCATTTTGGTTGCATCAATGACACCATCCAACCATCTCATTCTCTGCCATCCTCTTTTCCCTTTGCCTTCAATCTTTCCCAACATCAGGGACTTTTCCAAGGACTCCTCTCTCCTCATGAGGTAGCTAAATTACTGGAGCCTCAGCTTCAAAATCTGTCCTTCCAGTGAACATTTGGGGTTGATTTCTTTCAGAACGGATAGGTTTGATCTCCTTGCAATCCAGGGGACTCTCAAGACTCTCCTCCAGCACCACAGTTCAAAAGCATCAATTCTGCGGTGATCAGCCTTCTTTATAGTCCAGCTTTCACTTCCATACATCACTACTGGAAAAACCATAGCTTTGACTATCCTGATCTTAGTTGGCAAAGTGATGTCTCTGCTCTTTAGGATGCTATCTAGGTTTGCCATTGCTTTCCTCCCAAGAAGCAGGTGTCTTTTTATTTCGTTGCTGCAGTCGCCATCTGCAGTGATCAAGGAGCCCAAGAAAATAAACTCTGTCATTGCCTCCATTTCTTCCCCTTCTATTTGCCAGGAGGTGATGGGACCGGTGGCCATGATCTTAGTTTTTTTGATGTTGAGCTTCAGCCCATTTTTTCACTCTCCTCTTTCACCCTCATTAAGAGGTTCTTTAATTCTTCCTCACTCTCTGCTATTAGAGTAGTATCATCTGCATATCTGAGGTTGTTGATATTTCTTCCAGCAATCTTAATTCCGGCTTGTGATTCATCCAGACCTGCCTTTCTCATGATGTACTCTGCATATAAGTTAAATAGGCAAGGTGACAGTATACAGCCTTGTCGTACTCCTTTCCCAATTTTAAACCAGTCAGTTGTTCCATATCCAGTTCTGACTCTTGCTGCTTGTCCCACATATAGATTTCTTAGGAGACAGATAAGGTGGTCAGGCACTCCCATTCCTTTAAGGACTTGCCATAGTTTGTTGTGGTCCTACACAGTCAAAGGCTTTGGCATAGTCAATGAAGCAGAAGTAGATGTTTTTCTGGAACTCTCTGGCTTTCTCCATAATCCAGCGCATGTTGACGATTTGATCTCTAGTTCCTCTGCCCCTTCGAAATCCAGCTTGCACTTCTGGAAGTTCTCTTTCCACATACTGCTGAAGCCTGCCTTGTAGAATTTTGAGCATAACCTTGCTAGTGTGTGAAATGAGTGCAATTGTGCGATAGTTGGAGCATTCTTTGGCGTTTCCTTTCTTTGGGATTGGGATGTAGACCGATCTTTTCCAGTCCTCTGGCCACTGCTGGGTTTTCCAAATTTGCTGGCATATCGTATGCAACACCTTTACAGCAGCCTTGTGGCGCAGTGGTTAAATGCCTGTACTGCAGGTAAAACTGTGCTCACGACGTGGGTTCAATCCCTGGTAGCAGGCTCAAGGTTCACTCAGCCTTCCATCCTTCCGAGGTCAGTAAAATGAGTACCCAGCTTGCTGGGGGGGGGCAATGTGTAGCCTGCACACTGTAATTAAAAATTGTAAACCGCCCAGAGACTACTTGTAGAGGTATGGGGCGGTATATAAGCAGAACACTTTTGCTTTTTTTGCTTTTTTAAGATTTTAAAGAGTTCAGTTGGAATGCCGTCACCTCCACTGGCCTTGTTGTTTGCAATGCTTTCTAAGGCCCACTTGCATGCTTTCTAGATGTCTTCAACTACAATACATATATAACCCTCAGCTGTATGGCTGAGCTCTAAGTCAGAGATCTTCTGTTATAACTCCTATGGTAGGCATCAGGTTGTGAAAGGCTGAATGTTGTTCTCATCTCTTCTTTCAAAGAACAACCTAAACACACACACAAATGTGCATGCGCACATGGAAGTACACTCACAGTACTAAAATGCCATCTAAATGTTATTGTGCCCCGAGGTCCACCAAAATGATAAAAGTCAAAATTGATGAAATAAATCCTTAGCTGCTGAAAGCATCTCACTATTCACCTGCAAAAAAAGATTTAAACGTCCCCTCTAGTCCACAAATCAGCCTACTTTGATTTGTGATTTTTGATCCCCAGCAGGTAACCACAGGCGTCCTTTGCAAATAGGACAGTTCAGTCATACTACGGTAGTTTGCTGGAATCTCAGTTCTGGAACACTAATGAGAGTTCAGCTTCTAATGATGTGCTACCCATAATGTGCAATTTGACTTTAGGATCTGGGGTGGCTGGGCGGGGGGAGGGAACTATTCAGGTGATGGACAATCTAAAGACTCCCAATACTAGATATTTGCACTCCAGCATATATGTAAAGGCAACCAAACTCGTAGGTACCAAGTTGAGAAACTAAATTAACAGAAGAGCTGAAGCCCCCACTACTAGAATCTATCTACTGCCACCCTACCCCACCTCCACTAGAGTCCATATTATTTCAATCCAGTCTCCATCAGCACTCTCCAATCAGCCTCCTTAATCCCCCCCCAAATCCCCCCTTCATTCCCCCCCTTCTCTGCTTTAGACGGAGTTTATTTTAAAAGCCGAACATCCTCCCCACCCCACGTCCCCATTTTGTTTTCTTTAGCTGTGTCATTTATTTCCAGTTGACTCTTTGCTTATTTGCACTGGGATGTATAATTATTTCCCAAGAGAAGCTGGCTAGGCTCTGACAGGGGCCAAAGTCACCCGATCCTGTGAGAGCCGAGAGAGACACTGAAAGCCATTTATAACCCAGTTGGGGATCGCAACAACAAGCATCCTGTCAACACAAGGGAGAGCAACCAGGGACCAGTTGGGGGGTTGAGGGTGGAAACAGGCAGAGCATAAACAAGACATGAGCGAAAGAGGAGGGAAGGAAGGCAGCTCTAAAAGAAATTCCCAGAAATGGGATGAAGTGGCAAAACTCAAGGAAGTTAGTTGTACACAATTTGAAGTGTGCGTCTATCTGGCTCACACGTTGCTTGAAACAAACAGCTCTTCCCTTTCTGGTTCTCAACATACACCACAGTAGCCCCTTGTGGGAAACAGGATAGCCATTTTATATGTGCCTTGAATATCAATAGTGATGTAAAGACCTACACAGCATGACTTGAAATGCATTGAGGGGAAATATTCATGAATTCCCACCAGTACCTGAAAGACAACTGATTATTATGTGCTCCTCCTTTACCCTCTATGGTGAGAAGTGCAGACAGCAGCACAACCAGGGTTTGTATCCTTTCACTGAGATAAAATACTAAAGACGTACATGGTGTATTTATTTATCTCTGGGTGTGCAAGCAAAGGCACAAGTAAACAGGTATTGCTACAGAGGGCGTGAAATGCCCCAGTGGTCACTTTATACAATGAAGACATTGTAATAAAAATCACAACAGATATCAAAGCAATCAACAACAACAAAATCAAACTAAATCAAAATAATACATTAAACCAATATATTTTTTTAAGAAAAGTTTTTACCCGACACCAGAAAAGAACAGAAGAATGGCGCCAGAACAAAACTCTTGGAGGGAATTCCCTAAAGTGGGGTGATACAATGCATGCAACTCACTAAATAAAACTTTCTCTGTTCCCATTAACTGAAGATCACAGTATGGATTACATGATGGAAACCTCTGATGGTCACGGCAGGAGCTTTTCATACCTCCCATACTTTGCAAATTAGTGGGCTTTGTTTTGTGACTGGTCATCGGGTGGTAAGCACAAGCCGTCCTATTTCAGTGGAGAGCTGTTGATTTTATGAGCTCTGAGGTGTATCATCAGGGTCAGACCTCCCACCCATGTACCAAACCATCTTCTCATACTGTTTGCTCCCACCACCGACACATTGGCCGAGTGAGCATCCACGACCAACAGCCAATCAGAATGAGTCGTTATACCAGGCCTGCCCAACAGGTAGACCGCGGGCTACTGGTAGCCCATGAAGGGTTCAAAAGTAGCCCGCCGGCCATCAATAAAAAAAAAGTGAGGGGAAAAGTTTTCCATCCCTCCCTACCAAGGTCCACCACTGCCCTAGCAAAGTTCTGGGTCTGCCAGCCCACTGTCTCATTTGGGCAGTTCAAGGGCCATGACGCATTGAAATCTGTTCCCTCCAGAACTGATTAATTGGTTTTCAATGCATTCCTATGGGAAACTGCTGTTCTCCTTACAAAAGTTTTTACTTACGAGCATGTGCTCAGAACAGATAAAATTTGTAAGTAGAGGTTTTAATGTAGTAGCCCTCAGGCACTTTGGGCCGGAAAAAGTAGACCTTGGCCTGTTCAAAGTTGCACAGCCCTGCGTTATACCATGAACTCAGCAGCACCATATGAACCGGTGCCCATGTTGTGATGGAACACAACCATCCCAGAAAGCCTTGCAATCTAGGTTGTCTGTCAGCCGCCACCACAGCACCAATGAGGCTGTTGTCGAGGTCAGTCCCATATTTCTGTTTCTCTGTAGGAAGAAAAGCAACCTGAAGAGAGACGTTATGTGATGAAGAATGGTCAGAAGGGCAAGAACATTCCACAGGCTACTTTTCATTTAAAAAATACTTAAAAGTTACTGATAGGGAATGTGCAGTTTGGTCCTATCAGCATGATGTATGGATAGGCTCCATACAGAGATTGAGGTTCTTCTATACATGCATAGAGATGCCTGCAAAATTTCGGACTTCTGTACCTATATAGATAAATGTCTGCTTCTTTTAGGAAAAAACTTTGGGCATGCTGCCTGTGTTTTTGTAACATGGTTTTATGGTATTTGTTTAGCAGACCCTGGGGGTAGATTTCGGGAGACTTAAATGATTATTATTGTTCTATTTCCAGATGTGCCACATCTGGAAGAAGGTCCTTGGGCAGAACAGCTTGTCCTTTGTCTTCATGGCTACTGCTTCTCCCCCTCATAAGAACACAACAGCACTACAAACAACAACGCTAGTGATTTATAACATTGTCTTGTGCTCTAACTACCTATTGTGCCTTTAATACTTCTTATTAACTAGTTCCACTACCCTACTCCCAGCTGCATTACAGATGCATTACAGGCATTGCTGTACTGGTTTGCTGCAGTCAATTTGCAAGTTTTTAACTTGAGTTTATGCCACCTTTGCACTAAAGCACTGTTCCGGGGTGCCAACACTAACAAAAAGAGCCTATAATAATTAAAACATAAAAAGCAAACTCACAGTGACAAACAAAAAAAACCATCAACTACACAGTAACATTGGTCCATGGCCACTATAGCCAAAGCCTGCTTCATCAACCATGCCTACATAAAAGACAAAAAGCTTTCCTTAATGAAACTGTATTTGACATCTTACAAAGGGACAACAGAAATGGGAGTAGACTGTTCCATTTTCATCTGTGAACAGTGCATGGATATCTCAGACACAACATCACACTGAAATCTAGGCCAGTGGCCCACACTGTGAGGGCCCTATAGGTGAATATTATGTGAAAAATAAAGTCTACTACAGTACAACTTTAAACAACCAGATTATAGTGCTGATTTAAATTCCTACAGAAATATGTCATTATAGAGCCACATACAGTTTAATATGTATTTCCACTTACCAAAAGTACTACCACAAAGCCCCTTCCTTTCCTGGCTTTGGCATAAATGGCATTTGTCCAGAGAGTTTATATTTTTATATATAAACCCTAGACACTGAAACACGCACAAAAAGATAATCAGCATGATGCCTTCTGTAGGGAAACTGAAACCTACGTCTAATAGGAGACGACTACCTCTAATGTGAATTAAGCACATTAGTCTCAGCCCACCCACCCCTAAGCCATGTATCTCCCACTCTAAGAATTATAATTCTCACTGCCATGGATATAAACCCATAGGAAAGACTATAACCCTTCTTGATACACAAGGGACTGGTTCCAGGCATTCCCAGTAAAAATTTACTGGCCAGCAGCTGCCACCTGCCTGGCCAAGGCCCCAATCATTCCTACTGTGTTCTATGGCATCCAGACTCCCTCACTATATCCCCCCATATATGAAAGATTATTATTAGAGGGCAGTGGACCAGCGCAGAGGTCCTGCAGCTGTTTCATAAGAAACATAAAGACCCTCACCCTTCCTCCTTTTTCCCACGGACTCCCACAGAATATACAGATGCTCAAATGAACAGGATAACTTGAGAAACAAACCAGCCTGGGACCTGAATTTCTTTGCTTCTGTTCCTGCAAACCATAGGTCTGAATGCAGTCCTACAGCTGTTTCCAAGAATCTCATTTGGCAACACAGCACCATACTAGCAGGAACATTAAAAGTTACAAAAGGCAGATCATATTTTAACTGGGAGTCAAAATGAGCCTTGGCAGGCACACCAAAGGTATATACAGAAACCTCCATGTGCATTACCTATTTTCTTGGTGGAAACACAACACTGGCTCACAGAAAGGGTCCTTCCCCAAGCAACCCATTCCCTGAACACTGGTTCAAAAATATATGTTTTTAATTGGAATGTTTTATATGGCTTCAGTCCTCTTTAAAAGATTACATCTATTCTTGAAAACAAACAAAAAACTATTCCAGCCCATTGCTAGCAGCTCCTTCTGCCCCGAACTTCATCACTGCCGGTGTCTTCCATACAGGCGGTTCTCAGCGCTATGCTTTTTAAAATGCTTCCATTGTAAGGTTACAACTGGAATCAAATGGACTTTTCACACTTCCAGGAACTACAGTTTCTTACGCTTGTACATCCTGCTGTTCTCTGTTGGGGCTGGTGCACTTAGCAAAAGTGTTAGGAGGGAAAGGAGGAGGCTAATTTGTCTGATGGCAATCTAGATCAGGCCTGCCCAACAGGTAGACCGCGGGCTACTGGTAAAAAAAGTGAGGGAATAAGTTCTCCACCCCTCGCTCCCCCATCCCAAGGACCACCACTGCCCCAGCAAGTTCTGGGTCTGCCTGCCCTCTGTCTCAGCTGAGAGGGGCAGTTCAAGGGCCATGACATGGTCCCCTGCTCCCCGCACTGGCCGGATGATCGAGCGGATGCAAGGGAAGTGTCTGCATGGTCAGCCTTCCCATGGGAATGCATTGAAAATCAATTAATCCGTTCCGGAGGGAACGGATTTCAATGCAATTCTATGGGAAACCGCTGCTGTACTTAACACTTTTTTTTTTACTTACAAGCATGTGCTTGGAATGGATAAAATTTGTAAGTAGAGGTATTAGTGTTCAGTAGTAGCCCTCAGGCACTTTGGACCAGAAAAAATAGACCACGGCCTGTTCGAAGTTGGACAGCCCTGATCTAGATGGGGAAAAAATACATGAGATTGGAAAGGAACAGGGTTAGTTAATTTGCATTCAGCACCAGACTGGTCAGTTGCACAAGGGACCCTGTCCCGTCTCAGAGGAAAGCAGGACTAAGAGGTAAGGAACATCTCTAATTCAGGAGCAAGATGGATATTTCAGCTTCTCAACAGAGTGGTGCCATAAAGAAATGTGGTATGATGAGACTGTGTCTAAATAAATGCTTGCTTACCTTACCCGTCTGTGTGAGTGTGAACATTAGCCCGCTTGCCCAAGGCTGCTGAGGCAGCTCGGAATATGGCAAAACTAACCCCACAACTGCTAGAAGACATGAAGAACTTTAGGATCCCAGAATTCTTTTTAAAAAAAACTTACATTTGGGGGATGTTGGGGAGCATTTCACCCTCTGATTTATGTATATGTGTAAACGTCCACTTTGGAGTGGAGGGGAAATTGGCAATGCCAGTCAGAGGAAAGGTGTGGCTAGTATCGTTTTTCACTTAAATATTACAATACTGTGGAAAAGTGTTTTACAGTCACTTAAAAGGTGGCTTAAGGAAATGAGATGACATACTGTAACAGTTTCCATAATAAAGTTAAGTAAATTGCAATGGAATTACCTGTATGGCATCATCCTGCACCAACGTGACATCTCTCCTCTTGCGTTCTCACTCTCTGGACTTCAGAAGGGAAGCACAATTCTGGCACTTTATAAAGGAGTGTGGGAAAGGTTGTGAAAAATTGGATGCTGGAGTCTTGTGTTTAATGTGAAATTGTGGAGGCTTCTTTCCCTACTTCTCAGGGCTGTCCAGGAACCGTTTTGAGCTTAGATGCCCAGGTCACAGCTGTGGCCAGAAGTGCACTTGCAAAATTAAAACAACTGTGGTATGCTTGTTATGCCTGTTTCTTGAGAAATCTGCTGTGGCCACTGTGACACATTCCCTGGTGACCTCCTTGCTGGACTACTGTAATGCACTCTATATGGGGCTACCAATGGAAAGTCTCAGGAAACTTCAGCGGGTCCAGAATGAAGCGGCCAGATTGCTGAATGGGGTGGGTTACAGACATGGTACATTACACCCATACTAAAGCAGCTCCACTGGCTGCTATCACCTACCGGGCACAATTCAAGGTGCTGGCCTTAACCTCCGAAGCACAGAGTGGATTGGGTCCAAGCTACCTCAAAGATCGAATCTCGCAGTATGAACCAGCTCGGGTGCTAAGATCATCCTGAGAGGCCTATCTCTCCATCCCGCCACCTTCACAGGTGCACCTCAGAAGAACACATGAAAAGGCCTTCTCTGTTGCTGCTCCCAGACTTTGGAACTCCCTCCCACTGGAGGCCAGGACTGCCCCGTCTCTGCTGTCTTTCCAGAAGCAGGAAAACACCTTCCTCTTCAGCAAGCTTTCCCTGAATGAGGGACTTCCTACTATTTGACTTTTATATGGATTACCATGATTGCATTGACTGATTTCATAAGAACACCAGTGTTTTCCATGATACTTTCCACCCCTCGTAATGGATTTTTCTTTTCTTTTTGCGTGCTCTTTGTAGCTCTACTTTTACCTTTTAATGTTCTAAGATGCCTCTTTTAACTCCCAATTCTTAAAGTGAATATTCTTAAATGTTCTGGGCTGTATATTGCCCCTCATTATTGTAAGCCAACTTGGGTTGTTTTCCAAGGAGAAAGGTGGGGTGAAAATATTCTAAATAAATAAATAAATAAATAAATAAATAAATAAATAAATAAATAAATAAATAAAATCTCTTTAGAAGATGAAACAGCAGCTTTAAAAACCACGTGCATCTATGGAATTTGCACTACAGGTACCCTTCATCTGGTGTCTCCAATCAACTCAAATTTTCGATGGAGGAAGAAAACAGAGGGGACAATGAGAGGAAAACAGAAGAGGGAATCAGACTCCCAAAATATTAAGCCACTGACCTATCCAATATTTGACCCCAAAACTAATTTTCAAAGTTTCCACAAATTCACAAAAAGAACATGATGGGTGGAAAAGAATTGCATCATCTGGGGTATTCCATCTCAACAAAAAGATTCTCAACGCCTGATAGACAACATCCTCTATCAAGATTGCATTTCTGGTACAGTACAATGCTTTGATAAAGATAGCGAGTTGCTATCGAAAGCTTAGCTTACATTTTTTGTTTCAGTAGTGACCAATAAAGGTATCACTTAGTCTACTTTTGAATTTGTTTTTCTGGTCACACGGCTCAACCCACAATTATCGTTCCTGCTGTACAACATTCACAAGAGTTGCCTCTTCCAACGGTATTAGCAATGATAGCGAATGTGGGTGAGGGGAGGAGTAGAGGGAAAACGGGATGTTCCCAACAAAATACATTTGCAGTTTTATTTCTGGGGAAATGGAAACTCAAAAGTGCCACAAAACTGCTGACTAGGGAGAAAATGTTTGACTCCTACAAATGACTTTAGCCCCCACACACCCAAAATTAAAATATAAATGCATATTTACTACACACAGCATGTGCCAATCACTGAGGGGGGGGGACTTTTTAGCACACAGGATTGGAGTGAAAATCAGGCAACTAAGCACTCACATTTACCTAAGCCTACCCACCCCACACAATTGCCTGTCTATCTATTCCTGTTAGCTTCCAGGCCCTTCAGCAATTAAAGTTCCAAAAGTGCCCACTTCAAAAGAAGCCATCTATTTTTCTATTATTACACAGAAATAATATTTTCCTGTCTCAGAATAGCATTGGCACCGGCTCCCAGCCTTTGTTGTTTCAGAAAACTTCCCCTAGCAACATTCCTGCTTGAGTAGAGGAGCTTTTATATTTGTGTTAATCTGGCAAGAGAGATTTCCCTCCTGCGCAAGTGTTGTCGCCATGTGGGAAGAGATTAATGGCAGAAGCCGTAAAGGAATGGATGAGGGTCAACGGCCACAGGGAGGTTCACGCGTTTTCCTGACCCCCCCCTCCGGAGTCAGATGAATTCACCAGAATACATTCTCTTGGGAGGAGAAAGAAATGATGGATTTGTACAGTATCATGGAGCGTCATAACCCTTCTGTCACACAATTGTCAGTGAAGGGATCCATTTATAATTCAGCACAACAAGGCAGTCTTGAGAGCCACTTGAACTTCACTGCTTGGGTCACATTCAGAGAGCGCTTGTCATGCCGAAATCCCCTTGCTGCCAAGTTATTGAAAATTCCTTCTGCTTCTAGAGCAGCTGAGTCTTCACCAAAAGCAACCCTCTCCAGAGCTTTACTATCTGCTACTGTTTGTTCAAGTTCCTCTACAGTACTTGTACTGGTCCACCAGTAATAATCTTGGACAAGATTCAGGTTCAGAGTACTGTACAGTATATCACCTCTAGGGGTTTACAGACAGGACATTTCACATCCAATAGTAAACGTACCTGATCAGAGAAAAAGAAAATGAAACTCAACAGTATGTTGCAGTTGTGGTGTGAAAAGCTCTCTAATTCCATTTTCCAGGCAGCTAATTTTTTTCTGCAGTGGGGGAAATCCAGAAAGCGTTCTTTATCTTGTTGCATTAGTTGATATTTATTGTTGATTTTTCTATTACAATGACATTTGTGGTGCACTTTCTCATTTTTTTCTCTCCCAGACTTATTACCAGTGCTGCTTTGCTTACCTTTGTCTTGCAGTGGGTTTTGGAAAAATAAATAACATATAAAGGGAAATCCGGTCACAATAAAATGAAGGGGCATGGCAATCACAACCCTGAATTAGCCCATAAAGTTAGGAAACACCCACCACTAGCCTCAGCCTTCAACAACTGATATTTAAATGCTTTTTAAAAAAACTAGTATGGTATAGTAGATAGAGTGATAAACCAGGATTCAGGAAGCCTGGGTCTGACTCTCCACACAGCCAAGGAAACTCACTCGGGATGTAGAGCTGACTTACTATGTCTTAAATATCTCATATACTTTGAAAAGCCGATGAGAGTTGTTATGAGTCAGTTCTGACTTGATAGCACATAACATAAAACATCTTTAAGATGCTGTAGAATAACAACACGTGCTACTATTTAATTGTGGATCAGGGTGGATGGTGAGAGACGGCAGCATGGAAAAGGACCCCCATGGGGTTTCATTGGTACAGTACAGTGGTACCTTGTATAAAGGAATTAATTCGTTCTAAATGAAATTCTGTTAAGCAAATTTCCCTTTATGCAAATTTACCAAAGGAATGCATTGAAAACAGAGTAATCCCAATCCGTGACCATTTTTATATTGTACGGATTTGCCCCATAGACAATTCTGTTAAGCAAATTTCCCCTATCGCTGGAATTTTTTATGTTGTACAGATGTTATGTTATACAAACCGTTTGTTATACGAGGGTGCACGGTATTGTGTCAGGATATGGTGTACTATCTCTGCATGTCAGACAGGCATGATGTTAAAAATAATCTGGTTTACACACACACACACACACACACACACACACACACACACACACACACAATTTCCTACATCCTCCCATGTAATGTTTACTGTATGGCTAGAAGAATTCTCCTGTGAGTTGTTAACCCAAGTCTGCTGGTCAACTAGAAGATGGAGAACGGGATCAACCATGAGACAAGGGCCTCCTTTTTCACACCCTTCACTATCGTTATGCTCCTTTCGCTGTAGTGATAACATAATGTTGAACTTCATCCAAATTTCCCCCAGCAGGCCAGCTACAAGATTTCCAAGGATACTTCAGAAATTGGGACATTTGGTTTATGGATGTAACGGAGGGGGGGGGAGACAATTCACACCCCCCCCCACTATACTGATAAATATTTTCCACCAGCATGCATGTTGCAAGACTCCTCCCTAGTGCTCTGGAATGTATGATATTGGGAGACAGTGGTATTTCAAGAAAAAATAAGTGATGAGTAGAAGGGCTTAAGTACTCTCTGGTTCAGTACACTAATTCTTGGCTTCAAGTGAAATTCCCCCCTCAACATTATTTTGCAACATACCATTTATTAGTTCAATTGTCCAACATCAACTTTTATGCAAGTCCCTTATCTGCACATTATATCAAGAAAGAAGCAATAGTACATAAATTTACTGTATTCATAAATAACTAAGGAAGCTTTTTCTGCGAAGGATCAGTACATTCCACATACCCACATTGCCAAGATGCACTGATTCAGATGGCTCTTAAAAATCCACAAAATGGGGGTATTATTTCAAACTTACTGAGACGTCTCTAATTACAAGCACCACCATCAATCCCATTAGTGCCAGAAAACAACTATACGTGCACGCTCCTAGTCATTAGAAGCAACAGCACTCGTAACTGCCAACATAACTCTGGTCTTAAGCAAGTTGGAGGGTTGAGATTTTGTTTGTTCTTTCCTATCATTAAAATGTTCTCTTACTGAACTACTGAGACAGCAATGGTTCTGTAGTCTAAATGTGTGCAAAAAAATTTTAAAAATCAAGTTTATAGGAAGGCAGGAGGAGAAAGTCATACTGACTTATATGGCCACACAGATGGTGAGCAGCATTAGAACAGGCCATTTTCTTGCTGTCCAAATACAAACGGGAGATGGAGTCTCAGGATGTATTAAAAGTAGAAAAGACCTTCATTGACTTTCAAATCATTTTTAAAAGGCTTTTTTTTAAAAATGATTTGAGAGAGAATAAAGGTTTTTTCTACTTTTATACATCCTGAGACTCCGTCTCCCGTTCGTATTTGGCATTTTCCTGCTGACCATCCCCAGGCCATTGCTGTGGCAGCCTCTCCCACTGACAGCATCTGGGACCCATCCGTGTACATTACAGATAATCATTACAGCCGAAATCATATTAGTTAGCACCCAAGAGACTGGCTGCAAGTGGACTTCCAAAGGAAAAACTCTTCTTACGTCCTAAGACCAATTCCAAATTGAAGCAAATTGCCTTGCAGATCATAAAAGGAGAAAAGCTCCGGCTGTGCCCATCACACACCATCAGCTCTAAAAAAAATGGGTTATCTATATTGTGCATCATTTGTCCCAGAGAGGCACAGCGGGCCACAATACAGAGCAGCATTCTAAGGCCAAGCCGTGAGAGATCCACAGTACAAAAGAGGTAAGGACACTACCCTTCCCAAAATCTCATCCTAACGGTCCCTTTCTTTGCCGCCCAATTTACAAGTAGGCAAGCACAGCCCAGCCTCCGGGCCGCCATCTTCTTCACCCTAACACACAGGAATTTACAGTATTCCCTTCTCCACTCCTCTCAAACCTGCTGGCTGCCAACTTTCAATATTGTTGACCTCGGCAACTAAGGAAAAGCCGCCTGAGCCCATTTCTTCCAGTTCATCGGTGGTGCTGGTTAAACCCCTTCCGTGCAGAATCTATCTCTGGCTTTTTCACAAGGCCTCACGGTGGCCCCCTCTCTACCACATTATTTTGTCACCATGGTACAGTACTTTGAGAAATGACAGGAAACTGGCTTAGCTTAACAGTCGTGTTAAAAAATCTAAAACATGACGATACACTGATCGGACTAGTATGATGTGTGGGAGATTGTCAGAACAAGGGCCCCACAAAGTCCCGAAACACCACAGCCAGCGCATAGAAACTCATCCAAATCAAGAAACTATATTTCCTTATACAGTGGACCCTTGTATAACAAACAGCTTGTACAACATAAGATTTGTACAACATAAAAAATTCCAGAGATAGGGGAAATTTGCTTAACATAATCGCCTATGGGGAGAATCCATACAACATAAAAA
Source organism: Phrynocephalus guinanensis (assembly GCA_037367245.1). Classification (NCBI taxonomy): domain Eukaryota; kingdom Metazoa; phylum Chordata; class Lepidosauria; order Squamata; family Agamidae; genus Phrynocephalus; species Phrynocephalus guinanensis. The sequence continues at coordinate 46,879,677 of CM074734.1, forward strand.
TGGGATGACTCTGTTTTCAATGCATTCCTATGGGAATTTGTATAAAGGAAAATTTGCTTAACATAATTTCATTTGGAACGAATTAATTCCTTTATACAAGGTACCACTGTACAGTACTCAATCTGTTGAAGGCTCCTCCTCTGTTTTCTACCATGGAAAAGTTTTGTGCCTATTAAAGATATATCCTCCTGCAGAGGTAAAGGCACAAAAAACATTCGGGACAAAGAAACAGAATTGGTGGGTTCAATGGTGATGGTTATTTCAACTTTCCTAGTTTAGGATTTTTTTAAAAAATAAATAAGTAAGGGAAACAAGAACTGGAAAAGAGCATCAAATGTAACAATGTGTTATTAGATAACAAGACCAAGACCACCCACTGTCTTTCCACTCAACCAGTATGGTGTGAGAGCTGAACGATAAAGCTAATAGGAAAACAATTCATTCATTTGAAATGTCGTGCTGAAGGAGAGTTTTGAGGATACCCTACACTGCCAAAAAGGACAAACAAGTGGGTCCTATATAAAATCAAGCCTGATTTAACTCTGGAGGTAAACTTGTTCATACTAGGACTGTCCTCCTTGGACACAGCATGAGAAAACAGGATCCTTTAGAAAAGACAATAATGCTAAGAAAGGTGAAAGCAGCAGGAGAAGAGGATGATCAAATATGAGATGGAATGATTCCCTAAAAGAGACCATGGCCTTGAGTCTACTAAGCGTGGTCTATCTGTAAGAGTAGCAGTAGCTTCTCTTACAAAGAACTGTCCGGACCATTTGTTCCTCCCAGGCTGGGCATCTGAAGGTGCTGAGCCCGAAGGACAGCTGAGAAGTATCAACAAGGAATCAGGCCTTCTCAGTTGCCCCCAAAATATGTCTAGCTCCCTCACTCTAAATTTTTAAACACCAATTAAAAACTTGGCTTTATAGATTAGTTTTTCCGGAGTTTTAATATCAACAAATTACATTTAACCCCTGGAAACTTCTTTCCCTCTGCCTCCTATTCACATCTATTTGGTCTTTTTGGTATTTCTGGTTATTATATATACTGTACATTTTATTTTTCGTTAACGATTATATTGTATTATCAAAGGTAAAGGTAAAGGTTTCCCCCCGCATATGTGTGCTAGTTGTGTAGGACTCTAGGGGCGGTGCTCATCTCCATTTTCAAGCCAAAGAGCCAGTGTTATGCAAGTTCATGGCCATGTGGCCAGCATGGCTGAATGCTTTTCTGTGCACGGAACACTGTTTACCTTCCTGCTTTTAATGACAGTACCTATTTATCTACTGTACTTGCATTTACATGCTTTCACACTGCTAGGTTGGCAGGAGCTGGGGTTAACAGTGGGAGCTCGTTCCGCTGTGTGGCACCCGGGATTCAAACCGCCGAGCTGCCAACTTTGTAGCCGACAGTTTCAGCGCTCTAGCCCCCTGAGCCACCACGCCCCTATATTGTATTATTACTATGTGTTAATACTTACTGTCTGATGATTTGGTTTATTGTGTTTATTATATAATTTTGTACATTTTAAAAATAATTTTAAAATATTTACTTTTTGTTTTTATCTGTGTTATCTGTTGCAATCCACCCAGAGTAGCCTTCGGTCTAGATCACTGGTTCCCAACTTTGAGTAGCCTAAGTATTTATAGACAGCAACTCCCAGAAGACTTTACCACTAGCTGTTCTGTCCAAGGTTTTTGGGAGTTGCAATCCAAGAACATCTAGGTTACCCAACTTGGGAACCATTGTCTAGATGGTGTGGTATAAAAATCAAATCAAATCAAATCAATCAATCAACAGGGTGGCTGAGGAAAGGACATTTTTGGAAAGTGCTCATTCATAGGGTCGTTATGAGTCGGAGGCAATGTGACAGCAGGGGTGGAGAACTTGAAAGCTTTGGATAAAAAATATGGACTAGTACTCCCACAATCCCAAGGCTAGTGCTAGCTAAGGAAATTGTGGAAGCTGTAGTCCAAAAAAGCCATGCCTTCAAATTCAAAGAATGTAGTCCTTTAGGGATTGCATTGCTCCAATATTCTTGATCACTAACTTATGTTGGCAGTGCCTGAAATCCAACAATTTATAGAAGGTCATGGTAGTCTCTCTCTCCTGGAAGCACATTCAGACCCTGGAACACAGTTATTGATACGCTTGATACCGGGATCTGGGCAGCAGGAACACAGACTGTGCACTCAAAGTTGGACTGCAGAGATCCAGTAATTTTAGAGAAATCAAGAATGGGAGGAAACGAGCAAACAACAAACAACATCAAAGCACTGCTTGAGCAGAACAATTACCTTGAGAATGCTACATAGGCCTGAAAAATTTATATCCCTAGTTCAAACTGGGATTCTTGCAAACCAGCTGGGTCAGAAGCAATTCCTAGGGAAGTAAATCCTGCCTTGCTTTGTTCTTGAATGCTAAACAGGGAAACACAGATATTTACGCCTCCACAGTGCAAAATGGTAAGAACCTTTTGGTCCGTCTCTGCACTTTTTTCAAGGCTGTTCTTGTGCCTTCCTGTAAAAGTGAATATGATCAGAAACAGGTGTTGCCTTCTTGCTCAAACTAGCAAATAAGAACATAAAAACATAAGAACAGCCTTGCTGGAAGAGACCACAACCCATCCAGTCCAGCATTCTGTCTCACCCAGTGGCTCACCATTTGCTTCAAGGTATTCCCAAGCAGATGTCTTCACCTGCTAAAGATTCCCTACAAATGGCTTTGAGAGATATCCTGCCTATGGGCCTTTTCACACGACCCCTAAGATCCGCTGGCCACTTAAATTCGGACCAGAGATCTTTTGGCCTGTTCGTTGCTCTTCAAATTTCCCCACCATGCCGCACCTGTCTGCTGAGGGGAGGGGAGGGAAGAAAGTGGGGAAAAATGCAGACTCACTCTCAGGAGAAGCTGCTGGAACTCCGTAGTGCTGATTCCTTCTCTTTTGTTTGCTTTTTTTCCTCATCCATTCCCCTTCTCTTAAAGGGGCGGGAGGCAAAAAAAAAAAAAAACAGAAGCCAGGAGAGCCCCGCACTGACCAGATTGAAAATCCGGACCTGGCGATTTTTCACCCTCCTCGAGCAGGTACAAGAAAAGTGTGCGCTGGGATGCGCTTTTAGGTGGGCGTGGTCGTACTTAATTTCCTGCAAACTCCGGAGCTGGTGGGGAAACCATTGTAAGCTCCGGAGCTTGCATCCATTTGCTGCGGCGTTTAGGGGTCGTGTACAAAGGCTCTATCTCTCCAACCCAGAGGTTCTCCTTAGGCATCCATAATGATACCCATTGATACTCTTGTTCTCCATGAACTTGTCCAATCCTTTCTTAAAGCTGCCAAGGCTGACAGCTTTCACCACTTCTTCTGGCAGGGAGTTCCACAGACCAGTGATCCTCTGGGTGACAAAGTACTTTCTCTTACTGTAATCATATCAATAGAAGAAAAGCTCCATTAGGAGGATATACAGGTACTGTATTTTATTTCTATACCCCAGAGCAAGGTTCCTTAGTTATAGAAGTTGCAAATTAAGCTTCCCCTGTCTTTGAAGTTTAAACTTGCAAACTCCCCAGAGCAGGATGGTATATAATCAAATCAAGTAATCAAACAAATAAATAAATTTGATGATTAGTTATCCTGAAGATTCAGTTGCAAGTTCATTGCTAAGCCACATGACCTTTGAAAGATTGTGTCTCTGGAGATAAAAAGTATCCTCTTCTGATTATGTAAGTTGATTAAGTTTTATCTCCAAAGAACATGTTATAGTGTTTTTGGGAAAATAACTAACACTTTGTCCACAGCATCCTGTGGGGAGAAGATTATTGCTTTACCTGGGAAAAAATCCATTTTAAAAGGAAGTACTGTACTTTCAAATACAGTGGTACCTTGTATAAAGGAATCAATTCATTCCAAATGAAATTATGTTAAGCAAATTTTCCTTTATACAAATTCCCATAGGAATGCATTGAAAACAGATTAATCCCATTTTTATGTTGTACGGATTCTTCCCATAGGCGATTATGTTAAGCAAATTTTCCCTATCTCCGGAATTTTTTATGTTGTACAAATTTTATGTTATACAAGTTGTTTGTTATACAAGGGTCCACTGTATATCTAAGATTCTTCTTGTCTTTTTGCTTTGTCTTTCCTCTCCATGCATAAAAGGTCTGAGCATTCCCCTTTTTTGCCAGAAGGCTTCCCAGCCTGCACAAGCAGTCATGCAACTACAGCTGGATCATGGAGCAGAGATCTCGGGGGCCGGGAGGGGGGGCTGCAGTTCAGAGGATACCAGAAAGATCTCATTCAGAGAGTGACAGGTGATGGGGGCTGGCTACCTGGAATTGAACCCCAGATCATGAGCACAGTTGCAGCTGCTGTACAGCAGTTTAATCACTACACCACGAGGCTCTTCCAACTCCTCAAGAGGTACCACAATATACATGGGCAGCCCGTGTTTAAATTTGGAGCCATACAAGAAAATATTTGAAGGAAGCCTTTGTTTCCCAGAATTGGGTGATTAAATTTAATTTAATAATACATATAGAAGAAAGTTTGCAGAGAACTACATATAGAACTGAATAAAGTATTTCAGTTTTAATATTAGCCTGGAGGGTGGGAAGGGGAGGTGGGGAATGGCATTTGGAAAAGTCCATTTTCACTTTCCACTATGTGATGAAAACTAGCATGTGTCCTATTTGCCTCTCCCTTTCTACAGGGAGAATATTGGCAGCGCTCGCTACAAGCAGCTGTTTCCTCCATGGCAGTTAAGTGCCAGCACTTATTTTGTCTTTCTTATTAGAGGGCTATTCACAACCAGCCAAATAACACACTTCGATCCCCCAGGAGGAGGAGAAAAAAAGAAGAAAAGTTGCTCTGCCCACAAACTGCCCTGGCTGGTCCCATCTTCGCTGTCCACATACAGTATAAGGGAAGTCAGTGCAAACCTGTAAGCACTTGAAGTGTAATATGTGCGTGTCCTCCTTATTAAATGCCGCAGCAACAGAAGTCAGCATGATCTGAGATGCTTTTCCAAACAAGAGGAAATTGACTCCAGACAGTTTTCCAATTGTAAGTTAATAGTCTCACAGAAACAAGCTTTTTAATTTAATACTTACAAGCATCGGGGGTGAGTTCACTGAATTACAGGGCTAATTGTGGTTATGTGCCATCAGGTCACTTCCAACTTTTGGCAGCCCTAACAGGGTTTTCAAGCTACAGGTAATCTACAAGGAGGGGTGGTTCACCCTTGCCACACACATGCGTGGAGTTTCTATGGCTGAACAGGCATTTGAACCGAGCTCTTTGGAGACCTAGTCCAACACTCTATCAATTCCACTTGCTCAAACCCCCTTGCTTAACAGTGGGGATTCTCCAGATCGCTTGAGGCTGCGTGCTGCTGCTCAACATATTTAACTCAATGAGAGACTCCTCCTCTCATAGTTATTCTTTCAGTTGCCTGCTACCAAATCAGAAAGGATACAGCAACAGTTATTTTATAGACCGAGAGCTAGTTTTGTGCAGGGGTTGAGTAGGATCTGAGAAGCCTGTGTTCAAATCTGCATTCAAACACAAAGCTCATGAGAAGATTTTACCCAGATCATCCTTATACTGGACAATGGCATTTAGGATGGGAAAAAGCCACTGAATGCTCTCTAGGCAGCCCTTTCTAAACTTGGGTCTGTAGACATTCATGGCCTACAACTTCCAGAATTCTTGGGCAACATAGCTAATAGTGAAGGTTTCTAAGGAATTTTAGTCTTGGGATCTAAGTTGAGAGCCTCAACTTCAATGGGTCCAAAATGCAGCAGCCAGACTGCTGACTGGGGTAGGGTACAGAGATCACATTACACGCCTATTAAAGCAGCTCCACTGGCTGCCAGTCAGCTATTGAGCAGAATTCAAGGTGCTGACCTTGACCTACAAAGCGCTATACGACCTGGGTTCTAGCTACCTCAAAGATCGAATCTCACAGTATGAACCACCTCGGGTGTTTTGGTTATCAGGAGAGGGCCTTTTCTCCATCCTGCCACCCTCACAGGTACATCTTGTGGGAATTCATGAAAGGGCCTTCTCAACTGCTGCACTCAGACTCTGGAACTCCCTCCCACTAGAAGCCAAGTCTGCCTCATCTCTGTTGTCCTTCCGGAAACAGGCAAAAACCTTTCTCTTCATTCAAGCTTTCCCTGAATGATGGACTACTATGTGCATTTTAAATGACTCTATAGATTCACATAGACATTGTGCTTATAACTACAGTACTTATAACCTTGTAGCTTTAATGTAATGTTGTCTGTTAATGCTGTAAGATGTCCCACAGTTACTTGTTCTCAAATACTGTACTTGAACATGTCTTAATTGTACTGGACTGTATATTATCTCTCATTACTGTAAGCTGCCTTAGGTCCTTTTCCAAGAAGAAAGGCAGGGTAAAAAAATACTCTAAAATAAATAACCATTGCTCTAGGACAGTGGTGGTGAACCTTCGGCACTCCAGATGTTTTGGACCACAACTCCCAGAATTCTGAGCCGGTATTGCAAATGACAAAGGACTATGGGAGTTGTGGTCCAAAACAACTGGTGTGCCAAAGGGTCACCACCACTGCTCTAGGAGAACCCTTTTTCAAGCCTGCTATACAAGGTGTTGAGCCTTGGGGGATATGGCAAACCATAGCAGATCTGCCAGTTGCTGGTTCCCCAGCCTTGATATATTGGAATGTGAAACCAATGAGTTAAAACTAAAATAAATAAACAAACAGTGAATTACAACTGACCAACAAGTTGACTTTTATCATTCACCGCCTCAATTTAGATAAAGAATTTTTAGTCATGCTGTATGTATTGATTGCAGGATGTCTGTATTATCTCCATCACAGTGCAATCTGGACTAGAGATGGGCACGACTTAGCGGTATTCCCGTTTCCGTTTCCGTTACTCGTATCCGTTACTCTACGGAAACGGTAACGGGAATTACTCCGCCAGACTTCGAGCTCGAACCGACGAACGAACAATTTGGTCTGATTTGTCGTGCTTGTTACTTGCATCGCGCAATGTCAAGCGGCACAGAAAAAAAGTTTTTAAAAGTTAAAAAAAAACCCGATTCCCGGCCCTAAAAGTAGGCGAAAACTGTCTGAGGGCACCTACCAGGCCAGAAGGGTGTTTTATTTGGGGGGGGGGTTCCCCGCCCCCCTCTCCTTGGCTATTGCTACTGCTGCGCTGCTGGTACCAGGCTGGGAGGGCGCATCCATTTGCCATGCAGTGCGGGGGGATCCAAAATGGCGACCGCAATATTTTTTTTGAAATCGTTGCCCAAAACGCCACCAAAGCACCACAGAAACATGCGAAAATTAGCTATTTTAAATGCTTGAATTTTTACAGTAGCAGCAGTGGGTTTTTCTTGCAAAAAAAAGTCTCCGTTGATTTTATTTTATTTTATTTTATTTTATTTTATTACACCTGCACATTCGCAATGATGGGCTCGCCCATGGGAGTGGACCATGCAAATTTTCCACCAATCGCATGGCCACTTGGCCAGGTTGACCACAGAGACTTCTGGGATGTGCCAATCGGGCATAAACAGCCCCTAACTAATCGTAGCCCTAAAACCCGAACCCGAAGCCTAAGCCTAACCCATACGCCAGTACACTGTCCTTCTAAGTGGGTCAGAGAGGCACCCATAGGTGCACCCCAATACTCACCCTAGCCTCACCCGTAACTAGCCTAACCCTAGCCCTTGCGCTAACCCGTCTTAACCCTAAGCCAGATCTACTTGCATTGCACTTGCATTGCACTACATGCAAGTACGTGAGACACAGCGGGTGCAAAGAGTCTGCCAGTCCGTCACTTGTGGCTCTGGCTGACTCCTGCAGCTCCCTCCAGGAGCCCGCTACCCCCCCAAACCAGTACTAACGACAACGAGGAAGATAACTGAAATGTGAAAAAAACGAACCGACTAATTTTTTGCGAAATTTCGCAGAAATTTACAAGAGAAATCCGACAGAGAAAAAGTGCCGCACCTCCCGGAAACGAGCCGAAACAGACTGCCTCCGACACACGACAACTCGAAAACGTCATTTTCCCTAGTCGTGCCCATCTCTAATCTGGACTAGCTCTGCTATGAAGGATAATGAGGTAGCTGCCTCAGGAGGCAAAATTTGGCCACCAATTGCTGGTGGCTAAATTTATATTGTTGTGGTGCAGTATTACAGTATATTCTAAGCCAGTGATGGCGAACCTATGGCATGGGTGCCAAAGGTGGCACTTTGAGCCCTTTCTATGGGCACCCGATTTGGGTTATGCTCGTAATCACAATGGGGGCCCTAAATGGATACCAGCAATAGGTGGGACCATCTATTTCTATCTAACATGGATGCAACTCGCCCCTTCACAGCCACCTGTATTCAGGTTAAATTACAGTATTGGCACTTTGCAAAAAAAATTACTCAAGGGCAGGGGTTCTGAGACGATCTCAGCGAATACGGGCACCCCCCCGTTACTTGCAAGACTATAACTGTGCAGTTTGGGCACTCGGTCTCTAAAAGGTTCGCCATCACTGTTCTAAGCCATGCCAGGTTTAATTTGCAAAACTAGGATGTTAGTGTATTTTTAAGGTAAATGAAGGGCAAAGTGCAAACTAAAGACTTCAGTAATGTGCAACAAGATTGCAAAAAGAGGCTCAGCCTTGCAAACCAGATTTGTTACACCTTAAGAAGCCACACTTTCAGGAGTGTCTGCAGACATAGTGGAATGTTTGCCATATTTTAATGAGTGAATGTAAAAAAATAAAAAAATGTCCTGGCTCTGACTTTGAGGCTATCAGTGTGAGTCACTCAAAGAAAAAAAACTCCATTTGCCTTTCACCAAGTAACAAGGTCACCCTACCTTTTTACTGTACAGAAAGAATGGCTCTACCATTAGGCACCCTTGGCTACCTAAAATAGCAGGCTTCAGGTGTCACTTACTTAGTTATTGCGATATTTCCATTGCTGGGGAAGGGGACTCCTTGGGAGCACAAACTGCTGGTTTAGCCATATAACGTGGGTCATTTCCGAGACGAACAGCTAACCAGCGCCTCAGCCACTCCAACTGTCACCCACTGTTCAGCCGGGCAATGACTCCAACTGAACCAGCGCTTCATAGGCCACTTGAGAGATAATAATAATAAATGATAATAAACTTTATTTTTATGCCGCCTTTCTCCCTGAAGGGACCTCTTAAAGATATCTGCTTTGAATGTTTCACAGAGGGTAGCCGTGTTAAGTCTTTTCAAGAATTCCAGGCAAAAATCAAAGAAAAACAAAACAAAACAAAAGACAAAAACCATGTGGCACCTTAAAGACTAACTTTCATATTTTAATGTAACATTTCGTGGTCTACACGCCCACTTCTTCAGACATATAGCCTGAATTCAGAATATATGAAGGCTATATGTCTGAAGAAGTGGACTTGTAGACCACAAAATGTTACATTAAAATATGAAAGTTAGTCTTTAAGGTGCCACATGTTTTGTGTCTTTTATTTTGTGTTGCATTGTTTTTCTTTTATTTTTGCCTGGAATGCTTTAAGTGTCGAAACGATTTGGCAGATTCCTTGGCTGCACCTTGACTTGGGAGAGTGCAGATACCACTCCGTTTTTTTTCCTTCTGGCTGTAAAATTATCTGGTCTATTCCTATCCCCATAAGAACATTTTTAATTTAATTTATTTATTGAAAATAGCTTTGCCCTGCTTTTCTTCATGAAAGGAACCAGAGCGGCTTATATCAATACATTATACAACATTTAAAAGCAACTTGGGACAAGAGGGCAGTTTAGCAGCTTTCAACTCCTGTGTGATTTCCGTCAGCTGATAAGCATTCTTCAACATGCGCAGTGTTTTTGGTGGCCACTTACCATGTGCAAACAAACAAATCAAGATATCTCCACACACAAAGGCAGCTGCTCTTATCACAGGATAAATGTGTAATTCCCCAGTGTGTACCTACATTGTGAAGGAAGCTATAAAATCGTGAAGCAGCTGAACTGTTTTCTGGAAGCAGAGAACAGTATCTGCAACTGCTCCCATGAATGCCAAAGGGTGGGGCGGGAGCTTGACTGTTTCCAGTTAATCTCACTTATTGGAACATAAAGGCCCACTTGGCATCTCCTCCAATGTTTGCGTTGCCAGCTTTTTTCTCTTGAAGGGTGGATTCTAAATCCCCCCTACCCTACCCAATAACAACCTCCCACAAGGGAATTCCTAACCTGATTTTTTTATTCTCTTCCACTGACATGAAACATACCAGATATTTATAGCCTACCAACTGTATATCTCTGCCTGGTTCGCTTTCTGATAATGTTGCTGTGGAATGACTGCCGACCCTTACACAAAATAAAAATTGCAACATACAACTCTGATATGGAATAAGGACAGGCAACCTTGAATGTGTGAAAATAATGAGTCAGCTCCTCAGAGGACACAACTGTATTGCAATTGCTCAGCTTGTAAACCATAAGAATTTTTTTTTTAAAAAACTAGCTTTAATCCATTTTTTCATTGTATTTGTATTTTGCAACGCATTAAAAATAGTGGTTACCCCAGAAAAGCAAAGGGTTGTTAAACAGGGCAGAAACTTTCAAGCCCTACAATCAGGAAAGGGAGGCAAGTTCATTTTTAAAGCTGCCAGTGTGGGGGAAGACTGCACTGCTGAGGTAAAGGCATGTGAGGGAGATATGAAAAAGAACATTGAAGCAGTGCTTACATGTGCAGCAGGCCTGGGCATCCTGCATCAGCTTGTCAAGGATGCTGGCAGGAGGGGCTGGGCAGCCTGCAAGCGTGACAGTGAGAATTTCCAGCTTGATCAACAAATCACAGCATGAAAGAACCAACTGTTTTTAAAAACAAACTTCAAGGGAAAGGAAGCAGAGAGGAGGAGAGGTAAGCAAGACACTTCAATGTGTCAAGGGAAGGGGAGGAAAAAAGGGATATTTTGGTCCTGCTTCTTTGATTCATGTGTGTGTGGGGGGGGGGGAGATGATCTCAACAGAGGTGCACAAAGCACAGTCTCCAGACACAGGATATCCCATAGCACAGAGCTGGGGAAAGGCAATATTCGGCTGAATTTGTGGCCAAAACCTGATGCCCTGTCAACTCCTGCACAGCTTTCACTGGGCAGTTTATGGCTTCATGTGACAGGTGCTGCCTAGGTTGCTTATTGTATCTTAAGGAGTAGCTCTGATATCTTCCAGAACCCTGAAACCCATCCGAGGAACATGTACATTGCATTTAAACTAAGTCACAGATTTGCTTTGATGGAAACTGTACATGTCTGTGAAACAAAATATTGCATATACAGTACACACACACACACACACACACACACACACACACATATCCTTTCAAAGGTAAGGTGTTATGCAATCACATCAACACATGAAGTGAGAAAGATGGCCCACAAACTTTGGGGTCATCTCTCTTTGCCTTCTTTACAGGCATCTAATGCACTTCCTTGACTGTTGTGGCTTTACTCAAAATGGCAGCTGTTATATTTCTGCTTGATTATATACAAGTCCACCTCCTCTACATCTTGGGGGGGGGAGAGAAAAAGATGAATGCTCAGTTACATGCTGAAGGAGTTTAGGGTAGTTTGGGCAGGGCCCTATATTAGTAAGGGAGCTTCTGTAACTGCGTGTGTGTGTGTGTGTGTGTGTGTGTGTGCGCGCACACACACACACGCATGTGCATTATATGTACCATGGGCAAGCTGAACAGTCCCAGAGCAGCCCCAGAAGAATGGAATGAAAAAACCACTTCAAAGCATTCTCTACGTACCTAGAAAACCCTGGAATAGATCACCATAAGTCAAAGCCAATTTGACATCATGCAAGAATAGTAAGGTGTTGTACCTTGGGCACAGCATGAGAAGACAAAATTTGCTGGAAAAGATGATAATACTAGAAAAAGTTGGTAGCGGCAGGAAAAGAGGAGAATCAAATGTGAGATAGATCGGGAGCATAAAGTAAGCCATAGTCTTTATTTTGCAAACACAGAGACGGGCTATACATGATAATACATTTTGGAGGACATTCATACATAGGGTAACCATACACCGGAGGAACCTTGATGACACATAACAACAGTTTTGTTGTAAAACACCCAGAGTGGCCTTTGTTGCTAGATGGAGAATATAAATAAATAAATAAATAAATAAATAAATAAATAAATAAATAAATAAATATTCACCCTGGAAGTCCTTCTCAACCACAGTGATCCTCACATACATAAATCTACTGCTCCCAGTCACTCATCAGTCATAGGGCCAAGTCAAGGAGAACATGTGAGCCAATAAGCACAACTTCATCACCCCGGCCCTCTCCAGGTCCTATTCCCCAGCAAATAGTAATGGCACAAACACTGCCTCTGGATCTAGAGATTTATTTATTTATTTATTTATTTGGATTTTTATGCCGCCCATCTGGCAGCGAGGTCACAGAGAAGTTCCAAGGACATGGCAGAAGTAGCTTCAGAGCCACAGGTTGGCTGGACCCAAGTTCCTCTATTCCTCTGAAAGGCTCTGGGGCTTGGCCCCTCAACTACAAAAGTTTGGAGCTGACATCGCTAATTCTGCCACCATCCCTTCTGGTGCCAGTGGGACAGGATTAAATAAAAAGATATTTGGGGGCAAAAAATATCATGCTGGAGCTGAAATCACTAGAATGCCGGCCCCATCAGTTAGTAGATAAGTACAGTTTTACTGTTCTTTGGATACAAGTCCCAGCGCAACACACTTGGGAAGCATGATTCTCCCATACCACTGCATAACTAGGTTAAGAGGTGCAGTGTGCCCGACAGTTGCCTCCTCTCTCTCCTTCCTGTTCCAGAAAACAACAGGAAATGCAGGCATGGGCTATTTTAATAGAATTTTCTACAAAGACAGGGCATGAACCAATACCAGTACACTTGCGGGTTGCATTGTTTGTTATGGGATCTCCTCTCATTGGAATTCCCACAGACCCCAGCAGATTTATTCTGCGGTGGAAGTCTGCGGTGGTGTGTTCCACACCCATTATAAAGCCTTACAGCCTCTTAAACACAAGGCTGTTTTGTGCACTGGCCAGAACAAACGGACTGTGGCTACCCCTGTTTCCATGCCTGTTGTTATCTCCAGCTAACTCATACATATTATTTGGCCATTCTCCAGGTTTCATCATTGGAATAATTTGTGGTCTCCTTTGCTGGAATAACTCCTATGATACCTTTTGGGATCATCTATAATGTTGCCGCATAAATTTAGAGACATTCACGAAAACTGTTCAGGGGGCTGGGAAAAGATAAACCGTTGATAAAAGTCATGTCTTGAAATCAAGGCAAAGGATAATTTCAGAACTAGAACTGGGCTTGGAAAGTTACTTTTAAAATCACTCCATTGCCCTTAATCATTATGATGATGCCAAAAGGAAACCTCTGTTATTTAATGCATTGCTCATTATTTTAAAAAATAAGATTCATTTGAGAACGACCTAAAACTTGAAAAATGTCTGTAAATTAACCTTAGATAACATAAGAAGAGCCATGCTGGATCAGGCCAAAGGCCCATCTAGTCCAGCTTCCTGTATCTCACAGTGGCCCCACCAGATGCGTTTGGGAGCCTAGATATCTGTCTCTTGATACCACTCCCCTGCATCTGGCCCTTGAAGTACCCTGGTTTTAAGCCTGGAGATTACACATCTCCATCATGGTTTGTAACCTGTGATGGACTTTTCCTCCAGGAATCTGTCCAATCCCCTTTTGAAGGCATCCAGGCCAGATGCCATCACCACATCCTGTGGCAGGGAGTTCCATAGACTAACAACGCGCTGGGTGAAAAAATATTTTCTTTTGTCTGTTCTTACTCTCCCAGCCCTCAATTTGAGTGTATGTCCCCTAGTTCTGGTATTTTGGGAGAGGGAGAAGAGCTTCCCTCTATCCACTTTACTCATGCCCTGCATTATTTTGTACGTCTCAATCATATCCCCCCCTCAGGCGCCTTTTTTCCAGATTAAAGAGCCCCAAATGTTTTAGCCTTTCCTCATAAGGGAGGTGCCCCAGCCCAGTAATCATTTTAGTCGCTCTCTTCTGCACCTTTTCCAGTTCCACTATGTCTTTCTTGAGATGCGGTGACCAGAATTGTACACAATACTCCAGGTGCGGCCTTACTATTGTCTTGTATAATGGCATTATAATGTTGGCTGTTTTATTTTCAATCCCCTTTTTGATAATCCCTAGCATGGAATTGGCCTTCTTCACCGCTGCCACACATTGGGGAGACACCTTCATGGAGCTGTCCACCAACACACCAAGATCTCTTTCCTGATCCGTCACGGATAACTCAGAGCCCATGAGTTGATAGATAAAGTTTTGATTTTTTGCCCCAATATGCATTACTTTACATTTGGCTACATTAAAACGCATTTGCCATTTCGTAGCCCATTCCCCCAGTTTGGAGAGATCCTTCTGAAGCTCTTCACAATCTCTGGTTTTACCACATGGAAAAGTTTTGTGTCATCTGCAAACTTGGCCACCTCACTGCTTATCCCTGTCTCCAGGTCATTTATGAACAGATTGAAAAGCACTGGTCCCAGGACAGAGCCCTGGGGCACACCGCTTTTCACCTCTCTCCATTGTGAAAATTTTCCATTGACACCTACTCTTTGTTTCCTGGATCTCAACCAGTTCTCAGTCCATAAGAGGACCTGCCCTCTTATCCCCTGACTGTGCAATTTTCTCAGCAGCCTTTGGTGAGGGACTGTGTCAAAAGCCTTTTGAAAATCCAGATAGACTATATCCACCGGTTCACCCAAATCTACATGCCTGTTGACCTTTTCAAAAATCCTAAAAGATTTGTCAGACAAGACTTACCCTTGCAGAAGCCATGCTGATTTTCTCTCAGCAAGGTTTATTCTTCTATGTGTTTTAAGATTCTCTTTAATGGTAATATTTGAAGTAAGTAAATCATTGAAGTAACTATTACACTTCTAATTCACTATTTCCAACCTCTGAGCATGAAATAGGTTCAAATATTTTCAGTTTTATACCTTTGTTGTTTTATGGCACTCCAATGCTAATATTTTTATTTTTTTATTTTTAGAAAACCAAGATGTCATATACAGACAATGGCAACTTAATGCTCACATTAGTGTCTGACAGATGAATTTTACTTGTTGCAACAAATGGCCACAGCCACAGGGCCCTCTTAAAGTGCCCGTCTGCTGAAGATTTATTATTTCCCCCCCAGTTTTACTCGCTTGCTACATCCTTCATGTTAGCTTGGGTTTCAGCCAGTACCGCATTTGTCCTTTGGCAAAAAGTGTGCATGACTAAAAGCCAGAGCAAACCCAGCTCTTCTGTTTTGCATTTCCTGCATGCCTCCATCTGCTCCTAAAAGCAGAATTTCCTCAATTTCCTTTACCCTGTTTGAGGTTAAGGAGACTTTGCTTACTGGCCACAGACTCTCATTTTGCATTCAGCTGGATCATGGAGCAACGAAGAATATCTAGTCAGAAAGCGAAATCTCTATCTAAATATGTGCAGATGCTGCTTTAACTTTAGCAGCGCTCCAGTGGGTTGTCATACTTCAAATTACTCACAAATATGGGCTCCTTTAACTATTCCCATGAATATAAACTGTACGTTCTACCACGGGCTTCTGCAGGAGCAAGCCAACAAGATAAGCACTGTTTCACTTTCAAGGACATATGCCTTTGTTACAGCCACCAGTTCTTCCCTTCTTCTGCCGTTACTTCTTAAACCTCCCATTCGTCCTTCAGGAAAATGAAACACTAAAAACCCATGGCAGCAGTTTCCAAATGTGGCTCCACAGAAATCTGTGTTGGACTATAACCTCCAGAAGCCCTACCCATCATGGTCAATGGGCAGAGCTTCCAGGCCCCATAGTTCTTATATCTTGGGGGCCAACACAGAGGGACCACTTTGATTCTACAACCTTTTTTTTTTTTGCAAACCTGAAAGCCTCTTAAGCTTGAGGGATTTCCACAAGGCGCAGACTTCCCAGCCATCAGATGACATCAAGTGACTTAGTGCTATGGGTTGCCAGAATGATGATTATCCTCTTTCTTGCTGCATCAGAGGGAACTACTTACCCTTGAGGTCTAAGATGGATTCCCCACACATATACACACAGTATACTGCTCCTTTTGCACCCGAGACTGGACTTCATTGTAGCTATTTTGACTTGAGATACCGCAGCACTGAACAGTGATGTTATAGCCAAACCAGTCTCCCATATTCTTTGACCAACAAGTTCTTCTCCTTCTTAAACAGTATTCCATATTTTCCATATACTGCCCCATATATTCCATATATTGTCCCTCATTATTGTAAGCCGCCTTGGGACCTTTTCCAAGGAGAAGGGCAGGGTAAAAATACTCTAAAATAAATACATAAATAATATTTATTTTCCATTGAATGATCAGCTGTAACAATGTGCATTTCTTTGTTTCTCATTACATGGCCAACATCTTACATCTGTTTTATGATTCCCCCCCTTTGCTTTAGGATTTCCATATTGGGCACTCTCCCAATCCAATGAATTTTTCACATACTGCAACAGATCCACAATTAAAAATTAAAACCTTTGTCCATCATTCCATGCCATACGGCGGAACTGAGAATACAAGATGAATATTTGGCTATACTATAAATTGTTGTTCCCTTGCTCATCAGTTCTCCAAATGAGGAAACTCAAGGGATGGAAGGGTTTTATCCAGGGCTTGGGTTCCTCTGGAAAAATTCAGATATGATGTATAGCATTGTACAATATTTGAATGTATGTATAAATCTACCAGTTTATAAATGAAGATTTGGTATCTGAATGCTCTGACAGATATGTATGGGGGGGGGTAGATCACTCTGTGTGTCCAACAATGAAACTCTGCTACTTCAGTTTAGTCTTGTCTGTGATTGTCTCAGAAAGCCCTGCTGTTTCTTCATGGATACAATTTGAAGGACCTCGTGTGGATCAGAGGGTGTGAGGGGAAGGAAAGGGGAGGAAGCTGATTCCCTTAAACCTCTCCTGATCAAACACCACTCCTAATAACAAGTGTGTGGAGTATCCCTTGAGATCACTTAACCTGATCCTTTAAATCTATAGCAGTATTATAACACATACGAGAAGCAGATTTCAAGAAACGGAGGAGGCACTCCTGTTTTCCACATAGCTTAGTGGTCATTCCTCACCTATTTTTCCACTCAAAGAATGAGCAAAGTATGTCAGAGTTTCCAGAGCAAAATAATAAACATCAGTAGGGAAGCTCATATCATTTTTGCTATTGCCACCACATATAATGTGCTGACCTGAAGAGTGACTTTTAATTATAAACAGTGGTACCTTGTATAAAGGAATTCATTCGTTCCAAATGAAATTATGTTAAGCAATTTTTCCTTTATACAATTTCCCATAGGAATGCATTGAAAACAGAGTAATCCCTAATTATGTTGTATGGATTTGCCCCATAGACAACTCTGTTAAGCAAATTTCCCCTATCTCTGGAATTTTTTATGTTGTACAGATTTTATGTTATACAACCCGTTTGTTATATGAGGGTCCACTGTACTTGGATGGTATCTATCACCATTGACAGACATCCCTGCCCATTGTCTGGTAGAAGAAGGAGAATGAAAAGCAACCATAGTCAGAAAATGCCAGAGTTTCATTACAGCTAGGCAGGCAGACAACTTGTTTCAGCAAGTCATTACCCTAGTTCTGTGTCCGTTATACTACAGATCTGGCAGAACAATCAGCATTTTAGAGGATGGAGTCAGTAGGTGAATGATTAGGTGAGGAGGAGACTTCTAACGCGTAATCCATCCAAACTCATGCAACATTCCAGTGATAGAATACTGAGGAAACAATAGGTCAATTTGCAGAGCAAACATTCCAAATATGTATGTTGCCTGAGCCTTTCCTACATTGACAACTTCAGTCTTTGCTGCCCTGACAAAGCTGCTAGTTTAATTTCCCATGAGTGGCTTTAATGTCCTCTTAATGACAAGGTGCTACTTGTACAGATGACAGCTTCTGTACGGGGACTCTTATTATTTTTAATAATATTTGTCCATACCCCAACTTTCAGGGTGAATGTTACAAAACAGCTTACACATTTCAAAAGTAATTAAGACATCACATAATCAGTCAGATTAGTAAAATCACAACCTAACATGAAGCACCACAATTGGAAGACTTTTTTAAAAATCACACCGAAGGGGAAAACAGTTCTAGGCACTGTAGAAAGGGCTCAATTGCTCAGATTTTGCACAGGGGCTCAAGAAGTTAATGGCCCAAATCCTGTTGCATAGTGTAGTAAATTGCACTAGAGTAGATCCATGAATCAGGGAAGATTTGGTGACTCAATTCCTTCACCAGTTCCCTTCATTCAAATGGTTCTCTAATTGTGGTTTGGAGTAGACCCATTCTATCAACAACACTTACGGAGAAACTAATCAATTGGTCTACTCTAGCATGATTCACGATGCTAAACAACAAGATTCTATCCCTTTTTATTCTAACATAATTTCCCTTGATTTGATGTTTTTGTTCCATAATACTGTAGGTCACTAGAAGTTACAAACCAATTCATTTGCAAATCTACTTTATTAGATAATTGCTTTGAAAAAGTAGGGAAGACAGAAGGCATATCATGATTCAGTAAAGGAACCACAGCTTCTAGTTCCCAAGGCAGGGCTGTTAATGAGATAGGACCTTTTGGAGGTGATTAATTCACAGGGTGGCCATATGTCAAAAGTGAATTAACCATGTGACCCAAACTTAGTTGGGCTTTTCAGTTGTTTTTTCTTCTCTTTCTTGAACTAATACAAACATATCCAGATTGAAAATATGTGTGCAGCCATCTGTATGCCTTGGCGACTGCACTCTCCTATATGGCCATAATAAAAGTGCAAAGCAGCAACAGCTGCAAAGATGGATAGACCCTCTACAGAAGCACCATATAAATGGACCTCTGCTGGGCGGCTGCCAGCCACAGGGCCACTACAATATGAGTTTACAAGACTCATATCAGAATTCATGCTGGCGGTGGGAATTCTAGGATCCATAGTCAAAGAGGGAACTTCCCAACAAGCCCTGCTTCCAAGGTATTGGCTTGAAGCCTGCGATAGGCTGAGGTTTAATTCAACTGCATGAGCTAAAAAGCTCATTGGGGCAGGATGTTTGAAAATGTCTTGAGAGCAACATGTCACACCATTAATACTGCCGTTACAACTTTGCTGTACAAGAAAGAGAGTGGGTTGGAGAAAGAAGGCAAGTGAAAATCAGCCAGAAATCTATACCTAGACTTCAAAGCAGATCAAGAGTTCTTCTCTGATTTAAACTGCTCTCTGTGGCTGTTCCTTTACAAACTTCTGACATTCAGATATAAGCAAGCTTTTTAAAGTCATTGTTCATGCTCTAAAACACATCGTGTTATTTTCTAAACATTAAATACTTGCATACACTTTTACATGCTATTTTCCCATGTCTCCTGCTATCTACATCTCCATTTCCTGCAGACAAACTCTTCAGACCTGAGCCTCTAAGCAAGGTGGGCGATCAGTAATCAAACATGGGTAACTAATTGGTAATTATAATAATTATAATAAATTATTGTTTGGGTTTAGTGCAGAACAATCAGATTCTAATTCATTAGCTCATAATGAAAAATGTGCTAATGGATTCAATAGCTCATCATGAAAAGCCTGAATTCTGACATGTGAAAAACCGAAAACCAGCTCCACCTCCACAGCCACTTCATTTGCACAACTTGGTGTTCTTGGTCCCTTCTCACCCTTAAGCCCAGCCTAGCATTGCTTCCCACCCAAGCATTAAGGTCATTCCTTTGCTAATTCATATTCTGGGCTTTTTTCTTAGCTTAGCTCAGGCAAATTAGGCAGAATACCGATGTATTCTGCTGCCCTTAGAAAGGAAGATTTTCACCCCAACCCTTTGTCAGATTTTGGGGCCAATAACGAATCTAGCAAGTCCACTTGGTGGGGGGGGGGGGGGAAGAGAAAATACCTTTACAGCCTGGCATGTGCAAACTGTTAGGATAAGGAGCTCCTGTATTGAGCGGGGGATGCCTGCACCCCCCCTTCAAATCTGAGGGTGCAGTCCAGGAGCCTCAGCTGCAGGCGAGGTGCGTTTGTTCCAGAGAATAAGGCGTTAGGCTGGTGGTGTCCTGGATGACAACCAAGCCGTCCGTCTGAAGTTGCCCCAGCACGTATGTATGCCATAGGTGAATATTCCAAGGACAAAAGAAAAAAGGGAGAAACAGTCTGCAATGATCGATCAAAATGATACAATGATACATCTGTACAGTGGGGGGCGAGGGCGCGCAACTCCATGCCCCGGTGCCAGGAGGCGGCAGAAAGAGCAGGATCAGAGCACTTGAAGTTTTAAAAAGAAAGAAAAAAGAGGAGCGAAAGTGCTCCTGGCGGGCCACGCTTACCTTTATAGGAGAGGCGAAGTCGGGGAAGGCTGCCCTTGGCGGCCCCGCAGTCGGCCACGAGGCTGCCGGTGAAAAGACCCCACCAGGCGGCCAGGGCGGCCAGGACGCCTCCAGCCCCGCGCCTCCTCATGGTGCCTCCGCCTCCCCTCGACAGCAGCAGACCACCGGCTCCCGGGCTTGACCCTTCTTTGCCTGGCAGGGGAGGGAGCTCCTGGCGCGCTCAGGTGCCCCCGAGTGCCTCGCCGGCCTGGCCAGGATGGTCTCCCCAGGACGGAGGCGCGCCTTCCCCGCTGGCCCCGGGTCGAGCCCGCTCTTCTGGAGGGGTTGAAGAAGCGCCGCTTGCCCTGCGAGGAGCGCCGCGGGAGGCGAAGCTCTTCCCGGCCAGGTTTTATACAGGCAGGGCTCCACCCAGCTTCTTGCGAACGGATTGCCCCAGACCCAGAGCTGAGGCGGGAACGGCGCCTGTGTGTGTGTGTGTGTGTGTGTGTGTGTGTGTGTGTGTTTTGAGGGGGGTGGGTTGGAGGGGGGGGAAGAAGGGGGGCCCAATCCCGCCCGCCTTCCCCAAGAAGGAAACACGGGCATGTGGGCGTGCGGTCTCTGCCTGTGCTTCTAATAGGGGCCCCGCATCACTTCTGCTCGCTTTCTCTGTTGGGAGCGGGAAGAGAAGAGCAACCACAAAGCTAAATTACTCCCCGCTGTACTCCTGCCCGGCGATGGAGCTGGTCCCTTGCCAACCGGAGTAGGATAGATCTTTTAAAAGAGCATAGACCTAATTGCCTGGGATATTTTCCTACTAACCACCTCCCCATGCCTGCAACAGATTTTCCTTTCCATTTTCTTTGGGGGGAAATGGATCATGATGTCAACGAAATGGATTCCAGACGCAATTCCAGGAGCCCCCCTCAAGTTCTCCTGGATGCCGAGCATCCATTTGCCCTGCTCCAGGAGTGCTCTCTTTTGCTCTTCTCTCATATCTATAAGCACATCTGGTCTCAACTGATTTCGGAAGCTAAGCAGGGTCGGCTCTGGTTAGGACTTGGATGGGAGACCACCAGGGAATACCAGGTGCTGTAGGCGCCTGGAGTAGGAACTGGCAAACCACTCCAGTATTCCTGCCAAGAAAACTCCATGGACATGGGGTCACGAAGAGTTAGTCACAACTGTAACAATACAACACGCATCACTATACAAATGTTGTTTTATTTATATGTCATTTTACCAGCATTGATGGCAAGCAACAGCTGGGTGAGGCAGTAGCACTCAAAGAACTGGGTTGCCTAGGGCAGGCTTGGTTCTGAAAAATCCAGTCAGACCAATCCTATAGGCCTGGCTGCTCAGCTTTCCCATGAAGAACAACCATGGGTCAGAACAGAACTTCCAGGGCTGCACTCCTATATGTTGAATGTGGTATACCTTAATTTCAAGGAAATGAGTATAGGATGGGGTCGAATATCAGTATTCTTTCTTCAATACTCCAGTTGTTTTTAGAGGGAAAGGTGGTGTGGAAATTAGAAATACTGAGGAAAATTAGACTGAGAAAATTAGAAATGTTACTGTCCTGCTTGGATCAGGTGAGCTATGCTTCAAGGAAGACCACTTGACCCAAAGCTTTGGATCCAATCCTTTAGGAACAGTGTCATGCAGACATCGGGGTCATACAGCCCTCCAAATATTGTTGGATTGTCATTCTACCTCACCCACAGCTGTGCTGCCCGGGGCTGATGGGCATTGCACTCTACCACATGCTCATCACCCCTCATTGAAACATCTCGATGAATGAACAATCAGAGCAAATCATATCCTTAGGAGGGTCCCTGTTATTTAGAGAGCTGTCAAGCTCCGTGCAGTGCTCCACAGCCAGTTCATGAGAGTAGCAGGGACTATATGTTACCTTCTTCCTTCTCTTTCTTTGGTGTTGCTAGAGTCCCGTTCTTCTTAAGTGTAGTTACCTCCTTGCACAGGGCACCATGACTGCTGCCACCATTGTGTATTTCTTGACAGGCAATTGGTTAGGTATGTGTACAGCAGCCCCTGTATTCTTCTGTCACAAGGTGAAGAATAGGTAGTGCTGCCAAAGGGCCATTATTTTCTGGTGATTGAAGGAACAAGGATCCGGGAGGCGTTTGGTGACTCTTGATTACATTTTTTTTTTCTCGTCCGCCATCTGCCTCCATGCCTTTTTTTATTACTATGTCCTTTGAATTGATTTTATTATCTGTTTATTTGTTGTATTTAATCGTTTGCTGTTTTGTTTTATGTGAACTGCCCGGAGTTCCTTTTGGAAGACTGTGCGGTATATAAGCTTTAAAATAAATAAATATTCTACAGGAATCTCTCTAGAGTCTATGACCATCATATGGTGAATTAGTAATTCATCAGATGTATACATAAACAAAGCCCTTGCATATGTTGTTGTTCAAAGTACCTGATATTCATTGAAATACTGTCTCTGAACATGGAGGTTCCATTTAGGATGGCTTTCTGTAATTTTACAACGCAACCTGGTACAAGAAAAGGTTGAGCATCGTGCTCATATTTGAGATGCCTACATCAACATTAAACTTTACAAGGAGCTCCCCTGCTAACTCCATCAGGAGTTTGGTGCACAAATTAAGTAGTATCTGGAAGAAAATGGACACATTAACAATCACATGACCACATAAAAAGTGCAGAGGTGGGGACTTGGAGGCAATCTGTCTCCCACTTATCATGCTGTCTTTTCTTTGATCCCCAGACAAATCAGAAGTACTTCACACCTCCACCAGTAAGGCCATGGCTAACAACCCATACTTAATGAGTGTTGGGAAGGGTTTAATAGGTGGGACTTTCACACACCCTAGGCCATTGTCCATCTAAGGAGCATATTCAGGCCACTGCCCACCTAACGAGCCTATTCAGGCCTGGGTGATGTGAAATCAAGGTGAAGGATAAATTGGAGGCCTCACCACTAATTTTCCTCAAACTGATGAAGCTGCTTGGATGAGTAGTGAAATGTCTTGATCTCACAAGAAAAGAAGTCCAGTTGCCATGACTCAACTTCCAGATAACCTCACCTGGATGACTGAGAATCTTCACAGACAGCATGAAAGACTCATTTATATAAGTGGTTTAAGGATCCTTGCATTGTACTTGGGTTTGCTATGTATACATTTTACCAACACTTAAGTAAACCTAGAAATGTTAAAATTAATATTGAATAGGCTTTATGTGCTGTTGCTGTTTTACGAAGGAAGGTTTTCAACAGGTGTCTTTCTTAATGCTGCAGGGAGGTGGGAAACAGCAGCTGCAGAAACTGTGCTTTTTCCATGATTCTGATGCAGAAAATAAGCCTGAACTCTACTTGGCCCAGCAAGTCCAGAACACCCGTCCCAGTGCTCCTGTTACTAGAGGTGTGGGAGGCCATAGCTGCAACGTTACGCTCGCTTTCCTAGGAGGAAATCCTACTGAATACAGCAGGGCTGACTCTAATGCCAGCGGTTTAAAATGATTGATTTATTACCGTCTGCAAAGTCCTTTGCTACCTGTGGGGGGAAAAAGAGGAGGTGATACTTATGGTTCCAAATGGATACACAGGAAATAATACTAGACGTCCTGTGCTATTAGATAAAATTTGGAATTGTGCCATAGCTTTACATTCATGTATCTAGCTTCTGCGTTGTAAGGGCCAAATAAGAAGGAGATTAGAAGGGCCAAAACGCTGTTGAGAATAAATAAATAAATCAGTTTTCAAGTTGTTCACAGACATCTGTTGTGGTCTGTGGTTTTTAAATGTGCTTTTAGTATTGATTTTATTGCATTGTATTCTTAGTATAATACTTGTTTCATTCCTTTTTATTTGTTTGTTTGTATACTCACTGTTTTTTAGCTTTTAAATAGTATTTTAATTGGGGTAAGCCACCTTGGATCCTTTTAAGGAGAAAGGCAGGGTAAATATATTTTAAATAAATAGTATTATCTGCTTTCCAATGGGAGTGAAGGTAAATTTCTACAACAGAGTGATAAAACACTTAAAAAGTTTCTAAACCTGTTAAGATTCTCTTCTTATTTTTCACTAATATACTATACCAGTACACCATACTAGCTTTCCAAGTACTTGTGAAATTTGAATTGAGGGTCAAAGACAATATGTGTGTTTGCAAGTATTCTTTCAGGCGGATTTGGCAACTCTGCATGGTGTGCTAATAGGACCACAGAGCCCAGATTTAATGGTCTATTCAACCAGAAAGTTCATTGGCACCAGTTGCTATTGCCCAGCCTAAAAAAGAGAGCTCAGAATGTTTTTTCTCAAGAGAAATGCATTCCATTGACTCACTATTTTGAATCAAAAGCAGATCATTACTCCTCAAATATTTCATTTCTTGTCACTGAAGTGTACCCATTGCTAGCAGAGTCTTTAGAAAATACAGGTGAAACTCGAAAAATTAGAATATCATGCAAAAGTTTGTTTTTTTCAGTGAGTCAACTCAAAGGGTGAATAATATATGAGATAGATGCACTACATGCAAAGTGAGATAGGTCAAGCCTTACTTTGGTATAATTGTGATGATTCTGGCGTACAGCTTATGAAACCCCCAAATTCGCAATCTCAGAAAATTAGAATAGAGTGAAAAGGTTCAATATTCTAGGCTCAAAGTGTCCAACTCTAATCAGTTAATAAATCGATAATATCTGCAAAGGGTTCCTGAGCCTTTAAATGGTATCTCAGGCTGGTTCAGTAGGAATCACAATCATGGGAAAGACTGCTGACCTGACAATTGTGCAGAAAACCATCTTTGACACCCTCCATAAGGAGGGAAAGCCTCAAAAGGTACAGATTGCAAAAAAAAAGTTGAATGTTCCCAAAGTGCTATATCAATGTGCATCAATAGAAAGTTATGTTGAAGGGAAAATTGTGGAAGAAAAAGGTGCACAAGCAGCAGGGATGACCGCAGGCTGGAGAGGATTATCAGGAAAAGGCCATTCAAAAGTGTCAGGGACTTTCACAAGGAGTGGACAGAGGCTGGAGTTAGTGCATCAAGAGCCACCACACAGAGACGGATCCTGGACATGGCTTCAAATCTCGTATTCCTCTTGTCAAGCTGCTCATGAACACTGTTGCTCAGTGGTTCAAAGTCCTCTTTTCTGATGAGAGCAACTTTTGCATCTCATTTAGGAACCAAGAACCCAGAGTCTGGAGGAAGAATGGAGAGGCACACAGCATACAATGCTTGAAGTCCAATGTGAAGTTTCCACCGTCTGTGTTGATTTGGGGAGCCATGTCATCTGCTGGTGTTGGTCCACTGTGCTTCATTAAGTCCAGGGTCAACACAGCCGTTTTGGAGCATTTCATACTTCCTTCTGTAGACGAGCTTTATGGAGATGTTGACTTCATTTTCCAGCAAGACGTGGCACACTGCCCACATTGCCAAAAGTACCAAAACCTGGCTCAATGAACATGGGATTACTGAAACTCTCCTGACCTGAACCCCATAGAGAATCTATGGGGCATTGGTCAAGAGAAAGATGAGAGACATGAGACCAAACAATGCAGAAGAGCTGAATGCTACTGTTGAAGCATCCTGGTGTCCCATAACACACCAGCAGTGCCACAGGCTGATAGCATCCATACCACGCCCCATTGAGGCAGTAATTGATGCAAAAGGGGCCGAAACCAAGTACTGAGTACCTATGCATGTTTAGACTTTTCAGAGGTCTGATATTGTTCCCTGTTGGGAATTTAAAGGTAGGAATACATGGATATCAATGAAGGGGAAAGAAAATCTCCCAGAACTGTCAGAGTTCTGTTTGTTTGTTGCCTAAGGACAACCTCCAGGTTAAAGAGATAGGCAGGATATCTCTCGATGCCATTTGCAGGGAATCGTAAGCAAGTGAAGACACCTGCTTGGGAATTCCCTGAGGCAAATGGCGAGCCGCTGTGTGAGACAGAATGCTGGACTAGATGGGCTGTGGCCTGTTCCAGCAGGAATATTCTTATCTATGTTCTTATGACACCATACCAATAATCAATACAAAGCATCTTGTTCTTGTCAGTTTCTCCCATTCGCTTGGATCTCTGAGGAAACCACTCACATACATGAAATTGGTGGATATCACATCCTATAGAGAGGAGTTTTAGACCTCTGTAGATGGGTTCTGAGTACCAAAAGGGAGTCAATGCCTGATATGCTGTTTGGGTTTTCCACCCAGGAAACACATTCCAGGCTGAAACATATTTCATGAAACCCCCAGTCCTATCTGGGGCAAAGGTTAGATAACCGAAGTTTTCACCCTCTAATTGGTACTATTAGCTGTCTATTCAAGTAAAAAGCAAGAACAGAGACCTGGAACTTTCAGAAGGTTGCCTGCATTGAAAAACAGAACTGCATTATCAATGAATAATAGTCATAATTAAATGGTTGCTAAAAGGAAAAAAGGGGGTGGGGGTGGGGATAGGCAGATTCCATCATTAGTTTCCTGTGAGGGAAGATGGAAACTTCTCATGAAACCTAACTATACAATGGCTATCATCACCTATGGCTAGGTATCACCTAGCCTAGTCTTGCGTTTGTGTCTTTTTTTTTTTTTTTTTTTTTTGGTCACACGGCTCAGCCCCTCTTTTTATAACCACTGTGTAACTGCAGATGGAAGGAGCCATAGGTGCTCACAGGCTGGGAAATGTTTTAAACAGATGTCATGACAAAAAGTGAGGGAGTGCTGAGGTCCAGCATGTAATCAATTACAGCCTGTCATGGGAGAGGGAGTGCTAATTGAATTCAATTAGTTTAGGGCTCGCCCCAGAATCCCCAAGGAAGAATTTAGGAAGGAAAGGGAGAGGTAAAGGACTTGTATTTTAGACAGGAAGAGCAGCAGAGGCAACAGGACAGGGGTGGGTGGGTGAGAAGGGACCGTGGGCGAATTAACAAGGGTACCACTTTACGCTGCTGCTTCTGCCAAGAACCTTTGGCCCGTTAATTAAGCAGGAAACTGTGTGTTCCTTCCATGAAAATGGTCTGTCAGTGAACATATTTGTTCTCATCAAATAACCACAAATAGGCTGTCCTGTCAGGAGTGTTTCATGTGTGAAGCCAAGTTGAAAGAACAAACTCCCAGTCTGCCAATATAACTAGTTAATGTTCTTTTTGTTAAAGGTTCTGTCAGATGCCTTCTACTCTATATCCCCAAGCCAAGGTTAAAACCATAAATAAATGAGGGAAGCAGTCCTATGGATTGGCTCATCATCAACCAATTGAAGCAAAAAAAAGTCGAGGAGCCATCTAGCCACCATAAAACCCAAATACAAAAGTGGAACAGGTGATACCTTTAGGCTACTAGAAAATTCACAAAAAAACGTTGCTAATATTTCAAGGGCAAAACCCTCTTCCTCAGAGCAGTACCAATAGGTTAGAACATGGCAAAAGATGGATTTGCCGGTAGTTACTTCTTAGATGTAAGGTCATCATCAACCAAGATCCTGTGAAGAGAATCCCTAACTTCACACACACACACACACACACACACACACACACACACACACACACACACACACACACACACACACACACACACACACACACACACACACACACACACACACACACCAAAGATTACTGCATTTACGGTTTGCCTTCTAATCACTTTCTGATCCTCAAAGAGCTTAAACCCAATAACATGTAAAAGTTAAAAAAAAAAATGAAATGACATAACAGCTTTAACAGAACAATTCCTTTTGGCGCCTTTTGCAAGCACATTTCCCAAAGGCATGTTGTACAAAACAACTTTCAAGTAAGTAGGGTATCAGTCTTAATAACACAAGGGCATGGGGAGCAAATCAATTATTGTGGTGATGGTGGTGACCTATTATTTGCCCATAATAAATATATGAATGGAAAACAGACCACAAAACCGAAACACTTGAAACCTAGCAAGAGTACTATGAGGACCCTGAGGGCTCGCATCTTGGTATTAATTAATATTTTTAATGAATTAATTCATTTTCATTACAGTCTCTCTGAAACCTATAGCACCACTTTAGCAACTTTAGTCACAGACACCCAACTCCAAGCCAATAGGTCACATTAGGAAGAGAAGTCTCCTTAAGAACAAGAAGCTGTGAGTTTTGCTCCAAATGCTTGCAGCCAATTTTAGTTGGGATCCAGCCAATAAAGAACCAAGGTATTTGCGCCTTCATCAGTACTGGACCAACACGAGTCCTGTGTGTGTGTCGTTACAGTTGTGACCGACTCTTCATGAGCCCATGTCCATGGAGTTTTCTTGGCAGTGATACTGGAGTGGTTTGCCAGTTCCTACTCCAGGCGCCTACAGCACCTGGTATTCCCTGCTGGTCTCCCATCCAAGTACTAACCAGGCCCGACCCTGCTTAGCTTCTGAAATCAGGCAAGATCGGATGTGCTTAGGGCATCTAGGCAGCTCAACAAGAGTCCTGCTTCTGTCTAATCCAATTGGCTGGTGAAATTATTTGGGAATGGAATAGAGAGAAAGCAAACTGCTGCCTGGCGAGTAAGGGGAGAGAAGGAGCAGAGAAAAAAACAAGTCCTGGCTTTCTGGAAAGAGAAAACAGATGGGGAGTGATTGCTATTTGGCTTGGCAAAGTGTTTCAATTCCCTTTTAAGCTAGCATATGAGATACATCTATGTTTCACAATAGACCACTGCGAACTACAGGTTTTTAACACTGCTTTTAAGCCAACAAGATGTGACATATCGAACTACTGTACTTCAGTTTGCACCACTTCTGTTTTTTTCTTGCCATTGGATTCCCCATCTCATGCTGTTTTAGAGTTCTGGTGGAGGCATCCTGTTTCTGGCTGCAATGGCGTGATTCGCTCATGCCCTGCAAATTCTCTCTGTCGCTGGACATAAGCACGCAAGCTGTGAAAGGATGACTCACATGAGCTATGTACCATTTTCCCTTCAACTACACTGGGATTGGGGTGACGGACCCCCATGCAGTTCAAAATCTATGTATAGCTCTTATACCTCCAAAAGCATAACTATGAAGCAAAAATAGTTGAGTCACACGTACATGCATGCTCTCTCTCTCTCTCTCTCTCTCTCTCTCACACACACACACACACACACACACACGCACACACACACACACACACACACACACACACACACACACACACACACACACACACACACACACACACACACACACACACCAGTTCTGTCTGTCAGAGTTCTCTTCCACAGGACTGTAGTAACAATCCTTTCTACAGTATACATATACATGACTAATGATTCTTAACGGTCCTTATGACCTCCTGATCTAGAGGATGAATTAGAGCTGTTGTGTTTATGGACTAGTTAGACCACTTCAGCATCTTCAGTGCTGAACTCATGCCCTGGTTCAGTAGTTACTGTTATTTATGCTTACTTTAGCCCAGTGGTTCTCAACCTGTGGGTCCCCACATGTTCCTGGACTGCAACTCCCAGAAATCCTGGCCAGCTCAGCTAGTGATGAAGACTTCTGGGAATTGCAGTCCAGAAACATGTGGGGACCCACGGGTTGAGAACCACTGCTAGCCAGTGCAACATTTGTGCGAACTAATGCTTTAAATATTTATATTGTTTGTTTGCATGTTTGAAGAATGAATATTACAAAAATAAACCTTCCTAACTGTTAGGGCAGCACAGTGATGGAACCAATGACCTCAAGAGGTGGTGAGTGCTCCAACACTGGATGGATTCAAGAGAAATTTGGACAACCACCTCAGACTGATGAAGCTGTTTGGATAAACAGTGAAACATTTCTATCTCTCAAGAAAAAGAAGTCCAGTAGCCATGACTCAACTTCCAAATAACCACCTCACAGGTATCCTTTGATATGTATTCCTGCCAGGAATGGTGGGGGGGGGGGTTGGAGTCAATGGCCTTATAGGCCTCTTCCATCTCAATGACTCTGTAATTCGATGGAGGCCACTAATAAGTAAGGAAAAGTGGGCTTGGATAATCTGCTTCTTCTAAACACTTATGCAACTGGCTGCCCACAACTCTTTTTGTTGTAGCACTTAGAAAAAGTCTCTTTGCAACTGGATGGCCATTCTGCAACAAATGGATGCTTGTTGTTTCATAGCTTAGCTATTATTTAAGAACTTGTTTTTGCCAGCTCTCCTTCATCTCCCTGGCCTATGGTTCCTTTACTCCCCCCCCCATTCTCCTATTTCTTCCTAGTCTTCTCTTTCTGCATAACCATTTTTCCAAGTCTGTTTCTAAAGGCATACTATCTCTGCAGTGCAGATGCCTGTCCATGTGAGATCGTCTCAGAATCTCACTGAATGCATAGCTACTTTGGAATGTCTACAGTACACACAAAGAGCATGCTGGATATCTTATATATATAGTGGTCTGCCTTTTCAGTCATCAGATTGTTTGGGACCAATCCCCATTTTCTTGTATGGTTTCACTGCTTATCCCAAGAGCAATACATCCTGTTCTGCTCACACCCTATCATTTATTATTTATGATCTGTCATTCACCCCGAGTGGCACATAGTCTGCACCTCTGGAACCGCTACCATTTTAAAATACATTGTTTTTTTAAAAAAAAATTACAATTCATTGTGTGGTTTTAATAGTGTGGTCATTCTCTTGGTGTCCCACCCCCAAAAATACAGCACATGTAATTCACATATAATTGAAATGTACATTTACTTGTATTTTTCCATAGCTACCTCAAAAATAAAAACAAAAAGCAGAGCAAAAAATAAACATTTTATGCTAAACAAACACACACACACATGCAAATACACACAAAACAAAGCTATCTACCCTCCATCTCTCTGTATTTCCACAGTTTCCAAAACTTTCTTTTCAAAATATCCCAAGTTTTATTTTTTGTTTGTCAATTCCCTTTGCTATGCAAAACCAGTCTTCCGTGATAGAATACACATATTAGAAAAACAAATAATGGAAAGCAGGAACATGGTTCCTCAGATCAAATGTTCACAGCATAATTCCTTCCACTCTTCAGACAAAAAGATTTCCAGCAGTGCTTGAATAAGGTAAATAAAATCATTTGGTCTCGGCATGCAAGCTCACGTTGTAAAATACACGAGCAAACAGGAGAAAGAGGGGAAAGGGAAAACAGGTGAATTCAAGCATTGGTACTTAAATGTTCTTAGCAGTACCAGATGAAAATGCATGAGAAGAGAAGACAAAATTAGGGGTCTATGAGGCAGGGGGTTGTCCCACTGTATGATCTGCTTTAGGGATAGATTGGTTCACTCTTTTGTCCAGGGATCTCACGATGCAGTTGCTAGAGCAAACCCAGCTATTCTACCCTGCGATTTTCTGAGTCCCGTGTCTTGGGGGGCGGGGGGTTCCTACTCAATTGGTGCAGGTGGGAGCCCTCTGTTTTGGTCTATTCCCAGGGGCTGCAGTAGTTGGGAACAGAACAAACGTCAGCCTTCCTGGCTGCAAAGGTTCGAGAAGTGGTTTAATAAGTGAGCCAAAGTTTGTTTCAGCAGAACCAGGGATGTCCTCTGTTTCCGATACCTCTCCCTACTACAGCCCAGGGGAAAGGCTGCATGACTGCCCCTGCTTACTAGGTACTAGACTGCCTGTGTGTGCACAATTCAGTTTTTCCCCCTGCATGTACATAATGCAGTCAGGGTGCTTTTTGGATGATGTGAAGACTGTCTTCCTCCATTCTAACAGTATAGAATGTCATCTGGAATAACAATCCCCATTTTGCTCTCAATGACATTTGCAGGCAGCTATCAGCTCGTCTCACATCGTAATCCTGATCCTGATAAATGTCAGATTGCCCAGAAGAAAATTGTGTCTCTGAATTCTGTCTGGGAAGATGCCAAGATGTGCATGGCTCTTTCAATGGTATGAAGAAGTGCCCAGGCCCTTCTACCAGATGAACAAAATGTTACTTCTGCTTATTATAATTACGTGCTGCCAAGGTGATTTCCACTTCCACTGAGCTTGGCTTCTTATGTATAAAACACCCAAAATGGTTTACCATCCCCCTTCCTCTGGAATCGTGAAGCTTGCCCAAGGCTGTGTAAGCTGTCTCTTCTACCTGGGAGGCACAGTGGGAGATTGATCCCCAAACCCCTGGCTCTAACTCAATCTGTGGGTCCCCAGATGTTCCTGGACTGCAACTCCCAGAAACCCCTTCCAGCACAGCGAGTGGTAGAGACTTGTGCGAGTTGCAGTCCAGGAACATCTGGGGACCCACAAGTTGAGAACCACTGCTCTAACTCAATGAACTATCAGGGGAGTTAGCCATCCATTAAACTCACTTTGCTTAATGGTCAATGGAATACCAAAGCCTACTGATCGGGGGGGGGGCAGTGTATTGCAGCAGATGACACTGAGCAAACCTACCCACTTCTCATGGCACTTTTCACAACAGGTTTGTCCCTTCTGCACGAAGAGATGCATCATATGATCTATCCAGCTGCTTTCAGTTCTATGAGTTTAGGTTAGGGACAGGCACCATACAAAAAAGGCACACTGTTTCATCTTTTTTTTTTTAAGCTAACAAAACGAAACAGGGGAGCAGCGTTTTGTTGCAAATGAAACAATACACCATTTCCCCCTCTAGAATGAAATGATTTGTTTCCTAGAGGAAATGGCAGAGGAGCTTCCTCAAGCTCTTCCCTGAAAGCCCCCCAAATTTGGAAAGATTTGGGGGTCAGGGAGATGAATTATGAAGCTCCAAAGGGGGTGCCCGTAGGGAAAAAAATCTTCTAACTGGAATCAGAAGCTGATCAGGACAGCAATAGCACTGCCTCCGCTTCCCCTATGATTTCAGTTAGAAGGTTTAGGGGCACCCCCTTTGGAGCTTCATAACTCAGTCCCCTTATCCCCAAATCTTTCCAAATTTCAGGGGGTTCTCTAAAATCGCTTTCTGAAGGTACACCTGCTACTTTGGTGCCCCAAGGTAAGTAATTTTGAGTGCATATTTTTTAAAAATATGCACTCAAAAATTATTTTAAAAATATGCAATCAAAAATTACTTGCCTTGGGGCTCCAAAGTAGCAGGGGTACCTTCTCAAACTGATTTTAGGGAATCCCCTGAAATCTGGAAAGATTTGAAGGTCTAAAGGGGCTGGGGATAGTTAATTGACAAAGTGTGCTGGGAGCCTGGAGGCAATCAGGGAGTTTATGGTATAAACTCTGTAATTGCCTCCATAGTTCCAGCACAGGAGCAGCAAGGGGAAAAAAACCCTGCTCTTTTCTGTGTTTCACCCCTCCTCCCACCTCCCAGATGGGGCTTTTTGACAGGTCGGGGTGTGGGGGGTGCCAAACCCCAACCTGTCAAAAAGCTCCAGCTGGTAGGCAGGGATTGCAAGAAGGAAGGAAGTAACGGTAAATTGAAGCTCTGTTTGAATTTACCTCTGCCTCCTTCCTTTTCCTGTGCTCCCCCCCCCGTCCTCCCAGGGCGGTGCTTGAAGGCACTCCAGCATGCTTGAAGGAAGCAATAGTAAAACCGCTGTTTAAAAAGCCCTCTTTAGATCCAACAATACAATACTGAACAATTACCGATCGATATCTAAAATCCCATTCTTGGGTAAAGTACTAGAGTGGGTTATGACCTCACAGTTCCAGAAGTTTCTGGATGAGATAAATTATCTGGATCCAGCTCAATCTGGCTTCAGGCCTGGTTATGGGACTGTGATGGAACTACACAGGGAAATGGATAGGGGATCTCTGTCCCTTTTGGGGACCTCTCAGCTGCGTTTGACACTATTGACCACAGCATCCTCCTGATCCATCTCACTGAAATGAGACTTGGGGGCACGGTCTTAGAGTGGCTTCAGTCCTTCCTGCAGGAGAGAATGCAGAAAGTGATGTTAGGGGACTCATGTTCAGCACCATGGCCACTGACGTGTAGGGTAGCTCAGGGTTCTGTTCTGTCTCCTATGTTATTTAACATTTATATGAAACCACTGGGGAAAATTATTCGGAGCTTTGGGGTGAAGTATCACCAGTATGCCGATGACACTCAATTCTACTTCTCATCACCTCTGGATTCTAAGGAAGCTATTTCGACTTTAGATCAGTGCTTACCTTCAGTAATGTTTGGGATGAGGAAAAACGAACTGGAACTAAACCCAGACAAGACAGAGGTGCTTCTGGTCAGTCATAAAAGAGATCAAGGGATAGAGATGAAACGTGTACTGGATGGGATTACCTCCCAATTGAAAAAAGAGGTGCATAGCTTGAGGGTGCTCCTGGACTCATCCTTGAGAGTAGATGCTGAGGTCACTTCTGTGGCCAGGAGTGCATTTGCAAAATTACAACTAGTACACTAGTTATGCCCGTTTCTTGAGAAATCTGCTCTGGCCACTGTGACACATGCCTTAGTGACCTCCCTTGGACTACTGTAATGCGCTCTATGTGGGGCTACCAATGGAAAGTCTCAGGAAACTTCAACAAGTCCAAAACACAGCGGCCAGATTGCTGAATGGGGTGGGTTGCAGAGATCACATTACACCCCTACTAAAGCAGTTCCACTGGCTGCCAATCAGCTATCGGGCACAATTCAAGGTGCTCACCTTAACCTATAAAGCACAAAACGGCCTGGGTCCAAGTTACCTCAAAGATCAAATATTGCAGTATGACCCAGCTCGGGTGCTAAGGATGTCAGGAGAGGCCTTTCTCTCCATCCCGCCACCTTCACAGGTGCATCTCAGAAAAACACATGAAAGGGCCTTCTCTGTTGCTGCTCCCAGACTTTGGAACTCCCTCCCACTGGAGGCCAGGACTGCCTCATCTCTGCTGTCTTTCCGGAAGCAGGCAAAGACCCTCCTCTTCTGGCAAGCTTTCCCTGAATGAGGAAATACCTACTATGTGATTTTATATGGATTAACATACACCAGGGCTGTCCAACTTTGAACAGCCCATGAGCTACTTCCAGCCGCTGGACATTCCCGCGGTCCACTCCCTGAAGCACCACACATCCCCATGGGCTACTTTTAGAAGTATGTGTGCTTTGCCAGTGCTCCTGTGTAGTAGGGCGGAGTCTCCTACAAAGGAGCCGAGTGAGGGGATGTGGCATGGCGGTAGCAGAAGGTAAGGGGAGGAGTAGAAATCTGAACCAAATGTCCAGGCGGGCCGGTGGACCAAAAAAAATCCCTCCTGAACACACTGCCATAGGCAGCATGTCGGGAGGCTGGCAGGGACTTGGTGGGCAATTTCTGATGGCACTGTGGGCTACCAGTCACCTCCGGGCAACGAGTTGTGCAGGCCTGCCGTACATGATTGGACTGACTGATTTCATAAGAACATTAGTGTTTTCAATGTTGCTTTTCACCCCTCATAATGGATTTTTCTTTTCTTCTTGCGTGCTCTAATGTTACCTTTTAATGTTCTAAGATGCCTCTTAAAACTCCCTGTACTTAACTTGAATATGTCTTAAATGTTCTTTACTGTACTGTATCTTGTC
The DNA here is from genome assembly GCA_037367245.1 of Phrynocephalus guinanensis. Taxonomy (NCBI): domain Eukaryota; kingdom Metazoa; phylum Chordata; class Lepidosauria; order Squamata; family Agamidae; genus Phrynocephalus; species Phrynocephalus guinanensis. Next base: position 46,915,543 of record CM074734.1, read on the forward strand.
CCTCATTTTTGTAAGCCACTTGGGTTCTTTGCCAAGGAGAAAGGTTTCCCCATTGCCTGCCCTGTATTGATAATATTCTAAATAAATAAATAAATAAATAAATAAATAAATAAATAAATAAATAAATAAATAAATAAGGAAGAATTCTGGAGAACTCAAAAGTTAATCTTGCTTGCAACTTCAGTGATCCAATTAAGTACTACAGTACTCTTGATACCTAGCAGTCCCTACCTGCATAGAATAGAATAGACCTTATTGTCATTGTACTTCCATACAACAAAATTAAGAGCCACCTCCAGTGCACATTATAAAACACATAGAACATCAAACATGAACAAAAAAAAATCCCTCACATCCCTCACATTTTACATTCTTCATATTCTTAGAACTGACCTAAATTTAACCATAGCATGGAAGTTACAAGTACCACAGTTTGCTTTTCAGCATTAACATAACAAATAGTTATCATGTACACCAAAAGCAATGCTGTAAGTAATTATAGAGTGAATTTTGGGTGAACTGTTTTTTCACTATCTAAATGTTAATTCTAAGAGGCATTTGAAGATATTTTAGAAGCATTTTGAAAGAATTTTTTTTCTCAGCTCATGCCACCCTTTTATAAATCCAGTATGGCAGAGAGCTCGTCTTTAGTTTTGTTCTGTAGGTTCGAAAGGTGTCAAAAATAGTTTTTATCCAAGAGCCATAACCATCTTAAATGCTGAAACCAAATAGTGTGACCTTGGGGAGTTGTGATGGATGTACATGAGTGTTTCTAATTCTTTACATTTTAAATGTATTTTTTCTTTCTAATTTTAGGGTTTTTGTTTTGTTTTTCTCACACCTGGGATAGCTTTCACTTTCATTGTTCTATGTACTATTCTATTTGTATATACTGTATTTGAAAGGTGAAATATCGGAAATAGCCATGAATGGAAACTAATAGATGTCCTTTACTTCTTATTGTTGGCCTGCTGGTAACATATTAATAACCCATAGCAAATGTACATGGGACAATGGGGATTCATATGCTAAGAAGTGATGAGGAATGCCAATATTGTAAGTATCTTTTTGAAAACACACAATTCTGAGCTCACTTTTATCTTTTCTGAATTTCCAAAATGATTTTATATCATCTGTTGGCTTTGATCTCTGGGGTGGCCAGTATGTGGGCCACCATCAATCTTCAGCATGCTAATAATTCCAAGATGGAACTTCATCTAAGGATCAGCATCCTCTTTAATCAATCATCCTATCACTTACCCTGAGACAGCCTTGATACCCTGGCTTACACAATTCCAGATGGCTCTTTTTTTTTTTTGCATTCTGCCTTTCTTTTGCCTCCTTTTTTATACTTTTCTCACTTGAGCTCTCCACGGTTTGTTTATTTTCCATTCTAACTTGCCTTGCATATTTCTTGGCCAAGCTCTTAACTCCCTTCCCACAGATCCTTTTAATAAAGAAAGCATTAAGTTAGCAATAACCAACTTAATCAGAATCCTTGCCAAGCTTTGAGAATCTCATATAATCCTCCTTCCTCTCTCTAGTTGCTCTGGCACTAACCTCTGCTGCTCATGCAGCTGAAATGACCTCATCCAGGTTGTCCAGGCCCATGTCACAACACTGCCATGTTGGATCAACTTTCACCTAGGATATAAATATCTGATCTTTCTCTTCTTCCACTTTCACCTTGCTTTGGGATACTTTATGGGCTCCCTTTACTAGCCAGATTCCTGTCCTCAACACCCTGTGCCATCTCACTTTATTTTCCTAAAGCTTTTAGAGAACTGTGGGGAACAGGGCTTACCCAAGCAACAAAATTCTTCTTCTCAGAGGCAAAGAAGGAAAAATCCAAAATGTGCACAGGATATGCAAGAGGAGATGTTAAGGATGACTCAGTTTGGGAGGAAAATCATTCTTATTGTGCCACAATTAATGGAGAACAGGCCCTCCTGGCTATATCAGTATCACCGGGTCTTTTCAGCTTGTTGGGTTCACGCTACCAATGATGACATAGAATCATAGAATCATAGAGATGGAAGAGACTTCAAGGGCCATCCAGTCCAACCCCCTGCCATGCAGGAACCCCCATCACACTGAAAGGAAGAGTGTGAACAAGGGAGTGAGGGGATGAGGTGATAGTTCCATCTAAGCCTACTCTCTCTCTCTCTCTCTCTCTCTCTCTCTCTCTCTCTCTCTCTCTGACTTCTGAGGATAACATGGGGGCATTCAAATGTTATTCGGCTGCAATGATTTTTCACCACTGGCTATGCTGCTGATGGCACATATGGAGGGCAGTGCTATTTCCCCTAGGCTGACCTAGGCTGTAGTATGGATAAAGTTGGGAGGAAGTGAGTCATGGACACCAACCTGAGCTCACTGGAGGAAAAGTAGAGATCTAATGAATGGGAAAAAGCAAAACTAAATCCATGAGATCTAATGAATGGGAAAAAGCAAAACTAAATCCATGCAAATGTGCAGAAGTTCTGATTGCACATGATCCCCTCCATTTGGTGCAAATCACAAAATTCAGCCTCTATCCCCACATACCAAGCAACACATAGAGACTTGGTGGGGAGGAAAAGCACTTCCTCTTCATTCATTCCCACCTGGGCTGTTTGGCCACCTGCACAGGGTCAGATATATTTACCCATGACTTTAAGACAGTGAATGAATGGGAACAGCTGTAGCCTTCCCTACCAAATGAGCCATAGAATGGAAATGCTGGCGTAGCTCTCCCAGCCATAGAACAATGGCATTTGCTGTGTTGCACAGGGCTTCTCACCCCCCACCCCAGCTGAACTCGGATGGTCAATCTCTCCATAATGCAGACTCAAGGTTAATGGAGAACAGAAAGGGGGGCAGAGTTAGGGCTTCTTTCTTGAATCCCATAATGCAGTACTCAGGATGAAGAATGCCCATAAAGAGTGAGAGAGGCAATGACATGTGAATGTAGGCTACAGTCAAATGACAGTGGCACTTGAGGAACAGAGGAGCCCTTGTTGGGTGACGGGCTACGTAGTCTGCCTTCATTTTTTCCATTGCCACTTGAATAAAGAGGTCCAAAGAGGGTGCCATGCATGTAATTTGCATCAAGAATCAAGTCAGAACAGTGCAGTTATCCATAAGGTTACAGTATTTCAAACAAGCATTCCTATCTTTAGTTGGTTCCACAAGCTGATAAGAGGAAAGCAAGTCTATGTGAGAGCTGGAGAAAGCATATATACAGAAAGAGAGCTAGGAAAATTTTAATTGTTTGGACCAAAATTCCCAAAAACCCCAGAGGCCCAAATGGCCAGTCGTCATGTGGGTGGAGGAATTCTGGGAACTATAGTCCAAATAACTTGTCAAAGCTAGTTAAGGCCTACCAAGTAAGGTAGGAACGCTTAACCACCTACAGCAGATGTAAGCGAGCTAGTGCCCTGCAGTTGTTTTGAACTGAATTCTTATAATTCACGACAAGCAGTGATGTTGGCTCAGGCTGATGGGAGATGCAGTCTAAACTATCAAGAGGGTTCCAGGTCAAAACTGGTTCTCTGATCAGGAATAGCAATGCAACAGCCTCAAACTCAGACCGCAGATGCCTATAAAGCTGCCAGCAATGTTCTGGATGAAAGAAAAGGGTGCTGTATAGCTAGCCCGTGAGTTTCTAAATGAGCTGGGTGACTCGTTGAAGGAAGATCCCACTGCTGCTCCAGTTGAGGGAAGCTCTTCTCCCTCTTACAAAATACCAGAACTAGGGGACATACACTCAAATTGAGGGCTGGGAGAGTAAGAATAAACAAAAGAAAATATTTTTTCACCCAGCACGTTGTTAGTCTGTGGAACTCCCTGCCACAGGATGTGGTGATGTCATCTGGCCTGGATGCCTTCAAAAGGGAATTGGACGGATTCCTGGTGGAAAAGTCCATCACAGGTTACAAATAGAGATGGGCACGACTTAGCGGTATTCCCGTTTCCGTTTCCGTTACTCGTTTCCGTTACTCTACGGAAACGGTAACGGGAATCACTGCCCCAGACTTCGAGCTCGAACCGACGAACGAACAATTTGGTCTGATTTGTCGTGCTCGTTACTTGCATCGCGCAATGCCAAGCGGCACAGAAAAAAAGTTTTTAAAAGTTAAAAAAAAACCCGATTCCCGGCCCTAAAAGTAGGCGAAAACTGTCTGAGGGCACCTACCAGGCCAGAAGGGTGTTTTATTGGGGGGGGGGGGTTGCCCGCCCCCCTCTCCTTGGCTATTGCTACTGCTGCGCTGCTGGTACCAGGCTGGGAAGGCGCATCCATTTGCCATGCAGTGCGGGGGATCCAAAATGGCGACCACAATATTTTTTTTGAAATCGTTGCCCAAAACCCCACCAAAGCACCACAGAAACATGCGAAAATTAGCTATTTTAAATGCTTGAATTTTACAGTAGCAGCAGTGGGTTTTTCTTGCAAAAAAAGTCTCCGTTGATTTTATTTTATTTTATTTTATTTTATTTTTTTACACCTGTGCATTCGCAATGATGGGCTCGCCCATGGGAGTGGACCATGCAAAGTTTTGGAGCCATTCCACGAATCGCATGGCCAGGTTTTGCTGACTGTACCAGGCTGGGAGGGCGCATCCATTTGCCATGCGGTGGGGGGGGATCCAAAATGGCGACCGCAATATTTTTTTTGAAATCGTTGCCCAAAACCCCACCAAAGCACCACAGAAACATGCGAAAATTAGCTATTTTAAATGCTTGAATTTTTACAGTAGCAGCAGTGGGTTTTTCTTGCAAAAAAAAGTCTCCGTTGATTTTATTTTATTTTATTTTATTTTATTTTTTTACACCTGCACCTGCACATTTGCAATGATGGGCTCTCCCATGGGAGTAGACCATGCAAATTTTCCACCAATCGCATGGCCACTTGGCCAGGTTGACCACAGAGACTTCTGGGATGTGCCAATCGGGCATAAACAGCCCACTAATCGTAGCCCAAACCCGAACCCTAAGCCTAACCCATACGCCAGTACACTGTCCTTCTAAGTGGGTCAGAGAGGCACCCAGATGCACCCCAATACTCACCCTAACCTCACCCGTAACTAGCCTAACCCTAGCCGTTGCGCTTAGCCGTCTTAACCCTAAGCCAGATCTACTTGCATTGCACTACATGCAAGTACGTGAGACACAGCGGGTGCAAAGAGTCTGCCAGTCCGTCACTTGTGGCTCTGGCTGACTCCTGCAGCTCCCTCCAGAAGCCCGCTACCCCCTCCCCAAACCAGTACTAACGACAACGAAAAAACGAAAAAACGAACCGACTAATTTTTGCAAATTTTCACGAAAAACGGGAAACGAGCCGAATTTTTTTTTTCAAGTCGTGCCCATCTCTAGTTACAAACCATGATGGAGATGTGTAATCTCCAGGTTTAAAACCCGGGTGCTGCAAGGCCAGATGCAGGGGAGTGGTTGCAGGAGACAGATATCTAGTCTCATGGGCTCCCAGACGCACCTGGTAGAGCCACTGTGAGATACAGGAAGCTGGACTAGATGGGCCTTTGGCCTGATCCAGCATGGCTCTTCTTATGTTCTTATGAAAAGGAGGAGAGACATCTTGTCCTTCAGCTCTCCTCTGGCACCAGAGTGTCTTCGGCTGGCCCTGGGTCAAGTTGTCTGCTGCCTCATCCAGAGACATGCTTAGTCTGCCTTTCTTAAAAATACAATATTTTCCTAAGCAGGGTATAATTGAGAATTAGGGGGTGCTGAGAGCCAAGTGGAGGAGATGGGCAAAGAGATGAGCCAGAAAAACCCTGGTTAAGCATCTGACACAACGGTTGGCTCTAGGGGCACAGCAGTAACACCACATCAATTTTCACACCAGCTCCCCACTGTGGAATTACCTCATAACTACCTAATAGCCATTTTCCTCTCATAGCTAGATGAGGTTATTTGTACATTACAACAAGGTTTCGTACTGTTACTGCTTTTTGTACAACTCTTAATTATATGGCATAAAGTCTTAATAATTTTTACTGAGAAATTCATAGTAACATTTGGTTTTTAGATGTTGATAACTGTTTTATTGTTCTATATTAAGAGACCTATAATGATATTTTGAGGAAATTTAGCATTGCCTGATTAAAAAGTCTCGTATATTGCAGTCGATGTTTCAATTGTTTAACTACTGGAATTTGAAAAAAACAAAGCCACTTTTACACAGTCTGTCTGTGATTTACAGGAGCTGACCAGAACATATGTATACTTAGGAGACAGAGAGGATCAATATTGTGCATAGTGCAATATATTACACAGATTTAATCACACTTAGTTCAAAGCCACAAAAATCAATGAAACTGAAATTCATTGAGCTTTACTTAAATTCCCTTTATATCAGAAAGCCTGCAAATATCCAACCCACTCATGACTCATGACTCATTGAAGAAGAAAGAAAGAAAGAAAGAAAGAAAGAAAGAAAGAAAGAAAGAAAGAAAGAAAGAAAGAAAGAAGTTCCAAAGTTGTACACATTTCTTATTTCAGATTGCCTGTCCTTCCTCATTATCAGTACAATCTTCTACATGTCTGTTCAGAAGCAAACAGGGAGAGACCCAGTTGTATAGGAAAGCTAGAGAACGGTTAACAGTAAGTTCTGTATCTTTCTCAGCAAGAACTTACTAACAATTAAGGAACTGTTAGCTTTAGTTTTTACTATTACATTTGCCATCTCTGATAAGTTCAAAGGGACTACGGTAAGTTTCAGGCACCTATGGGCAGGTTTTGCAGTTGTGATGTGCAAGGAACATAGGCCCTGAATGTAGCTGGGTGCCTCAAAGGCTCTCACCCGAAAGCAAAACCCTGAAGAAAAAATCAGATATGTATAATCTGGCATTTTACAGTATACCTAGCTATAAAACAGGCCTTCGTAAAAATTTAGGGATTAATGGCTATACAACTGTCCCTCCACTTCATAAGTAAGGGAAGGCATCTTATTTTAATAAAATTGTTAATAGTGCTTGCAAACAAAGGTAGAAAAATGTGTACTTTTAGAAACTGATGAAACAACATTGAGTCAGAACAGCTGAAGACCAGGATTAACAGGAAACTTTCGGGGGAACTGTATCCCAGAGGGTGCCATGCCTGAAAAGGCTCTGTCTGTAGCTGTAGAAGTCAAATTCTCATACTGCTCATGGAAACTCTCAACGTTTCCTCATAGGATTATCTCAAATAATAGGGCAGGAATGCACTCAGACTTATAGGTGCCAGAATGTAAAGGAAGGCTTACATTATATAGTAGTGTACCCTATATCTCAAATCCAAGCAACAGATGAGTGATACTTAACCAAGTTGTATAAGTTTTGATCACAGTGTGACAATGTGTTCTATGTAAGATTTTCTTAGACCCAGTTCTTATGTCATATGAAGAACATAGCTGCTTCTTACATGTATAGCAGCTGCATTCCATGAGATTTTGGCATTACAGGAACTATGTGGGAGAAGGAAGGAAGGAAGGCAGGAAGAAAGAAAGAAAAAGAAACGGAGGGCGGGAGGGAGGGAGGAAGAAAAAAGAAACAGGAAGGAAGGAAGGAAGGAAGGATCATCAGCATTGGATGGCAGGCAGTATACAAGGTGCAGCACTGGCACCAGTCTTTGTTCTATATGGTTTAGAGTTTCATGATGGTATGGTATAAAATGGGGATAGGAAAGCCCTAGTCATAATGTTACAGGTTCTGAGCAGTGATTTATGACCGTTCGTGAATTTAAGAGTTCCAAGCAGGTGAGATGCTCTGTCAGAATAAATCACAGTTTAATTAAGGAAGGAAGCCTGGAAAAGATCTTCATCAAATCTTACAACTCTCTTAATTTAAAACACTGAACTTGCAAAGCTGTAACCTCAAGGTCACAGTAAGCCAGAGGTCAACCAGATAGTGGTGTACAGAACAGTAACTGGATCTGACTTTACTATGACAGATCTCCTGGTGAGGCGGAATCCCCTCTAATCCTTGTCTTTCTGCATTACATCTTCAAAGGGCGGCTGATTCACAAGCTGCTTTTCTGTGCTAGGCAAGAAAAGCAGAATAAATGAATGCTGCTTGTTGCTAATGCATATTCGGGATGCCCAACATATTAAACTATAACCCAACATTCAGCTTTGGCACCCATTTTCAAGGTGGCCATGAAAATGTGATTGTCTCTCCCCCCCCCCCCCCCGAAGATACTGCTCTGTAAGATACTGCCCCAAAAGGCAGTGCAGAAGTTCAGGACATACAGTATGTCTTCATATCAAATTAAAACCCCACTTTGATTCCAGATGTCTCCATTTTGAAGGAGACCAGGACAAATGCAAAAAAGTAGCTGTAATCTTGCACATAAAGACCTTTCAAAGAGCGTGCTTTAGTGGTTAATCATTGGCTGAGCTAGCTGGGCTTTGATTTGGACATGGCTGCTGCTGCTTGTTTTATTTGGATCTGTTCTCACCCACTACAGTAGAAAGGCATGGAAAGCATTAACTGGTCCTGAGTCCTCGCTGCTTAACGCTCATGGTGTGTACCTGTCACAGTAAACTGATAAGAATATAACAACAGCCTTGCTGGAACAGGCCCATCTAGTCCAGCATTCTGACTCACACAGTGGCTCACCATTTGCTTCAGGGTATTCCCAAGCAGATGTCTTCACCTGCTTACGATTCTCTACAAATGGCCTTGAGAGATATCCTGCCTATCTCTCCAACCCTGGTTCTCCATGAACTTATCCAATCCTTACTTAAAGCTGCCAAGGCTGACAGCTGCCACCACTTCTTCTGGCAGGGAGTTCCACAGATCAGTGATCCTCTGGGTAAAAAAGTACTTTCTCTTATTTGTTTGAGATCTAGCACCCAAAAGTTTCATAGAGTGAAACTGATAAGAGTATTTGGGCTTACTACCAGGGTGTCATCTATGGTGCATGAGCAAAAGAGGGTGTGTGACGACTATGCATAGAATTTCTCCTTCTCTGTGATTTGGTGATTTTGTCATGCCAAGTCATCTGCCTGCCTCAGTGAGATTTTCCAGCTTTGCACAAGAATAGCACACCACACCCTTGAGTCGATTTTTCCTCTTTTATTTGATGCCTGCCTCTCTGCCCAGACACCATTCAGTTGAAAAATTGCAACAATCCTCTACTACAGCTTGCCATTTCTTCTGAATGTGGGAGGAGTCCAAAGATTTCCCAGAAGATTTTTCAAGGGACCTGTATTAAGGGACCTGTATTAAGGAAGCGGTCTGGCATTCTCTCCACCCACCTCCATAGCCTTGAACTCTCTTTGAGAGCAAAAGGCTACAAAATCTCCCTCTTTAATGCTAAAGGCAAAGCTTTCTTTTACAATGTAGGAGTAGAGAGAAAAGTTTCTCTCTGTCAGCAAGATTTTTCTCTTTTTTAAAGATGAGGAAAAGAGAGGAGGAAACCGTTATTCACAGCTTTTTAAACCATTCCTTTGAAATCGTACCAGCTACAGGCTTATAAATAGAGCTGCAAACAAGCTGCAGACAAGGCTTTCCTCCTCACTCCCTGTGTGGTCAAGTAACCCAAAGAGAGCCAGAGAAGCTTGAACTTCTCAGTGTGGCTTCACAAAGAGTGAATGCTAGTGAATTCACATTGTCCTTGCTGGGTAGTTGCAGGCTTTTTCAGGTAAGTAATTTTTGTCTTAATTCTGGATCTTTTAAACGTCAAAAAGTAACCTAAAATCTGAGGCGCAGTGAATGCTAGTGAATTCACATTGTCCTTGCTGGGTAGTTGCAGGCTTTTTCAGGTAAGTAATTTTTGTCTTAATTCTGGATCTTTTGAACGTCAAAAAGTAACCTAAAATCTGAGGCACAATGGGCTTCATATGCTGTTCAGGAAGGCAGCTTTCCCAACCTTTATCTTATAGACTACAACTGTCAAAATCCCCAGTCTACATATATATATATGCCTAGAGGAGTAAAATAAACTTGAAAGGCCTATCTGGAATGGAGACAGTAGAGACAGATAGGCAGGGAATGTCCTCCCATTCCATTGACATGCTTTTCACATCTACCCTTCTCCCTTCTAGAGATTGCTATTTGTGAGGGGGGTGGGAGTGTGGAAAAGAAGGCTGTCAGGGGTGAGTTATACATTTTTGCATGTAATGTCTAGTTCAGTCTTCATTCTGTGAGAACATTGAAGGAAAATATGTTGGTTCAGCATAAAATAAGAAAGATGATGCCGTTTGTTGTTGTTAGAAAAGCTTTAAGGGAGTAACACTGGCAAAATCTAATCAACCCATGTTGGCCTAATGAAAGAGATCATCTTACCTGCCTTCAACCTGACAAAAATCATGAGGCCCAGCCCTCATGAAATTGGTGTGAGAGACTTAATTCCATTCACTTGCCTCAGAATGTTTTTCTTCATGTGTTCTCTCTCATGATTCTGGAAGCTGGCACTTTAATTTTTAAACGTTTAATGTGCTACGAAATTGGCAATCATCATGGCTACCTTCATTTAATTTAGAGTTGTAAGAAAGATGATGTGCCTTCCTCTTTGAAAGGATCCGCCCAACAAGGGGATCCTGCCCCACAGGAGGTCGTGGTAAAGTCGGTGACGGGGGGGAGGGGAAAAGGGTTGGATGAGGTTGGAAATGGGAAGCTGGAGATAAAGGAGGAGGGGCAGAAAGGAAGAGGAACAGCAATAGGTGGTTGAGAGATAAAGAATGAGATACCATTTGATACAGTAAAGGAAGACCCGTGGACTAGAGAATGGGTCACATTTAAACTCCTGCAAGAAGCGGCAGAGTGGGAATGGAGAGAGAGAAAAAGCGGTGAAGCCACCATATTGGGGCCAGACCGCAGAGAGGAACATGGGAGAAAAGGCTCTCTACCCCTGGGAAGGAACGGACAACGAACTCGTCTCACTCAAACATCCCGAAGGACCCAGGCTTGCAAGGTGGAAAGTAGGCAGTTTGAACGTCCTGTCAGGAGATGGTATGGCTAGACTTACCTGGGGCCCAGGTTTAGAGGATGAAGTGAATTTTAGGGTTACTTGTTGGACATTCAAGCCTGATCTGGAAGTTGAGTCATGGCTACTGGACTTCTTTTTGAGAGATAGAAACGTTTCTGTCTCTCAAAAAGAAGTCCAGTAGCCATGACTCAACTTCCAGATAAACTCACCTGGATGACTGAGAATCTTCACAGACAGTCAAGCCTGATGTTTCACTCAGGCAGATTGAGGACTTTTGGTCCGAGGCGGAACCTTTGCTTAAAGACAAGGACTTTTCTACTGGTGAGGACGAAGTTGTTCTATTAGTTGTTCTACTGTCAAAACTCAATGATTCCCATTCAGCCACAAGCAAAGGTGATCAGTTCACACAATAGAACAACTAATGACACCCATCAACTACATATTAGGATCGTTGCCACTCCTGTTTACATTGATTACATTAATCCCTCCATCACAATACAATGACTAACACCTATTGTCCTGCATAGGACAAGCTTCCTCTTTCCCACAACTTTAAGAATCCCAGTCTCACTTCCTCTATACCCCACAGCACACAGAAAAACTCCTTGTTCCCTGAGCTCCTTGCCCTCTGAAGTTGCCAGCTAGAGTCTGGCAAAACGTCAGGAAGAAAAACTTCCAGAACACGGCCAAACAGCCCCAAAATCACAACTACCTTATAGAAATTGTTCTACATGACATTGCCTATTGTTTAAGTTCTTAATAAACAGATACATTTAACATGTCTAATTTTTTTACTTCCCTTCTCCAGTTGCACACCTATCCATTTCCAACAGCATATTTTTTTCTTTTTGCACATTCTGTATCCAACTGGAGTATTACAGGCAAAGCTTTTACTGTGCATTTTTTTCATAAAATGACAACATTCTCCATTTGTAATCCTCTCATTCCATTCCCCTATGACGACTTCTCCTCCTCCTCCTAGTCCTCCTCCTCCTCCTCCTCCTCCTCCTCTTCTTCTTCTTCACCATCATCACTATGAAAAATCAGTTAGAAGGAAAAGATGTACTGCGAAATGCTGGAGTGCATGATGCTACTGGTAATGCTAGTTGTAGGAGCCCTCCTGGTTTCAAGGTTGCTGTAGAGTACCCTGTCCTTGAAACCAATACAGTAAGACCCCCTGTATTCACATGAAATTGGTTCCGGGCCACCCTGTGGATACCAAAATCCATATGGCATGGTTTTTATCCCTGGCACCTTGCCAACCTGCCCAGCGAGAATGGACTAGTGCTGGGGCTGAAAGCTGCCCCACATGGCTTTCACCCCCAGGACTACCGTATCTTACTCCTGCTAGGGAGGGCAGTGGACCAGGGTGCAGGAGAATGTGCCCTCACTCCACCTGGTCCACTGCGCTGCTGCACCTTTGGATGGACTGGGCAGCATGAAGGTGCTCTCTTCTGCTGCCCACTCCGCCAACCTGCCCAACAGGAGTGGTGGGGTGCTGGGAGCAAAAGCACTGCCCAGATCACAGCCCAGGTTTTTGCAGCTTTCATCCCCAACACCCCAACACCCCTCACCGCCTGCTGATTGCCGTGGATAACTAAACCTGCGTATGGCAAATTGGATGACAAATCAGCAGATATGGGGGTGGTACTGTAGTTCATGAAGAGATCTTTGGGGGTCACTCAATCATAGGATTGCCACATGGCAGAAGTGACTCGGTAATATAATACTACTACTGCTAATACTGCTGCTGCTACTACTACTACTACTACTACTACTACTACTACTACTACTACTACTACTACTACTACTACAAGAAGTATGTACCTGCACATACATACATACATACATACATACATACATACATACATACATACATACATACATACATACATAATCCTTTACCCATGGTTATTAGAAAGAGAGGGAATGAACTGCAATTGCAAGTTGGAAACCTTTAATTAACGCTGTTGTGGACCTTTATTAAACAGGGACTTATTTGTAAATCACCATAGGAGGATCATGGAAGGACACATCTGGATAATATTAAGATAGTCCTATATTAAGTCCACTGTGGAAGATCCTTTTAATTCTTCTTCCTGGTACTGTAAATGCTTGATCAGCACTACTGGAATTCTAGTTTGAAAGCAATCCATTTTTCGATGAAGGAGGCAAAAATGGCAACCACTAATTTGAATGAAAAAAATTGTTTCGGCTTGTGCAAATCGTCACCTTAAGTAGCATTGAAGTTGAATTCTCCTTGGTCACGTGGCTAGAAAACCAAATGATATGGGTGAATGCTTAATTTAAAAGCAACAGAGAGCCACCAAGACAAAAAGCAAGACGGAGAAAAACTGGAGGCCAACTTCTATCAATAATAAGTCTTATCTCCATCTCAGTAAGAATAACAAGGCAATGCTTTACCAAAAGGCTATTTGTAAGGGAGTTTGTACAGGTCTAGCAGCTCTTCAAACAGGCAGGAGTCCTCCTGTCTCTATCCATTTAAAGTCTTGGCAAATGAAGCAAAGGGACTAATGGTGGAATGTATGAGGCCCTCTGTATTTGTTGCTGCTGACAAGAGCAGAGGTGGTTTCCTGTAACAAGTCTCTCCTCCTTGGCAGTTCAGAGTTTGTGTTGACAGATTAATTATCCCTAAAACCTCCCTCCCGATAGTAGTTAATAGCCCCTTCCATGATTGTCTAGGATAGTTGTAAAACTGGGTGTCACAAGTGTACTGTCCAGGCAACCCATGGTGACATTGCGCTAGGTATATAGTTCATATGTGTACACTTCATGCCCCTGTTCTAGTAAGTATTCCATTAAAGCAAGGGTGGGTGAACTCCCATCTTTGTATTAAATTAACGGCTAGTTTGGTCAGACATGTGCATACTGTATCAGTGGGAAGCAGAAGGTAGAATTATATTCTGTGTAAATTTGAAATCACATACAGTTGAGAACTTTGAACATGAACTTTGAATATATAGTGGGAACTGCTTACTCTGTCTGTGTACTGAGAAGCCTCTCTATGGGCCTTTTTACATGACCCCTAAGATCCGCTGGCCACTTAAATTCGGACCAGAGATCTTAGGGGTTCCTCGCTCTTCCTCTGTCCCCACCCCCCTCCGCACTTCCTGGTTGCTGGCTGCCTGAGGGAGGGAGAAAAAAGAAAGAAAAGAATGTCGGTTTACCTCCGTTTCGTTCCCGGCAGCATTCAGATCTCTTAAAGGGGCGGGGCGCAAAAAAAGAACAAACAGAAGCCAGGAGAGCCCTGCACTCACTATCCTTACACCGGATCAAATATTTGTCACATCCAAAAAGCAGGTACAAGAAAACTGCTGTTTGGTCGCGCTAAAGTGGGCAGGGTCGCACTTAATTGTCTGCAAAGTCCGGAGCTGGTGGGTAAACATTTTTTTTAAGGTCCGGACCTTGCAGCCATTTGCGGCGGAGCTTATGGGTCATGTATAAACGCCCTATGAGAACTCTGAAGGCTGCGTAAATGTAACATGGAGCAAGGAAGAATGAAAACTAATGGGATTGTTTAACTATCTTGCTTGTGTCTTGGCTCCTTCCTCCAGTCTCTTGTTGGTTTCAAAGTTCTGATTAGCCTTGTGTTTTATCAATATGTTTAATTTCTAATGTTCTGCATAATTCTACTGCTTTAATTTTTTTTATAAACACATTTTCCATTCTTTGCAGAATGTTTCATGGGGGGGGGATCTAATACCTTGTTTTAGAAACAGCTGTGTAGGTTTTGACCTTCTCCCCTCTTTCTTCCTTTTAAATGTTATTTATTTAGACTGCAGTCCTGTGAGCAACAGGGAATAAAGAGCTTATACCAGCATTCTGGATTCTCACCATTGTCCTGGTTGGATCTGAAATGGTGCTGGGTATCTCTCCTGAAAAACTGTCAAAAATGTACCAAAATATCTCGGATAAGTGTTGGAAATGTAAGGTACAAGTAGGGAGATTTTATCATGCCTGTTGGACATACAGAGAAGTTAAAAGTTATTGGATGATAGTGCATCGGACTTTGCAAAAATATTTGAGACTTTCGTATACCATTTACACCTGAATTGTTTTTATTTAATACCATGCCAGAAAGTTTAGAGATAGAAAATCATCAGACACGTTGTGATCAATATAGTAACAGCAGCTAGGATTTTATGGGCTAGATATTGGTAGAATGAAGAAATGCCTATATTAGAAGAACTGATTGGGAAGATATTAGAAGTAGCAGAAATAGACATTCTGACTGAACTCCTGAAAGGACAATTCTAAATGCAAAAGAAAGCTGGAAACCAGTATATAGATGTATTCAAGACAGACACATAGTAGCTTGTTAATTAAACACTGAGTCCAAAGAATATGAACGTAAGAACATAAGAAGAGCCATGCTGGATCAGGTCAAAGGTCCATCTAGTCCAGCTTCCTGTATCTCACAGTAGCCCCACCTGGCCCCACCAAATCCATCTGGGAGCGCATGAGACTAGATATCTGTCTCTTCATACCACTCCCCTGCATCTGGCCCTTGAAGTACCCCGGTTTTAAGCCTGGAAATTACACATCTTCATCATGGTTTGTAGCCTGTGATGGACTTTTCCTCCAGGAATCTGTCCAATCCCCTTTTGAAGGCATCCAGGGCAGATGCCATCACCACATCCTGTGGCAGGGAGTTCCACTGAGTAACAACACACTGGGTAAAGAAGTATTTTCTTTTGTCTGTTCTCACTCACCCAACCCTCAGTGATATAAAGTGATATAATGAAAATATGGGAACAAATTATACAGAAAATAAGATGTTAATATATAGAACTGTTTGAAAGATGTAAGAAAAAATAATGACTATGATGCCTCCTCTCTCTATGTAACCTTTTAACTATCCTTTGCCCATCTCTACTACCCCTTCCTTTTCACCTATAGCTGGAAAACCTTAATTTAAAAAACAGTGCTGGGTATTAGGAGAAAGGTATTACGGTCTTTGTTTTTTCTAAATCAAAACGATCAAGCAGAATGTTGCCACAGTGACTTCAGAAAAGGAGCTAATAAGCATGGCTGGATTCTGTGACTTCTCTCCAAGTTTTTGGTGTGGTTGGCACAGGCTGTGAAACTGGAGTAAACAAAATAAAAAGGTGCTTCATTCAGCAATTGAAATGAAACTGGCCCTGGATTTTATAATCCAAAATGATGTGAGTGCCAGCCTTAAATGGAGAGGAATGATCAAATGGTGATTTCAGCACGGCTGAAGTACTTCATGAATTGGGGTAGAACAGGAAATGACTCCCCACAAGTCAGGTGGATAGTACCAAAAACCATGTTCTTTTGACCACTGGGGCAGAAAAATCCATAAACACATTCTTCTCCTTTCTGGCAAGGAGGGAAAAAGCACCAGTAAATTACACAACTTATCATTTTCAGCCCTCCCATGACATCTAGTGACAGATGAGAAGGGTTGCCTGTTAAAAGTGGGCAGCCTGAGACTCCATGTTATCTTCTCATGGGGTCTCTGGCTTTTATTTCACAGAGAGAAATTCAGGGCGTTTATACATGACCCCTAAGCTCCGCCGCAAATGGCTGAAAGGTCCGGACCTTAAAAATGTTTACCCACCAGCTCCGGACTTTGCAGACAATTAAGTGCGACCCTGCCCACTTTAGCGCGACGACCAAACAGCAGTTTTCTTGTACCTGCTTTTTGGATGTGACAAATATTTGATCCGGTGTAAGGATAGTCAGTGTGGGGCTCTCTCCTGGCTTCTGTTTGTTCTTTTTTTGCGCCCCGCCCCTTAAAGAGATCTGTATGCTGCCGGGAACACAAAATGGAGGTAAACCGGCATTCTTTTCTTTCTTTTTTCTCCCTCCCCTCAGGCAGCCAGCAACCAGGAAGTGCGGAGGGGGGTGGGGACAGAGGAAGAGTGAGGAACCCCTAAGATCTCTGGTCCGAATTTAAGTGGCCAGCGGATCTTAGGGGTCGTGTAAAAAGGCCCTCAGTGTGGGGAGGCACTTGCCCCCAAGAAGGGAAAGTTATGGGGACTGCTTCATAGGCTGAATTTCTTGACACCATGAGGAACAGAAGACCTGACAAAACAATTGTGAAAGAAACAGAGAGATAACAACGGTCCGGCTAAGGCTTCTACTGAACTAGAAATGCAAACGGGAACACAGATGGGCTTGTTCTTGGTCCCAGTGCCCTATCACCATTAGAGATTGGCACGAAATGAATGTTTTTTGTTTCGTTATTTGTTATTCGTTTCATTACATAACGAAACAAATAACGACCCTAGGGGCAAATTTAACACGACATGAAACAAACCAAGAAAAATTGGTTCGGTTAGCTTCATTTTGTTAATGGGGGCGCGGAGATGTCTCCTACCTGGTGCTGGTCCGGAGGTGCCTTTTGTGCCGAGCTGCACAGAGGGAGCACACACCTTGTCGGTGCCATCAAAGAACGCGGCGGGCTCGAGCCTCAGCCCAGCCCCGGGAGGAGAGATAAGAAGCAGGCCGCATTTAGGCAGCCAGAGCAGTGCGGCTTCAAAGCCACCCCCCTTGCGCCTTCCTCCTGCAGTCTGTTATCGCGGGGCCAATCGGGAGGGGTGATAAGAAGGAGGCCACACTTAGGGCCTTTTTACACGACCCCTAAGATCCGCTGGCCATTTAAATTCGGACCAGAGATCTTAGGGGTTCGTCGCTCTTCCTCTGTCCCCACCCCCCTCCGCACTTCCTGGTTGCTGGCTGCGTGAGGGAGGGAGAAAAAGAGAAAGAAAAGCATGCCAGCTTACCTCCGTTCTGTTCCTGGCAGCATTCAGATCTCTTAAAGGGGCGGGGCGCAAAAAAAAAAGAACAAACAGAAGCCAGGAGAGCCCCGCACTCACTATCCTTACACCGGATCACACATCCAAAAAGCAGGTACCTGAAAGCTGCGCTGGGACGTGCTAAAGTGGGCGGGGTCGCACTTAATTTCCTGTTAACTCCGGAGCTGGTGGGTAAACATTTTTAATCTCCGGAGCTGGGAGCCATTTGCCCCGGAGTTTAGGGGTCATGTATAAACGCCCTTAGGCGGCCAGAGCAGCGCGGCTCTGATGCCGCTCCCCCTCTTTATTCCTCCCACGCCTGTTCGTAGGCACCCCCCAGCTCCAACCGGGCCCCAGGGGCCGCACAGTGGATGCTGGGGGGAAAGCGGGTAAAAATGGATAACAAATTAACCAAACGACAAAATGATTTTTTGGTGTGAAAATTCACAAAAAACGAAATGAAACAAACTCCTAAATGAAATGAAACGAAACACCATTTTTTCGATTTGTGCCCATCTCTAATCATCATCCTGGATTCCCTGGGTAAGACACCTGCCTGGAGCCAGGCACACTTTCAGTCTGACCTCCCTCACAGAGTTCTCGAGAAGATCAAGCTGGGGGTCAGGATGAAAAACAAGGGAAGCCTGCCTTTAGCTAACTAGAAGAAAGGTAGCCTAGCAGGCAAACAAATAAAGACCAGTAGGGCCAGCCATGCGGGATACGAGAAATATCTATCCAGAGTAAAAGGTGACCACCCTGCAAATAACATATGAAAGAAACCATATATTCTCCTCCCCCACAAAGTGGCTCCCAAAAAGAGAGGAAGGGAGCAATAAATAAATAAACAAAAATAAAAATAAATAAGCAATACTTTCACATCTTCTGTAAGCTAAAGTTTGGCCTCTAAATCCAGATTTGTGCTTTCTGGTTTGACACTAGGGACAGGGCCATCCTCTTGTCAATTAGAATTGTTCTTTGGACTCGTTAGGCAGGAGCCTGATAAATTTCCAAAGGGAAGGATTTATCGCATAAGAACTTTGTTTAGTCAGGGATGTATCAGGTTTGAAGATCTTTACTTTGCTCTTGGAAAGGGAAAATAGAGGAGGGGTGTTTTCAAAACAAATTGATATTCTAGTAACAATTGGCTTCTTGTTTTGAGTTACACTGAAATACCACGCACATGCATGAGCAGAGAGATGTCCGTGTGGAAAATATCTTTGCAAAGTGGATTATGTGGTATCCACCATTTATAAGCAGGCTCAATGAGATTCCCAGCCATTTTAGCCCTTTGGCCTGGACCTAGCTTGAAGGGCTTACATTTTGGCTGCCGTTTGATGACCGATTTATAAAAAGGAGCCGTGGGAGCAGCAGGGATAATTTTCATTTAATTTGGGTTTGGTTTTGCATGTTGGGTTCTTCCCTATGCTGCCCCTTTCACTTGCCACGAAAGGGGTGGTTGCCTCTTTCTGATATTTCCTGTTCATTTTTCTCTCACCCAGAGGGGAAACAGCAGGGCAACTTGGGCAGAGTAAGGAGGTTCAGGGCAGCATCAATAGGAAGGAGGAGAAAGGGGCAAGACAGACTCACAGCAGCAGCAGCAGTACCATCACCACCACTGACTAGGCCAGGGGAAGTCAGGGAGAGAGCTGGAATTTATTTATATTTCTATTTAATTTGTATCACTTGTAGGCCAGTGAAAGGCCTCAAGGCAGTGCACGATGTTAACATTCTTCTTCTGTCCATTCAGATGTGTCTGATTCTCATTTATCACTTTGGGGATCGAGGCTCTCCATGCCTTTCTATCTCTTATAGCTTCTTTTAACTCAGTCAAGGTCATGTCAGTGTCCCTTCTGATGGTGTCAAGCCAGTGAGTCCTTGGGCAGCCCCACTGCACCTCATGGTGCAGTGGTTAAATGCCTGTGTACTGCAGGTAAAACTGCGCTCATGACCTGGGGTTCAATCCAAGGTAGCCGGCTCAATGTTCACTCAACCTTCCATCCTTCCAAGGTTGGTAAAATAAGTACCCAGCTCCTTTGGGGGGGGGGGCATGTGAAGCCTGCATACTATAATTAAAAACTGTAAACTGCCCAGAGACTACTTGAAGTGGTATGGGGTGGTATATAAGCAGAACACTTTGCTTTCTTCTTCTACCAGTGACCAATCTCAACATTACTGTCTTTTCCCAGTGAGTTGGTTTACATAACATGACCGATGTATAACAGTTTTTGTCAGGCTTCAAAGACATTTTGAGTTTGACTCTGTCTAGGACTGCCTTGCTGGTCATCCTCACTGTCCGATAGATGCACAGTAGTCGTCCCCAGCATCCCATTTCAAATGCGTCTATCTTTTTCCTGTCTTCCTCCAAGTTTGAGTTTCATAACTATACTGTACAAAGCTATTGGAAATATGATTGAAATAACTAGTCTGCATTTGACTAGGAGGTTGATGTCTTTATTCTTCCAGACGTTATTCATATTGATGATTGCTATTCTTCCAAGCACTATACATCTTCTCATCTCCCGGCTGTAGTCAACATTTTGGGTAATTCTGGAAGCCAAGGAAGTTAAATTCCTTTACTACTTCAATTACCTCATTGTTGATCTCAACGCTGACTTGCACATTTTCTGCCATTGTCATTATTTTTGTTTTCTTGGTGAGGCGCCAAGTGATACTAAAAACACAACAAATTACAGATTGAAGGGCAACTAAGCTACAATAATGATTAAAAATCCATTAACTAATGTAAAGTAATTTAAAACATAGAAAGCAAAACAAACAAAACAGAATCCAAGGATCCGGGAGGAAACTAGGTTACCTTCTATATTGTCAGAGTCTAACTTTATGCCCCTATAAATTAAGAACACAGCGCTTCATCTCTCCAGGTTGTTGGTCGTGGTTGTGGCTTTTTGGCCAGTATAGTAATTCCACTCTGTCTGAGCCAAGATAACTGATATGAGAATTATGGGAAATGGCATTTAACAAGTGTAGCAGGTTGCATTAGCCCTATCCGTGCTATAAACCATGGCCAGCTGTGAGCCACACCTCTGTCCAGGAATCTGTTTTTAACATTGCCACTTATCCCTGAAGTACATAGCATCACAGTATGGACAAGAGTATTGCTCACAGCATGATCAGAGTTCTCTTGATTCTTTTCAGAGTACTGTAATCGGCCTCCACAGACGGCAGTTTTGAGGTAACTGGTTATGATTTCTGGAAGGCCTGGGCCACGGCCATGTTCTTTAGAGATCAAACTACAAGCCGTTAGTCTTGGAACAGACCCTCACCATGATCTTCTGCAAAAACTCCAGGATCAGCAGGGAGTACCCACGGCACTCTTCTATGCTCTGCATCAAGTCAAAATACCAGGGCATGTAGCAACACATTTTGGATTGCTTTCGTAACAGCGGAATTCCTTTACTTTTGAGACAAAACGCTCCGATCCTCAATACAGCTCTCTAGTTTGGCTGTCTTTCAGTAGCCAGGTTTAAACCAGCAGGGAGCTGTTTCAGTTTCTGTTAGCAAATTATCACATCTGGCCAGGTCCTCTGGATGAATTGCTTCTTTTCCTTAACAACTGAAACAGAAACAAACAAACAAATAAATAAAATAAACTTCATTCACACCCCTTCTACAGGAATACATCGGATAGGAAATTGTGTTTATTATTCCCCATTGCTTCATGTCATCTTCCATTCCCAATGTCTGTTCAGGGGCCTATCGGTAGAGTTGTAGTGTGAGATTTTTATTGCTTTGGCCAAAGGCTAGGCTGATGCTCCCAAAAAGGTGGGGGTGACCTGATGAGAAACACAGGAAGTAACTGTTGCTGACATCTCTATTCCCGTGCGGCTAATTCTGGAGCTTAACCTTCCAAAGGGCTGGGTTTACTTGTCCCGGTATAGCTCCTGATGACACATTGAGCTACTTGGCAACAAAATCTAGAATCTTTGCCTTGTGAAGAGTGCTGAAAAAAACACAACATCTTGCATTCTTTGTTCATTTGCAATGGTCCAATAAAAGTATTGCTTCACTCAACATTTTTCTATGAAAGGATCTACTTTTTTCCATATCTTCTAGTAGCTGTTCTCATTACAGGCGCCCTTGGCACTGCTCTCATACTAACATCATATAACTTCTGAGTTCCAGGTCAAAAAGCTGGCAACGTTTGTCCATACCAGGGACTGGATTCAACAAAGCCCTTGGCCTGCCTGCAAAGACAAAGCAAAGGGAAGTGTGCTGCTTATATACCACCCTTTCGTGCCTAAAGCACTCTATGGGCAGTTTACAAGTAATTATCTACATCGCCCCCCCCCCCAGCAAGCTGGGTACTCACTGTACCAACCTCGGATGGAAGGCTGAGTGAACCTTAAGCCGGCTACCTGGAATTGAACACCAGGTTGTGAGTACAGTTACAGCTGCAGTACAGCAGTTTAACCACTGCGCCACAAGACTCTTCAAGGCAACAGCCAGTCAATACCTACAGTAGATGCCCTAAGCACATCCGATCTCACCTGATTTCGGAAGCTAAGCAGGGTCGGCCATGGTTAGTACTTGGATGGGAGACCACCAGGGATACCAGGTGCTGTAGGTGCCTGGAGTAGGGGCTGGCAAGCTACGCCACTATTCCTGCCAAGAAAACTCCATGGACATGGAGTCACGAAGAGTCAGTCATGACTGTAATGACAACACACACACACACACACACACACACACACACACACACACACACTTGGCCTAATGTCAGAGTATTGCAGCTGCTTAGAGTGTCGTGCAAGGGCTTGGTAGTTGTCAACATTGCTTGTTCACAAAAGCTTACCAAATAACTTGGGACCAGTCATACACTGGGGCTGACCTATTTTACAGAGTATATCCTGTGAGGATATAACAGGGAGAAATTAAGTAAGCAAAAAAGTAACTAACATATTACTGTGGTCAAAGACCAGAAATAAATATTACAATGCAACAATATACTACATCATCTATGCAGTGTCTGTAATCCTGTTGCTTAGCATAATGTGTCACAAATACAGCTGCTCTGTTTGAATCAGTGGGACTTGTAAAGATGTTGACTCACCAAATCCCTCTCAGCATAGTTTCCTGGCAAGCTAGATGTCTAATTGCTAGAGCCCCGAGAGGAAACAGTGTGTGTGGGGGTGTTAATTAAAAGCTTCCAGCCTGCAGGGTCAAAGGAAAAAAAAACACCCGAAGTCACCTTTTTTCCAAAAAGACATTCAAAGCTTCTCTGACCTTTCACCTCCTCCAGGGACAGGTTCTCCAGGCCACTGACTTCATGAAAGGCTCATTAATACTAGAGGGTCTTCTTCCCAGCTCCCCAACTCCAGTGTTTCAGACAGGAACCTAATTAAAATAAAAGCCAGGAATATGAGGTTCATGTCTGACCTGCCCTGTCGCTGGATGAACACTGACTGATGGTGTGTCAGCAGCACTCCCCTCCCCAAATAAAAATAAAAATAAAACAGGCAGCATGCCTCCCAGCTAGCTCATCCTAGCAAGAGGCTCTTTCTGTACTGCCCCACCATCACCATCACCTTCCTCTCACATTTCCTCATATTGGTTTTGTAATCCATCCTAGCTTCCCAGCTGCATGGAGAGAGTGAAAATGGCTTCCGATGCCATTGGCAGGATCGTTATTTCAGAAGAGACAAGGGAGTGTTATTTGGAGAGAATTTAAAAGGGATGAATGGAAGTGTGTGTGTGTGTGTGTGTGTGTGTGTGTGTGTGTGTGTGTGTGTGTGTGTGTGTGTGTGTGTGTGTGTGTGTGTGTGTGTGTTGGGGGGGCTGGTCAACAGTGATACCTCCTCGTTCACGTTTGTATTTCTAGCTATGGTTTAGGTCAGGGGTCCTCAACCTAAGGCCCCGGGGCTGGATGTGCCCCCCCCAAGGTCCTGAATCCGGCCCCTGGGACCAATTGCAGCCCCCTACCTACCCCCTGTTTTGTGAGCAAGCCAGCCTCCGCAGCTGCTTTTGGACTGTAATCCGGCCCCCAGTGGTGTCTGGGTGGTGGTGGACTGGCCCACTGTTTGAAAACTTTGAGGACCCCTGGTTTAGGTTGTCGAACGCCTAAACTCTCCCATTCAACAAACCCCAGACGATCAAGTGCATATCTCGATTACAGAGAACGTCTCTTCCTGGCACGAGATGCTCTTCCAGGAACATCAATATATAAATATCCAATTGAGCTCTCGTTCTGTCACTTTGCCAGGGTGGTATTAAATTTTCCACAGCTTTTCAAGAGCTTTAATTTAGGAGAGTCATAGACCAAGGGCCTGCCAAAAAAAGCCCATATTTAAGCCAGCCTTATGAGGTATTTTTCTCCAAGTGGGTTTTATTAATAAAAAAATTCCATTATATTTCAGTGATCGAATGCAAACAAGAGCCCCATCCTCATTCTCACATCCCCCAAGATGCTGCTCATGTCTCTCTCTTTCTGGCACCTCTGGGCCAAGCCATTGTCACCACTTTTCTCTGAGCCTGTCAAACACTGCAGATTTCAACCACTTTTAGAGGCCTGTGAGCAGAGCCATTGCAATTAGGTCAGGGATGGAGAATGGCCTAACTGAGGAGTTCGCCCATTGTGTGACACAACTAAAGATCTTAACAGTTTCTTTGAATGACATCACACACACACACACACACACACACACACACACACACACACACACACACACACACACACACACACACACACACACACACACACACACACCTTTATCAGTGGATTGCAAAAGTGACCAGACACCAGATACAATGTAGGTAGGGTATATTTTCCTTCAGTAACTGTTTGGGTAAGGGAAACTTTATGACAGGTCTTGGTTTCCTTGCAGTTCCATAACACCACAAGTTGACTCCAATGTTCTGTCATCATCTTGACTGGTCTGCATCTGGTTGTTGGAAGGGCTGTAGTTAACTGTGTCCCTCTACTAATGAGTGCCAGATTTACACTCAAACAAAGTAAATTGCAGCTTCATGTTATGTGAGGCCTCTACATAAAACATTTTTTTAAATACCACCACTTTGCATGTGCATGTACAATGATATTGGGAATCTTAAATGTAATTCAGCTAGGTCTCATCCAGCTAAGCTACCAACACTTCTAGTCCAGAAGCACCTCTCGGGGATACTTCCAATGGGGGGAAAAAGAGAGGAAATGGAAAAAGAGACTAACTAGCAATATTCATTTTATCTGCTTTCACATAAGGCATTTTTTTTTATCGTGCCAGAAACTAATAAACCATTGAGAATGCATGATCGGGACTGAGGACAAGTCTTGGTAATGAGAATCTCATTGCTTATTTACCCCAATGTTAAATGCAAGGACATAAATCACAGCAGTGAATTACTGCTAATGAGCAAGTTGCTGTTTGGGTTCCTCATCATGTGCCAAGTTACACACCTGGAATTTGACAAGAAATACAAATGGTGACTCATTTGTGAAAATTCACCACTGCAGTTAACACTGCTGCACTTCAGTCAGATTAATCTATATGATTTCAGCCAGTAATCTTGATGATCTTGGTGCTTGTCAGAAAAAGTCTTCTATTTGTTCATCCAAGTGCAGTTTACTGGGATTAAATCCTTTTCCATGAGGAAGTAATTGTAGGCATTTTAAAATATGTTGTAGGCATTTTGATACATACGTTGACCTAGGATTCCAACAACACCTAACCCATCTGGCTTGGAGCAAACTGGTATAGAACCAGGGTTGGGTGTGTTATTGGTTTTTTTGTCTTGGCCTTTCCATAATTTGGTTGGGAGGTGCACAAAGCTTCCATCTGAATGATTTCAAGAAGAGGGAGTTTTCTTGGCAATAATCCTTGTTTAATCAGACATGGAACAAATGTGGAGAAAATCTAAGGAAAAAAAGGCCCGGTTTTCCTGGTTTCTTTCCCTTATGACTACCTATGCAGGTACTGTGTATGCAGAATATTTCTGAACATAACAGTTTCCCCCACCGATTCATTTAATCTTACCTAGCTCTTCACAAGTGTTTCAGCAACGCAAACAAATCTTATTCCCATTAATCATGATCATGAATTACAGAGGCATCTCTGGACAATGTTTCTTCCACCAGAATTCCAATTGGATATGAATCACCTTGAGAAGAAAGGGGTTCTGTGCAGAGAGAAACATTAATACACTGCCATTTATACACAAACAGTACCAGCCACGCCCCAGAGGCAAAACACCTCCTTACTTTGCTTTACTGCACTTCTGTTAAACCAATGTGAACAGGTGTTCCTACCCACTTCAGCTCGTCTTGTTTTCTATCTGCTATTTAGCTGCATCATTTGCTTAATAATAATAACTCCATTTCTATGCCGCCTTTCTCACCAACGTACCCATGGTATTGCTTCTATGGTATGTACTGCTACTAGAGATGGGCATGACTTAGCGGTATTCTCGTTTCCGTTTCCGTTACTCGTTTCCGTTACTCTACGGAAACGGTAACGGGAATTACTCTGCCAGACTTCGAGCTCGAACCGACGAACGAACAATTTTGGTCTGATTTGTCGTGCTTGTTCCTTGCATCACGCGATCGCGCGATGCCACGCGGCACAGAAAAAAAGTTTTTAAAAGTTAAAAAAACCCCGGTTCCCGGCCAAAAAGCAGGCGGAAAAATGCCTGCCGTGCCTCAGGGCACCTACCAGAGGGGTTGTTTCTGGAGGTCCCCGGCCTCCCCCCCATCCCTCGTCCTGGGGTGCTCTGGTGGGACTCGCCGGCCGCCGCAGGCTCGCAGCCAGCCAGCAAAAAGCCCAGTCTCGCCGGCCGCCGGCCGCCGCAATTAAAGCGCAAGCAAGCGGCACAGACGGCACAGGAAAAAACTTTTAAACTCTCCCCCCACCCATTCCCGGGCCAAAAAAGCAGGCGGAAAAATGCCTGCTTGACTAAGGGCGCAGGGCACCCACCGGAGGGGTGGTTTCTGGAGGGGGGGTCCCGCCTCCCCCCCCCCGTCCTGGGCAGCCGGACTCGAGTCGCCATGCCATGCGGTGCGGGCGGGGGATCCAAAATGGGGCGGCGAACGCAATATTGTTTTGAAATCGTGGTCCAAAAACACACAAGCACAACAGAAACACGCGAAAATTTATAAACTGCCAGATTTTTCACAGTAGCAGTGGGGGTTTTTTCTTGCAACAAAATGTCTCTCCTCTCCTCCTCTGTCCTCCATTGATTTTATTTTATTTTATTTTATTTACACCTGTGCAATGATGGGCTGGCCGAGTGGCCAGCCATGTGGGAGTGGACGACCATGCAAATTTTTGGAGCCATCCCACCAATCGCATGGCCACTTGGCCATGGAGACTTCTGGGATGTGCCAAAAAGCCCCCTAAAACCTGCCCTAGCCCCCCTAACCCTAACCCTTGACTCCGTACCCATACGTCACAGACTGTCTTCTTAGTGGGTCAGAGAGGCACCCAGAGGTGCAACCCACTAGCCCACCGTAACCTTACCCGTCACTAGCCTAACCCTAGCTCTTGCACTAACCCACCTTAAAGCCAGATCTACTTGCTTGCATTGCACTACACGCAGCAAGTACAATTCCCTTCTGTGTGAGACATGGTGGTGCGAGAGCCTTAGTTAGGCATCTCACTATGGCTCTGGGTTCAGTGCCATCCACTAGTCTTCACAGTCACTGTCTGCACATTATGTTATGCAATATCCATATGGCTATTGCATAGCATTTTGCAGCAGCAGCAGGTGAGGAGGGGAGACCCCCATGTTGAGGGGTCTCTTGGAGCCTGCTTCCCCTTCCTAGTGGGTGAGGATAGGAGGCACCCATGGGTGCCTCCAGGAGCCCACTTTCCCTTATAGCGGGCCAGAGGAGGCACCCACCCCAGAGAGGTGCCTCCAGGAGCCCGCTCCCCCCCCAAAAAAAAAACCAGTACTAACGGAAATGAAAAACGAAAAAACGAACCAACTAATTTTTGCGAATTTTCGCGAAAAACGGAGACGACCCGAAACGGGACCGGCCCGACTAACGACAACTCGAAAAAAATTTTTTTCAAGTCGTGCCCATCTCTAACTGCTACAGTACTATTTAAACATGGTCTAAACAGGTAAACACTAAAGTAGCAAAAATCAAAGAAAAACAAAACAAAACAAAAGACACAAAACATGTGGCACCTTAAAAACTAACTTTCATATTTTAATGTAATGTTTTGTGGACACATCCACTTCTTCAGACATATAGTAGCAAATAATTACAGGGATGGTGCTAGGAACACAAAAGCCAAGAATATTTAAGGAATTGGCCAAATAACTATTACTGTAATCTCTTGAGATAATGGGGGATGGATGAAGTGCCAGAGGAGTAGAGGAGGGCTAAAATTGTCCCTATCTTCAAAGGGGGAACAAAGGAGGAACCAGGAGACTACAGACCAGTCAGCCTGACATCAATTCCAAGGAAAACTCTGGAGCAGATTAGAAAGTGGTCACTTTGTAAACACCTTGAAAACAGCATAGCAATTGCTAGGAAGCCAACATGGAAGCCAACATAGGGTGCTTTTACACGACCCCCAAGATCCGCTGGCAACTTAAATTCGGACCAGAGATCTTGGGGGTTTGCTCCTCTTGCTGTGTTCCCACCCCTCTGTACTCCCTTGCTCCTGTCTGCGTGAGGGGAGGGAGAAAAAAAGGGAGAAAAGAATCCAGGCTCACCTTGCTCTGCAGTCTGGAGATGCCCCGGGAAGCATTCCAGTCTCTTAAAGGAGCGGGGGCAGGGGCAAAAAACAAACAAACAGAAGGCGAGGACAGCCCGACACTTACTGCTTAGCAATCCGCATCAGAAATTTTTCACCTTCCAGACCAGGTACTTGGAAAATGTGCTGGGACACGCTTAGGTGGGCGTGGCCATACTTAATTGTTTTTAAAGTACGGAGCTGGTGGGAAAACAATTTTAAGCTCCGCATCTGGGAGCCCTTTGCCTCGTTTTTTAGGGTTCATGTAAAAGCGCCCATAGTCTCAAAATCCTATGAAATACTAGTCCCCCTCTGTTTGGCACTTGGCAGGCCTCATCTTGGGTACTGTGTCCAGTGGACATGTATAGGATTGCTCTGTTTAACAAGTAGACTAGAGTAGAGAATTGTCTCAGCAGTGAGGAAGGAAAGTCTGATTGTTGCTGGGCTCAATGTGTTAGTATCCTATGCTGCTGGAGATGGTGCCTGGGGCTGATAGCAGCTTGAGGTGAATATCTGAGGAACCACAGGCTCCCAACCCTATCTCTACTAGGCCCACGGGGGGGGGGGACACTTCTGTCCAGCAAATAATGACTTATCAGAAACAATAACTGCAGCTCATTATTTCTCACATATAATGGCAAAAGATAGCACTGAGAAAATTAATTTTTGACATTCCCCCTTACCGCTTAACATGATATAAAAGATCCAGGTCCATTAGGCATATAATAAAGAAATTAGAAAGAAGCAAAATAACCTTTAGCAATTTTATTTATTGTTCCTGAAATAATTTGTTACAACATTTGTTCCCAATCTAATCTATAGTACATCCTTACTGTTTCAAAGGTATATAGATATTTAAACTTTCTGTTACTTGCCCTTTCAACGTTTGTGAACTCTACACTGGAGAATCTGAACAGCCATTAAATAGGAGGATGGCCCAGAAACAGGAGGGTCAACAGCTGAGGACCAGAATCAGCAACATAGCTTAATTTGAAGAACAAAGGACACTCATTCAAACATAAGGACGTACACATATTAGAAAGAGAAAATAGATGGTTTGAGAGAAGATTCAGGGAGCACATTCGTGTGTATATATAGAAAATCCATCTCTCAGCAGGGGTGGGGGACTCAGGCACAATCTGTCAGCTATTTATCATGCTGCCCTTTCATCAATTACCAGACAAATCAGGACCACTTTACCCCTCCACCAGGAAGGCCATAGCTAACAACCAATACTTAATGGGTGTTGAGAAGGGTTGCATAGGTGTGACTTTCACACATCCCAGGCCATTGTCCACCTAACAAGCCTATTCAGACCAGGGTGAAACCAAGGTTAACTATAAACTGGAAGCTTCCCACCAACTTTCCTCAGACTGAAGAAGCTACTTGGATGAGTAGCAAAACATTTTGATCCCACAAGAAAAGTCCAGTTGCCATGATTCAACTCCTTGATAACCTAACCTGGATGATGGAGAATCTCCACAGTCAATTAGGAGAATTTTTAAAAAATGAGAACAGGAAAAGAGAGGGGAGGGTCTTTTTTAATCTCACAACTCACTGCATACATCACAGGGGTGTCACCAATGGACACCCACAGTTCCATTTGTGAGTGAATTAAGCAACCACTCAGAATGCAGAATGGAATAATCAGAAGTGTTTCTAGTTGCACCAAATGAACTGCAGCCCTAATGCTGTGCCAGAAAGGAATGGAACGGCTCACAAAGGGAGTGGAGTGGATTGCTCTCACTTAAAACACTGTGGTTGCCAGAAAAGAAAGTGAACCAAGCCCACACTGAAAGCAAACCAAATAGCAAGTTATATGTCTGTGAAGATTCTCAGTCATCCAGGTTCGTTTAACTGGGAGTTGAGTCATGGCTACTGGACTTCTTTTTTGAGAGATAGAAACGTTTCGCTGTTCATCCAAACAGCTTCAGACCGATGAAGCTGTTTGGATGAACAGCGAAACGTTTCTATCTCTCAAAAAAGAAGTCCAGTAGCCATGACCCAACTCCCAGCAAGCTATATGCTCCTCTCTAACTGATTGCCCCGTTAGTTCCATCTGGCAAACTGTTGTTTTTTTTTGTTTCTTTTTTTGGAATTTGTCATTTGGGAAATAACATGGCTTACTTCTCTTATTTCGAAATCATTCCCACTGAGTTCAATGACCATTACTGCCAAATAAGTGTGCACAGGATAAGTGTGCCATTGATGCCATTGAGATGGATTGGAATTTGTCTGTCACAAAGCACTCCCTTGAGTGGTCACCATAGCAACCAGGCCACAGTTAACTTTGCTGGCAAGTCACCACTGATGCCATCATTGCCTTGGAGATGGGAGCCAAGATACTAGAAGAGATCCACCTTCTTTAGGTTTTCTCCATTTGTTTGGAGAGTCCCATGTGTGGTTGTAAGTAACTGCAAAGGAACTGGGAAATTGAGGTGCTAAAACTCTCAGCCCTGTGAAGAGCCTCTGTTCTTTTCCCACCTCTCTGGGATCAAAAAACCTGTTCACACTTTTGTGGGTTCTTTTAAAATTTCTTTATTTTGTTGCTCACTCTGGCTCACCTTAATCAGAACAGAAACATAGAGGCAATCTCAAAAAATATATGATGTTTATTAAAATACCAAAATAAGGAAATGTAAGCAAAAATATTAAAGGATATAGAGAAGATATACCAAGAATAATTACATTAAAACAATAAAGATCTGTCCTACTCTAAGTAACGCTAACAAACTGATGTCTGGAATCTATTTCTAAAATCTAATAAGCTACATAAAAGTGCACTGCTAGCTTAATCATGGCTTTTCTCCCTCTTTCCCAAAAATCATTATTCACACACACTCTCTCTAGCCTCCTCCTACATTCTCATTCTTCTGTAAGTATCACCCAATGAATGTCCATTAATCTGCATATGCAAATATCTCTGTACTTCTTGACACACCTTCCTTTCTCATGGAGCTCTCCTGGCATTCCAACTTGTTGTGTCCTCAGTGGTTAAATGTCTGTACTGCAGCTAAAACTGTGCTCACAACCTGGGCTTCAATCCCAGGTAGCCGGCTCATGGTTGACTCATCCTTCCATCCTTCCGAGGTCGGTAAAATGAGTACCCAGCATTGCCTGCATACTGTAATTAAACCGTAAACTGCCCAGAGACTATTTGAAGTGGCATGGGGTGGTATATAAGCAGAACACTTTCTCAAATTCTCTCTGCAAGCCTCCCCCAATAAGCAAAGAGCAGCTGCACAATTCCTGAAAAGCAACTCTTTACTCTTTGACTATAAGACTATTACATAGCCCATGTACCTCTAATTTCCTCACAGTAACAGTCTCTAGGTACTTTGTTTTCTCGGTGTTTAGGCAGAATCCAAAGGGATGAACGTGGTCATTCCATATATAAACTTGCCACTGCAGTTCATTTCTAGCGGAAGTAGCAAGCATGATATCTTCAGCACAGAGCTTGGTCCAGGGAGCATTTTGCTGCAGGTCTTGGGTGATGGCATCTATGACTAGTATAAACTCAAGTAGTGACAGTGCAGAGCCTTGGTGCACTCCAACCATCATCGAAAAATGGTTAGAGAGGCCAGCTGAGCATCGTACACAGCTGCTAGTGTTCTTGCATAGCATTTCCAACCAGTTGATGAGTGGCTCTGGCACCCTGTGGTTACGGAGGGCACACCAGATCAATTAATGGGGAACACAGTCAAGTGCCTTCTCCTGTTCTACAAATGCCATGTGCAGTGGTTGGGTCTTCTCTCGATGTTTCTTTATGAGATAATGAGCTGTAAAAGATGGCACTGGTTGTGCCACGTGCTTTGACAAAGCCACATTGGTTGGTGGTGAGTTGGACAATGTTGCAAATGTACTGGTCCAGAATTTTCTCAAAGATCTATAAAGTGGGGACAGGAGGCAGATTGGGCAATAGTTGGTACAGTTGGCAGGCTCACTCTTGATCTTGAATAAATGGCACCTTTTCAGAAGGATAAAATCACCATCTGGTCCTCCCAGACATTTGAAGGGCACTAGCTTTGAAAGAATCCCATAAGGAAAAGATAAGACATTGGGCCTTCTCGGTATCCATCCTAAGTGCTTCCCACGTGGCCATTCAAATAACCACAGAGGAGTAGCAGGACTTCTTCAGGGTGGACAGAGATTTTGGCATGTAGTTCATTCCAGAACTAATCCTTGGTGTCTTTGTCAAGTCCGGTTTGTGGGGCATAGGCAGAAAACACCTGGAGTTGGCAGAGAGGGGTGTCAGTGATGACAGACACGAAGTACTGTAGCCAGAGTGCTTCTGGACCTCAGGCACACGAGTGTGTAGGCCCTTATTCACGAAAATGGCAACAAGATACTATCAATAGACTACAGTCCATTTATTACAATTATTGAAAATTGTCTTAATTTTTATCCTTATCAACATCACCTGCAAACCTCTAAACCAAACATACAGGGACGTAAACAAGAAATTTTCCACAAAATGTGTTAATTTTTTCTTGGACTTGCTTTATTACAACGTCAGTAGTTCATGGATAGGGTGTATGGCTCAAGATAGCTAGGTAACCACAGTGAACTTCTACTTAACTTATGTGCTTGTAAAAGTTACTTTATGGACTGCAGTGCAAACCTAACGTCCCTGTCCAGTATGTCCATAACTTTCCAAGCACAGTGTTACAGTGGTCCCCTGCCCATTTGCGGTTCATATACTGCGGTCCTGCTATATCGTGGGACCACAGTATATGAAAAAAGGCCCCCTGGGGTAAGGGGGAAAGGCCTGTTTCAGGCTTCCCTTGCTTACCCCAAGACTGGCGCTGCCCCGAACGGGCCTGCAAGGGTCTTCCCGAGAGCCTTCTGGAGGCCCCAAAAGTGCCTCCCTGTGAACCAGAAGTCATTCCCAGTAAACCGGAAGTCACTTCTGGTTCACAGGGAGGCCCTCTTGGGGCTTCCAGAAGGCCCGGGAAGGCCCTTGCAGGCTCGTTTGGGGCAGTGCCAAGCTGGAGGTAAGTACAAGAGCCCCCAGCTAGGTACCCCAGGCCCGACCCGACCTGCATCCGCACATCACTGATTTTCAATTATTGTGGGTTGGTTCCCTAATCCCCGCGATAGGTGGAGGGTCACTGTATTCTAATATGATACAAGAGCAAATGTAATTCTAAAAGAGATATTTGCTGCATAACCTGGAAAGATAAAAATATGTGTTTGTAAGAGACATGCCAGAAGATTGTTCTGGGTTGGGAGGAATTATGAAAGATCTGTGGCTCTTGGCAATCGTGCAAACCTCTTGAAGGAGTCTCCTTTGCCTAAAGAGAGGCAAGGGACGGGAAAAGTCAAAAGCACAACAAGGCAATATGGAGTGAGCCATCTTTCAGAGATTTAGTGATACCTTGAGAAAAGAGTTGTGTCTCCCGAGCTCCTTGGCTTGTAGCCATGGATGAACCTTTCCTCCACATATTTATTCAATCGTTTTCAGAATTCAGTTAACTGAACAGCCGTGACATCGCTCTTTGAAGTGAGTTTCCCAAAACTGTGGAACGTTGTATGAAACAGCATTTCCTCCTTTGCCTATCATAAACCTGTTTCCTGTTAATTTCATTATATATCCCTTAGCGTTTTCATATTGAGGACTCACGGTTATTTTTCGTTCACTCTCTCCTCAACATTCATGATCTCATCCATCCCCATCATTCCATTCTGCATACAACAATACCCCTGAAATGTCTCTGTAATTTTGTAGAGAGCTAGGCGGCCAGTTTGCTGACAAACACCGAAAACTCCCATATTCTCTCAATACAGAATTCTTCCTCTGGTCTTCTTTTCTGTATTTGGTCTGGAGCAAAAATGGACCTGCGAAGTAGTCACCACAGTTGTGACATCATAAATGGATCAAAAATCTCAGGACTGAAGGGAATTGAAAGGCCGTGAGCTTTTTGACTTAAGGTTTCAGAAGTTCCACCAAGCGTGGCCAATGCAAAAGGTATTATGGGGATTGTCAATGTTTTCTGGAAAACATTGTTCACCATGTGCTGTTTGTGAATTGTGGTGAACTTGACCCCACAATCTTCTGTATGTTTATTTGGATGGACAATAAAGACCATTTCAGCAGAAGACCTGGAGATGACCAACAGCCAAATTAGCTCCACCTCTTTTCAGTGTCTGCAGTGGCCACACCCAGTGGTCATCATAATTTTAGAATAATGATTTTAGTGTAAGGTTTTTTATTGATGATTTATTGATATTTTACTTTTAACTATTTTAAATTGTTTTATTCTTTGGATTGTAAGCCGCCCAGAGACCTTGGGTAGTGGGCGGCATATAAGTTAAATAAATAAATAAATAAATAAATAAGACCAGTTATGTATAGGCACCTACACAATTTGTTTGCTTTATTTCTTGATAGTCCATTTCTTTTCTATTGTCTTCTTTATGTGTTCAACCACAGGCCTGTGGATGGACCCTAGCTAGCAACTGAACATGTACTGTATAAGAACATGATATGCAACAAGAGATACAAGTGAGTATCACTTGATATGCAACAAGAGATACAACTTAGTATCTAATTAACTAAGTAATTTGCATCTCTTTTTGCATATCAACTGACAACTAGTGACAGTTGTCTGACGCATTTTATGCCATTCCACTTACACTGCTATAACTAACTGACAGGATTCTGGGCCATGGTCTTATTTTGTAATGCCTTCACAGTTTTCAGAAATGCACAGCTGCTTTATGAAATGAACTGGTATGAATAGTAGCAGGAGCACCAACAGCAATTATAATCCCACTGAGGTTTAGTTCCAAGGAGTTACTTTAAAGCAGTGGTTCTCAACCTGTGGGTCCCCAGATGTTCCTGGACTGCAACTCCCAGAAACCCCTTCTAGCACAGTGAGTGGTGGAGGCTTCTGGGAGTTGAAGTCCAGGAACATCTGGGGACCCACAGGTTGAGAACCACTGCTTTAAAGCCTAAATGTTATTAGAGGCATTCTGCGTTGCTGACTGGATTTTTTTCCCCCTGGGATCATAAGAACTGACCTTGCCTGTCACACGGACCATATTACTTCTGATTAAACCAAAAGGATACCTCCAACTTTTTAAAAAATGAATATTTTGACAGAGATTAACTGGTCTGGAAGTAATTGGATTTGTTGGTAAGTTGACAGAAAACATATGTTCTGGTACGTGGTGATGGGGAGATCTCAAGGGAAGCAGAGCAGAGACTAAGCAGAAGGATTCCTCACTGCCTGTTTAATCATAGTTTGCAAGACAACAAAATCACCCCCTTAGCAACCCAAAGGCTAGAGTTATCTCCTTATGTAGGCTCAGCCTCTTTTCTTGAATAAGAGCCTTGCACAAGTAGGCCACATAGTCCATCTACAGTGGACCCTTGTGTAACAAACAGTTTGTATAACATAAAATCTGTACAACATAAAAAATTCCAGAGATAGGGCAAATTTGCTTAACATAATCGCCTAAGGGGCAAATCCGTACAACATAAAAATGGGATCACTCTGTTTTCAATGCATTCCTATGGGAAATTTGTACAAAAGAAAATTTGCTTAACATAATTTCATTTGGAACGAATTAATTCCTTTATACAAGGTACCACTGTACTTCCTTTTATAAGAGGAGACTTCTTTTCAACCTAGTGATCTAGGATATTCTACAGAATAAAATGTTCTCCTCTCTCAGTGGACAGGCGGGTCCATAGATTGACGAAATAGTAAGAATGGTCTATTATCCCAAAACCTGAATTTCCTCTTAGTAGGCCTCTGTCAGGCTGTTGGAATAGTTTTTGCTTAGTACAGTTGAGTTTATTGAGTCTCAGGAAACTGAATTGTCAAAACCAAAGCTGTGATTACATAATAAATATGTGACCTTTTTCCATTCAAACAAAGGAAATTTATGGAGTCAGCACTTTAGTCAGTTCTACTGATTGCAAGAAAATAAGATAATAATAAAATTATTTTGTTAGTATTTCTTTTCTTTTCTTTTCTTTTTGGTTACAAAAATTGGGGGGAAAGGGGGATACCAGCACAGGGGTTGGAGAATTTCATTGTGAAGTTTGCTGCTTAATCACATGCACTGCAGACTACACAGGACTTTTTTTAAAAAAAAAAGTTTATTAGTAAATTAAAAGTCCATGTAATATTGCATAAGATAGCACAACAGTATACTCTCTTTCCTATTTTCAAGGGGGGGAATGCTTCTCTTTAACTTCCTTTATATTTTCATTTGCTGTTTTCTTCACACATATAATAATACCTTTCCTTAATATTTTTCTCATACCTAACATTTACAATTCTTGTTTATAAAAAGAATAAATCATAGATTATATCATATATAAATAACTAAAAATACTTTTTATACTTATTATAATAAGATTGTGTTGATTTCAAATTTTAATTTCTTTTCCCCATCTTACTTCTAAATACTTCTTTATGCCACCCCATTGATTAGCGAATTCTATTCTAAACTCTTCTTTTAGTGATTTTTGTCAGTTTCCCCATATTCTTGTATTTTTATCAAACAATCATCAACCGATGGTTATTCCTCACTTTTCCATTCTCTTTGATTTGATTTCTAGCTGCACCTAAAATATAAAGACATATTCGAGTCTCTTGCCTTGCTATCCCCTTTATCATGTTTAACAAGTAAGTTTCTGGTTTTAATTCTATTTAGATTTTCAAATTCTTAGTCAATATATGATGATCAATTTCCCTCTAAAATTTCTTTATCACCTTACAACTCCACCACATATGATATAGTGTACCCTTCACTGATTTACACCTCCAACACCTATTTTTATTTGTGTTATTTTTGCTAACATCTCAGATGTTGTATACCATCTATATAATACTTGCATAACATTTCTTTCAAACCAGTACTTGTGGGTAAGGCAGTTCAAGAACATGGCTACATCATCACACAGGGATGTGAAAAAGTCAAGGTCAAAGTTCAGTTGCGGAACTAATTAGACGACCTTAAGCATGTCACTGGCTCTTACAGTCTAGCCTTATTCCGAGAATGAGGGATGTGTGCCTGCTATCCTGATTTCTTTGGAGATAAAAATGGCATATAAATTGAGAAACGAAATGATCAGCCAACATATTTAAAATTATAGTATAGCCCCACATAAGGGTATTTGTGAGAGTACTTAGGAGAGGTATAAACACAAAGTTATACGTGATTATAAACACAAAGTCTGTGTAGTCATGCATGGTAGATTCATATAAAAGTGACATAATAGGTAGTCCATCATTCAGGAAAAGCTTGCCTGAAGAGAAAGATCTTTGCCTGTTTCCAAAAAAGATAGCAGAGATGGGGCAGTCCTAGCCTCCAGTGGGAGGGAGTTCCAGAGTCTGGGCACAGCGACTGAGAAGGTCCTTTCATGTGTTGCCACGAGATGTACCTGTGAGGGTGGTGGGATGTAAACAAAGGCCTCTCCTGACGAACTTAACACCCAAGCCAGTTCATCCTGTGAGATTCGAACCTTGAGATAGCTTGGTCCCAGGTCATATAGGTTAAGGTAAGCACTTTGTAGGTTAAGGTCAGCACTTGTGTTCAATGGCTGATTGGCAGCCAGTGGAGCTGCTTTGATAGGGGTGTAATGTGATCTTTGTAACCCACCTCAGTCAGCAATCTGGCTGCTGTATTTTGGACCCACTGAAGTTTCCTGAGACTTTTCATTGGTAGTCCCACATAGAGTATGTTACAGTAGTCTAGCTGGGACATCACTAGAGCATGTGTCACTGTGTCCAGAGCAGGTTTCTCAAGAAACAGACATAACTGGCGTGCTAGCATTAATTGGGCAAATGCACTCCAGGCCATAGCCGTGACCTGGGCATCTTGGCTCAAGGATCGGTCCAGGAGCATATTTTCTATGCCTTTTCTCCTTAAACAAGTAATGTAAGGGAGCTGCAAGTTGCAACATTTCCAAGATGTGTATTGTAATAAAAATAGTTGAAAGATTCATTTGCATGTAATTTTTAAATCTCATTAAATGTGGTTGCCCCCCTCCCCAAAGTATTTCCATTCAAATAAACTTACAGGCTGTTTGACATCAAAAGACTTTGTTTAGTAAACATAGGACAAATAAATGTGCCAAATCAGATTATCCTCCAAGTCACTGCAAAATCATACAAAGTCATATAATGCTTAATGAATATTCAGAGAAATCCAGTTTAATCCAAACCTTCTGTCAGATCAGATAAACTGATGCCTGATCTTTAGTCATTGCTGTCATCTATAAACATGTCTCATTTGTTCCTGTAACAGCAGAATCAATGGCACATCGCAGACATCTTGTGTCCTTTCCTCCAACAGTCATTGCAGAAGTGCTGGCCTGGGGTTAACCTACTGTGCTCATTGGATGAGGCAATAGAAGAGACAGATACTTGCTGCAAAATGGAGGCAGACTAATAAATTCCTGTGTTTTTCAACGTATAAGACTATATTTTAACTAAAACTGTTAGACTAAAAATTGAGGGTTGTATTAAACAGTACACGGAAGTCGAGGAGAGAACCAGGTGGTTGTGAAACTGTAATTTTGGGTTAGAAATGGGAATCGTCTTATACATGGGGACGTCTTATAGATGGGAAAATTACAGGTGATTGTCACCACACAGAACTACTGTCTCCAGCTGGAGATAAAAACGATAAAAGCATGCATTATGTTTGGTTTTTTATTTTTATTCCAGTGGGGAACATCTAATGGGGCATGTGTATAGCTAGAAAAATCTGGTCTAAACAAAACCTGCTCTACATTAACATATAGCGGAGGATTTAGATTCATAGTTGGAAGAGATGAAATAAAGCCCCAACTCCTATCTTGTGGTGTATATTCACATTGTCCCTGCAGCCACCAAAACTAACCAACCAACTGAGGGTATTGCGGAAGTGTTTCTCCAGAGCTAACAGATGAATCATGGCCTTGAGTCTATGGAATGTACCAGAAAGGGAAGGCCTAGGAGCTTGTAGCTTTCTTAATTACTGTAACTAGTAAACCACCCAGTGAGGGCTTTAAGCAGTATGGGGTGTTATATAAGCAGAACACTTTGGGGGGGGGGTTGTTAGTTTGTTAGGAAACTCATGGCTCCATTCCAAGTCATTTCCAAGTCATGGTGACACGGATAGAGCCATCGCCATCCCATAGTGATTTTCCTGGCCAAGCAAGGATTTGAACCTGGGTCTCCTTAGTCTGAAGTTCAGTCTATACACCATATTGGCTCTCACACAGACACTGCTAAATTTGCATGTACTCGTGTTATTAGGAGAATTTCTGAATGTGGGAAATAGAACCTTCTTGTCCCATTCCTCTGTTCCCAATTGTTCCTCTCCTAAAGTGGATTTTCTTATAGAAAAGTAAAGGGATACCATTTGACATAATGATATACAGTACAATATATAGGGTAGTGTCCAGTTATTGAAGGACAGACAAGCTGGTGTCTACAAGATGTTCTGACTATGGTCCTATAAGCCCAGTCAGCAAGATCAATTGGATATAAATATAATTTTCCTTTCCCACATAATAGGTATGCTGCAAGAAAATGCTTCAACATGCAAAAATCAAGCAAATCAAAACAGCTACCCTCAATAAAATGAATAAACATTTTTTGAATTAAGAAGCTAGCAAATCACAAGGAAAAAGGGAAACCAGATAGCTCAGCCAAGCTGATTGTAAACACAATCCAAATCAGTTCTAAAAATAACATACTGTAATGGGATTGTGCAATCACCTACTTCCATATTATCTTCTACTCTTATCAGGTTGCTCCATTTTCTCTCTTAAAGTTACCCTAATCTAATCCATCGTTCATGAAATCCTGTTCAATAGCTTGAAGAAGTGCAACTCATTGCAAAATGGGAACGAAGGAGGAAATCTTGTCCAAGAAGCAATTCTAAAACACAGTTGAGCGGTCCAATGCATGCAGAGCCATTGCATAGCCACTTGTGCATCCTGTTGCACTGTTTGTTGCATGGACATAAACATCCTCAGACAGAAATTTACACCAAGTGCCATAGAATTTAAATAAATAAATGGGTTTTAGTCAGTGATATGCTCTTGGTACTGTTGTTGACCCAACAGGGATGTGTGCTGTGGGACAGAAGAATCCATGGGGATATCACTGTTGATGAACAAAAGCAGCTCCTTCTTTTCTCTCTCTCAAGCCATCATCATCATCTGCAGATCCATTGTTCTTCTAGGTCCACAGAAGCAAAGAAGAAACAAGAGAGGCACCTGAAGACAGCACTTAAGGCCTGTGGATATCCAAAGTGGGCTTTCAACAAAGCAGCGTCCCGACCGAGAAGAACAAGGGATCAGCCTGAGACCCAGAGCTGACTGAAGAACCAGGTCATGCCTTACATGGCTGGAGTGTCTGAAAAGCTTAAAAGGATTTTTGGTAAACACCACATCCCTGTTTACTTCAAACGCACAAACACACTAAAGCAGAGACTCGTCCACCCAAAGGACCCTACACCAAAACACAAAAGGAGCAATACAGTATCTGCAGTCCAATGCCATGAGGAGTGTGCAGACCTCTACATTGGAGAAACTAAAGA
This sequence comes from Phrynocephalus guinanensis, assembly GCA_037367245.1. Classification (NCBI taxonomy): domain Eukaryota; kingdom Metazoa; phylum Chordata; class Lepidosauria; order Squamata; family Agamidae; genus Phrynocephalus; species Phrynocephalus guinanensis. The sequence goes on from CM074734.1 coordinate 46,956,482, forward strand.
GCCATGAAACAGGAGGCTCACCCAACATAGTAGGGGCAACAGCTCAGGACCAGCAATGTACCTCCATGTGAAGGACAAAGGGCACTCATTCAAAGATGAGGATTTATTTATTTATTTATTTATTAAATTTATACCCCGCCCATCTTCCCGGAGGAACTCTGGGCGGCTTACAAAAGCTGAACCACTCAGCAAATATTCACGACAAAAGGCAATACACAGTTATAACAGTTTAAAATAATCACATACACGTAGGCACCCTTGTCCAGCATAGGAACTCACGCAAATATTAAGGTACTTAGGCTGGGAAGCAGTAGATGGTGGGAAAAGCGGAGGGGGGGGGGAAGCTTAACCTGGGTCGCCAAAGGCCTCGCGGAATAAGATGGTCTTGACCGCTTTTCGAAAGGCCAACTAACCCTAACACATATTAGACAGAGAAGATAGGTGACTTGAGAGAGAGGTCAGGGAAACCATTCATGTGTGTACTGAAAACCCCTCTTTCAACAATGGGGGACTCAGGCACAATCTGTCTGCTACTTATCAAGCAGACAAATCAGAAGCACTTCACACCTCCACCAGCAAGGCCACAGCTAATGACCCATAATTCATGGATATTAGAAAGGATTGCATAGGTGGGACTTTCACACACCCTGGACCATTATCCACCTAAGGACCTATTCAGGCCATTGTCCACCTATGAGCATATTCAAGTCATTCTCCATCTAATAAGCCTATTCAGACCAGGGTGATGTTAAATCAAGGTGAACTATAAATTGGAGTACTCACCACTAACTTTCGTCAGCTGTTTGGATGAGTAGTGAAACATTTCAATCTCTCAAGGAAAGAACTCCAGTTGCCATGACACAACCTCCAAATATCAATCAATGTTTTTATAATTTTGATTCTTTCTAGTAAGTCATCAACATCGTCGTCGTTGTCAAAAAAATTTCTCATAGTGGCCATTTCTAGGGATTTCTAGTCAGAAAATACACAGAAGTGGTTTACCATTTTCTTTTACATAAATATTTGTGGAAAACAGAAAATAGAGACAGCTGTATAATTCTCTGTGTCAACCTAGGAAACCATGCATAGCTAACGTTTTGTACATGCTTGAGTTATTTGACAAAAGACTTCCAGTGACAGAAGAGTTAGACTCTTAATTGGCCTAGACTGAACCATTCAGAATGTCTGCCATGCCAGGTTTGCCTGCAGAACAAGCTATATATTACGTATTACAACTGCTGGAATCCTGTTGGCATTCATGAAGGTTTGACTCACCTGCTGGAGCTAATTGCAGCTAATTGACAAGATGCGGAGTTATGTCTCAGTTATAGAACAACCCACAAGACCAGGCACATGACAAAGATGAAACCTAGCACCTCATCAATTAGCCCACAATTAATTGTTGCACGTTATGCAAACCTTATGCAAACACTAATAGGATTTGGGTCAATAAATATTTAGCATCATCACCACCACCATCATTATTGTCATAAAATGCTATCAAGTCAATTTCAATGTATGGTAACCCTTCCAGGGTTTTCCAGATATAAAGTACTTCGGAGTACCTTACGAGTTCCTCTTTTGGGTGGCAACCTGGAACTCTGCAGTGTGCCCAAGGCCACTCAGGTAGCAGTGCACATAATGTGATCAGCCGTGTGTTCCGGGAGATCTTGACAGGTCTGTCTACCAGCAAACACAGCGGGAATTCGAAGTTGCAACTCCTGGGTTGGCAGCCAGGCACTCCAACCACTGAGCAATCTTTGGACACTTATTTAGGGCTTTGTGGCCAGTAAATTTCAGCTGGTTGGTTGGAAACAAGCCAAAAAAAGAGGCACATGTCATCAGAACTAGATTAACAGAATTTCTGACAAACTGCAGCATAGTGCTAGTATCTGGGTGCCTTTGGTAAATCACTGGGCTGCTATCTCACCTGGTGAAGATCCTGATCTTCTGAAGGTCCAGCTTTTCCTCTTCCTCCCCTCACGTGACTGAATATGTGGGATAGCAGTTCCCGCATACAAAGGTGTTTTTTTTAAGCGCAGTTCAGCCTGATGGACAGCAGATGGTGCTAGGATTTTAAAAAGGGACTAGCTGGCTGGTTCTAGGGATTGAGGAAGTTAAAACAAGCAGCACCAGATCCAGCTTCCTGTGGCTAGGAGGGTGGGGGAAAATCAAAAAATAAAAATAAAAAACCAGCACCAATCAGCCCCAGGAACAGCCAGTCGGCGCTATGAGTAAAAGAGAAGAAAGAAAACCAGATAATCTAAGGGGCCCCATGACGTCTGCCTCTTTAAAAGGTGGATTTTTTAAAGCGAGGCACAAATTTCCCTACCTCTCCGGTAAGTCCTGGAAACCTTGCTTAAGGGGGCATTACCAGATTTTTTTCCCAAAAAGCCTGGTGGCCGTGGAGACGGCATTTTTGGACATGGTTTATCTACAAATTTAATCTACATTTAAAGGGATGTGGGATAGGGGCCATGATGACCCTTGACTGTCCCATATACTCAAAGATCACATTATCCATTGCTTTTGGTGCTTGGTCATAGTTGTCATTTATAGCTGAGAAAGAAAAGTGCAAAAGGGCAGGCTGTATTCAGTGCATCAGGGATTATTGCAATTCATAATCTTTCGGCACCTCGGGGAGACCAAACATTGCTAAGGCTTTGAAGTGGAGTCCTAATAAGGGCCCTTGTTCTTTTTCATGGATCTTGGCATCCCATAGAACTAGGATCACAGGGGCCTATCCAAAGATAAGCAAACACACAGATGGAAACCGGCTGGAGCAGCAGGCTGGCATTTGGAGATAGGGCTCCATTTGTGGTATTCATGAAGAGTGTGATAAGATCCTGTAAGTGCTGGGGGTGGGGAGGTGGGAGAGAAGACTTTACTGGGGTGTAAGGTGTCTAGACATGATCCAGAGCTAGGTTTTCTGAGTGCTGTTATAGATAAATAAAGTCTGGCTGTCTCAGCTTGTACCCTGAAGCTGTTTGCTATTTAACCCTTGAGGCTGGGCAGCAGTACCTATTGCACAAGGAATATCATACATTACAGAAAGTACCAAGAGAAACTGGGCAGGTAATTTACATCTTTTGATACGCTTCCAATGTACTGTAACATCTCAGCAGTTCCTATATTCTATAGTTCTCCCCACCTCTTCAGGTAGGAGAGTCAAAATATTGGCAGAAAGTCAAGTGCCAACTGAACTCCTGAATGAAGCAAATAATTTTGTTTGCGTCTGAAAATTGGTGGTTTGTGGTGGTTTGTGGTTTATGGCTAACCACGAGCCATGAACCACCACAAACTGCCAGAAAAATGAACAGGTCCATTCCCATGTCCCATTACAATCTGGATTCAGGCCTAGCTAAGGGACGGAGACAGCTATGGCCATTTCGATAGATGACCTAGGCCAGCAAATGGACCCCTGCAGTATGCCCCTGTTAGTTCCACTGGACCTTTCAGCAACTTTTGATGCCATGGGATTCTTCTGGGCTGGGTCTCTGGAATAGATTTGGAGACACAGTTTTACATTGGCTCTCATCCTTCCTGAAGGGGAGAACTCAGAAGGTGGTGGTGAGGGACTCCCAGTTGATGCCCAGTCATTGACCTGTGGTGTCCCTCAGGGTTCTGTTTTGTCTCCCGTGCAACTTTAAATGTACATGAAACCAATGGGAGAGGCCATACCAAGTTTTGGGATTCAATACTACTAGCATGGTGTTGACTCTCCTCTCTCTCTCTCTCTCTCTCTCTCTCTCTCTCTCTCTCTCTCTCTCTCTCTCTCTCTCTCCTTGCCATCTACTTCTAATGAAGGTGTCTCCATTCTAAATCAGTGCTTGGTGGCAGTAATGGGCTGACCAAACAAACTGAAACTTATTCAGAAAAGACAGAGGTGTCCCCAGTCAGTCAAATGACAGATGAGGGAATAGAGATGCAACCTAAAATGGATTGGGTTACATTCCCTCTGAAAACACAGGTGCTCAGCTTGGGTGTGCTCCGACCTAGGCACAACCCCGAGGCTGAATGCCCAGGTATCATTGGTGCTCAGGAGTACCTTTGCACGGTTAAAACAGTTGTACCAGATGCACCCATTCCTTGAGCTGTCTGATTTGGCTACAGTGAAACATGCCTTAATTACATCTCACTTGGATCACTTTTTGTTGGGGATACTGGTGAAAACAGTTTGGAAATTTCAGCTGGTTCAAAATGCAGCTGCCAGGCTGATGACTGGGGTCAGTCATAGGGAGCATATAACGTCCCTGCTAAAACAACTGTAATAACTACCAGTCTGTTTCCACACCCAGCTCAAAATAGTTCAGTGGTTTAAGCATCTGGCTGCAGAGCCAGAGACTGGGAGTTCAAATCCTCATTATGCTCCCCTTAACGGGGGCTGGATTTGATTGTCCATAGGGTGTCTTCCAGCTGCTTAGTTGCCCTAAGCACATCTGATCTTGCCTGATTTTGGAAGCTAAGCAGAGTTGGCCCTGGTTAGTACTTGGATGGGAGACCAACAGGGAATACGAGGTGCTGTAGGCACCTGGAGTAGGAACTGGCAAACCACTCCAGTATTCCTGCCAAGAAAACTCCATGGACATGGGGTCACAAAGGGTCGGTCACAATTGTAACAACACAGCACACACACACACACACAGGGTGTCTTCCAGCTCTGCAATTATTCTGACAACAGTTCTTACCTTTTATAGCCATATGTGATTTGGGTCTAGGCTACCTGAAGGACCATAAGTCTCCATACGAGCCTTCCTGGTCCTTGAGATCATCAGAGGAGGCCCTCCTCTCGGACCCCTTGCCATCTCAGACAAAGTTTGAAAGGGTCATCATGAGGAAGGGCCTTCTTCGCTGTGGCTTTCCCTGGGTTGTAGCAAGCTCTCCCTCGGGAAATCTGCTTGGCCTCCTCCCTTTTATCTTTCCACTGACAGCAGGAGCCCCACCTCTTCAGGTAGGCAATAGCCATAACTGAACCCCTGGATGCTGGGTTTTATCTAAGTAACTTTGCTTTTAAAATTTCAAATGTTTTGTGAGGATATGCTGGAGACTGGACTAATGTGGGTGTTGTGGACACTACCTCATAAGTACCCTCCATAAATAACTCAAAAATGGTCAACTATTGCAATGGTAAACTGTGTAATAAACAAGGAAAGGTTCTTGTCATTTCCCTTTGGTTTGTAATGTGAAGGATGGTTAAAATAAGGGTTTAAATTTTTTTTAACAGGTCGGTAATTGTATTAAATTGGAAGAAATTGAACTAGAATGAAGCTTGGTGTTTCCTTGCTTCACAGGCAGAGCCTCGTTATATGTCTTATCCTTTCAAGATGCAAAATCCACACATAAACTACTAAATCTTTTCCAAGAATCTTGCCCCACTCCCAACTCATTCAGATGGGCAGCATGTGTGCGCCATCACCCACTCTCTGAGATATAAGCCCAGAATTCATAATAGCAGATTCGGAGGGTAGGATATTAATGATAGAATTAATAATAGAAGGCAAAAAGATTCTACTGATAGCAATATATGCGCCAAATGGATGCCAAACAAAATTCTTCCAAAGACTGTACAAAGACCAAACAATTAGAAAATATCAGCATATCTTCTTATTAGGAGATTTTAATGCGATTGTGGATAGAGGTAAAGATTACTCAAATGTAAACAATAAAGGGTATAGGAAAAAACTTCCACAGATCTTTTTCCAATGGAGTGAAGAGATCTGTCTAGACGATATTTGCAGAGAGAGAAATGTAGACAAAAAAGAGTATACATTTTACTCTGCTAGACATAAGACGTGGTCAAGAATTGACATGATTTGGGCGACTACTGATTTAAGAAAAGAAATTGATGAGATAGAAATGAACCCTAACACCTGGGCAGATCATAATCCAGTAAAGGTAACATGGAAAATAAACAAGCCAAAATCCCTAAGTTGGTCATTTAACAGGGAAATTTTAAGCAATATAGACTTCCAACAAAACTTAAAAGAAAATATGGCTTGGTTTTTCAAAGAAAACATAACAGCCGAAATTAAATTACAAACTGTCTGGGACACAGCGAAGGCAGTAATTAGAGGTAATATAATTGCTTACATGGCAAAAAAAAAAGCAAAGCAAAGAAAATACCTCAATTTGATGCAACAACTTAAGACAATAGAAAAATATATAATAGAGAAACCTAAAGAGAGGGGGAAATGGAGAAAACAATTATTACTAGTGAAGCATCAAATAAACAATATAGAGGCTGAGGAGCTAGCAAAACAGGTTAAGGCAAATAAGCAAAACTATTTTGAAAGCGGCAACAAACCGGGAAAATGGCTGGCCTATAAATTACGGAAAAGGAAAGAAGGAAGTTATATTAGAAGACTTAAAGACAAATCAGGTAATATACATGCAAAAAAGGAGTTAATACATGACATAGTTATTAAATATTATGAAGAATTATATAAGGCACAAGAGATAGATCCAATAAAAGTAGAACCATACCTAAATAGGGCAGAATTGCCTAAATTACCAGATGAAATAAAGACTCTATTAAACGCAGAAATAAAAAAAGAAGAATTAATTGAAGCCATTAAAAAATAAAAAAGGGATAAAGCATCTGGACCGGATGGGCTGCCAGCGGAGATATATGAATGTCTCCAAGATATTTTGATAGGGCCTATGGTTAACATATTTAATGAAGCTCTGAATACTGGCGCCATCCCAACATCATGGGAAGAAGCAACTATTACTTTAATTCCCAAGGAAAAAGCTGATTTAATCAATATCTCCAATTACAGACCCATTTCACTTTTAAATGCCGACTATAAAATCCTGGCGACAATTCTAGCAGGAAGATTGAAAAATTATTTAATAAAATACATTCATACAGATCAGAATGGTTTTCTACCAGGAAGGCAACTAAGAAATAAAATCAGGGCTATCTTAGATGTGTTGGAGTATTATGAACTCCACCCAGAAAAAGAAATGGCAATTCTCTTTCTAGACGCAGAGAAAGCTTTTGATAAGGTGAACTGGACTTTTATGATAAAACAATTGAGGACCATGGGATTTGGAGAGAAATTTACCAATTTAATAACATCTATTTATTCCAAGCAGAGAGCAAGAGTACTAATAAATGGGGAATTATCACCAAACATAAAAATAAACCAAGGTACTAGATAAGGCTGCCCGCTATCACCACTACTATTTATTTTAATCCTAGAGGTACTGAATAGAGAGATAAGGAAAACTCAGAGAATTACAGGTCTAAAAATTAAAAATGAAGAATATAAATTACAGCCATATGCAGACGATCTAGCCTTCATATTAGACGATCCACAAACCTCGGCCCCGATACTACTTAAAGAAATAGAAGAATTTGGTGAAGTAGCAGGATTAAAAATTAACAAAAATAAAACAAAAATTTTAACAAAAATATGCAAAATCAGGAAGTAAAACAACTTACAGAAGTAACTGGTCTTCACACACAGAAAAAAATAAAGTATTTGGGCATTCTATGTCATCAAGATGTTCTTCCTTGAAGGAAGATAATTACGGGAGTCTGTTAAAGCAAATAAAGCAGGATTTAGAGAAATGGAATAAAATGCACCTTTCAATGTTAGGAAGGATAGGCACATTAAAAATGAACATTCTCACGAAATTGCCACTTCTGTTTCAGAATATACCTATAATTACAAGGAAAACTTACTTTCAGGAATTAAATAAAATAACCTCCAAATTCATCTGGTCAGGAAAAAAACCCAGGATCAGAATGAAGCTATTGCGGGACACCAAAGAAAGAGGGGGCTGGGGAGCTCCAAATTGGTATTTATATTATCAAACATGTGCCATGGTATGGGTGAAAGAATGGATCACATTAAGAAATAAAAGACTACTGAACATAGAAGGAATTGATCTACAAAGGGGCTGGCATGCGTACTTATGGTACATTAGGAATAAAAGGACTATATTCTGTAACCACTATATCTGTAGAACTTTAATACATGTGTGGGATAAAATTAGAGGCAAATTCTACAGGAAAATACCCCAATGGATTTCTCCAATAGAAGCTATATTGCACCCTCACACTATAAACCCAGAAAACACAGCAACATATAAGATATTATTAGAGAAAGGAGGTCAATTAAAATCTCAAACTCAATTAGAATCTAAAGGCATTTTGAAATCATGGTGGCCTTACTATCAATTATATGATAGGTATAAGCAAGACAAAAAAGAATATGGGTTCGAGGATCAAGAATTATTAATTGACAAGATACTCCTAGGCTCAGAAAACAAAATGATTCAGAAACTATATGGAGCTATGTGAAATTGGGAATTAAGAGATGAGGAAGTGAAGAGCACCATGATTAAATGGGCAAGAAATATAGGCCATGAGATCCATTTGGAAAAATGGGAACAGCTGTGGAAAATTAATTACAAATTGACAATAGCCACCACATATAAAGAAAATCTACTAAAATGTTTTATAGATGGCACATAACCCTGGATAAAATAAATAAAATGTTCCCCCAGAACTCAGAAAAATGCTGGAAGTGTCAAAAACACAGAGGAACATTTTACCACTGCTGGTGGACTTGTACTAAAATAAAGAAATTTTGGGCCAAAATCCATAAATGGCTCACCCAAATGTTACAACAGAATATAGAATTCTCACAAGAACTATTTCTGTTAGGTATGACTGCCAACAATTTAAAAAGGGAAGTGCTTTATTTGGTGGTACACATACTAACGGCAGCCAGACTAACATGGGCTCAAAAATGGAAAATTAAAGCTACACCGACTGACAATGAGATAATTGCAAAAATATTGGAATGTGCGGAAATTAATAAGCTGACTATGACCTTAAAACAAAAAGATGAAAGCAAATTTGCACAAATCTGGAATTTATTTTATGATTGGTTAAAATATAAATATAAAAAGGAGGTGAACTATAACCATAAGACAAAGACATAAGCAAAGACCAAATATAGACGGAACTACTCTACAATGATATATGTAATCATGTAAATAATGGATATTCATTGTTCTCCTGATTTGGAATATCTAGCAGTGAAATGCCGCCCCTTTTATTTGCCACGTGAGTTTAATGTTGTTATAATAACTGCAGTATATATACCTCCTGATGCAAACACTACTACAGCTATGGGTCACCTGCTAACTACTATTAGCAAACAGCAGCAGGCTTACCCAGATGGAGCGCTGGTGGTTGCAGGTGATTTTAATCAAGCCAATTTAAAGACTGTTCTCCCTAAGTTCTATCAGTATGTTGACTGTCCCACCAGAGGGAAAAATACCTTGGACCAAGTATATAGTAACATCATGCATGGATACAAGACTAAGCCTTTGCCCAATATAGGACAGTCAGATCATATATCCCTGTTTATGATTCCATCATACAGACCTCTCGTTAATAGAATCAGACCATCAACCAGAGAAATACGAGTGTGGCCAGCAGGTGCATCTGAGCAACTTCAAGACTGCTTTAGGAGCACTGAATGGGCACTGTTTGAGGAGGACAATGTTGATACATATGCCTCGACAGTACTGTTCTATATTAAAAGCTGCATTGATGTTGTCACTATCACCAGACAAGTACGGGTGTTTCCTAACAACAAGCCCTGGCTAAATAGAGATGTGCGCCTTCTGTTAAAGGCCAGAAATGCTGCTTTCCACTCTGGTGATGCACTACAGTACAGAGAGGCCAGAGCTAAATTGAAAAAGGGCATCAGGGATGCCAAAGCTATGTACTGTCGGAGGATTGAACATCATTTTGAGAGCTCTGATCCTCGTCGGGTATGGCAAGGTCTGCGACAAATCACGGGGCAGAATATTAAAAATAATCTGTTTAGCAGTAGTGAGTTTTTTGGCTGATCAGCTGAATCAATTCTTCAGCCGTTTTGAGGTGGAAGCTGGAACCACTATCACTACAGCATCGACCATCAATAGCACACCATCAGAATCTACTACCGACAGACAACCACTTCTACTGCAGATTTCTGATGTGCAACGCGCTTTCCAGAATATTAATGCTAGGAAGGCAGCTGGACCGGATGGAATCATGGGACGAGTTGTTAGGGACTGTGCTGCAGAATTAGCTGGAGTATTTACAGACATTTTTAATCTATCTTTGTTGCAGTGCTTTGTCCCTACTTGCCTGAAGACATCTATTATAGTGCCAGTCCCTAAGCAGCCAGTAGTAGTATCTCTCAATGACTATAGACCAATAGCTTTAACATCTGTTATTATGAAATGTTTTGAGAGATTGGTGTGCTAGATTATATTAAGGCTAGACTTCCATCTACTCTGGACCCGTTCCAGTTTGCATACAGGAGTAATAGATCCACTGATGATGCTATATCCATTGTTGTCCATACTGTACTGAGCCATTTAGAGCAACAGGGAACATATGCAAGGCTGTTATTTGTGGATTATAGCTCTGCTTTTAATTCAATTCTACCAAATAGGTTGTTTTTTAAAATGGCCAGTTTGGGTATACATCAGAAGATTTGTTTGTGGGTAAGGAATTTTCTGACTGATAGGCCACAGTCAGTAAGGATGGGACTCCACCATTCTTCTACTCTTGTATTAAGTACAGGAGCTCCTCAGGGTTGTGTGCTAAGCCCCTTCCTCTACTCCTTGTACACACATGATTGCACCCCACTGTATAACTCCAACACAATCATCAAATTTGCAGATGATACAACAGTGGTGGGGCTCATTAGTAAGAACGATGAGTCTGCTTATAGGAAAGAAGTACAAGGGTTGACTCAGTGGTGTAAAGAAAACAATCTTATACTTAACACCAAAAAAACTAAAGAACTTATAATTGATTTCAGGAGGAAGAAAGAGGTACATAAATTGTGAGGAGGTGGAGAGGGTTGGTAGCTTTAAATATCTGGGCACTTACATCTCAGAGGACCTCTCATGGACTGCAAACACCAATATGGTTGTGAAGAAGGCACAGAAGAGGCTGTATTTCCTGAGAATGCTCAGGAAGATGAATTTATCTCAGCATCTACTTCTGTCTTACTATCACAGCACCATTGAGAGTGTCCTAACTTATGGCATGCTATCATGGTATGGGAGCAGCTCTGTAGCGGACAAAAAAGCTCTACAGAGAATAATTAAAATTGCCCAGAATGTTACCGGGCTCCAGCTACCAACCCTGGATGACATCTTCGCATCTCGCTGTTTGAGGAAGTCACACAACATTCTGAGGGACTCTACTCATCCTGCTCACAATTTCTTTGAACTGTTGCCTTCTGGCAGAAGATACAGAACAATTAAAACTCGGACCACACGTCTTCTGAACAGTTTTTATCCCAGAGCTATAATTGCACTTAATAATGAACTCAAGAACCACCAGTAGTGAGCACTTGGACAGGATTACCTAGCCTGTTGTGTAGATGCTTGTGTTTTTAAGGGGGGGGGTTGGTGGGGGGGAGTGTTCAGGGATTTTTATGTGTGTGTGTTGAAGGTTTTTTTTTTTAAAATGTGTGTGAGAGTGTTTGGAGATTTGTGTGTGTGCGTGTTGAATCTGGTCTCTGGGTGTCTGAATTTCGTTGTATGTGTATACTGTGTATATACACACAATGACAATAAAATTATTATTATTAAAAAAAATTATTATTATTATTAAAAAAAATATTGTATCCTGGTTTCTTACATATTACTTGTTTTGTTTCATCTTCTGAATTCTTTGCTCCTCTGTCCCTTCTTCCCCTATCTCTTTTCTCCTCCTTTCTCTTTCTCCCTTTTTTCTTCTCTTCCATCTTTTTCTTTTCTTTTTTTCTTTTCTCTTATTTTCATTAATATTTCACAATTTATGTAAACGGTTATGGATCGGAATTGTAAAAGTGTATAATTGTTTATTTACTTTGTGAGATACCAGTATAAATAAAAAATTTTAAAAAAAGATATAAGCCCAGAGATCCTATAGAGTGACTTCATTAAGTCCTTCTGAGGATAGCTACAGCCAATTCATTGCAGGCTAATTAAACACACATTAGACAGAAAAGGCTGCTGGAGCTTGGAAGGAACCATGCTCGGCTTTGCTCTCACTTCCTCAATTAAGCAGAAATGCAAATCCAAGGGAGCTGTAATTGGAGTCAGATGCTTTCATTAAGCGGCACACATTGGCTCTATTGTCTGAGAAGGTACCTCCCCAGTTGGAGACATGCGGTCCTACTGTTTGATTTAATGGCATGTGTTCTCCTGGTGTAAGGAGCCAGGCAAAGAAAAAAAAGATGCTATTTGCAATACAGCGTGACAACTTTATAATCTGTTCCTGGATTTTCCCTGGAGTTGATGTTGGGCTGACCAAAAAGGGCTTTCTCATTTTTGCCCTTTTTGAAGATAGGGACAAACGTGATCCTTCCCCAGTCATCCTGCACTTCACCTAGTCCCGACTCTTTTCATTTTTTAATATCAATTATATTGTCAGAACCCGGCAATTCCAAGACTTCCACATTTCCCAAATTTTAGGAAGATCTGTAAATAGTTTACTTTTATGCAAATGACATGATATTGTCCACTGTACGTTGGACTGAGAACACTGCTAAGATTTAGCTTTTACTATGCAGAAAGAGATCTAGTCATTACCAGATATTTAGTGGTACCACTATTTACCACTATATCTAAAGTGGTAAGGTAAAAGGTAAAGGTTCCCCCTCGCACATGCATGCTAATCGTGTCCGACTCTAGGGGCGGTGCTCATCTCCATATTCAAGCCGAAGAGCCAGTGTTGTGCAAGTCCATGGCCTCGTGGCCGGCATGGCTGCAAGGAAACAGTTTTACCTTCCTGCTTTTTACGATAGTACCTACTGTATTTATCTACTTGAATTTACATGCTTTCAAACTGCTAGGTTGGCAGGAGCTGGGGTCATCAGCAGGAGCTTGCTCCGCTGCATGGCACCCGGGATGCGAACCATCGAGCTGCTGACTTTGCAGCCAACAGTTTCAGAGCCTTAGGTAGTAGTCTTGGGTAAAAAGAAAAAAGTGCATAGGGAAGTATATCCTCAAAAGAACTAGAGAAAGTAAAACCCTACTGTTATCTAGACATAATCTTCTCAGCTACAGAAGCATGGGTCCTCTCAAATAAAAAGAAAGGAGCTGAAAGCACCAACCTTGCCTGCAATCCTTAAGGAGACTGCCAAATATTACTTATCTGATATTAAAGATCTTCAAGGTAAATATAGTACCAACACTAATCTGGTGCAGAAATCTGGAGTTTTGCTGACCTCAACAATATTGAGGGAGTCCCACATTGGTTCTTGCATACAATACTAGCAGCCTCAGGATCTGTATCACCCATCTTAATTAGAGCGGAACTGGGTATGGGAATAATTGTTGATACAATCCATGCCAGGAGGGTCAGTGCAGAATTAATCAGGTGAAGGAAAGCAGACCTCCTAAGATCTGTTTAGAAAACAGAAGGTAATACTCTATAAACACTGCTGGTTCCAGATTTTTTCCAAGTTACTCCCCCAAATATACTTTTTCCATACAAGCATTTAATCCAAGGAGTAATAATATCAAACATATATTTAGATAAAGAGAATTAGATGTTGCAGCTCAAACTGATCTAACTGCCATTATATCTCTGAAAAATGTCAACTGGTTAGCAGGTACAAAACATCTGTATCACTATGAAAAATATCTGTTGTATCCTATGAAAACGGAACTCCAGAAAGCCTTTGCCAGATTACATTATGAACAAACAAATGGAATCAATGATGAAATTGGGGATATTCCCTGGCATACCAGTTCACGATAGATGGTATATCTGTGGAAGACCAGCTGTGGAAGACTTACAGTAATTTATTATATTTGATTGCCAGTTGTAGACTGACAACAAAGACAGCTATCTACATTGCTTGCAAAACAGGGGGTGGGGTGGGGGGACTGAACTTCCAGCTTCAAGGGACAAACCAAAATGTAATCCAAAATGGCACCCAATTTGCAATAAAAGACACTATATACAGGTAAAAAATATTAAGGATTCAGCATGAATAGAATCAGATAAACTCACAAATTTATTGTATCTTAATATAGTCATATCACATACCACCTGTAACTGATTATGCTATCTCATATGTAAAGTATTGACTCAAAGGTATCTCAAGTACTGACACAAAGGTACCTAATATGTATGTACTGTATATTTATTATGTCTCTCATGCTAATTTTAACTGTTTTTACTATTTTATATCTATCTATATCTATCTATATCTATCTATATATATCTATATCTATCTATCTATCTATCTTTCTATCTATATCTGTGTGTGTGTGTGTGTGTGTGTGTGTGTGTGTGTGAGAGAGAGAGAGAGAGAGAGAGAGAGAGAGTTTACTTTATTTCATGTCATTCATCTTATTTGAGTGAACCTGATATTATGACAGAAGAAATGTTTTTCTGTATCAACCTTTGCATTATACATTTTTCCGCCTTCCCCCTCTGTCATGCCTCCCCTCATTTTTCTGTTTAAGTTAAACACCCCAAATAGTGTTATTATCATCCCTCCTAGTGGAGTTGATTCCTCGGTCATCACCCACAAATCTTTAAGAAAAGGAAAGTATGGTGTGAAGAAATTTCAGTTTCTCCTGAAGGAAGTCCAGGTATTCATGATGGTATTCATGATGGACATGTACTTGTTGGTGTAGTTCAGAGGATAATATAGTATATACTGCCCAATTTTTTTTTAAAATGGAGTAGCGGTGTTGGCAGCAGCAGTGTGTAACTGAAAGGCATAAAGAAAACAGTATGGGGGTGTTGAGGATGAAGTAGCTGGGAGGGCCGTAGACTACAAATGAGGCATGAGAGAGCTAGTTTCAAGACTACCTAGCATTGTCAGAACAGCATGGCTATGGTCACGCACCTCCACCTTGAGGGAAAAAAAGTGGTCTGAGATATGAAAGCAAGGTTTTGTTCCTCCGAGAAATGCCTCATTTACTCTCGCCATCTCCAGGCTTGAAGGCAGGCAGGGTCAGTTTCTGGTTACCACAAAAGCAGCATGGTCTTAATGGCCTCATCTCTTTTAAGGAAGGAAGTTGACTACCTATGGGTGGAGGTGCTCACCCTTTCCATTAACATTCCTTACCCACCAATGGAGCCTAAAATTGTCAGTCAGTGATCCAGAGACCTCCCCCTCCTGCAACACCACCAAAGGTCTCATTGGGTTTCCCCAAAATGTCTTCGCAGTCATGCACACCTCAGGTCAATTGTCCCTCACCCACAATATCTTGTGCTGCACTCTGTAGTTTCCTCAGACAAAGGAGATGAAAGCAAGACCTAGACCACAATAACTTTTTTGCCAGCATAATTACCTTGCCTTTTTGTTAAATAGTTGAAGAACCCCAAGCCCTGGTTAGGAAGATATCTAGTCTCTTGAAGGAACGTACTCTCTTCTCATTCTTGCTGGGTCATTTATATGTAGGCCCATATTTTGTCATGGGAGGGATATGATTGGGATATGATTGAGACGTACAAAATAATGCAGGGCTTGAGTAAAGTGGATAGAGGGAAGCTCTTCTCCCTCTCACAAAATACCAGAACTAGGGGACATACACTCAAATTGAGGGCTGGGAAAGTAAGAACAGACAAAAGAAAATATTTTTTCACCCAGCGCGTTGTTAGTCTATGGAATTCCCTGCCATAGGATGTGGTGATGGCATCTGGCCTGGATGCCTTCAAAAGGGGATTGGACAGATTCCTGGAGGAAAAGTCCATCACAGGTTACAAACCATGATGGAGATGTGTAATCTCCAGGCTTAAAACCAGGGTACTTCAAGGGCCAGATGCAGGGGAGTGGTATCAGGTGACAGATATCTAGTCTCATGCGCTCGCAAACGCATCTGGTGGGGCCACTGTGAGATACAGGAAGCTGGACTAGATGGGCCTTTGGCCTGATCCAGCATGGCTCTTCTTATGTTCTTATGTTCTTACTTCCAGAAATGGTCTGACTCAGTTTGTCCTCAACCATATAATCCACTCAGGAGAAGCACACCGTAGGAAGCAAAAGCAAAGTGTTCTGCTTATATACTGCCCCATACCACTACAAGTAGTCTCTGGGCGGTTTACAATTTTAATTACAGTGTGCAGGCTACACATTGCCCCCCCAGCAAGCTGGGTACTCATTTTACCGACCTCGGAAGGATGGAAGGCTGAATGAACCTTGAGCCTGCTACCAGGGATTGAACCCAGGTCGTGAGCACAGTTTTACCTGCAGTACAGGCATTTAACCACTGCGCCATGAGGAAGAGCAGGTATTGGAGGCAAAGGAACAAGAAGGCCATTGCTCTGCTCATGGCCTTCCAGATGCAACATGCATTTCCACCAAACATAAATCTTATGCACAATAACTTGTGTTTTTAACATGGCTGTGGGTGTTATTATGAGTTTTAATATTTTAATTTAATTTATTTTAAAATATCGTAATGATTTAGCATTTGGCTTTTAATTTTGTTTCTTTTAAATACACTAAGCCACCTTCAGTCCTTCAGGAGAAAAGTGTCACATAAATAAATAAATAAATAAATAAATAAATAAATAAATAAATAAATAAATAAATATGCATAAAAGTAAAAACCATTCTTCTCAGCAGTTTTTTGTCCCTCCCCCAACCCCTAAACTTTCTCCACAGAAACACATTCTCTCTCTCTCTCATTCTCCCTCCCTCTCAATCTTTCTAACCTCTGCCCTACGTTTCTTAGAAGTTCAGGACATGGGGCGGGGGCGGGGGAGGGGAAGGCAAGATCTGCTGTAATTTAGACAGGCCCCCCACAGTGTGTGCCAAGAGGAAAAATTCACCACAAAGACTCTGCTTAGCTGCATCAAAGCCTACGTTCCATCCATTCAGATCCCTTTAACCTTTGCGTTTGGCTTAAGGAAAAGCCATTTGATGTTTTGCTTGGCCTGACCAACATGTCTACTCAACAGAGTGCTACAACAAAGCTCTTTACTTAGGAGACAATTTTGTTCCTCAGAAGAACTGTTTTTTAATTGTTTGCTTCTTTAATTTGCCTTTAGATTCCTATTTAGAAAAGCATTAACTATCATAGGCATGAAACGAATAATCCATTATCCCCATTGTCAGTCAAGTTACAGATGCTATCACAATTGCTTCTAAGCAGGTCAAACTGGTTAGGATTCATACATATCAATAATGTTTACTGTTTGACCCTACATTATAAAATTTGCCTTTTTATCTGCCATCACTACCTTTGGAAATTCCTATTTGGGTTTGGATTGTTTAATTTGCATGTGCCTTCAAAGTACACTACAAAGAGCTTTGGTCTAGAGATCTATTCATGTACCAGACTGAGGAGGCATAAGCTAAGGTAATAGAGTGGACTAGAATTGGGAAAATAAGGTTTGAATAGTTCCCTTGACATATTGTCATGATAGCTGTCTCCGTTAGAACCACGCCTCTCCTCTTTGGATCTGGAAGTTGAGTCATGGCTACTGGACTTCTTTTTCTTGAGAGACAGAAACGTTTCGCTGCTCATCCGAACAGCTTCATCAGTCTGAATACAGCTAGTACGAGTCCTCCATCTTATAGTCAGCTTTGACCTCTTGTCACCCTGGTCTGAAATAGGCTCATAAGATGAACAATGGCCTGAATAAGTTCATTAGGTAGACATAGACAATAGTGTCCATAGCCTTAAGGTGAACAATGGCCTAAGGTGCTGAAACCTATAAAGCAGGCCTGCCCAACAGGTAGACCGTGGGCTACCAGTAGCCCACGAAGGGTTCAAAAGTAGCCCACCAGCCATCAATAAAAAAAGAGAGGGAATAAGTTCTCCACCCCTCCCTCCCCCATCCCAAGGATCACCACTGCCCCAGCAAAGTTCTGGGTCAGCCAGCCCATTGTCTCAGCTGAGTGGGGCAGTTCAAGGCCATGGTGCAGTTCCCTTTTCCCTCCATCAGCCAGGTGATTGGTGTGCCACTGTCTTGTGACTAGCTGAGTCGCTGGTGTGGAGTGGAGGGAGGAGAGGGGCGAGAGGTGGGGGTTGCAGGTGTGCCCATCTCCTTTGTGCAGTGACATCTTCCTTCTTCTCCCTCCCGGACAATTCCCTGCATAACAGATTAACTGATTTTCAAAGCATTCCTATGGGAAACCGCTGCTCTACTTACAAATTTTTAACTTATGACCATGTGATTGGACGGAATGGATAAAATTTGTAAGTAGCGGTTTTAGTGTAGTAGCCCTCAGGCACTTTGGGCCGGAAAAAGTAGACCTCAGCCTGTTCAAAGTTCGACAGCCCTGCATAAAGTATGAGTCGTTAGCTATGGCCTTGGTGGTGAAGGCTTTTGATTTGTCTAGGTGTTGTTGAAATCACCCTGATAAGTAGCAGACCCTCTCTGGATGTTTGGTAATCTCATCTAGGAGGGCCTCATCCAAATCTTCAATTGGATGTGGAGGTCAGTAGCACACCTCTGTTGTGATGATACTGTTGTTTTTTTTCCTCATTTAAATTTCACTCCAGTGCTCTTCACTGGCGTTTCACACACTGTTCCGGATCTCTACACAGTATACATAACCTTCTCATACAGTAATACTCCTCCTGCCTTCCTGTTAACTTAATAATTGTCTTTTCCTATGCATTAATGGTTTCCATTTTCTATCATCCCATTTCCTGGCATATCACTGGCACTCTTGTTCTCAGTATTTAATTTCCTCTAGAATACCTTCTCCCTTCTTGGTAGGATTTTATCTCATGGTCCCTTGACTAAGCTGGCAGGATTCCTTAACAAAACCAACCAAGCTCTTCTTTGCTTTCCCAACTTCTGTAAACTTCAAGTAGTCTCTCATTAGGATCGACTCTTCATGGAAGCACACACAGTACAGTTCAAGAAATGAAATCTTTCCTGAAACACAACCTGCTTAGCTTGTTGTTCACTTCCAATATTCAATATTTCTGTCTCTCCCCCTTTGCCCGACTTTCGAAAGGAAAGTCAAAACAGTTTTATTTCAGTGCCCTTCACCCTCCTACCCAGAATCTCATAGTCACTTGCAATCTATATTGAAGGCTCCAAATATTTCAAAATCATTGTTCCCCCATGGATCAAATAGAAGAATTCTGCTCAGTACCCTTGATGAGTTTTTGCCCACTCTGGCATATTCTGAGTATCAGGGAGACAACACATCCCCCAAGACATTATTTCAGGCCTACAAACATCTGCCTGTCTGCCTCAATAGGGGGCCATCTACCACTACCACACAGTATTTCCTTCTGATTCACCGCCTGGAGTTACCTCGTATTCTTTGAATTAAACCTGGCGGTATATAAATTTGAAAATAAATAAAGAAATATAAAGAAATATAAATGTCAGGAGGAATTCTTCACCCATAGAACCCACCATAGCCAGCTTTGGTATTCACTGGCTTCTGCCCTTGTTCCAGAAAACTGAAATCACTTACCGTATATTAATTGAGTAGCTTCCAAGGCACCAGCTTGCTTGCTGATAGTTCTGTTTCTCCATGTCACATGGCTCTCTGTGTTGCTGCTTCCTGCACTTAATGCTCTTTTTATTTCTGATGAGCACTCCCCCTGCCCACCCATTGCTCTTTTTGGAAGATTGTGCTCTTTTCTATACAGAAATGCTTCATCTTTCCTGATGAGCCAAAGCATGGGTAGGTAGACCCCAATTTGTCTTCCACAAGTGTGCAATTCCTGGAAGTATAACTCTCTGCATCCTTGGGCAGGGAGATAGACATGGCACAAAGGTTACAGGTCAGTGCTATTGTGTGTTTTCTTTGTAAGGAAACAGCTTTTTGGTCTCCCCCTCAAACTATTTTACAGAAGGTATAGAATCATGATAGTTAGAGTGGTATCAAACTGCTCTGTGTGGTGCAGCTATATTCTATTTTCCAAACTACATATAATTTTTTAAAATGTTGGAGTGGGGATGCTATTTAGAAATGTGTTATCTCCAGCTAAATAGCTCAGTTGCCTATTCTGTAGCCTCATTCTGCAACAAATTTAGATTCAAGTGAAGATCTAAGCAAAGCCACTGATTTCTCTGTACCAGTCCTGTCCATAAGAACATAAGAAGAGCCATGCTGGATCAGGCCAAAGGCCCATCTAGTCCAGCTTCCTGTATCTCACAGCGGCCCCACCAGATGCGTTTGGGAGCACATGAGACTAGATATCTGTCTCCTGATACCACTCCCCTGCATCTGCCCCTTGAAGTACCCTGGTTTCTCCATCATGGTTTGTAACCTGTGATGGACTTCCAGTTGCGTCCAGTTGCGCAGTGGTCACCTGGGCTCTCCTGGCTGTGGTACCAGATGATAATATATGGCAACAGTTAGAATTGGGACTACATAATTGCTGGCTGAAGAGTTTTGGAAAGAAGAAGAAGAAGAAGAAGAAGAAGAAGAAGAAGAAGAAGAAGAAGAAGAAGAAGAAGAAGAAGAGGAGGAGGAGGAGGAGGAGGAGGAGGAGGAGGAGGAGGAGGAGGAGGGGAGGGGGGGAGGAGGAGGAGATAGGATCTGCTGTGAGTCTAATGGCTTCCAATTTTGGGTCCCACTTTGTTGTTGGACTGCAACTCCCAGGTCTCCCAACTTCCATGGCCAATAGTCAGAAATTATGGGAGTTGTAGTCCAACAACACCCCAAGCTTGGGAATTGTTACACTAAGCTGTAAACCTATACTGTTTTCTATTTGTAAGATGTGGCCAATGGCCCTCAAGACTGAGAGAGAGATGTACCACATTTTTTAATTTAATGCCCACCTTTCTAGCATTAGGCCTTAAGGCTGAATCTTGAGCAATACCTGACTTGTTCTACCAGTGAGAGAATGTCACCTTGTTTCAGCTCACCAAAACAAGTGACAGTTGTTTGCATTCAGAACCGGTCACAGCCATAAACTATACAGGCTTGCCACCTCTCCGCACAGGGTCACTCGTGGTTAGGTACAGGAGGCAAAGTTGTTAAACAGTTGTTCTTGGTGACTGCCCTTTCCTCTGCTCAACAACCATTTTTGTGAGGCCAGGCTAGCTAATTGCTCCTGTTCAAAGCCAGGGGTTTATTTGGCTAGTAATTCCAGAGGCAGGCTCCCGTGGTTTTCGTAGCAGAGCAATCTGGCCATCAGCTGGATGTCCCTTAACGAGGTAGGCTCTGGGTTTCCCTGCCCTACTAAATAAACGAAAACTCTTGTCAAAATTTCCCAACCCTCCCTGATCATAATCAGCTTTTTAAATAAACTCAGTATGCAACATATAATCAAGAGGTTATGTTTTGATAAGATAAGGTGGAATCAATAGGTCCCATTCAAAAGTGGGTTTTGATGCCGAACGTGGCAGGCAAATCCAGTGGGCAGAGTAATTAATGGGGTCCTTTCCAACACTGTCAACACTGTTTATGGTTAAGAAGTGTCTATTGAATTCAGGGCCAATGACAAGTATTATTTTGGCAAAAAGTCACACAACTTGGATGTTGACCTGTCCCTTATTAAAATATATTCTGTCGCATTGAACCGAATTTCCTGTTTCCATCATAGTCTGTACAATACCATGGTAGCATGTCATGATTACATTCAAATATTTAGGTATAAATTTCCACCACCGATTAGAATGGAATTTCCATAGAGACTTGGCAATATCTTCAACCAAACTCCATTTGAATGCAGTATCCCGTTTTCATTACCATAGTGGCAACCAGTATGTACCTGCGGCCCTCAAGGTTCTTCAGACAAAGACCTTGAGTCAGCTTCTGTACGGAGTTCCAATTTGGATCAAGGCGACTTCCACAAAAGTAGACCTAGTAATTGCCCCCTTTTTAAGGCAAATGCTAGGTGTTCCCAACACAATCAAACTTTCAACCATGATCCCTGAGTTGGGCATTCACTTACCTTCCACTTTGGCATGGTCTCGGGCCATCAAATACTGGTTAGCCCTCCATTATAATTCCTCCCCCGGTTCCTTACTTTTAGATCTTTTAAAGGATCCCTTTACTTCCACCTGGGATTCCCTCTTTGTAAACAAACTCCACAACTTAGGTTTTACAGTTGATTATTTTGCCAACTTTGACTTTAAAAGAGCTTACTTGACCATTAAGGCAAAATTATTTGAAGAAGAAACTGAATTACTTTCCTCTAATCTAAATTGGACCTGCTCTCCACGTTTCTTTAACCTATCTTTGGCCATGATCTCTGTTATTTCCGCAAGCTAATTAATCCAAGTAAGAGACGTGCTTTCATGTTGGCCAGACTCAATATTTTCCCCTCCTCAGTACTCTCAGGAAGATACTTGGGTATACCATCGTCCCAGAGGCTTTGTAAATTTTGCTATCTTGAACCGGACACAGTCCCTCATATACTGTGCCGTTGCCCTGCCCATACTAGGTTACGCAAAGAGTTTTTAGACCCAATTATGTCTATGTTCTCTGGCCCTCCAGAGGAATACACAAGCTTTTTACTTCGTGACCATTCCGAATGGGTCACCTTACAAGTTGCAGATTTTCTAGTAGCTGTTATTAATAAGAAATGAGAGTGTATCCCCTTTTTGGCTTTTTACCTATTGTTTTACTTGACAATGGTTTACCATCACTGTTTTGGTTGTGTTCTATTTTCTTTGTTTTAATGCCAATAAAGGTGTATGTATGTATGTCATGATTAGAACAGGAAAGATGCAGTGGACAACCTGACCAATTCATCAGAACAAGGTCAATTGCCAGGACACGTTGGGAACCAATAGATCTTTGTGTTCTATGTAAATTGGAAATAATAGTAACAGCTGTGATTAGCTCTCAATATATATATATATTTTAAAGTTGATTAGATTATCTTGTTTTTAACTAGTGACATACACTTTGCCTTAGGATACAACCTTTCAGGGTCAAACCGTACATTACAGAAAATGGATGATTAGAAGAGGGGTTTCCTAAGAGCTAAAGAGCATGTGAACACCAGGAACTGTGGGTATCTCCTGGGATTTGCAAATTCTCTTGCTTTGTTTGGTGACCAACCATCCATCTTTGTGTGCATAGAAAACTGTTCAGACGCGGAAGTCTATAGAAGTCAGTGTTTCTGGAACACTCACATTATTTTAGCTTCTGCTCATATGCTACCTGCTGCTTATAACTTGACCAGTTAATCAGCCTCTAGTGATCACTTTCTTAGAGATGGCCAATGAGGTGGGGGTGAGACCAGATGGTATAGTGGCTATAGTGCTGGTTTAGGACTCAGGAGACGTGGGTTCAGTTTCCTGATCAGCCACGGAAACTCACTGGGAGCAACAAAAGCAAAATCCTTCTTGAATATCTCTGAAACTTTGCAAAATGTATTAGGGCCACTTAATAAATCAGACAAGATCTGACAGCACATAAGAACAAGGAGAAGAGGGGGCTAATTTGAAATTATACTGAGGGAAAATAAATGCTTCATTTGATTCAGTAACATGCATGACATTATGGAAAATCCCTGTCACTACACTGCTTGTACTAAATAGTACTCGATTCCTTTAAACAGGCTATCAGCATTGCCATGAAATGGACAGTAGTTCTAATCTGAGGCTAAAAGACCATTTCTCTATCTGTCACTACGTCCAGAACTATCTGTCATGTTGTTTTTGCCCTGGGGAATTGCACCCTTGATTCAGCTTTAATTTACAACATCACTTCTTTTGCTTATACCTATAACATTTCAAATTCGATTTGCCCATGTGAATCTGGAAATCAGAAATGCTAGGGTTGCTTTAGTGTGCGGGGGGCTAATCTAAACCTTCCTCTCTCCTTTTGCCTTACAAGATGCAGGAATTAAGGGGCAATTAGGTTGGTTCTCTGCCCAGAGCATCTCTGGAGCCAGAGGGAACTGAGGGTGAAGAAAGGGCCAATGCCATCTTGAGAGGGAGGTTAAGAAGGCACTTGACAATTTGATTCGTCAAGGAACTGAATCAAACCGTTGAGACTCGCCTACTGCTAATCTACCTCATTCCATTGGGCCTGTCATCATAATGGTCACTTATCACTTTCCATCAAGTCAAACAGGTTTGGGGGGGGGGGCTAAGAGAAAACTCCTGCTTTGGGAGATCTGGATCTCATCTGCAAGGAGAGGGAAAGTTCAGTCCTAAAAGCATAATATTTTTGCATCTCATCTGATTTCAATTTCAGCAGCTGCCTTTAACTGATTCCGCTGGCTGTCGTGTTTTGAGTGGAGAGGAGACAGTGGGGCGGCAGAGCAATGGGGGCTTCTGCAAACGTCTGCACGCAACCTCACCCGGTTTGGTGGAAACAGCTTCC
This sequence comes from Phrynocephalus guinanensis, assembly GCA_037367245.1. Lineage (NCBI taxonomy): Eukaryota > Metazoa > Chordata > Lepidosauria > Squamata > Agamidae > Phrynocephalus > Phrynocephalus guinanensis. Next base: position 46,980,730 of record CM074734.1, read on the forward strand.
CCTTGCAAGAGGGAAGCCATGCTGTGCTCCTGCGATGCCCTCTCCCCAATATCACGTTGCACCCTGTGGATGTTTGCGCCATGGGGTAATGAGTTCAAAGATGCTGAAGTCAGAATTAGGCTGATCCACACCTGGCCTGACTTAAGTGAAGGGAGAAAATGTCCAGCCATGACACACAAGCTTTGAAGGCCAGTTAGATGCAGGTCAAACCCCAGATGTGCCTGGGTTGGGGTTCTTACTGGAGGCTTTGATCCTACCTGTGTTTCATATTCACCAAAAGGCTGTCGAGTGCTTCCCTGAAGTATTGCAGGGTAATGAGTGTGCCCTGTTTACCTGTAGAGATTCAAATGCATAAGAGAGCAGTTCACCTGGTGCACCTTTGTTTGCTTAAACAATTCCACTACTACAGATCAAAGGTAATATAAGAAAGCCAGGAGCACCATCACCAAAAGCATTCTGTTCCCTACTATTCACTCTTAGCTTTCCCCCAGTGGACTCTAATGTTTAGTTTTGCTTTATTGACAGCTGCAGCAAATTGAGCGGATGTTTCCCACAAGCAGACCACAGTTATTCCAGGATCTGTTTTCCTTTATTTACAACAACACTATAATCTCTCTCTCTCTCTCTCTCTCTCTCTCTCTCTCTCTCTCTCTCTCTCTCTCTGATGTCAATATATCTAGGACAGATTTCCCTTCCCCTCCAATTCTTACTTAACAAAAATAGTGTGTCCCCCCCCCCCTGCTATTTTGTTCGCCACTTTCAAAATCCTAAGTTTTTTTGTTGTTGAAGCTCTTTCTAGTAAGCTAGAAAGTTTGATAATTTTTGATAATTTTGCCTCCACCTCCAAGTTCTTAATAAACATGCTGAAGACCACCATAAGACATTTTTGCTGCCTAAGACAGAAAAGCAGATTCCCTCGTTCACCCAACAAGGAATTGTACCCAAGGATGACCCTGCTATTTCCAGACTTAAGTCAGAAAATCCTACTATATTCTCTCTAAGGCCACAATACAACAAGAATGCATTTGCTAGGAGTTCACTGCAACAAGATGAAGTGATGATGGTAACCAGTGCAGGTGGTTTTAGAAGAGGAATAGATAAATTCATGCATGGTAAGGCTATAAGTGGCTGATAATTAGGATAGGTGTAGATCATAACTCCCAGCATGTCTCTCTGTATAAGGAACTCAACAAGAAGGTGCTATCGTGTTAATTAGACATGGGCACGACCAGAAAAAATGACGTTTCGAGTTTTCGTTTGTCGGAACGGGTCCGTTTCGGGTCGTTTCCGTTTGTCGCGAATTTTTTCAAAAATTTGTTGTTTCCTTTGTTGTTTGTCGTTTCCACCACGATTTAGCGCGATTTGACTTCCCCCAGAGCATAGGGGTGTCCCGCAATCAGGGCTGGCGCTAGGTGTTTTTGCGCCCTAGGCGGCGGGCGGGGCGGGTGGCGGGCGGCGGGGGGGGGAGGTGCAGGCAAGCGGCGGTGGCGGGGGGCCATGGGCGGGCGGCGACAGCGGCAGGGGGAGGCACGGGCAGGCGAGCGAGCGGGCGGGCGGCGGCCATGGGTGGGCGGGCGGCGGCGTGGGCCGCAGGTGGGTGGCGGCGCGGACGGATGGGCGAGTGGGCAGTTAGGTTATCACTTATGATAGAGGTTCTGTTCTTGGCTTGCACCCCAAATGTGTGTGTGTGCAAGCAAATTGAAGTTGGGAAAATAGAAAATAAATTGTAGTATATAATATATATTTAAAAAAAATTCACACCTCCCACTCCCAATCGAACCTCCCCCTTTATCCAATATCAGAAAAAAATCCTCACAAACTGCCAGAGAAGAAATAAAGAATAAACTGCTATTCCCTTCAGCAGACACAGCTGCAGGGAATCAAATAAATTATTTTCTAAATTCAATTCCCTGCCTGCCTAACTCAAATCCTAAAGCCTCCAGCCTCCCTCCTCAATCTCGATCGGATCACACCAGCACCAGAAGCCAACTCTCCTCCCTCAACCACATCCATACACCCGACTGCGATTTCTGGAAGGTGCCTTGGCTTTTTATGCCCTCCGAGACATCCAGAAGTGTCAGTCAAAAACCTGGTGATGCTATTGGTGGAATTGTTCAAAACATTTGCATGGTCCCATCCCATGCCCACCCCAAATGGGCAGGTCTAAAAAAATAAAAAATAAAATAAAATAAAATAAAATCAATACGATGTTTTATTGGTATAAAAAACCCACTGCTGCTACTATTAAAATTCAGGCATTTAAAATGAATAAATTTCACATGTTTCTGTGGTGATTTGGTGTGTTTTTTGCCCACAATTTCAAAAGAAAAATTGTGGTCGCCATTTTGGATCCCCCCCCCACTGCATGGCATGCAGCGAGACAGACGACGAGGATGACACACCACACACCCCAGCCTGGTGCAAGCAGCCCAGGACAGGAGGGGGGGAGGCCGGGGACCCCCCCCCCCCCCAGAAACCACCCCTCTGGTAGGTGTCCTCAGGCAGGCATATTTTCGCCTGCTTTTTTGGCCAGGAGTCTTTTTTTTTTTTTACTTTTTAAAACTTTTTTTCTGTGCTTTCTTTTCGCCGCGATGCCATTAACGACAACGAAAAACCCGACCCAATTTTTCGAGCTGGAGCGGCGGAATTATCGTTACCGTTTCCGTTACATAACGGAAACGATAACCGAAAATGGAAACGACAATTTCGCCGCTCCGTGCCCATGTCTAGTGTTAATATCTTGTGTATTTATATTCTGGTACACTTCTCATAGATCAGGCATGTCCAAACGTAGGCCCTCCTGATGTTTTTGACCATAACTCTCAGAATTCTAAGCTTAGATTGCCAATGGCAAAGGACTGTGGGAGTTGCGGGCCGAAGTTTGGACATGCCTGTCATAGATGAACTGGATGTTGTCCTGGTCAGGCCTTGGGTCTATTACAGCAGGTCTCTGTGGGACACTTTCACAGCACATAAAATCAGCTGCTTGAAGTAGCTACTTGTGCTACTATCTCACCCAATGTATGGATGGTCTGCAATGTTCTTGTTTTATAAGTCCCAGGAAGTTATTAGCATCATAGTGATGGAGGGAGCAAACCTAGCTTCCTTGTGATTAAAGGTGAAAAAGAAACTTGTTGGGTTTGCTTCACCTTCAGAAAATGCCCACTGGCAAGGGCTTCTGGGAGTGGTGGAGGAGAAGAATACATATAGGCTCAGAAATGTGAATATTTCTATGGTTTGTGATAGATGTGGGCAGGACAGGGCATGAAACTATGCCTAAGTTTGAAAAGTATTCATTATTTAAAATAGTTACATGCGGGGGTAGAGTACAACTATAGTTTATTCAGTGAAAAAAATACACGTTAGGAAAATGTGTACATTTCAAAGTGTGTGTGTGTGTGTGTGTGTGTGTGTGCACATGCATGCATGCATGCATGCAATATACCAATTTCATGCATGAAGAAATGAATATTTCATCCTGACATGGAATTAGGAGTGGGCTTTGTGTCATATGGGCAGTATATAAATCGAATAAATAAACTATGGAGGCTGACAGATTTTTACATCTGTATTCATGAGACCACTTTTAAAGATGTCACTTGAATCCGAAGGCTGTAGGTAGAAATAATCTATACCAACGGTTCCCAAACTTGGGTCCCCAGATATTCTTGGACAAAAACTCCCAGAAGCCTTCACCGCTAGATGTGCTGGCCAGGATTTCTGGGAGTTTTTGTCCAAGAATATCTGGGGACCCAAGTCAAAGAATATCTATTATCTAGGGCGCTATGGTTGGGAGCCACTGGTCCCTAGGCTGAGAGGGCTCCTAGATCTGCCCAGGCTGGGGGAAAAAAGTAACACAGAGCTAACTAGCTACCAAATGCCAGGGTCCTTCGAGCCAGATACTGGGGTATGCTACGCCAGCGGTTCTCAAACTGGGTGCTGCAAATGTATGCTAGGGGTGCTGCAGTAATAATATTTAATTAACTAAACTTCCCATCAACATAAAGGAAATAATGAAAAATTCATCTAAACAGTTTCATTCATCTCATTAAAGAGAACTGGGCATTAAATTTGCACTGTTTTTTCTTCTTTTCCTAAGTATTCAAACCGCTTTAAGGGTGTCTGTGCCACAATTTTTTTTTTAGCTTGACAAGGGTGCCATTGTGAAAAGTTTGAGAACCGCTGTGCTATGCCATACCACAGATTTTCCCCCACCCCACCCCCTATAAAGTCCCTGCTCTCTTTATAGTTCATTAATATTCCAAGTATAAAATGTCTTAGTAATTCAGGATAAATATCCTCCGTTTTCAACAGCGATTTGTGGCTACCCTTCAAACTGCTCTTAAAAATATCCCTTCATGCAATTTTATCTCTGTGATCCCTAATATTAAATGGGTATATCATATCCTGTACTGTACTACTGACTGAACACTCAAGAGATGCACAGTTCTGAATGCACAAACCTGGTAATGTATCAATCTTTTACTGGTGCCTTCTGCCCTCTGGTGGAACATGAAAGTTGTCATCCAAATTACTCCTGCTAAAAGAACCTTCTCCCCAAGTCAAATGAAGTCAACACACTCTCAGTTTTAAAAAGTGAAATATATTTTGATATGTTGATTGCATTTCACCCTCAGAATTACATCTGCATATGCCCGATCTTTTGAAAATTGATACGGTATGCACATTTCCTAATGCTTCCAAGACTAAACAAATGTTTCAATTAGATACCAAGCAATTTGAGAAAATAAGACTACAGAGGATCCAAGTGGTTTTAAGACCTGCCTAACAAATAAGCCCATAGACTCTGTCTACAGGAGAGGATTAAAAAACCAAGATTGAAATGGTAGCATTCATTGTATCCCTGTTCATTCCTATTCTATTTATGTGGTGGGGCTGCAGGACATATCTTTTTAAAATGATATGGAGAACTGCATCACACATCATGCATACGCTATGCAGATTTGGATCTTCTGTCAATGAAAATCTGTGCTGACTAGATACTGAATCAGTTAAAAACAATTAAAACAAGCTCCCAGGAAGTTTAAGAGGACATGGACAAGAGAACTTGCTGGTTAGTTCTGTCATTTAAAGTTAAGGGTTCTTTTTATTCTTAAGCTAGGAATACTGTGCTGTATATCCAAGTTTTAAGCATCCAGGATGCTGTCCATCTGCCTATGAGAAGAGGACAGACACTGATGATCTGCATGGGTAATTCATCACAGCCTTGCATGCAGCTCCTCCCCTCACCCAAATGGGTTTCCCTCTGGCAGCATCTGCAATGCAGGGATCAGAACTGCATCAGGCACACCATTCCTGAAGTGTGTGCCTCTTCCTCAAATGAGGGCAGGTTCTTGCTGCCAAGGCAGCTTCCCCTGTGCAGAGCTTGCTGACACAGAACACACTGCAGTCTGGATGACTGACAAATGCTTTCCTATCCACAGCTAGGCAAGATTGAATGAGCAAATTTACTTGAGACAGGATGGGACATTCGGGATACCCAAAAGGCTTGGGGGGGGTCACCATTTTGGGGGTGCAGAGCCGTCTCCTATTCTTCTTCTTTTTTGGCAATACATACTTGGTATAGAGCTTGTAAATATTGCATTCCTCTGGACTGCAAGTCCCAGAATAAGTGACCATGACGATTGGGAATCCTAGTCCCCAAAGTACGTCTTCCAAGTTTTGATTTGAAATGGAGCACGAGACATACCTTGGAGATGGCAGATGGGGTGAGGAGAAGAAGAACTTCAGTCTGCCAATGCAGACCTGCCCACGCTTCCAATTTCCCACAAGGAGACTCTTAACCAGAGGGGTTGGTATTATGTCTTACCCCAAAGAGGATCGTCCTGTGAATACCGTGGGCCTCTAAGTAAACATGCACAGTTGTCTCCCGCCCTTTCACAATTCATATACTGCGGTCCCAGTATATCATGGGTCCGCAGTATATGAAAAAAAAGCCTCCCCCCGGGGTAAGGAGGAAGGCCTTCCCAGGCCCGTTGGACGCCCCGAAAGTGCTTCTCTGCAAACTGGAAGTGACTTCCAGTAAACCAGAAGTGACCTCCAGATCACTAGAAAAGCACTTTTGGGGCCTCTGGGGGACTGGAAAGCCCTTTGCAGGCCCGTTTGGGGCAGCACCAGGCCTGGGGTAAGTACAAGAGCCGCCAGAGAGCCCGCCCAGTTCCAACCTGACCCAGCATCCACATATTGCAGATTTTCAATTACTGCAGGTCAGGTTGGGTCCCTAACCCCTGCCATAGGTGGGGGTTCACTGTACAATTGCACTGTAAAATTAAGTTTCTTATAAAGCATCTCGATGTTTAAAAATCTATAGGCTTACGCTGGCATCCAGACTTTTTGGAGCAGAAGACCTAAGATGAACCTCATGCTTTCTCAGAAAACCTCAGCAGGTAAACTGAAGCACTGTGTCACTCCTCCACCTAACATTCAAGCCACAGGAAGTAAATGCAGGGATAAGGGGTTCAATTTCGTTACTTCCCAAGTACCTGCTATTGATGTATGATGCTAGGAACTGTGAAGAAGATGCTAGGGAATGTGCCAGCTAGCTTCAGGTGAAGGAAACTCCCATTAAAAGAGTGTGGCTGTGGGAAAATAGCTATAGATGAGAAATGACCTCGCATTTTAGTTGTATGCGAATAACCCCTCCAAACCAGTGAATGCTTGTGAAACAAAACAGAAAACAAAACAAAACCCAGAGAAATGAGACAGGGAGGACTTTTTAAAGTGGAATATGGAAAAACTGGAGGGCTGCTTCATTTTCCAGTCCAAAGGAACAGTTTTAATTATGAGCAAGCAGAAATACTCCTTTTGGGGATTCTAGCTGCCCCACCATGAGCATGGCTGTGCTGGCAGGAATGCTAGCAACTTTCTGTGTTCAGAAGAAGTCTAAAACCTTTTGAGTGAGGAAGTGGGTTTATCATTCAGAATCAACTGGCGGCCTCTTTTTCTAACCTGGGATGGACTGCCCAAGTGGAAATGGCAGAATGACTAGATGCCACGGGCATTCTTGGGGAGAAAAGATGGCCACCAGTTCTCCTTCATTCAGTTCGTATCTGCTTGGCCTTAATCAGCACTCACTTGTTAAGACTTCAGGTGCAATAGAAAATTAAGGCAACACCTCTAGGACTAAACCCCATCAGGTTAAAATTCATTGAGACCTCCTCCCCCCCCCCCGTCTCCCACTGGTGAGGGGATGCGGTAAGGAAGCAGGCTCTTGGAAAGACCACGTTCATTATTACCACCCTCCTGCCATCAATCTTCTCTCGTCCTCCCAAGCTGGATCATTGGGCAATCTTTATTGAAATCCTCTTCAGTTTCTGTTCACAATCACAGTGTTTCACTCTATGGTCTCAGGGTGCAAAGGACTGGGGTTATCATTTGCGTCCCTTTGCAAACAGGGCCATTAAGATTACAAAGAGACTTAAAAGACTTGCCCATCTTCATTAAGCATATGATAATGGAGCCGAAACTAGCCTTCTCCATGGTGGCTTGGATTCCAGACCTGCTTTGGGATAAGGCAGCAGGACATCATGACTCGTGAATGGGGAAAGCCAGCAAAGCTGCAAAGTGTCAACACCTACAGATCCCCCAGAAGAAGAAGAAGAAGAAGAAGAAGAAGAAGAAGAAGAAGAAGAAATATTCCCAAGGGATCTTAATTACACTTAGAGGTTAGGACACATCCTGCTTCTCCAAGGGCTTTGCCTTCTGGTTTGGCAAGCAGGGGATAGAATGCTTTCCCCCCTTATGAGAATCACAAAGTTGTAGCACTGGAACAAGTAGTGGAAGGGAAACGAGACCAATGTTAGCCCAACTGCCCTTTGCTGAGCACCCTATGAAGCTTCTGTTGTGAGAGTGTCGATTTTTCAACCCTGTTGCTTGAGAACCCTCAAGAATCATCCCTGGCCCTCACAAAGGGTGGGGTTCCATGAGGGAAATGGGAAGCTGTGCTCTTCTTGGAGGAATGGTGGAAAGTGGGGACGGAGACACAGTCACTGAGAGCTACAGAACCTCACTCCCAGTGGAAGTGCGGGTTGCTGGTTCCAGCATGCTTCTCCCTCAGGGACGCTGGACCTCTGCAGTCAATCTTGGTGTCCCACCAGATCTCAACGAGTCCTCAGCCAAAACATATGAGGCCCACATCCTCCTCAGGAGGGTCCTGTGTTACGTTAAGAAGGAAGCAGTGTCAGTTTCTTGATCATTTTGTTCATTCTTTGGTTTCTTTCTCTCTCGGGCAGCTGCCTGGCGCTTGCCCCTCCTTAGGCTTCTGCGGGTAGGGGAGGGACACTGGCCAGGTTGGGGATGAGGTGGGCATAGATCTCGATCCCGTGGAGGAAGACCTGCTCATTCAGGAACTCATTGTGGTCATGCAGCAACACAGGAGTGCGGTTCATGGGGGAGAAACCGATAGCCGGGAGACCTGCCTGCAACACAGCGGAAGGGGAAGAAACGGTCAGGCAGCCAGGCTAGAAGGAAGGAAGGGGACAGAAGTCATCCAGAGACAAGAGGCAAACAGAAAAAAAAGCTTGCGCTCAGGCCTGCACTCACTGCTCTGATGTAGCGGCTGTCTGTGGCAGCAGGGAAGATCTCACACTTCAGCTTCATGTGCCTGACAGGAAAGAGAGAGAGAGAGAGAGAGAGAGAGAGAGAGAGAGAGAGAGAGAGAGAGAGAGAGAGAGAGAGAGAGAGAGAGAGAGAAGCATTCAATTTTGGCCCCATTTTATTCCTTGGAGGTCCAAGTTGCCTGATGCCAAAATCCAAGAGGCAGGTGCCTTTAAAATGAAGTTGCATTAAATAAGGCAGAGCAGGGACAGGGAATACGAGGGCCCTTGACCTGTCACTGAAATGCACTTCCCAGCATCCTTTGCTGCTCCAGTGAGGCTGGCTAGGGAGGAGCAATTCAACAACACAGGGAGTTCAGCATCCCTTTCCATCCCCATCCCCATCCCTGGTCGAGCCACGGGCCCCCTCTCCTCTTCTGTAAAGGGATATCTGTCTGAATGCTGTCCATATATAAATTAAAAAAACACACACAATGTGATGACAGATGGGTTTCTCTCTGTGTTTGGGAGTTGGAACAGCCACTTGCAGTGAAAGCAGGCTGAAAAGTGAATGGAAGGAAGGGGAAAGATGGCTTCTTACTCACATGTCCTTGCAGGTGCCACTGAACGCCTTCCACCAGGGGTCAGATTCCTCTGTGGAGGTCACCGACTGATCGGTGTATTTCTAGCCCAAAGAAAAAGGTAGAGAGTGAAACTCTGGAGGAGGCACAAGGGCACCCACAGTGCAGAGGTCTGGGGCAAGGGCACGGTGAAAGCGGTAGCCAAGAGTGCAAGAGGTTATTAGAGGGACACACAAGGCAAAACAGGAGGGCCGCCATCATGTGATAAAGGCTGGAGGGAGGGAGATAGAGAGAGAGAGACAATGGCAGCAGCAAGGAAGCCAATCTGGGCCAAAGCCAGGAACTGAGCTAGACTCAGCAGGCTGCCAGAAGGCCTCCAGTTACCTGGTGGAACTCATAGGTGACGCCTTCTCCAGCTGCCCGGCACCAGGATGTGAGCTGCTCCTCAAATGCCTGCAAAGGAGAGACAAACTGTCATGCGACAGGATCATGCAATCTCTGCAGAATGATTCTTGGCCAGAGGATCCAATTTCCATCAATCATGAAACTCTGCTGCCTTCCCACTTCGTTCCACAACCTTTTGCATGCCTTACAGTCATGTGGAACAATGGTTTAATTGATTCAAACTAAGCATAACCAAAAGGTCCAGGCTGACTTAGGACCATGCTAAGTCTCTAAAGTTCCTTCTTCCAGCCTTTGGAAGAGTTGACTTAAAGCTGAATTGATCTTTCAATGGAAGGAAGACCAGTAGAATGTGAAAGCATTCAATTCTCAATAGAATCCCCAGATCTTAAAAGTGAGAAATCCTTGTGAGGAAACCAGAAGACAGCTGTTCCTAGTCATTGCGAAGAAAGGTTGCAAGACACCTTCATAATATTATGATCTCAACCAATACAAGTTGTTCTTTTTAAATGTTTCCCTGTATCTTATGAGATGCTATTAACTAATGTGCATATGATAAGTTTGGAAAAAACAGCTCTTGGTTAACAGTTCAAAGTAGGAACAAAACAGTGTATACGCTAGCCCATTTCTTATGAGCATATTCCAGGTATCCTTTCACAGACTCAGGTCTTGTCATAGCTGCCTTGCCTGTTGCTTTCTTAGGGATACTGTACCTTTAAATCAGCAGTGGGTGGGATGCGGATATCAAAGGCAGCTGACATCTCAGATGGGACCACATTGAAGGAGATGCCCCCGTTTAACATGGTCAGGTTGAGAGAGGTGACGTCGCCTAAAGTAAGGTGCTTCTCTGACTTCAGTCTATGGAAAGGAAAAGACCGTGTCCTTTACACCCACCTCTTGAAGCTTCGCATTAAACAACTTTCTAACTCTGAGAACGAAGAAATTGAAGGTCCAGGGGCTTGCAATGACTTGTAGGCATTTTCACTGTATAATAATTTTTTATTTTGAAACAAAGTAAAAACACATTACTTATCTCCTGCTGTGTTACATAAATCAGAAGTTTTTCCCAATAGATCAGTCCAATTATTTCATGATTCTCTTCTCATGTTAAACAAGATTACCTTCATATTTCCATATTTATTCTAATGTTTTCCCATCAATATCATGTTCGTCTTTGTTTATCTCTGTCTTCATCTAGTACACAAAATACAGATAGTAGATTACAGTATTGTATTAGCTAGTTTAGTTTAAACTAGCTTAACTTTGTACTTCACTAGCTTAACTTCCTGTATTAGAAAAAATAGACACAAGCCTATACCTATTACATATCGAATTAGCTGTTTTATTAAATTAAGAATTAAGTTTTAGGATTGGGAATACTGCTAAGACTAAACTTGTAGGCATTTTCAGTAGCCTTTTGGAAATGGCCAAATTTTTCATCCACAAAAAAACCAGGAATTAAAAATGACTGATTCCCTCATACAGTTCCCTTACGATTTGACTGAGGGGCACACCGTCACATGCTTCCTTCCCGGATTCTGTACTTGTCCCCAGAGGGTTGGATGGGTTCCATTAAAAGATCTCTGCCTTTGCCCTTACCAGACTGTTTGCATACAAACCTGGATCCCACCTATGTTGCCAAGGCGTACCGATTAACAGGCCATTCACTAATGTGGTCCACTGCACAACTCTAGCCAATAGCCTGAAAAGGAGGGCTTGGGATTTGCTTCTGAGGTTAAACTAAAGAATGAAATCTCTTCACCCATTAGAACATGGCAGGCAGATGAACAGCAACACAACAAACACTAGCCAGGAAAAAAGGTAGCCAATAAGCAGGCATCAGTGCTCTTAATGTAACATATTACTTGATATTTACTGTACATAGTACCTCTTCCATACTGTTCACGGCAAACTCCCTTACATTACATCTGAAATCCTTACAGGCATACTGCAAGGCATGGCAAGGCAACTCTAGGAGCCTGAGAAGCTTGTGGTTTGTCTGAGGCAAACTAGGCAAGTCTGCAGTCTTCTAGAAGATGTTTGGGGTTTTAACTCCAAAAGGTTCAAACAGCCTGGTAAGTGGTACAGGATCATGGGAACTTTTGGACTAAACAACAGGTGGGACATGGGGTGGGGAGGATGTTGTCCCTCCTAGACTATGGCAACCCAAGAAGATTGTATCCAAGCTATGATCTGAATCAGGCTCTTCCTACTCCTGTCTCAATCTCTTAAGCACAATGTCACCTAGTTCTATTTTGCATCAGAGAAAACCACAGGAGACAACAAGTGAAAACAAGTCCAGTGACATGTTGTATGTCAGTGACACATACAGGAGGAAAAAAACAAACTCCACTGACCTGCCCTTAGTTGTGATCATTTGGGATAACAAAATGGGAAAGTAAATTGTAGGCCACCTTGTGTAACTGATGAATGGCTAAATCGCTTTTTCTGCTGGGCTTGTGTCCAAGATGTTTTGGTGAAAGTCAGGTGGTGATTCAATGCCTCCTCAAGTGCTTTTAGCCCATTAGCCAGAGAGATGAATAAAACCTTCAACACTCCCAGTGGGACAGCATCCTCCACCACACCCGAGGGCAGCAGGTTAGCTTGGAAGAGGAGGGAAAGTCCTCTGTCTTCCAACTCTTTGTTGTTAACCCTCAAACATCGGCATATGTTGCCAGAGGTGGCTCCTTTGTACCACCAAATTGATAGGGCCAGACCTTTTCTTCTGGTTGTGATCCTCCAGATTAAAAAAAAATGCCTCCTTTCTTAACCTAGTTAGGATTCTACTGGGGCCCTTTTTCCTCACCTTTGTTTTTCACGTTCTCTGAACTCGAGGAAGGAAGTAATGACTCTGTGCTATGGACAAGAACATTTGAAAGTCAGTGTGATGATACCAAAATGTAAATACATCATCCATCCTAGCACTCAAATGGTAGAATGTTTTTAAATGGCCCAACAGGTGGGCAATATCATGCTTAAATAGAATATTTACTTCATTACAGTCAGTGCTTTCAATTAGTAACTCCTCTTTGACAAGTAACTAAGTAACTAAATTACTAAGTACTAAGTTACCAAGTAACCAAGTTACTAAGGGGAGAGTTACTTGGGGGGGCAAGTGTTGAATTGATTTTGAAGTGCTACTTGTTTACCAATCTGTTTGCAGATAGCTGTCACAGATGGTTAGCTAGTTGGCTTTTAGATATAAGCAACCGGTTATCCCATGATGTTCTAGATCAGCAGCCTTAATTACCAGTCCACCTCAGCTCTAACCCATCCAGAAAGTGCTGTCTTACCATCTTCTCAGCAGCTGTATTCTCGATGAATCTAGATCCATGTCCTGGGTTCCCTTCTACCTTCACTTTTATCCCTACAGGACGGTTTTAAGAAGAGTCAGAGAATATGGACAACATGCAAAGTTGGTGAAACAACTTCTTAAAACACTCAGCTACCACAGCTAGAGAGAATTACTTCCAGCTGTTAGAAAACAGGTAGACAGAAGGTAGATAGGGATATATTGGTAGGTAATCCAGGTAATTAGTAAGGGTTTCCAGCACCCAGTACTTTTTTAACTGCAGCAATAAAATGGAAAATCAGAAAGCACCTCTTGTGTTGTCCTTGTATAAACCGCTTACAATTGGCTTCAACAGGTGCCCCTTGATTGGATGCCTTTGATCAGGTACGTTTACAGCTCTCCTGACCACAATCACATGAGACATGTTGACTTACAGGAGCTCAGACACAGATTTGTATTTGCACATAGGTCAGTATCATTATGGGATAAGAAACTGAATCAGCTCCCATCCCTCAAATATTAATTTGCAATTACGCTGGTCTGTGAGCCTCAGAGACTGAATGTGGCTATGAGAGAGAGAGAGAGAGAGAGAGAGAGAGAGAGAGAGAGAGAGAGAGAGAGAGCAAGGAAGGGGGAACTAAGGGGAAAAGGTGGACCATAGAGATATGGAAATAGAATTGTCGATGAACAATCCACTAAGTTAACAATCCATCATTTATATGGCAATATTTCACACATAGCCAAACAACAATGGATATCTCAACTTTACAGATAAAACAGCAATGAATACCGGCAATCACAATCATGTTCTCTCTAAGTGTTCAGATATTTATCACATTTGCACAGAACTGTCCGCCTTCGCATACACAGTGCCTCTCCTACACTTTCAGAATGTTAGTGTAAAATATCTGAATACTTCATAATGTTCCAAGCCGCACAGGAAAATTCTAAAAGACACAGACACAGACCAAAGCTACTGAGGGGGCTTAAAATTCCACATAAAATTCCACGGATGCAGGTACAATGACTACAAATCTACAAAGTGGTTAATGGTAGCTGTGGCCTCTTAGCAGGATCTGGTTTGGCCCAGCAAATGAAGGAAGAGTTATGGGGTGTGTGCTCCTGCACAGTGCAGCTCCAGTTTAGAGACTGCTCTGAATTCAGACACCTTTCCCCAACTGTCCTTGCATGATGTTGACTTGCATCTTCAATATAAATATTAAGATAAAATTGGGGGGAAAAAGAAACAAACTCAAAAGCAGCCTTTCCAAGAAAAGACAAGGGGTGGGACATGTAAGTGCACAAGTTCCGGATCTTACTCACACCATGGACATTTCTCCCCATAGAATACAGTGAAAGTGTCTGTCGGGTTTGCCAGACCTGGAGGAAGAAAAGCAGAGGCAGAATGAAGGAAGGAAGGAAGGAAGGAAGGAAGGAAGGGAAGTGTTAGTTAAAAGACACAGCAGGCTTCCTGCAGCATCTTTTGACACGGAATCCTGCCAAGGGTTCTAAGCATTTCTCATTAAGCTCCTGCAGGTAAAGGAAATGGTTTCCCTGGGCCAGGAGGAAACAGCATCTTTATCATGACCCTCTCTACGCATCATGCCTCGCAATTGCCGCCCCCCCCCCTTTTTTTAAAAATCACTACTGGAAGAATCTCTCAACTGAGATGGCTACTGGGGACGTCTGGGATTCGAAGGAACGAATGTCTCCAAGGTCTGGTACAGCCCGTTCTTCCCTTGCAGACAGCAAGCCTGTGGCCAAACAGGACCTTTTTTTTTGGGGGGGGGGGGAGTGTTGAGCAAGAAATCTAGGTATTCATCCCCAAAGGCTGCTTCTGCCAAATGGGAAAGCAGGCAAATGCTGATTGTGCCATATACTTTGACACAAAAAAATGGTTACTCTACAGCGTGACATCAGTGATGTCTCACCTTCATCTAAGGCAAAGCCAACATTAAGAGTGGCAAACTCTGGTCGTTTCACAAACATTTCCATCCCCTTGTGGCCACCAATCTCTTCATCTGTTAATTAAAGAGAGAGAGAGAGAGAGAGAGAGAGAGAGAGAGAGAGAGAGAGAGAGAGAGAGAGAGAGAGAGAGAGAGAGAGAGAATAAATATAGGTTGCAAAATAATCCCCTTGGCTTTGCTCTCCATATTGGCCTCCTATAGTACACTATATATAGTACATGCTAGAAAAGACATTGCAAAGAAGCACCCCCTGAAGGAACCGAGAGAGCTTTTGCTCATGGCCAATTGGCCCGCAGTGGTGAACATTTCCCCCCCCCCACATGACATTGGAACGACAACAACCCTTGGAGGGTAAACAATTGCCTTTCTCCAGGCACTGTTTGTCAGCCTTTTTAGAATTATGTCCTGAGATTTGTGATGGACAGATGTTTCCTGCTGTCAAGTTGTACTGCTCAAAGGGCTGGGAAATCACAGATAATAATGAAATTTTTAAAAAGCCACAGGGACAGCTGGGATCAGTATTTTGTTCTAACTGGATAGCAGAAGGAGAATTGCTGTAGAAGAACTGTGACTGGATCTCCTTACAGCTTAAAAGAAACTTGTGGTGCAGTGGCTGATTTATTTAGCAGCCAAAGATTGTACTCACAAGCTGGGGTTCAATCTCAGGTAGCCAGCTCAACGATGACTCAGCCTTCCATCCTTCTGAGGTTGGTAAGTTGGCTACCCGGCTCGCAATGTGTAGCCTGCATCATTAACTTGTAAACTGCCCAGAGAGTGCTTTAAGTGCTATGGAGTGGTATATATGGTAAGTAGTGTGCTTTTTAAAAAGCCCTCCCTAGTTTTGCCAAAGTAAGCCCATCCAACGTTGTAGGAGCCACAGCAGGAAAGGGAAGATGAACCTATGTACCTCTTTCTGCTCTTCTGTGCAAATAAATATACTGCAGCAGATTCATACAGGCAAGATTTCAGTACTTTGCCATCTTCTGTGGGGTTACCTTTGAGAGGGGATGCAAGGAATGTGCTGGTGGGAGTAGCATCCTTCATCCCCAACAGACTGGTTTGTCTCTGCTCTGTCGCTGCTACTAGGACACAACTGGCTGTACTCATGGCATAGAAGAACAAACCATGCTGAGAGAAAACCAGCATGGCTTCTGTAAGGGTAAGTCTTGTCTGACAAATCTTTTAGAATTTTTTGAAAAGGTCAACAGGCATGTGGATTTGGGTGAACCAGTGGATATAGTCTATCTGGATTTTCAAAAGGCATTTGACACAGTCCCTCACTAAAGGCTGCTGAGAAAATTGCACAGTCAGGGGATAAGAGGGCAGGTCCTCTTATGGACTGAGAACTGGTTGAGATCCAGGAAACAAAGAGTAGGTGTCAATGAGAAATTTTCACAATGGAGAGAAGTGAAAAGTGGTGTGCCCCAGGGCTCTGTCCTAGGACTAGTACTTTTCAATCTGTTCATAAATGACCTGGAGACAGGGATAAACAGTGAAGTGGCCAAGTTTGCAGATGACACAAAACTTTTCCGTGTGGTAAAAACCAGAGAAGATTGTGAAGAGCTCCAGAAGGATCTCTCCAAACTGGGGGGAATGGGCTACGAAATGGCAAATGTGTTTTAATGTAGCCAAATGTAAAGTAATGCATATTGGGGCAATAAATCAAAACTTTATATATCAACTCATGGGCTCTGAGTTATCTGTGACGGATCAGGAAAGAGATCTTGGTGTGTTGGTGGACAGCTCCATGGAGGTGTCTAGCCAATGTGTGGCAACGGTGAAGAAGGCCAATTCCATGCTAGGGGGATTATCAAAAAGGGGATTGAAAATAAAACAGCCAACATTATAATGCCATTATACAAAACAATAGTAAGGCCACACCTGGAGTATCGTGTACAATTCTGGTCACCGCATCTCAAGAAAGACATAGTGGAACTGGAAAAGGTGCAGAAGAGAGCGACTAAAATGATTACTGGGCTTTCCCTTATGAGGAAAGGCTAAAACATTTGGGCCTCTTTAGTCTGGAAAAAAGGCGCCTGAGGGGGGATATGATTGAGACGTACAAAATAATGCAGGGCATGAGTAAAGTGGATAGAGGGAAGCTCTTCTCCCTCTCACAAAATGCCAGAACTAGGGGACATACACTCAAATTGTGGGCTGGGGGAGTAAGAACAGACAAAAGAAAATATTTTTTCACCCAGCGCGTTGTTAAGTCTGTGGAACTCCCTGCCACAGGATGTGGTGATGGCATCTGGCCTGGATGCCTTCAAAAGGGGATTGGACAGATTCCTGGAGGAGAGGTCCATAACAGGTTAGAAACCATGAGGGAGATGTGTAATCTCCAAGCTTAAAACCGGGGTACTTCAAGGGCCAGATGCAGGGGAGTGCTATCAGGAGACAGATATCTAGTCTCATGCGCTCCCAAACACATCTGGTGGGGCCACTGTGAGATACAGGAAGGTGGACTAGATGGGCCTTTGGCCTGATCCAGCATGGCTCTTCTTATGTTCTTATGTTCTTATGTTCTCCTCTTACCTGGGACAAAGCTCATATGAATTGTCCGTGGGAAGTGTCTGCCTTCAGCTTTCAGTCTCCGGATGGCCTCTATGTATCTAAAAAGGAAAGATGTCTTGTTGAGCGGCTGTCAAAATCCCACAAGGCGGGTGAGGAGAGATCCTGATCCTATGTTCTAATCAGTCATTCACACAGGGGAAGAAGGATCAAAAAGGTGATGGATCTAACCGACACTATCAATGCATGTATAAAAGAAAATGGCTGAAAAGGTTTCACATTTCTTCCCCACTTTTATAATTCTTAGGTCTTGTGCTGATTTAATGCAGATGAATACATGCAGGGGACAACCAGGGCCCACTAGTCTACTGACCTCTGCACTTCCTACAACTCTGGCAAGGCGAAATAATGTTCTCAGGTCTCAAGTACAATGTTACCTATATAAGATGTAGCTCATCTTCAGTTTCTTTCTTACTTCAAAGTGAGTATGTGCGAGTCCAATTTCAACTTGGATCAGTATCCAAGTATACCCAATATCTATGGGATCTGTATTAACTGATTCATTTATCCACAGTCTGGAAATATAAAAAATATTAAAAGAAAAATCCTAGAAAAATATATTTCTAAAGGTGAAGTTGGCGACTAGAGGTGGCCAGAGGCCAAGTTATGCATAGCTTTTGCTACAGTCTGCATTTTTCAGCATCTAAGGGGTGCTGAGTGGGGTTTATTTTATTTATTTATTAGGCTTATATATCGCCCATCTTCCCGAAGGAACTCCGGGCGGTTTACAACAGAAGACAGTATAACAATGACAAACAATTAAATAGAACAATTGAGACAGGTAACAAAACTAAACAGCTGAGAAATAGCAGATGGCGGGGAAAGAAAGAACTGCTCTGCTGCAGATACAGGGTCCTATTGTCCATGAGTAGGGGATGCTTAAACCTTCCTCCTGTTGCCATATTTTTCTTTCTTAAATCCACACCATTGCTAGAGGATGGAAATGGGCTGAGTGGAGAGGATTTCATAGGTATCAATGGAAAGGTTCCTACCTTATGTTTTGTTCCATTCTGTTTTAAGCTGCTGCATGGGGATGGAGCAGCTAAGGGTGCTTTTACATGACCTCTAAAATGCGCTGGCAACTTAAATTTGGACCAGAGATCGTGGAAGTTTGTCCCTCTTCCTGTGTTCCCACCCCTCCGCACTCCATTGTTCCTGTCTGCGTGAGGGGAGGGAGAAAAAAAGGGAGAAAAAAATGCAGGCTCACCTCCCTCTGCAATTCCTGTCTCTTAAAGGGGCGGCGGGGACAAAAAAACAAACAGAAGGTGAGGGAGCCCGGCATTCATAGCTTTATAATCCACATCTGAAGATTTTTTACCTCCTGGAGGCCAGGTACTTGAAAAGTGCGCTGGGAAACGCTTAGGTGGGCATGGTCGTACTTAATTTTTTTTAAAGTCCAGAGCTGGTGGGAAAACATTTTTAAGCTCCGGATCTGGGAGCCCTTTGCCTCGGATTTTAGGGGTCGTGTAAAAGCGCCCTAAGAGGACTTGGGGAATAGAAAAGGTTTAAGCCTCTCCTACTTGCTCACAATCCCAAAGGTATTTACTTTGGAACAAGAGACATAAATAAGTCTCAGCTACACACTTCACATTTAATGTTGCATGAGACTTTAGTCATGTCTTTCCTCTTCTACCAATATCCAGACAAGTCGGACAAGCAGTCCTCTGGATCAACTGATGGCCACCAGTCTGGAGACCCATGGAAGGGAAAGGGTGGGTGGCTAGCTTGACTTACTGGATCGAGACACACTTCATATCTTGGGCCCCGCGTGCATAGATATTTCCTTCTGAATCCTTGATGGCAGAAAAGGGGTCATAGCGCCAACACTCCTATAAAGAAGACAGCAGCACACGGAAACATCTCAAGGGCAGGAGTGCTTCCCAGCCAAGAGAGCAAAAGAAACATGGAAATCTTTTGGGTATAGCTCCATAGCAGGAGCATATCAATATAATCCTTCCAGTCTGTAACAAGAAACATGTCCCCATGGCCATCCCAATGAGCTAAAGCTGCAGCAGCAAGCAGTACTATTGGAAACACCTCTCTAGCATAGATTATGAGGACAATTTTATAGAATCATAGAATCACAGAGTTGGAAGAGACCTCAAGGGCCATCCAGTCCAACCCCCTGCCATGAAGGAACCCCCATCACAATATTTCCGACAGATGGCCATCCAGCCTCTGCTTAAAAACCTCCAAAGAAGGAGACTCCACCACCCTTTGCGGCAGCATACTCCACTGCCGAACAGCTCTAACTGTCATGAAGTTCTTCCTAATCTTATACACACAAGTTAGTGCCTTACACAGACCCAGGCCATCTTGCTCTGTGGCATGTACACTGGGACGATTTGGGGTGGGGTGGAGTTTTTTGGGCTGGATTGTTTGCAGGAGTGAGTTGTGTGTGTAGCCAGTTTTGTTCTTTCCCCCCAGTAACCAGCATGGGGAATGAACGGAATGAATCCATACCAGGCAACTTTCTGCTACTGTTACAGTTGTGGGCAATGGTTTCATACAATATTTGCTATCCTGTCTGAATAGGGTGAGAATGTTATCTCTGCTGTTATCACTCATCAGAGAGTTTTCTCATTTCAGAGGGATTCCTCTGCATGCCACCTGACTTCCTACTTGGATTCTTCTCATTACGACATGCTGGCTGCAAGACACAAGGGGATGGGAGCCTCCATGGACCAGATCTAGAATGTCTATGAGTCATATTAGACCAGAAGTGCCTCTTTCCCTATCTACCTGGTCATATTTCTCAATAGGTATAAGACAGAAGTCCTTTCTAGCCCTCCCTGGAGAGGTCAAAAACTGAACCAGGCCATTTATCTTGTAAACTAACACTTCTGCAATCTTCTGTGAGCAAACTAGAATAAAAGAACGTCTGCACATTATCCAGGTACAGTCTGTGAACTAATTAAGAAGTGTCCATTGACCCCCTCTGCGCCATCCAGAAAGATCCCAATTAGTTATGTCAGACAATATTTTTTTTCAATGGGGAGCGGAAAATAACATCGAGCTCTATTGTTGGAAATGGGACAATTCTTGGGACCCACCCATCTCCATTGTGTGGTTTGTTAATACATCCTGCTCTGGAGCAGTTATTTTACAAACTATTGCTATCTATCAAGAGAAATCAAAAGCTCACATTCTTTTATTTATCACTTTAGATGGGTACTTTGCTTGTTCTAGCCTGAGGACTCAGACAAGTGCACATCATCCTTTTTATTAGAATTCTAGATCCCATTCAAAAAGTATGTTGCATTATCAACGTCATCCCCTGAGAGTGTGAGCTTATTCATACATGCTGTGCTGTCAAGCAATTAAAAGAACACAGGTATTGACAATATATGTATGAAAGCATGTCATACCTACATGCTCACTGAAAGGTATATTTGCCATGGACCCAAAACAGGCAGTAATGATGGGGGGGGGGATTATTTGGGAGACCCTAACCCCACCATTTCTTTTCTAGAACCCTATTCCCTGAACATTCAACACCAACAATGCCCTTTACCAAAAGCGATGATCAAGGTTAAAGCCTGAACCTCCTAGCGTGTTCTGCCCTCACCTCAAACACAGGCACAACGTCGGTATGGGAATTCAACAAGATGGAGCGCAGCTGTGGGTTTGTGCCTTTCCAGGTGAGAATGGTGATCACTCGGCCGGGGCAGACCTGTAACACACAATGATGTGAGCCGGGGACTGCTCTCGTTGTCTTGGCCTTTCCGTGCAAAGAAATCATTATCTGTACTAGCAATCTGCCCTCTGAAACCACCTGGATTGGTTTTCTCACTTTAAAAAAAAATCACATCTTGCCCAATGTGGTGCCATGCAGATCTTTTGGCAACACTTCCTACCTTCCCTGCTTCTTGGAGGTGTGGTCAAAAAGAGAGAACAACTATAGTGGTATCTCTACTTATGGATTTAATCTGTTCCAAATGCATGCACTTAAGTCAAATAACTCTTAAATCCTGTATCTAAAAAAATAAAAAATTGAACAATTGAAAAATTAAGGAAAAAGCATTTGTAAGTAGAGCAGACCACATCTAAAATTCGTAAGGTGGCAGTTAAAACACCAAGGGTTTTCCGCTCTTAAGTCAAATTGTTCTTAAGTAGAGCCACTCTTAAGTAGAGGTACCACTGTATTCCAAGCTTCCTTTACTCCTGACATAGGCCAAGAGGTTCTCATCAATCCAGAGGAGTTTGAGGCTAACCATTCTGAACCGTCAATCCTGCATGGCCTCCAAGGAGGGCAGGCAGCCTCCACGGCTTGCTGTCTCCCAGAGACCCCAGTTATTTGTCAACACCATTGTGTAATGTAGACTAGATTCTATTGGGAGCCAATGGGACCAGCCTGAGGCCACATGCTAAGCAATTTGGCAGAGCAGGGATTTAAGTACAAGTACTACACCAAATTACCAGACATGAAATGCCTACCAATTTTATCAGAGCATAATACACAGAAGCCAATTGTTGGACACCGGTTCAAAGATGAATACATTTCTACTCCTAATTGTGCCTAGTGCCCACTCTTTCAATAACAAGGCCTCCTTCCTGTGTTTCCTCTACAGTGGCATGGAATTCACTTCCCTCTGCACAAGGGAGCTGCCTGGGAGAGAGCCAACAGCCTGGACTTCTCCCAAGGACCAAGTGCCCTTCCTGCTGGTCTTGTGTGTTGTTTGGATGGGAAAGAGCCTCACGCTTAGCTCTGCTGTACACATGGCTGCATCATTCACCTGCAGCTTCTGCCCAAGAAGGATTCCATGGTGTGTGGGGGGGGGAGTGGCCCCAGCAGTGCAGCAGCTGGATGTGGTAAGTGCTCAGGATGGCAAATAGCTCTGGGAGGGAAGAGAAGAGGGGGAAGCCTCAAAGCAAAGACCCTGAAGAGGAATGCATTGCTGAGACCATGCAATGCTGAAGGACCACCTCCTTCCATACGAACCTACACGGCAATTAAGATCGAGCCAGGGGGCCCTCTTGAAAGAGCCATCCCTCAAGGAGGGGAGAGGGATGCCTTCTAGACATAGGGCCTTCTCGGCCGCTGCCCCCAAGCTATGGAATGCCCTCCCAAGTGAGATCCTCCTGGTGCCAACATTGATCACATTTTGGCGCCAGGTAAAAACCTTCCTGTTCCACAAGTTTTTTAATTGATACAATATAGACTGTGGGTCCTCTGGTGGCAATTTTAGTGTAATGATTTTAGTGTAAGGTTTTTATTATTGTTTTAATTATTTATTGATAGTTGATGTTTTAACTGTTTTAATTCTTTGATTGTAAGCTGCCCAGAGACCTTTGGGTAGTGGGCGGCATATAAGCTGTAAAAATAAATAAAATAAATAAAAAATAAAAGGAGACTGACACGTGATAATCATCTTCCAAGTATCCACTCTGTGCTGTACCAAACTCAGTCTCTTGAGGAGTTTGAACAGATTCTCTATAGCTTCTAGCAGTTTCACCTGGCAACTTTATTCTGTGCACCCAGGACAACAACCTTTGGCTACACACTTGGATTTTGGACGAGTAGGTACTGCATTTTTTTATCTAAACAGAAACAATGACCCTTCTGGGTGGTCTTGAATTAAACGCAACAAACTCAACGGGCCAGTTGTGAAAGCTATAACAAGTCTAACACTCATAAATATAAATATAAATTTTAAGTAAGTCTGTCACTAGACAGTTAAAATGATTGAGAACCTAAGGCTGGGCTGGAAGCATAAAGACAAGGAGTTTGCATTCCAGGTCTTTTTTTAATTGAGATTCTAACCCAATTCAGAAATAATAGCCTAAGCATTATCTCACCTCTTTGAACAGCATCCCTACAACTATGCTCCACAAGAGATTTTTTTGCAAAGGTATTATAATTTGCTGTCAATTTGGGGGAAAATCTTTATCTAGATAAATGTGCTGACAAATCATTGGATGCATGTATATGGCTCCCATAATAAGTGCTTTACAAACACAGGACCTGATTACTCCCATCTCTTTGGGCGCTTTTACACGAACCCTAAAATCCGAGGCAAAGGGCTCCCAGATGTGGAGCTTAAAATTGTTTTCCCACCAGCTCCTGACTTTAAGAAAAATTAAGTACGACCACGCCCACCTAAGCGCGTCCCAGTGCATTTTCCAAGTACCTGGTCTCTGAAGGTGAAAAATTTCTGATGCGGCTTTTAAAGCAGTGAGTGCCGGGCTGTTCTGCCTTCTGTTTGTTTGTTTTTTGCCCCCTGCCCCTTTAAGAGACTGGAATGCTTCCCGTGGCAGCTCCCAATGGCCGAGCGGAGGTGAGCCTGCATTCTTTTCTCCCTTTTTTTCTCCCTCCCCTCACGCAGACAGGAGCAAGGGAGTGCGGAGGGGTGGGAACACAGCAAGAGGAGCAAACCCCCAAGATCTCTGGTCCAAATTTAAGTTGCCAGCGGATCTTAGGGGTCGTGTAAAAGTGCCCTTTGTTACATTACAGGTGATATAAATCTGTATAAGACAAAAGTCATCGCCACCAAGAGACAGAGAGTGCATAAATTATTAAGAAATAAAGAATGCCAGGGGCTCAGTTCTCTTACAACTGGTGCTGACTGATTCATGGCATTGGTCGTGGAGCAGATTCCTCCAACAAAGCCTTAAGGAACACATCTCTGTAACTTCAAGCAAATGACTGTTATAAGCATAATGCAGTGATCCTGGTATTCTGGAGTTCAATTCTGTCATGTAGATTTCACCCATTACTATCATAGGAACCTTGTGGGTGATCTGCTAATATGAATCAAATGCCATCTCCTTCGTCATACACAGCGAGATGACACAGTAAAATGAGACCAATCCAAGCAACATATTGAGAAATGTTCCTCCAAGGTTGTAGAACAAAGTACTCCTCAGGGTACTAAACTTGGATATTGAGATAATGGAATTAAATCTCTGTGTGACATTAACATTTTCCTCAGGAGCCTTGATCTTATCTACTGTAGTAAAAAGCCACCTTGGACCCATGGGGTTGATTACATGCTTCCTTCAAGTCACTGGTAAAGAGAAAGACTGCATGATGGCATGGACCCTCAGACATCCAGAAATGAACCCGGATGGAGCCAAGGCTCCCTCGTTATTTACCTCCACTTTCTGACATTGCAGGCCAAGTTCAGAGCCTATCCTCTCCAGGAATTTTACAGCTGTGTCTGGAAGGCAAAAACCAAAGTAAAATAAATAACATACATGTCACAGGAACCATCTTCTAATTTCAGCCATCAAAATAGAAATATTAGGATAGATGGCAGGGATAAAAACTCTTGGTACAGTTCCCTGTGCAGTAGTGTAACAGTTGTAAAGGACTGATCTGGAGCAGCCAATGAATTGAAATTAAGCATTGAAAACAAATTAGCTTGGGGACTACATTTTGCTTGGACACAATGCCTTATTCACATATTTTTCCAACACATTATCAAAGCTCTTGCTTTACCCTACTGTTTTAGATTAAGTTATCTTACTTTTTTATCATGTATATTTCCTGCTAAGTTTTTAAAATCTAGTGTCGAAGCACACACAACTCGACACAAGTCACCAATTTAAACCCCTAGTACTGTGGGACTCCTCCTGAGACCATTCAACGATTTGTCATCTGGATTATGGTCATTTTTACCTTATTTTAGATCAGGGGTCCAAACTTTTTGCAAGGAGGGCCAGATTTGGTGAGGTGAAACATGTGGGGGGGAGCGCCCATTCAGCCACATTTGGCCCCCGGGCTGGACTTTGGACAAGTCTCTATAACAGGCATGTCCAAACTTCATCCCTCCAGATGTTTTGGAGCACAACTCCCACAGTCCTTTTTCACTGGCAATCTAAGCCTAGAATTTTGGGAGTTGTGGTCCAAAACATCAGGAGGGCTGAAGTTTGGATATGCCTGATCTGTAACATGCAAGGAGGCAGGGAGGATGCTGTAGCAACAGTAGGCTGGGCGGGTGGCTGGGGGGGATAGACGGAGGTAGGGAGGGCAGGCATACCATAAATCTGCAAGCTGACACCTCCATGGGGAGGGAGCAGCTGGCGGGGATGAGTGACAGGCTAAGCCGGTGGGCAGAAGATGCCGCAGGCCGCTCAAAATTTGATAATGGGCCGCATTTGGCCCCCGGGCCTGACTTTGGACATGCCTGTTTTAGATGGTACAGCCGAGGTAATTAAAGCAGAACCTTTAAATTCTACAAGCTTTATAGAGTTCAAAAATAACTAGATTTTAGTAGATCGTTCCAAGTTTTTGCTTCTAATGAGGAGTCTACATATCAAACCCCCCACTTCCAAGTGTAGATGCCTGAAGTCCTCATAATGCTTCGCAGAAGGCCACAGGCAAGAAAGGGGAAGAACCTTGATTTTTTTTCCTCTGGGGGTTAGCAGAACAGAAAATACTTGGTCTCCCTATTCTGCTTGAAAATCATTCAGGATAAAGAAAAGCCACTACAGAAATAATCCTTTATTCTTGAACGAGTCACAAATCTTGTCCCTGAGGTTAACACCTCTATACTTCTCATATGTTTGCAATCCCACATGCATCTTCTGCCCTTCGTTCACAGATGGGCAAACAAAAAATAGGACAGATTGTGTGTTTTGTTGGTTTGTACTCTGCAATTCCTCTCAGGAGTTCATTTGGCCCAGGGAAGAGAAAACACTCCTTAAGTTCCCTTTAATGAATTCTTCTCCCAGCAAGGCCTCTTTTTAGAAAAAAACAAAAAGCCTCCCTTCCTCCAACTTTGCTTGCTGGAAGCCTTTTCTTTATGCAACCATCACATAAATGCAAGGAACAGTTCATACAGTGCTTCTAAGTTCTGGCAAGCTCAGAGATCTCACAAGGATGCAATGGAACCAAAAAAGAATCTTGGTTTCATTGGATGTTGCCCTCTCTGTGAATTTAGGTCAAGACCATCTGTACCAGAAGAGACTATTATTTTTTTCTTCTTCTATGGCAAACTGACCGAAAATCATATAAAAGGATACACCTCTTTCCCCACTTCTCAATAGCACAAAAATTCCCAACCATCAGTCACTGGGCTTAGCCTTTCAGAATCCTTGAGGCCGGCTGCCTCTGCTAGAGGCTGGGGTCCAACAACATATGGAAATTCAGATTTGGAAACCCTTGCACTGAAAAGAGACATATACAGTGGTACCCCAACTGAAGAGCAGCTCGACTTAAGAGCAGAAAACTGTTGGCATTTTAACTGCCACCTTACAAATTTTACATATGGTCTGCTCGACTTACAAATATTTTTTTTCATTTTTAACTTATTTTTTTCAATTTTTTAACAATTTTTAACAATTTTTTTCAATTTAAGAGTAGTCCAATTTAAGAGCATGCATTCGGAACAGATTAAATTCGTAATTTGAGGCACCACTGTATTAAGTTGGAGCAATTTATGCCATTTTTTCTGGCACTACCAAAAGCATGCCAGCAAACACACAAGGCTTGGGTAGCTCAGGACCTCTAGAAGAAAGGCTATTCAAGCCTTTGAACAACTATCATGCAATAAAGGGGTGTGCAAATATTGCATGGTGTCTTTTAAATCAAAACATATCCTCCCACATTGTGAATAAATTCTGATTCTGCCTCAAAAGGCTGAGTATCATGCTATTCAAAGGTACTAACTAGGCAAGGATTTAAATTCCAGAGTAGCCTCATTTGTTTCTGTGACCTATCCCTTAGAAACCAATTTAGATTGGGACAGGGAACATAGCAAACATAGCTTTAACTAAGGGCGTTTATACACGACCCCTAAGCTCCGCTGCAAATGGCTGCAAGCTCCGGAGCTTAAAAATGTTTCCCCACCAGCTCCGGAGTTTGCAGACAATTAAGTGAGACCCCGCCCACTTTAGTGCAACCCACCACACTTTTCTTGTACCTTCTCTTTGGAGGTGAAAAATCTTTGATGCGGTGCAACGATAGTGAGTGCGGGGCTCTCCTCGCTTCTGTTTGCTGCTTTTTGGCTCCCGCCCTTTAAGAGCTACGTTTACAGAGACGAGAGGCAGAATGGAGGTGAGTGGCATGCTTTTCTTTCTCTTTTTCTCCCTCCCTCATGCAGCCAGCAATCAGGAAGTGCAGAGGGGGGTGGGGACAGAGGAAGAGCGACGAACCCCTAAGATCTCTGGTCCGAATTTAAGTGGCCAGCGGATCTTAGGGGTCGTGTAAAAAGGCCCTAGAAAAAGGCCCTAATTTAACTAATTTAATGTGAAGTCTACTGTGGACAAGAGTCACATGCTTGGTTGCAAATTAGTGCTGCTTAAGCGATCTAAACACAAACCGATATATACTAGAAACAAAAAGATTATGTGCCAGCTTAACACACTTGAGTGGTCAGTGAATACAAATTTACTCCTGTTGCCTTTTAAACAAGACTTAAACCCTCTCACTTTGTGACTTGTTAATTCTTTGGAATAACAGCATTATTTCCTCTGTGGTAAGCTCTGGAATGTGGACTTTGTCCAGCACCAAAGTCCAAAGAACAGCAAAAGTGTTTCTTGAGAAAGCAGTAATAACAACCCGATCAGATGCTTCACAAGTTGTGATTGGGGTGAAAAGTAACACTATTGGAACATCGGGGAGGAACCTTTCTCTCTGTCTCAATGATAGCGGCTCTAGGGAGATAATGTCCAGTGTGGTCTATGAGAGGCTGCCAACACTGGAAACAAAATTTTCAGAGATGCGTTCGCTCTGACACATGGGGCAAAAAAGGAAAATGAGGCACCCCCAATTTCCACAATATATTGTCCTCATCCACCCTGGGAAGGGAAAGTGTGATGGCATGAGCTCAAGAAAGTTTAAGGCCAGTGAAGGGATGAGAGAAAAAGGACACATATGCTTGAGAAATAATCTGATTCAAGCAAAATCACGAAGACAGCATGTCCCCAAGGGGAACTTACTTGAGGACATGCCTACACAATACAAAAACCTTTCATTCTGGCTTAGGCAAAAGAGTGTCAAAAAAAAGTTACAGGAAACATGGATTTGAGTCACACCTCAGCTATGGATCTCCTGAAAGGCATCAGGCTGGTTGTTTTTCCTCAACCTCAGTTACCCCCTCTCCAATGACCGCAGCAGCAGCAACCTCGCAGGGATTTTATAAAATGTGAAAGAATTTCAAATTATAAGGCATCTTAACAAGTGTGAGAAATTACACTTTTAATGACACGCTATCCTGAGTGAGAACAAAGCCCACTGTAAAAACAAAGCGCAAGGGTTTTTTGCTTTGGATCTTTGTGCTGATGATACGTGATTTGTTATAACCTTCCTTTCTTTTCCCCTTGCAGTTTTGGGTTTGGGTACAAAACCTCAGATTCCAGCCTCTACTCAGCCGTGAAGTACTCATTGACTTGAGCAAGAGATGATCTTTTGCTTAATCCTACTCATTGGATTACATCCCAGATTTACTCTGTTTTACACCAAGACAGTTAAAAATTAGAGTTTGTGAGGGAAGCCCTGCTGAGAGACTAGCTCCTTTTTTTTAAAATCTTCCCCCTTCCTGAACTGTTTCCAGCCCAGATGGATGTTGCAAGAACATATTGAGTACCTTAACTTGCTTTTTTGCTTCATCTGGAAGTTGAGTCATGGCTACTGGACTTCTTTTTGAGAGAAGAAGTCCAGTAGCCATGACTCAACTTCCAGATAAACTCACCTGGATGACTGAGAATCTTCACAGACATTTTTTGCTTCATCTTTCCCAATACTCCCCACCCCCGCCACCTTTATGTATTTCCATTTAAACTGTAAGTCTGCCTGTTGGGACTCTTTTTTCCCCTTTTCTGTTGATCTGTAAATTGCTCTAGGACCTTTCCTGTTGAAGAGTGGAGTAAGAAATAATTTGCATGGAAATATATATACTGTACTGTATTTCTAGACCTTGAAGACGAATAAAGGGTTAATGGATTCCAAATGTAAAATATGTACTTTGTATTACATTAAAATATGAACACTGGCATTATCTATTACCATTTCTGCCATAATGTCATGGATGTTATTATTAACAATACACCTACTATGCAAGGACTGGGGGCAACGATGCCAAACCATATGCCAATCAATGGAACAAACACACTAGTGTAGGCCTCTGTGGTCTTTAGTCTCCTTGCTCCAAACAGAATAGTTTTTTTCCCCTTGCAGATCACCAAGAAAACCAAATCATTTAACATGGCACAATCTAAGGAGTTGTTTCTTTCAAATATAATGCAATTTGTTACATGATACAAGATGAAACACAGAGCCTTTTCACACCACCCCTAAGATCCGCTGGCCACTTAAATTCGGACCAGAGGGGTTTGTTGCTGTTCCTGCGTTCCCACCCCCTCCGCACTCCTGGCTGCTGGCTGTGTGAGGGGAGGGAGAAAAAACAGGAAGAAAAGAGACGTGGCTCACCTCCGTTCTGCCTCTCGCCCTTGCCGCCGCAACATTCCAGTCTCTTAAGTAGCTCTTAAAGGGGCAGGAGCCAAAAAACAACAAACAGAAGCGAGGAGAGCCCCGCACTCACTATCGTTACACCGCATCAAAGAATTTTCACCTCCAGAGAGCAGGTACTTGAAAGGTGCGCTGGGACACACTAAAGTGGGCGTGGTCGCACTTAATTTCCTGTAAACTCCGGAGCTGGTGGGGAAACATTTTTAAGCTCCGGAGCTGGGAGCCATTTGCCCCGGAGTTTAGGGGTCGTGTATAAACGCCCATAGTGTGGCCACATTGAAAAGACATCAAGGTCCTTGCACTTGGTGTAGCTGCATGGAAGAGAGGATTGCAGAAGCCAGAGCTGGCCGTGCAGAGTGTGTTGCTGCTGAAATTTCCACTTTCACGCATCCATGACATACAAGGGAACCTTGTCCTCTTCTTCATGGATCCACTTAAGTTGAAGCAAAGGGAAGAAGCTTCAAGTGCTCAGTGGCAATGTAAAACATATTTGCTTGCATGGTTCAAGCAGGAAAACTAATAGGCAAAACCCTATTTTGTAAGAAGTTGACTCTCCAGAAAGGTGATGATAATTAGCAGCAGGGGAAGACTCCCTCCTTCTTTGCCATAGCTTGTCTGTTAAGCAAATAATCAATCTCATACTGTAGAAATAATGGGAGCTGTGGGACAGAAGCAGGAAGTCTTTAACAATGAAAAATTTCTTCCTGCTGGTAATGTTACATGGCAGTACAGATTTTAGGCAATTAAAAGTTTCCTCCTTCCCTTTTATGGCTCCTGTGTAATGAAACAGATTACTTGCAAGTCAGACAAGGCATAGGACAAAAGAAGGAAGTCTTTAACTACAAAAACCCTCCTCCTATCAGAGATGTCATCACCCCTTCATAGGCATAGCTTATATAGCAGAATTGTGGGTGATACTATGCAGTGCTGCTGTATAAAGAGATGCCAAAGTTGTATCCAGAACAATGCACATGGAATAAAAACTTCACTGTTCTATGGTTCTATGAAAAGGTGGAGATGAACATGTTTATGCAAAAAACAAACAAACCACCCTGTATTCCAACTGGATGAGTCTTTTCTTTTACAATTACAGTTGTCTCTACAGGCTGTCTGAAAAGTTGTTTGTTGTGCCTTGTTGCTTTCTATGTGCTTTTGGTGTTAATTTTGTTTACTGTTTAGTGTGGAATTTATTTGATTATTTTCTAATATTTATTTATTTATTTATTTATTAGCCACTTTTCTCCAGATGAGTGGACCCAAGGTGTACTATTTTTAGCATTTAAATACTATACTATCTACTACTGCTATAAGCTACCTTGGGTCTTTCTTAAGGAGAAAGGTGGGGTGAAAAAAATTATTTTAGATAAATAAATAAAATCTATACTGGAACAGGATAGAGGAATACGATTTAAACGAACACTTCAGAAAACCAGCTTGTGCTGTTCAGTCTGGCAGATGATGTGAGAACATTACCTCTGGCCACGAGAGCAAGCAGACTCTGGACCTGCTCCAAATGCTTGCCGATTGTGTAATGTTCCTGCAAATCCTGGCAGCACGAGTCAAGTGAACTCAGCACTACTTGGCTTTTCTGAAATGAAAAGAAGAAAAGGAGGAAAGAAAACAGCCCCCATACCATAATCAGGGTCAGGCTGAACTGTCTTGATTCTCAGATATTCCCGGAAAAGTGTGACGGATGGGTCTTCTTTGGGGTCCCTGTCCCCTAGCCTTTGGGGGTCTTTCTCTGGCAGCATGTTAGCAGGCGGAATACAGGATATTTCACCCCTATAAGAAACCAGAAAAGTAGGGAGAAAATCAGAGCAGGGGAGGGGGAATACCGCTCTTCCTTAAATGGAGCTCAAAGCAGAATTTTGTTGCTCTTGCTTCTAATTCTCAATTCATTCCTGCTGAGCCTTCTCTCGCTTTATTGGGGTTGTGGCAACAGGAGGAAGTTGTCTTCTTGTTATACAGGTGGCGCTAACAATTTGTGGTTTGAAAATGTCCCCAGGAAGGATTAGCTCTGAAAACTGGAACAGGTGAAATGCATCCATCAAAAGCATATGTTAAACCTCATTTATGAAGGTGCGTTCTGCACTATAGGAAAATCATGATCATTTCTAGGGTTGAGAAGTAACAAATTAAATTTTGCTAATTGAAATTTTAAAATTGGATTTTTTTTTGAAGATTTGTTTTTAAAATGATTTTAAATCATGATTTGATTAGTGATTTGAATGAAAACTGATTTTTAAAACAATCATTTACTGCTGGGTAGCTGGGTTTAGGTATTTGGCTAAAGAACCAGACGTGGGGAGTTTGATTCCCCACTGTGCCTCCTTGACCAGAGTTGGACTTGATGATCCATAGGGTTTCTTCCAGCTCTGGAGCTCTAAGATTATCATTTTTATCCAGCCTAATTACTTACCACCCCCTTCCCCAAACAAGGCACAAGAAGTTAATCTGTTGGCTAACAGAACTCTTCCCAATAACCAGAGGTTTTGCATCATTATGGATTTATAGGAGGTGATCTCTATAGGAAGAAGGATGGTTAGAGAGTAGCCATGACCTTGTTAGAAACTGGACAAGAGCGAGTCTGAGTACGTCATCCATGGCTACGAGGGCCAAAGAAGAGCAAAGCTCTTGTACCTTTAATAGTTGTGTGGAAGAGCAAACCTCTGTGCAGTCATCCTTTGTGTGAAGCCACCCCTACGCCTGGCCTCACATTTATTATTGTAAGGGAGAGGGATGGCAGAAGATACCGCTATTCAGTAGTGCATTAAAAATGTCTTCTAGATACCCAGATGGACTTCTGAATTAACTATTGCTCAGAGGGACAAAGCTTCTGAGTTAACAATTTTCCACATCTTTTGTGTGCCAACTGATCCTTGAAGCCACATTCCTGCATTTCAGTATTGCAGTGGATCGGCATCCTCAAATCAGCAACAAAAACATCCTGCAGCTGTACAGATGACAATCACTCACCCACCCACCCACCCACTGCACAAAATGAAACAGACCAGTGTTAAAGCACTTCTGATAACCCCACCGCCTCCTAAGGCAGCCCATTTCATTCTTGAACATATCTTTGGCAGTTACTTCATGTCCGTTTTGTCTCTGTTAATGTTGCGCTTAGGAGCAGTACAGAAAATGTTACTTCACGTCCATTGTGCAACTACTGAAATTTGTCTCAACCACGCCCCCAGAATGGGTGCTAAGCGAAACAAATCTGTGCCTGGTGCTGGGGTAGGGTTTTCCCTTGTCACTCTTTGTTCCCGCTCTCTAATCCAAGACAATACACAGTGTAGTAACGACTGTCACGCAACAAAACATTTGTTTCTCTCAGAAAATTGTGTCCAAGTTTTTTTTAATTTTGACTTTTCAGAAATGAAATATTGAAAAAGAATTTTTAACACCCCCCCCAAAAAAGGAAGCTAGACAAATGCAGTGTTTGTCACGGTACAAGACCATGAGGTAACACTTGTCACAGACAAGTTATCACGACCATGGGAACACTGAAACAGGGACAAAACCACGTGGTCGCGACCAACGCTGTCATGGTACAAAACTAGTCGCGGAACAAAGAAGGACGTGAAGTAACCGCCTTACTATCAGGAAGCTCTGCCAAATATTCACTCAAAGTCCCCTTTCTTGTAATTTGAACCCATTTGTTTTCCCCTTGGCACACAAAAGAAATGCTTGCTTCATTCTTCAAATGACAGCCTTCAAATGCTGGGTGATATCCAACTGGCTTTTTAAGTACCGGTACCTCCTGACCCAATCTGTATCGCGATTTATTTTAATTTATTTATTTCAGGTGTACATTGGCCGATTAGTTGGCAGTGTACCAGGTCAGATCCAGATTTACTTTCTTTGAGCTGCTCTGGAGGTGGCCTGCGTTGATGTGGTCTTGGATTCATACGTTTTCATTAAAGAAGAAGTTGTGAGTAAAGAAAAAAAGAGCCCATGATCTCAGGTGGGGCAATGCTACACTGGGATCAGCATTGGGAATGGGGGGACCTTGTACAGAGCGTTCATTTTGAGACAGTCATGCACCCTTCCAAATGTGGAGGAAAGACACCTCCAAAGCAGAAGGTGTTTTTTTTTTAAAAAAAATGGGAAAGGAATAATGTGCCAGACCACTTTAATTGGCAAAGTGACAGAAATGCTTGCCAGAAAATCCCGAGATGGGCAATTGGGCATGCTATCTAAGTGAGTCTCCCAATTAGTAATTTAGCTCCCAGAAATATGCCCAAGCAGAACACTAGAAGAGTTTGTTCCCAATGATTGCAAAATGCACCAAAGGTCTCTAAAATGAACAGAAAGCCTGACTTGGATTGAGCAACATCCCAGCTCTTCCGCCTACAGATTACAGGAGCAACAAGTGTGGCATTTCTTAGAGAGGGTTTAGTCCCTAATGCTGTTATGGCTACCCCTGCTTGGATGAAAAGTGAAACGTTTTGATCTCTCAACAAAAGAAGTCCAGTTGCCACGACTCCACTTCCAGACTAGTCACAAGAACACTGTACACGCTCATCAAAATGCTTGATGAAATCAGGATAGACTAGATGACAGCATTCCCCATCATCTATCATCCATGTGACTGTATCAAAAGAAAGAGATGGTGCTGGCATGCCTTGATTTTGAAGAAACCAATGCTGCCTCATATTCTTACTCCTTTTCTAAATGTTCACAGGGCGACTGTTTAAATAGCTGTACTAGAACCCATTTTTGATGTCAGGAAACTGACCAATTGGTGCTGCCCTGATCTTCCTTTCCTCCCTTTTCGAAAAAGGGACTAAAATTTGTCTGCCGCTGTCTTCAGGGACCTCCAATGTTTCCTATCAACAGAAACCCTAATACCCTCATCTGGATCTGCAGACGTAAATTCATACAAAGTTGCTTAAGTGTTTCCAGACCATCCCTTTATTAAACCTGGGCACTTGCCCCCCCCCCCATAGCAATTCTTGCTTTTCTCTTGGGAAAGGGCAGAGGCAAAGCACACCTACCCTCTCCTCTGTCACCCACTACTATGGGGCCTTTGCATACAGCAGACCTGATACCTCTCGTACTTTCCTGGCTCTGAGCATAGCCGAGAACGTCCCTTTTGAGATTTTTAACTGGCAAGTCTAAACTTTACAAACATTGGCTCCCTCTCCAGCCTCCTTGGTTTCTTTGGATACCTTCTACTTTTCTTTCCTACAGGAATTTTTCAGTAATTCCCCTTTTTAAGACCCCTGCTTGTTGGTATATTCCTTTCTCTCCGAGTATTTCTGATGGAATCTTACTGAAATTAGCTTTCTTAATATCCAGAGTACATCTTATCCTATTCCTAGCTTTCCCTTACCCTGCTGAAGAGTTATTATGTGACTCTCGCCCTATTAATTCTTACTCTCCAGAAGTAACAATTAATACATCATTCATTATTCACTTTTTTCCAGAAGATGAAAGAATAGCATTGAAGTTGGTGGGCGTCAAAGAAGAGAGAGGCTGATTAGTGATAAAACTATCTTTCCTCAACCTGGCAGGTTTCCAGATGAGCTGAACTACAAATACCACCATCCCTACCCTCAGTCAGATTGTAGGATTTGTAAACCAATGTATGTGGAAACGGTCTGGCTGGGAGAACGAGCTTAAAAACTACAGAAAGAGCCATTTTAGTATTGAAGGAACCAATAATAAAATGTGCCATTAGGAAGTACCAGTAACATAACAAGACAACATACCCGTATATACTCGAGTATAAGTCGACCGGTGTATAAGTCGAGGCCCTAACTTAACCCCAAAAAACTGGGGAAACGTATTGACTAGAGTATAAGTCTAGGGTGGGAAATGCTGCAGGGCCTGGCAGCTCCTCCTTTTTGACCTGGGAGAGTGGTGTGTGATGTTTAAAATGACTTTTAGCCACTGATGCAAGTGCTTGGGTCAGTGGCTAAAAGTCATTTTAAACATCGCATGCCGCTCCCCTGTGATGCAGGGGGGGGTCATGAGAAGCAGCATGCAATGTTTAAAACGACTTTTATCCACCAACCCAAGCACTTGCCTTAGTGGCTAAAAGTACTGACCTGAATATAAGTCGAGGGCCCCTTTTCAGCCCAAAATTAGGGCTGAAAAACTAGGCTTATATTCGAGTATATACAGTACCTTCCTCTATAAACCCATGGTTCTTTTTTAAAAAAATTTAAGATAACACATTAATTAATGAAAGCACAAACATTTAATCCCAGCCTTCTCAGTATCAACCATTAGGAATCAATTTATTCAATTTCTACCTATGGACATTAATTAACTAAAAAATCATTATCAGGTTCTGTCAAAATAACATCATTCTGAACAGGTTATCTCCCCCCCCCATCATGTACCATAATGAAGGTCACAGTTTTTCAAAAACAAGGCAAGCTTTATGCATTTCCAATAAGCTGCTTCTTGGTACTATTTCTAGTACTGAGCTAAGGGATTAGGCTAGAAGTTAACTTCAAGGAACTGACCGATTTACAAGTGAGACAAGTGGTGTGTCCTTCGAAGAGCAAGACAAGAGGCCTTTGGCGAGTTCTTGAAGCAGATATCTCTTGAAGCAAGAAAGAGTAAGGAAACAGACTTACAGGTTGGAAGCTGCCTAAAACAGCCACATCTAAGAAAGATGTTTGATGGGAGTTACCTTGCTCTGCAGGAGTGGGGAAAGATGTAAGTAGCTAAACTACTATAGCTGCCTAGATGCCCGAAGCACATCCGATCTTGCCTGATTTCGGAAGCTAAGCAGGGTCGGCCCTGGTTAGTACTTGGATGGGAGACCACCAGGGAATACCAGGTGCTGTAGGCGCCTGGAGTAGGAACTGGCAAGCCACTCCAGTATTCCTGACAACAAAACTCCATGGACGTGGAGTCATGAAGGGTTGGTTTCGACTGTAAACACACACACACACACAAACTACTATAACTGTCAGAGGCACAATGTGCAGATCAACTCTTAATCTACTTAACCAATGGGGCCAAAATGCCTACTGCAGAAACAGTGTGATATAAAACTCCAGTCTCTGTACTCTCCTGAGCAAAGGTAACAATACTGTATGATATTGCGAGGAATCAACATTACTCCTGGTAGAAACAACTGTAGTAGCTGCAAACAGGAGAGAGAAGGGGAGGATGAATGGCAGTGTTGAGAGAGGAGGCGATTCACCCTTCTGGTGATTGGACCTTAAGGCAAGCAGAGTGTACATAGCTGTGGGGGAGGGGAATGCCAAGTTAAGGACTAAACAGGTTGGAGGAGGGCATGGTGCAGGTGTCAAGACCATAGAGGGAGCAAAGCCAAGCTAGGAAGTGGTCACTTGCCTGCTAATAAGCCGCTCGGGAGTCAAGGCTGGCTGTGTTGCAGCCATAACCATGCGAGCAGGACGCTAAAGTTTTGCACAAGCATGCAACTTTCGCCCATTGCCTTTGTAAAAGCGACAACGGGGTTAAAACGGTTTAAGGAGGCTGGGCAGAAGGGGAAAAGACCGCAGGTGATGATCGGCACGAGTTGGCACCAGAAAAGTTTTAGAACTTAAAAAGAGATGCCTTGACTTCTTCCGGGGCATCTCCTCCCGCCACCTGGAGTCGGTTAAAACCTCGGCCGGGGAGAGATCGGTGACAAGGAAAAAGGGTTGGAGGAGGCTCGAGCGGGAGCTGCAGCGGGGAAGACAAGCTTATAGAAAGAAGGAAAGCCGGAGCGAGGAGAGAGGAGGCGGCGTCGGGATCCCCGCACGGAAGGCTCCTCGTGTCCCCCACCCCCACCCCACCCCACCCCGCCACTCCCCCGGCGACTGCAGCCGGTCGCCCGCTGGCCACCCCTTTTTCCCGCTTCTTCTTCCTCCTCCGCAGCGCGGCTTCCTCCTCGTCCCGGCCCGGCGGCGGCGGCGGCGAAGTAAACAAGTTCTTCCGCAGGCACCTTGGGCGCACCGGCGGGCAGGGTGGCCTCTGGCCCTCGCCCTCCCTCCCCGAGAGGGGATTAAAAAAAAGGAGGGGGGGACAGGCGGCGTCGGGGTGGCCAGGCGCTCTCTGTCGTCGTGTCCGGGCCAGCGAGGGAACTTTCCTGGGCGAGGCTCCCGCTGAGAGACCCCCCCCTTGCTGCTTCTCTGCTGGCTTGCCTACCAGGCAGCTCTTC
Source organism: Phrynocephalus guinanensis (assembly GCA_037367245.1). Taxonomy (NCBI): domain Eukaryota; kingdom Metazoa; phylum Chordata; class Lepidosauria; order Squamata; family Agamidae; genus Phrynocephalus; species Phrynocephalus guinanensis. Next base: position 47,018,641 of record CM074734.1, read on the forward strand.
GCACCCACCTCACTGCCGCCGCCGCCGCCGAAGCCGCTGCTCCACGCCAGCCTCCTTCAGCGTCTGTGCTGCATTCGCGGCGGCGGAGGGCGGCCAAGAGGGCTGGGCCGGGCCGGGCTGGGCGCGGGGAGAGCCCTGCCTTCAGCCCGCCTGCCTGCCTGCCCGCCCACCCACCGCCCGCAGGCAGCGCCAATCCCGGCGGCGGCGGCGTTGGCGGCGGCGGCGGCGTTGGAAGCACCACCCGCAGCAGCACCACTTTGCAGCCCTATCCCGTCCCAAGCCGGCCAAGGGGCCTTCTCGCATGCACGCACGCACGTGGCGCCGGCGGGGCGGGGCGGCCTGGGCGGCGAAGGGGGCTGTGGAGAGGCTCCCCGGCGGGCTGCAGGGCGAAGGGGCTCCCCCCGAAGGCCGGCGTCTCACTCTGGAGCGCGCGGGGAAGGAAGGCAGCGCATGGGAAGGAGGGGAAAGGGAAAGAGAGAGGTCCCGGCGCGTGCTTTTTTTCTTTACAGGGGAAAGCTGGTCTTTGCCTCGCCGCCTTCCCCCCTCCCCCTCGCCGAAGGGACACGGCCTCGCTTGCCACCCGACCCCCCCCCGGGCGATGCCCTACCCCCACCCCCCCCCCACCCCTCTGGGAAGCGCAGGGCTGGAGAAGTCCCCGCGGGAGACCTTCCCCAGCCCGGGTCTCTCCAGTGCGGCGACTTGGGAGGCCGATACGTTTGGGTTACAACCTCCACAAGGCCTTGCCCGATACAGCCTCTTCTGGAAATGGTGCTCCAAGTCCGTTGGGCACCGGGCAGGGTGGGGTGGGGTGGGATGGGGTCGCCACAACCAATAATCTGGTGGCTGACAACTGTGAGTTGGAAAATCCACCACCCCCCTCAAGTTTCAGATAAGGTAGTGGTTTTCAGCCTGTGAGTCCCCAGATGTTCCTGGACTGCAACTCCCAGAAATCCTGGCCAGTTCAGCTAGTGATGAAGACTTCTGGGAGTTGCAGTCCAGGAACATCTGGGGACCCACAAGTTGAGAACCACTGGGATAAGGTATGAACTTGCACAGTGAAGCAGCTTCAAGCAGAAGCTGCTAGGTCTCCTTCAGAATATGGTGGCAGTAACTGTGAACAAGGTTTGCACCGCGGGTTTTTATTTTATTTTATTTTATTTTTGATGCAATTCACTTCACTTCTTTTCACACAAAATTGCTTAGCACAATCCTTATTTACAATAATATCGATCAGGGAGAAAAGAGTCTTTTTGTTACCACATTGAAGGATGGGCAAAATGTTGAGGGCGGCAAGACTGATTAAACAATTCTTTGGGGTTCTTTCTATTATGTATGGCTTTCATAATAAGATTACATTCATAAAAGTCTTCTGAATGGTGCCCATCTAATGGAACAGAAAAGAGGGGAAAGAATGTGAAATTCCCAACTCTTGTAAAGCATATCTTGGTTACAATGAAAAAGTTTGTGATACTTTTCAGACCAGAATTTTTTTATTTGGTGTGAACTAGAGTAGACACAGCTCATTTCTTTAGATGTATGAAGTACATACAATATTCAGGCCATACATTTACATGGGATCTCATTATGGGGACGGAACAGTGAAGCAGTGTACAAAAGATGATATAGTATTTGTATTACTGTAACAATAATAAGTAATGTTGTTGATTGCAGTTGATTCCAACCTACAGTGGCCCTCCCAAGTATTCAGAAGGGAGTTATTGGTCCTTCCTTCTGGTGGCACTCTGGAACAGCGCAACTTGCCCAAGATTGCACAGTGGAAGGACTCATAGCCCCATCAGCCACACATGTGCTGGGTGGGACCGTGGCCCCTGACTCAGCAGACACGGTGGGAGTCTGAAGTTTCAGGCCCAGTTGCTCAACCAGATGTTATAGACCAATTCATTGATCTATAATAGTTCCCTTTGTACTTACTATTAATACAGATAATCACCTTTCAAAAATCTGGTTCAGATCAACATCCTGGCAGTAATAAGGTCAGTACTAAAAGTATTCAATCCCTGAGATATGGAAGTATTACTTCACAATTAAAGCTGTTAAAATTAGTTTAGGGTTTAATGCTGAATGTTTTAACACCTTGGGTGTGGGGCAAAATAACTGACTTGCATAACTGACCTTTCTCACCCAATGTGTATATAAACCCGTGGTTTGAATATTGTTTCATGCATGTGCAGAAGTGAACTATGGCCCAGGAAAGCTCATGTGAGATAGAACTTATTAAAGGAGCTGCAAGACTCTTAGCTGGTTTTCTTTCTTTCTTTCTTTCTTTCTTTCTTTCTTTCTTTCTTTCTTTCTTTCTTTCTTTCTTTCTTTCTTTCTTTCTTTCTTTCTTTCTTTCTTTCTTTCTTTCTGTCCTTACCAACTAGTAGCAAAGCCACTGTTCTGGGCAGCTAACAGAGCAACATCAAAATAATGCAATATTAGGAATAGAAACAACAAGAACAAAATGCAGAAAATGCAGGGGAAAACAAAAACTAGTTGGAAAACAAAAACAAAAATCATTAAAAGTTAATTGCTTAATTACTTTTGTTGCAGCAAACTAATATGGCCACCTCCTTTGACATATGTGGTAAGGATCATATTTGATATGTGCTGAGTAAAGTTTGACATAGGGTGTCATCAGACAGTAATGAAGGACAATGTATGATTGCACTGGAAAGGATTGTTTTGCTGAGAGCTGTCTCACTTAAAGCAACCCTCCTGTGCCTACAGGAATTGCACCAGTACCTCAAACACCTCGCAATAGACAATGACACAAGTGGTCCGAAATGTGAGCTATATGTCTGTCTGAATACATGCAGAGTGACTAAGGGTGTTTATACACGACCCCTAAGCTCCGCTGCAAATGGCTGTAAGCTCCGGAGCTTAAAAATGTTTCCCCACCAGCTCCGGAGTTTGCAGACAATTAAGTGCGACCCCGCCCACCTAAGTGCGACCCAGCGTACTTTTCTTGTACCTGCTCAAGGAGGGTGAAAATCGCCAGGTCCAGATTTAATCTGGTCAGTGCGGGGCTCTCCTGGCTTCTGTTGTGTGTTTTTTTGCCTCCCGCCCCTTAAAGAGAAGGGGCGGGAGGGGAAAAAAGCAAACAAAGAGAAGGAATCAGCACAACGGAGCTCCGGAGTCTGCATTTCCCCCCCACTTTCTTCCTCCCTCGCCTCAGCAGACAGGTGCGGAGTGGTGGGGAGGAAGGAGGAGCAACAAACCCCTAAGATCTCTGGTCCGAATTTAAGTGGCCAGCAGATCTTAGGGGTCGTGTGAAAAGGCCCTAAATAACTTGTCTATGTTTCTTTTGCTTAATTCTGTATCCTGTATCCACTTAACTGGCAGAAAGAAACATTGAGCTCAGTGCATCTTAACGTTTCAGTCAGCAGATCATTATGTATAGATTGTACTATTAGGATATTAGGTTTTATATAATTAATTTGCTCTGTATATGTATAGTTGTGTTATTTTTTTACATTGTAAACCACCCATGTGAACTTCGGTCACATGAGCGGTAAATAAATATGTAACTAAATATCTGTTTTAAGCCACTGCCAATTGTTAATGTTTGTAAGCCAAAGGGTCATTTTCCCAACTGCTAGTTTTCATCTTGCAGAGAAAATGTGTATGTCTTCTGTGCATAGAACTCAATAGTAGCCTAGAAATAGATATTCACATGAAATCCACACACATACTGATCACTAGGTAAAGGTAAAGGTTTCCCCTGCAGATGGGTGCTAGTTGTGTCTGACTCTAGGGGCAGTGATCATCTCCGTATTCAAGCCAAAGAGCCATGTGGCCAGCATGGCTGCATACTGATCACTACCTGCTGCTTAATACCCACCACCCAATGCAACTCAAATTAAAAGTCATCAGGACCACAGAGCAGTGAGCATGCTCACCTCCACAGAAGGCAAAGAGAAGGAGGAAAGGCCTCTGAAGACAGCTCTTAAGGTCTGTGGATATTCTTCTGACCCAGAACAATGGATCAGCCTGAAACCCAGAGCTGATGGAAGAACCTGGTCATTTCCTACATGGCTGGTTTGTCTGAGAAGTTTTAAAGGATTTTTTGCTAAACACCACATACCCATCCCATTAACTTCGAACACACTCAGGCAGAGAATCGGCCACCCAAAAGACCAGAATCAAGTTAAGGATAGCTAACCCTCAAGTTTCATCCTCCACTTTTAGATGGAGAAAATTACCAGCAATTGAAAGCCAATAATTTCTTGGAATTGGCCATCCCACCTAATATCAAGATAATTGAAGTTTTGGAAGAGGTAGCCGTGTTAGTCTGCAAGAATTCCAGGCCAAAAAAATAAAAATAAAAGACCAAAAACATGTGGCAGCTTAAAGATTATTATATTTTAATGTAAGCTTTCGTGGATACTTCCACTTCTTTGGACATACAGCACCAAATAATTGAAATCTCCCATTATTGCTGTATTGTGTAGTCATGTAATTTTTGCAATGATTGCAGTTTGTTTTTCAGATTTCATCCATATCTCCTTGATTGAGCAGTAGTTTCTTTTGCTTTTTTGCCCCAATTTTATTAATCCAGACTGTTAGACCCCATTAGAGCTGCTTCCCCTCTTCCTCTTATTGTGCATGAGCCTTCATCTATCTTTACCTTTGAGCCTACAGTACATTTCCCTTTCCAGTTCAGGTTAACAACAGTCTCCTGATGTTCTTCATGCTGTAGCCAGACACATTCAAGCATAACCTGTGGTCTCAAAATCCAAACCTCGCCAATCAGCACCAGTTTCATAACCAGTCATTCACCTGGAGTGTTTTTCTTTCCCTTTCTGTTCCTCATCTGAATACTGGCAGGACAGACAAGAAGACTTATCTCAAAGTCCTTGAGTTTCCTTCTCAGAGCTGATGTGATTTCTTTGTAGTTCCTATTGTCTGTGTCAATTGTTCCCAGGTGGATTAGAAGAAAGGGATATACATCTGTAGATTTTATGAGCCACGGGAATCCTTTTGTCACATCTCTAACTCACCCTCCGGTCCATGGATCTTCAGGTTCAGTCCCACACAGTAGGGAGTCTTCTTTCTACAACTAATTTTCCCTTCCTTTTGCAGGGGGTGGGTTCAGAGATTCTGCTTCAGCTTTTCTCATGTCCTCCAACTATGTATCATTGCTGATGTGCATTTCCAGATAGAATACATACTATATCCATGAAAGAAAGGGGAAAGCCTATTTTTATTACTCAGCCCAATAACTTACAACAAAACCCTCCATACAGATTGTGCATAACCGTTTTCACAGTTCAGAATCATTTGAGATGTGATTCTTCGTGACACTTAAAATCTCTCCCCTAAATTATTTATCAACTGAACTTTTTGCAATAGAAACTGGTACATTCAAAATGGCCAGCCTGTCAGTATGAGTCATATCTTCCTTTGCCAGTTGCCCCTGTGAATCTGCAAGTGTTCCTGTGCTCTCTACAGTGAGAAAGGACTAAAGCACCTAGAACAGGGGTGGCGAACACGAGGCTCTCGAGCCGCATGCGGCTCCCGGCCAAAATGAATGCGGCTCTTTGCCTCTTATCATTATTTTGTATACTGTGGCTCTTTGCCAAGTTTGGATTTTGTTATGCTGCTTCTGAGGAGGGACCTCTGAGGAGAGATCTCCAAGCGTGTAGTCCCGCCCCCAGGCTGCGTCATCATGTCTCCCATCCCCCGGAAACAACTGCATGGGCCAGAGAGCGGGGGGACCCGTGTGTCACATGTTGTGTCACATCTTGCCGTTAGTTCTTAGTGTGGAGGACGCAGCACACGCTCACCATCACTGCAGGATTTTTACCCTCACTCAAAATGGCAAAATGCAAAGCTAAACGAAAATATGAAGATGAACACAGGACATTTTTGGAAGAATGGGAAGATGCTTTCTTCTTTATTGAACGGAATGGGAAAGCGCTGTGTTTAATATGCAATACTATGATATCACATTTCAAGGCTTCAAATCTCCAGCGTCATTTTAGAACTCTCCATGCTAATATTGACAAGGAATTACCCAAAGGTACTGAACTACGCAAGCAAAAATTGAGCACCTTGAAAAGCCAGGTAAAAAGACAGTCTCAAATGTTTCAGCAATTAACCAAGCATGGAGAAACTGTGACCCTTGCATCCTATAAAGTGGCGTGGAACATTGCCCGTGCTAAAAAACCATACAATGAGGGGGAGTTTCTAAAACAGTGTTTTGCGGATGTAATTGAAACCTTGGCTCCAGACAATAAAAAACTCAAAGATACCATCAATGATCTCCAGCTGTCACGACACACAGTTGAAACCAGAATAGCAGACATAAATAATGTGATTGAGTCAGATCTACATGCAGACTTGAACGCATGTGCTTATTTTAGTGTTGCATTAGACGAGTCATGCGACATACAAGACAAGCCACAGTTGGCAATATTTGCGCGAATGGTTTCTGAGGACTGCGTGATTAAAGAAGAGCTTCTCGACATTGTCACATTAAAAGACAGAACTCGCGGTGGTACTGACATAAAAGAGGCAATGACTGCCGTTTTTAAAAAAGCGAATATGTCTTTTTGAAAAACTCACCGCAATAGTCACGGATGGAGCACCGTCGATGATTGACTCAGTAAATGGACTTGTGGGTCTTTGTAAAGGTGATGACGCCTTTCCTGAATTTTGGAACTTCCACTGCATCATCCATCGTGAGCAACTTGTGTCCAAAACACTGAATTTAGACCACGTTATGAAGCCTGTGATGGAGATTGTGAACTACATCCGTACGCACGCCCTTAATCACCGGCAATTCAAGAACCTCATTGCAGAACTTGACGCAGACTTGCCCGGTGACCTGCCACTGCACAGCGCAGTGAGATGGCTCTCAAGAGGCAAAGTAGTTTCGTGCTTTTTTGAGCTTTTGGAAACAGTAAAATTGTTTATGGCAGAGAAGAACAAAATGTATCCTCTGCTTTCAGACCCCGAGTGGCTTATGGATTTGGCATTTTTAGTGGACATGCTTTCACACTTGGATAAACTAAACGTGGACCTGCAGGGGAAATTAAAAACTCTTCCTGAGCTGACACAAAGTGTATTCTCCTTTGTAAACAAGTTGAAGCTTTTTAAAGCACACATTCAAAACAGCAATCTATCCCATTTTCCTTCTTTGCGCAGCACCCTGCAGAAGACCGGTGTTAAAACAGATATAGCTGGATACGTGAAACAACTTACACAACTGCAAGAGAAGTTTACTTTCCGGTTTGAGGACTTGGACCAAAAAAGACCACAGATCACTTTTCTCATCGACCCGTTTAATGCTGACACCGACTGCCTGAAAACCCCACTTGTTACTGATGAGGCAGCGAGTGAACTAGAAATGATTGAGCTACGCGAGGACGATAGACTGAAATCTCTTTTGAAGGAAGGCCATGTTACGTTTTGGAGAGCTGTGCCAACTGAAAAATACCCGTGTGTAAAAAGAGCCGCTCTCAAGCTGCTGTCTATGTTCTCGTCAACATACGTGTGTGAGAAGCTGTTTTCTACTTTGAAACACGTGAAATCAAAGCACCGGTCCATTCTGACTGACACTCATGTAAAGGAACTGCTCCGAGTGGCTACAACTGAATACAAACCTGATTTGCAGAAGATTACTGAAAACAAAAGATGCCAGAAATCCCACTGAGATTATCATCCCATCACTCCAACAAGGTAACAAAAAACACCTGACTGAGCATGATATATTATGTGTTTAATATATTATTGTTAAAATTATATGCTTTTGTGTGAGTGTTTGTCTGTTTTGGCAGGTCACTGCGTGGTGTGGCTCTCTGACTCTCAGTTTAAAATTTTTGCTCTTTTTGTCGAACTTGTTCGCCACCCCTGACCTAGAATGTGTTTCTCCTTTTAGAGGACCAAAAAGGTTGGAATGCTCATGACGACAGCCATAAGTGGGTACGTAGTGGGAATAGAAGCTCATCATATATAAATAGCTGGCGGGAGAGAAGCTTCCTGCTGGCATAGAAGCTGTAATTTAAATCTGGAAACCTAGTGTGGTGCCCGAAGGAGAGAAAAACAGTATTTTCTGGCTTAAGTGGTTTCATGACAGATGTGGCAACTTCAGACTTTCCTGGGAAACACTGGGAGGTTCCCATGCTTTACTTCAATAGATAACAAAGGATCTTCTGATGCCTTCAAGACCAACAGTTTCCATTTGGTATAATTTTTGTCTACTGCAGTCAATACCTGTAATACAACAGACGACATAAGCTTATGTGAATTAAAACTTGCTAGAGTTGAAGGCACCATAGGCTCTATCTTCTGCAACAGAATTTAACACAGCTACCTCTCTGGAACTTGCCATTTTATTATGCATGTGTGTAAATTCTTGCCCATTAATATAAAAGTGTTCTGTTTATATACTGCCCCATACCACTTCAAGTAGTCTGTGGGTGGTTTACAGTTTAATTACAGTATGCAGGCTACACATTGCCCCCACCCCACCCCAGCAAGCTGCGTATCCATTTTGCTGACCTCGGAAGGATGGAAAGCCGAGTGAACCTTGAGCCTGCTACCTGGGATTGAAGCCCAGGTCGTAAGCACAGTTTTACCTACAGTACAGGCATTTGTTAATGAAAAGTTCTTTAAAGGCCTACATCTGTTTTTAGGCAATTGAGTCTTATGTGACATTTCTAGGAATTTTCCAAGGAAACGCATTAGGATAGCCACAATCTCCCAGCTTTTTAAATCTATCCTGATGGTACTGACATGTTCTTTTTCCTTGTTCATGCTAGCCTTTGGTCTCCTAAAAGAGAGAGGTATTTTCTGGGTCTTTATTTTCAGATTGTGAGTTATGTTGTTCCTTTGTGATTGGGGTGTTTGTGATTGGTAGAAAATGAAGTGGGTTAAATTTCTTGTTAACTGTCCAAAGGAGTGTATGCCACTAATTCAGATGGCATACAAATACTTTAAACAGAAAGACAAACAAAAGTTCCTCATAGGACTTAAAGAAAAAAAACATGAAGTATGAGAACTGGTAGCTTATAGCACAGAAAGCAATGTGACCGAATAAGCAAGACATGGTATATTGGGTGTGTGTGTGTTTGCTTTCCTACATCAAGGCCTATCCAAAACCTTCCATTGCTGGGGAAGGGGCAAGATGGTGTCACCTTCCACCATTTCATATAGAAGAACTGGCTTGCAGCACAACCAAACTGGCCACTTTAGTGTAGAAGACACATGCAAAATAAGCTATCTGGTTTCCGTGAACATTTTGTGGCTTGTACCAGTAATCCTGTCTTGCCATATTTTACTGACCAATTTTAGTTTGTCTTCCTCTTAATAATTAAGTATCCTGGGTTGCTTGTTTCTGGATGGTCTGACTCTAAGGCCATTAGAGGGCAAATAAGAATACAATATTGGGAGGCTTTGGGTTCCAAATCCTTGGTCTTAAGTGTGTCTTACATGTTCAGTATTAGTTTCCTTTATACATATACTATTCCACCCTATACCCTTGTAATTTTCATACAGCCCTACCAATGTCTTTTCTTAGAAACACCTTTCCCTTTCCCTATGCACCCTGCTTTAAGCACGGGAATCTTTGCCTCCACTGCTGTTGTTATATGCCATCAAGTTCTGTCCAACCTATGACATCACTGTGAATGTGAGGTCTCCAACATATGCTTTCCTCAACAGCCATGCTAAGTTACTGCAAACTCAAGCTTGTGGCCTCTTTGGGGTGTCGTCAATCCAACTCAGATTTGGTCTTCCTCTTTTCTTGCTGACTTCAGCATTTCCCAATATTACTGTCTTTCCCAAGGAATGCTACTGTATCTTCTCATGATGTTTCTGAAGTAGAACAAGCCCAGTTTCAACATTTTTTTTTGCCTTCAGAGACAGTTCGTGCTTGATTTATCTAGTGCCCAGTGGTTCATCTTGCTTGCAGTCCAGGGAATCTAAAAAGCTCTCCTCCAGCACCATATTTTAAATTAATCATTTTTAAAAACTTGCCAGCTTTCTTTACTGTCTAGCTTTCACACCAATAGAGGGTGAACTAGAATACAAGAGTGTGGATGATCTTGGTCTCGGTCTCCTTCATTGCTCCCCTTCCTTGTCTTAGTTGTTTGATTTCTTGGCTACAGTTTTCCTTTGGATTTATGATTAACCAAGGTATACAAAATCATTTGCTAATGATTTTCTTATCAACATTAAATTTTGTACTTCTGTAGTAATTATTTTATTCTTTTTTAATGTTCAGCTGTAGTCTTGCTTTAGCCTTTTCTTCTTTCACCTTCACCAAAAGTTGTTTCAAGTCATTGCTGCAATTTTCATTCCATCCCCTGAATCTACTCCAACTTTCTATATGTTCTGTTCTGCACAAAATGCACCCTTGTCTATAGAAAACCATCCTGTCTCTCCATATTCTTTCCTAATGGTAGCTTTTTGTTCATAATATAGGTTATGCATCAGGACGATCAAGTGCTGGGGCAGACCAATTTCTTTCCCAACAACCCATTGTTTCTCATGATCCATGTCAAAGACTTTGTGGTAGTCTATAAAGCATAGATTCATCTTCTGAAATGCTTTGGTGCATTCCAGGAGACATCAGATATTTGCAACATGGTCTTGAGTGCCTCTTTTCAGAAGCCAGCTTTTGAACATCAAATCATGCAGTTCTTGGTACATATAAGGTAAAGGCCTTTGTATTCCCGAAGGCTTTCACAGCCAGGATCTGATAGCTGCTGTGAGTTTTTTGGGCTGTTTGGCTGTGTTCTGGATGTTTTTGTTTCTGACCACATCATGCAGCATCCAGACCAGAATCAAAGAACATGAGAGATACTGCAGACTAAAACAACCTGAAAAATCAGCAGTAGCTGAACATACCCTGAAACAAACTGGACATGAAATCCTGTTCCAGGACACAGGGGTACTGGACAACACTACCAATCACTATGTCAGAGTACACAGGCAAGCCACTGAAATCCACACAGTTTAACAAAAAAGAAAGTCTAAAAATCAACAAAGCCTGGCTTCCAGTACTGAAAACTACAGCCTGCAAAAAATCAAAGTTCAGTGATTCCCATCCAGCCACAAACTCCCCTGAATGCAGTAGAACTTCTTAATTCCCCCACCACAATACAAAGATTAACACCTATTCTCCTGCATAGGACAAGTTTCCTCTTTCCCACAACTTTAAAACCACACAGTCTCACTCATTCTATACCCCAGAGCACAGAGAGAACTCCTAGTTCCCCGAGCTCTTTGCCCTCTGAAGATGCCGGCCACAGAGTCTGGTGAAACTTCAGGATGAAAAACTTCCAGAACATGGCCAAACAGCCTGAAAACCTCACAACAGCTATCAGTGAAGGCCTTTGTTGCATTACCTTGTTGAATCATTTTGCTTATATGGAAAATTAATGCTATGGTCTTATGGCCACATTTCTTGCCACCCCCTTTATTAGAGATTAGAATGTATGTTGAGCATTTTCATTTTGTGGGGCATTGTTTCCATATTTGCTGACATATACTTGTTAAGATTTTGACATATTCCGATTCTGTAGCCTGAAATAGCTCTATAGGTATTCCATCTACACTGATATTTCTCCTAGTGCTTTCATAGCAGCTTTCACTTCACTTTCTACAATTGCAGGTTCTTCATCATAGGATTACTCTTCTACTCTATTGGCCAGAATTATGTTACACACAAGCTCTCATAAGTTTTACTGGCAACTAATCAGAAGTGACTATGTTATAGGTTTGTTATTTTTTTAAGGAAAAGGAGATATGTGTTGTTTCTAATTATGGGAATGCCATATTTTCAGTTAGGACAGGACTGCTGACCTTCCTTTCAGCATTGTGATCATGTCTTTGTTGACTTCCCTGCTACTCCTTGCATCAGATGTCTTCATCTGTTTGCAAATGAATCCCAAATAAAGCCCTTGTCAGTGACAAATGAATTTGAACTGGTTACGGCATCATTTCTGGTTTTTAATAAATTTGTCCATAACTGTTGTAAGGTAAAATCCTCCTATGGTACTAGAGAAATGTAGTGCACCATGTTAGCTATTGTGAGATTTCTGGACAGCTGCCCAAACTGAATGTTGTGATATATTCTATTTCACAGAATCTTTTGAGGTCACTGTCCTACTCAGTCACAGCTGAAGCACTAGTTGTCCTGTGCCTTGAATTGTAAGCATTCTGGCGCTGACAGTGAGCAAGCCTTCGTCGCATACACTTAAAAGAGTTTTGTTCACTCACCAGCCAGTTCACATAAATAGAACATTGTACTTATTGGGGGAGGGGGAGCAAGTTCTGTACACCACTTACTCATGGTAATGGTGAGGTGTATTTTGCTGAGTTAACTATGCATTTGATTTAATCTGATATTTTGTTTAATTTTAATGTTTTAATATTATATCATTGTGTGTTTTAGCTTAACCAGTTTTTAAACTTACATTGTAAGCCACTTTAGGAAAAAGGAAGGAAATAAGTAAATATAATGCATTTCAGTTGGCATAGCAAATCACTAAAAGATACTTAATAATGATAAAAAAGTTTTATCTATGGATGGATGTGGCCATTTACTATGAAGTAGCCATTACTCTGATCTGATAAGAACATTTTATGAAAAGTGATACTGCACCTTTCATTCATCACCTGTTACTTTTGATTTTTTCCTATTAGATACTTTGACAAAAATAAAATCTATTTAAACACCTCATATTTAAAACCTTACTCTGTGCTACTGTTTGCAGTTCTGCTCCATTCAGATTCCAGTAAACATGTCTTTCAAAGTTATAATCATCCCACCTTTTGTACACAGAGTCTGATTGTACACAGAGGCTCATGGTTGACTCAGACTTCCATCCTTCCAGGGTCGGTAAAATGAGTACCCAGCTTGCTGCGCGCGGGGGGGGGCAATGTATAGCCTGCATACTGTAATTAAACTGTAATACAAGGCAACAAGGCCACTCTGGGTGGTGACAGGCAGATGACAGAATAGAACAAGCAGATGACAGAATAGTACAAATGGTGTTAAGATGTTTTAGCCAGGCCTTTGATGTAAAGGGACGTCACAATCCTAGCTCTTGAGGTTGGTAAAATATCAAGTATTTTAACTGATAATCACAATGACATAAAGTGCACCAGGAACTGAGGGATACAGAGGATCAAGTGAAAAGATGGTCTGCTATAACCAGCATTTCATGTGAGGTGAAGAACCTGTTTCCCATCAAAATGCAATGGGGCAGTGAGGAGCCTGGCTTTTCACTTCTCATTCATTCTTGTGCCACCTAATTCTTCTTCCATTCTACTTTAAGTAGGCCGTATGTTTTAGAGCCCAATTAAAACCTACAAGCCACCTGGATTTTTTAAGTGGCATGGATACTGTTTTGTCAACAACAGCAGGCCTCTCATTTATCTGTCACCAGTAACTTTTCTCAGACTGATGAAGCTGCTTGGATGAGTCGCAAAACGTTTTGATCTCTCAAGAAAAGAAGTCCAGTTATCATGACTCAACTTCCAGATAACCTCACCCGGATGACTGAGAATCTTCACAGACGAGAACAAGTATGTGAACCTTTTGGAATTCCATGGTCTGAAGTGTTCTTTCCAAATAGTTCAATCTTTGTTTCATCAGTCCACCAAACATTTTGCCAATACCTCTTTGTTGTGCTCTTGGGGTCAAATTTAACTCAGTGCCCTCTTCTTGGTAGGGTAGCCACAGTCCCCAAGTGTCTTTGCCTAACTGCAGACTGATGAATTTCTAAAGTCTTTGAAATCACTTTGTAACTCTTTTTAGCTTCATGCAAATCCACAATTGTTGAAAGCTCTTTTTTGGGAGACATGGCTCACATAAACTATTCTTGTGCAGAGCAAACTCAAAAGGTTTGAGTGGTTTTTATCAGTCAACATAGCTCTAATCCACATCTTCCTAACAAGACCCCAGGCATGGTAACTGATGCCAATTGGCTTTTTTGAGCTCAACTAAAGTGTTCACTTACTTTTCCTATTAGCATTTTGAATGTGTCCAACAAAGACATGAAAGAGTAGATTTTTTGTATAATTTTAGGCACATTATATTTGTCAATACACTTGACTTAGAGATCAGATCACATTATATGACACGTTAATGCAGAACACCACGAAATTCCAAAAGGTTCACATAACTTGTTCTTGCAACAGTATGTACCTCTGCTTCACACTTTAAGTGCCTACCTTACTTTGGAAATACTGTTTTTACAGCAGTAAATACATAAAAAGAAAAATAATAGAAGATACATGTAGAGTGCTATAACTGGCTACAGTTTGGAAATGCTTCAATCAGATGTGGTCACAGCTGTATCAAAATTTGCAATCATCTTACACATCAAGTAGTTGAATGGCACAAACAAATTATCCCATGAAATATCAATCTACCCTTAAATTTTTCCATGTGACACTCTCTGCTTGTTTCACAGAGCTCCCAGCATTCCAGATTATTAAAACTGGAAACTATCTTGGTAACCCAAGTGGAAGATTGTTTTTAAATAGTTCTTCTCCGGTATTCAGGACAGAAAATAAAACGGTGAACTGTGTATGCTCTGCACTGTACATGCATAGCTACTGTCTAACTGGTCCTCTAATTATTATCTTGACTAATCCATCCAGTTTGAATCCCTAATGGACTTATTACTTTGGATCTTGGGGTCTTTCCCACCAGTTCTACACCATTTTTAGTGATGAAGTAATAATCAGAAGGCCCTGTTTTTCCCACCATGGTATACTGTAAGTAAAAGGCTACACACCTCAAGACCAAGTGAGAAATCCATTCCACTGGCAAGACTGGCATGCAGTAAATGGGAATTTTCCTACAGTGTAACGAAACAGCATCAGATCCAATCCTGACCAGCAGCAAATTTTTCCATTTCTCTCTCTTTTCAATTACAGTAGTCTCTCTCGTAAGACAAATGCCCCTTAATTTAAAAAAAAAACCTTGTAAGATGAACAAAATACCCAAAAATAGGAAAACCTTGTAAGATGAATTTTTCCTATGGGATGCCTCGCAAGACGAATTCAATGCATTCCTAGGGGAACCGCATTAAACTGTGTTTCGTAGGACAAATTTTCATAAAGCGAATTGACCCATAGAACAAATTAAATTTGTCTTAAGAGGCACCACTGTATTACAAAAATTCACACTCAAAGTGTGAGCTGAGTTCAGTTGAAAGCATGTTACAATACTCATCTCAATGAAAGGGGCTTGAGGCAAGCCACCAATCATGCAAAGCCAGGTTAGGATGGGCGAGGGGTAAGGAGAACGTGGCCATTCAGACTGATGGCATCTGACTGCAAATCCCATCTGCCCTAGCAAGCACAGTAAATGATGAAGGATGACGGGCACCCCAGTTCAACAAAATTTGGAGCACCACAAACTTCTAACCCTTTGGAAACATCTTGCAGTACTACAACTAATATTTGAATCTGAAAGGCTGTAATAAGAGAGGCTTCATCTCTGCAGTTCCAGTGCTTGGACAGCGACAGCATTTTCTTTCCACAGTAAAATCTCAGAAGGTAGTTCCATCCCTTGACCTACTTAATTCTTTGTATTGCATTTTTCAAGCAACCCACTGTCTTATCCATGGTAAGTCATCCAGAAAACTCTCACGCCCCATTAGGGCTCACTCTTCTACTCAAGAGATACCTGGATGCATCACAGCTTGTTTAGGCAAGAATGAGTTAATAAGTCCCCAATTCTAAAGAGAACAGGGTCTGACTCATGGAAGAGAGGTTAGAACTTTCTGATTCATCTGGAAAGAGTTTTTAATTCAATCTGCATGACTGAAGGCATACAGAAAGGCAAGTGCCTGAACAGATTCAAAAGGGAATTCAGTAATGTGCTGTGTAGCTGTAAAACACTAGGAGGTGAGTAAAGCATGCTTGAAAGAGCCAGGTGAAGCTTCATTAGAAGACAGTTCTGGCATACTTAGTTGTTCCACTGTATTATAATGAACCTGCCCAGGGTCTTATTGGATGCCTGGCTCTTTTGTATTGAATGTTTTTCACTCTCCAGGTCCAGGCACAGCCAGGTGAACCTATCCCAATCTGCAATAGCTTTCAGAGGCCGAGCACCCCCTGAACTGCAATGGGGCCATCAAACAGCTAAGAATAGACCGAGCCATGTTTGCCCAGACACACATGCCACCACCCAGGAATACCTACAGAGGAACTAGACACCTTTATGTGACAGCTGACAAGCAAATGCCCCTACTACTCCCAGTCAAAGTCCTCCTGGTCCCCCTGTCCCTATTTACCATGTGGGGGCACAAAACCATGCACAATGTACACATATATGATCTTTACAAATGGTTTATTGACCCTTCCAACAGTTTTGCAACACTCAAGAATATCAGACAGCTAATAATGAGCTAGTGAGCAGGAGAGACTATCTGCTATCCTAATATATGGACTACACTTCCTTGAAAGCTTGTTGCACCATTTCCCCAGTACTCTTCCAACTCCCTCTTTCTAGTGTACGAATCCATGTAATACTCCCTAGCAAAATAAATCACCGGCATACAACATTCTACAGCTGCCACCCAAAAGGATTATAATTACCACCAAAGTTAAAGGAACATTTAAATAGGTTTAATGTTGTTTTTAAATCCCCTTAACCCCTGTCCCCCATATTTTAAAACTATTATCTCCTACCATGGTTTGCTCCTGTTCAGATTTTCTAAACAACCACAACTCAACAGACCATCTGTTGTATTGTAGCCTTCTCATTTAACAGAGCAGTCCCTTTTCTCTCTCTCTCCACGGGTTGACAAATTCCTCCCACGAAAAGAGGAGAAAGTAACAAGCATAGAGGAAGCACTTGGTCCTTAGAACAGGAGTGTGCGCTCCAGCAGAAGTCGCCAGCTCACCATGCAGCAGGGCCAACACAAGGTTACAATTGTGGCTTGTGCTCCTAACATAAGAAATTGGCATTAAAATTGCTTCTTCATCCAGAAGGATGGATTCTCACGTGGGGCAAAAGACTGACGGCAATAGATGGCATGGCGTTCTCTCCAGACTCTGCCACAACCGAGAGCTTGAAAAAGTGTCGCCCTACTTCCTTCAAACTTGATCCAGCATTTCTGCCAGAATGCAAAATTCTGGAAGTCAAGGCTGGAAGAGCGTAACAGAAGCAGCTCCACCACAGAGCAGTTGAGGATTTCTTCCCACCGAAAGTTAGCAAACCTAACAGCCCCCATTAAACATGGAGCAACGACTTCAGACACACAATACCCCAGTTATGGAGCACAGATTCAATCTTGGTTCTTTGCCAGGAAGAAGAGCGCTGGGCAAGGCAGGTCCAAAGGACATCACAGTCGTTTGAGTTCACTAAGGAAGTCCAGAAGGGCTTTGTGGAATTCCTGAGGCTTGTCAAGGTAACAGGCATGACCGGCTTCAGGCAGCATGACGACTTTGGCTTTGGGGATCTGCTGAAGGCTCTGAAGAGACTGAGTGCCGAGACCAGTGTCACGCTCTCCATAGATGATCAAAGTTGGAGTCTAGAGAGATCAAAACATCAACACATTACCAGTATTCCAAGGAGCTTGTGCAAAAGTGCCTGCAGCATGGGAAATCCACTCTCCCAAGCAGGGCTGCTTAGCAAACAAATGCTGTTCCCTTCAGTGGACTTTTTGGAAGCCTCAGGGGAAATATATTTGTAACTTTTCTGAAATGCTTTTCCATGTGGTAGAAGCATTGAGGATATAAACACACATACATTTAGAGACAATAACAAAGTAAGAGCATTGAAACAATAGATTTAAAAATGCAATAAATCAGGTGGCGAATGGGGAACCAACTCGTAGGTGAAGTGTTTTGGGGAGTTGCAGGGAGGGGGTCCTCAATTGTTCAGATATTCTGACGCCCTGCTCTTGGTTCTGATGCTTGGAAAGGGCAGAGTACAAAGCACAGCTTCTGACAATATCCAACACATCGAGAAGACAGACAGAAAGGCAGACAGATGTTTGGCATACTGCTATCCTACAATGCCTGCTGTACAGCCTTGCTACATGTCATCTGTCACAGAGCAACAGAAGGCCAGGCAATGTCTAGACCAGTGCTATAGCACAAGTGCCAAAGGTGGCATGCAGAGCCCTTAAGGTGGGCATGTGACATCAGCCCCTCACAGTCCCGGCACTTCTACCTCCACTGGGAGCACGCTACTGTGCTCTGTGCAGAGAGACGGGTGAAGGGGAGGCAGTGGTTTGTGGGCTTGTTTGTAGCCCCAGTTTATTCTCCAGACACACTGCTTTTGGGATGCCCAGAGCACCCTCACTGTGGCTGCGGGAAATTCAAAAGCCTGCTCTTGAATCCTCACTTTCCCAAAGGGTAACACCTGAAGCTACCCTGGGTCATATTGCCACTTTGTGAAAAATAGGTGGTTTTTGAATCACAGTTTGGGCACTCTGTCTCTAAAAGGTTCGCCATCACTGGTCTAGACTGACAGAATGGTTAAATCTATTTTACTGTAGATTTAACTCTGTTTTTCAAAGGATAGGAAACTCAATTTTTCCTACCTTTACCTTATTTCTTTCAAGATCTGCCTCTCCTATTGAGTTCTGCCTTGAAACATATATTCAACTCATCATGAGATCATATCCCATGATGCAACCATGTACTTTTTGCCAAGAGGTATGGGAGCAAAGCAGCCTAGAGACTTTCAAGCTGAAGGAAATGTTGGGAACAGCACACTGCTAATAGATAAAAAAAATCACAAAAATAAAATAAAAATACATGTGCTTAAACTTAAATGACTGTAAGATTGTGGTACCAGTGAGGACAGCAAAACTACACTGTCACAGACTTAAGCATATGTGGCACACAGACAGAAAACATGCAAGGATCAGGTAAATCAATGCATTTGAGGGGACTTCTCCTTTCTTCTCTTCTCTGCAGAGCTGCTCTTCAGGTTAGGCAAACAAAACGGTTCTGCCTGCATCTCCATACCTGAAGACGCTTTATCAATCAAGTGTATCATTTGTACAACGGGCTTTGAAATTCAAGCACAAGTCCAAGGAGGAATCATATGAGGGGGAAACCCTAGTGAGCATCCTTGTGCAGGAATAGAGAAAGAGGATAGAAAACACATCTTGACGTTGCTCTCCCCCCCCCCAACTGAAGACAATAACAGCGGCTTAGATACACCTGTGGCCCTTTCTCAAGCACTGTCAACTGACTGGTTCTTAACAAGTGAAGGCTGACATTCTGAACATACCCAATTTCATGCCAGACACCAATTTCTGTGTCTTCTAGTTATGCAGATTATTTGTTCTACACGGGCCCATACACATGGCCGTGGTGGGTGAGGATGATTCCTCTCCTTCACTGAGCAATCCACTGGGATTGTGACTAGATGTACAGTCATCCCCCGCCATTTCTCGGTTCATATATTGCGGTCCCAGTATATTGCGGGACCACAGTATATGAAGGCAAGGGCCCCTAGGGCAAGCTGTGTGGGCCTGTTTGAGGCCTCCTGCCCTTACCCAAGACCTGGTGCTACCCCGAACAGGCCTCTGACAGGCTTCCCAGGCCTGTCAGAGGCTCCAGAACTGGTTTCCAACCAACCAGAAGTGACTTCCGAAAAATTGGAAGTGCTTTCAGGATTGCCAGAAACCACTTCTGGGGCCTCTGACACACCCGAGAAGCCCGTCGGAGGCCCGTTTGGGGCAGTGCCAGGCCTGGGGTAAGTGTAGGAGGCCCCAGACAGGCCCCCAAGTCCCGACCCGAACCAGCATCCGCGTATCACGGATTTTCCTTTATCATGGGTCATGTCGTATCCCTAACTCCCGCAATAAATGGGGGATTACTGTACCTTTGGTATCCCTTCTAAAAACACTCTAGGCTGCAATCCCAGATACCAGTTCTACGGCTCCCGATACCCCTTACCTTGACCTGCAGGTACTGTTCGGCCGGGAAGTCCTTGGTGCCCACTGGTGCTATGGGTACAAAGCCTTTTAGCTGTTCCCCACTGGACAGAAGAAACGGAAGGGAATAGCGTCCACTCATGGAGGAGCTTATCAAAACAGGCTTCTGAAGGCCTAGCTCTTTGAGGACTTGCTGAAGAAAGGTAACACGGCCTGAGGCGGTCTCAACAGCGCCAGAGTGTGGGGAGTCCCCATAGCCTGTGGAAACATGGTCAACTGGGATATCTTGGTTGCCAGGAAACGGGCAACAAAAACAGGGGTGCACAGAAGCAGGGCATTCAATAAATTCTGACTATGAACACGACCTTCCAACATGTATTTCCATAAAAAAGGAAAGAAAGAAAAAGGAAAAAAGGAAACTAGGCTTTGAATACAAGTTCACTCTATGCTGCTTCTCTCTCTCCAGCCACACAAATACACCCAAGCTTGCTCCCTCACATTCAGGCTGCTTCTCCCAAGGAAAGATAAACTGGGATTGTTATTTTTTTAGCCATGGGCCACTCAGAAGAATGTGGCAGGGTCAAAATTCATCTGATTCAGTCTTCATTTAAGTTTTCTAGGATGAGCATGGCAACTGAGCTATGCATCCATTTCAGACCAAATGACTCATTCTCAATATTATAACAAAAAAAAATTACAGTGGTACCTTACAAGATGAATTTAATTCATTCTATGGGTCAATTCATTTTATGAAAAATTTGCCCTAAGAAATATGGTTTTCCACAGGAATGAATGGGAAACTGATTAATCCATTCTGGAAGTCTGAGAAGAGGCACAAAAAGCTTTTCTTTTTGTTCAGACCTCTTTATAACGCACACTTTAAAGGCATGCAGAGCCGGAACAGCCCCCTCGCCCCACAGTGCAATGCAAAAGAAAAGCTCCAAGACAAACTCCAGGTTGTTCCTACCCAAAGTGTTATGAAAACCAATGCAAAAATGATCAAAAGCAAGCACCAAGACAAATCCCAGGTCATTCCCACCAAAAATGCAATGAAAACCAAAGCAAAAATGATGAAAAGCAAGCTCCAAGACAAAGTCCAGGTTGTTCCCACCAAAAGTACAATGAAAACCAATGCAAAAATACAAAAGAAAGCCAGGAAACCTCAGCTCTCTACCTTCCAAGTTCTAAAAGTCCAATAACTGCTACAAAACAATCTCCAGAATGGTTCCAAAACTTGATGAAAAAATTCCTCTCACCTCTCCACAAATTAAGGGGGCACAATGCATCCTGGATAACTTGTTTCAAAATGTGGAATGGATTTTTGTCTTGCAAGGCATCCCATAGGGAATTTTTTATCTTGTGAAGCATGCCTATTCCTGGAAATTTCATTCGTCTTACAATTTTTTCATCTTATGGGGAGTCTGTCTTGCAAAGCACCACTGTATAGGCTACTTCCACAACCAAGGCCCTCCGGGTTTTCTGGATTCCAGTTCCCATCAACCCCACCACGTGGCTAAATCCTGTTGCACTGCAAGCGGCCTCAAGTTAGGAAATCTCCATAGGTATTATCAGTTGCATGACTCAGTCTGCAACAGGCAAAGTCCATGACTAGTTCTTAACTTGAGGCAATTCATCTTCAAAAGTTATGCCTTGTGCACAGCAACACAGTAGGATTTCAGCCACTAGGTCCCATGGTCAGGAAAGATGGAGGATGTAGTCAAAAGCATAGGGATATGTATGAATTCCAATTATTACTACCATCTGGGAAAAGAAGAGGCATCAGCATTATGTGGGAAGACCACCAATTACAGTGATTCCCCGCCTATCACGGGGGTTAGGGACCTGACCTGACCCGTGATATGTGGATGCAGGTAAAGTCAGGCCTGGATGGCCTAGCAGGGGGCTCTTGTACTTACCCCCAGCCTGGCCCTACACCAAATGGGCCTGTGAGGGCCTTCCTGGGCCTTCTGGAGGCCCCAAAAGGGCCTCTCTGCGAACTGGAAGTGACTTCCAGTAAACCGGAAATCATTTCTGAGGCCTCCGACAGGCCTAGAAAGGCTCTTGGAGGCCTCAGAAATGATTTTCAATGATCCAGAAGTCACTTCCGGTTTTCAGGGAGGCTCTTTTGGGGCCTCCAGAAGGCCCAGGGAGGCCCTCGCAGGCCTGTTCAGGGGAGCTCCAGTCCTGGGGTAAGTATGGGAGGCTTGAAACAGGACTTTCCCCCCTTACCCTAGGGGGCCTTTTTTCATATATTGTGGTCCTGCGATATAGCGGGACCGCAGTATAGGAACCGCAAAAGGGCGGGGGACCACTGTATTCTAGAAAGACAGAGGCTAGATGAACGCCACACAGCTGAGCTGAGCTGAGCTGATCATCTTTGACAAAAGCCTCTAGGGAGCTTGTGGTACCAAAGGCAGAACATTCAAGAAAGCAACTTATGTTACTATCCCCCCTTTTCAACTGCACGTTACCCATGACTTGTGGCTCTGTCTTGTCGAGCAATCAGACTCAAAATGCATCGCTTGGCATTAGAGTACCTTCTAACACATGCTCCAATGGCTGTAGGCAGTAAACCACCTTGCACTGTCAGGTCAGCCAAATGTTTCTAAGCTAGTTTCCTTCACATCTTTATGGCAATCTGTAACTACAGCAAAGAATCCCAGCATAGGGACAGAGCACTGTTCCCTAATGAGCACCATGTTCTCTGAAAGAGGAATCCCTCCAAGAAGGAAGGGCACTGCTGCCCCACTTGCCACAGCCTTCAAAGATCACAGATTTCTCGCACAAATGATTAAACCTTTGGCAGAGGACATGCAGCCCAGGGGTTCTCCCATCCGGATACCAGAAGGCAAGACTCCTTTCCCTTGATATTTCTGCTGCTTTTCTCCATGTAAATACTGAAACACTCCCAGAGTTTTTCTTCAGTTGGCATTGACCTCAAAGAGGAGGAGGTGGAGGAGGTGAGCACAGGGACAACTCCCCAATCAGGACTGATATTGCTGGTCCTTCCGCTTTTGTTCACTGCCTCGGCCACAAACTCGAGATACTCGAGATATATATGTCAAATTGTCTAGTTAGTCCTACTTGTCAGCTGAAAGGACCAAATACAGAAGGCAGTGTCAACTCTAAAGTCTACTTGCGGGGTCTGCAGCATATACTTACCTGGCAAGTCAACAGCTACTGCACGATATCCATTTTCACAGAGTAAAGACAGGGTCCCCAGTTCCTCCCATGTCTTAGAAGTGAAGGACTGGCCGTGTAGGAAAATCACAGACAGCCTGTTAAGAAAACCAAAGATCTGCTGAAATGACAGGAAATTCTAGAGTTTTGTCAGAGGAACAAAAATGGCTCCATCCAAACGCAGTGGTAGCTTGGATTAGGAAAAGTGGTTTGATCTACTGTGGGTTGGAGCAGAGGGGATGCGTGCTTCAAAGTTCATGAGAAACATCCACCCTAGAATGAAGTAGGAAAATATCTTCAGATGTTTCCAGCTTCAACTCCTGCTATTTCTTGCCATTGGGCGGCTGGGAGCTGAAGTCCCAAGTATTGGGGCGACCAAAGGACGTTTGCCTCTGACTGAGAACAACATGAAGATAGTGAACAAGGAGAGTATTCACACCATGTCATGGCATCTTGCAAACAGTGAGGTTAGTCTGACATGACAGCTATTTCTATCCCAGTTTTTAAAAGGCCACCCAGGCATTCCTGCTGTAACAGTACAACAGGAAGCACAGTGGTCTTCTAACATAGGAAAGTAAAGACACTTTAAATGGTATGTGTATGATCACCTACGTTGTCATGAAAATTAATTGACAGCAATGCATGCAACCTCTCACAACACTTTACCTGTGCCTCTTGGCACAGTAGTTAAACTGCTATACTGCAGCCTTAACTGTGCTCATGACCTGGGATTCAATTCCAGGTAAGCAGGCTCAAGGTTCACTCAGCCTTCCATCCTTCCAAGCTTGCTGGCCCGGGGGGGGGGGGGGGAAGGAGTAGGCAATGTGTACCCTGTGTCATTAAATTGCAAACCATCCAGAGAATCCTTTTAGTGCTATGGTGAGTTATGTAAGCAGCACACTTTGCTTTTACCACCTACAAACACATACAGGACTCCAAATTGCAAATACCTTCTAAATGGAACAAAAAAAATTAAGAACCTCGGGGATGATTGTGATTATTCAGAACTACAAAAATAAGATCACTTTGTAACATGTGCTAGCTGAAGAAAATATATTTAGACCTTGCTGAACAGCAGCTATACAACTGCTGCACAAAAAAGCAGTTATCTGAGATGTCTGCGGGTTAGTACAAACACAGGACAAAAAGTTATCCCCATCAGCAGAACTCAAGAGCATCCTCCTCCTATGTCAACCTTCTCTGCACTTGACCAGAAAAAAATTCTACATCTCTGTTAGAGGATCTGTGCCAGTGACTAAACCTAAGACACAAATGTAGTTAACCACAGCAATTGATGGAATTTGTCGTGCAGAGGCACTAAAATAACAGAATTACTAAAATATATTTGTCCTCCTACCTACAGGGTAAGAAATCCATTGTAATAAGACAGGGCTGTCCAACTTTGAACAGGCCGAGGTCTACTTTTTCCGGCTCAAAGTGCCTGAGAGCTACTATACTAAAACCAATACTTACGGATTTTATCCATTCCTTCCAAGCACATGGTCATAAGTAAAAAATTTGTAAGTAGAGCAGCAGTTTCCCATAGGAATGCATTGAAAATCAATTACAGTGGACCCTCGTATAACAAACGGTTTGTATAACATAACATCTGTACAACATACAAAATTCTGGATATGGGAAATTTGCTTAACAGAATCGCCTACCGGGCAAATCCATACAACATAAAAATGTCTGTGATTAGGGATTACTCTGTTTTCAATGCATTCCTATGGAAAATTTGTTTAACATAATTTCATTTGGAATGAATTAATTCCTTTATACAAGGTACCACTGTAATCTGCTATGGAGGGAATTCTCCAGGGGGGAAGAGGAAGAGAGATGTCACTGTACAAAGAAAGGAGATGGGCACACCTGCAGCCCCACTTCTCACCCCTCTCCTCCTCTCTCCTCCCTCCACTCCGCACCAGCAACTCAGCTAGTCACAAGACAGTGGCACGCCAATCATCTGGCCGGTGGGGGGAACAGGGGACTGTGCCTTGGCCTTGAACTGCCCCACTCAGCTGAGAAAGTGGGCTGGCAGACCCAGAGCTTTGCTGGGGCAGTGGTGGTCCTTGGGGTGGGGCAGGGAGGGGTGGAGAACTTATCCCCTCGCTTTTTAAATTGATGGCTGGCAGGCTACTTTTGAACCCTTTGCGGGCTACCAGTAGCCCACGGTCTACCTGTTGGGCAGGCCTGTAATAAGAGAACTGTAGCTACCATTTGGGGAAAATATAGCAATTATTCCAGGATTAATTTTTATGAAGCATGGCAGTGGTGGTGGGAAGTGTTACCAGACTACTTTGTATTCAAAGATGATAACCACACTGGTTTAACAAAGATCATTTTGTAGCAATCAATTCAAGCTCATTTGGAATCATCTCTAGAACAGCAATTATTAGGGGAAGACTGGCTGGCACCACAACGGAGGTAACAGTGTGGCAGACGGCCCAGAGGGAGAGGCCACTGGGTGGGCTCTTTATTCATCAAAACAACGCGGGCCATTTGCATCTCTCCGATTAGGAATTGAGAGGGCCGCTTACCTTTCAGGAGAAGGGCCCCCCTCCTTCTGTGCCAGCACAGCTTCTCTGAAGAAAACCGGAGAGCCTTGCAGGACTGTCCCCGTGGTGATTGTGACATTGCCAGCGCCCGGACCCTTCTTGGCCTCTTCTTCCATGGCTCGTGGTTTGGGGATGTCTACCGAGGAGGTGAACCTCTCGTGCTGGATGGCAGGAAGCAGCAGGTAGAGGACGAAGGTGATGAGAATGCCTAGGACCAGCAGCCCCAGCCTGTTGCGGATCAAAGCCATAGTCATCTTTTCTGGAAAGAATTTGGAAGAAAGAGGGAAAGAAAGGGAGAAACAGATGGCTGGGGTCACTAAGAGCTTCTGTCACTCTATCTACTCACGCTAGACAGCTATTCATGCAAGGCTCGACTCGGCCAAACCTCTGCCTGTCCTTTTCTTTTCATCTTGCCAACTTTGGCTGTGCCCCTTGCGTCACACCCTTTTCATTTTGATCTCTTTATTCAAGGATTGTATCTCCCAATTTAGCCCTCCGAAGTCTGAGATCTTCCAAGCGAGTCCTTGTCTCGGTCCAAGCACAATTACAGGCACATTTCTTAAGGGCCCAAGAAAAGGCATTTTCAGGGGCTGCTCCCAGTCTATGGAGTTCTCTCCCACACAGGGCAAGACTGGCCCCTTCTCTTACAGCCATTATGCCGGCACATGAAAACTTTCCTCTTAAAAAGCTGGGAAGTCAAATCGCTAAAATTTGGCTTTGCTGATTTGCAGTCTGTTTTACAGCCGAACTCGTAGCCAGCGATCACACAAGACCTGCAGATTGATTCAGGAGTTCAGTGTTCACCCCCAATGCAATGATATTCGCATTGCAGCCTACAGGCCTCTTTCTTTGTTTCCTTCCTCTGGTCCCACCTCTGCCAATCCTTTTATGGTTTGCTGTCAAGCCGCTTGGTGGGAACTGTTTTAGCTTTTAAGTCCAAGGCACCAGATGTTCTATGAATGGGGTGAGGTGGAGATCTCTGATAGCAGCTGGTATCCCTGGAATCGTACAAGTTTTGAGCTCTTTCTGGAAGTTGAGTCATGGCACCTGGACTTCTTTTCTTGAGAGACTGAAATGTTTTGCTGCTCATCCAAACAGCTTCAGTTGCCATGACTCAGTTTGCAGATAAACTCCCCATTGATAACTGAGAATCTTCACAGACAAGATTTGAGCTCCCATTTTGTTCTCAAAGCTCCTCAGCCTATGTTCAGCCACCAGGCACCCCACTGCCAACTCTTTAACCAGAACCTTGTGGTTCATGACATTTATTTATTTATTTATTTATTTATTTATTTATTTATTTATTTATTTATTTATTTATTTATTTATTTATTTTAATTTTTATTTTAATTTATTTAAATTTATTTAATTTTAATTTAAATTTATTTAAATTAAACTTGGTGGTACAACAAGTTGGTTTCCACACCTTCCATTTGGTGATCTGTCCCTGCTAGGTGTTTTTCAAGCCTTTCCATTCCACCTGAGAAAGAAGGAAGCCAAGGGTGGGCCTATGGCAGTGTTGGCGAACCTTCGGCACTCCAGATGTTTTGGACCACAACTCCCAGAATTCTGAGCCTAGATTGCCAATGACAAAGGGCTGTGGGAGTTGTGGTCCAAAACATCTAGAGTGCCAAAGGTTCACCACCACCGGCCTATGGTATCCTGCTCAGCTATTATCTATTCCAAAAGCCCTTGTCCAGAACATGCCATGGCTGAAGAAGGGTCTACACCACAGGCTCTTCCACACTCAGAAGCACCGTGCTTTTGTCTTTGGACATCGCTAAGCCATTAGCTAATTTGCTTTTTAGTTAAAATAAATGAAACATTAATGTCTTCTCAGGGTGAAGACACCACTCCTGCTGAGGAAAGCTCAACCTATGCACGGCTCTTGCTTGTTTTAAGTGGAACAGGGCACACCCTTGTCTACAGGCCTCTCCTTTCTTCTTTTTACCTTTTTCTTATATGCAGCTTTTTCCCCCTTCCCCTTCTCCAGCAGCACTTAGAGTGGCAGAGGTGGGGTAGGCCTTGTTGAAGGAACAGGAACAATATGAAATCCTTTGCTGGCTCTCTTCCATCTTGCACAGAGGCCAAGTGTGAGTTCTATTATTCACTGCATTACACCCACACCCACCTTCCCGATCCACACATTAGAAACAGTAAAGCTTTGTCACTTTCTGTTCTAGCAACAGGTGTTCGTAGACGCTACAGGCAAGAAACTGAAAAGGTCACCTAGCATGTCTGCCCAGACTCTAGGAAACCTTCCTCAAATGTAATACATAGAACACAATGTGACACTTTTTAAAAAGAATAGTTGGTTCAGGATTTAGGTGTCAATCAGTATTTTACACATGCTTCTAAAGATGCTTCTAGAGAATGATTTTACTAGGCAACCACACTGGCGCACTCATGGAATTTTGTGGGTTTTTGTGGATTTTTAGCTTATTTTCAAGGAAGGAGCCTCTCTTATTTTTTTCACTCCAAAGAGATAACTATACCATCCTCAATTTTCCCACTTTTTTGTACTTGCCAAGGGAGAAACATTAAGAGTGATGAAGACAAAATATCCAGGCAATGTCTTATTATTAATACTAGGCCTCCTTCTGGGAGCCGGAGGTAGCTCCAAAATACAAAATGTAAATAAATGAAGGCCTTGTGTGTTTTTCTTTGCTATACCTTGAGTCTTGCTCTATGGCAGTGTTAGTGAACTTATGGCACAGATGCCATAGGTGGCACTCTGAGCCCTTTCTGTGGGCACCCGACATCGCCCCTTCACAGCCACCTGTATACAGGTTAAAGTGCTGTATTGGCATTTTGCGAAAAATTAGGTTTTGAATCACAGCTTGGGCACTCGTTCTCTAAAAGGTTCACCATCACTGCTCTATAGTGTCACATTTCAAAAAAGAAAAAAAAAGGTATCTCGCTTTAACCAGGTGTGGGATACACCTCACTTGCCTCAATGAGTGAGGGTGAAGATGCTTCACCCCCAAAATTTCAAGGGTCCTGCTGCTCATGCTAGCAGGAGCCACCTATACAGGCCTCCTTCCAGATGTTTTTAGACTCTAAGTCCCCTGCAACATCTGGGAACACCGTTCCCCATCTCTCCTCTAAACCTTGGTGAGTTAAAACGACCCACATGCACCATTCATTGTATAATAATAATAATAATAATAATAATAATAATAATAATAATAATAATAATAATAATACAGTGGGCCCTTGTATAACAAACAGCTTGTATAACATAAAATTTGTACAACATAAAATATTCCAGAGATAGGGGAAATTTGCTTAACAGAATTGCCTATGGGGCAAATCCGTACAACATAAAAATGGGATTACTCCATTTTCAATGCATTCCTATGCGAAATTTGTATAAAGGAAAATTTGCTTAACATTAATAATAATAATAATAATAATAATAATAATAATAATAATAATAATAATAATAATAATAATAATAATAATAATAATAATAATAATAGAAAAACTAGACGCACGTTCAGGCAGCTCGTCCTCCCTCCCCCCCAACACAACACACACACACACACACACACACACGCCAAGCCTTGGGTGGAAAAGAGAAATTCCCTTTGCCAATGTCCCCCCCCTCCCTCCCGCCCGTCTTCCCGGGCCCCATGCAACCCGAGGGCCGGAGAGAGAACAGTCGCCCTTAGGCCACCGCGCGCTCCAGCGCCTCTTCCCCTCCGCAACCCATGCGCAGCGGCCTGCTTTCAGCCCCAGGCAGGCAGGCAGGCAGGCAAGGGCGGATGCAACGCTCCTCCCCCGCCAAGGGCCGGCCGGACGCCTGGCCGGCAGTACCTGCACTTTGCAGCCTCGGCGGCCTCGCCAGCAACAGCTGGATCCCCTGCGCCGCCTCCGCCTCCGCCCCCTCCCTCCCTCCCTCCTCCTTTCCTCCCCCCCCCCCGCAAACCTCTTTCCTCGCTCCGACCCCGGCGGCAGTCAAGCTCCGAGTTGCGTCACGCTCGGAGCCCCTCCCGCCGCCGCCTACCCGTCCTCCCCCGCCTCCAGTCTTTCGGGCCCCACCTGCCGGCCGAGGGGGGGAACTGCGCCGGCCTCCCCAAGGGAACGCGGGGTCGAGGCGCGGGCGGTGAGCAAGGGCGAGCCCGCGCGGTGTGTGTGTGTCCTTTCTGGGCACAGAGATGGGGGTTCAGGAATCTGAGCAGAAGCTCACTAATGGCGGAGCGGTTCTTTCCGCCTCATGAGGAAGTTGTGTTCTTCTGTTTACTTAGTAATTAGTTCTGTTTGGCGGTTGCAGCCCCGATTCAGAACAGCCCCAAGTTTGGAAGCGTTACTTTTTGAGGGACTGCAGCTCCCCATATCCCAACCAACACACTTGGAAGTCCCAAAAAGTAACGTTTCCAAGCTATGGGAAGGCCAGCCCCCCCCTTCCCAATTCATCTTCACAATGCTGTTAAGTTGCCTCACGGTGAAACAAAGTGGCTGACCCGTCCCTTCTCAGTACTGTATACTGTACTCACTGTACTGTATTTGCTCAAGCTAGCGTTTTTACACTTCAGTGGCCCTTTGAGGCACACGCCCTGGCAAAGTGGCACGATGAAGTGACTTTATTTTTTTATTTATTTATTTATTTTATTGGGTTGTTATACAGCCCATCTGGCAGCAAGGCTTAACAGAACGGGATACAGGAGAGTGTGGCAACCACCAGCATATATGTGCACCAAATATATACAGTAACAGTATACAGGAGAGTGTGGCAACCACCTTAGTCAGCATATATGTGCACCAAATATATACAGTATACTGTATTTAATAATGCACCTGCATAATTAGCATATAAAACAACATACTTGATAATCTACTAGAAATGGGACATTATTATTCAGTTCATAAATCGACAAAGGAGAATGAACGAGAGTAAAGCTGAGTCATCATCTGGGGTGCCACTGAAGTGCCGACTGAGCAGCCTGTTCTAGATGCAGTGCAATCTAATCCACCCTCTTGGCTCCTTGCAGTTATAGAAGAGGTGCCATGTTAAGTAAGCCAAATACCCAAGGCTCTTAGGCTAATGAATATTCAATATGTTCCTATAATTCCTATTTCATCCACTATTACATTTTCCCCTCCTCATATGTCTCAGAAAATTGCCATGCCCACAAATACTTGCATTAAAATATCATATTCTTTAAGGTGCCATATCTTTTTGTCTTTTTTGTTTTGTTCTGATTTGTGTGGTAGGGAGGGGTTTTTGAATTTTACCTCATGGCTACTTCTCTGATGTTGTGAGCAATGGAGTTCACATCACATAAGGAGGTGCAGGTGTCTCTTCAGGTCTCCTGCTCACATTAGACAGAGGGAGAATAAATATTGTCTCTGGAATCCCAGACAAACATGAAGTTTATCAGATGATAGTCCCTTTCCCTCAAAATGCTTACACCATAAACCAAAATCTTAGGATGTGAATAAAGATATTATAGTAGATTGCTTAATTTTTATGAGTACAGAAGCAGCATTTTAAATAAGACTATCTTGTAATAAATGACAGTAGGTACATAAAAATGGGGGGGGGAATCCTCCAACTTTATTGGGTTAAAATTTAATTTGAAACTATTTTTAACCTTAGTTTTCATGTAGTAGCCCTCAGACTCTTTGGGCTGGAAAAAGTAGACCTCGGCCTGTTCAAAGTTGGACAGCCCTGTTGTACCACTTGAATCTGAATCAGTAGTAGCTTCTTCATCTGTATAATGATTTATGGGGTTACATACCCCTAACAATTGTGTGGCACCATTAGGAGGAGGGGCCGGTAGACCACTTCTGAATGCTTGAAGGCTAAAAGTCCTGGGGAAGGTAACCATAAATCGAATTGACTTGAAGACACATAATTAATCACAATTTCCACATCTGAGTTTCTCCTCCAGATCACTCCAGTTTCTGAATTTAGATGAAAAGTGTTGGGAGCTTTTACAACTTCATATTATGTGCTCCATGCTTCCCCCTCTCTTTTAGTCAGAATCTGTTGAGATCTGTTTCTGAAAACAGTCATGTTTGCCAGTTTGCTGTTTGATCTATTCAATGGTAAGTAAAACATGTTTTTTAATTCTTTCTCCATGTCTCAGAGTGATTATTGAGACTATAAGTGCCCACTGGCCTTTTCACACGACCCCTAAAATCCGCGGCAAATGGCTCCCAGATCCAGAGCTTAAAATTGTTTCCCCACCAGCTCCGGAGTTTACAAAAAATTAAGTGCGACCACGCCCACCTAAGTGCGTCCCAGGGCACTTGTCAAGTACCTGGTCTCCGGAGCTGAATATTTCTGATGTGGATGTTAAGTAGTGAGTGCCGGGCTCTCCTCACCTTGTGTTTGTTTTTTTTTGTCCCCACCGCCCCTTTAAGAGACAGGAATCATGACAACGACGGGGCTGGGGGCAGCTTCCACCGGCAGACAGAGGTGAGCCTGCGTTTTTTTCTCCCTTTTTTTTTCTCCCTCCCCTCACGCAGACAGGAGCAAGGAAGTGCAGAGGGGGTGGGAACACAGGAAGAGCAATGAACCCCCAAGATCTCTGGCCCGAATTTAAATCTTTTGGCTCAAACTTCCTGAACAAAATGTGAGCTGGCTAAAGTGGCTCTGTTGACTTTTTCTGTGCTGAAATTTTGCTTTATGTTTATTTTATTGTGATTTAATATTGATATTTTATCTCTTTCCCTCAAATCACCCTGGGCATTTTACTGAAGGGAATCTAAAATTAATTTAAATAAAATATTAACATTATTAGTGTAGCACTTCCTTTGAAAAGAGCTCAGAAACTTCAGCAGGTCCAAAATGCTGTAGTCAGATTGTTTACTGAGGCTGTATACAAAGATCACATAACCCACCTACCCCTTACAGCAGCTCCACTGGCTGCCAATCTGTTCTCAGGCACGATTCAAAGTGCTGGTTTTATTTATTTATTTATTTATTTATTTATTTATTTATTTATTTTAATCCCATCAATCTAGTGGCCAGAACATTACTCTGGAATCTGGATGGGTTACAATAACACAATGTACACATATAATAAAACTACAGGAATAAACTAATAAAATATCACACAAAACTACCTAAATCTCTAAAAATAAAAGAACTTACGCAAAACAATATGTATACAGTATATACTGTAGGTAAAAACCTGTGAAGCCCTAAACGTTTAACTATCTCAAAGACCGTGTATCCTTCTGTAAGTCTGTCCGGGTGTTAAGATAATCAGGATTCAGGAGAGGACTTTATCTTTGTGCCACTACCTTCACAAGTGCACGTGGTGGGGACACAGGAGAGGGCCTTCTCTGTTGCTGCTCCCAGACTATGGAACTCCCTCCCACAGGAAGCCAGGCAGGTTCCATCTCTGCTGTCCTTCTGCAAACCAGCAAATATCTTTGTATTTATTTATTTATTTATTTATTTATTTATTTATTTATTTTTTATTTATTTATTTATTTATTATAGATTATTTTAACCCCACCTTCCTCCTTGGAGAAAGGACCTAAGGCAGCTAGACTTTTCTTTAGTTACACACTGTCTGGAAGTCGTTTTAAAATGAGACGGTTTGCATTGTATTGCTTCTAAATCTGTTTAGCAATGCTTTACATAACATTGGTAATACAATGGTACCACTACTTACGAGCATCTCGACTTAAGATCAATCAAGTTAAGAGCGAAAAAACCGCTGACGTTTTAACTGCTGCCTTACAAATTTTAGATGTGGTCTGCTCTACTTGCAATTTTTTTAAAAAAGAATTATTATTTTATTTTATTTTATTTTATTTTTTAGATAGGGCTGCTCTACTTAAGAGTTATTCAACTTAAGAGCATGCATTCGGAATGGATGAAACTTGTAAGTAGAGGCACCACTCTATAATGAATTCATTTAAAATTTGAATAATTCATAGTTTTGGCTTGAAT
Source organism: Phrynocephalus guinanensis (assembly GCA_037367245.1). NCBI lineage: Eukaryota > Metazoa > Chordata > Lepidosauria > Squamata > Agamidae > Phrynocephalus > Phrynocephalus guinanensis. Next base: position 47,052,165 of record CM074734.1, read on the forward strand.
ATTGTGATTTAATTAGGTGAACCTCCTTGGGTCTGTTCTTAGGAGAAGATAAGGTAAAAATAGATAGATAGATAGATAGATAGATAGATAGATAGATAGATAGATAGATAGATAGATAGATAGATAGATAGATACTGTTGAGGGGAAAGCAGAAGCTGCAGCCCTGGCTCAGTTAGTAGACTTTCTGTCCCATATCAGTTTAATCTGAAGCCTGGTAGAACTGCTGTGCTGTTCTTCAAATATGCATTGCCTAAAATCTGCAGGTGCATTTCCTTCCACATCCTGTGATATATGGCCCCCTAGTTACAGTAATCAAAATGGGTATTTGAGCCATTATTATCAAAGAAACACAGGAGGCACCCCGGGTGAGTAAGAGGGCTTATGCTTGCATACATGAAGTATCAGATTCATTTACTTGTGTCTTAATTTAAATCTTCAGGGAGTGTGTGTTAAGGTAAACAGGTCATGTGAGCCGTGTCTTCTGATACCCTGGAGAACTGCTAAGAGATGGAATAGATGCTACTGGGATATCTAGATGAATAGCCTGCCCTGGTATAAAGCAGCCTTGTCTGTTCCAGGGGGCATCTGTTCCATAACAGCATAACTTGCTTACAGTTGTCATGGGAGAGAGGCTGTAGCCTGGCCGAGAGACAGCAGGGAGCATTCAGCACTCCCCCCCCCCCCCAAGATTCACCTTCATTGTGTTTCTCCTGCCAATACCATGGATCCTCCCTCCAGTATTTTTGCTGGTGACAACTGCACACGGGACCAACTTAGGGTGCCACTGCGCAGAGAAATTGGGAGTGGGTTGGACTGGGCTAAATGGGGTCACTTAAGGTGTCGTAGAAGTGTGGTGTGCCATTTTGTATGACGCTTGCTTCCACATGCAAGGATTGGGTAGTTTGGGATCAGGAAATCACATTGCACCTCAAATGATCCTGTTTGGCCGACCTCCCTTTAAAAAGAAAGAAAAAAGAAATAGAAAGAAACACACACATACATGAAGATTCCCCTTCTTGTCCCCTCCTGTTTCCTCCTCCTCCTCCTCCTCCTCCTGGGATCAAGCTATCATTAAAAAATAACTCTTCCCCCCCTTAAAAGCCATTATATATCAGTGCTGCCCTACAAAGTTTTAAGGCAGGGAAACCCCCATCTCGCCTTCCACTGCCTCTTCCTTTCAATTTCCCAGCATCATGACATGATTGTTAAGCAACCACATGTTGTGGAATTGAAAAAAATAAATGGAGCGATTGCATCCACACCAACCTCACCCACAAACAGTAACCCTGACAGACAGGGAGCCCAAAAGCTGTCGGTAGGCACGCAGCAGGGACAGGTTGGCTCGCAATGGCACTGGCATCATGTGGTGGCCAGGAAGAGGAGTGAACCAGCTGGTCCCCCAGAGGGGGCCAAAGCCCCATCTGGTTGCACTCTTGCTTTGTTAGGTACCATTTGGGATTCTGCCTACTGCCTAGAGGCTCTATGTACATCCGATCTCTCCTGATTTTGGAAGCTAAGCAGGATCGGCCCTGGTTAGTACTTGGATGGGAGACCACCAGGGAATACCAGGTGCTGTAGGTGCCTGGAGTAGGAACTTGCAATGGGGTCATGGACATGGGGTCATGAAGAGTCAGTCAGGACTGTCACAACACAACACAACACACACACACACACACACACACACACACACACACACACACACACACTTGGGATTATAGCAACCTGTTGTTCTGTGCCATGAAATTACTTCCAACGTATAGTGACTTCATGACCTCCAAAATGTCCTGTTGTTTATGAACAGTTCAGCTGAGATCTTATAACCAGAAGGCTGTGATTCCTTTTATTCAGTCAACTCACCTCATGTTGGGTTTTCTTCTCTTCCTACTCCATTCCAATTCTGCTAATATAAAAATTGTATCCTGTTTTCTTATAATATGTCCACAGGGTGATAGTCTCTATTAAGCTCTTTTACCCTTTAACAATAATTCACGTTTGTTTTGATTTAGAACCCCTTCATGTGCATTTCTCACCGTCCATGCTATCCATAAAGTTTTCCTTCAACAACCAGTGTCTCATGAGACATCTTTACACTTCAGCATCTTTTCTAATTCTTTCATGGTCGCCTTTCCCTACTCCCACTCTTTTGATTTCTTTGCCAAGGTGTACAAAATCTTTAATTATTTTCATTTTTTTCATTGTCAGCATTAAAACGATGTATGTCTTCTATAGTAGGTTTTTTTTTTGGACTGTCATCTTTCTTTTATACGTTCTTCTTTAACTTTCTTCACTTGTTATTTCATGTCTTGGTTATTTTCTGCCAGAAATATGATGTCATCTCTGTGTCTTACTGATACTTCCACCAATGTTCATCCCCAGATCTGAATTTAATCAATTTTTCATATGACATAGATCACACTGGGAGGTAAATTAGACTTGTCTGACACATTTGCTGTTGGGAACCATTCTATTTGTCCATGGTCTGGGCTAACAGTAGCCTCTTATCTAGAGTACAGGATATAGAATATTCTATATACTAAAATAAGAAGAAACTCTCTAGATGTCCGAGGGTGCAGAGGTACCTGTTAAGATCAGCACATAACAGGAAAATTACAGGGGTCCAAGTGCTCCATCTGGAAGATCCTAGACTTGAACAAAATGGAGACACATTTTAGACCTTTATCCTTTGGAGTAGACAATATTTTCCTATTATATAATACAGTACTGTATATCCACATCTTGCCTTATATGGTTGCAGTTTCCCTTATTGTAGAATATTGTTGAGACACACCCATTTTCTTTAGAACAATCCATAGCTTTTCGTGTTTATTTATTTCACTTACTTAATGTTGAACAGATCAAATAGCATACTGACAAACATGACTGTTTTCTGCAACCAACCTCAACAGACTCTGGTATTCCTTCTCCAACCTAGTAGCATGATTTTGAATGCTTGTTGTCATTTAAAAGCCTCACCAACCTCTGTACACCTATAAACCAGCATTTATTTCTGGGCTAATTTTAATTTTCTTGCATTGTTTTTATTTTTTAAGCAACAAGATTCCTTCCATTGCACAAGCACATGAGGATGTTGGCTGCAGCTATGAAATTTTAGCTGTAGGAAGCCAAGATCCTCCTGGTGATAGCATGCCATTTATTTATTTATAAGTTTTCATTTCTAAGTGCAGGGATCCAAATTAAAAATGATGAGATACATTTGTGGAGGATAAATATATAAACAGAGAACAGAGTACAGTAGTTACATGGAACATCAATATCCAGTTGCAGTATGCCACAGAATACTTGTTGTTGGCGAATTGGTGACAGCCAGAAGCTGATTCTTTCCTGTCCTGCTTGTGGACTTCTTGGCACCCATGTGGTCTCTTCGTGCTTAGAGTGCTAGGTTAGGCCTGGGGGATCCAAGTTCAAATCTCAATTGAGTCATCAAATTCTCTTGACATGGATGGCCTCCAAGCAAGGGGGGGCATATATCTCAAGCTAACATTTTGAGGTAAATAACTCCTCCTGCTTGGGCCATGAAAGGTGACATAAGAACATAAGAAGAGCCATGCTGGATCAGGCCAAAGGCCCATCTAGCCCAGCTTCCTGTATCTCACAGTGGCCCCACCAGATGCATCTGGGAGCGCATGAGACTAGATATCTGTCTCCTGATACCACTCCCCTGCATCTGGCCATTGAAGTACCCTGGTTTTAAGCCTGGAGATTACACATCTCCATCAGGGTTTGTAACCTGTGATGGACTTTTCCTCCAGGAATCTGTCCAATCCTTTTTTGAAGGCATCCAGGCCAGATGCCATCACCACATCGTGTGGAAGGGAGTTCCACAGACTAACAACGCGTTGGATGAAAAAATATTTTCTTTTGTCTGTTCTTACTCTCCTAGTCCTCAATTTGAGTTTATGTCCCCTAGTTCTGGTATTTTGTGAGAGGGAGAAGAGCTTCCCTCTATCCACTTTACTCATGCCCTGCATTATTTTGTATATCTCAGTCATATCCCCCCTCAGGCGCCTTTTTTCCAGACTAAATAGCCCCAAATGTTTTAGCCTTTCCTCATAAGGGAGGTGCCCCAGCCCAGTAATCATTTTAGTTGCTCTCTTTTGCACCTTTTCCAGTTCCACTATGTCTTTCTTGAGATGCGGTGACCAGAATTGTACACAATACTCCAGGTACGGCCTTACTATCATTTTGTATAATGGCATTATAATGTTGGCTGTTTTATTTTCAATCCCCTTTTTGATAATCCCTAGCTACTCTCTTACAACACTGTTAGAAAAGTAAAGCTGAGAAGAAGAAACATAATTTGCCATTGTAGGAGCAAAAGTGTGATATAAATGCAACCAATAAATAAATAAATGCAGGCTCTTCGTCTGACACAGCATGCCTTATATTCTTAAAATAACAGTATAAAGTCGTTGCATCCAGAGTTAGAAATGGATCACAATGCCCAATTTTTTTAACATTTTGATTTTCTTTTATTTTTTTACAATGTAAACAATATTAATCAATATAACCACCCATATATTTCTGTACCCTTCTTTCCAGATTTTCTGTAAAGTTGGGCCACTATGCTCTCCATCAAAAGGATTCACCAGAGGGACCCAGTTTCTGCTCCCCTACATGCTCATCATGGCGATTCCTCACGAAAGCTTCAAATTTAGATCCCCCTCCCCAAATTGTCTCCCCTTTTCTCATGAGATTTGTAGCAACAGAGATTTTTTCAACCCGGATCGTGTAAATCATGCTATCCTGCTTTTAATCATAAATAAACTCTGACCCCCCCCTTTTGTGGCATTCCCCCCCCCCATCTGCCATTCGGTCTGCTTGACTGGGTTATTTTCTCTCCATGGAGCATTTGGCCAGTCAGACACTAGAAATCAGGGCAGGCTTAACACAGAAATATGAGAGATCCATATGATATCAGGAATCACCAGTGACCTATTTACCTCCTTCACTGATAAACTGGAATGTCTGCCTGTTTTTCTCTCAGGAGACCAGAAGCAAAATATTGGTGATTGTATAAGGCGTTCTGAGGTTGCAAAGATCATCCCAGCAGTCCAATCACTGGCAACGTGGGAGGGTTACGCAAAGAACCAAATTGTGCCTCTCCCCAATCCATACAACGTGATTCCTCATTTTAAAAAACTTCAGAATCTGTCTTGAAGAATATTCTCTTACTATAGTCCTGACATTTGAGAGACAATCGTCCACACCCGCTGGCTTCCAAACAAGACGGGTGCAAAATATCAATGGAAACAAATATGGTTTTATAGAGTGAGAGAATTCTATGACAATATTAACAATTCAAGGACGAGTTCTAAAGAACGCAATTTGATGAGCTTCTCTCACCAAATACATTATCTTATTAAAAGCCCAATGATAAGGGAAACTGCGACTGTATAAGGCAAGATGTGGATATACAGTACAGTACTGTACTATATAGGAACATATTGTCAACTCCAAAGGATAAAGGTCTAAAACGTGTCTCCATCTTGTTCAAGTCTAGGCTCTTCCAGATGGAGCACTTGGACCCCTGTAATTTTCTTGTTATGTGCTGATCTTAACAGGTACCCCTGCACCCTCGGACATCTGGACAGTTTCCTCTTATTTTATTATGTAGAAGTTCTCTTCCTATGCATTTTTGTGCTGTTTAATCCCTTCCTCCAAATCCCTTGATCTATTTTCTGCTTCCTATGGATGGGTGGAGTCAGTTCTATGATGCTTTCTTCTCCAGTCCAAATTTGCCCTCCCTGTCTCCCTGCCCATCCATCTTCTGGATTCCCTGCCAGGCACTTGCATTTGTACCACCTCTAAACCCAGAAAATGATGACAACGAGGCACAGGCGTCTCGTTTATCATATCTTTTATCTTGTTCCCATGGCTCTAGCACTGGAGGGAATGCCTGCTTGTTGGCTTGAATTCAAGTAATCCAGTTAAATCCCAGGCTGTCTCGGAATAAAGAAAGGGTCACGAGAAGGTGGGGGTAAATGCTCCATTGGAAGGAGCTCTGTGTCAGATAGATCAAAAATAACAGAAGATTTGCAAAATAACAACAGGAAAAAAAGATATGGGATAAGTTATGGCTGACCCAACTGGAGAGAGCGGTTTCAATGATCCTGAGGGAGACCACCTTAAAATTGTCACGCAGTGACACACAGTGGCTGAAATCCAGTAGTAGTAAGTGATGGCTTAGAGTAGACCTACTGAATTTATGGAATTTAGATTGATACTGATTCATTAAATACCAGTTGCTTGTGTGGGCCTTCTCTAGTTGCTGTCTGCTACTGGATTTCAGCCAGGGTTTTGAACAAAAGTATGGTAATATACATTAAAGACATTGAATGAGGGGAGAAATTGTCATCAATGACATTTCTATTTTTCATTCATGATTGCACTACATTTTGGAATATGATACTGAAAACATGTACACATTACATTCAATGTCACATGCCCCCCATCCCCAGGCATGGTACAATCAAGAATATACTAGAAACAAAATGCAAAACTGATAGTAAAGGAAGTTATAATGTTTGTGATGTTGGTAGGTCTTCCTTCTGGCCAGGGACAGATTAAGACACTTAGAGGCCCTAAGCACTTAAAATATGTTGGTGCCCCCAATATATAATTCAAAATATAAACAATAAACCATAAAAATAAAGTTATATTTAAAGTTTATTTAAAGTTTTCCATCCAGTAAGATGGAAAATAACATTTATTTTTGTATATTTCTACCTTATTTATATTTGAAAAGTTTTCTCCTAGTTTTTAAAATGGCACTCTTTGATCAGATCTTCAAAAGTAATCTTATGTAACACATCTGCTTCTACACTTAATAGAGATAAGGCATCCAGCCTGTCTTGTTACATAGTTGTTCTGGTGGGATTTGTAATATCCTTCAACTGAGGAAACGAATACTCAGCTGAGCACTTTGTGGCCATTAATGTTAAAATATATGAAAGCCAATGTCTACATTTGTAAAGGCACATTCAATATTGTCTTATACAATTATTATTTTTAAGAAATCAGCAGAACTGAGTCTTGTGTTTACATTTTTGTTGCACTGAAATTATGGCCCACATATGAATGAAACTGCTGAAGCTCAGCTGAGAAATTACTGTTGAAGTCCTCTGAATAAGCATCAATCAACTTTTGACAGCACTGAGAATACTTTTCACTGTTAGTAGATGAAGTGACATCATGTGGCACATCAGTTAGAAAAGAAAAATTCTTTGTGTATACATATACACAGTATATCCTTTTCATCTCAGTTTCAAGTTTGTCAACAATTGTGTAAAACGTGGTGATATCCAATTTAAGCAAAACAAGTTGAGGAGCCATGTAGCAATCACAAAAAACAAATACAAAAGTAGAACAGTTGATACCTTTAGGCTACTAAAAAAATAACAAAAATGTTACTAATATTTCGAGGGCACTTCTTCAGAGTAGTACCAATAGGTTATAACATGAGAAAAGGTGGATTTGCCAGGAGTTATTTCTTAGCTGTAAGGTTCTTGGCCAGGCAGTTTCTTAGCTGAGGCTCAGAGATTGGATGTTGTAGGCTGCATCCAAATTGAAGGGAGGTAGGTGTTTTTATTGCCCCAGTCCTTCCAAAGACATTCTTTCTCATGTTTGTGAGTTGTAGCTGCCTTGTAATCAACAAGTGGTAGCATTTCCTTTGCAGCTGCTTCATACCTTTCAAATTCATCTCATGAAGTTCACAGTTGGTCAGCTAATGATGCATACAGATCTGCACGTTTCCAAGTTCACATCCTCCTTTTGTAGAACTTGGTTTACTCTGTGAAAATTCTGCAGAATCATAGAGTTGGAAGAGACCTCAGGGCCCATCTAATCCAACCCCCTGCCATGCAGGAACCCCCATCACAGTACTCCCAACAATGGTCATCCAGCCTTAACTTAGAAACCTCCGAAAAACCAGACTCCACCACCTTCCAAAAATTCATCTTATCTACAATATTATTTGCTTCTCTTCTCCCTTTTGTGATTAGTCTTTGGCTATATAGTCTCATGCTTCTAAAATTTTAAAGAAAGATATCAAAATTGCTGCTGTTGCCATAACATGTGCCTCCCATCTGGTATCAGAGAGGGATTTTAAGACATGTTTATTTCCAGTACAACCTTTAAGAATTTTCTACCAGCTGCTTGACACTTAAAAAATGTATAAAGTAGCTGCACTGTAGAGAAGAAATTACGCTCAGAGTGCTCTTGTTATTATTGTATATATCTGTATGTAATTTTTACATTTAATGTGGGGCCCTTTTTTACAGATCCTGGTTCAGCTGCACCATTTGCATTATTGCACCATATTTACCATGGTAAATTCAGCTATGGAAAATTTTTGTGGTGCCTCCTCTTTCCTTTATGCCCCTAAGCACATGCTTATGGTTAATCCACCCCTGCTTCTGACAATACGTCTGTGAAGATTCTCAGTCATCCAGGTGCGTTTATTTGGGAGTTGAGTCATGGCTACTGGACTTCTTTTTTGAGAGATAGAAACATTTCGCTGTTCATCCAAACAGCTTCATCGTTTTCAGACCGATGAAGCTGTTTGGATGAACAGCGAAATGTTTCTATCTCTCAAAAAAAGAAGTCCAGTAGCCATGACTCAACTCCCAAATAACTGCTTCTGACAAAGAACTCCTGGCATATGGGGGCTGTGGTATATAGCCATGGCAGAAAAACTAATGCCAATTAGTTAAATGTAAAGGTAGAATATGTATCTTGTTTTTATTGCATACGACACAGTTTTGTCTTTCATGTGTATGTGTGTGTGTGTGATCATGTTGGAAGTAATTCACAGCAGCCACAGCAGGACTTTCAAGATAAGTGAGATTTTTAAGGAGAGGCTTCACCAGGTCCATGGGGGTTCCTGCATGGCAAGGAGTTGGACTAGATGACCCTTGAGGTCTCTTCCAACTCCATGATTCTATGATTCTATGATTCCCTCCCCCAGTGGGTTTCCACGTGCGCTATGGATGCCACAGAGGATATTTTATATACAGTACATAGCAGAGCTGTGCTCTGTATCTGTCAGCATGTACAATTTTTCTGCTATCCCACACATAGCAGATAAATTGCACATGCTAGGAGATATGGAGCTTAGTTATTAACATAGTATTTCTGAACATAAGGGACCATAAGGGATTTTTGAACTTCAATGTTCATGTGCAAGGACAGTCTGGACACACCAGAAACAAAATGGGGAATGTAAAAATGGGGTTGGCATCAGCAATGAGTCTTTCCTTGAGAAATGTTTAGAAACCTCGTCATCATTATACTGTCCACTTAAACGCCTGCATAAAGCAAGCCCGTCGCATCCAGTCATCAAGGAGATCCCGTTCTCGTCCACAAGAGGTCCCCGGTGTTCCTGTGAACTTCTGCTTAGAAATGAAACTTCTGTTCTGGGCCATAGTTCGTGGTATTTCCCCCTCTCTTCTTAGCTCTGTTTGAGTCTGTTTCGTCAGACTTCCTTTAGGACCTTTGGACCCCGGAAGCTCGGGGAAGCAGCAGATTTTTCGGCGAGAGGCTTTGCAAAGAGGACAACAACGTGCGTAAGTTTCTCCTGCTCCCCTTCGCGCTCGCGATTTACGTCCGGAAGAGCTTTGCACCCACCGAGACTGGATCAAGTGGCCTTTGCCACAGTCTTGGAAAGGGTTCCGAAACTTCAATGCCCCAAGTTGCATTAAAAAGGAAAGAACCCAAGCGGAGCAAGTTTCAGAAGTTTCCTCCCGTGGATCAAATCGTTTCTTTCACGTTACCCCCATGATTTATGAAACGAATTAGATCGTGGTTTGCTCCATGAAACGAATCCTTGCCTCTGGCATGTCCCTCCCCGTGGCCTCCGAGTCCAGCAGGTAAACATGCAGAGGTAATTCTTTGCCGCCTGGGTGCAGCATCCGTGTGTGAGAGAAGGAAATGTTTTAAAACAACAACAATGGAGATCACAACCCGCCCGGCAGCCACGCCTCCTTCCGTAGTCGCCGAAATCGAGTTTTATAGCGAGACAAATGCACGCTGAAGTGGGTGTGTGTGTTTGCTCAGCGTTTTCCACTTACCTCCTCAGGATAACACACACACCCTCCAAATCGCCTACAGAGCTTACCCATATAAAACCCTTAAGTTGGCTTGGTGCCCTCATGCACTTACAATTTAATTATTTATACTGATTTGTTGAACCTCATCTCCGCATCATCTGAAAGGATCATGATGATCAATTATATCGGCTGCACTTCTCAAGCCCTCCTCTTGTTGATGATGGCAGTATGGGAAGGGCAGGGTCATACCGAAGACACATTACTTGCTTATCTGTGCCGGTAGGAATGAGACCCTTGATTCCTGGCTGGGGGGTTGGGGGGAGCTGAGACCACCCTTGAAAGCATTGGGTTTTGGGGAAGCCCAATTCGCACAGGCCAATCATCCCTTGCGTTTTCCTAAATATGGTGCTTGTGCCTTGCATGGTGGAAGGGCAGTGGTGTGAGTGCCCTTGGTTTTTTAGCAGGCTACTTCATGAGAATGTCTGATCCTAGGGAGACTGGCGCTGCGTGCTGCTTCTCCTGCCAAATTGGGCATTATTCCAGCGTTCTGAAATCAGCCAGCCATCTAGTCTTCTAGAGTTTAAGAAGCAAGGAGCACTGGGTGACTCTGAACAAATGTCTCCAGTGTACTGTCATCAGGTCCACATCCTGCGAAATAACGCAGCCCTTTCATGCTTCCTCAAGTGTGGATTAGAGGAGGTGGGGCCAACACACTTACCATTTCGTTTGGCCCTATTAATTACTGGGAGGCCATCTCTGAAAGGTTAACCAGGGAATTCCGTCTTTGGCAGAAAAATGCTCCCTCTTCCTTGCAAACTCCACATACCCCACCTCTTTCAAGGGATTTAAAACTTCAAGTCTGTATATAAATAGGGCCAGATATATAGGGTGGCAGGTCATACACACAGTGCTTGAATCAACCATGGCTCAGAATGTCCTGTCTTCTGACCTGTTGTCAGCTATGGGGCAAAAAGATGGTTTTAAAATGGGAAAAGTCACAGGTAGTAAGAGGAGACAAAGCCCCATCAACATTCTCTGCCCCTAGTTTTAGGGTTCTAGTGAATGCTTTCTATGACATTGGCTGCCTCCAGAAGATGTTTCCCAAATAATAATAAAAATAAGAATCCTTTCTAAGCTTTCTTAATTTCTTGCATTCTAAGAAGGGAGGCTCAGTGTCCCTTTTCTTTCTTCCGTTTCTTATTCTTGTTATTTGATGTTCATACCTTCAGGCTTCCTGGAAGAAACCACCCTGCAGTGATGGCTGCGGTACAAGTCACGGAGGGTACTATTACAGTGGATGGGCAGACCTTATTCTATCGGCAAGCCAAGGCTGCTCAGCAGGTCCCTCGGCTTTCTGTCCTGCTGCTGCATGGTATTCGTTTTTCATCCGAGACGTGGCTCAACTTGCAGACTTTGTCCAAGCTGGCAGAAGCTGGATATCGTGCAGTAGCTATTGACCTGCCTGGTAGGTCGTGAGTCTCAAGTGAACGGCGAGATGACTCGAGAGATCAGATCAGGGATGGTGGGATGGTGGGAAATGAGAGCACCAGCGTAGGTGGAACTCAACAATGTACAGTAGGACCCGGGTATAAGCAGGGGATTGGTTCCAGGCTTTCTCATGGATAATGAAAATCGTGGATAAGAGAGAATACCACCCCCCCCCAAAAAACTTCTGTTTTACAACAGTAGCTTGCTTTACAGCTATTGTTTTTGACGTAGCTTGTTTTGCGGTTGCTGAATTATTTATTTTTTCCTCTGCCAACCATGGATAACTGAATCCGTGGTTAATGAATCAGTGGATACGGGGGTCCTACTTTATATAACAATGGTTTCTCCCCTCATAAGGAAATCCCTATTGGATCAGACCAAAGGTGTGCTCACAATGTGGCCTGTGGAACATTCACAAACAGGACAAGAGAAAGCAGAACTCTTTTACTTGTGTTCTGCAATAATTAATTACAGAGGCCTACTGTCACTAGGACTGAAAGGAATCTCAGGGTTAAGGAAACAACTTGTTTACTTCTCAGGAGTCTTTCTTATGTAAATGCTTAAATAAAAATGCTTAAATACAAGTCACATCCATGTATGAAAAGGCATTGATACAATTCAGAATGGAATCTGTAGTTGTCTCTCTTGGCTTTGAGAGCCCAATTTATTTTTATTTATTTTATTTGAGAGTATTTGTCTTATTTATCTATTTCTCTTGGGAAAAATTCAGTGGTGCACACATGGAGCTAAAAGGCACTTTCCCCATCCATGTGCTATACAAACAGAAACCTGTTTAGTTTTAGCAGTGCAACCCTGCCATGTACCTTTCCAGACGATACCTGCCTTTCCTGAGTTAATAATTTATGTACATGCACGGTACAGTCACCCCCTGCCATTTCACGCTTCATATACTGTGGTCCCGATATATTGTGGGACCGCAGTATATGAAGGCAAGGGCTCCTGGTGCAAGCTGTGTATGCCTGTTTAAGGCCTCCTGCACTTACCCCAGGCCTGGCACTGCCCTGAGCAGGCCTCCGGTGGGCTTCCTGGGCCTGTTGGAGCACCCAAAAGTAGTTTCCAGCAAACCTAAAGTTACTTCCCAAAAACTGGAAGTGCCTTCAGTCTCACCCGAAACCAATTCTGGGGCCTCCGACAGGCCCGGGAAGGCTGTCGGAGGCCTGTTTGGGGCAGCACCAGGCCTAAGGTAAGTGTAGAAGGCCCTAGACAGGCCCTCTAGTCCTAACCCGACCCAGCATCTGCATATCACTGATATTCCTTTATAGTGGGTCAGGCTGAGTCCCTAACCCCCTCGATAAACAGGGGATTACTGAACATGAGAAGGACCACAGCAGCCATACCACCCTGAAGCCTGATTTTGTCAGATCTCAGAAGCTAAGTAGGGTCAGGCCTGGTTAGTACTTGGATGGGGGACCACCCAGGAATACCAGGTGCTGAAGGCTAGGTAACATGCTCTGCAACAAGCTGGCCAAACGTCCCAAAACAGTCACATCAAAACAATGGACCTGTCTAGCAGACCCCACCACCAAGTGGGACAAATGCTAAAGAAAAATAAGAAGACGATAAGGGCTGTGCTGACTCAGAGCAAAGACTCACATTGCCCCATGTTCCGTTCCCAAGCGTCCAACCAGATGCCTATAGGAAACACCTAAGCAGGTCACAAGTACAATAACACCCTCCTTATAGGTGTTACTCTGCTGTAATGAGTTGGTGGCATATTGCCTCTGATACCAGAGATAAAAGACAGCTCACATGGCCGGTAGGCATTGACAGCCTTATCTTCTGTGAACTTCCTTGATTCCCCTTTCAAACTTTCCATTTTGATGATATTTGGTATGTATTGTGATAGCAGCTACCGAAGTTAAACTATGGGCATTTATACACGACCCCTAAGCTGCGCTGCAAATGGCTCCCAGCTCCGAAGCTTAGAAATGTTTTCCCACCAGCTCCGGAGTTTGGAGACAATTAAGTGCGACCCTGCCCACTTTAGCACAACCTAGCGCACTTTCCTTGTACCTTCTCTTTGGAGGTGAAAAAAATTTGATGCGGATACAAGTGCCGGGCTCTCCTGGCTTGTCTGTTGTTTTTTTCCCTCCCGTCCCTTTAAGAGCTCCTTGAGACGGAACCAGGAAGTAACGGGGCTCATGGCAAGTTCGACCGCACCGGCAGGTTAGTAAAGGCTGCTTTTGTCCTTTTTTTCCCTCCCCCCCTCACGCCGACAGGAGCAGGAAGTGCTGAGGGGTGGGGACGCAGGAACAGAAATGAACCCCCAAGATCTCTGGTCCGAATTTAAGGGACCAGCGGATCTTAGGGGTTGTGTGAAAAGGCCCTATGTGGGCTATGAAGAAGTACTTGCTTCTGTGTTTCTTCACCATTAGGTTTCATTGGTTTCATTGCTAGGTGGATCTAGGGAGAACTGAATCCTTTGGGATCACTTTCTGCAGGTAGTGAAGGTGTGAAAAAGTAATAGGTGGACTAATGTTTGTTCCCTTCGCCAGCTAGAAGCACAGTACGCAAGTACTTGATGTCCAAAGCCATTCCCTGTATTTGAACCCATTTTGCTTCCCCTGGCTTGCCTGATAATCCCTAAAGAAGTCACTGCAAAACTTGAAAACTAAGAGCTACAGGATGTTCATCGTTGAGACCCTACGCTGAGTTCATGTGGTTCTTCACCTGCCGAACCCATATAACATGAGAGGTCTTCTATTTCCTGCGGTCCAGGATTAGGCCGTTCCAAGGATGCTACTGCCCCAGCCCCTGTTGGAGAGCCGGCGCCCAGCGGCTTCTTGAAGTCCGTCTTTGAGGCCCTGCAGCTTGACCAGGCTGTGGTGATCAGCCCCTCTCTCAGCGGGATGTACTCACTTCCATTCCTCTTCCAGCACAACGGCCTTCTCAAGGCTTACGTTCCCGTGGCACCCATCTGCACCGACAAATTCTCGGCTTCCCAATATGCCAGTGTCAAAGTATGTGCGTCTGACAGCTACGCTTAGAGACGGGAGGGGATCCTGGGGTTAAAACAAGGGCAGAGATCTGGTTTCAACCAATGGTAATGAGAAGAAATTGAGAGATAATTGAGAAACGCAGCTGGGGATGGCGGAATAGTGTGAAGAAAACTGAGTAGGCAGGGCACAAGGGAGAGTAGAGCAGAACACAGGTTTGGGGAGTTAACAATGGAAGGGGCTCCTGAGCTGAACACCAGGGGGCACCACCAGCCTCCTTATTGGGAACTAGGGATGGGCATGAAACGGGAAAAATACCATTTCGTTTCACATTGTTTCGTTGCTCATTGCATGTTGTTTTCATTTTGTATTTTTGGATTTAAGTTAAGAACATAAGAAGAGCTATGCTGGATAGTCCAGCTTCTTGTATCTCACAGTGGCCCCACCAAATGACTAGATATCTGTCTCCTGATAGCACTCCCCTGCATCTGGTCCTTGAGGTACCCCAGTTTTAAGCCTGGAGATTACACATCTCCATCATGGTTTGTAACACGGGACAGACTTTTCCTCCAAGAATCTGTCCAATCCCCTTTTGAAGGCATTCAGGCCAGATGCCATCGCCATATCCTGTGGCAAGGAGTTCCACAGACTAACAACACGCTGGGTATCAAAACATTATCTTTTGTGTTACCTTGAATTGAACATGCCAAAGGCTCCTCCATCCTACAGTCTCCCTCCATCCCCGCCTATCCTGTATACAAACCAATGAAGAAGAAAAAAGGCAATGGTGCTGCTTCTGTGCCCATGGACAGAGATGGATGGAAAAGATGTGGACTATGAACAAAATAGATGGGGATTAAGTCTTCCCCACTTTATCCTTCCTACCAATGTCTAAACACATCTATGTAGCTAGAAGTGAACTACATGACAAATGTAATTCCCACGTCACATGGAAGGAGCTGACTTCTGCATAGCTTTCTTGCTTTAATAGCAGCAGACAGCCTTAGAAGATGGGCTAACTGAAGATTATTAAACAGACCTTAGACTGCTGTCTCTTAGGGATGCTGTAGCTATGCATGTCCCGGATAAGCAGGGGCTGGACTAAATGTATGCGGGCAGGATTTTTCATATGTTCATTTGATCACACTTGATTTCTTTTCTCTCCTGTGCTTAGACACCAACACTCATCGTATATGGGGACCAGGATACTCAGATGGGCGAAGTGAGCCTGAACAACTTGAAGAATTTACCGAATCACAAGGTGATGCTGATGAAGGGGGCGGGCCATGCCTGTTATCTCGACAAACCAGAGGAGTGGCACCTTGGCCTTCTAGACTTCTTGAAGAGCTTAGGTTGAAGATCAAATGGGATTACCCAACCATTCCACCCTAATTAATGGCCTCCCCATCTGTTTTTCCGGTGGAGGCTTCATGGTCATGATGATCTCCATTTTTTTTTTTTCATTCTTTCAACAATCTGAGCAGGGACTGTGTCCTTTTTTTGGAGTGTCTGATAATTCCACAGCTAAAAGAGTTAGCAAGTGGTGGATGTTGCATCCAAAATATTTCCATTGCTTCACGTTTCATTGGGTGCATAGCCAGCTTGATCATCTTTGTTTTTCTTCCATGTTTGCCCTTGAATTGAATGAGGTCACACTTACTCATATTTCCTATATGAAGATGTTAGGGTGAGTTGGTATCTGGGTTGCAATTGGCTCGCTGTGTTTTGCCATTACACCCCCCCATCCTTCTTGCCCTCCACACAGTCGTAACTTTGATATGTTCTTTGTGCTTTTCTCAAGGGAGCATAAAAGGCAACAGTGCTTCCCTCCAGTCCAAGCAGTTTTTCAGGCCCACCCCACCTGCAGAACTTTTGACTATCTCTGTTCCTGACCTCTTTACCAGGGTAACTTCTGTCTTGATCACCGAAACTTCTTCAGTTTCACTACTGGTGCTCTCTGCACACATATTACTGTGTCAGAAGCCCTTTCTTCTGGCTTTTGGGGTTGCAAAACTGTGTATTCTGTTACGACAGAGCCAAATACTTTGCTACGAACAATTAGTATTTGAATGATTCTATCCTGGGGATAATCAAAGGGACCAGTCGACGAGCAAGGCAGGTACAGGCTTCCCAGCCTTAATCTAGAGTAGAAAAAACAAAAATAAATTATAAAATAAAATAAATCAACAAAAATAAATTAAAAATGAATTAGACAGCTGTTCAGGACTTGTGTGGATTGCAGGCGAGTTCCTGATGAATAATTGGTTGTTTCTGAAAATGAATAATTTGTGATCAAATAAAACTTTAATTTGCTCCTCTGTCATCTTTGTTGATTCATCAGCTTGCATTCCCAGTATGGGCCATTACTGTGGACCATCTTAACCTTACTAAGGCTACCAAAAAAACCACCCAAAACAAACAAAAACAAAAACAAACCTCAGAGCATCTTGCAGTACTGTAATTTGTAAAATTGCAAACCACATGCACAAAATAATGTTAAAACCACAAAAAGATATAGCATTACAACCGTGAAACCATGCAAAGGTGAAAAACGCAGCATGATTTTAAGAGGAGAATTATTAACCTATTGCTTGGGACAAGGGACACTGGGAAGTGGTTTTGTTTTATGCTTACACTGACAGAATAGGCTCCAAGAGTCTTGCTGCCAACATCTGGATGTAGTGGTCTACTTGTACGTACAAAATGCGGAGAATTCAAACTAGTGGATTTGACAGCTTTTGTAATGTATGTGGCAGGAGACCTGGATCCCTTGCCCTTTAAATAAATGTACAGTTACACTTCATGACACATATCTGCTTATTGGCCTTTAGTCATTCATTGGAAGCAACAGAACACTATTATTTGCAGAAGTCCAGGTCCAGGACACTCAGCATCTGAAGAAAAATTAACTTGTTAATCCTTAAAATTAAGCAAAACTCAGACCATGGCATGGCAAGTACACTAGAGTTGATTTATGGGGATAAATGCTGATTGCTGACAGATCCTTGCCATCTCATGCCAGGCAGGGAACAGCTTTTCAGCGGTAATGGCAGGCAAGCCATGCTGTTAAATAAAAGAGATGCCCCTCTAAAACAGAGGAAGTTGTTTTATACCTTGTCTAGCTATTGATCCATGGATGTTCTCTGACTGAGAATAGCTGTCAGACCGAAGTTGCATCCATCACGTGAACATAACATAAGAAGAGCCATGCTGGATCAGGCCAATGACCCATCTAGTCCAGCTTCCTGTATCTCACAGTGGCCCCACCAGATGCATCTGGGAGCGCACAAGATTAGAAATCTGTCTCCTGATAGCACTCCCCTGCATCTGGCCCTTGAAGTACCCCAGTTTTAAGCCTGGAGATTACACATCTCCATCATGGTTTGTAGCTTGTGATGGACTTTTCCTCCAGGAATTTGTCCAATCCCCTTTTGAAGGCATCCAGGCTAGATGCCATCACCACATCCTGTGGCAGGGAGTTCCACAGACTAACAATGCGCTGGGTGAAAAAAAATTGCTTTTGTCTGTTGTTACTCTCCCAGCCCTCAATTTGAGTGTATGTCCTCTTGCTACTGGGTTGTATTTTTAAGCGCCCCCCCTTGCGTGCGCGCACACACAGATACACACATTTTCCCATCCCATGGATTAAATCAGGGGCCTCCTACATGCAAAGCATTTGTCCTCTCAGTGTGTTGCAGCCCCACCTGCATCCCTCTTTGTTAAAGATTCAAGTGCCCGCTTTCATTCAGTTGATGTGCCCAACATCTCTCTGAGGAGGAGTTAACTCCACAGACTTTTGCCAGCTCATGTCAGCGCCTCGTCCTTTCCTTCCTTCACCACCTTTCTTCATAGAAATAAATAAATCTGGGTGTTCTACGGTTTGAGAGGAAAATATCACACACTGTTAGACCCTGGAGTAAAAGCACAAATGTCTCTCTTTAAATACCCGGGGGATTATTAAATTAATGGCTAAGGTGAACAGATGGGAGACAGGTTAAAGTCAGCCGCTTGGCGGTTCTGAAGCCACCTGGCCGTGTGCCTGCGTGCTCCTTTTCTACAGATGGAGCCCAGACAGATGGAGCCAGCGGTAAGAAGTAGAGAGGTGGACTCTAATCACCACGCTGCACCCTGACTGGCTGGAAGCTGAGGTGCCTGTCAAAACATTAGACTTTATCCTATTAGGCGGAGGATTTGCTGGCAGGGGGCTGGCCAGCCCTTGGGTATCATTCCCACACAGTCAGGAAAATCTATATCTGGGATCTAAAGCCCTGGGATTGACTGCACCTCAGGGGAACAGAGAGTGCTTGCCGGCATCTCTTTACGAAGTTCCGTTCCTTTATGCTGATGCCTTGTACAGTGAGCAACCATCAAAGCAAATGGATGGAATATAAATTGCTCACCCCTACGTATCCACTGGGCTTCAGCCTCTACTACTGAGTATCATTTTTGTGAGGGAGTGCAACTCATATCACAGAGGAGGAGTAGCAGGGTAGATTATAAATAATAGGCCATGAGTGCACAACGCTCAGTGTATTTTCAAGCTATGTGTTACCAGCCGCATACAGTATTTTATTTCCTTGGGTGCTTTTCTGTTGTGTTTATATACCATATCCAACAAGATCTATTGCTGGAGAAAACTTTTAACATTTCTGGATGGTCCATGGAAGGACTCGCTTGTGAAGAGAAACGTGGGCCTTAGCCAGTTCAAGGGGCAGAAAGGAAACCCAGTCTTCCCACTACCGGTTGCTATTTCAGGTCAAACCCCAAACCATGTCTGCACAAATCATTACAAACTACATCCTTGGTTACCACTCAGGTAGAGCCGTAGGAGAGCTAGCAGCTTGATGTGTTCCAGTTTGGGTCCAATTCTGACACACTAAGTGCTTATAAATCTCAAGCTGCAATCCTATCCCGCCGCACCATTGTACTTCACATTTGCCCGGAGGATCATACACTGTCTTTTGGGAGAAGATTGAGTTGAAGTAGGGATTGAGCTGAAGCAGGGATTGAGCCTTGGTTTTCAGTAAACATTTTCCCTTCATCATTGAATAACTGAGTCATTGTTCCTCTTCTGTCTTTTGCTACACATGTACCTGAAGAATGCTATTTTTCTGGCCTCTTTCTCTTGCTAACCTCAGTTCATTCTCAGATTTTGCCTTCTTAACTCCATCTCTGCACATCTTTACTTCTTGTCAATACAGTACTTTTCCTTTGTAGCCTGGTCTTCTTCCCAATTCATGTATACTGCATGTCCTTTTTTTTAAAAAAATTAGGTGTTCTCTGAGCTTTTTGTGAAGTCACCTTAGTCTTCCATATTTTATCTCATTGAAATTGCTTGTAGTTGTGCCTTCAGAAGTTCCTTTTTTAGAAACTCTCATTCATCATGGACTCCTTTTCCTGTCAGGATATCCTGTCACAGGACCTTAACTAACGGCGTTCTGAGTTTATTAAAACTGACTTTCCTAAAAGCCAGAATATTTAGCCTTTTGTGTCTTTTGAAATAAAGAACTCAAGTAAAACATGGTCACTTCCCCCCTGAGTTCCTCTGACTGCCATTTCCCCCCCCCCCCACCAACTCATCTTTGTTGGTTAGGATCAATTCAAGGGTAGCTACTGTAGATCATAAGCTGAATATGAGCCAACATATGATGTGACTGCAAAAAAAGGTAAATGCTGCTTTAAACTCTATTAACTGCAGTCTCCAAATCCCATGAGTTACTAGTCCTCCTCTATATGGCACTGGTTAGGCCTCATCCCGAATACAGTGGACCCTCATATAACAAATGGTTTGTATAACATAAAATCTGTACAACATAAAAATTCCGGAGATAGGGGAAATTTGCTTAACAGAATCACCTATGGGCGAATCTATACAACATAAAAATGGTCGCGATTAGGGATCACTCCGTTTTCAATGCATTCCTATGGGAAATTTGTATAAAGGAAAATTTGCTTAACAGAATTTCATTTGGAACGAATTAATTCCTTTATACAAGGCACCACTGTACTGTGTTTTCAGTTCTGCATCCCGCACTTCAACAAGGATGTTGACAGGACCAGAACAAGTTCAGAGAAGGGTAAATAAGGGTGACCAGAGGGCTGAAAACCAAGCCCTATGAGGAAAGAGTGAAAGAACGCTGGGCATGTTTACCCTTGAAAAAAGAAAACTAGGGGAAGATATGATAGGATTTCTCAAATACAGTACTTTTAAAAGAGGGTCACGCAGAAGAAGGGCAGGATCTGTCCCCTGTCATCATTGACTGCAGGGCATGTAATAATGGATTTGGGATACAGGAAGCCAGACTTTGATTTACTATTAAGAAAAAACAAAGCAAAGTGTTCTGCTTATATACCGCTCCATACCACTTCAAGTAGTCTCTGGGCAGTTTACAGTTTTAATTACAGTATGCAGGCTACACATTGCCACCACCACCCCAGCAAGCTGGATACTCATTTTACCAACCTCGGAAAGGTGGAAGGATGGGTCAACCATGAGTCGGCTACCTGGGATTGAACCCCAGGTCGTAAGCACAGTTTTACCTGCAATACAGGCATTTAACCACTGCACCACAAGGCTAACTTCCTGACAGAGCACTTTGGCAATGGAACCCATTCCCACAAGAGGTGTTGAGTGTTCCAACTGTGGAGGCATTCAAGAGAAAATTAGACAGATATTCTTTAATTTGTATTCCTGCATAGCAAGGTTTGGATTCAATTTGTATTCCTGCATAGCAAGGTTTGGATTCAATCGCTTTATATTCCCCACCTCCACCCCGATTATTCTGTTATTCTACAAAGAAGAAGACAGAAAAGTGTCTTTCGATTGGTAGTGCTAAGAATCCTCCATCCAGAATCACTGCAATAAGATCATCTATCTATGCTTTGAGTGTTCACCACAAGCATGGGTTGCCTCTGGCTGTGATACGTCTCCTTCTCTGACACTCAACTCGCTCTGTCTGCTAAGACCCTTGGGGATCTGTTGCTGGGGCATGTTTATGCCCAACAGGTGTTTAGTAGTAATCCTCAAATGCACCCAAGTAGCAGATAGACATTAACGGAACCCTGATCTCCTCCTCCATCTTCAAAGCAATTGTCATTCAGTACACACACAATCTATTATGTGCTCAATTGCAGTCAGATTTTCTGTTTTGATTACTGGTAGCAGGTCATATTACTATGCAACTTTTATCTCAAATCACACAGGTTCTCGTGTATATATATATATATATGTTTTCGTAGATTTTCACGGGTATAGGTATGTATGTATAAATAAATAAATAAATATTACTAATGTGATCTGAATTTTTTTTTAAAAAACTGCCTGAAATACTATAATCCGAAACATATTGAGTATACGGCAAAAAACCAAGAAACAAAACAAAACAAAAGACAAAATACATGGCACCTTAAAGACTAACTTTTTTATTTTAATGCAACGTTTTGTGGACACGTGCACATATAAAACAGTATAACAAAGTATGAATCACTAAAACCTATCTATTGAGTCAAATAGCAAATGAATTCTGGTGAAATCTCTCCCACATCCCATCTCTAGCTTGATGACCAAGGGAAGGATGGGTGAGGAAAACCCACCCATCTGTATGGTGATGAAAACCTTTCATATATATATATAATATATATATATATATATATATATATATGCATGTTAGGGTGGGTTCGGGTTTCTTCCCGTGTAGAAATCTGGTTGTTTTGGCGACGTTTCGACGAGGTCTCACTCGTCATCTTCAGGCTGGTGTTCTGGCTTCTTTCTTCTTGAAGCAAAGCGTGATCTCAGTTGAAGTCCTTCTATAAATACTGCTGGGGGTGTGTGGTTTGCTTGCTCTGTTGCTGATTGTAGGTTCGTTTGTTCTTTTGTGATCTGCTGTGTGGCTGAGGCGATCGTTAAGGGCTTAACTGCTGGTGGGTTAGATGGCTGTTTAGAGACATTATGTGTGGGTGAGGTGCTGGATGTGTGTCTATTAGCCTTTTGTTTCTTAACGACCTTGGTGATGGGTGTTCTGGCAGCATCCTGGGCTTTGGTGGAGTGGGGTCCTGTGTCTTGTGAATTCATTTTGGTCTGGCTGCGTGTCTGTGGTCTCCCAATGTTTTTTTGGCGTGTGTAAGTGTGCTCCATGTGGTGGCTGGAGTGGGGAGTAGCGGTAGATGGTGCAGTCGTGGTTTTGTTATTGGATGGTGGTTTCGTTTCATCTGTGGGAAGGGTCTGGGTTTGTGTTTGGTGTGGATGGAAGGTGGTGGCATCTTGTGTCCTTTTGGACCTGGTGTCAGTCTTTGTGACAGAGGCCCGTCTGTTGACCAGGGCTAGTTTCCAGATGTCAGGCAAGCGGGAGGTGTCATCACGTTTATTCATGTTGTTTGGGTGTTTCTCTATTTCAATGGCTTCCATGATTATTCGACTGTTGAAGTGTTCAGTTTTGGAGATGAGTTTGGTTCTTTTAAAATCAATTTCATGACCTGTTGTTTTTATGTGCTGGAAGAGAGAGGAAGATTTTTCTTCTTTTTTGACTGCGTTCTTGTGTTCTGCGATGCGTGCGCTTATTCTCCTGTTTGTCTGTCCGATGTATGTGGCTGGGCAGACTTTGCATGGTATTTCGTAGACTCCTTGGTTTTCTAGCTCGATCTTGTCTTTGGGGTTTCTTAAAATGTTGGCTATTTTTTGTTCGGTGCAAAAGGCTGTCTTGATATTGTGTTTGTGGAGAATTTTGCTTATTTTGTCTGTGGTGCCTTTGATGTAAGGGAGGAGGGCAGTGCCGTTGTTCTCTTCTGTTTCTTGGTTCTTGGGGGGTGTTTCTTTTTGGATTAGTTTGGTGATGGTGTTTTTTTGGAATCCGTTCGCAATTAAAGCATTCGAGAGAGTGTGTAATTCAGTTTTTAGGTGGTCTTTGTCAGCGAGGCGTTTGGTTCTGGAGATGAGGGTTTTTGCTACGGAGTTGATCTGTGCAGGGTGGTGGTGTGATTGTGCATTTAAGTAGCGGTTTGTATGTGTTTTTTTCCGGTAGATGGTATGTCCTAAGGAGCCGTCGGGTTTTTTGTAGATTAGGACGTCCAGGAAGGGAAGTTGGTTGTTGGCTTCTATTTCCATAGTGAATTGTATTTTGGGGTGTAGGCTGTTGAGATGTGTGAGGAAGTTGTTCAGTTTGTCTTTCCCGTGTGGCCAGATAACAAAGGTGTCGTCAACATATCTGAGCCAGAGTTTGGGTTTATGTTCGGACTTCTGTAACGCGTTGGTTTCAAAGTGTTCCATATATAGGTTTGCGATGACCGGAGAGATGACACGCTTTGCTTCAAGAAGAAAGAAGCCAGAACACCAGCCTGAAGATGACGAGTGAGACCTCGTCGAAACGTCGCCAAAACAACCAGATTTCTACACGGGAAGAAACCCGAATCCACCCTAACATGCATACCTATACCCGTGAAAATCTACGAAAACAAATATCCGACCTCTACGGGGAGGAAACCTTCCAGCTGACCAGAACCTACGAGAAACTAGAAGTCCGAAGAGCCACCATCTTATGTGACATTGCATTCCTACGCAACTGCCGAGATAAAAATGTGATCCCCACAAGCTTCCAACTGAAATTCCACTCAAAAACCCCATCCAGCGAAAGGATCCTGAAAAGAATAGAACTAGCCCTAATCAGAAACGAACTACACAAGAAAAGATACCTACTAGATCAAACCAACAGAGACCTACTCACTCTCCACCTCAAACTCAGCAACAAAATCCACCCAACACTCTGGAACAAATCCAAGCAACTCGCCGCCTGGAGAGCTGAAACAGAGACCTCCCACAAGACAGACATACACACCAACAAACTTTGTCTGCTGGGAGAATGATTATGTTGTTGTCTTTCCTCAGGTTGGTGAGGGCTTTTTGTTCTTCTTTGTGTAAATTGCTTCTGGGTGGTTTGCTGGAGCAGAGGATATTGGTGACTTCGAGTCTGATTTTGTTGGCTTCATCTGGGTTGATTTTGGTTAGGCTGGCTTCCACTCCGCATATGATGTTTTCAGTGGGGATGTGTCTGGGGGCGACTGCAAAGTTGAATCCTTTGGACAGGACTTTGGTCTCTGCGATGGTGAGTGTCCTGTCTGATATGTTGTGAACTGTTTGTTTCATGGGCTGCTGTGGGGGGTTGGGCTTCTGGCGTTTTTCCAGTTTGTGGAGTTTGTTGGTGTGTATGTCTGTCTTGTGGGAGGTCTCTGTTTCAGCTCTCCAGGCGGCGAGTTGCTTGGATTTGTTCCAGAGTGTTGGGTGGATTTTGTTGCTGAGTTTGAGGTGGAGAGTGAGTAGGTCTCTGTTGGTTTGATCTAGTAGGTATCTTTTCTTGTGTAGTTCGTTTCTGATTAGGGCTAGTTCTGTTCTTTTCAGGATCCTTTCGCTGGATGGGGTTTTTGAGTGGAATTTCAGTTGGAAGCTTGTGGGGATCACATTTTTATCTCGGCAGTTGCGTAGGAATGCAATGTCACATAAGATGGTGGCTCTTCGGACTTCTAGTTTCTCGTAGGTTCTGGTCAGCTGGAAGGTTTCCTCCCCGTAGAGGTCGGATATTTGTTTTCGTAGATTTTCACGGGTATAGGTATGCATGTTAGGGTGGATTCGGGTTTCTTCCCGTGTAGAAATCTGGTTGTTTTGGCGACGTTTCGACGAGGTCTCACTCGTCATCTTCAGGCTGGTGTTCTGGCTTCTTTCTTCTTGAAGCAAAGCGTGTCATCTCACCGGTCATCGCAAACCTATATATGGAACACTTTGAAACCAACGCGTTACAGAAGTCCGAACATAAACCCAAACTCTGGCTCAGATATGTTGACGACACCTTTGTTATCTGGCCACACGGGAAAGACAAACTGAACAACTTCCTCACACATCTCAACAGCCTACACCCCAAAATACAATTCACTATGGAAATAGAAGCCAACAACCAACTTCCCTTCCTGGACGTCCTAATCTACAAAAAACCCGACGGCTCCTTAGGACATACCATCTACCGGAAAAAAACACATACAAACCGCTACTTAAATGCACAATCACACCACCACCCTGCACAGATCAACTCCGTAGCAAAAACCCTCATCTCCAGAACCAAACGCCTCGCTGACAAAGACCACCTAAAAACTGAATTACACACTCTCTCGAATGCTTTAATTGCGAACGGATTCCAAAAAAACACCATCACCAAACTAATCCAAAAAGAAACACCCCCCAAGAACCAAGAAACAGAAGAGAACAACGGCACTGCCCTCCTCCCTTACATCAAAGGCACCACAGACAAAATAAGCAAAATTCTCCACAAACACAATATCAAGACAGCCTTTTGCACCGAACAAAAAATAGCCAACATTTTAAGAAACCCCAAAGACAAGATTGAGCTAGAAAACCAAGGAGTCTACGAAATACCATGCAAAGTCTGCCCAGCCACATACATCGGACAGACAAACAGGAGAATAAGCGCACGCATCGCAGAACACAAGAACGCAGTCAAAAAAGAAGAAAAATCTTCCTCTCTCTTCCAGCACATAAAAACAACAGGTCATGAAATTGATTTTAAAAGAACCAAACTCATCTCCAAAACTGAACACTTCAACAGTCGAATAATCATGGAAGCCATTGAAATAGAGAAACACCCAAACAACATGAATAAACGTGATGACACCTCCCGCTTGCCTGACATCTGGAAACTAGCCCTGGTCAACAGACGAGCCTCTGTCACAAAGACTGACACCAGGTCCAAAAGGACACAAGATGCCACCACCTTCCATCCACACCAAACACAAACCCAGACCCTTCCCACAGATGAAACGAAACCACCATCCAATAACAAAACCACGACTGCACCATCTACTGCTACTCCCCACTCCAGCCACCACATGGAGCACACTTACACACGCCAAAAAAACATTGGGAGACCACAGACACGCAGCCAGACCAAAATGAATTCACAAGACACAGGACCCCACTCCACCAAAGCCCAGGATGCTGCCAGAACACCCATCACCAAGGTCGTTAAGAAACAAAAGGCTAATAGACACACATCCAGCACCTCACCCACACATGATGTCTCTAAACAGCCATCTAACCCACCAGCAGTTAAGCCCTTACGATCGCCTCAGCCACACAGCAGATCACAAAAGAACAAACGAACCTACAATCAGCAACAGAGCAAGCAAACCACACACCCCCAGCAGTATTTATAGAAGGACTTCAACTGAGATCACGCTTTGCTTCAAGAAGAAAGAAGCCAGAACACCAGCCTGAAGATGACGAGTGAGACCTCGTCGAAACGTCGCCAAAACAACCAGATTTCTACACGGGAAGAAACCCGAACCCACCCTAACATGCATATATATATATATATATATATATATATATATATATATATATATATATATATATATATATATATATATATATATATATATATATATATATATATATATATATATATATATATGAAAGGTTTTCATCACCATACAGATGGGTGGGTTTTCCTCACCCATCCTTCCCTTGGTCATCAAGCTAGAGATGGGATGTGGGAGAGATTTCACCAGAATTCATTTGCTATTTGACTCAATAGATAGGTTTTAGTGATTCATACTTTGTTATACTGTTTTATATGTGCACGTGTCCACAAAACGTTGCATTAAAATAAAAAAGTTAGTCTTTAAGGTGCCATGTATTTTGTCTTTTGTTTTGTTTTGTTTCTTGGTTTTTTGCCGTATACTCAATATGTTTCGGATTATAGTATTTCAGGCAGTTTTTAAAAAAAAAATTCAGATCACATTAGTAATATTTATTTATTTATTTATTTATTTATTTATTTATTTATTGGATTTTTATACCGACCATCTGGCAGCGAGGTCACTGAAGTAGGGATTCTCTTGGGCATTGTCTTTTCTGTAGGATGTGCCTTGGCCAAACAAACCTTAAAGCTCCGAATTTCCCTTTCTGTACTGCCTCTGCTCTCTACTTGCAGCATTTAATAACCAGGTGCCGTGAAGCCCATTAAGACTCATGGCTACCCTTTGTCAGGGGCACATCTGGGGGGGTGGGGGGCATAAGGGTAGATCTGCCATGGGTGCAGCAATCTGGGGGGCGCCTGTAGGGGGAGCAGGAGGAGGAAGCCGTGCACCCCTCCCGCCGCCCAGCAGTCCTCCTTTCCCCTAAGGCTTGGCAACAGCTCCCCCTCTAACACCTCTGCTGCCGCGCACCAGGCAAGTGGCAAAGCAGGCAGGCAGGAGTGCGGTGGCCGTGGCACCCTCCTCCTCCTCTTCCTCACTACCATGCACATGCATGCACACATGCACTCACTCACACACACACACGTCTGTCCTCCGTTCGTCCACGCGCATGCACCCACCCCACGGCTGCAGGGTTCAGCCCTCTGTTGCTGGCTGGGTGCGATGTGATGGGGCAGGAAGGGCGCAAAAACAATGTTGTCCCCAGGCGCTCCAAATCCTGGCTACGCCTCTGCCCTTTGTCAGGCTTTTCAAGGTGAGTACAGGATACCTCAGAAGTGGTTTCCTGCTCCCCTCCCCTGGGCTGCTCTGGGGATTGTGCAGCTTACTGAAGGCCATGCAGGTTGGCTTTACTTGCAGGAGACATCAGTGGGAATTGCTATGGCATAAATTACAGAATGTATGTGCAACGAGTGGAAGAAATGGGGGTGTGTGGAAGATAATAAATGGAACTATGCGATTGAGAGTCCTTTTATTTGTTTGTTACTTTCACTGAACGCCTCCCACCTCAGTCTCCTTCAGTCTTGCTCATACTTGGGAGTGAAAGTAAAGGGTGCAAGATGTAATCCCCACCCCACTGCATTCCAGCACCCACAGAAAGAGAGCCCTGCCAAGAGCCTTTTAATTCTCCGTGTTATGGTCATTCTAACTGTTTTGGCCATTTGCAGGTGGTCTCTTAATTGCTATTCAATACTTTAAAAAAAAATAGATGCCATCAATTCTAACTCATGGCAGATTTTCCTAAATACAAAATACACAACTTTACTAGGCCCTTCTCCTGGGGGCGGCTGGGGACTTGGCAGTTTGCTGTTCAGTTGCTCATTATTAAACCATACTTATTATTAGGGCACCCTTTGGGAAATGCTGTAAAATGCTTGCCAGTTCCTTCAAGTGGCCAATTCTGTTTATTGTGCTGCACATCGAAAACACTGTGATAAACACATCACCAAGCAAAGCTGTCCTTGGCACATTCTTTCCAGATGCTTTGAATTGCAACCCTCCCCCAACAATCCAGCAGGAGATCGGACGGGAGGTACTATTAAGCCACTGCCTGCCAGCCACAGATGCTATAGATTATTATGGGATATGTTTTTTATCCGTTTTCCTGAACCCTGTAAACCGCCCAGAGTTCCGCCCGGAAGATGGGCAGTATATAAATATA
Organism: Phrynocephalus guinanensis; assembly: GCA_037367245.1. Classification (NCBI taxonomy): domain Eukaryota; kingdom Metazoa; phylum Chordata; class Lepidosauria; order Squamata; family Agamidae; genus Phrynocephalus; species Phrynocephalus guinanensis. The sequence goes on from CM074734.1 coordinate 47,081,090, forward strand.
ACAAATAAATAAATAAATAAATAATGTATCCCAAAAACAACTTCTACAATTCAGCCCCGCCAGCCACCTCCTCCATCTTAACCTTTTATGTGAGAGACGAAAGTTGGGACTTAAATGGTGGGGATTCAAATTAAATTACGACCCTTTTCCATGCGTGTGCAGTAGTCGTGTCTGGTGAAGTGCCTGCCTGAGCCACAGATGCTAAGTACTCTCCCTCCTTCTCTTTTGTGTCTGCTTGCCCCAAACCTCTCAAGCATGACCACACTGTCTCTGCATCTCTCTCTTCCTCGCTCAAAAGCGGGTTGGGCCGTGGGACCAGAAAAACAAATTCAAAAGTAGGCTAGGTGATACCTTTATGGGTCACTAAGGGTATTTGTACACGACCCCTAAACTCCGCCGCAAATGGCTCCCAGCTCCGGAGCTTAAAATTGTTTCCCCACCAGCTCCGGAGTTTACAGAAAATTAAGTGTGACCACGCCCACCTAAGCGCATCCCAGCACACTTTTCAGGTACCTGCTCTCGGAGGGTGAAAAATCCCAGATCCGGATGTAACCTAGAGTGCCGGGCTCTCCTCGCTTCTGTTTGTTGTTGTTTTTGCCTCCTGCCCCTTTAAGAGAAGGAATCAGGATGACGACGGGGCTTGTGGGCGGCTTGGACCGGCAGATGGAGGTGAGACTGCATTCTTTTGTCCCCTTTTTTCTCCCTCCCCTCACGCAGACAGGAGCAAGGAAGTGCGGAGGGGTGGGGACGCAGGAAGAGCAACGAACCCCCAAGATCTCTGGTCCGAATTTAAGTGGCCAGCGGATCTTAGGGGTCGTGTGAAAAGGCCCTTAAACAAAAAAAAATGTAAGCTAAGCTTTTAATAGCTAGCTATCTTTATCAAAGCATTGTATGAAAATGCAGTCTTGATAGAGAATGTAGTTTATCAGGCGCTGAGAATCTTTTTGGTGAGATGGAATACACCAGATGATGGTATCAGGAGGCAGGGCTGATGTTAAGACTGCTTCAAAGTACCCACTTTTTTTACTTCTGTGGATTGAAGATACCAAGAAAAGAGCCATCCTCCTTATGTACCACGAAGAAAGAGGCACATTCTTGACACCAGAGGCCTGGACTGCAGCCACTAGGTAAAACTGCTTCTTTTTAATCTGGCCCTTATTGATTATTCCTAGTGAGTTTTGCTAATATTTTCCCAACTTTCAAATGGAACAAATGTTTTTGTATCACATTCCCCCACTCCCACTTCCTCAGGACAGCAGAGGGGATGGGCAAGGACTATGCTGCTTTGTTTGATATGCTGGGTGTTAAACCGTATCCGGGACTTTGAAGCAGTCTTAACACCAGCCTTGCCTCCTGATACCATCATCTGGTGTATTCCATCTCACCAAAAAGATTCTCAGCGCCTGATAGACTACATCCTCTATCAAGACTGCATTGTTGGTCCAATGCTTTGATAAAGATAGCTTGCTATTGAAAGCTTAGTTTACTTTTTTTGTTTTAGTAATGACCAATAAAGGTATCACCTAGCCTACTTTTGAATTTGTTTCTCTCCCTCTCTCTATTTCTCTTTTCTGTGCCTTCTGGTACTGAGTCTCTCGCACGCAGATCTCGACTTGCTCCCTTGTCATATGAGTGGCTGCCCATGCATGCTTTTCCTCTCCCGACAGACCACTGAAGGCAGGGCACCACATCAGCCCCACCAAAAGTGGCCCCTCCCCAAAGGCAAGCTGCCCCCACTTGAGGCCTCCCGGGGGCAGGACTTCCAACATGCACCTTTCTTTCATCCCCTCTAGAGCCAGCTCTGAGTGTTAAAATGCCCTTTTCAGATACAGGCAGTCACTTGTTGTGTTTCATTAAAAGGCTTTAAGACTTACTATAACTCATGGAGGGGACCACTGGCTGCATAAGCCACACCATAACCTCCCCCACCCAAAGGCTTTTGGAGGAGTGTGGTTTGTATTTGGGGAGCTCGTCTTCAGATTTTTGTGCAGCTTTTCTTCTCCTACATTAGAATAAGTGAAACGATGGTTCGTTAAAGCTTAAACCACATTGTTGCAGTCTGGGTAGTTAATTGAGTGTGTGAGCAGTGCACATGCCAGCAATTTAGGAGTTAATTTAACCACTAGCTTAACTCCTATTAACTCCTACATTGCTAGAAGGCACACTGCACACTCTCTCAATTAACTACCCCCTTTAGAGCTTCATACGAGCTTCATTCGTAACTCAGCTCCCTGAACACCAAACCTTTCCAAATTTCAGGGGGTTACCTAGAATCGCTTGAGGAAGGTACCCCTGCCACTTTGGTCACTTAGGACCCAGGGAGCATAGTGTTTCGTTTCATTGCATGTCATTTTGTAATGAAACTTTAAAATTTCATTACAAATGAAATGAAACAAAACTACAGTACTTCAGAAACAAAATGAAACACTATTTTCCCATTCCGTAGCCATCTCTAGTCATTATATTTTAAACAAATAAATTGAACATAATGACCTTCATTTGTTCTTGGCCCGCCGGCTTTTCCAGTTTAAACAGGTGGTGCCATGCACATACATGTCTTAGTAAGACTGAGGCTCTGCATGTGTGTTGTACAAACCTGGCCAGTCTGATAACAGTTCATCCTATTAACTGCACTAACACCCAGTGCCTGCAAATGTCATTCTGGACCAAGGGGACACATGCTTTAATGACATCCCACTTGGTGTATTTTAAATGTTCCATGGGGCTCTGCCCCTGAAAAGTGTTTAAAAAACCCTCAGCTGGTCCAGCATATTACATCCAGAGTTTCAACTGGAGAAAGTGACAGAGGGCACCCCTTGTTAACGACAGCTCCATTGGCTTTCACTCCATTTCTAGGCACAGCTCAAAATGCTGGTTACAGTATCACCTATAAAACCTTATATCACCTGGGATCCGGCTCATTGAAAGATAGCCCCACTTTTAAGATTTTCAAGATAGGCCTTACCAGTCAAAGGCATGTTTGGTGGGGACAAAAGAGTGGCCTTCTGAGTGACCACATCCCTACATCTGGAACTCCCTGTCCAGTGATGTAATAATGGAACCAGGGCTAATATGAGTTTTTAAAATATGATAGTAGTTTGATGTTTTTAAAAATATTGTAATAATTTATTATTTGGTTTTTAACCTGGTGCCTTTTAAATGCTATAAGACACCTTGGATCTTTTTGGAAAAGGGGCATATAAATAAATAAATAAATAAATAAATAAATAAATAAATAAAGTAAGAAATCAACCCCGAATGCTCACTGGAAGGACAGATTTTGAAGCTGAGGCTCCAGTACTTTGGCCACCTCATGAGAAGAGAGGACTCCCTGGAAAAGGCCCTGATGCTGGGAAAAATCGAAGGCAAAAGGAAAAGAGGACGACAGAGAATGAGATGGTTGGACGGTGTCATCGATGCAACCAAAATGAATTTGACAAAACTCCGGGAGGCAGTGGAGGATAGGAAGGCCTGGCGAGCTCTGGTCCATGGGGTCACGAAGAGTCGGACACGACTGAACGACTGAACAACAACAAAAAGTAAGTAAGTAAGTAAGTAAGTAAGTAAGTAAGTAAGTAAGTAAGTAAGTCAAAGTCCCTGGACTTTCTGAGTAAGAGGGTCCTGGGACTTTGACTGCTGCCCCCCTCGCAGCTCCCTTTTGCTTCTGAGCTTTGCCGCAGTCCCCACAATTGGCAGAGAAATGGGTTTTCTTGGCAACAAGAAAACCCATTTCTTTCCATGTGCTATCAAACTGTTGAATAATTAATTTTTACATTTCTTCTTCCTTCTTAAATAATAGGTTATATTGTAGTATTGCAGTGTTTTTCAACCACTGTTCCGCGGCACAGTAGTGTGCCGTGAGATGTTGCTTGGTGTGCCGTGGGAAAAATTCCCCCGACATCAGCAATGCCCCCCCCGCATCCCGCTCGCGACCAAGGCAGCGGTGCAGCGCCGGCGAGCCGGAGGAAGGCGGGGTGTCTAGAAAGAAGCCGGCTGCCGCAAGGCTTCCTTGGGAGATGTAGTTCCCGCAGGTCTGAGACGCGGTCCTGGGGAGGAGAGCGGACAACCTTTCCCGGCGTGCTTTGCGCGCCGGCGAGGAAAGGCTGGCCGTGGGTGGGGAAGGAGAAGAAATAAGGGAGGAGGAGGAGGAGGAGGAGGAGGGGGAGGAGCCTGGAGAGCGAGAGAGTGAGAGAGAGCCGGGGGACCCGCGCAGGCGCATTGCGGCAAAGGGCGCTCCAGAAGCCGCTCTTAAAGGTTCTTGGGGTTGGTTCCCCCTCCTTGCTCACCGAACCCCCCTCCCTCCCTCCCCCGCCTCGCGCACTCGCTGTTTGCCTCCCGAGGGTGGGCGCGCGCCCCTGCCGAGCCAGGTAGGAGCGCGCATGCGCACCCCTCTTTTAAGGGTGGGGAGCGGGCGGCCGTTGACAATGGTCATTTTTTGTGGGGGGGTAAATAAAGGGAAGGACATGGGAGGCTGAGGAGGGGATTCCTAGGACCTAGGGAGGAGACGGGGATGGGGGGTCCCTTCCGGGCCCTGTGGCTGCCTGGCTGGAAGGAGGGGGGGGGGAGAAGGGAGGCTTATACTGGAAGGGGTAAAAGATGGGGGTTGGGGGGGTCATATATGAAGAGCCTCCCCCAGCCCCACCTTCCAGGGTTTGCAAGTTCCTCTGAAAAAAAGTGCCAGGAGGAGGGAGGGGGAAGGTGAGGGCAGGTGGACATTTTGATAGGGATGCCTTGGGAGGGCCTGGGCTGGAGGATGGATTTGTTGTTTGTTTTTTTTGGGGGGGGTGAGAAGTGTGTTTGTGTGTGTGTGATAGGCACAGAGTTAAATTTTTTAACATTTTCCAATGGTGGTGTGCCTCGTGATTTTTTTCATGAAACAAGTGTGCCTTTGCCCAAAAAAGGTTGAAAAACACTGTAGTATTGTACTGTGTTTTTATTGTTGACTATATGATTCTTATATTTCCTTTTATATAGAGCATTTTTACCAAAACAAATTCTGGGTGTGTCTAACCACACTTGGCCAATAAAAGTATCCTATTCTATTCTATTCTACATAAAGCAAAAGCAAAAAGCAAAGTGTTCTGCTTATATACCGCCCCATACCACTTCAAGCAGTCTCTGGGCGGTTTACAGTTTTAATTAAGTATGCAGGCTACACATTGCCCCCCCCAAAGCAGGCTCAGTACTCCTTTTACCGACCTCGGGAGGATGGAATGCTGAGGCAACCATAAATGGGCTATGTGGGATTGAACCCCAGGTCCTGAGCACAGTTTTACCTGTAGTACAGGCATTTAACCACTGCACCACAGGACAGTACTTTGATGACATCCCACTTGTCCCAATTGAGGATGGGTTTTGGTCTTGAATGGGCTGTTAAAGACCACTGACTTTACAAAAGACGTGCTTGTTATCGTTTGCTATCCCGTTGTCCATATTTTTGGACTTTCCTTATGAGAAGGTGGTTATGGCAACTGTCTTAGAAGACGGACATTTCAAACCTCCCATTTTACCACTGTTCCTGCAGGTGAAAAGAGAGGGGTCTCCTTTTCTGCTTGTAGGCAAAAGCAGTTTTATTGAGTCGGGCCTTGGGCATTTAGAAGAAATTTCAGTTTACTGTCCAAGGACATTTTCACAAGATGGATGTGTTGATTTCTTTTGTGTTTTCAATCTGGCCTTAGTTATCTTTGTGGAGTCATTTGAATCACCGTGAGCCACTTGGGTGCCATTCTAGGGTGTTGAAAAAAAGTTTAATAAATGCATAGGAATGTAGGACCGGGTGCCTTTCAGAACGCAGCTGCCAGCAGTGCATCGCCCAGCGGTGGGCCAGGATCCGCGATTCTGTGGATCGGCCTCAACAGCCCTTATGACACGGGCACAGACCAACCCCGAGGCCCTTGTGCAAACAATTAAAGCGAAAGGCGGTCAGGAAACCAGAGGGGAAAAAGGCCTGGGAGGAAAGCGAGGTCTTACTACAACCTTCCGCTCTCCCACCCCCGGCAACCCGCCCCGCTGCCCTTGAGGGTCCGACAGCACCCAGCTGGCCGTGCCCGCTCATCGGCTTCCAGGAAAAAGGGGGGGGGGAAATGCAACATACAACCGAGGGAGCGCAGTCCGCCTGCGGCGCAAGCGGGGCGGGAAGCGGGCGGGTGGAATGCCCCTGTCCTTGGCAGATGGTCTTACCCAGCGTGCATTGTTCCTCCAGTGTCTCTCCTTGATCCGCTGTAATTGGATCCTGGAGGGAGCCAGCCAGCCAGCCAGCCAGGGAGGGAGGGTCAGGAGGGAGACGGGGCGGGATCGCTGCCGGGCAGCTTGCGGGGTGTGTGTGTGTGTGGGGGGGGTTTGCTGGTGGTTGCTGCGGATGGGGTGGGGGGTTGGAGAGGCGCGGAGGGAGGCCAAAGAGTCCCGAGGCTTTGGCCTGCGCCTCCCTCGCCTGTCAAGCGTTTGATTTCATTGTTGCGGGCTGATGTCACTCCCAGTTGTGACCGGCGCCTCTCCGGGTGACAATGTGGGACTAGGAGGCACCAAGGAGCCCTCCAGATATACCCCAAAGGTAAGAAAAGGGGGGGGGGGAGAAGAGGGGATGGAGCGGGAGCGCGCGCCCACCCTCGCCCCGTCCGTCTGTCCGTCCGTCCGTCCGTCCGTCCACCTCCCCCCTTACACGTGCGATCATCCCACCGTCAACTTTTCGGGGAGCGTTTGGGGGACCCCGAGGGACTCCGGAGCGCAGAGAGAGATGGGGGGGGGTCGGGAGAAGGAGCTCTCCCTCTACCGCAGTGCATCCCCCCCCTCCACCCCCCAGGAACTCCTTGCGCTCCGCTCCGTTTGCCCCAGGCAGTTGCTTCGGCCAAAGGCGTGGGAAGGGGCGAGGGGAGGGTCGCCGGCGGGGATGCCGGAGGAAAGGGAGCGAAGGCAGAAAGTTCGTCGCCGCGTCCGGGAAGGAGTTGGGGAAGCCGGTGCTTAGTAGTAGCGGCGCGGAAGAGATGCTGCAGCCGCCGAGCCTGGACCAGCCCAGGCGGGACTCGGAGAAGCGCCTCGGATGCCTCGGATTGCCCAGGAGCTGTCGGCCCCGCGCCCGCCCTCTCGACCGCCCTTGGGTCCCATGCAGCCGACGCCGAGGTCCGGGAACACACACACACACACACACACACACACACACACACACACACACACACACACACACACACACACACACACACACACAAAAAAACCCCGGTTACTCCCCTCCCCAACTTTTTTGCGCCTGCTTCCTGCTGGGAAGGATTCTCCCGGCGGAGCTCGTCTCTCTCTCTCTCCCTCTCTCTCTCTCTCTCTCTCTCTCTCTCTCTCTCTCTCTCTCTCTCTCTCTCTCTCTCTCTCTCTCTCTCTCTCTCGGCGGTCGAAAAGAAAAGAAGCGCGGTTTTGCTGCGCGGGGAACCGGCAGCCCGTCGGCGCTCGGGAAGAGTTGAGAAAAGCGGTGCGCTTTCGGGACGACCGCGGCGGAGCTCCGTTCCGATCTCGGGACTCTCTGGAGGGAAGCCTCCGGACGGGCAACCCAGGCCCCCCCCCACCCCCGCCCGCGCGAGATCCTTCTCATGCCACTCTATTCTCAGCCAGCTCCTGACGCTCAGCACCTGCTCTTTCCATTTGTTTCAGCCCCGGCTCCCCCCTGGAAAGTTAGGCTCCTCCAATTCCAAGCCGTCAGCACCCGGGGGCTTTCCCTCCCCTCGCCGCAATACCTTGTCCTCTTGTCTCCACCTTGCTGGTGTGCTTCCCCCCCCTTTTTTTTTTTAACCAGCAGCTTATTTTAAGCCTCACCTCGCACCCTCTTAATAGCGAACTTCACAGGGCTGCGCTGCTTTTTCAGTCCTGCTTGGCCCCCATCCTTCCCTCCCCCCTCGCGGTGCCTCATTCATCTTCCTTTCCGCCCTGTGTCTAAATTGGCACTGGCCTACTTCTGCTCTCGGGCAGCTATTGTGGTGAGACCCTTGGGGACAGCCTGGGTGATGCATCTCAACCCCGATCACATCCATTTGTGACACATCCTCGGTTTCCAGCACCTGCCCCTCTCTTTTTAGCAGCAGATTGTGTGCATTTCAAATCCCCCTCCCTCAACCGCACCCGCCCATCCCAGGGCACATCCTTTTGTTCACCAACTGGACAAACTGAATGGTAATTCCCCCTCTGCCTCCTTTCTACCCCCCTCCGCCCTTTGACTGGCAGAGGCTGAAGAAACATCCTCTTGGCGGAAATAGGGAAATAAGGATGGAGTTGGCAGAGCAGTTATGGTCAAGGAAGAAACAGATGGTTTGTTTCAGCCAGCCTTGCTTTGGGATGGGATTCTAAAATGCTTTGCTCCCTGGTTATAGGCAACTTGTCCTCTTTCTTTATGGAATAGTCATAGCACATAGTCACTCCTGAGTCACTCTCTCTGTATGTGTATGAGCCTGAAGTATGTAGACTCTAAGCGGATTTTGAGTCTTCGAAATGTGAGGTCCTAATTACATTTCTATAAAAACACATGGAGTTGAAATAAAGGAGAGCCTAGCACTTGCTTCTAAGGAAATGTACAGTGGATCCTTGTATAACAAACAGTTTGTATAACATAAAATTTGTACAACATAAAAAATTCCAGAGATAGGGGAAATTTGCTTAACAGAATCGCCTATGGGGCAAATCCGTACAACATAAAAATGGGATCACTCTGTTTTCAATGCATTCCTATGGGAAATTTGTATAAAGGAAAATTTGCTTAACATAATTTCATTTGGAACGAATTAATTCCTTTATACAAGGTACCACTGTACTTAAAACAGGGCATTAAGTCTTCCCAACCAAGCTAAGCCTATATGGTAAAGGAACAGGCAAGATGGGCATTTCATTTTGTTTTTAACAAGCTGAAGGGGACATCAGGAAGATGAGCAATAGATTTACTACAGTTCTGACAATGTTCCATTCCTGGTGGAACAGACACTTTGGCAGATCACTGCAAGCCATATGGTGGATATTCGACAAGTTTCCTTGACACGGTGGAAAGTACTTTAGCAAGATTTCATTCCTAGATCTGTCTTTTGTTTAAAAACAGCATTATAATCGGGCAGAACTTCTACAACTGAAAAAAGTTTTGTTTCCTTTTTAAAATGGGGATGGCTGTGTTGTAAGAATGACATGTCCTTCCTAATTATGCCTTCTAACGAAAAAGAAAACTTTCCGGATAATTTGTTTCACGTGACGAATGCACTCTTCCATAAGGGCTTCTCTTGGGAAGGAGAACTGGAAGATATGTTCTACAGTAGCAGCTCTGTTCAGCGGGGCGTCATCGCCCTGCTGTGGTGGCGCTCTTACAGCCTTGGCTGAGTTACCCAAATTCCCTTTTGTTTTCAAACATTTGCCCCTTTGTCCTTTTCAATCCACACATCCTCCACCCCTGTCCTGTTCCTGCAGTTGGGTTGCTGCGCATCAATATTCAGAGCAGATATGAAGTCATCTTTCGGCTTTCCTCCTCTTCACCATTCAGGGAACACATCAGGAATTGTTCCTTGTGCTCCAAGTCAGAGATCCCTCTCATGCAAAAGCTGGGCAGTGGGGGGAAGGGGGAGAGAGAGCTGGGGAGGATTAATGAGAAAGCTGCCCACGTAAGCAAGCTTCCACTGGCGGCTGCTTATTAAAGCGATGTTATTCTTTATGCCTTCCAGCTGCGTTTTTACGAAAGAGGAAGCCTTCTTAGAGTGACTTTGTGGAAAAAGATGAGAGTTGCACTCTTGAAAGAGTTGACACTTGTACATGATCAGAGAGATTACCGAGTCATCCTGCACTTAGGACTTGTTCCCATTTTGTCACGTAATGGTGGGAATTGATTCAGGCTCAGAGATGGTTGAACCAGATGATGGTTCACCACCATCTCCAATGCCATATGATTTTAAAAAAAGATGTATTGTTGATAGCTATGTTCAGAGTGGCGAGCTGCTGTTTTCCTAAAGAAGCCCGTTTTTAGTTCTTAACCGTGGGCCAGTGGATTCATGTTTGATCCGGCACAACTCAGTCTCAAAAACTATCTGTGCTATCAGTTTTGTAATATGAGCAAATGATTGTCTGGAGGTGAGAAGCTGTTAAAGGTTAGCCTTGGTTCTGTCATCAAGACGGTAGGAGTTCTGGGTCTCAAGAAGGCGACCAGATTAAGGAAAAAATGTGGGGAAAGTGTGGGGTGGCCTGATTTGCACCCCCCCCCAATTGATCAGAAGAACATAAGAAGATGTCCGCTGGATCAGCCAAAGGCCCTTCTAGTCCAGCTTCCTGTATCTCACAGAACACATGATGACACAAGGGGAAACACGCATTAACCAGGGTTTCCACGCTCCCAATCTGTAACTTTTACTCAGTCTCTCATTCTGTACTGCGAAGGCTCTAACAACTGATTAAATGTTTAAAGGAAACGTGAAGATAGGAAAACTCATTGAATGTAGATGGCATCACTGATGTCCGGAAACCAGAAAGACTTTATCAAAGGAACTGAATGAGATAATAAACTACGTTGCAAAATATCAAGGTCAGGGTAGAGCCTATATAGGCGATTCAGAAACTGGTTTAACCACACAACATATTTGTTTCTGGTCACACTCTGAAGGACGTGCCATTTTCTTGTCCAACCTTTTGTGTCACTAAAAACGCATTCCAATGTAGTAAAAGTGGGTGCAGTATAATGTTGGCCTTTAATTTTAAATGTGAACGTTCCTAGTCAGCATTCATAATGCGTCTTCATGGTCAGCTTTTAAGAATAATGCGGCTATTTTCAGAGGCTGCTCCTCCCTGGATGATTACAGTATAGTGGTACTAGATTTGGCTATGTGGCTGTAAGGCTACCTCTAGCAGGCCAACGAGGTGATCACTCAGTGTGAAAGTGACTCAAATGGTGTTTTAAAATGGTCTTTTGCTCTTGGTTTCTCTGTGTTCGGAAGGCGAACAGATGGTGAATGGTGTGCTTGAAACTTTTAGAGGGTATTTTTGTTGATGCCTTGTATCAGTGTCCTTTCTATCTGTACTTTTAAATGGAATTTAATTCATAGATATGGTGAGCAAAAGAACTTCCCAGAAGATGCAGGTTTTTTAAAATAACTGTTGGAACTGATTTCTCTCTCTCTTCCCCCCCACCTCTTTCATTGTAGAGCAAGTAATTAAACCTAATACCTACCCAGTGTGATTTAATGGACAAGGTGATTGGACTAGGACTGTGGAGGGAATAGGTGTAAATCTTCAGGTGGCCAGGGGAACACACAGGGAGTGGTGGTGGACCTAACGAAAAACACTTCTTTAAACATCTCACTTACTTTGAAAGTCCTGTTAGGATGGCTATAGGTCGCTTCCGAGTTGGCAGCACATAACCTCCCCAAAAAACCCAACTAATATAACATGTGGAGAGCACATCAAGAACATTGTTCATGTTAAGATATCTCAACAATCCATAGTGAGGGAGGGTGGGACACAATGAAAGGAAGAAAAAAACAACTCATCATATGATATACTGTAATGCCAAAACTTAATTGATCAGTTTTCCTTATCCTTAGAATGTATTCACTTTTGTTCTGCAGAAAATCCTAAAAAGTTTTAAAGAAAATTTAAAGACTCTCTTCCTGGATTTTGTTTTCCTCCCAGGAATATTTCAACTGAAATATAATTATATTAACTGTACCAATTTCCCATTTATTATATGTAATCCCAGAATTATGAGGTTGCAATCTTATATACATTTACATAGAACATAAGACCTTGTGAGGTGAACATTTAAGTCAACATTCACAGAATTGTTCTCTAAAAATAAAAAAGTCTACATGACAATGGCAGATAACTATTTCTGTTCCAGAAAATTAAAGTAGAAAACGACACCAGCCAGAAAATTTCTAGAGTTTTCAAAGCTGAATTTCTTATTTGGATCATCTTGTTCATAGATAGCATGATGACAGAGTGCCTTGCATGCTGAATCTCCACATACACTTCCTGGTATCAGCAGCAACTATGGGCAAGAAACTCTGTCTAAAATGGTGGTTAGTGATTGTGGCTGACTGTACAATACTGAGACAGATGGGCAGATGATCCAATTTGGCATAATCTGGCTTTCTAAAGAACGGGAATTGGGATGTGTATATACTATACCGTGAATTAAAAATTGAAAATTCCCACTTCAGCTAGAAAACACGTGTCCCATGGATGTGTTCACTCACCAGTGAAAGAAATAGCCATCCTATAATCAGGAAAATAATACAGGGCTGACTAAGTGGAGGAAAACAACAGCTATATTTATCAAGGGATAGAAACAAAGACATGCTTCCTTCTTCTGCACGTAGTACATGCAATAAAACAGCGAGGGGAGAAGTTGGTTTAATTTGCTTTGTTTTTTTTCCCAACTCTTTAAAAAAACCCACCCCACATGGCTGGTGACTACATTGCCCATCGTTTTGAGGAAGCTGTAGTCGAAAACAAAAGGCTGCCTTGGGTCCTTTTCCAAGGAGAAAAGCGGGGTACAAATACTCTAAAACAAACAAACAAACAAACAAATAGCAACTCCCCCCTTCTCTGTACCAGAGCAACATTATTGAGGATATTACTGTTGCTTCCCCTTTGTGAGTAATCACAGGCCTCTTGCATCACTAGCTAAATTGTGTCAAAATGGCAGTGAATGTAATGGAGTGAAACATTACACACACCCCTCTCCACAGGTTCTGTAAATTGACAGGCTATTTTTGGTTGCCACATTTTAAAAAACATAAAGTGAAGATGGGATATGATGGCCATGTTTAAATATCTGAAAGGATATTATATTGAAGAGGGGGCAGGTTTGTTTTCCATGGCTTCGGAGACTTGGACCAGTGGTTTTAAACTACAGGAAAAGAGATTCGCCTAGGGGTGAATCCGCACAACATAAAAATTGTTGTGATTACGGATTACTCCATTTTTCAATGCATTCCTATGGGACATTTGTATAAAGGAAAATTTGCTTAACAGAATTTCATTTGGAACGAATTAATTCCTTTATACATGGTCCCACTGTAAATAAATAAATAAATAAATAAATAAATAAGAGCTGTTCAGCAGTGGAATAAGCTGCTACAGAGGGTGGTGGAGTCTCCTTCTTTGGAGGTTTTTAAGCAAAGGTTGGATGGCCATTTGTTGGTAGCATTGTGATGGGGGTTCCTGCATGGCAGGAATTAAGCAACAAATATAATATTTACTTGTGCTTGACACAGAGCAGTGCAGCAGTAGCGTGCAGATAAAATGTCAGTATTGATATAAAGTATTGCAGAGTTAGGTTATGAAGAGACAATGACAATGGGTAGAGTAAAAACTCATATATTCATATATACATCAAAAATATATACAGCATAACAACCAAGCAATATTTACAACAGACAAACAGAGTGTGGGGTTCTGTTCTCACCATAACAGACCCACCTAACAAATGGAAAGCTAGTGCTTTTTATACAGTTCAGTACCCATCAGATGTGAGTCATCACTAATTACAATCTGATGCAATCTGATACAATCATGATGCTATAAATTCTTTCACCTGTGCTTCATCACATAACATGCCTGTGATTACTTATCTCTTACACTTGTGAATTAACATCATGAGTCTGCAGAATCTAACTGCCTCCATTTTACAATTCTCTTTCCACTATCTGTTAAATATACATAACATACATTTTATCAACTTTTACATATCTTGACAGGACTAGATGGCCCTTGAGGTCTCTTCCAACTCTATGATTCTATGAAGGGCCATTAAGGTGTATTCCAGCCTCCGTAAGCCCTAGTGCCCCCTGGATCGAAAGCTGAAGGGGATGGGGTTTAAAAAATGAATTTTAAAAAGTCGCTCTCCCAGTCTCTGTTAATGCTTATGTTTTAGTGGTAAGATGCGACAGTGACAGGAAAATTCTTCTGTTATTTAGGAATCAGCTTCTATGCTTCCTTTCATGCTTCAGTGTTAGAGTGCTTTAGTTCATTCATTTGTATTATGGGCTCAGGTTACAGGAAGCCAGATTATGGTTAAATATCAGGAAAAACTTCTTGACTGTCAGAGCAGTATGGCAATGAAAGAGGTGGTGAGTGCTCCAACACTAGAAATGTTCAAGAGAAATTTAAATAACCACCTGGCAGATATCCTTTGATTTGTATTCCTGCATGCAGCGGGAGTGGTGGTGGTGGTGGTGGATTTGGTGGCCTTATAGGCCATAAGGCCAACTCTTTTATCCTGTGGCTCTGTGACTCCTACAAAACTTTAAAGACAAATGGCCCCAGCTGTTATAGCATGTCCTGTCATCATGCTGTGGTGCTATTGTGTTGAACAGTCCTTACACTTAGACACACTGCTGTTGCCGGAGCGTTTGGTAGTCTACTGATGTTGTCCCTCTTCTGGGAGGAATTCTGGAGAAGTTGGCCTTTTTAGCAGCAGATCTGATGCCACTGTTGCTCTCTTTGTTCTTTTTTTTAAAATCTCAGCTGGCAGATATCCTCAAAGATCCATAATAGCCCAAGATGACTAAGGACATATCAGGAAAAAACAACAACAGCAGCAAAGCCACTTGATATTCAATCCTGCCTGGTCAAGAAACCATTTTTTTCAATTGAGTTTTTAAGAACTGAAACCCCTTGATTTGGGGAGCACTGGATCAAGAGTGAGACATTTTCATCTGTCCAATATAGGAGGGAAAACTTCACCATCAGTATATCTGGCTCGTGACATCACTAGAAAGGCATCCCTGCTCTGAAAGTTTAAGGTGAAATGCCTTATCTCCTTCCTCACTCCCAACCATTTCTTTTGATTAAACTTGCTCTAATTATTGTGGTGCACTGTGTACAGTACCCTAGATTAAGACTTGTAGGCATACTGCAGGTATGCAGAATGGATGAAATGACATATTTATTTATTATTTATTTATTTATTATTGAATTTATATCCCGCCCATCTTCCCTACGGGAACTCTGGGCGGCGAACATGGCAGAACAAATCAGGAGATACACACAATTGGGTAAAGTAAACACAATAGGGGAAACATAATCACAAAATCAGCATAAGTTAATAAAAGACAAATAAACAGCTGCAGCAGGGCGCACCCTTTGATTTAGACCTCACCGCTGCTATGTGAAATACAACCTGATTATTGATTATTGATGGTGGATAAAAAAAAAACTAAGAAAAGGCTAGGCTAGGTCACCGAAGGCCTCGCGGAATAGAATGGTCTTCACCGCTTTACGGAAGGCCAGCAGGGACTCTGCAGAGCGCACTTCGCTAGGGAGGCTGTTCCATATAGAAGGAGCAGCCACCGAGAAAGCCCGGTTTCGAGTACGGGACCGCCTGGCTTCTCGGAGAAATGGAACTGGAAGCGAGTGCGCCCGCGACTGCCGAACCGGTCGGGCCGAAGTTGACCGCTGGGCGATCCGCTCCGCCAGGTATTCCGGGCCCAGGCCATGGAGGGCTTTATAAACTAAAACCAAGACCTTGAATCTGATCCGGGAGGCAACGGGTAGCCAATGCAGCCGGGCCAGGACCGGGGTGATGCGGTCGTAGCGACGCGCACCCGCCACCAGTCTGGCCGCTGCATTTTGCACCCGCTGCAATCGCCGGAGGAGAGTCAAGGGCAACCCCATGTAGAGAGCATTACAGTAGTCCAGCCTCGAGATCACCAGCGCCTGGACCACTGTTCTCAGGGAGTCCCGGTCTAGATAGGGGCGAATCTGGGCGATCTGGCGAAGATGAAAAAATGCGGTCCTGGCCACGGCCGCCACCTGGGCGTCCAGGGACAGGGCCGGGTCCAGGATCACGCCCAGATTGCGAACCCTCTCCGCCAGCTGGAGGGAAACCTGAAATGAGTGCAAGTAGGAAAATATAGCCTGCAGAAAATAATAGCCTGCACAGACGAGTTTTCAAAATTCTCCAGCTCTTTTCGGGATAGAATTACCACAGAAACCATTTGCCAAATCTTAGGGTTCTCCAAACATTTCTGTAAAGTGGGGATCACCATTGGCAGTGGTCGTAGTACTGCTTTGTTCATCACCCCCCCCCATGGAGTCCCTCTTCTTTGCCTTCATTCGCACTTCCGCTGCAAATAAA
Source organism: Phrynocephalus guinanensis (assembly GCA_037367245.1). Lineage (NCBI taxonomy): Eukaryota > Metazoa > Chordata > Lepidosauria > Squamata > Agamidae > Phrynocephalus > Phrynocephalus guinanensis. Next base: position 47,097,168 of record CM074734.1, read on the forward strand.
GGGATTATAGCCACTGTGTTGGCAGTCTGTTCACCATTTCGCTTCTTCCGTAATGCTCTCCCTGTAGCCTCATTGGAGAATCAGAAGCCATTGTGGCGGTGATGGAATGGAGGCACCCATCAAAAAAGGTGGAGGAAAATCTGTGAAGTGGCCTTCTGCTTCTAGCACAGTAATAAAAGTGGGGATATTGAATGTTTTTTTAGAAGTAAACATTGTCATTCTTCAGGGTTCTGTAGCTTTTATAAGGCCTTCCTAATGTCTTCCTAATGTTTTCAAGGTACCATTGTAGATTCATGTTTTGTCTACCGCAGGTACTTATGGTAGTATTAGCTCTGTGCCAGGTAAAACAAAAGCAAAGCAAAGTGTTCCTCTTATATACCGCCCCATACCACTTCAAGTAGTCTCTGGGCAGTTTACAGTTTTAATGACAGTATGCAGGCTACACATTGCTCCCCCCTCCCAGCAAGCTGGGTACTCATTTTACCGATTGATGGAAGGCTGAGTCAGTCATGAGCCTGCTACCTGGGATTGAACCCCAGGTCGTGAGCACAAGTTTTACCTGCAGTACAGGCATTTAACCATTGCGCCACGGGGCTCATCTCATGTGAAGGCAACGCTGTGTTCAGCTCCAGTTTGTTTTCCTATTTGTTTTATTCTCTTATCTGCAAGTCTTCCATTTTCTGCCACATTTTCAGGGCCCTGAACATTTTTTTAAGTAATAGTTGCAAGCTTACCTAACCTTGCAAGGTGGTCAAGGATGTTGGAATTTTGTTCCTTGTCACAAACCTCTTCATGATTCTGCAGCTTCTCCAGCTGCCTACACATTCTGATCTGAAGGGAACCTGTGGAAGACTTTATCTTTAATTAAAGACTTTGTGTCTTTAATTCAAGTGTAAAAAGCCAGAGTGGAGGCCACAGAAGTGATTGTACTGTGCAACACAACACAACACAACTCTCTCTCTCTCTCTCTCTCTCTCTCTCTCTCTCTCTCTCTCTCTCACTCTCTCACTCACACACACACACACACACACACACACACACACACACACACACACTTCAAAATCCTTATAAATTAAGATATGCGTAAGACATCTGAACTTCACCAATGGTAATTTCTCCAGAATTTCTCCTCTAATGAATTTTTTCTCAAAAGATATTTTCCCCCTATGGAATCGAATGAGAATGGTTGTGGGGGAGCAAAGAGTTCTGCTTATATACTGCACCATAGTGCTTACAGAATTCTGGGCGATTTACAATCCCCCCCCAAAAGCTGGATACTCATTTTACTGACCTCGGAAGGATGGAAGGCCGAGTCAACCAAGAGCCGACTACCTGGGATTGAATCCCATGTTGTGAGGACAGTTTTAGCTGCAGCACAGGCATATTTATCCGCTGTTCCACAAGGCTCCTATGGGATAAAATTTCAGCACAGCACTCGAAACAGCAAAACAAAACAAAACAAAAATCCCTCAGTGCTGTTCTTCTGGGACACAACAGGGGTCATTTTTTTGATGCTTCTTGCCCAGGAATCCAGCAAATTTCCATGAAAAGTTCAGGCCGTGCACCTTGTAGCCTATCTATTTCTTTGGGTAATACAGTTCTCCCCTTACTGTTGGCTAGCTTCTGGCTGCAAGCTGGGTGCTTTGGGGAAAAGCCGAGCTGAGCCCTGGGAGCAAAAGCACAGTCAGTGTAACAGCACTAATGGGAGGCGTGGGTTGATGATCAGTTCCATGGGCCGATATTGTCACTCACGCCACCTGGTTTCTGAGCTGCCGATGGCTCATACTGCCTGCGACAACCTTGTTGACCCTTTTCTCTGAGAATAGCCGGGGAAGGGATTTCCCATGTCAGCTCAGCTCTCTTGGCTCCTGTCTTGGAAAAAATGTAGGAAAAGTCCCTCCGCCCGACTAATTCATGCAAAAATATGTGATGGCATCTAAACAAAAGGAAAACTGAACTGCTCTTAAATGTGTGCTGCACAATCCTAAGCATCTATTTTCAGATGTTAAGTTCTGTCAGCTGCTTTCAAACTCCTCCTTAGTCTGTATGCTTGTTTAACCTTATTCATGGTACATTGGATAGGAGCATATGAATCGCAGGTACATTCAGTTCAGCATTTGGAATTCTTGATAGTCACAAAGCCATGGACTTGATCATCAGAAGGGGAAGATCTGGAGGTTGCCATGTATCCTGGCTTTTTTCTTTCCTTCAGTTACAATTTCTGATCATTTCACATGGCTCAGTAGGCCTGCTCTCCCAGTTTTTGTGTATCCTTTATTTTTGGGATCATGTCAAGCAAACATTATCAGATATATATTAGCATCAAATGGGATCCTTTCATTTTTTGCTTCCCTGAGTAAATCACATATCTTTTTTCTCTCTCAAAAATTACTGTATATGTTCAAGTATAAGTCGACCCGAGTATAAGTCGGGGTCCCTAATTTAAACCCAAAAAACTGGGAAAATTTATTGACTCAAGTATAAGCCTAGGGTGGGAAATGCATCAGGGCCTGGCAACTCCTCCTTTGCGAGCTGGGTGTGTGTGTGATGTTTAAAATGACTTTTAGCCACCGAGGCAAGTGCTTGAGTTGGTGGCTAAAAGTCATTTTAAACATTGTTTTAAAATGACTTTTTAAAAAGTCATTTTAAACATGGGGGGGTCATGAGAAGCGGCACACAATGTTTAAAATGACTTTTAGCCACCGCCCCAAACTTGCCTCAGTGGCTAAAAGTATTGACGCGAATATAAGCCGAGGACCCCTTTTTTCAGCCCAAATTTAGGGCTGAAAAACTAGGCTTATATTCGAGTATATACAGTAAGTCACGTGACTTTATTATGGCACAATTTTTAAAGTAACAGAAAATGTCTGCTGTAATTGATTTAGCAGCCTTTGTTTCTGTGAGCAGTCTTTGATTTTATCCCAGGATTCTCTTCATGGGCAAAAATAACTTTATTAAGATTGTCTAAGGCCATGGTCCAGAATCCAAATTAACCCTCGCTGCTGTTATATCATTGACGTGACTGCCAAAATTTCCAAACTAAGCCAGATCTGAACCAGCCTGTGTGGTCACCCACAGAGGATCAGGGTATAAAAGGGATTAAATGCTTATTAAGGTTATGTTTCAATCACATGCACAGAGTTATATTGATCACCTGCTCTGGTAGGAGGACTTTCTCCTCAGAATATTCTGAGGTGGATCATGTGAGAGGACACGATGTTGTTGAGTGGCATGTCAGTGTTTGTGATAAGTTGATATAGACGGTAACTGCTTTTCTGTTTTCAGGAATTGCAAAGTTTAGGAAGGAACTTGAAGTCAACTAGAATCCTTGTTTTATTTAAATTGTGACAAAATGAAATTATTCCTGAAAACTGGAGACTTCAGTTCAGAATGAATAAATTCTGGCCATGCTGTTTCCCGCCCCCTTTCCTCTTCTGTTCTTATAATCTTTGTTATTTCTGCCCTTCTTTTCCAGTCAGTGTATCTCAGTTCTGATCCGCAAAATCCTCAATGGATAGTAATAGGACCAGGAATGCCTCAAAAAGCAGGGTAAATAAGAATCAACACTTTCTTAAAAAAAAAAAATCAAACTGATTTAAATCATGATTTAAATTATGTTTTAAATCAGTTCCTCCCTGTCATGAAGAGAACTTTACTGCTGACATAATTTATTCAGGTAAAATAATATTTGGACAGGACAAAAAGTATAAAATGTTATGTTGTCAGCAACTACATTATTTATTGTACCCTTCGGGAAATGGAACAGATGTGTCCACTGTTATTTGGCTTGTGGATATATAAAGTACGGGAAGATGAATTGATGTCAGGCAGAAATATAGAGCCTCAACAGAAAAGATTCAAACACATTTATGAACTTACAGGGAACAATAGAGGATACTTTCTCCAGGCAAAACATCAAATCCAAATTATTTTGAAAAGACTATATGGGTTTCTAAGGAGAAGATTTCTAGAATGATCTTCATTGAGCTTGAATCTCTGTGCTTCTTGTATTATGCCTTTGTTGATCTTTCTGGACTTCTTAGCAGCTTTCGACACCATCGACCATGATGTCCTTCTGGACAGATTGGCTGCGACAAGAGTTGGAGGCACCATTCTACAGTTGTTCCAGTCCTACCTGGCTGACTAGGTCCAGAAGGTGGTGCTGGGCAATAGTAGCTCTGGCCATGGCAGATGCATCATGGTGTTCCCCAGGGCTCTATACGGTCCTCCATGCTATTAAATCTCTACATGAAACCACTGGGGGAGGTCATTAGGAAGTTTGGGCTGAGGAGTCAGCCATATGCTGACAATGCTAAGCTCTATCTCTTATTCCTACACCAATCCAGGTGTGGTAGTCTCTGTTCTGAACTTGTGCCTGGGCTCAATAATGGACTGGATGGGGGTCAATAAACTGAAACTCAATCCAAACAAGTTGGAAGTGTTAGTGGTGGGTGTTCTGCTTGATAGGTTAGAGCAGGGGTCCTCAACCTAAGGCCCCGGGGCCGGATGTGGCCCCCCAAGGTCCTGAATCCGGCCCCTGGGACCAATTGCAACACCTCCACCTACCCCCTGTTTTGGGAGCTTGCCAACCTCCACAGACTGTGAGAGTGGTGTCTGGGTGCTGGGGGACCGGCCCGCTGTTTGAAAACGTTGAGGACCCCTGGGTTAGATCCCCCATCCTGGATGGGGTTGCACTCCCCTTAAGAGACAGGGTCCGCAGCTTGGGGGTGCTTCTGGACTTGGGACTTACCCTGGAAGCCCAGATGGACTTGGTGGCCAGGGTGCCTTCTTACAGCTGTGGAGTATATATCAACTTTGCCCTTCCTTAGATGAGCAGAGCCTGGCAACAGCCATACATGCACTGGTAACAACAAAATTGGACTATTGTAATGCAGTATATGTGGGACAGCCTTTGAAAATGGTCAGGCAATTGCAACTGGTATGGAACTGGTCCATGTAGCTGGGGAGCGGTGCCACCATGCAGACACATATGCTGGTTCTGAAAAGTTTACATCGGCTGCCAGTTGCTACCCTGAGCCCAATTCAAAGTGCTTAAACTTACATATAAAGTCGTAAATGGCTTAGGACCTGGTTGTCTAAAGAACCAACTTTTTCCATACGAGCCTGCTTGTACCCTAGGATCAGGCCAGGAGGCCCTGCTAAAGGTGCCATCCCTCAAAGAGGTAAGCAGGGTGTCATGTCGAAGCAGGGCCTTCTCAGCAGTTGCCCCCCAACTTTGGAATGCCCTCCCAACAGAGATCCGCCTGGCGTCAACGCTTTTGGCTTTTCGGTGCCAGTCAAAGACCTTCCTGTTCAGCCAGCATTTTAATTAGGTAGCAATATTTTTAGCTGGGCTCATTAGCAGCAGGGTTATATTATCTGTATATTGATTGTTTTAAACTGTTATTTTGATGGTTTCTAGCATGTTGTTTTATAGTTTTAATGTATTGTTGTATGCCGCCCAGAGACCTCTTGATAGTGGGGTGGCTAAAAAATTCTGTAAATAAATAAATAAATAAATAAATAAATAAATAAATAAATAAATAAATAAATAAATATTTTTTAAAAAGTTACCAAGTAATCTCATCTCTGCATACCCTCAGAATAATGGAATCCTAGATTGGCTCTGAGGTGCCTTAACATAGTTTTCTGCTCAGAGGCATTTGCGGAGCTGTGAGGCGAATGCTCCTGAAATAGTATTACAGTGGGGCCAAAGATACCCCTGTGTAGGCCTTGGATATTTTACTAGATCTCTCAACTCATGCTGCTCCTGTTGTGTGTCACCACACAGGCAGGCAGCAAACTTGCAAGGACCTAGTTGAGGGTGTGTATGTTTCTAGGAGTTTTCTCAGCCTCATATACTATGTACAGTACCCTATTTACGCAGGAGAAGACTGTTCATTAAGTCAGTGTTACATTGTAACTGCCTAAACCATTATTGTATATTTAAGAAGCTCGTTACAAACGAAACAGATTTTGTACTTGCTTGGAACTTTTTGGATTATACCTTTGTTGCTTCTTGGAAGTTGTCTATGGGCATTTCCTCCCATAGTTTGCCATGGAAGTTTGGTCTTTTATTTTGCCCCTGCTGGTTATTTTAAATTTTTGTTCCTGTTTTTCATTTCAAACCAAGAGAAAGAAAGGAGCAGAGAGAAAGACAAGACAGGGGGTTATAGAAAATATAATCATGAATTTATATATAAATATAAGTTGACCATGAGACAGAAAAATGTGTTTGAAGTTGTGATGAGTTGAGTATAGATTGATACGTACTCAAGGAGCAAGATCTTCTGGCAACTGAGTGTGTGTTTATCTTTGTAGTTTTGAGGTACAGTAGGAACCCCATATCCACTGATTCATTATCCACTGATTCAGTTATCCATGGTTGGCAGAGGAAAAATAAATAAATAATTCAGCAGCCGCAAAGCAAGCTACTGTCACAAAGAGCCGCTGTAAAGCAAGCTACTGTCATAAAACAGCAGCCGTAAAGCAAGCTACCGTCACAAACAGCAGCTGTAAAGCAAGCTACTGTTGCAAAACAGCAGCTGTAAAGCAAGTTACTTTCACAAAACAGCAGTTTTGGGAACATTTTGGCATTCTCTCTTATCCAAGGTTTTCATTATCCATGGGAAGGCTTGGAACCAATCCCCAGTCCTACTGTTTGTTTGTTGTGGTAAGAGCTTGGGAAGTCCAACACCACTTTCCACCCAGTTAGGCTCTACCATTGCACGGCGTAAAAATAAGTACTTACAGATACAAAGGCTTTGTCTGTTTCAGAGTTGATTCAGTGCCCTTTGTCCAGCTAAAAAGGGAAACCTCACTGGGCAGGCCCATGTTATCTATTTCAAAGAAACATTGTTGCTATTGAATAACCAATATTTAGATGAACTGACCAGCTTTATTCTAAATGGATTGATGTCCTTCATGGTCCCTCTTTGTTAGAGGCTGAAATCCTGCTGACTTAAGTTATGTCGCATAAAGCTTTATGGTATCAGCATCAGTAGCAATTATTCAGAAATGGAACATTTCTGATTTCTCTCCTTAAGGTCCCAATGCTCCCATGTAATTGCTTTAATTGTTGGAAAAGTCTTAAGGGGTCAGGATATTGGAGGAAGAAGTATTGTACTGAAAATTGTCGCAGCTGGGATAACTTTACTGGCAGCAGTGCTTTTTCAAAGACTTCCCCTTAAACCTCAAATGTCTTGCTGATAACTAATGCTATTACATGGATGTCCTGGGACCTTGGATGAGAAATGAAAAATACATGTTCTTTTAAAAAAATACTGCTGATTATGTCATCAACCTTATGTGACAAGATTAATGCAATAGGATTTCAGGCAGTGTGTGTATAAAATTGCTAAGAAAGAGGCCATTTCTTAAGAGCCTTGTGGCACAGTGGTTAAATGCCTGTACTGCAGCTAAAACTGTGCTCACGACCTGGGGTTCAATCCATCCTTCCGAGGTCAGTAAAATGAGTACCCAGCTTGCTGGGGGGGAGCAATGTGTAGCCTGCATACTGTAATTAAATTGTAAACCGCCCAGAGAGTGCTTGAAGTGCTATGGGGCGGTAGCAGAATACTCTATTTCAGTTTCTATTTGTGAGCTGTAATCCATAGTTTCTCTGCCAGGAGTACAGTCCAATTGATATTGATACTAACTGATAGGATACAAATACAGTGGACTCTTGTATAACAAACAGTTTGTATAACATAAAATCTGTACAACATAAAAAATTCTGGAGATAGGGGAAATTTGCTTAACATAATTGCCTATAGGGTGAATCTGTACAACATAAAAATGGTCACGATTAGGGATTACTCTGTTTTCAATGCATTCCTTTGGGAAATTTGTATAAAGGAAAATTTGCTTAACATAATTTCATTTGGAACTAATTAATTCCTTTATACAAGGTACAGTGCCACTATATGTTGTTATTACCTCTTTTTCTTCTTGGGATTCAGACCACTTTATAAGGCACCCTTGAAGGATTCTGAAATGTTAACACTCAATACTTTTTGATACTGCATTGCTGTAATACAAATTCAGGCCCTTTCTCTGCATTTTTCCTCATCCCTGAAGAACTTAACAATCTCATTGACCATAATGAGTATATGGAAAGTATATTGACTTATTTAACATAAAGGCTTTCTAGTCTTATTCATTCTCCTCTGAAGTCTATTTCTTCTAATATCTATATTTCAGCAACAAATTACCATGCAACTTAATGTTTCGAGTGAACATCAAAATAACCTAAGACAAAAAGGGTAATATTAAGCAACAACGACAAAAGGTTTATCTTCGAGAAATCAGAACATAAATGTATTTGTGAATGTGAGCATACCTCACATCCATATTATGTCACTAGAGAGTTATCAGTGGCTTTCCAGTTGGGATTCTTGACTGTCTTTTGGACAGAGCAGCAAGTAGAACTTATCTCCATACTGTAGCAAAAGGATGGACAGAGTGGAGGTGATATGTTGGGAGGGTCTCATCTCAGTTACTAATCTGGCTGCTGTATTTTGCACTAGCTGCAACTTCTCTGTTAGCCTTAAGGGCAGCCTCATCTAGAGAGCACTGCAGTAGTCTAATCTCGAGATTACGAAGGCATGGACCAACATGGTGAGGGCCCCAGTGTCCAGGAAGGCATACAGCTGGGCAATCTGACACAGTTAGAAAAAAAAGCAGAACGGACCACAGACATCACCTGGGCTTCCACGGTGGGCACCAGATCCAAGAGGACATCTAAGCTGCTCACCTCATCCTTAGTAGGGAAAGTCTCCTTCCCAGAAGTGAGGGAGCTTCCCAACTGGAGGACTTCTATTGTGTTCAGGTTCAGCCTAAGCCTATTAGCTCTCATCCAGTCCAGCACAATGACCAAGTAGCGCTCTAGGGACAGAACAGCATCCATTGCAGATGGAGAAAAAGAGATGTAGAGCTGGGTGTCTTCAGAATACTGGTGGCACGTATCTCCACACCTTCTGATGACCTCACCCAGTGGTCTCATGTAGATGTTAAACAGCATGGGCAGGATGATTAATCCCCCATGGAACCCCACAGTTGAGAATCCAAACAGGGGAGTCATCTTGCCTATTTGTATTCTCTTGGGGGTGGTCCTCCAAGAGGGATCAGAATCATGCCCCCAATCCCCAACACCTAGAGCCTCTCCAGGAGGATTCAATGGTTGATGGTATCAAAAGCTGCTGATAGGCTGGGCAGGGCCAATGAGGACACCTTGCCCGAGTCAGTCTCCCTCAAGAGGTCATCGAGCAATGCGACCAGTGTTGTCTCTGCACCTCCATTTGGAGAATGGCAGCACAGAAAAGAAACAAATGGATAAATAATAACATAATGTAAATTAGCCTTTGCGACAAATTGTAGTAGCTTCTGCTATTGCTGGAGGTGTCATTTGATGTTTGCAAATACATTTTGTGTTCTTTTGGTATCTTATTCCCCTGAGAAACCACTGAGGCCACACACACACTCAAACGTAGATCGAGTCCTATAACTCACAGGAGGGGATTTTTCTTTATCTTGAAGTTTTGTTGGGCAGGGAAGGGGGGGAGGGACCGAGACCCGAGCACAGGGAGAGATCCGATGGCTTCGGTGCTGTTGTCTAGCCTGCCCTAACTTGTTGTTCTCCCAAACAAAGCCCCAGGTTTTCCTGACACTCAATCTCCCAGCAAGAATAAAGGCCCTGGAGTCTAAATAAGCCCCCCTGAGAGGCTTTGATAGGACAGTTGCCGCCTGGGACAGCTGAGAGAGATCAGACGGGGGAGGGGGGTGACGGGGGTCTGCATTTACACAGCTGTTGCCTTCTCGCCTCATCACTGAGTTAACTAGCATTTTCAGCCTGTCCCACCCACCCAGCCACCCCTTCCACAGATTTTTTTTCCATTTGGGTCTTAATACTGTTTTGGCTTGGGTTTTCAACGACGTCAAACACTCGCATTGCGTATACCCTAGAGGACTTGCTTGAGTGTCTCTTGTTTCCCTAAGGAGAAGACTTGGGGCAGGGAGAGGAAGTTCAGGAGCTAGCATCACCACCACCGTGGGTTTGCATTCCACAGATTGCTCCAATGAAGACAATAAGAAAGTCACAGATTATGATCAGTGACGCTGGGACGGAAGCCACAGAGTAGAGGTTATGCAGAGGGCAGGCATGGGCTCGCCAGGCAAACAGACATAGGTTGGAGGCAGTCAAGAAGACCGTCAGGAGCAGAAAAGGCCTTGCTCCTTTAACGGGCAAAAAAAAAAAGACAATAGTTAAGTTTGTCATAAGGAATAACTGTGCTGCAACATTTAAATATACCTTTTTATTTAAATAAATATGGGGGGGGCAATTTTGGGTCTGAGTTGCCTTTAGAAGCAGCATGCTGTGATTTTATGATCTTGGTTATTCGGTTTCCTGTTATGCATTCTTTTGGAAGACTTCGGCTGTCCATCAATGGTGGAAGATGGCCAATTTCTTCATTCAGGGAGGATGGAGATGGGCTGAGGTAGATTGTCACCAGCCAGGATGCTCAGAAGCCAAGCAGCACCTCATCCCACTGCCATGGGAATAAATAATATAACATAATATCAAACAAACAAACAAACAAACAAACATATCATCCATGCTCAGCACCTGAACTAGGAGAAGTCCAGCGCCATTTTGTACACTTCTGTGGAAATTAGCCAGGAAATTAAAGGAGATCTCAACACTGCTGGAGGGATCTCCAGTTTCACAGCTGCCTGGTGAATTAGATGTGAAATATTACTTTCTTCTTATTTTTTATGAAGCAGTAAGTGTCAATTCCCAAGCAAAATTCCTCAGGGAGTAACACAAGGAGGCCAAAAGAATTGAACTAAGTGCCATCTGGCAAGCAGTAGCTCAAGGCTTGAAAAGCGGAAGTTGCCTCATAGGGCTTTTTTACACGACCCCTAAGATCCGCTGGTCCCTTAAATTCGGACCAGAGATCTTGAGGGTTTGTCGCTCTCCCTGCGTTCCCACCCCCTCCGCACTTCCTTCTTCTGTCTGCGTGAGGGGAGGGAGAAAAAAAGGGAGAAAAGAATGCACTCTTACCTCTGGAGTGCCTGTGGAAGTTGCTCCGACCCCCCGTCACTTCCTGGTTCCTCTTAAAGGGGCGGGAGGCAAAACAACAACAACAAAAAGAAGCGAGGAGAGCCCGGCACTCTCCGCATCAAAATTTTTCACTCTCCCAGAGCAGGTACTTGAAAGGTGTGCTGGGTCGCGCTTAGGTGGGCGGGGTCACACTTAATTTTCTGTTCGCTCCGGAGCTGGTGGGGAAACATTTTTAAGCTCCGGAGCTGGGAGCCATTTGCAATGGAACTTAGGGGTTGTGTATAAACGCCCTTATACTCCTCCTCTTTTTTTGAAGGGGCACATGCCAAAAAAGAAGTAGGATTGAGCACACCCTGTCACAAAAAGAGGATAAAGGAATTGAAGGAATTGGTGGTACAGGTTGCCAACTGGAAATTTAATTTAATTTAATTTAATTTGGCAGTATATAAATCCAAATATAAACAAATAAATTCCTACCCGAGTTGTACGCATTAGCATGCAATGTGCATTTATGATTAATAAACTATTTAAATCCACTGAACTGGAGAATATAGGCTCTAATATGTTTTACAATCTACTGAAGACTTCTGCCGACTAATTGTAGCCTAATGCTTATACAGGTAAAACTCGAAAAATCAGAATATCGTGCAAATGTTCATTTATTTTAGTAAGTCAACTCAAAAGGTGAAACTAATATATGAGATAGACTCATTACATGCTAAGCAAGATATGTCAAGCCTTAGTTTAGAATATTACATGACATCAATAACACAAGGATTGGAAATAGAACAATATTGGACCTCTTAAAAGTCTAAGCATGCATATGTACTCAGCATCCTTATATTGTTCATCTGTGGAAGGAAGCATGAAGTGCTCTAAAATCTCCTGGTAGATGGCTGCATTGACCTTGGACTTAATGAAGCACAGTGGACCAACACCAGTAGATGACATGGCTCCCAAAATCAACATAGACTGTGGAAACTTCACCCTGGACTTCAGGCATTGTGCCTTGTGTGCCTCTCCATTCTTTCTCCAGACTCTGGGTCCTTGGTTCCCAAATGAGATGCAAAAGTTGCTCTCATCAGAAAAGAGGACTTTGGACCACTGAGCAACAGTGATCAGGAGCAGCTTGACAAGAGGAATACGAGATTTGGAGCCCATGTTGAGGATCTGTCTTTGTGTGGTGGCTCTTGATGCACTGCCGTGAATAGGGAACCTTTTCACATTAATTTTCTGAGATTGTGAATTTGGGGTTTTCATAAGCTGTACACCATAATCATCACAATTATAGCAAAGTAAGGCTTGACATATCTCACTTAGCATGTAATCAGTCCATCTCCTATATTAGTTTCACCTTTTGTGTTGACTTACTGAAAGAAATGAACATTTGCACAATATTCTAATTTTTTGAGTTTCACCTGTAGCATATATTGTGCTGTTTCAATGACTTATATACTGTGTATATTATATATTATATATTATGCTATTTACTTTTGAATATTTGTGCCTATGATAGTATAATAATAAAGTAGGTAAGTAAGCTTATAGTCTGAGGATTTATCTGAGAGCAGTTTTTCTAAGGTGTGCAGTCTTAATTATATGTTGAAGTGAGTTTGACTTCAAAAACAGGCCTGGGTACTATTTTAAAATACAAATGAAACCAATAAATGTAAACAATATGTTTAATTCAGTTTTAAGCCCCTCTTGAAGTCAATTGTGAGCAGGCGAGCATAGTTAACATGCATAGATTTTCACAGTAAGGAATATAAACATTGGTGATCGTGATTAGAGATGGGCACGACTTAGCGGTATTCCCGTTTCCGTTTCCGTTACTCGTATCCGTTACTCTACGGAAACGGTAACGGGAATTACTCCGCCAGAATTCGAGCTCGAACCGACGAACGAACAATTTGGTCTGATTTGTCGTGCTCGTTACTTGCACGCGGCGATCGCACAATGCCAAGCGGCAAAGAAAAAAAGTTTTTAAAAGTTAAAAAAAACCGATTCCCGGCCCTAAAAGCAGGCGAAAACTGTCTGAGGGCACCTACCAGGCCAGAAGGTTTTTTTTTTGGGGGGGGGGGTTCCCCGCCCCCTTTCCTTGGCTAGTGCTACTGCTGCGCTGCGCTGGTACCAGGCCGGGGGGGGGGGCATCGTCTCGTCTGCCTTTGCCATGCGGTGTGCGGGCGGGGGGGGTCCAAAATGGTGACTGCAATTTTTTTTTTTAATCCTTGCCCAAAACCCCACCAAAGCACCACAGAAACATGCGAAAGTTACCTATTTTAAATGCTTGATTTTTTTACAGTAGCAGCAGTGGGTTTGTCTTGCCAAAATACGTCTCCGTTGATTTTATTTTATTTTTTTCTTAATTTATTTTTTTACACCTGCGCAACGATGGGCTGGCCATGGGACGGGACCATGCAAATTTTCGGAGCCATTCCACCAATCGCATGGACAGGTTTTGACTGACATTTCTGGATGTGCCAGAGGGCATAAAAAGCCGAGGCAGTTCCAGTCCGTCACAGTCTGGGCTTGGATCTTGTGGAGGGTGGTCAGGGCTGGATTGCTGCACTCAGTCTAGTTTCGATTTCGCGGTCGCGGTCGCGGTCTCGCTAGGCAGGGAGGGAATTGAATTGATTTTCATTCGCAAAACATAATAATTTCTTTTATTCCCTGTGGGGAATAGCAACACAGTGTTTATTCTTTTTTGTTTTCTGCATTTTTGAGGAAGAGTTCCGTTTTTTATTTGCTTATATTTGCTTCAAGGGGGAGGGAAGATTTGAGTGGGAGCGGTAGAGGAGGGGAGGTGCTGCGGATTTATTTTGAAAATATATTATTTTACACTACCATACCATTTCTTTTGTATCCCAATTTCCCACCAAGTTCATTTACTTGGCCAAGGTCCTTTTACCCTGCGCCTACAGCTTTTTTGCTGCTGTTGTGATTGGGGTTTTGGAAGGGAATCCAGCAACCCTATCCTACCCTAGTAGCAGCTTATAGTTTTATTCCATTTATTTTCTATTCTACAGTTTATTAGCAAGTGGCAAGCAACAGCCAAGGTCCAGTACTAGTGCTTAGAAGGGGAGGTTGGAGGCTGTGGATTAAATTATTTTAAAAATATTATACAGAGTACAGACTGAGTAGGCAGAGTCTCCCTCGCCAACCAGTGCACTCAAATTTCTCAAACACATTTTTGGCAACAAGGCTAGGGCACCTTCCTCTATAGAACATTTTACAATTTCAGTTTACTTAACACTTATAGATATTCTTTCACTTGTCCACAACCTCATTCATTTTTTTGCAGTCAGGCACTCAAACAAACATTTGTTGAAGGGCAGGCACCCAGCCACCTCTATAGAACTTTTTCTTCAATTACATCTTTGAAGAAGTTACATTCATCTCAGTTACTGTGCATTATTTGTGAAAGTTGGGTGCTGCCAGATTTTGCAAACCCCTTGCTTCTATTAGCTTGGTTTTTGTGCAGTTGTAACTTACATCTGTGAAGAAGTTAAGTTACAGTTCTCCTAATTACACTTGCCCTGTGCATTGTGAAACTTGTTTGCCAGGATTGGCAAACCCCTTGCTTCTACTAGCTTGGTTTTTGTGCTGTTTTTGTGAGTCAACCTCATTCATTTACTTGCCAGTTTGCCACCAGTCTACATACACAATTACATTTTTGAAGAAGTTACATTTCTCTTTGTTACACTTGCCCTGTGCTGTGCATTGAGAAACTTGTTTGCCAGGATTGGCAAACCCCTTGCTCCTATTTCCTTGTTTGTTGTGCTGCTGTAACTTGTGAGTCCATCTCACTCATTTACTTGCCACCACAGTCTACATACACAATCCAATTACAACTGTGAAGAAGTTACAGTTCTCTTTGTTACACTTGCCCTGTGCAGGGCATTGAGAGACTTGTTTGCCAGGATTGGCAAACCCCTTGCTCCTATTACCTTGTTTGTTGTGTTGCTGTTGTGTGAGTCCATCTCACTCATTTACTTGCCCCCACAGTCTACATACACAATCCAATTACAACTGTGAAGAAGTTACAGTTCTCCTAATTACAGTTGCCCTGTGCAGGGCATTGAGAGACTTGGGTGCCTGGATTGGCAAACCTCTTGCTCCTATTTCCTTGTTTGTTGTGCTGCTGTAACTTGTGAGTCCATCTCACTCATTTACTTGCCACCACAGTCTACATACACAATCCAATTACAACTGTGAAGAAGTTACAGTTCTCTTTGTTACACTTGCCCTGTGCAGGGCATTGAGAGACTTGTTTGCCAGGATTGGCAAACCCCTTGCTCCTATTACCTTGTTTGTTGTGTTGCTGTTGTGTGAGTCCATCTCACTCATTTACTTGCACAGTTCCTTGGTGCTTTTCTTTACTATCACATTATACATTCCCTGGCCTGAGCCACAAGAAGTGAGAAAAATGAGGAGGGGTCGCACAGCTAGAGGGCAGGGGAGGGGGACCCCTACTAAGATAAATAGGGGCACGTTTCTGAGGAAAGGGACAGGAAGTAGTGCAGAAAGTGATACTGGTGCAACTCCCTCCCCGAGTAGCAGTGCCAGTGGCACAAGCAGCACTGTGCCATCGTCTGTCACCGAGGGAAGCATGGATGAGGCGTACCAAATCCCATCTCCGTTACCTGACAGCCCCACCCTTAATCAGCAAGAAGACAAGGGCTCTGATTCTGAAATGGCATCAGAATCAGAATCGGGCTCCTTGTATCTAAACATTCCAGATTCTGAGGACCTGTTGGCAGGGACAGACTTAAGGCAGGCTCCAGGCAGTGATGGAAGGAGCAGCCCTCTTTCCACCCAGAGTACCACCAGTGAGAGCAGTAGTACTACTCTACTTTCCCGGCAGGGCAGAGGCCACACCAGCACCACAGCAGCGGCAGCGGCAGGCAATAACAGAGGGGGCGTTACTTTCTGTAAGCCACGAGGGTGTCTCTGGGAGCATTTTGAGAACAGCCCCCAAGACGCAAGGATGGCGGTGTGCAAGATATGCGGGGTGGTCTTGCGTACGGGGAATGACCCCAAACACCTCTCCTCAAGTGGGTTGCGCAGCCACCTGATGAGGAAGCACCCTGGGACTCTGCCTGGAACCCTGTCAGGCCCTTGCTCTTCAGGGAGGAAGAGAGGGGAAGAAGGGTTAGAGAAAGAAAAACACAGCTCCGCTAGTGAGAGTGGGAAGAGGCAGGCCACTCTGCAGGAAGTGGGGCTGTTGGGTGGGACTTTTGTCAGCCCGCAAAATAGGGCCAAAGCACAGGAGACCACCACTCGAGTGGTGGGTGAAATGGTGGCCATGAACGGGTTGCCCCTCTCCTTTGTGGAGTCATCAGGCTTCAGGCACCTGATGAAGCACGTGGCACCATGGTATGAGACTCCATCCCGGCGTACCTTCAGCAGGCGGGTGATTCCCTCCCTTTATGAGTCTGTCAGGGACAGGATCCGGGCCCTGCTGCAGGCGGCCAGAGGGAGGAAGATCCACTTCACTTCCGACCTCTGGACCGGTGGGCACCACGGATACCTCTCACTGACGGCTCATTGGTGGCAACCCAAGGAGGTCCTGGAGCCCCGGTCAGCCCATGAGCAGCTGCAGGGGGAGGCACAAGGCAGCACCCCAAGAGGGTATAGGGTGGTGCTTCTCCAGGCCCAAAGCATGGAGGACAACGCCACAGGGATCAACATTGCTGACGTTCTCAAGACAGCAATGCGAGAGTTGGGATTGGGGACAGAGGGACAGGTCAATCGTGGAGTCATGGTTACAGACGCGGGCCGTAACATGACCAACGCAGTTCTTGGGGCAGGGTTCCAGGGCATTGTGTGCGTAGCACACAAACTGCATCTAGTGGTGGGCGATGCCATTGGCCTGGGTGCACCAAAGGACTCCTGGAGTGAGGGGACCAGGGAGACCAGGGCCTTGCTGGACAAGTCTCGGAAGATCGTGGGGCACTTCGCTCGCAGCGTCAAGGCAGCCAGGATGATGCGTGAGAGGCAGGCGGAGACAAGCCGACCGGAGCATGTCCTGATCCAGGACGTGACCACCCGGTGGAACTCCACCCACGAAATGGTCAAGCGTCTGGTGGAGCAGAAGGAAGTGGTGGAATACATCATGTCAACCACCCCAGTCCTGCATGAGGGGAGGGAATTGGACCTTGGTGCTACCGAGTGGCTCGCCCTCTCCCAGATGGCGGGTATCCTGCAGCCTTTTGAGGAGACCACCCACGTCCTCAGCAGCTACAACGCCAGCCTGGGCCACGTTCTCCCCCTGGTCAATGCCCTTCGCCAACGCCTAGAGACCAGTATCCGGGAAGACGGCAATCTTCTCCCTAAGAGCAGGGCATTGGCAGACAGGCTGTTGACCGGCGTGGATACCCGCCTTGGCCCACTAAGAAGGGAAAACGTGTACCAGATGGCCTGCCTGTGCGACCCTCGCGTCAAGGGTTCCCTGGTGGCCAGCACTGCCGAACTGAAATCCTGGAAGACGGAGCTATGCCGTCAAGTCAGGGCTCTCTCCGATGAGGGCCAGGCGTTTCAGAGGGCGCACGGAAGCCAGAGCGATGCTGAGGAGGAGTCCTCGCAAGGACCCACATCCCTCTGTACTCCAGGAGCGTTCACCCAGAGACCAGGTTCCGTTCCAGCAGCCAACTACCTGGCCTCTGCCCTAGCCATGGCAGTTTCCTCCTCAGTGGAGGCAAGGGAGGAAGAAGTAGCAGACCCCGCTCAGACCATGGTGAAGGAGTACATGGCCGAGCCCCTCCAACCCCTCAGCTCGGACCCACTGCACTACTGGGCCAGAAAGGCAGACCTCTGGCCCGCTCTTTCAACTCTGGCGTTGGACCTCTTGTCTATCCCACCCACCAGTGTCCAGAGTGAGCGTGTCTTCTCCCACATGGGAGATGTCCTGAGGCCGTGCCGCTGTCGCCTGGACCCAGAGACGGTGGAAAGGTTGACTTTCATCCGCTTCAACCTTTCCACCTTGGGATTACCCCAACACTCCAAGAACTAAGTTGCTGCCTGTAACCTAACCTCCTGCCTGCAATCCTCCATGCCCGCCTGCAAGCCTGCCTGCCTCCCCTTGGCCCTACGAGCCTGCCTGCCTGCCTGCCTGCCTGGCCCTGTGACTACCTGCCGACTCCAGTGCCTAATGCCTGCAAAACTGCCTGCTTGACTGCCTGCCTGCCTGCCTACCTGTATTCTCTCTCACACACAATTGAAGGGTACTATTAGTGGCCCAATTTTTCTAGCCCTGGCCAGTCTCCAAACCAGGCAGGGCCACTCAAAGTGTCATTGGAAAGGGTCTGTCTGTATTGGCCCAATGTTTCCCCTTTTGCCATGGCTGGTCTGAGAGAGACCCTAATACCTGCCTTCCTTGGTGCTTCACACCGTTCCCTGGGGTTTAGGCGCCAATCTGCTAACAAAGTGGTGAGGAAGCACTTTACAACAACCTACCTCAAAGACTGAGTATCAGGGGGCAAGCTCCCCTCCTTACAGCCTTAAAGAAATAGACCCACCCAGTTCTCCTGCTTCCACTCTGTCTCCTTGGTTGCCAAAACCCGGTCTCCTGGGGTGGCGATAGAAACTCTGCCTGCCAAGGCGGAAACAATCCTCCCTACTGGCACTTTGGCTTAGTGCCTTCCCAATCCCTAGCCTTGGAGATGGTATCCTCTAAGCCCTCTGCCAACCTGCCTGCCTGTCAGACTCCTCCAGTCTGCCCTTCTGGCCTCCCAGTCCCATACTTTGTCGTCTGGTCTGGTCTGTGAACCACTAAGAAGGGCTGTGGAAAGGGAAAGACAGGAGCTCCGCTTCTAGTGGGAAGAGGCAGGCCTCTCTGCAGGAAGTGTTGCCGCTGTGTGGGAGTTTTGTCCGCCTCCGCTACCGCTAATTTTCACTCTGAGCTGCAATGCACTGTGAAGGGAGGGACAAGGAAGCCTCCATGTTTGGTTCTTGGTGGATACTCTGACGCACACTGACTGTGTGAGTCTGTAATTCACACAGACCTAGCTCTGTCTCCTCCGCCACTCTTTCCACTGGGCTGCCAGCTGTGGCTCACAAAGAAGGGAAACGTCCTTGTTGTGTGTGCGTACTCCTGTCCGAAAGTCCCCTGTGTGGATCTTAGTGCTGTGCTGTGTGACTCATTGTGCGCACACTGTTGGGCTTGGCTAAAGCTAATGGATCTTACTCTGCCTTTTTAATCTCATATAAACTATGTTACATTAATTTATGTAATGATAGCTTTTCCTTTAAAGAACATGCAGAAAAGCTGACTTAATCTGGCTTGACAACTAACCTGAACACAGTACTGTACCTGATGTTCAAGCTAGGCACTCAGTGCTTAAACATTTTATAATCATTTCTGCCCTAACACTGGAACAAAGGCTGCCGGACAAGAAAAGTTACTGGTTGCAAATCTAGGTTGTGATTGATGATGATGATTGAGTTATGGGAACACTCTTCAGGAACAGCTGGTGGTGGGCTTAGGGTTAGGGTTAGGGGGGATGTTTAGGCCTCCGCTACTCTGTCCTCTGGGCTGCACCACACTGTGTCTCACTAAGAAGGGCTGGAGTGGAATGTACTTGCGCGTACCACAGTTCTGCACAATAATCGTTTGTTTCTTAGAAATAGAAGAGCCTTTCAGGAGGAAGTTCCAGGCTTGGCTCTTGGAGTTGTGGAACTGCTGTGATTCACTATGAAGGGCATGGAGATGGAATGCCGGCACGGCAGTTAGGAGCAGTCTACCAGCACACAGCTGGGAAAGAAAGTCAGAAAGCTTGGCTTGCTGTCCTTTTGGAAGCCTGTGTGGTCAAAGACTCAGACTCACTCTAGCTCTGTGTCTTCTCCCTGCCTGCCTGTCAGGCTCCCCCCACTTCCGGCTTAGAGGAGGCCTTCCAGCCGCTTCTCCTTCACCCTAACAGCATGGTCCAGTTAGTGCTTCAAGTTCAGCCCTGTCGCCACTGCCCTCAACTTGCCCATGCAGCAACCACGGCTGCGCCCACCTCTTGGCGGAAAACCACTTGAAGACCAACTGTAACAGTGCATTCACTCATCAACTATTTTGTTTAGAAGAACTGGTGGACTCTGTCATCCCACATTGGGGGGGGGTTCTTCACGCAGTCTAGGTTGGGAAATCCCTTGGCTGAGGGAGGGGCGATTCGGTGGTTCTCCTTCAACCCCCTCTAGTCTGGCCTTCTGGCCTCCCCTACCCTTCACTCTGGGTTGCACACACTGTGCCTCACAGAGCAGGGCATTGTGCTTGTGTGCTAGAAAACAGCTGTGGGGTGGGCCCGTGATTAGGCAGAACTCTGCCTTGCTCTCCTCAAGGTGGTTGCGTAGACACCTCATGCGAAAGCACCCTTGGACTCTGCCTGGGACAGTGAGAGGACTCTGCAGGAAGGAGTGCCGCAGTGTGGGAGTGTTGTCAGCCTCCGGACCGCCAATTAGTCTTCAGTGGGCTGCCATTGCCATACACTGTGGCTCACAAAGAAGGACAACTTACTGCCGTGCTGGTGGCCCCTCTGTCACCGTAATAAATAGGACAGTTTATCAGAAAGTTCAAGGCTTGGCTCTTAGAGTTGTGGGGAATGTGATTCACTACGAAGGGCATGCCACTGGGATGCAATGCACTGACTGTGGCTCTCTGTGAAGGGAGGGAGCAAGGAAGCCTCCAGGCTTGGTTCTGTGTGGGTACTCTGACTCACACAGACAGTGAGCCTGTGGTTCTCAGACCTAATGTCTTCCATGGGCTGGGCTGAAAAGCTATGTCACTCACTGAGAACGGAACATGGATGGGCTGGGAGTTTACCAGGAAACCAGCACATAGCTGGGGAGGAAGACCCTCTGGCTTGCAGTCCTTTTTTCAGAGTGGTCTCAGGCCTCAGAGTCAGACACCATGTGGACTCTGCTTTTCCACTGGGCTGCCAACTGTGGCTCACGAAGAAGGGAAGCCTGCGTAGGCGTACATAACAGATTGTCGGAAAGGTGCAGCCTGGCCCTTGTTGGTGGATGGATACTTGGAGTCACTGACTGTGAGTCTGTGAGGGAAGGGCGACTGTGTTCCATTTGCTGCAACCCACTGTGGCTCACGAAGAAGGACATTTTCCTGGCGTCCTCCTCAGGCCATTCAGCTACGCTGGGGAGCTGGAGCTTCCTGGCAATGATCCTTCCCTACGGAGGCCCTGTGGCCTCAGACTCAGGCTATGTGGCCTCCTCCAGCCACTCTTTCCTCTTGGATGCAAAACACTGTGGCTCACTAAGAAGGAAAGAGTAGTTGTGTGCAGCACGCACTCCATGAGTTTCTCGGACAGTTCCAGGCTTGGTTCTTGGAGTTGTGTTGGAGCTGGGATTCACTACGAAGTGCATGGTAGTAGTTTGTGGGGAGTTTCTAATTCACACAGACCTAGCTCTGTCTCCTCCGCCACTCTTTCCACTGGGCTGCCAGCTGTGGCTCATAAATAAGGGAAAAATGTACCAGTTGCATGGTGGTGGCACCACCATTTATAAATAGAACAGTTTTCTGAAAGTTCAAGGCTGGGCTTTTGGAGTTGTAGGAGCTGGGATTCACAACGAAGGCCATGGTCGTGGATTGCTGGCCCAGCATTCAATTACTCCAGCTTGTGGCCTCCGCCACTCTTTCCTCTGGGATGCAAGACACTGTGCCTCACAAGGAAGGGAAGAGGAGTTGGGTGCCAGCACTCCATTAGTTTATTGCAAAGTTGCAGGCTTGGCTCTTGGAGTTGTGTGGGAACCAACTGTGATTCACAAAGAAGGGCATGGTAGTAGACTGCCGGGCCGGCAGTTAGCAAGTCTACCAGCACACAGCTGGGGACTTGGGGAGGAAGAGTCAGACTCAGAATGTGGCTTGCTGTCCTTTTTGCAGCCTGTGTGGTGCCAGAACAAACTCAAGGTGATTGGCCTCCTCCGCCAGTCTTTCCTCTGGGCTGCAAGACGCCGTGTTTCACACTGAAGGGGGTTCCTGATTTGAACAGCGTTCGTACGTACAGCACCACCTAAGAGTTTGTCAGAAAGTGCCATGTGGTGCATCGCAGGCAGTGTGGTGCCAGACCAAACTCAAGGTGATTGGCCTCCTCCTCCAGTCTTTCCTCTGGGCTGCAAGACGCCGTGTTTTACACAGAAGGGGGTACTGATTTGAACAGCGTTCATACTACGTACAGCACCACCCAAGAGTTTGTCAGAAAGTGCCATGTGGTGCATCGCAGGCAGTGTGGTGCCAGACCAGACTCAAGGTGATTGGCCTCCTCCGCAACTCAGTCCTCTGGGCTGCAAGACACTGTGACCCAAGGCCAGTGGCATTTAAATTCCTGTCATGCCATTCAGCTCCATCCTTTTTATACTGGAGCTGGCAATGAGCCTGCCGCACTCTGGCTCTGTGCTGTGGTGCTCTCATACTCTGCCTTGTGGCCTGGCCGGAGTGGCCGCCCTTACTCTGGCCTTATGGACGCGTCGACCAGAGATAGTCCTCCTCCTTGTATAGCCTAGTGGGCTGGGCTGTGGGCTGTAAAACTTAAGTCAGAGCAACCCAGACCCCTATCCCATTCCCATTCCTACCAAAACTATTCCTGGCTGTAGCTACTAGCTAGGTACGTAGCTTAACCACCTCAGGCTATAACTGCTAATGTTTTTGTTGTCGTGCCCATCTCTAATCGTGATCGTGAAACTGGCTTTTTACCTTGCACATGGGTGTTTTTCTCTATTCTTCTGGGTGGATTGGTGCAGTTGCTTCTGTGTATGAAACAGTCACATTATCAAGTTGTTCAGTGTTCATTTCAAAAAGGAGAAACATAATGAAAGAGGTGCATGGGTGTTTTCCTCTTAGTGGTTCTAAATAGTGTAAATGCAGCCCACCAGAGCATATATACTCTATTTACAGTAATTGGACCATTTGCAGTAAACAGTCTTGGTCTGCAGCCTCTGGATTCTCATGAAATAGATTTCTGCCAATTATGCAGCTACTGATACTGATCCAGCATTTCTCAGGTGCTTAGTTTCTGCCCAGAATCTTGGTGGCTGTAGGGAGCAGATCAGGCTCTTGACATTTTGAGCTTTATGTAGCTTGGATATTCCAGTTGTTTTTGGATATGAAGAGATTTTAAATAGTTTCCTTTCTAGACCTACATTGAGTATCTTGTTGATATTCAAAACAAGTTGAGGAGCTGTGTAGCTATCACAAAAAACCAAATACATAAATGGAACATGTGGTTTTTGTGATGGCTACATGGCTTCTCAACTTGTTTTGCTTCAACTGAAAATACTGAGATACCAGCAATGAATCCCCCACCCCCTATGTACCAAGGAAGAGGCATATGGACCATCAACGGAGACATGGCAAGATGGCAACACTGGGTAATCCCTTTCCTTTTTATTTGATCCAATTAGCTACACTCAGGGCGTTTATACACGACCCCTAAGCTGCGCTGCAAATGGCTCCCAGCTCTGGAGCTTAGAAATGTTTTCCCACCAGCTCCGGAGTTTGGAGACAATTAAGTGCGACCCCGCCCACTTTAGCACAACCCAGTGCACTTTTCTTGTACCTTCTCTTTGGAGGTGAAATTTTTTTGATGCGGATAAGAGTGCCGGGCTCTCCTGGCTTGTCTGTTGTTTTTTTGCCTCCCGCCCCTTTAAGAGCTCCTTGAGACGGAACCAGGAAGTAACGGGGCTCGTGGCAAGTTCGACCGGCACCGGCAGGTTAGTAAAGGCTGCTTTTGTCCTTTTTTCCCCCTCCCTCCCCTCACGCCGACAGGAGCAGGAAGTGCTGAGGGGTGGGGACGCAGGAACAGAAACGAACCCCCAAGATCTCTGGTCCGAATTTAAGGGACCAGCGGATCTTAGGGGTCGTGTGAAAAGGCCCTCAGTGGACTTTTCCAAATTTTCTCCCAATCCCGAAATGAAATGCATGGGCCTTCTGCACCAAAACCCCTCCCCCTTCACTGGCAAGGCAGGGGCCATTGACCTCAATGAGCCACATTGAGGAGAGATGTGAATGTGTGAACGTGAGCCGTGACATGTCATTGGAAGAACTGGGACAATTAAAACACCTCCCTCCCTTCAATTCGGATGCAGCCTAATAACATCCAAGCTCTGAGCCTCCACTAAGAATCTGCCTGGTTCCCCCCCCCCCCAATCTTGCCAAGGACCTTACATCTAAGAAATAACTCCAGATTTTGCCATGTTATAACCTATTGGTACTACTCTGAGGAAGAGGGTTTCGCCCTCGAAATATTAGCAACGTTGTTGATATTCAGTAAGGGTTACCTCAGTTCCTCTCCAGCATTTGCACTATTTCGGTGGTTTTATCTGCAACAAGAACGTCTATTTTCTTTGCTCATCAGATAACGCCTAGATAACATGTATCTGGGCGTTCTATGAAGAGGACTTTAGCCCCCCCAAAATTGGGACAGAACAGAGCTGGTCTATTTTCCAAGCAAGAGGAATGGATACCAAACTGAAAGTGGCAGAGTCGTTATAATTAGTTCGTTCATTCTTGAGGGACATAGGATTCTTCCAAACTACTCCCATCACTCCGGCCTCCCAATCTGAGAAAGGAGCAAGTGTTAGGGGGCATGGAGATGTGAAGACTAGCCTTCTTGAGTCATAATAATACTGTGTCCATTCTACCTATCAGATCACTTCTCACACTCTCTTTTCTGAACAGTATTATAGCAGTACAGAAGGGGTCCAGATGTGCTGCCACAAGCAATTTTAAGAAAGGTTTGCATTTCATTAATACAGACGTTGCATCCTGATCTAAAATTAGTCTTTATTACAGGATGCATCTCTTTGTACCCTCTTTAGTGTCGGATGCATCTCTAATCTAAAATTAGTCTTTATTACAGGATGTCCCTACTAGACCCTAAATGGGCCTGTTCGTAAGCTTCAGAACAAATCTGGTACTAGCAGACCTGGAAAAATTAGGGATGAAGAATTTATTACAACAATAGCTTAGCTCGACGTGAAGTGTATATACCTTGGCCTTACTTATGTGTCTGTCCTGTTGAACTTTGGTCATAGTAGGAAGTGAGGATTGGCACCTTTGTCACGTAGTCTAACTTTTTTTCTGTCAAATGAAATCCATCGTTCTTTTATATGTGAATGAGATGTTCACAAGGAAAACAACAACATGTACTCCACTCTCTAGTTTGGACCTTAACTAGAGTTTTTCAAATGTAGCATAATCTTTATTATGTGTGGTGGAGCTATTATAGTACAGTGGTACCTTGTATAAAGGAATTAATTTGTTCCAAATGAAATTATGTTAATTAAATTATGTAAATTATGTTTAATTTAATTTATTTAATTTTGATCTTATCTGTTCCCCCCTCCGCCCCCTATTGCATCTTGCTGAGGGTTTCCCCCTCTTTTTTGCTTGTATTGTTGTTTTTAACTTGTTGTAAACCGCCCAGAGTTCCTTCTGGAAAATGGGCGGTATAGAAATGAAACAAATAAATAATAATAAATGTTAACCAAATTTTCCTTTATACAAATTCCTCATAGGAATGCATTGAAAGCGGAGTAATCCCATTTTTATGTTGTACGGATTCACCCCATAGGCGATTATGTTAAGCAAATTTCCCCTATCTCCAGAATGTTTATGTTGTACAGATTTTATGTTATACAATCTGTTTGTTTTACGAGGGTCCACTGTACATCTGTAATTTGGACTTTTTGCTGAGATGTAATGACATATCTTAGTGAAGCACTGTTTCCTGATTTTATTTTATTTTATTTTATTTTTGTGCCACTCCATAATACAGGAGCACTTCTCTGAGTGGTATCTCTTAAACATTGTTTCTATTGTTACGCTCTTTGGCAGTAATCAAATGTAAACAAAAGCCATAACTGCAATAGGGCCAGCCCTACTCCTCGGCACCATCTGGTGACTATCTAAGTCAGTAAAAGATGGCACCAGTAACATCCTGGAGGGCAGAATTCTGTGTTCTTGGACTGCCTACTTTTTGCCCCATAATTTAACCTGCTGCTCTCAGTCAAGTGTGGTGGAGGAGCTGCCCTGCCATGAGTATGTTTGTTATTTTCTAAGAAGAGCGTATGAGGGGAAGCATGTTGTCTGCTGCCTTAGTTAGACAAGAGGTCTTTCACCATATGTGTGCTGAAAATGTCACTGGTCAAAAATCACTTGAAAACATTTACTGTGAGAGGTGGGTTTATGGGCCTTTCTTCATCAGTATTATGGTACATTGAAGAGCCTTGGTGTCCGAAGAGGTAATCAACCAACACTCAAAAGAGGCAGTTACTTCACGTCCTTCTTTGTTCCACAACTAGTTTTGTACTGTTATAGTGTTGGTCGCAATCACATGGTTTTGTCCCATGGTCATGATAACTTGTCTCATGACAAGTGTTACCTCACAGTCTTGTACCATGACAAACACTGAATTTGTCTCGCTTCCCTTTTCCTTTTTTTTGAGGGGGGGGGGCTTAAAAATTCTTTTTCAATATTTCGCTTCTGAAAAGTCAAAATAAAAAAAACGGACACAGTTTTCTGAGAGAAACGAATGTTTTGTTGCGTGACAGTTGTTACTACATGGTGTCTTGTCTTGGAACAGAGAGCGGGAACAAAGACTGACAAGGGAAAACCCTATCCCAGCACCAGGTACAGTATTGTCGCGCTTAGCACCTGTTCCAGGGCCGTGGTCAAGACAAATTTCAGTAGTTACGCGATGGACGTGAAGTAACTTTTTTTGTACCGCTCCTAAGCGCAACACTAACAGAGACAAAATGGACGTGAAGTAACCGCCAAAGAGGTTTGGCTGCTCTGTGGGCACCGAGCATTGTTATTATTGCCAGTGTGTCGATGGTGAATGCTTTATCTTTTGATCTTCTGAGAGATCATTCTCCTTAGACTGTATAATTCCTTCCTAGGAAGTTTCTGTTCCACAGATTTAAAACAACACAAGTCATTCTGGAATCCCCACCCTTGGCTTTCCGCATTTGAGAAACAGACGTGAGTTCTGGGGGCTTGCGCTTGAAGCAGTTTGCTCTCTGTCCTTGATTTCGACTGACAGTCCCAATCAGCCTGCTTTGTAAAGAAAGGGAAAAAGCCTTTGATGGCAGCTGGGCTCACTTCTGCTTCATCAGAGACAGAGAGTAAAAGGTGACGTCTGCAGAGGCCCCTCACTGTGCAACCACTGAGCAAAGTGACACATTCATGGCACATAAACTGATGTCAGCTGTTTTGACATGGGACGCTGGGGGTCTGTCATTAATACACTTTGAATAAACCCATACTGGCAGTTTTTCATATGATCTGCTGGGGAAATTGTATCAACTACATCCCATTATGTATTGTATCACTAGTTGCAGTGGTGCAGCAAGCTTATTTTAGAGCGAGGACTTCGTGGTCTTTCCACGGTCTTGCCCCATTTCCACAGCTGTGTGTATCACTTCATTTGTGAATCCTACAACTAATGCCCCCTCTTCAAATTTCCATTACTGATGTGTTAGAGAAAAGAAACAAAGAAAAAAAAACACTTGTAGACTACGCAAACCGAAACTGTGAAACTGAATGCCTCAACAATGAACTCAGCCACCTGAATTGGACCCTACAGGCAAATGGCTATTCTAAGAATGAAATAAAAGAACCATCAAACTGAAAAAAACAACTCCAAATTGAAGAAGAAAAACAGCCCCCAACAAACAAAGTATTTCTGCCATACATAAAAGGAGTCAAAAACCCATGGACAAAGTGTTGAAAAAACACAAACTACAAACAGTATTTAGACCCACCACAAAAATACAACAGATGCTAAGGTCAGCAAAGGAAAAAAGGAACTCACTCGTCACTGCAGGAGTATACCGGATACCTTGTAGTTGTGGCCAGGTATATATTGGGACCACAAAGTGCAACATCCAGACCAGAATCAAAGAACATGAAAGACACTGAAGACTAAAACAACCAGAAAAATGAGTATTAGCTGAACACACCCCGAAACTACTATCTTACATATAAGACAACTACTATCTTACATATAAGACAAGTCTTCCCTTTCCCACCACTTTGAAACCCCGCAGTCTCATTCATTCTATACCCCAGAGCACAGGGAGAACTCCTAGTTCCCTGAGCTCCTTGTCCTGCAAAGATGCCAGCTACAGAGTCTGGTGAAATGTCAGGAAGAAAAACTTCCAGAACACGGCCAAACAGCCCGAAAAACTCACAACAGCTATCAGATCTCGGCTGTGAAAGCCTTCGAGAGTACCAAAAAAAAGTTTGTCAGGGCAAACAGGAAAAAGAAAAGAAACCTCTAAGCACGTGCAGCTTCACATTTTATTTATTTATTTATTTTTGAATATTTTTACTCCACCTTTCTTCTTGGAAAAGGACCCAAGGCGGTTTACAATAATGGGAAATAATATACAGCCTAAAATATTTACGATATATTCAAATTTAAGAACAGGGAATTAGAAGAGGCATTTTACAACAATTAAAAGGCATCATCGAAGCTAAAAAGAGCATGCAAACAGTTGCATTCACATCTGTTGCTGCTCTTACCCATCCATTTCTTCCTTGGGAGTCTGGGACCCTACCTCATTTTACTACCAAAAGGGGTAATATATTTTTAAGGGAAAAATAATGAACATTTCTAATTGTGTCCATGCCCAGGCAGCCCCTGCATGCTATAGAATGATTTTAAAAACAGGGAGGAATAAAAAATGCAGTAAAGAGGGTCGGTCATGATGGGCTCTTGCATGCCCAGGGGCAGCTGTGAGGAGGCCTTTCTGCTGGCACTCCTATCATCTTTGCTAGCCATCTGGGTGGTCCTTCAGGGCACTTGGACTTCTGGCTGTAGGGCATGTCTAGTATGAACCGACTCCGGTGTTAAGGTCATCAGGAGAGGCCCTGCTCTCCATCCCTCCACCCTCACAGGTATGTCTCATGGGAACCCATAAAAGGCCCTTCTCGACTGCTGCGCTGAGACTCTGGAACTCCCTCCCACTAGAAGCCAGGAATGCCTCATCTCTGTTGTCCTTCCGGAAACAGGCAAAGACCTTTCTCTTCAGGCAAGCTTTCCCTGAATGACGGACTACCATGGGTATTTTATATGAATCTATGGGTTCACATAGACTTTGTGTTTATGACAACTTATAACCGTGTTGCTTTAATGTAATGTTTGTCTATTAATGCTGTAAGATGTCCTTCAATTCCTTTTTCTCAAATACTTAAACATGCCTTAATTGTACTGGACTGTATATTAACCCTCATTACTGTAAGCTGCCTTGGGACCTTTTCCAAGGAGAAAGGCGGGGTAAAAATACTCTAAAATAATAAATAAATAATAATAATAGATTTGTATCTTAGAAATGTTTAAGCGTTACCAAAAAGGCAGAATAGTCAGTGCGGTTTACTTGGCAAGTGTGTCATGAAGGCTTGTGCCACACCTTTTTCTTTATCTATCGCCTTCCTCTTAAATAACAGGGAATGTACATCATTGCCTGCTGCACCATCTTATTAGCCTCTTTTAACAGGAATGGATGGCAGCTATTTCACAGTCCCCAAAGCTTCCTTTGTGATTTAGCTTCTATCTTTCTTGTCCCAAAGATATCTTCCTCCTGTGGGCCTCAAGAGATAAATTTCAACCATTCAGAGTCATTGTAGTTACAGAGGCATAGCTAGGGTTTTCAGCGCCCGGGGACAAAGCTAGTTTTAGCCCCCCCCCCTCCGAGGGATGGGTAGGGACTAAGACACCGCAGCCGTCGCAGAGGCCACCCTCGCATCCCCATGGCTGAACCATGGGTCCTCTGGGGTGGCTCCGGGGTATGTGTTTAAGCTAAGCAGGCCAGAGAGGCTGCTTAGCTTAAACATGAGTGCTTCTAGCCCACACTGTACCGCGCCCCCCCCCCCACACACACACACATCAGCCACCAAGAAAACTTTTGGAAGGACTACAAGAGTCCTCCCCTCAGGGGAGGGAGAGCATCAAGTCCAGAAACCTACAAGGATGCCGGGGAGCAGCCTCAGCACCAACCCACACAAGTCCAGAAGGGAAGAAAGTTAAAGGCAGATTTTTACGGATCATCTTGATTTCATATGATTTTTGCATGGAATCCAATATGTCTTATTAATGTCCAAATACTACATAATAATAAACTTGGGTCCTCCAGGACATGGCTGTGCATGAGGGGACAATCCTGTAGAAAAATCAGTTAGATCTGTGTGGATCCATGCCTTGGATCCATGCTTTTGCCCCACTGTGGAGCCATGCACCGACGGACCTCTGATTTTTGGTGTGCTATCTGTGTGAAGAGATGGGGCCTAGGATGGGACAGTGGTTTGGGGTGATACTGGATAAAAATGAGTTAGATCCTTGAGGATCTGTGCTTGGCTCCATGTTTTTGCACCACTATGGAGGCATGTGCTGACGGACCTCTGATTTTTGGTGTGCAATTTGTGGGCAGAGATGGGTCCAATCATGGGACAGTGGTTTTAGTATGATCCAATGTAGAAATCAAGGGGCTCCATGCCATGAATCCATGTTTTTGCGCCACTGCACAGACATGCACTAGACTAGAGGACCCATGCTTATTATTGCGTAGTGTTTGGGGTTAGGATTAGGATTAGGGTTATTTGTTTGTCAGTACAGTACCTAGGTTTAAAACTGTGCTTTCATCCAGCACGAGCTATGTCCCAAAATATCTGACCTGAAGCTTGTAGTCATGTTCTTTTTGTATTCACTTACTTCAGCCATATGGAGAAGAGATATGTGCAAATTTTTATAGACATGGAATTGGTGCTCTAGAATTATTAGACTTGACCTGAAATCCTAGTACTAAATTGTTGTGAGAAAAAGAACTCTAAATCTTAATTAGCAGAAGCCAGTTCGGTAATTGCCTCACATTCCATATTGAACAAGTTATTTTCCAGTATTGTCACCTTCCGAGCCTGTTCATAAGAGTGCCAGCCAAACAGGAGAATAAATATACTGTACTGTATCATTGTATTATTTACTTGTTTCTGTAATTTTGCTTGTGATTCCTAAATCTCCCATGCAAATTCCTGTGACTTCATATAACCGAAAAAGTTCATTTAGAAAAGCCAATTCTTGCTTTTTAGAGTATTAGGATGTATGGAAAAATCTATCATCGGACAAAACTATTTCATTTCAGATGAATATATATCATGTTTTTAAAAGAGAGGTTGGATGGTGAATAAAACTTCCTCATTTATATGAGGTTGTATTTAATAAAGAGCTTAGATGAAGTAACTGTACAAAGTGAAAGAGAGGAGTATTATTTTCAAAAGTCCTAAAAAAGATGAAAATTGTGGTAAACCTGTTTCAAATATGACTTATTTAACTACAGTCCCAAACATAGCAATTCAATCAGTTAATTTATGTTATAACTTGATCTTGCTTTACCAAGAAATATGTCTAACAGATTTGGAAGCAAATACTATGCTTAATTAGTTTTTGCTACTATTTTTAAGGGGGTACGTTGTGGATTTTATTATGAATGTATATATATATATATATATATATTATGAAATATTGCTGTCTTGCAGAATTTTTCTCACACCATCAATGTGCTCTAAAAGGCAGCTTTAAAATCTCTTACTAAATCAGCAAGTAAGACAGTGTGCAAATCCTTAGTTTAAAATCATAGAGTTTTGAGTTAGGTTAGTGGTTTGGAGGACAAGGCTGCGAAGTGATTTCAGCTACAATCTGGGAGGCTCAGGAGTTTTAAAAATAATCTGTTATCTTATAACTGTCCTATTTTTAACTCCTGCATCGCCCTTTGTTGTGGCCGAGCACACAGGCTTTGTGGAGGAAAGAATTTCCCAATTCTAAATCCACCACTGCCCTCTGTTTTCATATGAAATGATTTTTTAAAGGAAAGGGAGTGTATAATTATTATACACCCCCACCCTGCTTTCCTGAAGGGCATGGACCTCAAAGGGTGACATTATTTTAGGCATTTTGCAATTTCCCTTGTTTGTATATTAAGCACAAGGCGGCAGCAGACAGACAGACAGACACATGATTTTAATATGACATAAGCTTCCCCTCAAAGCTAGCAATTTTTACACACAGGGCCACCTATTCTTACTAAAGGTAAAGGTAAAGGTAAAGGTTCCCCCCCACACATGCGTGCTAGTCATGTCCAACTTTGGGGCGGTGCTCATCTCTGTATTCAAGCCGAAGAGCCAGTGTTGTGCAAGTCCATGTCCACATGGCCGGCATGGCTGTAAGGAAACACTGTTCTACCTTCCCCCTTTTTACGGTGGTACCAATTTATCTACTTGCATTTTACATGCTTTCAAGCTGCTAAGTTGGCAGGAGCTGGGGTTAACAGCGGGAGCTCACTCCACTGTGTGGCACCCGGGATTCGAACCACTGAGCCACCATGACTTCGTATCCAACAGTTTTCAGTGCTCTAGCCCACTGAGCCACCATGACTTTGTATCCAACAGTTTTCAGTGCTCTAGCCCACTGAGCCACCATGACTTCGTATCCAACAGTTTTCAGTGCTCTTCTAGCCCACTGAGCCACCATGACTTTGTATCCAACAGTTTTCGGTGCTCTAGCCCACTGAGCCACCATGACTTTGTATCCAACAGTTTTCGGTGCTCTAGCCCACTGAGCCACCATGACTTAGTTTCTTACAGTTTTCGGTGCTCTCCCACTGAGCCACCATTATTCTTAATGGCAGCTGCCAAAAAGAGTTCTCTTTTTCTCTTGCTGTCTCCATTGCAGTTCTCAGATGTCTTTCTGTCCTCCATGTACAAATATTACCAAACATTGGTGACAATTCTACCCTGGCTTGTAGATGTGCCTGCTGAAAAAAACATCCTCACTCATCATTAGCAGACAATATCATTATCTAGGTATAAGCAAGATGGCCACTGAACAGCCCCTGCAGGACTGGTGGAGAAACGTCAAGCAGCCCATTGACCTGGTTCTTTGCAAGAACCCACTTCAGCTTCTTCCACTGCTTTGGTCTCTCTCAACTTTGTCATCCACACACACTTCCTTGTGTTTAGTTCAAAAAGAAGTCCAGTTGCCATGACTCAACTTCCAGATGCTCCCAAACCTCTCTCTCTCTCTCTCTCTCTCTCTCTCTCTCTCTCTCTCTCTCTCTCTCTCTGTGTGTGTGTGTGCGCGTGCAGGAAAACACACACACACACACACACACACACACACACACACACACACACACACACACACACACACACACACACACACACACACACACACAGGGGTTTAGGAAAAAAACCTTGCTTTCTTCTTATCCTTTTACCATATCTGCCCAGAATTGGCTTAGACAGTGCACATACCTTTGCAGAGCAACCTAAATTTCCAAACTTTCTCAGCCATGTGAGTTTCTTTCTTTGGAGTCCATAATTTCCCCATATTAGGTATATCTTTATTTTTAAATATATGCTGTATTTTATTTTTGTTATCTGTGTGAAGAGGCTCTTTTACCATAATTCAATGCTTTTCCGGGGGTGTTTCTCCAAACATACCTGTATGTGGTCTGAGAGCATATGTGGGGATATGCGGTAATCTATTTTCCACTCTAACATACTTCCATATTGACTGTTTAGAAGGTGTCAGAGGAGTTACATTACCCATCTTGCTGCAGCAAAGACATGCTAGAGCCATGTTGGGGGAAACAGAGGAGCTTTCTGCCTTCTCACATCCCTAACACTGATTTCGGTCTCCAGCGGCACATGTTAACATTTTTGGTTCTGCAAACAGCCAGAAAATGAGATTATATGATGTTAGGGAGTCCTCTGTGTAGTAATATTTGTAGACAAAACAGTGGCAATGGTAGACCATATAGCATCTTAAAAATATGAACTTCTTAATGAGAAGCAAAAATTCTTAAACTTGTAGAGGCATAAAACCTCACTCCCCTTTATATTGAGTAAAAAATACAAGTGCAAAAACAGGTAATACCATGATAGACCACTAAAAATCATCATATAGTACAATACAGTATTGAGTACATATGTCGTCTTTTAGGTGTTTCACAGACTTTCTACACATGCTTTTCAAGTTGCATTTGGAAAGGCTGCTGGATGTGCTTGTGGGATGTTTCTCTTTGGCTTTATTGTCCTCACTCCCCAGGGTGCTCTGATTCTGACTCAGGAAGCATCCAAGGATGTTATATGAAACCCAACCATTTCTTACTAATCACCCTAGTCTGACTCCTGCCAAGCCATTGGACTGATTTACAAGCAAGCTTGCAAATGCAAAGTTCTTTTCTCTTTGTGTGTCTGCAGATTTGGAAGCTTCAACACCTACTAGACCCGGGGTGTTGGTTTTCTTAGAGGCAGATCCATGCATTCCTACATCATGACGTCACCCGATAGGATGAGTGGTTCAGATAATGGAATAGAGGAGACAGAACTCAGCATCACCCTCACCCTCCGGATGCTTATGCATGGCAAGGCAAGTAATCTAGGGCTCACTTTCTCAAATTTTGAAATGCCCATGCTTTCATTTTGGAGAAGAGAAGGGGGTGCCTTTTCATTTTCTGGTCAGAGGTCCTGAATGATGGACTACCTGTTATATGACTTTTAGATGGATTACCATGCATGATTGCATTGACTGATCTCATAAGAACAAGCAGTGTTTCCATGCCAGTTTACATCTCTCATAATGGATTTTTTCTTTCTGCGTGTTCTTGGTAGCTTTAATGTTACTTTTTAATGTTGTAAGATGCCTCTTCTAATTCCCTATTCTTAACTTGAATATGTTTTGAATGTTTTGGGCTGTCTATTGTCCCTCATTAGTGTAGGCCACCTTGGGTCCTTTTCCAAGGAGAAAAGTGGGGTAAAAATATTCTAAATAAATAAATAAATAAATAAATAAAAATAAAATACAGATTTTGTCAGACATTTGCAGATCCACCAATCTTCCATAACCCAATTTATTTTGTCTTCTGTGCTTCTACAGGAAGTTGGCAGCATCATAGGCAAGGTAAGACTTGTTTGGATTACTGTGTGCTGTGGCTGCTGCTGTAGTTTTCTATGATCTTTGAAAGTATTAAAGTCAGATTACTTTTATTATCTTTCCTTCTACAGAAAGGAGAGACTGTAAAGAGGATACGGGAACAGGTACGTTGAGTGTGAGAATTACCCCATTCTGATATTTTGAGTGGGATCTATTCTGGATCTTTCAACTGAATGGCCTGCAAACATAGAATGGCATCAAGTGACTTGTAGCCATTTTGTATGCCAACAGCATTATGAGGAACATGGAGAGACAGAAGAAGAAAGAGTGGAAGTAATAAAACCTCTCCTTATATACTGTATCTGAAAGTTAAGTCATGGCAACTGGACTTCTTTTCTTGAGAGATTGAAACGTTTCGCTGCTCATCCAAACAGCTTCGTCAATCTGAGGAAAGCAAGTTGCCATGACTCAACTTCCAGATAAACTCACCTGGGTGACTGAGAATCTTCACAGACACTCCTTAAATATCTCACTTACTTTGAAAGACATATTGGGGTTAATGTAAGTTGATTTCTACCTGATGGCATAGAACACACACAATTATTATTCAGATGACAGAATAATATGTCAGTGACTAAGGCTTCTGACCACATAGTCAGAGGTTGGGAGTTCAACCTTCCATTGTGTATCCCAGCCTCTGTGGCCTTCGGCAAGGCCACAGTCCCAGGGCATCCCCAGGAAATGGGATGACTGTTTCTAAGTACTCTCTACTTAGAAATTCCTGAAAAGTTTTGCCATAAGTCAGAATTTATTTATTTATCATCATCATCATCATCATCATCATCATCATCATCATCATCATCATCATCATCCAGAAGTTTGTGGCTTACTTTTAAAAAGTGAAAGGAGCCTCGGGGCACAGTGATTAAATGCTTGTGTGTGTGTTGTGTCATTATAGTCGTGACCGACTCTTTGTGACCCCATGTCCATGGAGTTTTCTTGGCAGGAATACTGGAGTGGCTTGCCAGTTCCTACTCCAGGCGCCTACAGCACCTGGTATTCCCTGGTGGTCGCCCATCCAAGTATTAACCAGGGCCGACTCTGCTTAGCTTCCGAAATCAGGTGAGATCGGATGTGCTTAGGGCATCTAGATACTGCAGCTAAAACTGCTCATAACCTGGGGTTCAATCCCAGGTAACCAGCTCATGGTTGACTCAGCCTTCTTTCGGTAAAACAAGTACCCAGCTTGCTGGAGCAGGGCAGTGTGTGGCCTGTAAACCACCCAGAGAGTGATTTAAGCACTAGGTATATAGGCAGAACACTGCTTTTTTTGCTTTGACAGAGTGGAAGTTTTCTCTTTAGTTTCCTTTGGCATCATCCTTCAGATTTTTCTAGAAGACATTAATATTCCACCATAACTTAACTTAAATAGCCTAAATCTGCCTGGTACAAATGCTTGTTTTTTTTAACCAGGTCTGCATTTTAAAGTCACTGCCATTTTTCAAAGATGTGCAAAAAGCCAATTTGCTATATTGATCTTTGGTTACTGTCAGTATCGATATTGCAGCATAGACAAACTCACAGTGAGTTTGTCAGCGTCAGTTAAGCAAAGGTCTCAGCTGAACTCATAATGCAGAGTGATATAAAGGAACAGGTTTGGGAAGTAGAAACTATTACAAGACATTCAGTTCCAATTATTATACTACGATATAAAGTTCAATGCTGATGAAAACTTGTCTTTGAGGATTAAGAGATGTTGCAGCTGGCAGCATGTTGACCTGGATGACTCTTGGGGTTCTATGATTGGCAACACTGAGGCGGTATAGAAAAGGAAATTAAAAAT
The DNA here is from genome assembly GCA_037367245.1 of Phrynocephalus guinanensis. Taxonomy (NCBI): domain Eukaryota; kingdom Metazoa; phylum Chordata; class Lepidosauria; order Squamata; family Agamidae; genus Phrynocephalus; species Phrynocephalus guinanensis. Next base: position 47,133,997 of record CM074734.1, read on the forward strand.
AAATAAATTCCATGATGACATAGATGTGATCTCCATTTTTAATAAACATTCTCTTATCTTGTAATTAGAAGGCTGCACATTTGACTATCTCGTTTTTATTGACATTTGTGCTGCAAGTATAAACTACCTCCTGGAAGAAGCTCACTCATGCAAATGTAATGGTCTGAAAAACAAGCGACAAGCAGGAAATTCCTGATCCTGATTTCAATCTCTTTTCCTCTCTCAGCCCTCAGAGCTCTTCATTAATATAGGGACCATAAAAATTAGTGCCATAATTTATGTATGGGGAAGGGAGTAGAACTTTGCAAGAGTAGTTTATGAATAAGAAATTCTTATTTACACAACTATTATTTGTTTGGTCACTTAGAGTACAGCCCGGATCACCATTTCTGAGGGATCCTGTCCAGAACGGATCACCACGATTACAGGATCCACTGATGCTGTTTTCAGAGCGGTTTCCATGATTGCTTTCAAACTGGAAGAGGTACAGTAGACATAGCGTTAACTAGGCCTTGTTTCCAAGTGACATCAGCCCCACATAGAAACTTGTTACTTACTCCAGTTAAGTTTGGTGCAGCAGGCAGCACTGGAAGAAATGTATCCTTTACCCACACAGTTGGTGAAATCCTGTTGCTTAGCATAGTAAGTTGCATAGAAGTGGCCCATTGGATAAATCACCTCCTTGGTAAGGGGCGTAGTCTAGTTATGACGCAACTAGAGTAAAGTAAGTCACAGCTAGTACTATTTGAATTAATGGAATTTACAGAGGAATTGACTCACCACCACTACCCCATACCCAATCCAATGGGCCAACTCTAATGTGAGTTGCTATACTAAGCAACAGGATTTCAATCAGTGTATGACAAAAAGAAAACAAATCAGCAGGGCTGATTTACTGTGAGATTTTGGAAATCGCAATCAAGTTCCTCACACCTTCTGAGAAGAATCTGAAGAATAAGATTGTTATTATGGCCAAGAGTTTGAAAATGAAAGGAAAAGGCTCCCTCTTTTTTTCATTTTCTATCTCTTGTTCACTGAAAAACAGGATTTTAAGACCAAATGCTTCATTTCAACCAAAGAGGGGTACACAAAAATTCATGTTTGATAATTCTCCCTCTTTCATATGGCCTTTCTTTCACCTGACATCTGTTAAATGGCCTGGAAATTTTCCCCTGAAATAGCACCCCAAGGAGTGCAGTTAGTGTAACACTTTTAGGGCTAAACCAGTATTTTACAGGGGTTACCTGGGAAGCTAATCAGAATGTCCAGGAGATGGGAAGGAAGAATTTGGAAGCTGCAAAAGGGCCTGGATTGACTGGAACCCATTGGGGGTGTTTTCTTTGTTTCAATCCACTTTTTTTCTTGGCCACCGGTGGGGGAACGTCTTTCTGAAACCCTGCCCGTCTGCCTTGCAGTCTGCCCTAGGCGTTTGGATCTGTTCCTTTTTCCTTTTCATTTCCTTTGGGGATTATTTTTACTTCCTATCTCCTGTCACACTGGACTTGAAGAAAAGAAGAAAAGGAAAGCCTCAAATGTTTGTGGGGAATAAATCTCCCCATATTCTAGTCATTTGGGAAGCAGTGGCCTCCATTTGCTTGCTTGCTTGCTTCCTTCCTTCCTTTTTTTTTGTTTTTCGGGAGAGGGAGCTGTGTGTACCCTGCTTTGCTCTCCCTCTCCCCCTGTCTCCCTGCTTTCCCTATTTAGTTGATTTTTTTAAAAAAATATCTGGTTAATTTACAGTGCATTTATTCTGTTAAAGTTGAATATTTTGGATGGGTTTTGTTGGGGACAATTGAGTGGTGGCAGTGGTGGTTGGTTGTACTGTTGCCTGCTTTTGAGTAGAATGATTCTCTGTTGCATTGCCTCTGCTTTTCTTCGGTAGTTTTACGGATTATTTGGAGCGTTGAAATATGTTTTATAAAGATGCCACTTTAAAGAACTGTTTTCGTTTTGCCATACATGCTGAAACTGATCAATACAGCTATATCTGTAAAAAAATTCCCCATATAAATTCACATCATATACTGTAATTAGAATGGCTGCAGTCATATTTAGGTGAGGAAATATCGACCTGCTACCCAAAATTGAGACTAACTACTTAGGGTCTAGGGCATTGTTGGTGAACCTATGGCCGGCATGGCTGCAAGGAAACACTGTTTTACCTTCCCGCTTTTTACAGCAGTACCTATATATCTACTTGCATTTTACATGCTTTCAACCTGCTAGGTTGGCAAGTGATGGGGTTATCAGCGGGAGCTCACTCTGCTTTATAGCACCCGGGATTCGAATTGCCGAGCTGCTGACGTTGCAGCCGACAGTTTTCGGAGCCTTACTCCGCTGAGCCACCACGCTATGTTAAAGTATTGTCCTATTCATAATCCTAGTTAGAAGCTTAGGCAGTGTGAGACCTGCCCCATATTGGAACATTCTTATCTGGTTGGTGGGCTGGGTTCTCATTCCAAATATTAAAAAAAATGACAGGCTATTAGAAGTGGGGGGGGGGGTTGGAACTGGATTCTCGGAGGGTAGCACCATTGTGATTTTCATGATTTGCCTTGAGTGGGATCTATATAACACCTCCTACTACTCATTTAAGATCTTGAAGGAATTATTCTCATTTTCAACCTCTCCCCCCCCCCGCCGCCGCCCCTTTTCTTTCATTTCAGGACCTGGGTGCTGGGGCTGTCAATGGAGGAACTCCCTCCAAACCACCCGTCACGCTGAGGCTTGTGATCCCAGCCAGCCAGTGTGGCTCACTCATTGGCAAAGCAGGAGCTAAAATAAAGGAGATCCGAGAGGTAAAGGCTTTGGGAACTACTACTTATAGCTGCCTCCTGCCTTACTTCATTCCCCTCCCCCTCCCCACTTGCTCAGAAGGGAACAGACCGTACTCCCCCCCCCCCCCCATACTTGTTTCCTGTACCTGGACTTCCTTCTCTGCTTAGGTCTCATGGTTGTTAATTATCATCATAGGACTCCAGAGATGGAAGGGACCTAAGATGGAGTCCAGCCCCTGTCAGGGAGGCTCGGTGAGGGGAACTGAACTCCAGTCCCAAGCTCTGGCTCCACAGCTGGGTGGACTTAATCTCTGCGCTATCCAGCAGTTCTCTGGTTCCAGAATACGCCATTTTAAAATGTCCCCAAACTGCTTTTGAGTTAGCGCTACTATAAACACCATTAATCTTCTTTCCTGTAGCAATTGAGTTTGTTTGCTTGCCTTGAAGAGACTGTGAATCTTAATTAGTGTGTCTCTGAAATAATCTCTAGGTAGGAAAATAATGATAGGAGAAAAGAACACTGTGAATAAATTAGATTTTTTAAAGGTGCTCCTTATACTGATTGAACAGGAGATGTTTCTGATGTGACTGCTCTCAGACTTGACTGCATTTTCTAAAATGAATGAGCATTTGTTTCTCTGTTTTATTCTAGACTACCGGAGCACAAGTCCAGGTGGCTGGGGATCTTCTCCCTAACTCCACGGAGAGGGCTGTGACTGTCTCTGGAGTTCCAGATGCCATCATCCAGTGCGTGCGACAGATCTGTGCTGTTATCCTGGAGGTAGGGTTCTTATATCTTCTACCACATCAGGCGAAGACAACATTTTGGAGTATATGATCCTTTTGGCCACCTGGGAGAAGTAGTGCTCTGTAGCCAATTACCCATCTATATACAGTGGACCCTTGTATAACAAACAGCTTGTATAACATAAAATTTGTACAACATAAAAATTCTGGAGATAGGGGAAATTTGCTTAACATAATCGCCTATGGGGAAAATCCGTACAACATAAAAATGGGATCACTCCGTTTTCAATGCATTCCTATGGGAATGTGTATAAAGGAATTTTTTTAAACATAATTTCATTTGGAACGAATTAATTCCTTTATACAAGGTACCACTGTATATTCAAATTAGAGTAACAGGTGAAAAAGAGGCATGCGGGCCATGAAGAGAGTGGATGGACAGAAATGTTTGTCCCATTCATAATTCTAGAAGGTCATCCAGTGTAAATGAGTAATGGAAGAATCAAGACATACACGAGTGCACCATTTTAAGTCTAAATGTTGTGTGTACAAGGTATTGTGATGGTTTCCTGTTTGGATAGCTTTTAAAAAGGAATGGATGGATTCACAAAAAATTAAATACAAAAGTGGAACAGGTGATACCTTTAGGCTACTATAAAAATAAAAAAAACATTGCAAATATTTCCGGGGCAAAGCCCTCTACCACAGAGCAATACCAATAGGTAATAACATGGCAAAAGATGGATTTGCCAGGAATTATTTCTTAGGTGTAGAGTCCATGGCAAGATGGAAAAAAGCCAGGCAGTTACTTCAGGCACGGAGCTTGGATGTTCTTGGGCTGCCTCTGAAGTGAAGGGAGGGAGGTGTTTTTATTGTCCCAGTCCCTCCAAAGATATGTCATGGCTCTCACATACACACATTCACACCTCAGATTGTGATGGGCACGATGGGCATACAGTAACCCCCCGCCGATCGCGGGGGTTAGGGACTCACCCCACCTGCGATGCATGAAAATCCGCAATATGCGGAAGTGGGTGGGGGGCAGGGGGGGCAGGGGCGGGGGGTGCCTGTCAAGCCTTGGGGCGGCGCGTGCATGTGGTGTTGTGGGATCTTACTGCCCGCCGCCCCAAGGCTTCTTGGGGGAGCCTGGTTGAGCGGTGCGGAGTGACTCGATCGCTGCACACTGCCCCGAGGCTCCGCGGCCAGAAGCGCCTTTGCAAGTGCGCACCGCTTTCCCCGACCTCCCGGGAGGTAGGGGCAAGCGGTGCGCGATCCCGCCTCCCTCAAGCCCTTTCCTGGTACTGTGGTCCCGCGATATAGTGGGACTGCGGGACCGGAACCGCGAAAGGGCAGGGGACCACTGTATATTATCATGTGCCATGTCCTTCTAAATCCCCATTGGTAGTGAAGATTGAGAGGTAACATTGCACTCATGTCATCCTTCAGGGTTACCATGTGCACTTGTTTGAGCACTGTAGGGACAGAACACTGAGACATGGAAAATGATAATTCTTTCAAAACATGATCCATGTAAGTGACCATCATGGTATCTTGTGGACCTCCAATCATGGCTTGGAGCCACCAGCATTCTTATGTTCTTAAGGGTCTGTGCTTAACTCAATCATTAGCAAATACCATCTAGTGACAGGATATATGTCTGAGTTTCCTACATGCTTTTTTCATTTTGCCATCCTTATGTTGTCATTAGCCTGGTGCTTCAAGGATCATTGCCTCCTTTACTTTTGTCCATCAGTTTTCAATCACTTGTAGGGTGTCAGTGTAGGCCTCTTACAGATGCCCACCACAGTTGCTAGAAGTGTCTGTGAAGCCTCAGTTGACATTGCAGCAAGGGCAGGATTGGTGTTCTGGTCGATCATGTAACAAATGTGATATTAGCCTTTCCTTTCAAGTAAAGAAAACCAGTCCTACTGCCCATGGAGACAGATCCAGTTTTCTAATTCATATTTCCCCTGAACAATCATCTGTTAGTTGGCTAGTATATTACCTAACATGCACAAAATCACCTAATGAAATACAGTCTTTATGCCAGTCACAAGAATAAAAAAATGTAATTATTAAACAGTGCATAAAGCAAAAAACAAAGTGTGCTGCTTATATACAGCCCCATAGTGTTGAAAGTACTCTTTGTATATGGTTTACAATTTAATTATGCAGGCTACACTTTGCCCCCCCTCCCCGCAAGCTGGGTGCTCATTTTACCCACCTTTGAAGGATAGAAAGCTGAGTCAACCTTGAGCCGGCTACCTGAGATTGAACCCTGGGTCATGAGCACAGTTTTGACATCCCTTTGGTACTACAGAACTGATGTCTGCTTAGACTGCAACTGTAAATTTAGAGATGTGTACATATATGGACTCTTTAAAAATCCCTTAAATTAGAATTAATTTTAAACCAAGCTGTTTAAAGGGGTTTCTTAATATAACATTTTCCCCAAAATAAAATCTAAATTGAATCTTTAGAATATGGTTTGAAGTTAATTTTCACATTTTTAGTTTTCCTTATGGTGTCCCTTAGGGCTAATGGGACAAGCAGTCTTCCTCTTAAAAAATTGGTTGGTGCCCTCCAAAAGTTTGTGCCCATCTCTTTCCGCTTTTAGACAATATCTCTCCCAGCTTTACTAGCAAAACATTCAAAAAGAGGAAGAGGAATAAGGCAGAATGAGACAACTTGCAAAGGTGCAGAAAGTGTATAGTGCAATCTCAGGTATGTTTATCCAGCAGTAAATCCTGTTGCATTTAGTGAGATGTACTCCCAGTTAAAAGAGTAGAGTTGAATCTTATGTGAAAACTCAACTGAAAATTGCAGGGGTGGAATAGATTAAGACCTTTCCACCCGCAGGAATACTCCCATATGGGCAACAATGCCTTTGTTCCAGCAGGATCCTCTTCTGCTGACTGATCTCAGTGACACTACAGTACTATTACTCTGCTGCTGGCTAAGATCTACTGGTAGAAAAGTGAAAAAGGGACAGAGGAGGCGTGAAGGGAAAGAGGAGCTGAGTCCTACGGATCTAATCCTATTTTAACCCAAGGACAAAACTACTGTTCTGGCCCAAAGTTAAATCAAGATGAGGGTAATCCCAAGTAATTTCCAGTATCTCTACCAGGTAGAAGGTTTAGATTCCACACTGTTTAAGCTGATCCAGTGTTTGCTCAACCAGTGTCTCAGCCATCTTGTCTAGTTATGATTGTAACTCTAGTAGGATTAATGTCATCCACCTGACCCACAAATATTCCCACTCAGGCTCCTACAGGTGGCCACCCAGAGGGAGGCCCTTAAGTCCTCTACAAGAGGTAGGGCCTTCTTCGTGGTAGCTCCTACTCTATGGAAACAGCTCCCAGAAGCTGGCTCCCCTCCCTGTTGATATTTAGGAAGCAGTTAAAAAGCATGCTCTCAGGGAGGCATTCCACATACCGGTAGACCTTGCCTGAGTATTTATTTTCCCCCATCCAATTGGTTTTTATGTGCCTGCTTACGCCATCTCCTCCATTGTTATTGTAGTGGTTTTTAATGGTTTTAATGCTATGTGGTATCTATTTTGTGTTTTAGATTTATAAAACTGCCCAGAGCATTTTCTATGGCACTAATGGGAACAGTATAAAAATCCAAGAAATAAATAAAATAAGCATTATTAATCCATTTTCTTGTGATATTCCACAATAATAGTGTTTTCCCACTGATCTCTGAAGATCCTACGGTAGAGGTGGGCAAAATACAGAGTCTAAGAGTCCAAATGCAGCCCTCAGCCTTCTAAAGTCCCTGCTTCCCCCACTATCCCACAACAACAACAACAACAACAACAACAACAACAACAACAACAACACATTTTGAACAACAACAAAAAATTGTGCCATGCTTTGAGGTCTTCTCAGCCTGCCTGGGCCCTCTCACACAACACAATTTAAATTTTGCTTGAATTTTTGCCACTGGGAGTTTTTTTAAAGCATACATTTTGGTAGCTAGATGATCATAAAAACAGATGCAACTCTCTAAGGGAGGGGTGCCCAAACCTTTTGTAAGGAGGGTCAGATTTGGTGGCTGAGAATATGTCAGGGGCCAGTTGCGTCACAAGGTTCCCGGTGATGTCGGTGGCGGTGGCCCACGTGCGCGCCCAGCCTCACATGGCTGCCGGCGGTGCCGGTGGCAGCAGCCTGTGCGATGGCTGGCCGGCCGGCCCGCCCAGCCCCACAAGCTTCCCGGCAGTGGTGGTGGTGGTGGCCCGCCCCCTCGCCCGCCCACCCAGCCCCACAAGCTTCTGCTCACCGGCTGGCCGGCCCGCCCAGCCGCTAAAGCTCCCCGGCGGTGTCAGTGTTGGCAGAATTTTTTTTTTTTTAAAAAATGGGTTGAAGGAGGGGGAGGGAGGGGCGGGCCAGCCAGCCGCGGGCCACTCAGAATGCCCTGATGAGCCGGATTTGGCCCCCGGGCCGGACTTTGGGCAGGCCTGCTCTAAGGTCTAGGAAAGGGCATATGTGAACCCTGATCTTGTGAAGATTTCCCATTCTGTCCTAGGGACTGAACCCAGGACCTTGTGCCTGGAAAGGATGTGGTCAAACAATGAACTATGGGTCTTCCCCTGGGAGACTGATTGGTGCTCGTGTATGTTTCCTGGTTTGGCCCTTAGCGAACAGTACCTACAAAGCCAAAGATGAATTCTGCCCCACGAATCTTGTAGTGAATTTCAGCTGACATGAATAACATGTGCAGTACAAGCAAGCACCTGCCAAAATTAGATCTGTAGCATCTGGACTAGAATAATTGTCCTATGACTATCTCATTCTCCCTCACTGTATCTGTCTGTTATGGCAAGGTGCAATGTGTGATTAAAAAGTGATACAGTACATCTTAACATATTTCCATTGGTGGTTATATCCTGTCCAAGAGGACTTGTCTAAAAATATTTCTTGCCATCTAGGTCAATAACACTGTCTGTTGACAACACAAAATATGCACAGTAGGTAAGGAAGCTACGGTGTAGACTATCAGTTTCATAATGCCATAAATACTAAGGAGACTAGGCTTTTCTCTAGTTGAGAATGGATATAAATGGTAGTTTTTTTTTAAAATACAGTGATGGCTCTTTTGATTTTCCTTTAGTCACCACCTAAAGGTGCCACTATTCCCTACCATCCCAGCCTGTCTTTGGGATCAGTTCTTCTCTCAGCCAATCAGGTAAGGGGGACATAGATCCTCAAAAGATTATGTCTAAGATTAAGCAAAGATTGAATCTATAGGCCTTGAAGTTGCTGTTTGCCCCTTAAGATACTATGCAAAATAACAAGATCAAGTTGGAAAGTACCTGAATCACTTTCCTCCTTTATTTCCTTCATGAAACTTCTTAGAGCGCTTTTACACGACCTCTAAAATCCACTGACAACTTAAATTCAGACCATAGATCATGGGGTTTGTTCCATTTCCTGTGTTCCCAGTCTTCTGCACGCCATTGCTCCCGTCTGCATGAGGGGAGGGAGAAAAAAATGGAAGAAAAGAATGCAGGCTCACCTCCGCTCACCTCCGTCTGCCGTCCAGAGCAGCCCCATACGGATTCCTGTCTGTTAAAGGGGCGGCGGGGACAAAAAAACAAACAGAAGGGAGGGGAGCCCACCATCCACAGCTTTACAATCCACATCAGAATTTTTTTTACCTCCGGAGACCAGGTACTTCTAAAATGCGCTAGGACGCGCTTAGGTGGGCGTGGGCGTACTTAATTTTGTTTAAAGTCCACAGCTGGTGGGAAAACAATTTTAAGCTCCACATCTGGGAGCCCTTTGCCTCGGATTTTAGGGGTTGTGTAAAAGCAGCCTTAGTCATGGGGCTGTATTCATAAGGATAGATAGAACTTGACTTCCCATGGATATACAAATGAGGATGGCTTTAATAGCAGCATCCTGGTAGAACAAGGGCCAGACTCTAAAAAAGACTGAAGCAAACTTTGAAGCCAGGAAACTGATCATTGATATTATTTGTTGTGTATTTCTTGATTGCCTGTTTCCTACAATGAAAGAACCAGTGTAGATCAATAGTTATCATGTTTGACTAGGTCTTGAGAAATCTCATTTGTACCAAGCCAGAATATTTATTCTGTGACCTTGAGCCAGTCCCAATTTCCATCTCCTCCCCATCTTTTTCCTTGCACTGGCACGGAGGTAAAAGTTGGATTGAGAGGAAGTAAGTGTCATGGTTCAATAAGGCTATAGGACTAAATCCAGATTTTTATGTACAGAGAGAAGATGTTTAACAACATAGCACTTTTCCTCTTGCTGCTCAGGCATAAGCGAGGAACATGAAAGTGTGGTGCCACTTCTCAAACTCATACCCTGTTAATAAATATGCATTTTAAGGAGGGCTGTAAATTACTTTTTATCAAGGTTGAAAGTGTTAGTTTTAGTTTTAATTTCTACACTAAATCTCCAAGGCAGTTGACTGAGAAAGGAATAAACATGTTCAAATTTAAAAAAAAACTGAAGCAAAATAAAATTTGAGGAGAATTTCATTTTCTCTCATCAAAAGAAAGAGAAGTCTAAATGAATCAGTTAATATTTGTCAGGTGAAAATGAACTCTAAGTTATAGTGGATCAGTTTAAAGGGCTATGGCTATTGAGTACTTGTACTGTGCTGAGTGCTTAGAAGACCATTTGTAGATTTGTTAAAATTATTTATCCCTGTGAAAATTAGGCTCTAGGCCTTTTATTTTATTTTATTTATATGCCATCTTTCCTCCCACAGAGGACTCAGGGTAGCGTACAGTCGGTTAAAATCATACAAAAAGGCATTGGAAATCACTATAAAAACACATTAAAAGCAACTAAAGGTGCAAAACTATTTTAAAACCTCCATTAATAATACTTTTAAAACCTTATTAAATATGGTTTTAAAATAGACGGATCGTTCCTAATCCCCTCACACACATAAGACACAACTGCTGAACAGTGTGCTTGTAAAGGTAGGTCTTTGCCTGATAACAGAATATAAGAGGGAGGAGGTCAAACTGGCTTTTTTGGGGCCGTGCATTCCAGATCTTGGGAGCACCTACTAGAGACAGGAATTTTAGATTATTGAACTATAAATCCTTCAGTTCTCCCTTTTGTGGGTTGTACCAGAGAGAAAAATTACAGATGCCTAAATGTAATGCACCTTGGGGCGTTTATACACGACCCCTAAGCTGCGCTGCAAATGGCTCCCTGCTCCGGAGCTTAGAAATGTTTTCCCACCAGCTCCGGAGTTTGGAGACAATTAAGTGCAACCCCGCCCACTTTAGCGCGTCCCAGCGCAGCTTTCAGGTACCTGCTTTTTGGATGTGACAAATATTTGATCTGGTGTAAGGATAGTGAGTGTGGGGCTCTCCTGGCTTCTGTTTGTTCTTTTTTTGCGCCCCGCCATTTTAAGAGATCTGAATGCTGCCGGGAACAAAACGGAGGTAAGCCGGCATGCTTTTCTTTCTCTTTTTCTCCCTCCCTCACACAGCCAGCAACCAGGAAGTGCTGAGGGGGGTGGGGACAGAGGAAGAGCGACGAACGCCTAAGATCTCTGGTCCAAATTTAAGTGGCCAGCGGATCTTAGGGGTCGTATAAAAAGGCCCTTGGAGAAAGGCCTATAGACTGAGGCCGGGCAAGGCTTAGCTCCATCTAGGAGTCCTGTTCCTACCCCACTGTTAGCTGGGAGCATCCTTTGTGAACAGAAAGCTAGTCAGACTTAGGCCTAGCTCAACTTCAAAGGCTTCCAACTGAGGCCTTTCTCACAGGGGAGCCAGAATTAGAAATATTTAAAATGTCTGTCTGTTGGGTCGAGATCCTAGAATGGAAAGGTATGGAGTTAGAAATCCAAGATAATAATAATAATAATAATAATAATAATAATAATAATAATAATAATAATAATAATAATAATAATAATAATAATAATAATAATAATAAATCCCAACCCTAGCAGTCACCAGGAAGGCTCTATCCCATATCCTCACCAAATGAGCTGTGAGGATGGTGGGACTGAGAGAGAGGATGGCCTCCCTCAAAAAAGGCCAATCCTTGCAAAATTTACATCTCTAGCCATTATGTATGTAGTACTGATTTTCGAAAATGTTGCCACTCCAGCTATACAGTACAGAGAAATAGTAACTGTTGGTTAAACATTAAAATTATTTACCAGATGGCCCCAAAAAGTAAAAGTGAGCTGATGCAGAAAAAGGTTGAGCTGCAGTTTTATTATTATTATTATTATTATTATTATTATTATTATTATTATTATTATTATTATTATTATTATTATTATTACACATTTCTGAGTTCTCCTCTGAAGGTCCCCAAGCTCCTGTGTAATCACTGTCATTGTTGGAAAAGCTGTTGGGAGCTGTAGGATAGGAGGAGGAAGTTTTAATTGCTAAAAATCACTGCCATTGGTAAAGTCATTCCGCTGGTAGCTCTCTTTTGGGCAATTGAAGGCTCCCCCCTCCCCCCCCGTCACACACTCCCAACTGCTTCCCAATGATGAAAGCAATTACATGGGAGCCTTGGGACCTTGAAGAAATAACTGCAAAGTGCTTAATTTTCGAAAAATCAATGCTGTTGCTGAAGTCATTAACTTTACAGAGCATCTTGTATAGTAAAATTTGACAATAACTGCTTTGAGTTTTAAACAAAGGGCAATAATTATTCAGTTCTAATTCAGTCAGATGGAGTCTATTGTAATTTGGCATTACTGAATAAATATTAGAAAATACTGTAGGCAAAAAAATCAAAGAAAAACAAAATAAAACAAAAGACACAAAACATGTGGCACCTTAAAGACTAACTTTCATATTTTAATGTAACGTTCCCTGAAAATACTGTACAAACTGAAGAAAATAGAAGGCCTAGCCCTAGCCCATTAAGTACCGTATTTATTGGCGTATAACACGCACTTCCCCCCCCTGAAAATAGGGGGCAAATGATGTATGCGTGTTATACGCCGATATAATGTTAAGAAGCCATGTTTTTACAGTATTAACAAGTACCGTATACACCTGGCCTGCCCAACGCGTTGACCGCCGCGACCCCCGCATTCACCCCCGCCATTGCTTCCGCCGCCGCTGCTGCCGCAACCTCCGGCAATCACCCCCGCCCCGCCCCCCCACCATCACTTCCGCCGCCGCCCCCACCCCCCACCATCGCCGCCTGGGTTGGAAGCTGAGGCGCCGCTGTCCACTCCCCTTAGGACGTGAGCCCGTTTCATCTCCCTCGCCCCCTTTCTGGCTCTTCAAAGTGGGAGGCGGGAAGGAAGGAGAGAAAGAAAGAGAGAGAGAAAGAGGAGGAGGGGGGAGGAAAGAAAGAAAGAAAGAAAGAAAGAAAGAAAGAAAGAAAGAAAGAAAGAAAGAAAGAAAGAAAGAAAGAAAGAAAGAAAGAAAGAAAGAAAGAAGGGAGAGGAAGAGGGAAGGAAAGAAGAAGGGAAGAAAGGAAGGAAGGAAAGGATATTATTAATAAAAAAAAGTTCTGAGCTACCCTTATTTTGCTTCAAAGTTCTTTATTTGAAATTTATTTTTTCCCCCAAAATTTCCCTCTTAAAATGAAGGTGCGTGTTATACGCCTGTGCGTGTTATACGCCGATAAATACGATATACATTAAATAATGCTCTACTGGGCAGGTAATTAGCATTAGGGTGAAAACTATTTCTACTGTTATTTTCAAAATTTATTCGTTTTACATTTGCTTAATATGTTAGATCTGAACATTCAGAGAAAGCAGTACACAGATAAATATGGTCCCCCCCATCCCATTTTCTAATTATTTCCTATGGTACAACATGGAAATATTTTCTAATGCTGTGTCTTTTTATGTATAGAACTATATATATATTATTTTTATCTTGGCAAAGCATGTAAATAAAGAAATCAAAACAGAACAGGCAGGCTATTTCATAGACAATTTGTATTTTATGTTTCATTGTTTTGAGCATGATGATAAAGCTGCAGATAGGATTTCTGTAGAAGTCTATACAATTTGACATAAGCTCTTCTTATGCTTTTTGTTCTATGTTCATTTTCCTATTTATTAAGCCAATAATGGAGAACCTTCAGCTTACTGGCAGTCCCCCATCTGACCTACAACCTTCTGCTCATATGATTGGAAATAACAGGGTATTTAAACTTTAACTATCCTTTAAAATACCCTGCATAAAACCAGCTTTGCTTTGAATGCCTGAAGCCTTTCATGGCTTCCCCCTGAGCAGACATGCATAGACTATAGCTTTGATTTGAATGCTTGGTGGGAAAATAACCTCCTATCCTATTTTTGGTTTGCTTCATCATCACCACCCCTTATTCCCACCCACTGCTAAAATATGAACCCTATATACTTCCATTTAAGCCAAAACAAGATTTCACATCCCTGATTTAAAGCATATAACACTTAAATACAAGTCATCACCAAATACAGGAAAAGACAAATAAGTTCATCCGTTCTTCTTCTGATACATTTTGAAAAACAATGGTCTTTCCCACCTTTGTAGGGGTTCTCCATGCAAGGACAATATGGTGGTATATCACAAGCAGAGGTACGTCAATCATTTCAATTTTTGTGAACACTTGCAATTTTGAATTCACAGTTCCACGTATTTCCATATTAATCAAGTCTAACTTCTCCAAAATTTTGTCCTCTTCCATTGTTCATGGGGTGGGGTGGGGCTGTCTTATTATATTAGGTAGTTTCTGGGTACCCATCATGCCCTGTCAGTTAGGTTTTTTTCCTACCCCATGGAGTGGGTATTGTAGTTGAAGGAATGCCTGGAGTAAATCTGTGAATTCTGAGTCTTTTTTTGTAGATGTGCAAATATCATGTTATATTGAAGGACTTGGCTATAGATAAGACTTTGTGGTGTGCTCTAGTTGGAGGTTGAAGGCATGAAAGTATGCACAATGACCAATGCTTTGTTTTTGTTTGTTTTGGGGTTTTTTGGGGGGGGGGTATAATGTGATGCTTAGATTTCTCTTGTGCAGCTGCACAGTGATGTCCAGAAAGTATATCCGATGGTAGCTATATTTGATGGCCTCATAAGCCCCTTCCAACTCCATTTTTCTATGGTACATCTCAGATAGAGGAGGAGCTGTAGGATGTAGGAGGTAGGAAAGCATTTTGTCAATTCATCCATGGATATATTTGCATACCATGATGCCATACATGTGTTGCTACTTCCAGACATAAAATATTTGTATGGAAATACAGATCAGAAAGTTTAGTGGCTGGATGTGTCATGGGCTCATTCAGAAGGGTGTCCTTCTGTGGAATATTGATGCAAAATGGCTGTGTGTCCATGGTGGCTAGGATGGAGTAATCTGGAAGGTTGTGGTTGTACTATGGTTTTCCTCAAGACATCAGTTGTGCCTCTTAGGAAGCTGCCCATATCCGTGACATACGGTTTGAGGACAGATTCCATTTATTCACATGCCCCAGCAGGGATGGTATCAGTGCTTGCTACAATGGATCTTCCAGAACTGCCTCGTTTGTATATTCCAGTAGAAATAATCCCTGTTTGATGCTTTTGGGGTATCCGTTTGGACATGGTTATGTATGTTTCTCTGCTATGACTTATTTTGAATTTTGTTTTGTTTTGTTAGACGTGGCTCTACCTAAGGTCTGCACTTTGTGTATACAGAATTTTTGATCCAAAGGATCCTCATACATTGATAGATGCTTCCTTAGGCTGCCTTTTACTCTCCTTCCCATTCAAAGCAGTGCAGTAGTGATCACTGTTGTACTATCTGGCCAGGTAGGATAGGGTAGAGCAGATAGCACCTAAAGGGGTTCTCTCTTTTGTTTCATTAAATCTGGTAGGAAGATAGTGAAGTAGATCTTGCTTTCACATTGATCTCCGACATGCTCTTTTTGTGTAGGTGGCAAAGCTGCAGCAGCTGTCTGGACATCCCGTCTCATTTTCTTCCTTGGGACAGGCTCCGTCTCTAGTAGCAGGTAAAGAGCCCACTGAGAGCTTTGTAATATGAGCCAAGAAACCACTTAGCTTCCCAGAATCTGCTGCGGCAAACTGTGGCCATAAGTGGCTATGCAGAGGATCAATCAATATTACGCAGCAAAGCACCGGTCAAAGAAATACCGTACTATTTGCTACAGTGCAAAAAAAAGTGTTCTGGAAAGTAAAGACATTGGGTTGCCAAAGTCCTGAATAAAACTGCAGATTATTTGTGAAATGGTGGGGTATTGTAGTGGTTTGGAGAAGGTGAGCATTGATGATGCTTGCCTTTTTTTAAAAAAATGCAACATTCTATGTGACCGTAGAACTACAGGAGGGGATGTCCATCTCCCTGCATTATAGACGTCCCTTGTTATGAAGTTAAAACACTATCTGGTATGGGCATCCACAAAGACATGTGTGCGTTTTCTCTCTGAGAACCCATGGTTGACCACTTAGAAACATAACAGAAGACGTGGAAGCAGATATATCTTTGTGTGGTGGTGGTGGTGGGAGTTGATTCACACATGCCTACACACCAAGAAAAAATGTAGAGAGATGCAGATAATACATTCTTACACATATCCTGTACTTGTCAATTGTATTTAAAAAAATCATTACAAAAAGTAATTTAAACAAAATAAGGAGATGTTGATTAGAGGGAGCTTTAAAGCAGTTGTGGATTTAGGCATGAATAGATGCAGTCTCTTCTGAAGGTTCTACATTGACCAATGGGTTAGTTAGACTAGATGACCTTCAGGGTCCAATTAAGTAATATAGTTTATTTATTTATTGAATTTATACCCCACCCATCTTCCCATAGGAAAGCCTTGTCCTGCAGTTTCATGCCAAAAGTAAAACTATTTCAGGCAATTATCTAAAGGTAACAGAGAGAAAAGTTATTGGAATTAAATGTAAGGGATCATCAGAGAAGAGAAACTGAGTCTTTGATCAGTTTATTCTAATTAAATAATTTATATCCACTCTTTCTCCCCTTGTGGGGACCAAAGGTGGCTTATGCAAGATACTTAAAAGTTGCAAACATACTACAGTACTGTAATTACAATTTCAGAACTGTGACAAATATTTAAATTATTATAAATATACAAACAGTTTGAAGGAGGGAGCAAATACTTAAAATTTAACTAAGGAAGAACATATTTAAAAGATTCAGCTACTAATATAAAAGTGAAAAGAAAGTTAAACTCACCTTCATGATTTATATGGTTTGGAAGGAGAACTCCTATTAAAAAGACATTGTCTCAGGTTATTTCAAGTATTCGGTATAATTAATTCAGGAAGCATTACAGAAGAGTGGCAAAGACAGCAGATCAGCTTATTTATGCCAAAAGAGGATGAGAATTGACTTTACCTTATTATCCAAAGGTTATCTAAATAGTGTAATGGATTATCTTTCCCAAACCTCTGTATGTATTTAGAATAAAGCAGAGATTATATTGGCAACAATGGTCTGAATAAGAGAAGAATATAAGGTACAAACGAATGAACGTTTATTTCAGCTGATTTAAAATGCTTGCCCAAGTTAAGAGGGAAAGGAGACAGGCATAGATGTTTTCCTGTATATTAACAGACATGTTGCAAATCTGGACGAAAATCCAGGAAACAATGATCATTAGAGATTTCTTAGCTAAAATCCCATGCTTCACAGGCGAAAAAGCAGAAGAATGGCGTTTCACAAAACCTGGGTATGTACATGTAAACTAGCTTTTTATTGCCAGGGAAAAGAAAGAAAACAAAAAGAGTGGGCAATTCCACTTTTTTGACTAAAACAAGGTCATCTGGATAGAATCTATCATTATTTTAAACTTTGTTCAAAGCGTAGCAGTAGCCACAGGGAGGTGGGGGGGCAGGGAGGGGGTCTGCACCAGGAAGGAGAAGGCTGGAATGGGCTTTCTTTGTCTAGAATGCCACTACGACTGTGTCTAAAATTAGCCTGGTGTAATGTGACCTGAGTCAAATGAAACAAAACAAAAGCCTCTCCTTGGAGCTGCAGCTGATAGTTTTGCAGGAGCTTGGAAGCCTTCCAGTCTTCTTTGAGCTTCCCCGCAACCCTCCTTTTTTCTGACTGTAGGTAGGATCTAGAAATGATTTTTTAGGATGCTGCGCGTAGCTTTGTTCCGTCGTCTCCCTTCTGGGGATTTGGGATGTTTATAGCTCAGCCTAGGAAGGAGCCAGAATTGCCCCAATAATGGCTGTTTTCTTTCTCTTTAGGCTTGGACACAAACTCTCAGAATAGCTCTCAGGAGTTCCTGGTTCCCAATGATGTAAGTATGGCTGTCAAACCTGGAGCATCGGATACCCCGAGATTTCAGGGCCAAACACAGGCCTGGGGTGTGGAGAGCAAACCCTAAGTCCCAGGGCCAAAGCCTGAATCCCGGCACCAAACCTTTAGTCACGCTTTGATACACTGTTTTATTTCCATGCTAGGTTTTTAAAAATATATATTTAAAATATTTTACCCCTTCTTTCTCTTGAAAAAGGGCCCAAGGCAGCATACATAAATAAAAACACAATACTAAAAGCTAAAAAGAAAGCTATTCAAATATTAAAAGAGAATTAATAACTTTTTATTTAGCTAAAAGCATTACTAAAAACAGAAGCATCAAAAGATCAACCATCCCATTTATTGTCTACTAGACAAGTCAGTCACTAAGGAAAAGCCTGCCTGGGGTTTGTTTAGTGTTGTTCTTTGCATTGTTGTGAAAGTGTCCCCTTTTGTGCAATTTCTCCTGACCCACTGCAGTGTGAAGGTTTATTGTAATTCTAAGATAGCCAACCTTCAGTCAGTCTGGAGACCCAAGTGTGGGCTGCACCAAACCTGGAAACAGCAATCCAAAATGTCCAACACCACATCAATAAAAACATGAATACAAAAAGTGGTTGGACTTCATGATTGTTAGGCTTGCTGGAGGAAGGCAAACTCCTTTATGCCAAAATTACTGTGCTTGGAGATATTGCCATTTCTGCCCAAAGAACATTCGGGGGGCATTTTGTATGCTTTAGTAATGTGATAGAAGCCAAGCCCTTCCCCAGCCTGTCTTGGTACTCTTACAAACATCTGCAGATAGTGATTCTCTTGAAATAGTCTGCAGTGCCCTACTGCACTTAGGTTTTGAATCGCCTTTTGCTTAAAGTCAAATCGCCTTAAAAATCACTTACCGCATTCTGATCGCTTTTTCAGTGGAGCCCCCTTGGCCACGCCCCCTTTCGGCCGCTGTGTCGGTTTTTCTTGTGACGACCACCAGGGGTAGTGTTTTTTAAAACCGATTTCTAGACCGCTTTTTGAAGCGATTTGGCTCAAACTGCGGACACCATGCACCGTTTTTTTCCGGGGTTCCCCCTCTGTATGCCTTATCCTGCCATCAGAAAAGCCAAAAAAGAAATCCTCTTGCAGTGTAATCATTTCCGTCAACTTCTCCGGTCCTTCTACTTCATCTTTTGGGTACAATTTTGCTTTTTCCGGTCACAGAAATAGGCTATCAAAATCAATGTGCCACGTTGTAAGTAATCTAAAGGGAGAACCGGAAAATTAGCTACATTACTTTGAATGGAAGAACAATGGCATGACGTTATCCTAAAAAATAATTTGCGAAATTGAACCGGATAATGTCGGACTAAATCGGAACAAAAAGTGGTTTAGCAAAGTGCGGATGGGGAAACCGGTTCATGAGAAAACGCCCAAGTGCGGAATGCTGAATCGCTTCAGCAACCACGTGACCGGGGGAGGGCAAAAGGCAATTCATAAAAGTGGGCAAGATCTAACAGAGAGTTGTATCCGGATCTGAAGTCAAATTTCTCACATTTGCACTGCCAGTTACAAGACAGAGCACTGCCTTGTGCCAGATCAGAATACTGGTGCATCTAGCCCACTATTGTTTACTTGGACTGGAGGCATGATATCTCTGACATCTCAGACAGAAAAGCATCTTTCCAATAACTTGCTATTTGATCCTTTTAAACAAGGACTGCCAGATACTGAACCTGAGACCTGCAACATTCAAAGCAGGGGCTCTACTATTGATCTGTCCCTTTAGATGAAGAAACAAGTTCAGCAAAGCCCCAAGTTGTCTTTCTGCTTAACTCTGAAATATAAGGCTGCTGTCTCTGGTTCTCGTGAGACATGATTGTTTCTCTACTCTGTCCAAATATTATTTTGTTGGATTATGGCTTCTGGAATTCCTCAGTTCGTATGCTGGGGAGTTGTGCTGGTTGGGAGAATCTGGAACTTAAAATCTTAAAATTTTACCTAGCTCTTAAGTAGGTAGTAGGTTGCCAATATCTGTATGGATTTAATTCCTATGACTTTGATAGCAGCCTATCACAGGTACAGTAAACGAGTCAACCTTTTCACAGTTTGCAGGTAAAAAAGATGGTAAAGTGAAAAGATTGGCAATCCTAAGCACATCCGATCTCGCTTGATTTCGGAAGCTAAGCAGGGTCGGCCCTGGTTAGTACTTGGATGGGTGGCCACCAGGGAATACCAGGTGCTGTAGGCGCCTGGAGTAGGAACTGGCAAGCCACTCCAGTACTCCTGCCAAGAAAACTCCATGGACAAGGAGTCACGTAGAGTCGGTCACAACTGTAACAACACAACTCACACACACACACAACACAGGAATATGAGAACCCAGGGCAGGATCACTAGTTCTGACTCTCAGATCCACATGACTATATGAGCGGTCCCTGTATCTGTAGAAGTTCAGTCCCAGAAAGAGGGGGATGTTTCAATCAGAGAGGAATGCACCCAAGAGCCTTTTGCTCACCCACACAGCCAGTCCAGCTGCCACTGTGTGCCAGGCTTGCCCCACAGATGTCAGCACATGCTGCTGGGCACATTACACAACAGCGGGCTCTGTTGTCGGGGGCAGGAAATGAGTGGGCGGAAGCAACATTGACCTTTATTTCTGCTCTTCTAAGTTCTGCTTGGAAAACAAGGTAGTGGTTTCTGAGGATTTTGTTTAAAGAGAAAGCCTCTCAGAACTGACCTAATCAAGAACAGCTCCTGCCACAGTGTGGTCAAAGCTCTGAACTACAACAAGACTCAGAGGCGTTTTTAATGGACCATCACCCTGCTTATCTGGAAGTTGAGTCATGGCAACTGGACTTCTTTTTCGCTGCCCATCCAAACAGCTTCATCAGTCTGAATAAAGCTAGTGCGAGTCCTCCATCTTATAATCAGCTTTGACCTATATAAGATGGAAGACTCGCACTAGCTTTATTCAGACTGATGAAGCTGTTTGGATGAGCAGTGAAACATTTCTATCTCTCAAGAAAAAGAAGTCCAGTTGCCATGATTCATCTTCCAGATAAACTCACCTGGATGACTGAGAATCTTCACAGACACATCACCCTGCTTCTTCCACTGAATCTCTCTCTCTCTCTCTCTCTCTCTCTCTCTCTCTCTCTCTCTCTCTCTCTCTCTCTCTCTCTGTGTGTGTGTGTGTGTGTGTGTGTGTGTGTGTGTGTGTGTGTGTGTCCGTGTCCTGATGATGACATTCTTCACTCATAACTTGGTCATGTTTCTCCAGAACCTCTTGCATCCTTTCCCTTATCCCATAAAAACTCCTTTCTGATTCCTAGGCATTGCTTGCCTATTTAATTACTCTGCTCCATCCAGAGTTATTTCACACACTTTGCGCTCAGTCCTGTACCATTTTTTGGACAGTAACGTTTTCCTGTGCCATTCCAGCCAAAGCTTAAGCCTTCCTTTTCTCCTTTCCCAGCTCATTGGCTGCATCATTGGCCGCCAGGGCAGCAAGATCAGTGAGATCCGGCAGATGTCCGGAGCGCACATCAAAATTGGGAACCAGACGGAGGGTTCTGCCGAACGTCATGTGACCATCACAGGCACACCCGTCAGCATCACTTTGGCTCAGTACCTCATCACAGCCTGGTAAGAGCCTTTAGGACTCAAGAGCAGCGTTACCCGACACTTGCTCAGTATCTGCAGCGATACTGATGGGGCTCCTTCCTGCTATACCTAAACCCTTAAATGGACTCTTGTTGTGCGGAAAGCAAGTGGGGACATTTCGCTGCTGTGGGTGAATTGCTGGTTTGCCAACACTTGGCCTTTTGCTTGAAAAACCGGATTACTAAACACAACCTCGTGCGGTGGTCCCATTGGCGAGTTACCAGCCTTTTGTATTAATATCTGCCCTCTTCCGATCCAGCAGAGAGCAACTATGCTTTGAATTTTTCATGAAGCAACTTGATATTAGTAACATTAGCTCTAGGATTTGAAGCAGAATTTGTTCTGATCTGACACTGCTTTTCTTTCAGTTCCCTCTTGCAGGAAGAACTGTTCTATACAGTGTGGAATTGTATCACCTTACCCAAGAGATAACTTCCCTTAAGCGGACTATAGAAGGGCATTGTTATGGCTTGCTATTAAAACTTGACACTTGCCATTCTTCAAGCATCAGGAAATAGCAGTCATGCACATTTCCTGGATTACCACCAGCAAGGGCACAGGTCCAAAATATGTAGCCTGTCATGAAGTGATGCACTTACCTTTCTATAGAATCAGTTTTCTTCTAACAATAATTCCCAGAACTCATTCCAACCTTTTGCTGTGCTTATGAATTCAGAAAACCGACCCCCCCATATTGCTTTCCATCTAGGAGAAGTAGAGAGATGAACTATATAGTGGTTATTATCTCAATAAGTTGAAGTTCAGATTTCCGTAGAAAAATACAGTAGTCACCAAACAACCCCAGAAAGACAAGACAGTGATGTTTGCAATACTATGGATGCCGTGGTTGTGTAAACAGAGATCACTACAAGGCGCCTTAAGATAAGAACCTTGTCCTCTGAATATTGACTGGGAAAACAACCTTGCGTGTTATAGTGGGGGTTTTCATCAAAGCTCATGCATGAACGTAATTCCAAAGGAAGAGGGATTCCAGAGGAGAAGACATTTTATGGTTGTAGAAATTGAGCATTTTGTTTAGAAGCTCTGTCCTATGTGTACCTGTTCTTCCTCACATGTCATTATGCATGCCAATGCAAACACCTGTCTCTATGTTTATATACATATGCAGGTCCATACTAGTATGAATGCATGTGTATAATATGCAAATTGTACCTATCCAGCCACACTTATGCTATGCAAGCATGTACCTTTATACAGCAGTGCATATACACGGAGGTACTGTATATGTCCACACCTATCGGTATGTGTGTGTATATAATGTGTGCATGCGCGGATCTCATTCTTTCTCCCTTCTTGTTCTTCAGTTTAGAGACGGCCAAATCTACCTCCCAGACGCCCCCCGTTGACCTCGGCATGACTTTCTCCCAGTCCCTCACCCCTTCGCCAGCCCCAACGCTGACAGCAGTGGCCGCACCTCCCCCAGCCTTGCTTGGTGCCCCCTATGCCATCTCCCTCTCCAACTTCATCGGCTTGAAACCTGTCCCCTTCTTGACGCTGCCCCCTTCCTCAGCCGCGGGGCACAATGGCAGCCTTGCCACGTACACGACCAAGATCTCCACAGTCAATGCCAGCAAGAAGGCTGAGAGACAAAAGTTCTCCCCATACTGAAGCAGGAAGGTGGGCCGTGGGCCAGGGAGGCAGAACCTTTGGGGGCCCTCACATGCTTGGTTAGATGGCACCACCATCAAGCCACTCCCAAAGCAGGACTACAAAGGGGGGGGGGGAAATAAATAAGATGTGAGGGAACCGCCAACTGCATAAGAAAGTAAGGGAGCGGGAGAGGATATAAACTGGAGAGCTGTTGAGAACAATGCTCACCAGAGGTCAGTCAGAGAAGTTATTCTTCTGCATAGATCCCATCTCGCCTGCTTGAGATGTCTTGCGGCAGGTAAGACCATCTGAACCGCATGGTTTTTCCTCTATTGAATTGTGTCCACTCCATATTCAGAAGTATTATTTTCCTTCACCTTCCATAAACCTTTCTGATCTGTTTCAGGAGAGCTGTCTCCATTTAATTTCCTGACATGTTTTTAGGAATACATGTGGCTTAATGAGCATTTGACACCCCGACATTTTTTTTTTTGCATAATCTTGAAAGAGCTAGAGAATTTGGGAGAACTCTCACCTTGACTGTGGCAGTAGATTGAACCTGTTGTGACGATAGTAAAGAATATGCCATGCTCCTGTGTCTCATTGATTGCATTTTCAAAGACAGAGCTGGAAGGTGTTATAGTTTGCATGGCGCTACTGAAAACATATGTTGGACAGAGATATAACAGAAGGTGCTGAGAAGAGATGACGTGTTGGTCCACCATCTCCAGTATTCTTCCCAGGTGTCTTCTTATAACTAAATAAGAATACGAAAAAGGGCTTTCATGACTTCCAGCCTGGCCCTCAATATCCCATAGCAGGCATCATTAACCTAGCGTCCTTTGTTATACACTGCTTTGGCTTACAAACCCTGTCACTTCCATCAGCTGGCTGGGGCTGATACGATAAGACTGTTATTCGGGTGTCTGGATTTTTGCTTCCTCCTAGGAATTTGTTAGACTGTGTTTTAAAAAGGAGCTGAAGGGAGTAATTTTCACCAGATGTTCCCTTCTTGTTGATAGAAACTGGTACAGCAAATCATGGACATCTATATGGCTTTCTTCTTTGAAAAACTGAACAAGTACAAATCACAAATAGTTGTGGTCTGTTTCCACATTAGAGTTTCTAGCACTGAATGCCAATCTCAACTGGATACCTTAGAAGTGGGTGCCATTTGTTGCCGCTCCCCCTTAAATTTATGGCTGATACCTCAAGAAATTTGCCCTTCTCAGGACATATAATGTCATGTCTTTCCAATAAAGCACCTTTGAATTTACCTGTTGCTTTCCTGGGATGGTGTCTCCAATTAGTATGTGCTAATTTTGCTTTTATCCCATACCATAGAGTGCCATCCTAGCCACATGTTCTCAGAAATGGATCCTTTTTCAGTGAGCACGACGCCCTCTGATTCGTTGGAATCTGCCTTAGGGTTCAAACCACTGGTCCATATAGCACAGTATTAAATCTACAACAGCTGCTCCCAGAGTTTTCTATGGGATTGTTCCCAACCCTACATAGAGGAAAAGGTGGCACATTGAATCTGCAACCCTCACAACACAGAGCGACAGCCCATCCCTAGAGGGTGGATTGTCTCCTAAGTGAAGATGGGATCACAATCTTGTGTGTGTGTTGTGTCGTTACAGTCGTGACCGACTCTACGCGACTCCATGTCCGTGGAGTTTTCTTGGCAGGAGTACTGGAGTGGCTTGCCAGTTCCTACTCCAGGTGCCTACAGCACCTGGTATTCCCTGGTGGTCGCCCATCCAAGTACTAAACAGGGCCGACCCTGCTTAGCTTCCGAAATCAAGCGAGATCGAATGTGCTTAGGGCATCTAAGCAGCTCACAATCTTAGTGATTTGTTTAAATTCTGCCAGGCATTATTATCATAAGGGTCCTTGTTTAGTCAGAATACGTCCATGCTATGTGAAGAGCAGACACCCAAAGGTGCATGCGGAAGCACCTGCTTGTCTTAACAAATTCTGGTTAAAATATGTCCAGTGCTGATACTTGCGACCGAGACTTCCAGTTATTCTAGCAGTGTATAATTCACCCTGCATTCCATATTCAGTAGTTCTTGCGCAATGAATTAAATGTACCCTACAACCAAGGAACCCATGGCGAGTTGCTAGCTGAGTCACAAATCATTGCAACTTCAGTGAAGAGCTTCTGATTGTATCCCGATCTAAACAGACATGTTGCATTTCTTCAACCAAATACTGCAGTAGTAACTGGGAATTATTATGTTTAAACAACATAAAACATGATTGCTGAATGAATCAGGAAAAAGTATTTTTAAAAAAATATTCATTGAATTTGGATTTTGTCCAGATCTTCCTGATGAAATTGATCCTCATGTGAAGCTCCTGAGAATCTTACTATTCAGTCTCTGCTTCAGTCTCATTTTTGCAGTAGTGTACATCCTGTTTTATGTTTGTTTGTTTGATTACAGAATCACAGATCACACACAGAGCCCTTGCTGTGTTGAGGATAACCAGTTAGCAAAATGTGCAGGGGAAAACGTTTGGAAAAATAGTTTAAGAACAGTAAGTATATAGGTCATAGTGAAGCCATTCCTGAGTGTTCAGGGAGTAGAACCATATTCTAGAACACAGAGCACTCTCCCACAGCTACTTAGTTAAGGATTGTTTAAGCATGCTGTTAACATTCATTCTTGTTAAAAGTGGTTTTCTAAGCTCTGAATTAGGAAGGAGGGCAAACTGTTGAGTTTGTTGGACTTAGCAATATCCAGGCAGCTATTTAGAATAGGTGGGGTGAATTTGGGAGCCTCTGGAAGTTTTAGACTTCACCTCCTAGAAACCCCACCTGGCATGCCCAAAGGTATGATTATGAGAGTTGTAGTGCGAAACATTTAGAGGGCCAAAGGTTCTTCAAGAGGCAATCGTATGTCTGTTTACTAACTGATTTGCCCTCTAATAGATTTCCTAGTACTGAATGGGCCACCTGTTCCTGTATTGTCATGGATCCTATGTGATTAAATGGTTGCTGCACATGACACCAACAATATTATAGATTGATAGAACAAATGCAGGAATAGACAATATAGAGTTCACAATCACGGCTTTATCTGTGGCTCCCCAAACAATACAGTGAAACTGCCACGGATATCCAACAGGAAACAAGGAATTACGTTCAAAACAAACTGGAAATATATACATTTTAAAGAATGTTCACTGTTTGGTGCTAAAACTGAGCAGTCAGCCATGAAAACATCTGTCAAATGAATGTTTCCTACTTAATTTAGAGTATTGTTTCCAGTAGGTTACTGAAATTTGACAGGGACGCAGCCTCGAGTGGGCTCAGAGGAGTGATAACAATTGACTCTGTGGTTCATTGAAAATGCTCACATCTGATCTAGTGTGTCAGATTCTCAGAGGGTGTATATCAGCATTGATATATCTTAGTATTTTAATTCTACAAAGAATGGAGGAAGCAAACATCTCTGCTCCTACAAATCAACCCATCCATTTGTTTATTTGGCACTGAATCCCAGCTGGTTCAAATCTCTTCTAATGTCTCCTCTGCCCCTTGCAAGCAGGATGTTTTCATCTTTTCTTGCTGTTCCGAGGAACTTCCCTTTCCCCATGATCCTCTTTGGCTTGTCTTTGAAACTGGTGTACATATAATTCTTTATTTTTCCTCCTTTGTAACTTATCATTGATTTAATAAAAATGCAAACTTTGTCAACTCAGAGGCAATGTGGTTAAATTTTTGTGCAATTAAATCAAGCAAGAAAACCTTCAAAAGCCAGCCATTTCAGTGGTTTAATAAAAAAGAAGAAAAGTAAGACTTCTGCAGTGTTTTACTTAAATAGGGGGGAAACAATGACAGCTAGAATGTCCAGGTTTTGTTTTATCGTAGCTGAGACAATATTATAAGAGTAGAAAACAAGCATTTCTTTGAAATGGTATTTTGGCCCTGACTGAAAGGATCACTACACAGGTTATTTAGCCCATAGTTCGGAGCACTGAAGGGATAGGCTTGTGTACTCTTAAAAATCATGATCAGACAATGTGTTTTGCTAAAGAACACCTCCCTGCCCCAAAAGCATACCTTTTTGGGCCCAGTCAGGGGGCTTCTATTTTTCTGGTGTCAGTTAAAGTACAGGAAAAGCTGTTAAAAGCTGTGGTTTGGATTGGTTCCAGCATGTTTGAACATTAGAGCTGATCCAAAGCAAGATTTCCCCTTCTACTTTGCCAGTAGTGGCTTAATAACAGTGGCTTGTTAAGTGGCTTAATAACCACACCAGATTATTGGCAAATTAATCACTTATCTTACTCAGCAGAGGGCAGGAGAAGTGAAAACAGATTTTTTAAAAGAACTGTAGACTATGGCTGATATGCTACATCAGTTATTAGGAAAATTTAAAAATACCATTTATTTGCCTTGTCTTAAAGGGCTGGTTGAGAAACTCCCTGCAGTCAAATCCACAGTGGTGACTTCAGCTTCAGGCAGTTTATTTAGAGTGTTTATACACGACCCCTAAGCTCCGCCGCAAATGGCTGCAAGGTCCGGACCTTAAAAATGTTTACCCACCAGCTCCGGACTTTGCAGACAAATAAGTGCGACCCCTCCCACTTAGAGCGACCAAACTGCACTTTTCTTGTACCTGCTTTTTGGAGGTGACAAATATTTGATCCGGTGTAAGGATAGTGAGTGTGGGGCTCTCCTGGCTTCTGTTTGTTCTTTTTTTGTGCCCCGCCCCTTTAAGAGATCTGTATGCTGCCGGGAACAAAACGGAGGTAAACCGGCATTCTTTTCTTTCTTTTTTCTCCCTCCCTCAGGCAGCCAGCAACCAGGAAGTGCAGAGGGGGGTGGGGACAGAGGAAGAGCGAGGAACCCCTAAGATCTCTGGTCCGAATTTAAGTGGCCAGCGGATCTTAGGGGTCGTGTAAAAAGGCCCCTACTTATTTAAGAGAAAGCAAACAAAATGTTATTCCTTTCTTTTCCTTTTCTTTCATTTTTGTCTGATGCAGCAATTGTTTATATAAAATCAAAAAAATATTATTCTTTCACTTCCCTTGTCCTCTGCAGAGCAGGCAAAGAAATTAATTTGCCAATACAGTATATCCTGAAGTGGTTTGCTTATTAAGCCACTTCATTGTATTGGCAGGAGCCCTTTCCATGTGATCATTCTAATCAAGCCCAACTGTTTCCAAGCAGCTCACAGTAGCTCACTTCCTTCTGCTAATGTAGCCGTACCCTCATTCAAATCAGGGAGGCAATTGCAGTGGGAACGAAATGCTATTCTCCCACCCATGATAGTTGCCACTTCACAAACTTCCTCAGTTCCTATACTTTTAACATGAGATAAAATGGAGATAAAATTGCAACATAATGTTTTTCCCACTTAATTCCTGGGGACTGGACTAATGTGAAAACAAACAGGTTTGAGGTCAGACTAGAGGTGTTGATTCTAAACTCTTGGGGGTCACTAACCAATGTGGTTTAAACATAAAAAATGTGCCTGTGATAAATGCATTAGCAGCATAATGGGAAGGTTGTGTGGCAGAAGACAGAAACTACATCTGTCTTATCAAGAGTATATTTGGTACAACAGGATGGTGTCCAAAGAGGCCACTTGACTTGATGCTTCACCAAAAAGCAGAAACAAGAGATTAAAAGAGGTTCATATAAACTTTACATATATGCATAATCACAATAATACAGTACCATCATGGTGGGGAAAATCTGACCTTGTAATCTATATGCTTAAATGTCTGCTCCCCAGGTGCTCATAGAGCATGGACATCTTCAAGGCTATTGTTCTTCTTTATGGGTCATTAAAATAAAGAGAGGGCTGAATGCAGGCAGCCACCTTAGTAGCATCTATTCTAATGGTCCCTAAGGCATCTTTAACAGTCCAAGTCCTGTTGCAAAGTGAATGAAAACAAGTAGCCCTGCCTGCTTTGCTATACTGGTTACCATAGCAACTACAGATGGGGTGTTTACTTGGCAGCATGGCCTGCTTTCTGAGCTAACTGCACACCTCTAGCACATGTAATAACTGGCAGGATGAAATGATAAAGTCTTCAGCTGCCATTTAGGAATGCTGCACTTTGCTGGAAGGGTAAGTGCTTGTAAAATGTCAATTTTCGGAATTAGACCTTCTTAAAGATCATAGAATCATAGAGTTGGAATAGACCTCAAGGGCCATCCAGTCCAACACCCTGCCATGCAGGAACTCTCATCACAGGACTCACGACAGATGGGCATCCAGCCTCTGCTTAAAAACCTCCAAAGAAGGAGACTCCACCACTCTCAGTGGCAGCATATTCCACTGCCAAACAGCTCTAACTTGTCATGAAATTCTTCCTAATGTTTACATATTACATTGAATCTCTTTTCCTGTAGTTTGAGATCATTGCCCTGTGTCCTAGTCTCTGAAGCCATGGAAAACAAACGAGTCCCTTCTTCAATGTGACATCCTTTCAAATATTTAAACATAGCTATCATATCCCTTCTCAGCCCTCTTTTTGTAAGGTTAAACATCCTCAGCTCCCTAAGCCACTCCTCGTAAGACATTTCTTCCAGACCCTCAATCATCTTGGTCATCCTCCTCTGGGCCCGTTCAAGATTGTCAACATTGAGGTGCACAGAACTGGACACAGTACTCCAGATGGGGTCTGACGAGAGCAGAATAGAGTGGTACTATCACTTCCCTTGATCTCTAGACACTATGGTTCTAATGATGCAACCAAGAATCATGTTGGCTTTCTTGGCCACCGCATCACACTGCTGACACATGTTCAATTTGTATTCCACCAAGAGTCCCAGATCCCTTTCACAGGTACTATTTTCCAGCCTGGTGTCTCCCATCCTATATCTTTGCAATTAATTTTTTTTGAATGGTCAGAACTCATGTGAACACACGGGCCCCTCCTGAAGCTACTTGGAACTCACTCTGGTGTAAATATCATTCCATTCTTTCATCTAGAACAGTGGTTCCCAAATCTGACTCTCCAGATA
This sequence comes from Phrynocephalus guinanensis, assembly GCA_037367245.1. Lineage (NCBI taxonomy): Eukaryota > Metazoa > Chordata > Lepidosauria > Squamata > Agamidae > Phrynocephalus > Phrynocephalus guinanensis. The sequence continues at coordinate 47,164,005 of CM074734.1, forward strand.
CTGTTGGACTACAACATCCAGAATTCCTGACCAGTGGCCATGCTGGATAGGCCTTCAAAGTCCAGCCACATCTGAGGACCCTAGACGGGGTCCTAGAGTAAACATGGTGTGTGGTCCATGGAGTAAATGCCTAAGCAGGTTTATTTTAAAATTCCTGTCAAAATGATAGAATATAGAATTGGAGACTTAATGAGAAGATACTTTGAGAGCAGTCCTAAATGGACCTGAGACTGTCTCATAGCCTTCCATAAGGCTATGTGTTGCCATCTAGATGCTGTTGTCCTGCCTATCCAGAAGTTCATCAGAACTCAATGCTAATGAAGACTGATGGGAATTGAAGCCTGACGGCATCTGTAGTGCCTACAGGTTTGACCAACCACTTTTCATAATTATACGGAGGTTGTGGCCCATTTAGGACCTTGTGAGGGACTGATTGTGTTGATACTGAACAGGTTTGACTTCCTTTTATGAAAATCTCTAGCCACAATCCTGTTCAATTTACTGAGCATTTAACTACAAACAGGAAGCTGCTATGATGCTGATAAAGATGTCCAGCTGCCTGCCTGTTCACACAGCTAGTCATACAACCGGTTGTGTGAAGCAGCCCTGCAAACTGGCAGGAGGCTAGACATCTTAACAGTGCCACATCTACTTTCACAGTTATGTGCACAGTAAACCGAATAGGATGGTAACCTCAGTAATAAAACTCAGATTGCTTCAGAAGTCCACTGTCATGAAACATCATAGGCTGACTTCCAGAAGCTTGAAACTGTCAACAGTTTTGCTTATAACAATCCAAGAAGAGTGATAAACATCTGATCTGATTCCTTGACCCCTCTGATAGTCTACACCAGTGCTTCTCAACCTGTGGGTCCCCAGATGCTCCTGGACTGCAACTCCCAGAAGTCTTCATCACTAGCTGAGCTGGCCAGGATTTCGGGGAGTTGCAGTCCAGGAACATCTGGGGACCCAGAGGTTGAGAACCACTGGTCTACGTACACATTCTTCTCAAGCCACCATCTACCCCTTTTAAGTAAGTGCAGCATTTCAGAATAGAAGGAATACTTTTCCCTTTCAGACCAGAACTGAACTCCAGAATTATCCATCCTTGTAAATATACACATACAATTTAAATATGAGTGAAGAAGCAATGGCTAAAGCACATGTAACAAAAAGGCACATTACAAAGCAAACGTGGCAGGGAAAAATATAACAAAAGACTGGAATCAAGGTGGAAGGCTGATTCATAATCCTGGAGAAAGGAGGAGAGAAGTGTACTCTTGCACTTATAGGCTGGACCTCTGAACTGTGCAGAGTACCAGCCCATGTGAAAGTGGGCATTGTGGTTGACGAAGAACTTAAGAACTGATGAAGCAACAGTCATAGCAATAAAGTTGTCTCATTTCACCACATAGAACATGTTATCAGTCTTTAAATCATCACCAGTCTCCAGTGGTTTACTCTACTCATCATGACCTAAGCTGGATCCCAACATATTCAGGCAGCTGGTTCAAGGCTGATATCCTTCTAGATTCCAAGGTCAGTAAAATGAGTACCCAGTCGCTGGGAGGCAAAGTGTTCCTTGCACAATTAGTACTATGAGGCTGGTCTATATGTAAGTTGAAATGATGGCAACAACAAATCACAGCAGGTGGTCCACTCATTGGCAAAAATCCATTGTTAATACCTGGAGTGTCCTGTAGGATGCCACTGTGGTGGAAATGTAATGGTGTATCTAGCCATGGCAGCACCATTGCAACCCCACCCCACCCCATTCCATAGACATGTCTCTTAACATCTGCTTTTAGTATCTCAAATGAGGAAAATTGTTTATACACGTGGCTGTTCACACATTATGACAATGCATATGCCTTTGTGTGTATACAAATCTAACACGGGCATTGGACTAAAGCAGTGTTGGCGAATCTATGGCACGGGTATCAAATGTGGCACTCGGAGCCCTTTCTGTGGGCACCCAACATCGCCCCTTCAGAGCCACCTGGATTCAGTATGAATTGCTGTATAAAAATTAGTGGGTTTTCAATCGCAGTTTGGGCACTCAGTCTCTTAAAGGTTCGCCATCACTGGACTAGAGAAATTACAGAAGCCCTTTCATTCTGCTTGTTTTACTGGGTCTCTCCTGGTTCAAAAGAGAGCAACAACTGAATCCTGCCTGAAATATCATGTATGAACTCGGAGGCCTTCTGCCAAGTTTGCCTTGGGAAATGTTCACCTAGAAAGCTTTTATTTGATAGCTTTGCCTTTTCTCCTTTTAATAAATACGTTACCAGACACTGAGACAATGAAACCCAGGCACTCCTTTGATCAAAGCACTTATGTTGACTGAAGCGGTCAGGAAGGGGGCATGCAATTTCATTTACTGACTGACTCAAAGGCCAGGCGGGAGAGACGGAGCAGCAGGAGACCTTGCAGCCTCTTACATGGTTTCTCAAATGGTTCCACATCATAGGAAGGAAGACTTAAACTGGCTAAACTGTGCATCTCATCATGGTATTCTCCTCAAGGTGTCAGAGAACAGAAAAGAAAATATTTTTTCCACCCAGTGAGTTGTTAGTCTGTGGAACTCCCTGCTACAGGATGTGGTGATGGCCTCTGGCCTGGATGCCTTCAAAAGGGGATTGGACAGATTCCTGGAGGAAAAGCCCACCACAGGTTACAAACCATGATGGAGATGTGTAATCTCCAGGCTTAAAACCGGGGTACTTCAAGGACCAGATGGAGGGGAGTGGTATCAGGAGACAGATATCTAGTCTCGTGCACTCCCAGACGCATCTGGTGGGGCCATTGTGAGATACAAGAATCTGGACTAGATGGGCCTTTGGCCTGATCCAGCAAGGCTCTTCTTATGTTCTTATGTTCTTATGAATCCATAGTATGTATTCCTTTACTTCACCCTAAGCTGAAAACATGTTCCATGAAAGTGAAGCAGAAAGGGACATTGAGTCCAGTGGTTATCCCATGAGGTTTGGACAGGGTTGGGAATCATGGAATCATAGAGTTGGAAGAGACCTCAAGGGCCATCCAGTCCAACCCCCTGCCATGCAGGAACCCCCCCCCCCCATCAAAGTACCCCAGACGGATGGCCATCCAGCCTTTGCTTAAAAACCTCCAAAGTAGGAGACTCCACCACCCTCCGTGGCAGCATATTCCACTGCTGAACATACAGCCTTTCAAACAGTGGCTATTTATGAATCTAATCCCCCCCACACACACACTATTGGCCAAACTGCTTGCTGTTGGAGTCCTATAATATCTGGAGGTCCTTGGCTTCCTGTCCTTGCTTTAGAATATAGATGCACTGGGATCAGCTTTGTTTATGGACAAATGTCTATGTTTATGTACCTTTATGATCACCTTTAAAAGGGGGGTGGGGTAGATAGAGTGTATGGGTGAGAACAGATGGATATGACTATCATGCAGAATGGTGTGAATCTTACCAAAAGGACAGCCATGTTATTCTCTCACAGCAAAAACACCAAAGCATCATGTGTGGCACTGAGAGATTTATAGTACGGTAGCATCATGGACTCTACAGTCCCCTTCCTCAGATGCATAGTTATAATCTTAAAGGTTCAGGTGTATCTACAGCACAATGGTTTCAGATGGGATTGTGTGCAGTACAGCACAATTGCTAGTGCAGTTAAAAGATTATAGTCCATGCATTTAAAAATGTGCTACATGGCCCTTTCGTTATATCACTATGTGAACGGTTTACCATGCAATCAGCATCTGAAAATTACCTTAAAGCAGTGGCATTGTTTGCTTTTTGCTACACAGACAACTGGGACATTAGAAATAAACTGGCTCATATGGACTGGAAGGATCTTCCTGGTTCCCTACAAGGTTATTCTTTTTTTTTTAAAACATTTTTATTAAGAAATTTTGATATACAGAAGAAAAATAAGTTCAAAACGTTAACAATATAAAATCAGTCTATCACTAAGATTAGGCTACCCTCTGTTCTTCGCGCGGTTTTAACGTTATTCATCTCCTAGCCTTCCTTTCTAACGAACCCCTTTTATATACTTATAAAAAAAAGATTCTAGAAGTAAGTAGTAGTCCTTCGAGTTCTACCCTAATCCGGTAAGAGTCTTTAATTCCTTACAATAAGTCTCCATGTAGTTCTTAAATTTTTGCCAGTCTTTTTGAAACCTCTGGTTGTCTTGATCCCTCAGTCTGCACGTCAGTCTGGCCATCTCTGCAAAGTCCAATAGTTTCGCCCTCCATTCATCCAAAGACGGTATATATGTTGTCTTCCAGTTCTGTGCCAGGAGCATTCGTGCCGCTGCTGTTGCATATAAAAATAGGGTCCTATCTGCTCCTTTGATTTCATTGTCCACCAACCCTAACAGAAAAAGTTCAGATCGTTTGGGGAATGTAGACTTTAACATCTTTTTGAGTTCATCATATATCAATGCCCAATACTCTTTCACTTTCCCACAGGTCCACCACATATGGTAAAAGTCACCTTGTTTCTCTTTACATTTCCAACAATAATCATCTTTCATCCTATACATCTTTGCTAATTTCGTTGGAGTAATATACCATCTATACATCATTTTCAACAGATTTTCTTTTATCAAAGTACATGCGGTAAACTTCATGTTCTTTTTCCACAATCTTTCCTACACATCTAACTCAATATTGTGACCCAGATCCATAGCCCATTTTATCATACATTCTTTGATTTGTTCATCTTTTAGGTTCAACTCCAACAAGAAATTATATAATCTAGTCAACAATTTCTTTTTTGGGCCCAAGATTATGGTTTGAAACTTAGATTCCTTCTCTCCAAACCCAGACATCCTTCTGTCTTTCTGAAAAATGTCATGTAACTGATGGTACTGGAACCAACCTGTTAACTTCTCTTTTAACAGTTCATAAGACTTCAGTCTAGGACGTTTTTCTGAGAAAAATAACACATCCCCATAAGTGATCCCCACTCCTTCTGTATCTTTTCTCTTGATCGCCAATGCTTCAATCGGGGATAACCACCTCGGGGTGTGTCTCTCTAATAAAGGTTTCAACCGTTCCCAGACCTGAAGTAGTGACTTTCTAATTACGTGATTCATAAAACTTTTATGTACTTTCACTTTATCATACCAAAGATAAGCGTGCCAACCAAATCTATTATCATGACCTTCTAAATCCAAAAGATCCCCATCAACTAAAATAATCCACTCTTTTATCCCAGTGGTCCCCAACCCCCGGGCCGCGGACCGGTGCCGGTCCGTGGACCGGTGCCGGTCCGTGGACCGGTCGGCACCGGGCCGCCTGGGGAGGCCGGGGAGGCTCCTCCCCTTTTCCTCCGCCGCCCTCCTCCTCCTCCTCTTCTCTCCCGCACGCGGCCGGTGGAGGAGGAAGGCTGGAGGAGCGCAGGAGGAGCCGCCGCCGCCGCCTTTGCCTTTGCCTTCCTCCTCTGCCCGGCGGCGGCGGCGGCGGCACATCCTCCTCCTCCGCCGCCCTCCTCCTCCTCACCCTCCACCACCAGCAGCAGCAGGAAGCTGGGGGCTGGGCGCGCGGGGGCCGGCGGGGAGGAGGGGGTGCACGCGGGAGGCGCTGGCAAGCCCCCCCCACGCGCGCGCACCGCCGCCGCAGCGTGGGGGCACCCTCGGTCGGAAGAGGAGGTGGGTGCCCCTCCTCCTCCCCCGGGGCACGCGCCCTTTGGCCCCTCCCTGCAGCCGCACTCCAGGGCGGAGCCCCCCCGCTGCCGCCGCCGCCGGACCACGCCTGTGTTGGGGGCGAGCGGGGGGGCGTCGCGGGCCGGGCCGGGTGTTTTCGCCGCCGCCGTGACCCCCCCCCCGCGGTCGCCGCCGCCCCTGCGACCCCCCGCCGCAATCGCCCCAGCTGCTGCTGCTGCTCCTCCGGCGGCGGCAGCGGGAGGAGGAGGAGGAGGAGGAGGAGGCGTTACCGCCCTCGTTGCAGCCCCTTCGGGGCGGGGCGGGTTCCGCCAGTCCCCAGCGGCCGCCTCGCCGCCTCCCCGGGAGAGCGGACAAGTTCCTGAGTTTCGCGCCTGGCCAGAGCTCGGGCTCCCTGCCCAGCAGCAGGTGAGAGAGGCGGCGGCGGCGGCGGGACGCGCTCAGACTCCCCCTTCTCGGCCCGGAGACCCGGCGGGAGGGGGGGCAAGTCTTGGTGGCGGGGGAGGGCGCGCGCGGCGCGGGGTGAGCTTTGCCTGCCTCCCTGAGAAGTGGCCAGGTGTGTGTGTGTGTGTGTGTGTGTGTGTGTGTGTGTGTGTGTGTGTCGGGGGAGGGCTGAGGAAAGGACACTGGCCTCTCTGGGGGGCGCGCGGGGACGCCACCCCCCCATCGGCCTCCCTCCCCTCCCCCTCCCGCTCGCCCGCCCGAAGGCCGCAGCCGGAGGTGGGCGGCGGCCGAACCCGGGCGGCTGCCGTGGCCGCCGCGGCCGCCGACAGGAGGAGGAGGCGGGGGCCCGCCCGCCCAGGAGCCCCAGGCCCCCACCCACCCCGCCCATGCGCGCGGGGGCAAGCGGCACGCCCAATGCCCCCAGCCGGCGAGCGCCGCCACCGCCGCCGCTCCCGTGGCCCCCCCGCAAGGCACATGCTCCAAGCCCCCCCCCGCACCCCCGCCTCCCCTCCTCCCTCCCCCCATCCCCCGCACCCCCCCACACACCCTCCCCTTCCCCCCCTCCCGACCCCCCCGCACCTCCCATCTCCCCACCCCCAACCCCGGGCCACGGAAAATCATCAAACATTTACCGGTCCGTGGGGACAAAAAGGTTGGGGAGCACTGTATCCAACAGAGACAGGCCACTTCATAATACAATCTCAGGTCTGGCATGGCAAATCCTCCCCTTTCCTTGGCATCTGTTAATAATTTAAGCCTTATCCTAGGTCTTTTACCTTGCCAGACAAATTTAGACAATGTCTTCTGCCATTCCTTAAAATGGCCTATCCCTTTGATTATTGGAATCATTTGAAATAAGAATAACAACCTTGGTAACACGTTCATCTTTATCACCGAAATTCTTCCCATCAATGACAAATTCAATCTATTCCATGTTTCCAAATCTCTCTTAATCGAATTCCAAACCATAGTATAGTTATCCTCAAAAAGATTCAAGTTCGTAAGAGATAAATTAATTCCCAGATATTTAACTTTTTTCACAACTGAGAGAGCAGACAGTTTTTCAAATTCTTCACAATCTTTCTTAGTTACATTTTTCAATAAGACCTTTGTCTTATTCTTATTCAATTTAAATCCGGCTAAATTACCAAATTCTTCAATTACCTTCATCACCTCAATAATACTTTCTTTAGGATTCTCTAATGTCAAAACCAAGTCATCAGCAAATGCTTTTAGTTTATATTCCTTATCCCCCACACTTATACCTTTAATTGTCCCCATGTCTCTCAGTTTAACTAACAATACTTCCAGTACAGTAATAAATAACAATGGAGACAGTGGACACCCTTGTCTTGTACCTTTCCCAATCGGGAAACTTTCTGTTATCACATTATTAACCAATAAACTTGCTTTCTGTTCCTTATATATTGCATTAACACCATTCCAAAACTTTGTTCCCACTCCCATATGTTCCAAATTCTTCTTCATGAATTGCCAAGAAACATTATCAAAGGCTTTTTCAGCATCAATAAATATCAAAGCAGCTTGTTTCTCCTTCCTGACTTCTAGATATTCTATTATATCAATTATATTTCTCATATTGTCTTTCATCTGTCTGCCAGGAAGAAACCCCGCTTGATCTTTATGTAGCAGTTCATTTAGAACCCTTTTTAATCTATTGGCCAAAACATCGGCAAATAATTTATAATCTCCATTCAGAAGGGAAATGGGCCTATAATTTTTAACATCTGTCACATCCGAATTCTCCTTTGGGATCAGTGTTATATACGCCTCCTTCCAAGTATTAGGTATAACTCCTTTTTCTAGAACTTCATTCATCACCTCCACCATTATTGGTAACATTTCTTCTGACAATTTTTTATAATATTTTGCAGTCAAACCATCTGGACCCGGTGATTTTCCAGATTTCGCCCTCTCTATTGCACTTTGTACTTCATGTGGGGTAATTTTCTCACTCAATATCGACAATTGGCTTGTTGAAATTTTTTTCAATCCATTCTCTCTTAAATATCTATCAATCTGTTCCGGATCCTCTTTTTTCTTCATATATAAGTCTCTATAAAAATTCCGAAACACCTTTACAATTTCTCTTGGATCTTCCACTAATTTCTTATCTACTACTAATTTGTTCACGACCTTTTGTTTTTGCTTCCATTTAAGCTGCCAAGCCAACAGTTTCCCTACTTTGTTTGCCGATTCAAAGTTTCTTTGTCTCATCATCTTAACCTTCCACTCAATTTCTTGATTGATAACCATTGACAACTGGGTTTGGAGCATCTTTAATTTTTGAGTCCATTTCTGTTCCTTTGGCTTTTCCACCAATTTCTTCTCTGTCTCCACCATTTCTTTTAAGATCTCATATTTCTTTTTTTTCTTTCTGTTTCTTCTGATACGAATTTCTCTGAATAAAGAGACCTCGCATAACAGCTTTGCTCGCATCCCATACAGAATTTGTTGGTGTTTCTCTTCTCCAATTATTTTCCAAATAATCTCTAAAAGTTTCTTTCGCTATTTGCAAAGTCTCTGTCTCATCCAATAAACTTTCATTCAGTCTCCAGCGGTATAATCCTTGCAATTTTGTTTTAACTTCCATCACAATTGCATTATGATCTGAGATCGTTTTAGGTAAAATTTCCACTTTCGTCACTCTATGTGAAATATCGTTAGGAACAAATATGTAATCGATTCTTCCCCAACTCCGATTTGGTTCAGAGAAAAAGGTAAACTGTTTCTCCATTGGGTGTCTCAATCTCCAAATGTCAGTCCATCCAAAATTTTCAACTAAGTCAAAAAAAGATTTTGGTAATTTCCCTTCTGAGCCTTTCTTTTTCTGGGATCTATCCAGATCCGGCATCATTACTCCATTACAGTCTCCCATCAAAAAGAGTTTTTCGTCCATATAATCTAGCAGTCTTTGTTCTAAATCTCTGTAAAATTCTGATTTCCTTTCATTTGGCGCATAAATTCCTACGATGAAAAATTTTTCAGATTGCCAAGTAATTTGCACCATCAAAAATCTTCCCTCTTCATCTTTCATTATCAACTTAGGTTCTAATTTATGTTTTGCATATATCACGACTCCTCTTTTCTTCAGTTTATCAGACGATACAAATTCTTGTCCCAAAATTTTGTTTTTTAGAATCTTCATGTGTTTCGTTGCAACATGTGTTTCTTGCAGACAAATCAGGTCTAAGTTTTCTTTCTTCAGTAAATGCGTAATCCTGTTTCTCTTGGTCTTTTCGTTCAGACCATTAACATTCCATGTTAATACTCTCAACACCATTGCAGATTTCAAATTAAATATATTTTTATCAGTCTCTATTCAAATATTGGCCATAGCTAAGTCAGCTTTGCCTTCCTCCTCATCAGAGAGTTCTGACTCCTCTTCTTCTTCCTCTTCTTCTTCTTCACCCTCACCTCTTCTTGAACCTTGGTCCTCCTTCTCCTCAGGTAATCTATCCCCCTCTTTCAATGGTTTCCTGTACCCAAGCTCTTCTCCATATTTTCTCAGAAATTTGCCTATCTCCGACTCAGATGTTACTTTAAACCTCTTCATTTTGTAAATAAAGGATAGGCCTTCCGGAAACTCCCAGCGAAATCTCAGACCATTTCTTCTCAATGTTTCTGCCAGAGGTTTATAACTTCCTCTTCTTCTCAAAAAATAAAGAGGGATTCCTTATATATCAGGATCTGTTGTCCTTCAATCACAAATCTGTTGTCGTAACTATGTTTCAGAATTCTATCTCTCACGTCCATAGATGTCATTGACACAATAACATCACCTGGTGTCTTCTTCGCTCTCAACTTCTTTGGTCTAACTGCTATCCTAAACACTTGGGAGATTGCACCAGCTACTTCTTCTTCTTGCCACCCAAGCCACTTCGCAAGTTCAGTTATTACTTTGGCCTTAATATCTTCTCCTTCCTCCCATGGTATCAGGCGAAAACGAAGATTCTGTTGCCGTTGCCTCATTTCAAGAAAAGCAAGCTCCTCAGCCAATTTCATTTGTGTAGTCTTTACTTCTGTCACTCCTATTTTATTCCTCTCTGTTTCTTCTCTGCATTGTTTAACCTCTGTCTGCACTTTCTTCACTTTAACTTCTATACTCTTTGTTTTCACCATTAAATCCTTCACTTGAGTTGATAGTTCCCCAACTGCCTCTTTAATTTGTTTCTGCATATCTTCCTTTAGTTCTCATAACTTCTTGTCCATACTTTCTTCGCTTTTTTCAAATTCTCTCCTTATGTGTATCATTAGTCCTTCCCATTCTTTGCCCTCCTCTTGTCTGGAGTCTCTTCTCTGTGTTAAGGGTGTCATCTTCTTCTTCTCTGCCATCTCAGTTTTAATTAACTTCTATTCCAATGGAGCACAATTTAATCACAAATTTAATCACAAATTGAAATTGATTCAATCAATAAATAATAATAAACTTCAACCAGTCAAATTAACCAATTAATACTCCAATAATTAATAATCACCTATTTACCATCAATGATATTCAATTTACTTATTCAAACTTCCTTTTGTCCTTTCTGACTTTAAATTACCCACATATCAAATTAATAACAATTTATCAAATTTTGTGAATTTTTCTATATAATCAAGCACTCTCCCACCCCAAACAGCGTTCAAATTGAATTTTAAATGCAATAATTTTCCAAATCCACTAGGTGGCGCTCCAACATAAGAAATGAATTTCTTAACCAGTTTCAGATGCAATAATTTTTGAAATCCACCAGATGGCACTCCAACCTAAGAAATGAACTTTCCAGTCGCCTTCACAGCTGCAGCATAGTCCTGTTTTGGCTACAGTGCGACCTTCCAGCCGCAGAGAGCCTCAGAAAACAACAGATAATGACTTAGTTTCAATTCCTCTGCAGCCAAATGCACAAGGAGAGACCCACAAAAACCCTTAATAATTAAAAATTAAAGGAAAAAATTAAGGGAACGTCTTCAGCTTCTTCCAAAAGCCTAATCCACACAGCTCTCAGATAGGAGAAAATGAAGTTCCCTGCTCACGAAAGCCTCAGAAGGGAGAGTTCTTACAAATTCAAAAAGTTCTTTTTTCTTCAGCCTTCAGTGGCCCAACCCAGTTAAAAAGGAGAAAATATCAATGACAAAGCACTAAGAAATCCAAAGTAATGAAGGTAATGAAGTAAAATAGCTCCCCCTCGGAAAAAAAAAGGGGGGTAACTCCAAACACCAGCTCTAATGAAGTCTTTTGAAATGTAAAACCAAGCAGACTCTCCTCTTTGTCTGTCCCCCAGATTCTTCTTAAATATTCAATCCTTTCACAGAAGAAAAAAAAGGGGGGGGAATTACTCCAAATGTCAATTCTCCGAAGTCTTTGGAAGTGTAAAATCAAATAATACAGGCTCTCCTCCTTAGGGGGGGAATAACTCCAAGCGCCAATGTCCTTTGAAATGTAGTCAAAAAAGGAGCTGCCCCCCCTTATCCACCCCCCACGTTCTTCTTTATTCACTCAGTCCTTTCACAAAAAGAGGGGGGTGACTACAAACACCAGTTCTGAGTTGCAGACTTCACGATCAAGCCACCCCAAGTCCCATATTTCTTTCCACTTCAATATAAATAATAATAGTTCAAACTCACTTCGCAAATGAAGGGATATCTCTCCACCCCACCGCACGGCTCCAATTTGAATCACGAAGGAGAGTTACGGCTTAATTCCCACCACGCTCCGGACAGATTCCGATGTAAACAAACCAACTCCCATTTCTTCGGGTATAGTCCTTATCTTCAAGTTAACCGTTTAACAGCCTCTGTTGACTCTTCCTCCGATAGAAACAGTTTTATAGAGTTCTTGGAGGTTAATGGCTTCCTGCTAAGACAGCGAGACTTCGCAAACACAGGGGTAGCGATCGCAAGAGCGCCCGCGGCTCAATCCTTCTCCCCAACCCCTCCGGATCGGGGGGAGAGGAGAGCCGCAAGGGACGCAGCCGATACCCAACCCCTCAGGGCACCCCCCTGAGGTTTTTAGAGTCTGCAGAGCCTTTGCGAGACTCTTTAAACCCCCCGTGCGCTCTGGGGATCCCACGGAGGAATTCCCCTAGCGTCTTATGCAGTCGGCCATTAAACCGGAAGCCCCTGGTTCCCTACAAGGTTATTCTAACACATACACATAGAAACCTGACATGGCTAAATTAAAGAGTTTGGGAGTTCAGTTCCTCACTCTGCCACCTGGGAGAAAAGCCAGACTGTGTGGCTTTAGGCATACAGTGTAGTCCCAGGATACCTCCCCACCTCCAAACAGAACAGAATGGTAAATAACTTCTACGTTCTATCTACTAGTAAATCCTGGAAAGGGTCACCATATATCAAAATTGACTTGATGGCACAATAATAATAATAATAATAATAATAATAATAATAATAATAATAATAATAATAATAATAATAATAATAGTACAGAGCCAACATTATTGGAGGTTAAGAACAGGGAGGTGTTTAAAGTAAATCAAACAAAGGGTCAATACAGGAAAACAACAATGCAAATACGAGCTGATAGCTGGCATAATAAAGTGCTGCATGGGCAGTTCCTCGAAAAAGTCAAAGGAAAAGTAGATGAGGAAAAGACCTGGTTATGGCTCACCAATGGAACACTGAAAAAAGAGACAGAGGCCCTGATTTTTGCAGCTCAAGAACAAGCTATCAGAACAAATGCAGTTAAGGCTAGAATAGAAAAATCAGCTGAGTCCCCCACATGTAGACTCTGCAAAGAGGCAGATGAAACTATTGACCATATATTGAGTTGTTGCAAGAAAATTGCTCAGACTGATTACAAACAGCGTCATAATGTAGTTGCTCAAATGGTCCACTGGAATTTGTGTCAGAACTATCATCTGCCCATAACAAAGAACTGGTGGAACCATAAGCCTGAAAAAGTGACTGAAAATGAGCATGCAAAATTACTTTGGGACTTCCGAATACAGACAGACAGGGTTTTGGAGCATAATACCCCAGCTATTGTGATTGTGGAGAAGAAAAAAGTGTGGATCATTGATGTTGCTATACCAGGAGATGGTAGAGTCACTGAGAAACAACTTGAAAAAAATTACCCGATATCAGGATCTCAAAATTGAACTTCAGAGACTCTGGCATAAACCAGTACGGGTGGTCCCAGTGGTAATTGGCACACTGGGTGCGGTGCCCAAAGACCTAAGCAAGTATCTAGAAGAAATTGGAGTGGACAAAGTCACCATCAGTCAGATGCAGAAAGCCACCTTACTGGGATCTGCTCGCATAATTCGCCGATACATCACTGAGTCCTAAACGCTTGGGAAGCGTTCGACTAGTGATTGGTAATATAAAATCCAGCGTAGATAGCTGTGCGGCTAAATAATAATAATAATAATAATAATAATAATAATAATAATAATAATAATAATAATAATAATAATAATAATAAAAACTCCACTAAGTCAACCATGCTCAAGAAGGAAATATAAGAACCTGGTTTAGTACAATAGAACAAAGGGGAGACTAGTGAATGTATATGAAGGAGAACCAGGAGAAGAAAAGAAGTGAACAACTGAATAGCTCAGTGCTTAAGTCTAGGTTGAGAGTTCAATTTCCCCATTGTACCTCCTTGAGAGGCTCTGGATTCAGTGATTCATATTAGGGTCTCTTCCCGCAACGCAGTTCAAATTTTATTGTTATAAATGGTTGAAAGAGGGAGAACCTCTGAGGACCATGCTTGCTCCGTCTGCTCTTATCTTAACTGAAGCATCTTAAGAATCCAAAGTCGCTGGCTGTGGATACATCAGCAATAGTTAGAATCATAAAATCATGAAGATGGAAGGAGCCTCAAAGGCTATCAAGTCCAACTCCCCGCTCCATGCAGGAATACAACTAAAAGGAGATCTGCCAGGTGGTTGTCGAAAATTCTCTTGAATGCCTCCTGGGCCAGACCATTTCTTGAGGTAATTGGTTCTATTGCCGTACTGCTCTAACGTGGTTCTATTGCCGTACTGCTCTAACGAGAATAACGTGTCATTTAAGGTTCTTTTCTGCTGTTACAGAGATCTGCCAGGGACCAAGATCCTGTTACGTGCTGGCAGTACAGAAACAGCATCTCTCACACAATCATTGTCCTCATGAAAACAGGGAATCCCATTTGAAACAGTGGCTGATATTTGTGCACAGAGGTCCTGGGTCTTAGCACTTTCTGCAGGGATAAGTCCAAATAAAGCCATTTGTGCTGTCTCCATTGTGCAAAGTGTTCAGTGCTAACAGGGTTCCACCTATTACCTTTAGTACTGCAAATATATAAGATGTACTTTATTAGTCTGCTCTGTTCTGTGTCCATCAGTAATGGCAGGGGGGCATTTACTGGGACATATATGCTGTGAAAGACCTTCCCAGCTGAGTCCCTTCTCTATGTCACATAAATCATTCAGTACAATGGATTGGGAGGGGAAAGAAATGAATGTCGAAAAATATGTTCACTCAGGCTTATTTTGCTTTAAAACAGCTGGAATTTATTTTTATTTTTGCTTCCTGTTTCCACTAAATGCTTGTTACAAAGATTAAATTGCCAATTAAAACTAAAGTTCAGAGGAAATTCTCCAGCAGGTGGTAGAGATTTCCACTGAACCTCAAATGGAACTTACAGGGGGGAAGGATTTGGCACACTTGCCGTGTAATGACATTATCCTTTTCCTGAGCAAAGTCTTGGTATTTTAGGGAGAAACACATGCTACTCCCAATTAATACTGAAAGCACATTAGCATTTGAGAGAGGTGGCTAAGTCAATCTTCTGTCTGCACCAATCATACTTCAAGAACCCTGTGCTGAAGTCTTGAAAACCAATCACCCAACAGGGAAAGTTGATCTGCAAATTCTGGAAGGTGACATAAGATTCTGCTATGATACTCACTCTTTCATAAGTTACAGCTATTTCTCTTTTGATAGCTATCTACCTATATGAAGAAACTGAGGACTTGGGGAACATGAAATATGAAATTTGCTTTCTGGACTCCCCTATCTTTACATAGGATCTAAGCTCAGAGGCAAGAGGTCAGCTTGTAAACATACCAGTTCATGCCCCCATGTTATCTCCTGTTCCTGGACACTTCAAGGAAAGGACACCTCACCACTCATGACTGACGTTCTTGAAAGACAGGACAGTGATAAAGAACTGTAAGGTTATCTGTAATGTATTAAAGCCTCAAGAGGAAATTTAATCAGTCCGCTTCCTTTCCTGAGGGTTATGCAGATTTCAGAGCTGGGAACAGAAGTAAGGCAGGAGGATGCCTTTTGTTTGTAGAATGACCAAAAGGCATTAAGTGTCATGGAGAGATTACGGGCACCAGTTGTGAAAATGACCCATTGACTTGTCTAAAACAGTCTGAAGAAAACTTGTTTGTTGTCTCTGTCTTTCTAGGAGCAAGAGATTGTGTCCATAAGTGGTCTAGCCCAGTGGTTCTCAACATGTGGGTCCCCAGATGTTCTTGGACTGCAACTCTCAGAAACCCCTTCTAGCACAGCGAGTAGTGGAGGCTTCTGGGAGTTGCAGTTCAGGAACATCTGGGGACCTACTGGTTGAGAACCACTGGTCTAACCTCTCAGAGGGGTCTCTTTGTTTAGGCATACGAGAGAGTGCTGTAGCTGTCTTATTTTCTGGTGTGTTATCCATGAATCCTATTAATCTGTAACCATAATTTACTCCTATAATTTGAGAAACCTTTTCTTGTTATCATTTGAAACTTTTATTCTTTGAAATCGCCCTCCCCAACACTTTCCTTTCTTTTAATAAATTACAAACATTCTTACACATGATTATCGAGATTTTGACTGAGAGTGTCAGTGATACTAACCTCTAGGTTATGGGGTGTTTGTGTGGGTATGGTGGTGGATACCTTCCCCAGGGTGACAGACTTGTGAGTGCCCAGCCTTGTGGAATGTTGTTTCTGGATTCTCTGGACCATTTTCAGATCCAAAAATCCATGGGCCTGTCCCTGGGAAACGGTTGTGTTGGAAGGGTTTATATTAATCACCATAACTGATTGTCCTTGGGCTTAACCACCCCAAGACCAGAGAGTAGTTTGGCAAAATGACTATGGAAAGGGGGAGTCCCTGACCAGGGAACCATGACAACCTGAGTGCAATATATCTTTTTGCCTGTCCAACATTCCTCCTCCAAGTAATTCTCCTAAGTGTCAGCATCTCAACTGCAGGGAGTAGCAAGGGTGAGGGGAACCTCATCTTATTACTATCTGCAGTTATGCCATCTTCAGCATCTATTTTCAGAAGGCTATATGTGGATTATTTTGATATTTGAGGAAAAAACAGAGAGGGAAACAGATTTTTCAGTTTCACTGAAAACTATCCTTTGTCTCCCCATCCATGCCATAATTTCACCTCACTGCATGGCCCTGCGGGGTTTTAGGAGGTAATTCAACACTATAGGGCACAGTGATCTGACTGCTTCAGTTTATTCCTTCCCCAAGGGCAAATTTAGAGTTCCAAACAAAGGCTTCTGCTAGCAATAATCATTTATCTGCAAAACCCTTCACCCTCCATCGCTGCCCGACATGTCACTGCCTATCCTTATTTGTGGTGGAAATTAGAGATGAGAATGAATTAATGTGCCCTAGTTCATTGAAATTTGAATGTGTGGCACCATAGTTGCCAGGCATTCCCAGCCACCCCCACCCTGGCTGACTGCCCCACTCTCAAGTCAGCCATTGATGCCCAGGTCCTCCTCTTGGGGCAGCTGGCCAGTCTTGCCAGGAGCCGGGACTACCCTTTCTTGCCTCCTCTTGCAGTCGCCCATTCAGGTAAGGAGGTGGGGCAATGGAAAAACTTGTTGTAAACCACCCAGAGTGGTCATGGCCACCAGCTGGGCAGTCTAAAGTATGTATAAACAAACAAACAAACAAACAAATAAATAAATAAATTTGCTGCCCTACAAAGGAAGTGTTCACATTTTATTAAGCCACTTCACGATAGCAAAAATTGACATAAGAACGAGCCTTGACAACATTGACAACTGCAAGGTTCCATCTTGATACATTTCCCAATAATTGCACTCATGAAGAACCAACCAAACTAGGTTACATCAATCAACCTGCATCAAAAAAGTAGAAGCCCTTGAGACAGACTCAAAAAGGTGTGGACGAGGGTGTTCTGGGGGACAATTGGTTATTTCTATGTGTGGCCATCAGAGAAAAGAGCAAACCAGTCCATTCCTACAGTGCAGCCAACAGCAGAACAAATGCCAGTCTGATCAAGGCCTAAATAAGACCTTCGCTAAGACATGTTACCTGAAAACCAGTGCTGGGATGAAAGTCAATTGAACTCAGCCCAGCCTTGGTATCAATTCACTGTTACGATTTATTGTATTTATCTAAGGAGTTTGCTGGGCTTGTCATAAGCAAGCATGTGTCCCTGAAACGCTGTCAGTGGAGCTGCCCACTACAGATGACTGAATGCCAAGTAATGCCCTGACACAACAATTCTCTTGTCTTTCTCTGACAGCCCACATTTGTCACATCAAGCTTCAAGAGGTTGCTTTCGCTTTAGATTAAGTCCGATTTGCTAGAAGCTCCCTCAGGCAGGCAGGTACTCGGTTGTCTTGACCTGCTGTGGTGCCCCGTCACATCAATCCCCGCTTTGCATGTCTAGTTTGTTTCCTCTTTCTCAGAGGTCACCATGTGCCATGTGATATTGCAACACAGAATGCACAGTTTTGCTCAGGTGGAATGAATCCACTCTCTTTCCGCCCCAGTGAGGAAACAAGATTTACAGCATAGACTCCTTCCCTCCCTTTTAAAGAGTCAATGTGGTATAGTGGTTAGAGGATTGGTCAATAATTCAGGGCATCTGGGTTCAAACCTCAGCTCAGCCATGGGTGACCTTTGAACCGTGAAATGACCACCGGTCACTGATTCAAGTAAAATCACATTCACACACCAAGAGAATGCAGTAGTTTGTTAAAATATTATTTGTTATGGTGTACAAAGTAGGTAAACCTGCCTTAGCTAGAATCATGTTTTTGAAGCACCATTTGAAAACATGTTTTGTTGTTAGGCTACAAATTCTGGTTTGCTTAAACTGTGGATTGGTGTAATTCTTGAACTAGCAAACATCTCCAAGTGCCCACCTGAAATAAGAGCTGAGAAGGGAGGAAGGAATTTAAAATGACAGAGACCATTGTCTGTGAATTATCTGGTGTGTAAGTTGTGTTTTGTGTAACAAGCCATGGTCAACACACTCTATACCTAATGACTACTGATAAGCAGCTGTTTTTGAAATTGCCTGAAACAAAACCAGAAGAAAAAATCAATATGTGGTATAGTTGTTATCGCAGGCTGACTCAATGTAAATTTTAATACCCATGGCTTCTTCATGGGAAATCATGGGGACTATAGTTTTATAATGGATTCAGGATGTTCAGATGATTTTCAGTCATGCAGTTCCCAGGCTTCTTCCTGAGAACCCATGGCAGTTACACTGGCATAGATCTCATATTCACTTACTGAATGGAACTTAAGAGTGCCCACACGTATGTTATTTGAATAAGGAATAAAAAGGGAAAGGCCTATGACAGCATTCCACGTGGGAACGCATGAAAGGGCCTTCTTGGCGGTGGTGCCCAGACTCTGAACTCCCTCTCACTAGACGCCAGAACTGCCCCATCACTGATGTCTTTTCAGAAACAGGCAAAGACCTTTCTCTTCAGGCAAGTTTTCCCTGAATGATCAACTACCTATTATGTGTCTTTCCTATGAATCTGTAGGATCACATAGACTTTGTGTTTATAACCACTTATAACCTTGTGTGATTACATTGACACTATGTTTGCTACGTTCGTTTCCATAACTCGTAACTTTACATAGAATTTTACTCTCCTTTTAACTGCTCACGTTCTCTTGTAGCTCTAATGTGACATTGTATTTTAATGCTGTAAGAATGTTCCTCAATTCCCTGTTCCCAATACTTGAACATGTCTTAATTGTACTGAACTGTATATGATCCCTCATTACTGTAAGATGCCTTGGGTCCTTTTCCAAGGAGAAAGGTGGAGTAAAAATATTATAAATAAAATAAAATAAATAAATGCCTTGTTACTTCATCTCCGATCACCCCATAACACTAGCTCCATCTATGGCCAACACCACATAGGAAAGACTTCAATTATTCTGTGCCCTGGAACATTTTGCCATCAATGGGAAGTAACCTTGAAATTATAGATATAAGACTATGGTTAGATTTTGTCACAGAAACATCAGAAACACCCTTGGGAGAGACCAAACAAATGCTAAAGAGATCTCCACCACTCTTTCTTGAGATCCTTCCATTTTCTTATCTGTTCTTGGGACCAGCTTTAGACAAAAAGATAGACTTAATGCTGACAATTGGTGCAACTTGAGCAGTTTAAAATACGTACTCTTTCTAGTACACTTCTTAGGCATCCACTTACAAATGCAATGGATTTTAACACAACAGAAAGGCATATCAGAATAACTTTTCTAGAACATACTATTCTTGCACAGGAAACAGAGTTGATGGTTCACTTTTTAAACTGTATTTTGAGTAATGATGAGAATGGCCCCTGCCCTGGCACCTTAATTGTTAGAGAAACCTATCTCTCTGCATCCATATCATAGTGTTAAGTTGCTTGAAAACCTTCTTGATCCAACTATTGTATTAAGGAATGTTTCTGTAGTCTAATATCAAAGGTACTTGATGAATCTCCTGCCTCTCTTTGTCCTTTTAATGTGTTCAAAGCAGGCCAACATTTTGGATTGCCTTTGGAGTCCTTGTGCTCCTGTTTTTCCAACACTGGAGCACAGCTGTCATGGCTGCTGTTGTTTTAAACAAAAGACCATACGGCTGTCAATCTACTCCAAAGCTAGAGAGATCATCCCATTTCTGTTATGTGTCTAGAGAACAATAGCAGCTTTGGTGCTGCCATGGTATTAACAGTGTTTTAGCACCTAGAAATACTTTGGCATAGAAGTGTCACGTGGGAAGCCCTTATACTCAACACAAATCATCTCCTTTCTCCAAACATTGTTATACTCAGGTTCTTGCAGAACAGCGTGAGGTGGTTGCCTGTATTTGCCTAGTGATATGTCTAGGACTGACCCCTTAGGACTTAATAATCCTTTTCAGCATTGCATCAGGAGGACAGTCACCCATTTAAGCACATTTGCCCTCTGAAGCGAAAAACGATGGTTGAGTTGGTAGATTTCATCCACGAAGAAACCTCAGTATGTTCTTTCAGCACCTTCAACCTTCTCTTCTTTCCCTTAAATTAGAACACATGGGAAGAGATGTAGGAATAACTCTAGCATACCAGCTTTTTATCAGCTGGTTTCTTCCGGGATTTGTCCTGGAATTCTGAATCCCACTGCAGTCTGATCCAAAGTATTTCTGGGGCTCGAGTTAACGTAGCTGGAGCGAGTCTCGGTTGTGCAATTGGTCCTTTGCAGGAACTGGAGGAAATTCTCATGGGTTGAGCCTTCGGGGCTGGAGAGACACAGCTCTTGGCCCAGGGGCTTGCTGAGGCAGTGTCTTCCCATCTTGGCCAGTTCTTCCCTGATTTGGCGGTTCAGGAGCCCATAGAAAAATGGGTTGATAGCAAAGGAAGAATAAGCAAGCCAGGTCACAACAATCTCGCCATAACTAGAGACAGAGGAAGGAGAGTAGATGGAACAGTGAAGGTGGAAGGAGAAGAATGGAAGCCAGCAGCAGAGGAATTGGCCCACTATCAAGACCAGCGTCAAGGCAGCTTTATTTCCACCAAACAACCGTTCCGGTGACAGCCTGGGAGGCACATTTCTGGTGGTGATGATAGTGACCTGGCTGTGAACAGAGTCTGATCTTTGCCTAGGTATGGCGGTGGCTGTCCAGGATGGAACAGGCTGAGGTGCATGCTGTAAGGAGGCAATCCGAGCCACCTTATAGATGCTGCCATAGACTGCAAAGATGATCAAGGTGGGCACTATGAAGCAGATGATGCAGAAGATGATCACAAAGGTCCTTTTGTGAGCTCCAGGGCTCCAGCATACCGTACATTTACTGGCACTGCTGGCTCCGTTGTCTTGTGGCCAGCCCACCAGTGCCAAAGCAGCCACAAGGATGGACTTGATCCAGATGAAAGCTATCACTGTGACTGCCAGCCCTGTGGTCATCTTGACCTCGTACCTCATGGGGTGGACAATATAGTAGTACCGTTCGATACTGATAACGGAGATGGTGATGATGGAGGCAGAGATGAAGCAGACATCCAGAAAGATCAGTGTCTGGCATTCTGCAATGCTGTATAAGACTCTGTTAAAGAAAGTGGAGCTGGAGATGATCCCAAGGGGCATGATGAAGATGGCGGATAAGAGGTCCACAAGGCAGAGATGGCAGACAAAAATGAACTTCCTCAACAGAGGTGTCTTGAGAATGACCACCATGATGGCAGTGTTGGCAATCAAAGCGATGATACTCAGCATGACCATGAAGAAAATACCAATGGCCTCCTGGAACTGGGGCACCAAAGATGCATCAAGTCCAGGGATAGAAGAATTAATCCTGGTTTTGTTCACCATTGTCCCTGAGGGTCTATTTCAAAGCAGCTTCTGCCTTGGAAACCAAAACTGCTGGTAGATGCTGGGGGTAATTGTCACTGGTGCCATCTTTTTTCCTCACCATTCTTGTTCCCTGCAGAAAAGAGTAAAGCTTAGTAGGCAGGAGTGAAAGAGCAATGAATGAGAGACACTGTGTGAGAATGAAAAAGGGAAGCAAGGGAACTTGGCAATCTAGCTGCCATCATCATGTAGTCCAGGCATGTCCAAAATCAGGCCCGGGGCCCAAATGCGGCCCGTTTTCAAATTTTGAGCAGCCCACAGCCTCTTCTCCCCACTGGCTCAGCCTGTCATGCATCCCCACCAGCTGCCCCCTCCCCATACTGAATGGAGATCTCAACTTGCAGTTTTATGGTTTTCCTGCCCTCCCTGCCTACGTCTGTCTCCCCCCCCCCAACACCACCAGCCAGCCCACCTGCCCCTGGCTCCATTGCTGCAGCATCTTCCCCACCTCCTTGCACGTCCTAGAGCAGTGGTGGTGGACCTTCAGCATTCCAGATGTTTTGGACCACAACTCCCACAGTCCTTTGTCATTGGCAGTAAAGGCTTGGAATTCTGGGAGTTGTGCTCCAAAACATCAAGAGTGCCAAAGGTCCACCACCGCTGTCCTAGAGGCTTGTGAAAAGTCCGGCCAGGGGGCCAAATGCAGCTGAATGATTGGCCCCCACACATTTTCACCTCACAAAGTCTGGCCCTCCTTGCAAAAAGTTTGGATACCCCTGATGTAGGCAGATGCCTTGGGTCCCAGTTTTCACCGGAAGTTGGAACATAAAATAAAGAAATACATAACAAAGAAAATAATTAGCAGCTTCAAAGCTTTAAAAAGTTAGTAGCCTATGAGTCCCAGATTCCCAGGCCAACAAAACCACTAGCCAGATGGTCAAGGGAGTCCAGCAGTTATAATTTAAAAAAATAATAATTTTCTGAACTCTGGCCTAACAGAACGGTTGACCCCATAGCTCTCCTCCCATGATGAAAGCATTGGGATACCCCTGGCTACAATGGTCTTTCTCCATCTTGTTCAGTGTTAACTGAGGGTACTACACCTGTCACCTTTGCAGGCATTTACTGCAGTCTTATGTGTGGTTACTGGAAAACTTTGTCCCACTCATTGTGTTTTAGTGTGGCTTACTTCCAGATATGTTATGGTTACAACTGCTATCTTAAGTTGTCTAATGGGCACCAATAGCATAATCACATACAATGCATTCAAGATGTCTTTTTACTTCTCTAACTCTATGTCTACAAAAATAATCCGGGCCTTTTCCTTAGCCAGACTGAATGTGCTCCCTTCCAAACTTTTAGATGGGAAATTTCAAAATATCCCTTACTCAGAGAGGCCATGTCCTTGCAATAATAGCCAAATTGAGTCTGTGACCCATGTTCTTTTATGCTGCTCCTTTTATCAAGAACTACTTAAGGAGCTTATACATCCTGTTATTTGCATACATCCTGGGAGATCTACCAATTACTACGCTAAGCTGCTCCTTTCAGATAGGTCCCCTCAGATCATAAATTGTGTTGCCAGGTTTTGTTATACTGCTATGCTCAAATGCAGACATATAACTGATAGAAGTTTGAGCTCTCCTAATTATATATAGTGTTTTACCTATAAACGGTCTTATTTTACAAGTTTTGTATTTTCCAGTAATATATTTTATACTATTTTATCATATTATATTGTATTGTATTACTATTTTTGTATTATGTGTGATTTGGTTAATAACTGTAAATAAACATTCATTCATTCTTAAGTTGTCTTTTGCAATTCTGAATAAAGTGCAAAAAGCCATACATAGAATATATAACACACAGCATAGGATTCAGGTTTCTGAGAATTTCATTTTTTTCCTTTTTAATCAGCTTTCATTACTTTAATCGTAAGTTTCTAGGGCTTGTGACGACACAGAAATGTCTGTCAAAATACATCTGGTGACTCTCAAAAGGCAGCAGGCAAAATTCTGACCAGCCAGGGGACTGAATTACCTTTCTTGTCAATTTGCTCCTCCCTAGTACTGGCAGAAGCAGACAGAAGACTGCATCTAAATCATGGCAAGTAAGCTATTTTTATCAAGAGTCTCCCAGGCAGTGACCTCTAAGTACTAAGAAGTAGAGCTCTTCCATTGCAAGCTACAAGTGATTATTATTATTGCAATTGATTTTCTACACTGCCAGCAATGTCAGGCTTTTCCTCTTTCTGAACACTGCATGGCAGCCATGGCTGGGGAGTATCTATTTTGTGTGAATGGCCACTTAATCGTTCTGATGAATACAGGCTACTACTCCAGTTTTAAACAAAAAAAGACCCTTTAAACAGATCCCAAACAATTTTTCAAATTGCTTTAACACAGGCATGTCCAAACTTCAGCCCTCCTGATGTTTCTGACCACAACTCCCAGAATTCTGAGCTTAGATTTCCAATGGCAAAGGACTGTGGGAGTTGTAGTCCAAAACATCTGGAGGGCTGAAGTTTGGACATGCCTGGAATGCTATCAATAATCTGCTGAACCTTTCCTAGGGGCTCAAACATATGTGAGAAAAGAGTCCCAGTTATGCAGATGTTTTTAATACCTCTGTTGAACCAATAACTCTTGTCTGGCAACCCTTATAGCTGGCAAAAGTCGATGACAAAGCCTCATCTTCCTATTTCCATCGGTGTCCCACCTTGCGCTGAGACTTGTGCTATCATCAAGAGACTTAACCATGGATGCCCAGAGGAGTTGGACAAGCCCTTTGATGTGGAGAAAATGAAAACAAACAAGCCTGCATTATGAAAAATAACTGCTCACAAAAAGACAGAAATTAATCTGGCAGGCATTCAATGACTCTGCCTGGATTGATATTAGTCCTTTAAGAGAGGGAATAGCGCTGATATGCCTTATCAGGCTCATCACTGAAAACAACCTATGGTGGGTATTCTGCACAGGGATACATTAGCTGGTGAACTAGTTACTCATTGGTTGCTATGTGCTTTATCTCTCTGCACTGCATTTGCCATTTCTGACAGACCTGGCACCGGGGAGGTGTGCCTAAGTTTTGAGGATTTTGAAAACAATGGAGCTCTCCCTAGACTGTTTTAAATTAGAAGCTGGACTTTGATATGTCACTATCAGCGTATTTTCTGTACTAGACAAGCTGTAGACATTTTCTCCTCCCTCTCTATTACTATTCATGTTTGGAGACAGGATTTAGTCCTTATCCGTTAGGCTGGGGATCTATTTTCACTCTCCCTAATGTTCCACCCCACCCCATATTCTGCTCTGGAGGGTTTTCCAGTCCTGCAATGGGGAATGTCCATTTTGAAAGAGGAGGGAGAGTTGTCTCTTTGTGGTTCCACTGACGGCGCCGTGTCATGACACACATTATGGCTGGAAACTGCTCTTGGCTAGTGCCACATAGAATCATAGAGTTGGAAGAGACCTCAAGGGCCATCCAGTCCAACCCCCTGCTATGCAGGAACCCCATCACACTATTTCCGACAGATGCCCATCCAGCCTCTGCTTAAAAACCTCCAAAAAAGAAGACTCCACCACCCTCCATGGCAGCATATTCCACTGCCAAACAGCTCTGTCATGAAGTTCTTCCTAATATTTAAATTGACTCTCTTTTCCTGAGTCCCACTCCCTAGCCCTGAGTCCTAGTCTCTGAAGCCATGGAAAACAAACCAGTCCTCTCTTCAATGTGACATCCTTTCAAATATTTAAACATAGCTATCATATCCCCCATAGCCTTTTTTTTTGGAAAGGCTAAACATTCTCAGTTCCCTAAGCCATTCCTCATAAGACATTTCTTCCAGACCTTCAACCATCCTGGTCGCCCTCCTCTGGATCCACTCAAGGTTGTCAACATCCTTTTTAAATTGAGGCGTACAGAACTGGACACAGTACATAGAGCCTCTATAAATCAGATTGACCTCCCTGCTGTTTGGACTTTCTCTGAGCTGCTTCCAGCACATGTTTTGTGACAGCTATTGTATATCTCCATGCTTCTTACTCCATCCTATGATATATTTCTGTGCTTGAGAATCCGCAACTCTCCACTGTATCCAGATCTGTGGCCAAAGCACAGTGTTAGGACTTTTGCTCTTAAGAAGTCATGAGGGGAACTGAATTTCACTGTAAGAAGTAACCCATAGGTGTGAACAAAGTGCCACTGAAATAGAAAAGTTCTAATTCCCAGAATATCAGGGCCAATGTCCAAGGGGTATTCTGGGAGTTGTAGTCCAAAACTTCCTCACCTCAGCAAATGACATACTTTCTTGCAAAAACAACCACACCACCACCACTGCAAACACTCGTGCACATGCATGCAAGAGAGAAAGAGCATGCAAACCTGCCTGCCTAGTAGCAATACCAAATGTTAGATAGATAGATAGATAGATAGATAGATAGATAGATAGATAGATAGATAGATAGATAGATAATATTTACAGTACCAAATTCAGTGGCTTGAGCCAATCTGATTGTTTGTGAGTAAAGGCTCTTTCTCCAAGCCAGCTTTGCTACCTCTCTTCCCACAGCATTCATGTGCAAAGAAACCATATTATTCACTTGACCCACATTGCTAAAGTGGCCTAAAATCCAGCTGTGCAGAAATTACCCTCATGCTGCCCTGACAGCATATAAATGCCTTCGCAGAATGCTGGAGAAAAGAATCATAAACCTTGTGCCACTGTAGAGTCCTTTAGATTTCAAGATGTCAAAGGATCTCTCCTCCAGTTTTCCACAGCCATTTTTTGGGGGGGAGGGGGATAGACTCCTGGTATGAGCCAATAACATGAGACACCCCCCATGCCCCCAAAAAGCTGAGTTTGCAGTACAGAGCAATTCCAATACGGAGTTGTAAAAAAACCCTCCCATCTGTTCAAATGAATGGGATTCCTTGGGGCATCATCAGGTATTGTGCCAAGACTGAATCTAGGCAGATATGGGGTAGAAGAACTTCACAGGGATCCGCATTTCCTGTAAGTAAGAGCTGGGGACATGCCATTAACTTCCAGTTCCTTGTTTGGGGTTTATCACACCTTTGCTTTGCTTAAGGAACTAAGGCCCAAATCACATTCATTTACCCAGTGGAGCACATAACACCTGTGGGAAGATCATGGAGAAAAGGAGGCAGCGCCTTACTACTCCTTTGTTCTTCTTAAGGAAACCCAGAGAAGTATGAAGTTGTAATCTCGCACCTCACACTGCTTTTCAGGGTTGGCTCTAAGGACGACCAGACAAATTTGGTCTCAAGAACATCTTATTACCAGAAAGGTGGCAAAACAAGGTGGCACGTTGGGGTGGGGTAGGGAGAAAGAAAAGACCAAGGGCAACATATTGAAGCTTTTCTTCCCCTTCTTCCTTTGGCTTTAATTTTTCCAACATGCTGAAATACACTAACACGGCCGCTTCTTTATTATGTGAAGAAACACACACCCGATGTTACATAGTTCAGTGGGGTCTCTTTCTCTTATTTCTTCTTGCAGCCTCTCTCGCCCATGCAGGGATGCACCAAGCCACTGGGTTAAATTTAATTAAAGCACAATCTATGACCCATCCTTAGAGGCTTGCTGAAATATATTAAGTGCATTTCCTAACCCCCCCCCCCACCACCACAAGACTGCAACTAATTCTGCAACTAATCATCATTATCATCAGGGGTGTGGACTGTGGAATGATTTTAGTACACTCGGAAACACACAGGCACATTCACTTTATGCACTACCACAAAGACACAGCACGTGTACACATCTAGGCACAAACAAATAAGCCAAGCACATGTAACTGTATATACTTACGCACTTATAGATATATCTCCTGAAGAAAAATGCCACTGTGGACAGTGCGATCTGGCCAGATGATTCTTACAAAAGAGGGTGAAGATGCACTCTCTTTGACTTCCCCTATCCCTCTGCAACAATTACAGAGTCCTCCTTAGCTTGAGTTGCCAGGGCAACTCAATACTTGATGCAGAGGGCGCTGGAAATATTGGGCTCCACCCTGGGCAGGACCTGGACAGATCAGCCATGCTAAGCAACCCCCTTGCAAAGTGAGTCTTGAATAAGCTCCTCGTAGTTAACACAACCAGGGGACAAAAAACCTTAGCTCAAAAGTGTATGTGTGTGGAAGGGAGACAATTTTAAATTGGGTGGAACTATAAAGGCTGCAGAAGATGGAGGGCACCCGTTCCTGTTTTACAACAGAGCAAGAGTCATAGTGGAATGTGCTGTGGCTAATGACGGCTAATTGAGAAGGTGCTGGGTATGCAGCTGGGCACACTGACCAACGTTCCTCATAAGGTGTGCAGTGCACTTACGCACTTGCGCAGAGCTCCATTGATGCCACACAGTGGTAGCTGGGGTCGATGTTTATTTACTTCCAGATTTCAGATAATACCCTGCCCCCCCCCACACACACACGTGTAGGTGGGTAAGGAACACCTTGGGTTGAAAATTAGAGGGAATGTTGCATCGAACCATAACATCTTGTGTGTACATAGATCTCCAATAAGATTCTGGCTGCTGGGTTCCAGGAAGTAAAAATGGAGGTCAAATTAATAGGGATACTCAGTGCAATTTGTTTCTCACTCTTTGGGGGGAGCCTTGCTGGCAAAAAGAGAAAAAAAGGGATTCATGCAGTATTGTTTTGCTACTATACAATTTAAAAGCCTAAGGTCCAAAGGCACATCTCAAGATCTGTTCCCAAAATCTGGGAACAGATTTTAAAAGTCATGTATCTTGTGTTACTTATGGGCAATGATGCTACCATGTGACAGCTTTGAAAAATATAACACATTGGCCAGAATCTTTACATGAGAACCCATTCTGTTAAGTGGATTTGCATAATTATTGCTAATTAATGAATTACCACTTGCACTTCTGATCAAGCACCATGTTACGCAACTGCTGCATGGTTCGAAATGTGAATGGCGGACAATTAAGTAGGAGCCATTTGTTGTGATTTAAGCAGTTACGCTCAACATCCAGTACTCAGTTAAATGTTCTGGAAGAATTTCTGCCCCATTTTTCGTCTTTAAGTGCATATTTAAAACAATTAATTGAAACATCACTCACTAATAAAAGAGTACAGCTAGCTGCTGTTCCTTTAATAAGGAGCCATACATCATTTCTAAAACAATTATTTTTTTAAAAAAGTAGAATTCTATTTCAGCACGTAGTGAAATCTGGGAGAGTGATGTGAGGACAAGAATAAGAAGGCTTCTGCTCAGCTGCCCATCCCTAGCATTCAAAGGCGGCTGAGTCTGTGGTGCCACAACAGCATCCAGTGCCAGGCACAACGGGCATGAAGAGGCTTTATCGTAGGGGAGGGCTTGGCCTGAAGTCCTCTCAAATGGTCTACTCTAAAACCCTCTTTCCTGTCATTAGAAAAATGTGACCCACATAGATAAACAGAGTACCGTATATACATTGCAACCCAAGAATGTTTTCAGGTGAGACCTTAACTGTGCCACCAGACTGTCTCGTTCAGTGCAGTGCTGGTGTCTTCCATTTGCAGTCTCTCCATGTTTGCTCATTGTTTCCTCAGTCTTTTTAATAATCAGAGACAATTTGATAAGGAATAAAGAAGGGATTGCTGCACAAGGACTTTTCTGCCATGGCCTCAGAACGTTTTTTTCCAGGCTTTTTACCTTTGGGAGAACTTTGCAATTAGAGATGGACCTGCTATAAAGGGTACAGGGCATGCAGACATCTGACATGTTGGTTTCCCACCCTCACGAGTTGAAAATCAGCATGCTTTTATTTGGTGATTGGTTACCGGGAGGGGAAAAAAAAGAAGTCCTGATCACAATATAGGTTGACTGTGTTAACATGGTAACTTTGAAAAATTGGAGTCTCTGGAGGGATAATATTTTAGCACCTCCCAATTGCAAAGCTGCCCGTTTTGTATGCTTCTGCCCTTGAGCTCTTTCTTCCTTTCTTCCTTGCTAGTTTGCTTTACTTTGGTTTTGTACCTTTGAAGTCATATAGTTCTAAGCATGTTGTCTCCAAACTCCTGGTGTGCCCATCCTCCCTTCAAGCTAAAAGTATGAGAACTGAGGAGACCCTTTTTTGCCGTTTCTGGCCCTTCCTTAAATGTAGCCCTAATCACAGGACCTGATTAGGCAGAACACTGGACCCACAACCAGGAAAAGAGGCACCTTAAGAAAAAAACAGTTGTATGGGCCAACTGCTTCAATCTGCACCTACCAAATTAGCTCCCCCCTCTCTCATTGATTAGGTGATTGAGAGACCAGATGGCTTTATTTGTATGTTCTAATGTTCACTATCTCCTGCCAAACTAGCAGTTCGAAAGCATGTAAATGCAAGTAGATAAATAGGTACCACTGTAAAAAGCGGGAAGGTAAACAGTGTTTCTGTGCAGCCATGACACCCACATGGCCATGGACTTGCACAACACTGGCTCTTTGGCTTGAAGACAGAGATGAGCACCATCCCTAGAGCTGGACACGACTAGCACACATGTGCGGGGGGGGGGTTACCTTTAGCCAATACCACTCTGGGTGGTCTACAACAGAAAGAATCTACCCACTGAACAACACTTAACCACAGCAGCAGCATAAGTCTTTCCAAGATGTTGCCAGATCACTACTCCTGCCCCCTGCAGCCAACGGGCAGGATTATGGGAGTTGTATTACAACACGGCCAGGGTATCTCAGACTGGGAGCCAGTGTCTGGTTCGTCTTCACAGTTGCTTTACTAAAGGAGTGTAAAGAACCACAAGGAGAGACTCAGCCTGCTCGTCCAACACATGCAACTTAACACAGTAACACATGCTACTATTAGTTCAGCTCATATCTGGCTACAAGCAAGGCTTCAATCACACCGGGTGATTCTGTTCCTATGCTGCTGGTTGCCTGAATAAAGGGAGTGCAGAGCAATATCACAGGGGTGGTCTGGGATGCCTAGTTCTCCTTCATGGAGCTTCAAGTAATCCTCACCCATAGGAGGACAACCATCTTGGAGGAAAGGTAGCATTCTTTGACATTTCCTCCACATGAGCAAGAGGCATTTTTTACTCTGGATTTTACCATTCAAATCGAGAACTAAACTTGCATTTCCAGCACCAAAGCAGGTTGTATTGGAAACTATCTCTGGCCCTGTTCAAGGTCTTCCTGGCCCACTGCAGCCACCAAAGTCAGTTACAGTGACTTTTGAATTTAATCTAGGAAGCCTTTTGAGCATCCTTCCAAATACAACCACAGTGCAGCCAGCCGACTCTAGTAATGGTCCTTAACATGATAAGAGCCTCATGGCGCAGTGGTTAAATGCCTGTACTTCAGGTAAAACTGTGCTCATGACCTGGGTTCAATCCCTGGTAGCAGGCTCAAGGTTCACTCAGCCTTCCATCCTTCCGAGGTGGGTAAAATGAGTACCCAGCTTGCTGGAGGTGTGTGTGCAATGTGTAGCCTGCACACTGTAATTAAAACTGTAAACCGCCCAGAGACTACTTGTAGTAGTATGGGGCAGTATATAAGCAGAACACTTTGCTTTGCTTTAAACTTTAGCACTGAGGAGAAAGGCAGATAGGTCTGTAAAACAATGCAGGTAAAGAACACCCATCCACATTCCTGCAGCTCAGATGTAAGGTAAAACAAGTTAAAATTCATAATTCTGTTCCAGCAGTTTTGGGTAAAATACACAGTTTTCCCTCTTGCAGCTGTCTAAGGTGTTTCATTTTGGGGTTGTTGTTTTTTTACCTGAAGACTACAAACCCTCTATGTATCACCACCGGGCAGTTTATAAGTGACAGGAGAGCTCAATCGATCTACTTGTGTTACTTCAGTTTTCCCAGCCATAATCATTCTGTCTGGGGATGATGGGAATTCTAGTCAAATTCATTTTGAGGACATTACACTGGGAGTTGCCTTCTTCTGCAAAACAAGTCCTGCAAAGTATATAAACCTTACGAGGCAGTGACTGGCCCTGACCACTTGGTTGGTTACATGAGTTAGTCTCAACTCCATTGCTCAGATCGGATGGAGAGAATCATAGAGTTGGAAGAGACCTCAAGGGACATCCAGTCCTACCCCCTGCCATGCAGGAACCCCCATCACAGTATTTCCAATGGCCACCCAGCCTCTGCTTAAAAATCTCCAAAGAAGGAGACTCCACCACCCCTATTCCACTGCCGAACAGCTCTAACTGTCATGAAGTTCTTCCTAATGTTCAAATGGAATCGCTTTTCCTGTTGTTTGAAACCATTGCACAGCATCCTAGTCTCTGAAGCCATGAAAAACAAACCTGTTCCCTTTTCAATATGACATCATTTCAAATATTTAAACATGGCTATCATATTCCCTCATTTTGAGGACATTACACTGGGAGTTGCCGGTGGACATACTTCTCCCATTATCATATTAACTATCTGTGCCTTTCTAGAAGGATGTGATAACATGGAAATAGATCGCAGTTTGGTCCACTTGTGGAGCAGTTGGGTGAGATCTATTTGCTGGTGATCCCACAGCATTTGGGGAAATGAGATCCAGTCCAATCCTGATCTGTGCCCATGTTGGACCTTACTTGTCAAACAATAGGAAAGTTCCTCCGTCATGAACATCTTCCTTTTCACAGTTCTGCTCTCACTTTTGCGGAAGACTCATGGGCAGATTATGAGCCGGCCAAAGGCTCACTCAAGCCTTATGCCAAAATGTATTTCCCTCTTTCTGCCTGCCTCTCCTGGAATGCAACACCTCAGAATACGCCTGGAACGGATATTAGAAAACCCAAGAGAAACCACAACACGCTCAAGGCCCAGAGAGACTCTCCCAAGTGGGAAGCAGGTACATTTAATAGTTTCTTTTAGAGAGCGAGGCATCTCCCTCCCACAACACAACCTCAGATCTGCGCCTTTCCCAGAAGAAGAAACTTACCCAAGGCAAGTGTGCCTGGAGGTTCTTGGGTGGCCAGGAGCAACCCCGATGTTCCTGTCCTCCTGACCAGGGAGATCTTCGTAACTTCCCAGCAACAGCCAGGGACCACTAGAGATCCACTCCCCTTGCCTGCTGGTACCATTCAAGGCAGCCTGATCCAGCCTCCGTGCTCCACTCTGACGTTTCGCCCCCCTCGACAGCCAGCTGGGGGATGCTCTCCTGGTTTGTACCAGCTCCACTGACAGGGAGTCAAGAACTATTGTCCTATTTACAATGGCCTGCTTTGTTTGTGAAATCAAAGTCCTTTCCTGCTTCAGGGGGAAAAGAGAGCCCAGGAAGGGTAGCTCTTGTGCCCTGAAGGTACATTGGCAGGCTGGGTGAAGAGGCTGGTGGGGTGGGGGATACCCTGAATCCCTAGCCAGTCATTGCCCCCTGCTCTCTGGGTTACCAATAGCTTCTCCACACCTGGGATGGAGCTGGGAGGCAGCGGCGGCGGCAGCGGCTGTATCACAGTGGTGGATGGCGCAGGCTGTCACATCTGGGCTCTGCCTGGCTTTTTAAAGCACTGTCTGTCATTCACGGGGGTGAATTCTGCTGGGTCCTAAGCACCTCCTACAGCAATGCCCATGCAGCCTATGCTTTGGCTGGCCCTGGGTGACACAACATTAGATGATAAAGCAAGGCGTTCTGAGGAGCACCAGCTCAGGCCTCGAAGATCACAGGGCCTGGTTTTCCCCATTTAAATATTACTCGGAGGGGAGAAAGAGAAGTGGCGTGGCTTCGGATCTTTTCTGTGTGGGGTAAGCTGAGCAGAGGCAGTTCTTTATTCAGCCAGTTTAAAAAGAGACTGGCTAGCGTTTCTACGATGCGCTGCTAGTCCAGTATGCGTATGCATACTTTTTGCTCAGACTTGGAGCGAAGTGATGAGCAATTTCAAAAGTCTATATATTGTTGCAGATCAATGCAGCAGGTGAGCCATTTGTTGTTGTTGTTATTGTTCCTTTTAATTTGGGTGGCAACAGAACGGCTGGATAGCTCAGTGGTTTGGGTCTGGCCTTCGATCCTCCACTGGCCTATCATGCCCCCATGATAGAGGATGGACTTCATGATCCATAGCATCCTTTTCAGTTCTGCTGTTTGAGGATGGTAATTGTGATGATTCTCCTCCTCCTCTCCCTCCCCCCCCCAGCCATGAGAATGGGTAGAGATGATGTATAGGTGCCTTTTCTCATTGTACTTCATTGCAGAACTGGTGACTGGGCTAGAAGAGGAACCTTGCTGGAAAAGATCCAACCCAGCTTCTTAATTTCCCAGAGTTCCCAACCGAATGCTTCCAGGTCATGAACAGCCAGGTCGTGAGGGCTCTGGTCTTCTCTAAGCTATTGTTGCACTAAAACTGATGCTCCCCACCACACTGCCTCTGACTCCATAGCTTCCATGTAGCCACCAGGACTAATTGCTGCCAGGGCCAGTCCAAGATGTCCTGGCACTTGAGAAGGAGCAGCAAATAATGCCACTTTTTTCTCTCCCAATGTCCCCAGCTTCTTGGGGCCATCTTGCCCAGCCACAATAGATCCTGTCATGACCATCAGAGTTTTCCGTTTGATGTATTCGAAAATTAAGGCGAAGCAATCCTGAAAAGCAGGATAAGTGCTACTGGTCATTTCATGTGACAGCAAAATATTCTAAATTTTGATGATTTCCCTGCGTGCAGTACTTGTCACCATTGTGATAAAGCTGTGGTAGAGTTTCTTTGGAGGAGTCAGTAGGAAGTGTGACACTAC
The DNA here is from genome assembly GCA_037367245.1 of Phrynocephalus guinanensis. Taxonomy (NCBI): domain Eukaryota; kingdom Metazoa; phylum Chordata; class Lepidosauria; order Squamata; family Agamidae; genus Phrynocephalus; species Phrynocephalus guinanensis. The sequence goes on from CM074734.1 coordinate 47,198,391, forward strand.
CCTAGGCCTTGCTCTACTGTTTTCTGTCTCTGGGTGGCACAGACTAGCCAGGGGGGCTTCAGGAAGCTCAGAGGCAGATGGTGGGGCACAAGCTGCCATTTCAAGTGAGGAGTTCACCTTCCATCGTGCAAGGTGACCCTGTTTGCCGCTGACAGATTTGCCCTTTTTATCTATGAGCAGTAGGGGCACTGAGAGCAAGAGCTCTATAAACACCAGGGAACAAAACAGTTTTGGCAAGGATGTGGAAGCCTCTCTCTGTGTCTCCTCAGCAGGCCAAAGGGAAGGCAATTGTTTGCCTCCTGGTTGCCCATCCTTGTCTAGGCCAGCTGTCACAACAACAGTTGGCTGGCTTGATGGTCTCCACCTGCATGAGTTCTCATTCATGAGTCATGTGAAAACTACATAAGAGCCATGGCACTAGTGGGTGTATGACATTCTGGTCATGCCAGAATGGCTGTACTGACCTGAAGAAATTGTACAAATGTGTTGTCTTCTTTTCTACACAAATCAAGCTGAGTTACTAATGGAAATGGGGGGGGGGACTCATGGTGAAGCGCAATGACACCCCATACATTAGCCACTGGGAATCCTGTTTAGACCCTGCATATACATTTTGAAAGCTTAGCTTGGCTCAACTCCTCTGCAAAATGATATGTCAAAGTGTGTGTGTTCATGATACATAGTATTCTACCATCTTATGCAAAACCACCCAGTCATGTTATGGAATGTTGTCATAAAGGAGAGATGGGAAAATTCCAGAGGAACCAGGCTTGAGGAGGCTTGTGGCTTTGCATGTCATAGAATCATAGAGTTGGAAGAGACCTTGAGGGCCATCCAGTCCAGCCCCCTGCCGTGCAGGAACCCGCATCACAGTATTTCTGACAGGTGGCCATCCATCCTCTGCTTAAACACCTCCAAAGAAGGAGATTCCACCACCGGCCGTGGCAGCTTATTCCACTGCCGAACAGCTCTAACTGTCATGAAGTTCTTCCTAATGTTCAAATGGAATCTCTTTTCCTGCAGTTTGAAACCATTGCCCCGAGTCCTAGTCTCTGAATTCATGGAAAACAAACCTGTTCCCTTTTCAATATGACATCCTTTCAAGTATTTAAACATAGTTATCATATCCCCTCTCAGCCTTCTTTTTGAAAGGTTAAACCCAGTCCGTTAGCTTTGGCCTAGCACTCTAATCTGTCAAGGTCATCCTATGCTCTAGGGAATTAGCAACCCCTCCCAATTTGGTATCATCTACAAATGTAATTAGCATACTCTCTATTCCTTCCTCCAAGTCATGAATAAAGATATTGAACAGCACTGGACCCAGAACAGAACCCTGGGGCACCCCACTGGTCATGTCTCTCCAAGCTGAAGAGAAGCCATTAATGATCAGCCTTTGGGTGTGATCAGTCAACCAATTAAAAATCCACCTAACAGTAGCACTATCTATTCCACTTTCTACTAACTTCTTTGCAAAAATACCATGGGGTACCTTATTGAAGGCCTTACTAAAGTCCGGATAGCAATATTCACATGCTCCCCATTATGAAAGCATGCTCCCCATTATGAAAGCTGGCTTAATTTAGTAGACTGAAGGAGAGATCTTCTGATCACTGAAACCAAGAATTCTCCTTAATTTGTACTTCTTCCCCATCATCTCTCAATAAAACAGTCCAACTTTTCCATACACATTGGAAGACATTCCATGATATTTGATAGAAAGTGCAACTACATTGATTGACTTCATAAATACACCTGTGTTTTCAATGTTAGTTCCATCCCTCATAATGGAATTTTTATTTGTTTCTTTAACTGGTCATGTTTTCTGTTAGCTTTAATGTTACCACTTAATGCTGTAAGATGTCCCTCAATTCCCTGTTCTTAGACTTGAATATGTCTTAAATGTACTGGGGCTGTATACTGTCTCTCACGACTATAAGCTGCCTTGGGTCCTTTTCAAAGGAGAAAGGTTGGGTAAAAATACTTAGAAATCAATAAATAAGTAAGGGCAAAAAGCTATACAATATATGCTGGTATATATTCATGAGAGACTTTGTGATATACTGGATAAGAGGGTCAGACTGGGACTCAAGTGACCTGGGTTCAGATCATTGTCCAGTAATGGAAACTCACTGTGTGTGTGTGTCTGGGTCAATAATGAAGCACTCCTTGAGAACTTGATTAGATTCTTCATGGCTGAAACCCTCTTGCCATAAGTTGCATTGCATAAGGCTGGTGATTGTATCTGCTGTAGCTATTTAAAATAAATACATAAATAAAACTTTTTTTTTTAATTTGGCCCCAAAGATCCTAAGGCTCCCAAAGAATCTTTTCCATTGCCAACCATCCTTGTTGGGGTGGGGAAGGGGAGAGAAGTATTTACTAAAAATCACTGTGGTTGCATAACTAGGCCATTTCTTTCTGAAAAGCTGCCGCAGCTAATGATTAGCACCACCAGCCTTACGTAGCATAATTTATGCAACAGGGTTTCAAAGAAATGTAGAACTTAGCTCAGTGATATCTTTTGCCTCTAATATTTACAAACCACAATTAATCATTTAAATCAGATATGCTTGTAGGAACCATTCACAACATTATTTCCCATTTATCAATTGAGTTCTGTTTGTTGTTTCTCTCACTCTTCCAGTTAGATGGGGCAGGGGAAAGAGTTGTCTCTGTTTCCTTCTGGGTTGTTTTTATTACTACTCATTTGCATGTAAGAAAGTGTTTCCCCAGATCTCAGTGTTTGCTCAATTAATTAAATGTTTGCAAAGCACTCAGGAGGGCTAAAATAAAACAGGTGGCACCCCTGCCATGCTTTCTCCCCAAGAGGATGGATGAGATTGAGTTAAGACTGAGAAGCCACATTAGACAATTTGTGCCACACACAGCCACCAGAAGGCTCCAATAAACAATGTCAGTGACAACACACTTGCGTGGAATACAACACCTTCAGCTACTTCAGATAGATGTGCACTGTCTACAGAGTACCAGCAATGCTGTGCTTAAAGCAAGGGGGAGAGTGTCTTTAGGGGGTCTAGGGTAGTGTTGGCGAACCTGTGGCACAGGTGCCAAAAGTGGCACTCGGAGCCCTTTCTGTGGGCACCCGACATTGCCCCTTCACAGCCCCCTGTATTCAGGTTAAATTGTTGAATTGGCACTTTGCGAAAAATTAGTGGGTTTGGGATCGCAGTTTGGGCACGCAGTCTCCAAAAGATTTGCCATCACTGGTCTAGGGGAAATTTTATTTATTGATTTATTTATTTTTATACTTATTAACAGCGCCGACTTTCCCAAAGAGAACTCTGGGTGGTGTGCAACAAATAAATATACAATACAAAATACAAAAGCAAAGGAAAAATCAACACAATAAAAACAAAACAATATGAATAATTCCGGCATGGCAAGAAAGTGGGCAAACAGGTGGGCTGTGTCCTTGTAATATTCTGTTATACTGTGAATTTTGAGATGTTTGACTGTTGTTCAGTGGTTGAGGCTATGGTAACCTACAAAAAACCCCACTAAGAATACACATGTGAGTACATGCTGCCTGGTGTGTTCTGAGTGGTCCACTCAGGATTAAAGAGCCTAGGACAGGGGTGTCCAAACTTCGGCCCTCCAGATGTTTTAGACCACAACTCCCAGGATTCCAAGCCTACATTGCCAATGACAACGGACTGTGGGAGTTGTGGTCCAAAACATCTGGAGGGCTCAAGTTTGGACACCACTGGCCTAGGAAGACACCTCCTTGCCCCCCAGATTGAGTCATCTTTTTGAGAGCCGTGGATGATATATTTCTCTATGGGTTAACCTCAGGCCAGAAACAGATGTAAAACCGACTTCCTGGTTAGAGCTAAAGACGTGCTAATATTGCTGAGAGGATACGGAGACAACTAGAGATGGGCACGACTTAGCGGTATTCCCGTTTCCGTTTCCGTTACTCGTATCCGTTACTCTACGGAAACGGAAACGGGAATTACTCCACCAGAATTCGAGCTCGAACCGACGAACGAACAATTTGGTCTGATTTGTCGTGCTCGTTACTTGCATTGCGCAATGCCAAGCGGCACAGAAAAAAAGTTTTTAAAAGTTAAAAAAAAACCCGATTCCCGGCCCTAAAAGTAGGCGAAAACTGTCTGAGGGCACCTACCAGGCCAGAAGGGTGTTTTATTTGGGGGGGGGTTTCCCCGCCCCCCTCTCCTTGGCTATTGCTACTGCTGCGCTGCTGGTACCAGGCTGGGAGGGCGCATCCATTTGCCATGCAGTGCGGGGGATCCAAAATGGCGACTGCAATATTTTTTTTGAAATCGTTGCCCAAAACCCCACCAAAGCACCACAGAAACATGTGAAAATTAGCTATTTTAAATGCTTGAATTTTTACAGTAGCAGCAGTGGGTTTTTCTTGCAAAAAAAGTCTCCGTTGATTTTATTTTATTTTATTTTATTTTATTTTTTTTACACCTGCGCATTCGCAATGATGGGCTCGCCCATGGGAGTGGACCATGCAAAGTTTTGGAGCCATTCCACCAATCGCATGGCCAGGTTTTGCTGACTGTATCAGGCTGGGAGGGCGCATCCATTTGCCATGCGGTGGGGGGGGGATCCAAAATGGCGACCGCAATATTTTTTTTTGAAATCGTTGCCCAAAACCCCACCAAAGCACCACAGAAACATGCGAAAATTTGCTATTTTAAATGCTTGAATTTTTACAGTAGCAGCAGTGGGTTTTTCTTGCAAAAAAAAAGTCTCCGTTGATTTTATTTTATTTTATTTTTTTTACACCTGCACATTTGCAATGATGGGCTCGCCCATGGGAGTAGACCATGCAAATTTTCCACCAATCGCATGGCCACTTGGCCAGGTTGACCACAGAGACTTCTGGGATGTGCCAATCGGGCATAAACAGCCCACTAATCGTAGCCCAAACCCGAACCCTAAGCCTAACCCATACGCCAGTACACTGTCCTTCTAAGTGGGTCAGAGAGGCACCCAGAGGTGCACCCCAATACTCACCCTAACCTCACCCGTAACTAGCCTAACCCTAGCCGTTCCGCTAACCCGTCTTAACCCTAAGCCAGATCTACTTGCATTGCACTACATGCAAGTACGTGAGACACAGCGGGTGCAAAGAGTCTGCCAGTCCGTCACTTGTGGCTCTGGCTGACTCCTGCAGCTCCCTCCAGGAGCCCGCTACCCCCTCCCCAAACCAGTACTAACGACAACGAAAAAACGAACCGACTAATTTTTGCAAATTTTCGCGAAAAACGGAAACGAGCCGAAACGGAACCGGCCCGACTAACGACAACTCGAAATTTTTTTTTTCAAGTCGTGCCCATCTCTAGAGACAACTTTTCCCTGTTTGTGAAATAAGAGCTAAAAGGAGCCCTGAGTTTTAAGTCCTGAAGATGTGACACCAAGCAAAGCAAGCTGATCTGCATGCTCTCCGCTGGGGCTCATGCTCTGACACTCAGACACACACCAATTGGGGATTTCCCTCTTCCAATCAGGGATTAGCTCTGTTTCTGGTCTGGGAATCTGGGTGTATAAGAGATCTTCAGCACGTTCCCTCAATACCGGTTTGTTGGGTTTTTTTGCCTCCCCCTCATCACAGTGCCTTAACTAGAGATGGGTACCTATTTCAGTTCAGTTCTGATTGTCTAAAATTCATACATTTGTTCTAGTTCAGATGGATTAAAATATTGAATACAGAGGAAACCAAATCTGACACCTGTAATCTTCAGCACCTATATAGCTGGCAGTTACCCTAACCTGGTCATCAACATGCTCAGAATACTGTAGTTGTTAGGATCTGTTTTGAAGAATTTCCCAAAATCTGAACGCTTCAGCCATTGCCCTATTCAAACTGGCATAAATGCTAGCGAAAACTGTGGAAACAGCTGCAACGATGAGGTGAAACCTGGCTTCAGGCCTAGTCACGTGATGACAGACTTCATGAGGAAGCCATTTCCACAATTCCCCCTATGTGTGTCTGGCAATTTGAATAGGATAGTGTCACGAGCCAGTGTCCCATGGCATTATCCCAATGAAGGAGGGCAATGGTAGATCCATTTCCAGCTATCCACCCCCAGCAGTTGCCCCTTTGCATGCCCAGCTTCTCAGTGTTTGGGAGCTCAGTTATGCAACGGTCGCATCATCCGTTCACAAAGAGAGTGGACTCCTTGCTTCAGAAAACATGGTGGCCTCTTCCTAAAGCTTCTCTGGCAGCCTCCCTCGGAGCTTGGTTGGGTGGCTGGTTGGAGGCAATCAGGGTGGGGCACTCGATGTGGCTCAGGAGTAGGGGCCAGTGCTTAGCTCCCTGCCACATGGCTGTCCCTCCCTTTATCACACTGGAGGGGAAGCAGAGGGCAGATTACTTGCTGCACCCTGCATAGCCCCACTTGCCGCATCCTAGTTAAGGCTCTTGATACCACAGAAGAGACCCACAACGCTTCTGCCTGAGAGGGTATTAGGCACCAGGCATCCAGGCAGTGAGGATGAGCAGTGAGGTTTTGGCACCGTCGTCTAATTCTGTGTGATTGTTTTGCCTTAAAAACTGATAACTGTCACAACTGGCTCTTTAAAATGTGAGGGTTTCTCTATAGAAGTGCACTTCGACAATTTCAAGAAGCAAACATTCAATTGTTTTTAAATTGTTTTTATTTTATTGCTTCCTCTGCCTACATTTTCCACCAGTATCTCCCAAATCCTATCTCTTCTATTGTCGCTCCCCACATCTTTACAAATACTCTAAAATAAATAAATAAATAAATAAATAAATAAATACATCTCCACACCCTCACCGATTTTCCCATTGCTCCTCCTCCCTTTAAAAACAACACCGAAAATTCTGCTGCTCATGTTAACTGCTGTGCAAGCTGCTCTCAGACCTGGTTCCTCCTCCTCCTCTCCTTTCCTCTCCACCATCTTCAGTCTCCTAACTGAGGCCTCCCAGATGTCACCCCCAAAGTCCATGCCTGCCTAATTGGTTGCTGCTGGTGGTGTGTATAGATGAAGTGGTTATAGAGATGGGGACATTTTTTAAAAAAAAATAGTGATCGGTCATGATTCATGATGCATTGGGTGCTGAAAAATGAACAAATCAGTTAATTTCTAGCAATGAATTCATGGATTGACAGATTGATTTGCCTCCCCTTTAAAATTCTATAAAGACACACACACACACACACACACACACACACACACACACAGAGAGAGAGAGAGAGAGAGAGAGAGAGAGAGAGAGAGAGAGAGAGAGAGAGAGAGAGAGAGAGAGAGAGGCATCTAGAGGCCCCAAATTTTTAGGGATGTGCCCTCTTTCTCTTCTCCCCAAACTCTGAAAGTTTGATGAGGAATGGCATTCAAATGCCTGAGAAATAGGGCCCCCCACAAAAGCCCCCCCCGGTACCTAGAGAGACAGAAGCATAAGGGTTTACATGATGACCAGGACCGATTACTTAGCACCAGATTTCCAGATCACAAAAAAAGAAAGAAAGAAAGAAAGAAAGAAAGAAAGAAAGAAAGAAAGAAAGAAAGAAAGAAAGAAAGAAAGAAAGAAAGAAAGAAAGAAAGAAAGAAAGAAGAAAAGTGCTCTTTATGAATGACAGACATAATATATTTGCTCACAAGACTATTTTGGGTTTGTTAAGAACCAAGTCTCGAACAGTGCTAGATTCGAGATTTTGGTTTTAACATACAAAGACCTTTGTGGTTTGAGACCCTGATACTTGTCCTAGTGTCCATCCCTAAAATCACCTGTTTGTTCCACCTGGTCCTCTTTATTGTTGTGGGTAGATAGGCGAAGAAACATGAGGAAGTCTTGGATTAGGGATTGGGCTTTATTGGTTGTGGCCCAGTTTGCTTGGTAGTGGTGGGGAAATGTGTAGCTTGCACAATTACTGTACTTGCAAACTGCCCAGAGAGTGCTTTAAGGGCTATGGGGTGGTATATAAGCGGGGTGGCAGGGTCAGGGAGCAACCGGCCCCTGACACATTCTCAGCCACCAAATCTGGCCCTCCTTACAAAAAGTTTGGGCACCCCTGTATTACAGATTCATTCAGTGATGTAGTTATCTCACTAGTTGGGAGTCTGCTGTATGTTCATCTTTTATTTGGAATGGTAGTTTGTGTGTGTGTGTGAGAGAGAGGGGGGTGAGTGTGTTTTTGAGTTTGTCTGTGGATTGTTTGGTTTTCTACAGAGTAGTGGATTTTTGCTAAGTGGTACAGTGTTAACATGTATTAAACAAACAAGCCACAATGCAGTTGCCCACAAGCTCTTGTGTACAAATGGAGAGATATTTTTCTGGCAATGATAACTCTCTTCAACCTAACTTTACATCTTCAGAAAAAAAGGAGGATCAGTCTGCCAAGCTGAATTTTGGGCTTTTTTTTTTGCCAGTTCATAGCAATGGTCCTATCGTAGGCAGTGGTGTGGTGAAATCAGGGCGCACAGAGTCAGAGTCCTGGCACTTTCTGAGTAACAGGGACTATGATATCAACTTACACCCAGGTTCCCCTATTCTTTTTGGGTGCAGCAACAGTCCTCTCTAGCAGGGACAGAAACTGATTTTTGCAGGAAGTGTGTACTGTATTCCTTATGAACGACAAATTATTTGAGAGGATTAAGATCCATTAACTTTACAAAAGATCTGCTTCTCAGTTGACATGCAGAGTTGAGATGTGTATGTATGGGGGTGATGGTGATGGAAGCTATCTGGATTGTCCCAATGTTTTTATAGGCAGATCCATTGTAGAAAAGATGATCTTCTACACTCCCTGGCTTAGGGCCACTGGATGGTAGACCCACTGCTGGGGAGGAGGTGGGCACCATAGCGACTTGCTGCTTTGCAGGGCAGGGGCTGTCAAGAAGAGCAAAATCCATGTTGCTAGTTGGAAATGAGGAAAGGACAGAAACAATTGCCTCTGACCAAATGAATTTTAAATCTTTATCAAATATTAAAGCTGGCATTCCTACATGCTGGTGTGAGGGAGGTGTTTTTAAAATAAGGAGGCAGTAGGAGGGGCAAAGGGAAGAGCTAGTGTGAGAAAAATGTCCTAAGACTAAGGGCGTTTATACACGACCCCTAAACTCCGGGGCAAATGGCTCCCAGCTCCGAAGCTTAAAAATGTTTACCCACCAGCTCCGGAGTTAACAGGAAATTAAGTGCGACCCCGTCCACTTTAGCGCGTCCCAGTGCAGCTTTCAGGTACCTGCTCTTTGGAGGTGAATATTATTTGATCCGGTGTAAGGATAGTGAGTGCGGGGCTCTCCTTGCTTGTTTGTTGTTTTTTGGCTCCCGCCCCTTTAAGAGCTACTTTTACAGAGACAAGAGGCAGAATGGAGGTGAGCGGCATGCTTTTCTTTCTCTTTTTCTCCCTCCCCTCAAGCAGCCAGCAGCCAGGAAGTGCGGAGGGGGGTGGGGACACAGGCAGAGCGACGAACCCCTAAGATCTCTGGTCCGAATTTAAGTGGCCAGCGGATCTTAGGGGTCGTGTAAAAAGGCCCTTAGGGATCCAGCAGTGAGGTGCTAGGCACTCAAGTTTTCCCCACCAACTCCCAGAATCCCCAGCCTTTGTTGCCAATGATTAGGGCCTGTGGGTGTTGAAAAGCTATCCAACAGCAACCAGCAATGCTTAGGGCAAAACGACAGCAACTGACTTCTCCCCCGATCCAAATAAGGGTTGCTGTGGTGTAACAGTACTTCCATGACATCCCCGGGAGTGAAGCCTAATACGGCCTGCAGCTTCTATCTTGAAATTTTAACTATAAATCCTGCAGCATCAACATTTTCATCAGGCAGATGTTAGGGATTTATTGTATCTTCCGTGACCCTAATCTCTGCAGTTTCCATCCTGACGAAGAAACTTGCAGGACTCAGAATCTCACATTGTTATTATATCCTAATGGTCCAAAAATGGTCTCTGTTTCCTTCCTTCCTTCCTACCACTATGCTGCTCCTCTCACCTGTATGCCATTCCACATATATCAGTGGATTTAGTTCAGCCTGGAGAAATAAACACCTGCCCCTATGCCATCAGTCTATTTACAAGGAAGTTAGGACAATATATAAGGTAAGGATATGTCTTGCTCATACATCGGACTGTAAACCTTTTTTAAACAAGTCAATGTGTTTTTATATTTTCAAGTGTATCACGGGTACATCCTCCTTATCTGAGATCTATATTTATAGTTCTCATCACCATAGTATCTCCATGCCCCTCAAGCATTTACAGAGGAAACTAACAAATACAGGCCTGCCTGTAATTGTATGCTGATGACACCCAGCTCTACCTCTCGTCACCTCTGGATTCTAAGGAAGGTGCTATCTCAACTTGACATGAGTGTTTAGCTGCAGTGATGAACTGGAGGAGGATGAAAAAAATGAAACTGAACCCAGACAAGACAGAGATGCTCTGGAGAACAAGGAACAGGGATAACTGGGAGTTGAGTCATGGCTATTGGACTTCTTTTTTTGAGAGAGATAGAAACGTTTCGCTGTTCATCCAAACAGCTTCATCGGTCTGTTTGGATGAACAGCGAAACGTTTCTATCTCTCAAAAAAAAGAAGTCCAGTAGCCATGACTCAACTCCCAGTTAAACGAACCTGGATGACTGAGAATCTTCACAGACGTAAGGAATAGGGATGCAACCTGTTCTGGATGGGGTCATCCTTCAACTGAAAATAGAGGTGTGCAGTTTGGGGGTGCTCTTGGACTCATCCTTGAACTAGGATGCCTAGGACATGGCTGTGGCCAGGAGTGCTTTTGCACAATTAAGGCTAGTACGCAAGTTACACCCATTCGTGAGAAACCTGCACTGGCCATGGTGACACATGCCCTAGAGACATCCTGGTTAGACTACTGTAATGCACTCTATGTGGGACTACTGATGAAAACTCTCAGGAAACTTCAGTGGGTCCAAAATGCAGCAGCCAGATTGTTGACTGGGGTGGGTACAGAGATCACATGAAACCCCTATTAAAGCAGCTCCACTGGCTGCCAATTGGCTGACTTTAACCTATGATGTACGACCTGGGTCCTAGGTACCTCAAAGATTGAATTTCAGAGTATGAACCGGCTTGGGTGTTAAGGTAATCAGGAGAGGCCTTTCTGTCCATCCCACCACCCTCACAGGTATGTCTTATGGGAACACATGAAAGGGCCTTCTCTGTTGCTGCGCCCACACTTTGGAACTCCCTCCCACTAGAGGCCAGGACTGCCTCATCTATGTTGTCCTTCTGGAAACAGGCAAAGACCTTTCACTTCAGGCAAGCTTTCCCTGAATGGTAGATTACCAATTATGTGTCTTTTATATGAATCTACCATACATGATTACATAGACTTTGTATTTATAACTTTGTGTTTATATCTCCCTTGTGTGATTCCATTGACACTATGTTTTCAATGTTAATCTCCATCCCCCATAACTTTTGGATGGTCTGCCATGTATGATTACATGAAATTTTTACTCTCTCTTTAACTGCTCACATTCTGTTGTAGTTTTAATGTTGTCTTAAAATATGTCTCTCAATTTCCTGTTCTTAAACTTGTCTTACTTGTACTTGACTGTATATTGTCCCTCATTACTGTAAGCCACCTTGGGTCCTTTTCCAAGGAGAAAGGCAGGGTAAAAATACTCTAAATTAAAAGAATATATACTTTTTCGTTCCCTCTTCCTGCTCCAAGCCTGAAGCAGAAGCAGCTGGGTTGTTTTATAGGGCTGGTTTTAATTTATCTGAGTGAATCTGTCAAGAGCTGCTGAGTCTTTAACCTCAGGCCCTTCAATTTGGCTAATGAGATCTGTTCACTGAGCTCCCTGGAGGAATGTAGTCTAGGCATTGAGAAGCATTTCCTGACACTGTAAAGCAGGCGAGGAGAACCTTTGGGCCTCCAGATGTTTTGGACCACACCAACCAAAGTCCTTTATGCTTGGCAATATGGGCTCGGAATCCTAGGAGTTGCAGTCCAAAACATCTGGAGGGCTGAAGGTTCCCCACCCCTGCTGTAAAGTGTAGGCAGATTCTTCCACAAAGACCAGCATCTGCTGCTCTGCCTGACAGTTGCTCTCCAAGGTCCTGGACAGCAGTCACTTCCCAGCATCAGCAGTGCCGCTGAAGCCATGTGTTTAGCAGGACCCACTAAAGGCCCGTGTCATGTTCATCACTGGGTGAGGCAAGGGCAGTTGCTGGTTAGTAAGCTCCTAAACCACAGAAAAGTAGGAAATACAAAGATCACTGAAGCAGACACTCAAGCAGAGCAGTCAGAAGTCAGAATCTGAGAGGCAGACTAAATGGTCAAAGATCCAGGCAATCCTTAGCAAGGGATTCAGGCATACAAGAACAGGATGGAGGCTGTTAGATGAGCTTCTTCCAATAGATTACAGTGGCTTGTGAAGGCTGTTTCCTATGTGTGCTGCTAAAAGCCCACCTAGTCCATCACCATAGGCATTCAGGCACCAAGAAAAGAATCCAGCGGCAGAGGTTGGCCCCTGAATCTCCCTGGAAGAAAGAGCCCACTTCTGAGGAGACTTCCTCTTCATCTGAGTTCTCAGCTATGGGGCTTCAAACTATCCCAGGGGCTTCAGGTGTTACTTGCCCAAAGGGCTGAGAAGTTTGTCCCAAACCACTCAGTTCCTGAGCCCTCATCATCTACACAGGCTCATGCCTCTGCGGATCTGCAGGCTTAGGATCCTGGTTCCCTGAGGGTCCAGCACCTTCAGCATCAAGCAGATCTTCCAGCCCTTTGGCCTTTGGAGTGGTCCAGTTCCTTTGGAGTGGTCCAGTTCCTCGGGCCTGTCCTTGCTGCAGGACTCCTCTGCTCAGACCATGACAGCCTAGTACAGTATCTGGATCTCATGCAGTGCATGTAGTTACCTGCAGTACTTGTGCCATGTTTGTCATCTTGACAGAGCGTGTGCAGAACTACATCTGCTGCAAGTGCAAGCTGGTTGCGCTATTGGAAGAGAAGGTCCAGCAGCTAGAGGCTCGCATATCAGACCAGCAACATATTAAGGAGCTTGAGTGGTTCTTGGACAGAGCGGAACGGACTATTCAGGTCCAAGAAGAGACAGGGCACACTTCTGAGGATGAAGTCACTTCCCCAACTCAGGAGGTAGATGGGTGGAGGAATGTGACTCAAAGGAGTAGAAGGCCAAGGGATTGCTCAGAGAGTCTCATATTGCACAACCAGTTTGAGGCTCTTTCCCTCAGCACACCTCATGAGGCACACACAGAGGAAGATTTGGTTTCACCGGAGGATCTCTCCCTCATCACTATTGATGAGATACAAGATCAGGTACATGTAGATGAGCAGGCTGCAGGAGAGAAGCTTCTTGTACTAGGGGATTCTATCATTAGAAATACAGAGGGATGGATTTGTGACGAGCATGATAACCGTATGGTCACTTGCCTGCCAGGTGCAAAGGTTGCAGACATCTCGAGAAATCTAGACAGCTTGTTAGAGAGAACCGGGAAGGAGCCAGTGGTCATGGTACACATTGGTACCAATGATGTCGGGAAGGCCAAGCGGTCAGTCTTGGAAGCCAAATTCAGGTTGTTAGGTAGAAGATTGAAGTCCCGGGCTTCCAAGGTAGCATTTTCAGAAGTGCTACCTGTTCCTCGTGCAGAACCTGCAAGGCAGGCAGAACTCAGAAGCCTCAATACGTGGATGAGGCGATGGTGGCGAGAGGAGGGCTTTAGATTTGTCAGGAACTGGAGAACATTTTGGGACAAGCCAAACCTGTTCAGGAGGGATGGGTTGCACTTGAATCATGATGGGACCAGATTGCTGGCACTCAACCTCAAAAAGGCAGCAGAGCAGCTTTTAAACTGATAACTGGGGAAAGCCGACAGGAGCTGAGTGGCATCCGGTTCGGAACACCTCATCCTCGGGGAATGAGGTTGGAGAGGGTAGAGAATCACATAGAGAAGACATAGCAGGTATTAGCACTGGGAGAATAACGGAATGTGACAGTTTGTCTACTGAAAATAAAAGCTGTCGGGGGAAAAGAACAAGGCAGCAGCTGTTGTTGCGGGACCCACTGTACAGGTGCTTCTACACCAATGCTCGAAGCCTCCGAGCAAAGATGGGAGAAGTTGAACATTTGGCAGCTAGGGATAACATAGATATAATAGCCATAACAGAAACCTGGTGGAATGAGGAGAACCAGTGGGATACAGCAATCCCAGGCTATAAACTCTATAGAAGGGATAGAGAGGGGCGGGTTGGAGGAGGAGTGGCCATCTATGTCAAAGAAGGGGTAAAATCCAGCAGAATGGAGATGGACAGAGGGTCTGACTCCACCATAGAATCACTTTGGGTTAAACTACCAGGTCCAAGGAGTGATGTGATAGTTGGAGTATTCTATCGTCCACCAGATCAAAAACTTGAGGGGGACTTTGAAATGAGGAGAGAAATCATGGAGGTGGCTAAGAGGGATAGGATAGTAATCATGGGGGACTTCAATTATCCCCACATTGACTGGGTCAATGCGAGCTCCGGGCAAGAAAGAGAAACTGGGTTTCTCGACTTGCTGAATGACTGTGCCTTAGAGCAACTTGTCATGGAGCCCACCCGAGAACAGGCAACTCTGGATCTAATACTGTGTGATACTCAGGACCTGGTCAGGGATGTGAATGTCACTGAGCCTCTGGGGAACAGTGACCATGCTGCAATTTCCTTTGCCATGCATGTCGGAGGAAGAGTGTTAACCAAATCAGACATAAAAACCCTTGATTTTCGAAGAGCAAACTTCCCTCAGATGAGGAAACTAGTTAAGAGAGAAATTGAAGGGGAAGGTTAGAAGAATCCAATCTCTTCAGAGTGCATGGAGCCTCTTTAAAACAACAATAATAGAGGCCCAGCACAAGTGCATACCACAAAGAAAGAAGAGCTCATTTAAGTCCAAGAGGGCACCAGCATGGTTAACGAGTGGAGTTAGAGAGGCTCTAAAGCACAAGGAGAGGTCTTTCTGTAAATGGAAATCCTCCCCAAATGAGGAAAATAAAAAGGAACACAAACTCTGGCAAAAGAAATGTAAGAAGATAAGAGAGGCAAAGAAAGATTTTTAGGAACGCATGGCTAGCAATATAAAGGGTAATAATAAAAGCTTCTTTAAATATGTTAGAAGTAGAAAACCTGCCAGAGAACCAGTTGGCCCTTTGGATGGTGAGGGAGGAAAAGGGGAGGTTAAGGAGGACTTGGACATTGCAGAGAAATTGAATGAGTTCTTTGCGTCCGTCTTCACGACAGAGGACCTTGAGCGGATTCCGCTGCCTGAGCCGCCCCTCTTGACTAAAGAATTAAATCAAATACAGGTTAAAAGAGAGGAGGTTTTAGGACTAATTGATAAATTAAGGATTAACAAGTCACCGGGCCCAGATGGCATCCACCCAAGGGTTATTAGGGAACTGAGAAACGAAATTGCAGATCTCTTAACGGTTATATGCAACTTGTCTCTTAAAAAGGCCACAGTGCCGGAGGACTGGAGGATAGCAGATGTCACACCAATTTTTAAAAAAGGAAGGAGGGGGGACCCGGGAAACTACAGGCCAGTTAGCCTTACATCTGTCCCAGGGAAGATGGTGGAAAGCCTCATCCAAGAGAAAATCTTAAAACACATAAAAGAACAAACCTTGCTGAGAGAAAATCAGCATGGCTTCTGTAAGGGTAAATCTTGTCTGACAAACCTTTTAGAATTTTTTGAAAAGGTCAACAGGCACATGGATTTGGGTGAACCGGTGGATATAGTCTATCTGGATTTTCAAAAGGCTTTTGACACAGTCCCTCACCAAAGGCTGCTGAGAAAAATTGCACAGTCAGGGGATAAGAGGGCAGGTCCTCTTATGGATTGAGAACTGGTTGAGATCCCGGAAACAAAGAGTAGGTGTCAATGGGAAATTTTCACAATGGAGAGAGGTGAAAAGCGGTGTGCCCCAGGGCTCTGTCCTGGGACCGGTGCTTTTCAATCTGTTCATAAATGACCTGGAGACAGGGATAAACAGTGAGGTGGCCAAGTTTGCCGATGACACAAAACTTTTCCGTGTGGTAAAAACCAGAGAAGATTGTGAAGAGCTCCAGAAGGATCTCTCCAAACTGGGGGAATGGGCTGAGAAATGGCAAATGCATTTTAATGTAACTAAATGTAAAGTAATGCATATTGGGGCAAAAAAAATCCAAACTTCATCTATCAACTCATGGGCTCTGAGTTATCCGTGACGGATCAGGAAAGAGATCTTGGTGTGTTGGTGGACAGCTCCATGAAGGTGTCTCCCCAATGTGTGGCAGCGGTGAAGAAGGCCAATTCCATGCTAGGGATTATCAAAAAGGGGATTGAAAATAAAACAGCGAACATTATAATGCCTTCATACAAAACAATAGTAAGGCCCCACCTGGAGTATTGTGTACAATTCTGGTCACCGCATCTCAAGAAAGACATAGTGGAACTGGAAAAGGTGCAGAAGAGAGCGACTAAAATGATTACTGGGCTGGGGCACCTCCCTTATGAAGAAAGGCTAAAACATTTGGGCCTCTTTAGTCTGGAAAAAAGGCACTTGAGGGGGGATATGATTGAGACATACAAAATAATGCAGGGTATGAGTAAAGTGGATAGAGGGAAGCTCTTCTCTCTCTCCCAAAATGCCAGAACTAGGGGACATACACTCAAATTGAGGGCGGGGAGAGTAAGAACTGACAAAAGAAAATATTTTTTCACCCAGCGCGTTGTAAGTCTGTGGAACTCCCTGCCACAGGATGTGGTGATGGCATCTGGCCTGGATGCCTTCAAAAGGGGATTGGACAGATTCCTGGAGGAAAAGTCAATCACAGGTTACAAACCATGATGGAGATGTGTAATCTCCAGGCTTTAAACCAGGGTACTTCAAGGGCCAGATGCAGGGGAGTGGTATCAGGAGACAGATATCTAGTCTCATGCGCTCCCAAACGCATCTGGTGGAGCCGCTGTGAGATACAGGAAGCTGGACTAGATGGGCCTTTGGCCTGATCCAGCATGGCTCTTCTTATGTTCTTATGTTCTTATGTTCTTATGTGCTCTACAGCTGAACCTGGCCCACTTCAGAAAGGTTACTTCCACTCCTACACAGGCAGCAGGAAGCCTTGAAAGATGTCATCTCAGCAGAAATCTTCATCGTATCTAGAACCAGATTACTAGAAAAGGAATCATCCCTTCCCAGTCTTCTGTAACAAATTGGAATAGACCCCCCCCACACACACTTTTCCAACTCCAAATTACAGTTTTGCAACTAAGCGGTTCTCTCCTTGGCTTACTTCTGTGTATTAGACAACCCTAAACTGTTAGTCTAAGATTTTAAGAAAAAATATAGTCTTATACATGGAAAAATACCGTATTAGGAGAGGCTCCTAGATGGGGAATGCTCTCTTTCTGGATTTTAGCTCCCAGAATACCCCAGCAAACATGGCCAGCAGCCATGCTTTGCTCTGAACTTTCTTAATTTAGAGAACAGTGCCATGCATAAGAAGCACAGAGATCAGGGCAAAAATGAAAGCTGTCCTTCACTTCAGGCCAGCCACAGTGCCACAATACAGAACAATACTGCTCTCTTTCTCTTGTAGAACAACAAGCAAGGATGTCTGACAACAGCGGATGGTCTCGTGCCATTGGTTGTTTTGTTCCCACTGGAACATGACATCACTTAACAGCCAGGGCAATAGTCTAAGCCAAAACAAATCTGTAGTACTTGTGTTTGGCCAACTGAGCATCAGCATTTGCATCCTGCTAGCCAGTGAAAATAAGCTGCATCCTTCCCAGCTAGTTCTAGATTGAGGAAAAGGAATCATGGAGAGATACATTACTTCTGGCAAGCAAACTTTTAAGGTTTTAGTTTTGAGCATGAAAGAAATACCAGGGTCAGGATAATACTATGACATCTTAAAGAGCCTGTGTAAATTAATGAAAATGCCGTGCATTTATTCAGCATAAAACCTCGTGTCCTCCGCCCCCCCCCCCGCCCCCAGAATTTACAATATGTTGTGAAGTGAGCTCTGGTTAAGGCTTAAGGCAAAAGGAAAGGAAGATGATGGGAATGCAAACAACACAAAACAAAATCCCAAACATTACATCCTTTTAGCAGAGCAAATGAACATGAACACAGCACCTGATTCCTAGTTAGGATTTGGTCTGCAGCTTGGAACTACTCCTAGGACGAACACTCTCTTTGACAGCTCAAAGATTTCCTATGCCCAAGAGTGCCTTTAGCCATCTCTAGAAACCCTAAGCACATCCGATCTCGCCCGATTTCGGAAGCTAAGCAGGATCGGCCCTGGTTAATACTTGGATGGGCGACCACCAGGGAATACCAGGTGCTGTAGGTGCCTGGAGTAGGAACTGGCAAGCCACTCCAGTATTCCTGCCAAGAAAACTCCATGGACATGGGTTCACGAAGAGTCAGTCACAACTGTAACGACACACACACACACACAGGCATGCCCCTACTGGGATAAAAAATATCTAGTAATAGTGGGGTGGCGGGGCAACGGCGGCGGCGGCGGGGCCCCGCGGGGGCAGCGGGGGCAGCAGCAGGGGGGATGCGCGGGCGGGGGCGGCAGGGGGGAGGCACGCACGGGCAGGCGGGCGGGCGACAGGCGGGCGGACGGGCAGTGGTGGGGGCAGCAGGCTAGCCAGTGGTGGCGGTGGGGGGTGGCACCCCCTCTCCATTTTGGCACCCTAGGCAACTGCCTAGTTCACCTTAATGGACGCACCGGTCCTGTTGGCAAACATTCATTGGCTCCATGTAAGTTTCCACACTCAGTTCAAGGTGCTGGTTGTGATGGGTAAAGCCCTTAATAGTTGAAGAACCTTCGTACTGTTTGGAATGGCTCTCTCTGAAAATAAACTACTCATTTCACTCTTCTCGAGCCCAGATGCTAAGTGTGGCCACAGTGAGAGAAAGAATAGAAAATCCAAGACTAGTACTAATAATCAGGCTTTCTCAGTGGTGTCCCCTTCTCTGAAAGAGGTTGCCATTTGAGATATGACATTCCTTATGTTCAGGAAACTGTTAAAAAACAGAACTATTCAAACCTGTCTTTAACAACTGAATCTCCTAGATGCCTTTACTATTAAGATCTTATTTTTCATTACTTTTTAAAATGATTTTTAAAAAAACTTGCCATTGAGGTTTCTGGGATTTGTAACCTGCCCATATGAATTGCCACATGAGGTTTCTGGGATTTGTAACCTGCCCTGCACAAAGTGTGCACAAATGGGGCAATATATCAATCCATCAACCACCCAATCAATTAGTTTATCTCTAATATGCTTAAGGAGGGCTACTTTGTTTCACCAGGGATAGAGGATTTAGGCACACTCTGTTTCCTATTTATCATGCTGCCCTTTCATCTGTCCCCAGAAATAATGGGGCCACTTCACACCTCGACCAGGAAGGGCACTGCTAATGACCCATGCATACTTAATGGGTGTTGGGAAAGGCTGTAGAGGTGTGACTTTCACACACCCCTGGCCATTGCCCATGTCATGAGCCTATCCAGAACAGGGTGAAGTGAAACCAATCTGGAGGATAAATTGGAGGTCTCCTACCTACCTGCCTTCCTCAGACTGAAGAACCTACTTGGATGACTAGCAAAACATTTATATCTAATAAAAAGAAGTCCAGTTGCTGTGACTCAACTTCTGGATAGCCTCACCCAGAGAGCTGAGAATCTTCAAAGACCTCATGCGTTTTCTTCGTTTTAGGTTTCAGCCTAAAAGTTACAAGGTTCTTCTTCACTGAGATTCATTCACTTCTGAGACATGTCTGAGGAAGCAGATTTGATCCACAAAAACTCATATTGTTAGTTATAGCAGTTTGTCTTTAAGGTGATGCATCATTTTTTTTGCCTTTCTCCCCCCAGTCCTTTGTTATTTTTCCTAATGTATGCTACATATAAAAGAGTTGGCCCTCTTGATGCCCTACCAAATATTATTTGTAATAACTCTACAATACTCCCAGAGAGGAAACCTAATTTACGTCCTTAGCAACCAGGGCCTGGAGGCAGACACACACTGATCATTTGAATGCTTCTGTGATGCTTTTTCCAAACAAGAGACAAAGTGCCACCACAAAATGGTATTAGTGTCTGAGGCTGCAGCTTAATACTCACACCCACATAAGCTCCATTGAACATGGGAGGGGAGTGGAATTCTAACCCTTGAATTCATGATCGCTTTTTAAATTCCTTTTAATGTTAAAAAAAAGTCACAGAATCTGCTAAAGCTATAAAAGCTATAGCAGCACATACTAAGAAGTATCATATTTTAAACTATAGCCTTATTAAGTTCACTTTTTAACCTTGATTTTTAAATTGACTTGACAGCATGGTTATTTATTTTTAAAATTTAGAAGTAGAGGTGTCCATTGGAGTGCCCAGAGTCACCCCCCTCCCTCAAAGGAGAAATCAAAAATGAAAGTAAAGGGGGGGATTCATCTCCATCAGCCATAAACAGGCAGGACTTTTGTGAAGTCAGTGGTTCTTAATTGCCCATTCAAGACTAAACCACCTGACAATGGCTTGTATTACAAGGAGAGCTTGCAGAGATATTTCTCTCCCAGATACTCTAGTGATTGCCTCTAAACTCCAGGGGCCACAGGGAAGCTTGGGGCTGGCAGGTACCGGATGTAATTGTGTCTGCTGCTTGGGACTGTTCCAGAGTTTCAACCCTGGAAGTGTTTGTTACATCCCTCTTGGGCCACAGTGTGCCTACTCACCCCTTTCAATTCACACTCGCAGAGGTTTGACTTTCAACCTCTAGCCCTGTTTAAAATAATGTTCCCCTACCCCACCCCACCAGAACACATTGAAATAATGACCTTGTCAAGATGCCCTTTCATTCGTCACACAGGTAAAACCCATCATTCTCGATACTCTTACCATCCTCGATATATCTATACCCTGGGCAGCCCAGAAAAGTAACTCATTCGCTACCCCCCCATTTTGTGGTGAGTTGGAGATCCAAGTTGACTTGCAGGAGAGCAGCAAAGACTTTTTACTCCCATTCTTTGACTCTCACCACCGCTCGGAACGAGGTTGCTGAAACAAAAACGTGAGAACAAAACCAGAGATATATCTGTGGTGAAAGCGCGGCAAGCTCAGCTCTGAATCTGAAGAGTTTACTGTAGACCTAAACCCATGTCTTCATCTACATAATCTACACAGTTGAGATCGTTGTGTTTTTTCTGCTTGAATCTTTTTCACCATAGAAATACAAAAATTTTTTTAAAAAGGCACAACATTTGTCTTCTTGCTGATGGCATCTTTCACTTCCTCCCTCTCTTCTGTCCGCAACAATTTTGGATCTTTTTGCTGGCAATCAAAAAAAAAACAGGGGCTGACACTCGATTGGCCAAACTGGCTCCCTCGGGTTCCATCTGGCTCTGTTGCTTTGGTTGAGAAGTGTTGTCCCTGTTCCAGCAGGAACAAAACAAGAGACCATTTTCTGTAGCCACACCCCCTTTCTGACCCAGCAGTGTTGTTCTCCACTGAGACACTGATGAGCGCATCCAGGGAAGCAGGGCTCAGTTCAGCCCTGACCTCTGCGCCATCTACGCTTCATTGTGCAATCATCCTTTCTAAATTAAGTCTGAACAGTGAGGGGGAAGCTCAGTACATGTGCCTTCTTTTACTACAGCTCTCAGAATATGCATTACATAATTAGAACCAAACTGGAACTCTTCCCAATCAGGGTGTAAATCAGGGAAGCTGCTGCTGGCACTTCATTACAAATGATGACTAGGAGAGCGATGGCCTGTTGCAAAGGTTCCTGTTGGTGGACATCAACGCAGAAGCAGACCTGCCAAGGTGAACTCACCTCTGCTTTAGGTGGAAGGCGACAGGCAGCTGGTGCTTGGCGAGAGACCACTGGTCAAGACCTAGGAGCACCAACAGCAACTAATTGTGGGCTCAATGGGTCCATGGACTCACTCTTTGCAGAACCGGGCAGCCTTGCCTTTCAACAAGGGCTCCCTCCAGGAAGCTCAGGCGACAGAAATCGCTAAGCACGTTGAATGAGACTTCCCTCTCCAGTTCTTGTTAGGCCCACTCACGCACCTCAGCGTCTCTCCAAAGCAATGGGTTGAAGAAGCAAGGAAACATGGCTTCTTATTGTTATGGTCCTTCTGTAAAAGTGTGGAAAGGAGTCCTCAGGGGCTGGCAGCTATAAATATATGTGGGATGAGGAGACGGTAGCATCCTCACAAAATGCAACTTGCCGGCCTGTTAAAAAGGGCTTACGTTGACTTGCATGAGGTC
The DNA here is from genome assembly GCA_037367245.1 of Phrynocephalus guinanensis. NCBI lineage: Eukaryota > Metazoa > Chordata > Lepidosauria > Squamata > Agamidae > Phrynocephalus > Phrynocephalus guinanensis. The sequence continues at coordinate 47,220,665 of CM074734.1, forward strand.
CAAGTAAGAATACCTGTATCCTATTATCACTCCTTAATCCTTGTAAGGGAGTAGGGGCAAAAGGAAGCCATCAATATTTCTTCCTCCAGGCCATCTAAAATCCACTGCCAAGCCACATTTTTATGGTGATCCTTGAAAACTTCACAGGTGTCTCTTTCTCTAAGGCAAGACCTCCACTACACCCCAGTGCTTCCGAATGATACTAGGCTTTCTTGGGGAGGGGAGGGGCATCAGAGCACAGACCATCCCCTACAGGTATTTGCACAAAGTCTAACATTGTATCGTGGACGGAGTGTCGTTGGCAGTGACCTCAGGAGGGTTCTCAATGTAGGTGAGGTCGTTAAGGGATCATGTCCACTGGCCAAAGGCTTACACGTCCTCGTTTGACACTATGCCCACTAGACTGGCTCTCCAAAACAGTCTTTTGCACATTTCGTCCAACCCTCCAACACCTTGTGAAAACCTCCCCAGACTCCTTCAGAAGTTGCAGTGGAGGCTGCTTTTCAAGGAAATTACAAGGTGCGTTGGGGGCAGCGTAATGGAAGGCCTGGGTAGTATACATGACGGCTGCAGGCTGCCCCACACTCACTTTAGGGATTGCTATTCAAGAACTCTTCCTCTGACATGGGATGGGGTGTTGGGGTAGCTCATACCCTCCCTTTCTCTAATTTCCCAAAAGAAGGTAAGCACTCGTGGGTGTGTTAAAATACAGGTTTGCCATTGGAACCCCCCTCCCCCTTCTGTAAAACTGTTACATCTCTTGAATTTTTGCATTAAAATATCTGCACCAGCCACAATAATTTTTAATAAACTTCCAAATGCATACAGGAAGACCCCTCTATCCATGGGGGGAGTGGGCCCTGCCCCACCGCAGATACTGAAAACTGTGGATAATAGTGAATCCTAAGTAGGGGGGAAAGGACAATTTTT